>CM028130.1:429837500-431192500 GCA_016271365.2 Neoceratodus forsteri
CTAGTTGTGCTACGCCTCTTGTGTTTTTGGGCATTCCCCAACCTTTGCTAGGGTGTCTGCATTGCACCACCACTTATGGGCCCAGTACACTTCACCGCCCCATGACTACTGGGCTCCTGGCCATGAGTAACTGAGCTCTCGCTCCACTGTCTCTGGGTTCACACCCCTACGGCTCTCTGGATTCTCCCCAAAGATACCCTCAAGATTCAGTATACAATACCTCTCCTAACATCAAACTGCAACTAACTCCTGCTCTCTGTCTCTCAGACCTTGACTAGCAACAGCCAGCCTGCACAACATTTGGACCATGTTCCCTGGCTCCCAGCGGCCCCTACAGCTCCAGACCTCACTCCTTCAAAGCCTGACTGCCTGGCCCTGTGATCTTGCCCCACTACTTGCCTCCTGGACCCTGCAGCTATTCCTGCTTCAGGATCTTGACCCCTGGTTCCCAGCCAGCTTCTGCCTCTCTGGACCCCACTCCTCAGCAGCCAGCCTGCACACCACTGGGACCTTGCTTCCTGGCTCCTAGCAATCCCCTACAGCTCCACAGGGTCGGACTGGGGTACAGAGGGCCCACCTGGAAAGAAGATACAAGGGCCCACCTGGAAAATCAATAGATTAGGGCCCAGGTTGACATACTCATATCAATATTCCACTTCAGTCTGATATACTAGCTCTGTGTTTGCATCTTACATTTATCAACAGTGTCTCAGATACCCCATTTAATTAGAAAAAAGAAGATAAATGCAAAAGTTTTCAGAGTTCAGAAGGTAACCACTTTCCCAACTGAGGGGGGCCCACCTGGAAATTTCCAGGTATCCAGGTGGGCCAGTCCGACCCTGCAGCTCCAGAACTCACCTCCCCAAACCCAGCCTGCCTAGCACTGGGACCTTGCTCTGCAGCTTTCCTCTAGATCTGCAGCCATTCCTGTTTTGGGATATTGCTCCCTCACTCCCACTGAGTCCCTACAGCTCTGGACCTTGCTCCTCCAAAGCCTGCTTGCCCAGCACTGGGACTTTGTTCCCATCATCTGCCTTCTGCACCCTGAAGATGTTCCTGCTTTGGAACTTTGCTTCCTGGTTCCCTGCAAGCCCCTAGAACTCTGGACATCGCTCCTCCACAATTTGTCTACCTAGCATGTGGACCTTGCTCCTCCTACCTGCCTCCTGAACCATGCAGCCATTCCTGCTCTGGAGCCTTGCTCCTTGAGTCAGTCTGAGCCTTGTTCCATGCCATCAGTATTGCACCTTTCCGCGACTTCCACTGACATCACCACCCCGATGGATGCCTGAATTTAGACCTCCTCGGACCTCACTGACAACTAACCCTTGGAACAGCCGCAATATCTGAGCCAAAAGCTCTGCAAATGTCTGGGGGACCCAGATCTAGCAGATCCCGTAGAAAGACCGCTCCGAAAAAGTTAGATGGCGAAGGATTACTCGAACAAAGAAGTCTCAGCAGGTGCTCATCCCCAGCAAGTAGTGTGGCCTATGAAGTGGATATGGACCAAGAAATAGAACATTTATCCCGGACCCATTTTGAAACATTACTTACTGAACTAAAAGCCTTTGGAGCTGAAAACAGAAAGAAATTTCAATCTTTACAGAGGAAAATAAGGGCGATAGAGCACCGAACAGAGAAGGTTGACCAAAGAGTAGTGGGAGCCGAGGAGGATGTACAATGGTCCACACAGCAGAAGATTTCTTGGTAGATCTACAGGAGACTGTATAAGAAAAACTACTAGATTTGAAAGCCAGATCACGTAGAGACAATATACATTTATATGGTCTTCCAGAGGATGTAGAAACTGGAAGAATGGAAGACTTTATTACAGACCTGCTAAGGGACGTTTTAGACCTGGCCCCAACTTTCCAATTTAAAATCAAACAGGCACACTGAGCTCTTACAACAAAGCTGACAGATCCCTCTGTGAGACCCCGCTCGGTGGTGTTTAAGTTATCCAGCTATAGGGATAAAGAATATCTCCGCCAGACAGCCTGGCAAAAGAAAATTGTAAAGTATAATTCTGCCCGCCTCATTTCTGACCATGATTACTCCATGGAAATAGCAAAACCACAGGTGGCTTACTCACCTATTCTTGGGATCCTCTGGGAACACAAAATCAGGTTTCAGACACCATACCTATCGAGGCTGCGGATATTCTGCGATTCTGGTTCTGTTATATACCAATCCCCAGAGGCAGCGATGCAGGAGCTCCAGAAGAGAATTGGGACATCCAGTCAGATCAAAGCACAGAACACCGCCCCCATCCCCAACGCACCCAGCTGAAGAAGATGGTATGCAGTAAGAGAACCAGAATATGGACGCTACCTGAAGGTACTGAGAGAACTAGTTGGAATAAATTTGTCTCAGCCTTAGAGCTGCTTGGTAGCATTTTTTTTTCCTGCTGAATCAAGACTCTAATAAAGAAAATGTGGTAGATATTTTAGAATACAGAAATAGGATCTGAAAAGTTAAATATGGATCATAATGTTTATAATTTGTTATTCCATATGGCAATGCCTCTTTGCAAGGTTCAAGGGAGTTGCTTACAAAGGAGGAAATTTCATTTAATTTTAAAGGAAAACTCTGCAAATTCTGTGCCCCTCGCCCCTGAAAAGCTCATCCCCTGATCCAGCTTTTTATGCAGAAAATTGAGTTTTTCTTGCGCTGCTACTTACTTTATTTTTATTGCAAAAATTCCGCAAACTGGGAATATGGTGGACACTGGGGGCTCCATTTGCTGTTAAGGTGTGGTGCCACACTGCTCACTTTGGTACATTCGGGCAGTGTGGCACCGTCTGATAAATAACCCCAGTGTCCACCATATCCATTCTCGACATTACTCATAGTAAAACAGCGTGGCATGCAATTTTCTGCATCACTGGAATCAAAATACTTTGAGGGACGTGAGCACTAAATTCTGAGTTTTCCATTAAAAGAACAACAAAGGTAAACTGAGTTGAGATAAGCGAAAAGTACTAGGTCTCTCAGACTGAAGATCTGCTCTAATGACATTGTTTGTTTTACCATCAGACCATATGAAAATTTCAAAAGACTCATTAGAGTAAGTTTATTCTATTACCTTTTCTTTCTCTTTCTCAGATATCGAGATTGAGCCATATAGAATATGTAAAATTTAAGCGCCCAGTGAAATTTTCCTTTTGCATCTGTTGGGTGTATGGAAAGGCGGGGGGTCGGATGGATGCTACAGGAAACAGCGATCCATCTTGGGATATACCATAGCAAGCATTGTTTTTCGATATCTAGTATCCTAACCAGGTTAATGAGGGAATTTATATAGCAATAATAACCCAGATATGTCAGAAAGGAAGGAGGTCAGATCTTAGTAAAACTGAGGAGGGTGTTATTAGGGGTGGTGATTATCTTAATTTTTTTCCATCATTTTGGCCTAGCACTTACAGGGTCCAGGAAGGTTGGGCACTTAGGTGCACCTTGTTTTCTCCCGGGGGGGTGCGTATGGGCCCTCTTCCTACTTGTTGTATAGAGTGTAACTACACACTTTCCTACCTTGGAAGCATAAATGTAAATAGTTTGAAGGTTGGTTCATTTAGAGAACATTGTAATGTTCATGAATATGTGTTTTTTGAGCCTGTTATGATGAACAGTACCGAGAGGAAACCTGACTGTGGAGGGGGGAGAAGACTATGTCTAGAAAAAATTGATTGGGGTACTGATCATCGCATGAGAACCAGAAGATATAGGATGAAAAATGGCTAGCCATCCACAATTGGTAATTTGTTCCCATAACGTAAACAGGCTTAATAATCCTATTAAGAGATATAAAGTGATCGCTTCTCTAAAAAAGCAGAAACCGAATATTATACTCTTACAGGAAATGCACCCGAGTACTGCAGAACATAACAAATTATTTAAACTTGGTTTCCCCACAGTTGTGGCATCCTCCTACAAAGAAGGGCGACGCAGAGGGGCTGCAATATTAATAGCCCAAAACACAATCTTTCAACTGAAAGAGAAGTATATGGACTCTGAGGGTCGCCTAGCGGTGGTCTCTGGCCAACTTGAGGGAAAGTTGATCACAGTGGTCTCCCTCTATATCCCACCAGGGGCCAATACTGGAGTAATCAAGAAACTCTGTCAAGAGCCGGCATGGTAGCACTGAAGGTTGAGGTGCTGGATGCCACACCTCGCATCACACCGGCGACCTGGGTTCGGGAATGAACTCAGGTTGTTGGAGGTCAGCAGAGGGAAGGAGGATTGAGCATCCCAACGGATGATCTCCTCCTTCAGGGTGGGATTCCAGGGGTGCCTGTCGCACCTGACGTCCCTGAGGGTCGGTGGGAGCACTGACTTATGGGGCTGTGGCTGCTCCATGGTGCTGGAGTCAGGGAGGGGAGGATGCTGTCAGGCACTTAGTAGCATTGTGCATCAGCACATCGTCTACCCGAGCCGGCGTCCTTAGTGGGGTGGAAGGGAACAGAAAAACGGAAACACCCCCTCTCGGTCCAAGATGAAAACCAATCTGTGCCTCCCAAAACCACCGCCGCGCTGACTCTCCTCAAGCAAGGTCGAGGAAGAGGGGTGCTTCCTTGCCCCATCCGGGGGGATATCCGGGCATCAAGGAAGTACAGTGGAGAGACCAGGTACTCTAGGGGCAGACTCCATGTCGGTGGTCTGTGGGGATTGATCAGTGGTCTGAAGGAATGGACAGAGAGGGTAGTACAGGCGGGATAAAAAGAAAACTGAGAGAACTTACAGTGGAGGAACTGCTGTCAGGGAGTGACCACCACTCAGTATGGCTCACACTGGATATGGGCAAGGAAGGAGTGGAATCTGGCACAATAGTGCTGGACTTCAGGAGTGCCGACTTTGGGAGGATGGGGGAAGTGGTAAAAGGGTACCTGGCCAGAATTCAATCTAGTATGGACACTAACCAGAGGTGGGAGCTCATAAAGCTGGGGATAGTGGAGGCAACAAAACCTGCTGCAAAGCCCAGAGCAAGAAGACTAGGGCTAGAAACCAATCTGGTTGAGCAAGGAGGTCATGGAAAAGGTAAGGAGGAAAAGAGCTGCCTTTAGGAAGTACAAGAAAACAGGGAGGGGAGGACAGGGAGGAGTATTTGACAGAATCGAAGGAGGTGACAAAGAGGCAGTAAGGAGCCAAAGCATCTCACAGACTCAGGCTGGCACAAGGCATTAGAAGGGAGAAGGACTTCTTTAAGTACATCAGGAGAAAAGGGCTGTAAGGACCATAGTAAGGATTAGGAAGGAGGGTTAGGTGGAAGCAGGGTGCGATAAAGGCGGAAGCACTAAATGAGTACTTCTGCTCAGTATTTACTAAAAGAAGAGGGGTGACACCCAAGGTGGGAGAAATGGCAGAAGCAGGGTGGGAAGTGGTGACAGATGGGAAATCATGGAGAGCAGAGTTCGAGAGGGTTTGAAGGCACTGAGGGTGGACAGGCGCCAGGCCCAGATGGCATCCACCCCAGGGTACTGAAGGAGTTGGCAGAGGTCCTTGCAGGACCTTTGGCGAACCTATTCAATACTCACTACATTGAGGTGTGTACCTCAGGACTGGAGGATGGCTCATGTGTGCCCCTCCACAAGAGTGGCCCCAAGGATAAACCGAGAAACTACAGACCAGTGAGCCTCACATCCATCGTGGGTAAGCTAATGGAGACTATCCTGAAGGAGAGCTGGTGGCCCTCCTAGAGGCCAAAGGACTACAGGACAGCAGACAGCATGGCTTCATCGTGGCAGATCCTGCCAAACCAACCTGGTCGAGTTCTATGACTGGGTAACTAGGCAACTGGACAGGGCCATGCAGTGGATGTCCTGTATCTGGACTTCAGTAAGGCATTCGACTCAGTGCCACATGGAAGGCTGGGAAGGAAGTTAGTAGGCACAGGGGCGGGTGCAAAGCTGGTGAGATGGGTAGGAAACTGGCTGCAGGGAAGGCAACAGAGGGTGGTGGTGGGTGGGGAGCTCTCACACCCAAGGGCAGTGACGAGCGGTGTTCCACAGGGCTCGGTGTTAGGACCAGTGTTGTCTGGGATATTCATTGCAGACATATCATGGGACATCAAGAGCAAGATCAGTCTGTTTGCTGATGATACCAAGGTAGGCGCGGTGGTGGATGACCTAGGGGGATGGCAGGGGTTGCAGGATGATCTGGCAAGCTTGAAACCTGGTCAGACACCTGGCAACTGGGCTTTAATGCCAAAAGTGCAAGGTGCTGCATTTTGGGATGAAGAACCCAAGGAGGTTACCAGCTGAGGGAGTGCAGCTAGCCCAGACAGAGGAGGAGAAGGATCTGGGTGTGCTCATTACAGGGTCAATGAACAACTCTGCACAATGTAGGAAGGCAGCTGCAAGGCCAACAAAATGCTGGGTTGTATTACAAGGGTATATCCTCGAGGAGGAGGTGATTCTGCCACTGTATAGGTCATTAGTTAGACCACACCTGGAGTACTGCGTGCAGTACTGGAGTTAATACCTGAAGAGGGACATTAAGTTACTGGAGGGGTGCAGCGCAGAGCGACAAAAGATGATCAAGGGCTGGGGGACTTATCATACAGAGAGAGGTTGAAGGAGTTGAACATGTACTCACTGGAGGAGAGAGAGACAGGGTGACATGATTGAAACCTTTAAATACATGAAAGGAATAAACAAGATGGCTACAGAGGGGCTGTTCAAAGTAAGGGAGGGGAGGGCCACCAGGGGCCATGATATGAGACTGGAGCAAGGAAGATTCAGGAGGGAGATGAGGAGACACTTTTTTACAGAGAGGGTGGTGGCTGGGTGGAATGCGTTACCTGCTGAAGTGGTATGCAGTAGAACAGTGGACTGCTTCAAACGAGGATGGGACAGGACAAGGGGGAGGGTTAATGAAGGGGAAGGGTGGAAGGGAAGGGCAGCTGCAGAATAAGGGGTGCTAGCTGCACATTCGAGCAGACTTGATAGACCTCTAGGCCTTTATCTGCTGGCAAATTTCGTATGTTCGTAAAATAAAAAAAAAAAGAAACTGTTAAAAAATAACAAAGTACCGACAGAGGGTATTGATTCTAGGGGAGACCATAATATGACATATGGACATTTAGATACATCAAAAACACAGGTCCCCAGAAGAAACGCTACACAAGGTAGCAATGACATATTTTAAAGAAGTGCAGTGGACAGATGTGTACAGCCCATACCATACAAGGCTGGAATAAGGGGAGATAATCTCATGCCCGTGATCGGGCTACAGGGGAGAATAGCTTTATGCCCGTGATCGCTACTGGGGAATAACTTTATCCCGCGATCGGGCTAATGGGGGAATTATAACGTTATGCCGCGATCGGGCTGCTGGGGGCACTTCAGCCCACGATCGGGCATGGAGGGTGGTAGAGTGGAGGGCCACCCACAGGTGGCAACTGCTGTGTTGCGCCTGTAATTCATTCACATATCCTGGACTGCCTTATGCGGTATGAACACGCCATTGGCTCTTGCTCTGAACCAATGGGCATGCATCCCTACCGAGCTATCCAGTCGGCGGCGGGCAGCAGGCGGGTGGGGTGCTTCCGCCCGCCCGGCTGATGGGGAAGCTGGGTGGTGGGGCTCCGTGGGTGGGTGGGGTGGGGGCCACTAGATCACCAGGGATTGTGGGCGTGGGGGTTGAGGATGCCGCCCGCGATCTGGCTTCTCGCGGTCCACTGGACCACCAGGGATCTTGGACTTTGGGGAGATAACTTAATGCCCGCGATCGGCTACGGGGAATAATCTTATGCCCGCGATCAGGCTACGGGGGAGAATAGCCTATGCCCGCCGATCGGCTACTGGGGAAAACTTTATGCCCACGATCGGGCTAATGGGGAATTATAATGTTATGCCCGCGATCGGGCTAATGGGGGTACTGTCAGCCACGATCGGGCATGGGGGCGGGATCGAATGGAGGCCACCCACAGGTGGCAGCTGCTGTGTTGCGCCTGCAATGCGGCAGCTCACCTGTGGGTGGCCCTCAACTTGATCCTTTTTTTCGGCGTAAAGTTGTGCAGGCGCAGGTAGGGGTTACACCTGCTTAACTCTGCATGGCCCGGCTGAATATCGGGCTGTGCAGTTTATGCATGGGCACGCCCCCCCACCTGTGGCTGCATACATTACTGATGCGCCCCGGCGCATCGGGATTTGTGCAGGCGCACTTTTCCCTTTTAAATATCGCACCGGGTCACATCAGTGGGTTGCGCATGGCGCAACACTGTTGCGCCATGCGCAGCCCTTTTGAATATCTGGGCCTCTGTGTCTTGAATGAGGGAAAATATAGAAACAAAAAACCAGGACGAAGAAAGTAGGCAATACAGTAATACTTTATAAACAAAAAGAAAAGGTGGGAAAAGACAGTTACAGAGGCAGACCCAAACTGCTGAAATAATACATTGCTGTCCCTCCAACTCACTGGTTTAGCATATTTTAGTGAGTTACTGTTCAATTTTATCACTCCTCTGTCCAAGTCTGGAGACTTGTTTTCACCATATTTACATAAAATAACATACTATTATTAAATCTTTAATAATGCGTCCAGAGTTTTGTTTGATTGTTATAGAAATAGTTGTTACCCATTTTATAAGAGTAGTAAGACACAACAGGGTGTGGGTTGTTGATTGATAAGAGCACTACCCAGCTGCTGCAGCAGTCACTCGGCGCAAGTGCCTCGTGCCTAACAACACACCCGGGGCGTCTCTTATCAATCAACAACCCACACCCTGTTGTGTTTTATTACTTTTATAAACCCTAGTCATTGCAGACACCATTTGAGTAAGACACTGGCAATTTGCAAGAGCAATTCAGCCATTCACAGTTGAAACCCATCTGAATATTGGCCTGCTACATCTGCTGTGCACTTTTTAAAGTAATTTATTTCAATCAAACATACACAGATATCGCACTGGTAGAAGAAGAAGAAGAAGAAGAATCTGCATTTATATAGCGCTTTTCATACCTCCAAAGCGCTTTACAAGCAATGCTAGACTGGTAGTGAAGTGACTGAATGTGTGGTGGCGGCCATATCGCACATCATCACCCACACACAGCCTGGATAATTGCATGAACCGGTTTATGGGAAGGGGAATGTTGGCCAGGACACCGGGAATGTTCCCTACTCTTTGCGAAGAGTGCCCTGGGTTCTTTTACTTCCACCTGGACACCCACCAGGGCAACACCAGGATGGGCAGAAGGGACCTCGGTTTAACGTCTCATCCGAAGGACGGCACACCCCAGCAGTACAGCACCCCCCAATACTGCACTCAGTTGCCAGCGATTTTTAGGCGCAAGTCCAATCCCAGTGTGGGACGAGAATCCATGACCTTCTGGTCCAGAGGCGGATGTGCTACCAACTGAGCCACGCTGACACCTGGTGTACGCTGGTACAGTGCAAGTAAATTGTGCTGCTACCTGGGATGCCTGGTTTTGCTTGCAAGGTAAGGAATTCCCACCCAGGGGCTGTTTGGGGTCTGAGGTGATTGACTTAGCTCCTAAGGGAAAAAGGGGCAGGTTATATGGTGTCAACAACCCTCTCCCTCCTTCAAATAAGCAAAACCCAGCTAACGTAAAAAAATCCTTCTTGCTCCACTCATCTGGGCATGATAAAAACCTCTTTTCCTTTTTCTTTTACAAGTTGCATCCACAACACAGGTGTCACAAATTGAGCAGATTATTTTGATTTTGGTACAGCCACTAACTCTGGAGTGCTAATCACACCCGTTGCCACCCCAGAACAGCAGTTTCTTATTCCGTCACATGCATCCAATTCCACCCACCCAGATTATCATTTTACCATTCAGAGGCATAGCCCCCAAACAGGAACTGCAATGGGCTATGATGTATAAAGGATATGACCCTCATACCATCACTTTTTGCCCTTGGAGGTGGCCCTTGAAAACTGGCCCCTGCAGGAACTGTCTCCTCTGATCCCTTGTGCTGACCTTGACCTCTAGACTTATTGAAAAGCTTGGACACATGGTGCTGAAACAGCTGCCTGTTACTGCTGTGGCTGGCCTTGTGCACCCCAGTAGGTGTTACGAAAAGGAACCAGAACCCTGTGATCAGGGCTCAGGCTGCTCCTTGGATGGGTAACCAATGCTACCAAAATCAGGGTCACACCGTACTTCTCAATACGCATGAGATGCTCCTCGATCCCTGGCCCAAACAAACCCATCCCCTGAAAAGGGCTGATTTATCATTCACTGCTGGAAGTTTTTTTTTTTTTTATATTTCCTTTATTAGAAAAGTGTTGAAATACATGTAGTTATACAAGTGATACAATACTTTTGCTCACATGTATATTACAGCTTTCAGTTATTCAAAAACTTCAGCTTGTCGATCATATAACATAGCAAAAGGACAAGCGAACTTTATTAAAAAGAAAATAAACAGAAATCTAATACAGGCTAAAAAGATTACAGTTCTATAGTGTTCTCTGAATACCTTTCAACTTTCTTTTGATTATCAATATGAACTATTTCATCTATTCAAGAAGAGCAAGTAGCATGTCATCCCCACCATAATTAGGTAGGTGGCAGGTATTTACTCTGTGAGATGGAGGTATACCATACCCATTTTCAACTTAGTTTCATTCCCTCCGGAATCATTGCTATCCAGGCCCAAACCCTATCCATCTAACCCACTGGAGGACAATCCCTCACTGTGTATGTTCCTGTATCAATTCCCATCTGGTCCAACGTGAAATATAAGCCTCCACTCTATCCTGAAGTGCAAAAGACATCTGTTCGTTATGTTGTGTGGTGGTTATCAGGGACCTCCATTCAGAGATCAGGGGAGGTGTCTCCTGAAACCACCTTTTAGTGATGGCTTTGTATGTTGCACATAGCATGACAGACCAGAGGTACAAGGTAACTTTATCTTTAACCCCCATGGGTGGAATACCTAATAACAGGTTAATCCCTGTGAGGGGATGCTGGAGATCGAGGCAGGAAGTTATATCTTGAACAACCTGTTTCCAAAAGTTGGATATTCTGTGGCAATCCAGAAAGATATGCTTATGGGATGCCCTAGTCTCCCCACACTTCCTCCAAGATCTGGAATGGGCCCCTGGATTTCTAAGGGCTACCACTGTGGGCACCAGGAAAAATCTCACTCTGATCTTCCAAACAAATTCTCTCCAAATAGGGGAAGAAGTGGTAGCCCATGCTCCCTTCAACACCTTGCTCCACTCCCAGTTAATTACTTGGGCAAATTATTTTTCCCAACTAGATTTTGCCGAATCCATACAGTGTGCTTTTTGCTGAATTAGGAATTTATATATAATAGAGATAGCTTTTTCTCCCTGGGTGGATGACCAAATATACGAATATGGAGTGAGGTCCTCTCCTATCTCCAATCCACCATCTCTACACCTGCTGTGTTTGATTATGAAATCCCGGATTTGATAGTAATGTAATCTGTCTCTCTCTGTCCAGAGATATCTCAGCTGGGCCTCCTCAAAGTTGATTACAGTATTATTCTGGAGAAGTTGCCAAGGAGCCACTAGTCCCTTATTAGCCTGAATTTCATACCATTGTCCCTGGAGAGAGGACTTAAATTGGGGTATTGTCAGGAACCATTGATATTTCCAAGTGTACTGTTGTACAACTTTACTCTTTATTCCCCATTTCCATCCCTTCCGTATTGTGGCTGTGGCAATAGGCACTAGTAGTACCGTCTGTTTAAGTAGGGGGCATGGAAAACAAGCTTGCCAGCAGCGGGGGACTCACTGGCCTTGCTAGATCTATTTGTTTCCAGGCTGCTACACAGGAGCCAGCACCCCATAAAAGCACCAGTCTCATTTGTGCAGCGATCCAGTAGTCCATCAGAGAAGGGAGAGCCACGCCACCGAGGGACTTGGGCAGAAATAGTTTATGGATGTTAACCCGGGGTTTACCATGATTCCATTGGAAGGCACTCATGGCTTACAGCCATGCCAGGAGCTCCTTAGGGGGAATATCGCATGGTACACATCGAAACAGGTAAAGAAAATGTGGAAG
Organism: Neoceratodus forsteri; assembly: GCA_016271365.2. NCBI lineage: Eukaryota > Metazoa > Chordata > Ceratodontiformes > Ceratodontidae > Neoceratodus > Neoceratodus forsteri. The sequence continues at coordinate 429,849,499 of CM028130.1, forward strand.
GACATTCATTTTGAGGGAGAGGGTATGCGTGTAGAAGGAAGTCGGGAAAAGATTCTATCTTCTAAGGTCGTGTTTGATAGTTGTCACTAATGGGATATAGTTCTGGAAATACAGGAGGGATAAATCTTTGGGAATCTGAATACCTAGGTGTTTGATGGATTGCTTGTCCCATTTAATTGGGAATCTAGTTCTGAAGGTAGGAGTGGGGTCATATCTGATAGAAGGGCTTCTGTTTTAGATATATTGAGAGAGTATCCAGAGAGAAGGGAAACATTCTTGAATTTTTTTGGAAAAGAACCTCCATGGATAGGTCGGGGTCTGATAAATAAATCAAAAGGTCATCAGCAAAAAGGGCCAGTTTATGTTCTGTTGTAGCCACCTGGATTCCCTTAATATCCGAGGAAAGACAGATGTATTGAGTGAAAGGCTCAATATAGAAAGCAAAGAGTAGGGGGGACAAGAGGCAACCCTGTCTGGTCCCTCTGTGAAGGGAAATGCCCTCCGATATATGGCCATTTGTTCTAATGTAATCGGTGGGTTTGCTGTAGAATTTGGGGATGGTATCAGAAAACTGGGCCGGAAAACCAAAGCAGGCAAGGACCCCTGTCAAAAATCTCCAGGCGACCATATCAAAAGCTTTTTTCTGCATCCAACCCGAGGAAAAGTGCTGGGATCTTCTGGGACTGTATTTGTTACATTAAATAGATGGTGCGCTTGACATTATCCTGCACCTGGCGGCTAGGTATAAAGCCGCACTGATCCATATGTATTTTAGTTGGGGTTATTTGAACAAGTCTTTTGGCTAATACAGACGCAAAGATTTTATAGTCTGTATTCAATACCGATATAGGTCTGTATGATGTACAGTGTGCGGGGTCCTTGCCTGCCTTTGGTATAACTGAAATTATTGCTTCATTCCAGGAAGGGGGAACTATGCCCTCCTTCGTTGTTACAAATAAGAAGACTCTTCCCAAAAGAGGGTTAGGGTTTTAGAGAGGGTTTTATAAAATTCACTGGGGAGTCCGTCGGACCCCGAGCATTTCCCCGTCTTTAGGCCTCCTATAACTGATTCTATTTCCTTATTAGATATTGGGGAAATTAGTTGGATACATTGATCTTTGGAGAGGAACTCCTGGATTCTTTGGTCAGGGGGCGAGGGGGCTGCTGAATATAATGATGTGTAATAGTCAAGGAAGGACCCAGAAATTCCTTTTATATTGCTCTGGACTTTGCCTGTTGTAGGGTGTCTCACCCTCAAGATAGTAGATCAGACTTTCTGGGCCCTCAATTGACCTGCTGTTAGTCTCAAGAAACGGGGGCCACCATCGTAGTATTTATGACATAGAAATATTAACTTCTGTTCTATAGCATAATCAAGGATATTATTAAGCTCTTTTTTTAACACAGCCAGCTCTGAGCTTCTAGTTTTAGATACTTTGATTCTCTGAAGTTCCTCAAGGGCTTTAATTTTCTCCTCTAGGGAGTGTCGGTGCGCCTCCCTCTGTCTCTTGTAAGAGGAGATTCCAATCAACTTACCCCAAACCATGGCTTTTATAGTATCCCACATAAGTGATACCAAGGTGTCCTGAGAGAAAACGCCATATATCCTCACAGCCCAGTTCCTGGAGAAGTTTCTGCACCTCCCTAGTAGTTTTGTTAACACGGCCTGAAGTGGAGTGGCCTGGCATCCTCTCTGCAATATTTAGGTTGAGGTCCCCCCCACAAATTATGTGACCCTCGGTCCACTCAGCAAACTATGTAAAAAATTATCTGTATTCCCCATAGTCAGATGCTGGGGGTATATATACTGATGCTAGAGTCGCCATTTGTCCATCTATATGACCCTTAAGTAGCACAAATCTCCCTTCTTTATCGATAATTTGGTCCTTAAATTCAAACTGAACCCCCTGTCTTATCATAATAGCAGTCCCCCTTCTCCTGCCCCCCCATAAGAGGAGGCTGCCACACAAGAAAAGCCTAGGCGTTCAAATTTTTTATGTTCCACCAGCAAAAGGTGGGTTTCCTGAAGCAGAATAATGTTAGTGCCCTCCCTTTTTAAATACTGCAGAATTTTACTTTGTTTAATATGGTTAGTCACCCCATGCACATTATATGTGCATACAGTGTATGTTTGTGACATAATTATGTCTTACCCATTTTAATAACTTGATCGTGCTCCGTTGGTTGCTGACCCTCATAGCATGGCAGTCCCCTCCCGCAGTCTCACCGGCCATTGTAGAGAAATGCCACTGCTCTTAAGTTTTCAAATGCCCATTCAGAAAAGAATTAAGAACAAAAGCCAACATGGCTTTAACTTTAATTATAACACTAACCATAACACAACTGGTTGCTTCCAAGGCTGGAGGCTAATCTATAGTATTAGTCTTTGTGTCCTCCCTCTTTGAGAAGAACAAGGAGGGTTACCAGTGCTTCCATCTCCGGAAGATCTCCTCTAGAGCCACAAATTACAGGGGGCCCAGGAAAAAAAAAAAGTGTAAGGTACACTATACACAGGTTGCAAGAAAAAAGGAAAACATTTTTTTTTTTTTGCCATGCCCCTATGACCCACCCACTTTATAAAATCCTGGCACATAATTAGCAAAACAGGGTACAGGCTTATGTAAGATTTCTGATGACACTTTATTCCAAAGGCAAGTATAATGTTACAGGCTTCCAGTATAGCCCGTTAACTCCTTACACCTCAGATCTTCTTATTCTGTGGGATCAAAAGAAGAAGAAAAAAAAAAGGAGGCAGTCTCCAAACAGGAGACATCAATTGTAGAGTGCAGGAGAGGTGTTTTAACCTACATCTCTGCTCAAAAAGGGGGGTATCAGGAAAATCACTGAGGATAGATCGGTTATAAATAAGGTGAAACTTAGCCAAAGTGTTTTCCAGATGTAGCCTTCGCAGGGTAGCCCTGTTTAAACTGAAAAGAAGGTGGGTAGTTTTATCACCAAGTTAGCGACAGGTTTAGTTTGCCTGTCCAGGGTTAAAGATATCTCCCTGTTCCCCTCCTCATTCAGACCCATCAGTTCAAACTGAAAGAAAAGAGACCTCAGATAGGCCCCTCGCTATAGTTAAAGTACTTAGCTAGCAGGCAGTCCGCTGATGGTGGGAGAGCATAGGGGATCATCAGGCAAACGACCCCACAGGTTCAAGTAGTTATTCAAATTGTTTCAGGGTCTCATGCAGGTTTGTCTGTCTGGCTGGCTCTCTTGTTAAGCAGGCTCTGAATTCTGTGCAATGCTTTAGTGTGTTCCAGCGTTTTGGCTCCCCCATGCTTCCTGCTCATGGTGCGTTGCCACCCCTGACCGCTTCTCCCAACAGGTTGGTTTCAAGTGTCCGGTACAGAGAGTTTCCTTTCCTTTAGGGCCTCTGATGCCTCCTCTACTGTGGAGCAGACTTTAACACCATCTTCCCAAAAGATCCACAGCCTGGAGGGATATGGTGTATGAAAACAGATTGCCTTCTCGCAGAGTGTCCGCAGAATCGGAAGGTAGCGAAGCCTATGCTTCTGCTGTATCTCCTGGGGGTAGTTGTGGTCTAAAAAGAGACAATGGGTGAGATATTTGATTTCTTTTTTGGCCCAAGCACATCTTAGGATGTCCTCTTTTACACTAAAGGAGCTGAGCTTAAAGACAATAGAGCGTGAGCGTGCAGCGGGGTCAGAGAGTTTCGTTTGGAGGGATCGATGAGCTCTCTCGATATGGAGCACATATGTGGCAGGGAGCTCCAATATATCTTTTAACAGATTTTCAAGAAAAGGAGCTACTGGGTTGGTCTCCATGTCTTCCGGGAGTCCGTAAAGGCATAGGTTTTCTCGCTGAGCATGTCCCTCCAAATCCAGACACTTGGTTTGTAACTCCCCGGTTTGCTTTAAGAGGGCCTGGACGATCTCAGACAGCTGTGTGATAGTATCTTCTGCATCAAACACCCGCTCTTCTATCGAGCCGATACGCGTTTCTAGCGTAGTAAGTTGCTTTTGCATGGCTCTAAGTCCTGCTTGTTCTCTTTCCTTGATTCTCTAATTTCATTAAGGGAGAGTTTTGAATCGTGATCTAGAGAGTTGCTCATTTTTTCCGTCGGTATCATACCCTGCCACGTGGGAGCTTACAGGCGAGTTGGATCTGCTTGAAGAGTCTGGGTTTAATTGGGTGCCATCCTTCGCTTTACATTTATTTTCCATCCCATTTCTGCCTCTTTTGCTTGCTATCGATGGTCCTCCTGAGCTTCGGGACATTTTGTAATGTACATATTTAAGTTTTTGGAGGTTTCAGTAGTAGGTAGGTCTGGGAGCACTAAGATTCAAGCTCCTTGCAGTCCCGTGAAGTCACCAGAAGTCTCACTGCTGGATGTTTTGCCTGAAAGGTAAAATTCACCACCAGGCCTGGGGGCATGGATACCACTGAGGCACTGCTGTGGCCAACATGTTAGCCTAGTCCAGGGAAACCTGTAACTGGTGCTAGATCACAGTCAGTCCAAGATTAAGGATCTCGCTTAGATCTTGTTGGCTCTCTTTAGGGAGCAGATCAGTGAGCCTCTCTAATAGCTCAAGTCTATATTAAAAGGGGAACTCTCAGCTGCCCTCCTTTAATGCTGCCAGAGCTAGCAGTCCCAATTAAACTAAACGAGTCAAACAATCAGTTTTTTTATGGATTTACAGCTTTGTAACATTAGCGTTTATCTGGTTAATCCTGCATCTCCCATCCGCCAATCTTCTGAACTAAAATTCCGTGTCCCCCACTGCCAGCTCTCTGATGATGTGATCAATGGACTAAGCCACAGGGGATGTCTATGTGACGGTACTGTTGTATTATTATAAACACTATAACACAGTGCATTTTTGCACTTATTCTACCAGTACAGACTGCATAGTTAGCTTTGGACCTCATGACTCCTGCCCATTCTCAGGGCAGACTGTTCCAAATGGTGGTGGGGAGGTGGGGGGGGCCTAACTAGCCCTGCAATAGGAACCAAGTAGTTAAGAAACTCGAGTGAGGTAAGGAGTTAACTGTGCTGGTTGGCTGCCAGCAAGAAAGCCTGAAGGAGACATCCAGCCAGGAAGGAGAATAAACACTTTGATTGAAAAATGTTTCGTCTGACAGTGCTGGACTATAGAACAATTTTGTACCACAGCACACCACTTCTGCAAGTGATTTGTTCTCTAAACTTTAACTTCAGTAAATACGTTTTAGAAACTTGCATACCAGTAATTAAAGCATTCAGGACAATCTGTGTTCTGTTTCATTCCAAGACCCACTGAGCACTGAGATTAAACAGCAGATTTTTTATATTCGTGTCTGCTCAATCTTATCAGAGTGAGTGTTTACTGCAGTTACCCTAGCACCCTATTATACCTACAATAGATTACATTCCTCACAAGGAGTTTCCTTTCTTATTTAGTCTTATATTTCACTGTCTGGTGCATCCAGCACATTTTTTTTTAACCAGGAGAGACACATTAAGCTAAAAGCTTGTTTACAGGTGTAACCTGGGAGCACAAGGAAGTTAAGTGACTTGCTCAGGGTCACACAGTATGCAGGTGGGGGCTGTGGGATTCAAACCCAGGTCACCAGCCACATATGGCAAGACTCAAAGAGAATTTCTTGATGACACCCAACCTGGCTGTATTATTCTTTAGGGGTTATTCTTTGGTAACCAGGTAAGGCTAATTAGGCATAAGCTCTGTTTTCAGGGGCAACCTGGGAGCACAGGGGAGGTTAAGTGACTTGCTTCAGGTCAAACATTATGTAAGTGGAGGTCATGTGACTCAAACTCAGGGCTGCTGGATGTACCAAGCTCATTCACAGCTTGTTACTCTAACCTCTAGGCTATACCACCAGCTCAAGTATTTAAAACTGTGTTAGTCAAAAAGATAACTTGTGTTTCGAAGACTATTTTCTTATTATTTATTTATTTTTTTATTAAGTATGCTTTTATTGCTGCCTTACCGACGCTCCTCAGCCTGGTCACAGACCTTTCTGCTCCCACTCCCACATTAGCCGTGGCTCCCTGATACCACCTGGCTTACCCACCAGGGCGGGGTTGCTGCACCGGCCCATAGTGCCGAAAGTGACTGGATAGATCAGGAAGCCGGCCTGGGAGCTGATCGAAGCAGAGGGCGGGCTTCTTTGAGGCAGCTGGCAGTGGTTTTCTCCCCGATGTATGGAGGCATGCAATGACGGCCAGCGTCCATCCCACCCCCCAAACTTATTGGCGTCGGCGTATGTGGTACACCCAGCCTCCGCTAGGTGGCCGTATAACGCCGAACACTCTACCACCCTCCCCACTGGAGAAGGAGAGCAGCCATTGGATGCTTAATCCATCCCCCCCCCCCAGGCTGGCCCTCCAACATCCTGGGTCCGTTCCCAAACCCGGGTCGCCAGTGTTGCAGGTTGGCACCCTGCCCCTGCGCCAAAGGGGCCAGCTTCAAAGGCTATTTTCTAACTGGAAAAACTGCATTAGGTCAAAAGCGAAACATCAATCAATCAATCAGTTTATCAATTTATTATTTGTATGGCGCCCAACCCTTGGAGGCTCTGGGTGCTGCACAGTAAAAAGGAAGTTTAACAGAGCAATTTAAAATAATCAGTTTACATAAACAATTACCATAACAAATAATTAACATTTGTATTTGCAAGTTAAAAACCATCATCAAGGAATGCTAGACTAAGCAGATGAGTCTTTAGGCCCCTTCTAAATGCCTCCACCATAGGGGCCTCCCTCAAAGGTCTTGGCAGCGAGTTCCAGAGGACCAGGCTAGCCAACTCAAATGAGTGATCACCCAAGGTTTTCAGCCTGGTCCTTGGAACCACCCGGAGGCCCTCGGTGGAGGAACCATGGGAGCAGGCTGAGATCGCAGGGGTAAGGAGGACTGACAGGTAGCCAGGGTCTGATCCGTATAGGGCCTTGTAGATGAGCAAGCCCACCTTGAAGAGAACCCTCCACCCAGGACTCCAGATAAGATTTTCTGGGATGAGTACCATACTTCTCATTTTTAAAGTATGGTGAGTAAAAACAAATTCAGATGCGTACAAATTTCTGGACAAACTGGAGTGAGGAGTACATTTTTAAAAACAATCTAGTTCCTTTGAAGATAAGAACTGATCAGGTGCCAACAGAGATTCTGACAATGTTGGCAGGTAGGAGTAATGTACTCACCAGTTTGAAAATACAGTGAGTAAATTAAAACTGGATTATGTACAAGTGTTGTAAATCTGGGAAAAACTGCTCCTTTTGAATTGCCAGTTATGTTATGAAGCACTGTTCTATGGAGTGTGGAGCATTTATGAACGTTGTGCAAGTATTGGCACTCATTAAAAAAATTTTCTGAAGAGTATTTCCTAAAATGAGGTGAGTAAAATAGGTCAGTACTCCCCTTATCTGGAGCCCTGCCCCCACCTGACCGGCAGCCAGTGCAGACCCCGCAGGACCGAGGTCACATGACAGGACCTTGACAGTTCTGTCAGCAGCCTGGCTGCTGTGTTCTGCACTAGCTTTAGCCGGCAGAGGTTCCCTCCACTAACCCTGCAATAAAGAGCATTACAGTAGTCAAGCCTGGATGTTACAAAGGCATGCACCAGTGACAGCAGATCTTCAGGCGGAATTAGGGGTTTAATCTAGGTGATGTTCCTCAAATGGTAAAAAACACTTTTGATGACAGCCAACACCTGAGCTTTAAATGTCAGCTTGTCATCAAGGACAATGCCCAGATTCCTCACCCTAGAGGATGCCATTAATAGGATGGGCCCCAGGACCAAGCCTGTTGCCATCACGGAGGCCTCCCCATCATGCCCACGACCCGGCTCAATCATCAATACCTCCTTCTTGTCTGGGTTAAATTTCAGCCAGTTAGAGTTCATCCAATCCTGGATCTCGTCAAGGCATTTATTCGGCACACTGATGGCACCGATTTTCCCTGGTGCAAAAGACACGTACATCTGAGTATCATCTGCATAACAGTGAAAACTCAAGCTGTACCGTCTAATGAGCCTGCCCAGAGGCCGCATGTACACCGCCAACAACATCGGTGATAAGATCGAACCCTGAAGAACTCCACAGGTCAGGGGCATCGGGGAGGAGGAGAAATTCCTCATCACTACTGCCTCCCGCCAGACAGAAAGGACTCAAACCAGTTGATGGCAGTACCGGTAAGTCCACAATACTCTCTAAGTTGATCCAACAACACAATGTGGTCCACAGTGTCAAATGCTGATGACAGACTGAGGAGAATGACAATTGACCATTCCCTTCGCTCTCTAGCCCTGAGCAGGTTATTATGCACCTGGACTAGTGCTGTCTCTGTGATGTGCCTCGCCCTAAATCCGGACTTGAATGGCTCATAGATGTCAAAGGTCTCCAGGTGCTCCTCGAGCTGCAGAGTCACTATCTTCTCAACAACCTTCCCTTAAAATGGGAGGTTGGAGCTAGGTCTGTAATTCGCCAGGATGTCGGGATCGAGAGATGTTTTATTCAGAAGGGGCTTAACCAGCGCCTTCTTCAAGGTGTCGGGGAAGACCCCCTCTGAAAGTGAACACCCGACTATCCTGGCAATTACTGGACTGATAACCTTGATGCAGCCCACTAGGAGATGTGTTGGGCCAGGGTCTAGTTCACAACAAGTGCGCCCCAGCTTTGAAATCACCTTGGAGACCTCGGCCACCTCCACTAGCCGAAACTCCACCCTGATAATTGAAGTGCCTCTGCTCCACCCAGACCCCCATCCTGCAGACTGATCTAGATCCACTGGCGAGATCCCGGCCTGAACAGAGGATACCCTGTCAGAGAAGAGCAGAGCAAACTCTTCGCAAAGTGCTACTGAAAAGGCTATTTTCGGCTGTAGACAGACTGGGTGAAGTAGTCTGTCCACAGTCTGAAAGAGCCGAACTGGTCTGTTCTTCCCTGCGGCAGTCTCCCTGGACAGGAACTCCACCTTCTTATGGTTGACTGCCCTTTGATAATCAGCACAGTGATTCCTCAAAGCCAGTCTATCCTCCACTCTGCCAGCAACTCTCAAATCTCCAACTCATGGTCTTCATCACCTTGAGAACCCCATCAAACCATGGGTGTCTCAAGTGAGAGGACCTGGGTCATATACAGACCGGTGCAATGCCACTGTGTGCCCTGGAAACAGCCCTATTATAGGCTGCCACTGCTTCCCCCAACCCAGCCGCACAAACAGCACTAACACTGGAAAAATCAACTACCGCCATCAGTCCATCTGGGGTCAATCTCCTTAAAGGGTGATAGCTGATCATCTTAACAGGAGAGGGACTATTGAGGGAGGCCCAAAACGAGAATTTCACCGTACAGTGACTGGACCAGGTGACCCAATCAATCTCGAGGTCAGTGACCTCGAGACCCAGGAGACCCAGTGAGAATACCAGGTCCAAGGTGTGGCCGTGATGATGGGTTACAGAGGCAACTGCCTGTGCAAGGCCCAGTGATGTCACCAGCCGGAGGAGGTCAAAACCAAATAGCAAAGATTCATCATCAGCAATCAAGGCATTGAAGTCCCCCAGAATTAACCATCTGGGCGACTCCAACACCCTGTCGGCAATGAAGCCTGCAGTCTCCTGCAGAAATTCTCTGCCCGACACCAGACAACAGTAAATCAAGAGAATTCTGCAACCCGCACTTAGACTCCCACGCACTGCCACACATTCAAACAAAGAGGTAGATACCCACAGGATGTACAGAGAAATTCAGGCTGGATCTAAAACATATGGCCACACCCCCGAAACTGCGATTCCTCCTCGGACACTGAACCACAGAGTACATGGCAGGGACCAATGCCTCTAAAATTGGGCAGCATCGTCCTCCAACCAGGTCTCTGTGATACACGCCAGGTCGACCAAAGAAATCAAGACTGACATGACATAACTGCAATCTTGTTTGTCATCTACCTGGGCTTGCACAACACTGCCCAGATGGGCTCCGTGGAGGCCGTAGGCCCTCTAGCTGCCTGCCCACACACTCTGGTGGGAACGCTAAGAATGGAGACCAAACACATGGGGCCTCTCTCAAGGCTCCATTTATTCCCAGGGCACCTCCTGCACCTGACCACCTCAATCCCTCTCACCCCAGTTGAGTCACCGGCTCACCGCCACAGACCCCCCTCTCCCTATAGATATCCACCTTCCTGCAATGCCTTATAGCAACAGCAGGGAAGGGGAGGTAACAAAAGGGGCAGAGGTCACTCAGCAGGGCTGCCAGATAGCTGAATCGGAGAAGCCCAAGACTCCTACACATATCTAGGCAGCTAGATCAGTAAACAAAACAATAATATAAAAACCTAGCTAATCCTTCAGTCACTATCCAAACAATAAATACAATGTGATCCAACTACACGTTCATTCTCATACAATCTTACACTACCTAACCCCCGACCACCCGCCACCTTCCTGTAACCAACTCCAAATTATACAAACAGTGAATAAATAAAACAGCAAAAAGGAGAATCCTATAACAGTTCGAGTCCTGAGATATCTTAGGTTTGCTTCCAGAGTTCAAATTGGCAGTTTGATTGGGAACTGCCAGGAAAGCACCAACAACAATGCTTTCGCCACTGTTCAGGAAAAGTGCAGTTCAGGTTTATGCTTTTTGGATAATGCTCACACCACAATCCGATCTTATACCAAGCAAAAACAGGTTTAGTGAGTGGAGCTCTCACCACCACTCACTAATAACAGTACTTACGGATTTGTTGTCAAGGTTGGGGGGGCCACAACATTCACCTGTCCTGTTAGTTCCAGCAAACACTGAAAAAATCGTCATGGGAACGGCAAAAGTCCACAACAGCTACCAGAGAGATTTTCCTGGTGCTAGAACAGTCACCAACAAGTCCCCGCTTGGTCTGCCGAATTTTAGCCTTTTGCTCCTACCAACAGTCACTTTCAGGCCTGTGACTCATGTGACTTTCCATACTGGAACATCATATGAATACTTTACTTTTCTAAAAAGGAAAAAATACTCACAGTAGTAATCTTGTTTCTTCCAAGGTATTCTTCAATATCATTAACTCTAGCAGTCAGCCTCCTTGATTGCATTGCCCCGGAGATGAATGGAACTTTATGCAAATAGTGGAACCTGTTGGCTGTTGTCACCATTCAAACCTGCTGCCTTACTAAGTGCTGCATTCTATAAGGCTCAGATTTACTGCAGCCTGCAACTAGACCCTCTAACTAAACTATTCTAATTGTTAACAACTATATATTATTAATAACACATAATGATTACTCCCCTATTTCACCCCATATTCAATGGTAATGCCCAAAAAAGGCTAACAACAAGAAAAACAGGGCCACCTGGTTTAAACTTAACAGTACCAGTGGAAGGCCAACAGATCAGAAGGCGTACCAGCTGTGTTGTAGAGGTTAACTGGTTCTGGAAGGGGAGGTAGGGTGGGATAATTAATGATATTGAAGAATACCTTGGAAGAAACAAGATTACTACGGTGAGTAATTTTTTCTTCTAACCCCAGGGATTCTTCAGTATCAATAAGTCTAGCAGACTGTGAAGCAGTACCTTTGGAGGCGGGCCCAGAACCCTGTTTAGGGAACAGGATCTGCAGCATTGCTGTGCCAAACCTGGCATCACTCCTGGACTGAGTGTCCAAGTCTGAGGCACTCCACAGTCATGACATCATGGGTTATATACACCTGATAGGTTGCTTGATGCACATGTGACTTCTAAAGAAGTTCGGCCCCCTTCTCTGGGGTCTTGCTCCTCCTGAACCAGTTTGATGTCTTCCAAAGCTATATCTGTAATGAAATACTATAACAAAAATATACTGGCTTGTGGTTATGTAACATGTGGATGCCGACCCAGAAAGGTTTAAAAACGAAAGGTTTTATTTCCTATTAATACATTCTAAAATGTACGGCCCTTATGGTATGCCAGTATTGTGTGGTAATACTTTGGTAATTGTACATGTCTTAAGGGTGGGATGTAGAGTGCCTCAGAGATGTATTCCCCCACAATCACCTTTACCAGGTGGGTAAACTACCACTGTGGAGGATAATCTCATGAGAAACTCCGAGGCACTCCACAGTCATGGCATCATGGGTTCCTAAAAAGTAGTACCCATACCCCTGGGTGGGTTAGACATGTCTCTTTCTGTAGGTCAGATTTTTGCCGCTAGTAATACTGAGCGGCTAAAGTTCATTTTACTGTTTTGTGACACATCAGCTCTGTAGTGTCTTGTGAAGGTATGTGGTGATGACCAAGTGGCAGTGGCACACATTTCGTCAAATGTGGCCATATTTTTCTCTGCCTAGAATGTAGCCACTGCTCCTGTAGAATGGGCTTTCAGGTCCTTGGGGGGCGTAAAGTTATTGGCCCTGTATGACTCTGCAATTGCTGTTTTGAGGCATGAGGCTACTGAGGATTTAGATGCCAGATGTCCTTTTCTGTTGTCTTGTACCATAATAAATAGTCTGTCTGTCTTGCGTAGTTCTTCTGTGCAAGAAACATATGTTGTTAGGATCTGTTTCATTCCTAGTGTTTGAAGTGGGGGTCTTGCAGTACCTCTTCTGCAGGGGGTTCGATCGGCATTTCAATAGTTTGGCTGGTATGGAAAGTTGATGCCACCTTAGGTACAAAGGACACTATTGGCCACATGCATATTCAGTCGGCATGGAAAGTCAGGAATGGTGGTTTGCATGAAAGGGCCTGTAGTTCTCTAAGCCTCCTTGCTGAACAGATGGCTACTAGAAATATTGTCTTAATGTTTAACCACTTAAAAGCCACCGACTCTATGGATTCAAATGGAGTTGCTGTCTTGGCTCTGAGTACCATATTTAGATGCCATGGAACTGTTATGGGCTTTATCCTGGGTCGTATATTTGTGGCAGCTTTTAGGAAGTGCACAATGTCTTGGTGTGCACCGGGAGTATGCCCTGAATTTGTCCCCTTGATGCCCCTATTGCAGCTACCTGTACCTTGAGTGAGGATGAAGATAGTCCCAGGTCCAATCCCTTTTAAAGAAACATTAGAATCTGTGCAATACAGCAACTGTTTGGGTCTGTCTTGTGGTGATTGCACCATTTTGTGAACAAGTTCCAGTGACGTTGATATGTGGTGGTCGTGGATGTCCTCCTGGACACTGTCATCATGTTAATTACCAGAGGGTGATAGCCTGCTTTCAGCAGTCTCTCCCTGTCAGGAGCCAGGCCATCAACTGTAAGTGTTGTGGATTGGGGTGAAATACTGGACCCTGTTTGAGAATATCGTGCCTGTTGGGAAGCCTCCAGGGATGATCTAACGCCATGGCTACCACTGTGGCAAAACATGCCCTCCTCGGCCAGTGCAGAGTTATGAGTATTACCCTGGCTCTGGATATCTGTATTTTCTTTAGCACTTGGGGAATGAGTGGTAGTGGAGGAATAATTTACACTATGTTGAAAACCCATCATGCTGTCACAGCGTCTACCCCCATGGCTAGTCTGTCTTTGTATCTGGATAGAAACTTTGGACACTGATTGTTCTTGTTGGATGCCTTGAGATCGATCTCCACTGGGCCCCATCTTCTGTTTATTTATTTATTTATTTTTTAATGTAAATTTTTATTGTGTTATTCCATATAGAACAGATATAATGGTAATAGGCTTCAGTTATTTGTTGCATACATTCAGAGTTAGTTTTCCAACTTACAACTTTACATGCATTACTTTCCACATAGCATAAAAGAAGATCAGCTATAAACATACAAATGTTCATTATGAAGAGCATGCTTACAGATAGTTTGCATCTCTGAGGTATGTATGTTTGGGTTCTCTCTACCAAGTTCCTCAAGTTATGGGTTAAAAAAGACTCGCATGGGGGAGCACCCTTTCAGGCCCCGTGTCTGCTTCAGTATGGGACATTGGCTGATAATTTATCTATATTGTCCATTTAGTGTCAAAGCTTCTGTAGTCATTGCTTTGACTGGGCTCTACGGGACACACATTGTCCTCTGCCTCTGTTGTGGCCCCCCCCCATAACGATATCTGATGTAGTGGTTAGTGGGTGGGTATGCCTGTTTGTAGCCATTTCCTCCTCGTCTTTTGTCTTGAAAGGAATGACAACAGTACCGCTGTCTGGCAGAGAGGTAAGTGGACCTATATGCCTGCTCCTTGGGAGATTCTTTCCTTCTTCTTTCCCTTTGAAGAATCACTCTAGGCCTTCGCCAAATAGCAAGGTGCCCTTGAAGGGTAATTTGTAGAGCACAGCCTTAGATTCATTGTCCGTATCCCATAACTTCATCCACAATGCCCTACATGCTCTGTTGATTAGCACTGTGGCACATGAGTTAATTTTCAACTAATCTACTGCCATGTCGGCCAGTTATTTGGCTGACAGTATGGCGTTTTCTAGAAGCTGTGCCTCAGTGGATTTTTGGGTCAATTTCTTTGTAGTCTCTTGTAAGCATGTTAATTGGGCTCTGGTGGCACATATTGCTGTAGCTGCAGCCCTTGCGCCTAACCCTGCTAGTTCGGCATTTTTCTTTAAATGTCTTCTAATTTCTTGTCTATAGGATCTTTCGGATCCAATGCCATTTCGGTTGGTAACACAGTCTTTTTATTAAGTGAGGCAATTTGGGGGTCCACTGTAGGCGGGGGTGCACCATAATGTTGGTTTGTCTGCCTGAAGGGGGTACATTTTATTCCAGGATCTGCATTCGGGAATACGAGTCAGTTCCGTTGACTCCCATTCTTTGGTTACTAGCTCGTTGATGGACTTGCAGATGAGGAATACATCTGCCTTTTTTACAGATGGCTATAATGAGGGAAGTAATTTTGACTGGGGAGCAGGTGCTGGCGTTTCAAACCCCACTGTTGCCATTATGTTGCGTACTTGGGCAGGAATTTGATCTGGGAAACACCACTGGGCTGTTAGTGACTGTGGGTCAGCTTCCATTTCCCCCTCTTCTTCCAAATGATTGTCAGACTCTGGCTGTGGTGATTGAGGCTATGGCTCTGTTGTGAGCTGATTTCTTGTATGCTTAGAGTTAGCTCCCCTGCTAGTAGCGAGAGGGGTGAGGGGTCATGGTCCAGCTAATTCTGACACTTTATCCAGCATAGAGTTTAATATTTGTTGCTAGGCTTGCATTAGCTGGTTATTTTGTAGCATGATTGCTGATGTATTTATTTCCTTGCTGGGGTAACAGTGATATTTGATGGTGGTGCAACTGTTTGGGTTTTATGCTCCTCACTAGTGCCTTCCCCAGCACCCTCTATGTTGTCTGG
The DNA here is from genome assembly GCA_016271365.2 of Neoceratodus forsteri. Lineage (NCBI taxonomy): Eukaryota > Metazoa > Chordata > Ceratodontiformes > Ceratodontidae > Neoceratodus > Neoceratodus forsteri. Next base: position 429,864,727 of record CM028130.1, read on the forward strand.
CAGTGGGAAGTCTTCAGCGCAAGACGCACTTAGTCTGCCCAGTTGTCCTGCCATGATAGGGACCTTGCAGAGTCTGCAGCTCTTTGTTTTAGCCACAGTTCTGTGAAAAGATGGGACATGTGTATGTTTTTGTTAGGGTGATAATTTAAATAAGGATTAAATATACATAAATGTATTATTTCTGCAGTACTGTAAAGGCGTGGTATTATAGGCAAGTCCATTGATAATTACTGCTGTGTCTTTAAGTAGCCACTGTGTACTGGGAGTATAGAAAATTGTCCTGTCTCTTTAAAGTGGGGACAGTGTATTATTACAATACAGATCGCCATGTCTCCATAAATGTTAGTGATAGAATGGATCAGTGACAGCGCTAGGGGTTTTAAAACATGGGTCAAATTAGACCCATAGGTGTAAAAAAAAATTGGGGTCAAAATGAGAAACAACTGGGTCCAAACCTAATCGTAAGTAGAAATTTCACTAGTACAGAAGCTTAAATTTGTTGAGTGAAAATACTTTTCTATTGTTTAGTTTTCCATCTTTCAGCTATTGTTAGAGACAGGTGCATCACTTTGGACCCACTGTCCTGTGGAAAGTGGGTCATTTCTGGGCAAGCTGCAACTTTTTCCCTTTTTGCCCTATCTAACGCTGTCTCTGGAATGGATGTGTATATCTGTTTCTATGATTTCTCCCCTAGAAAGTGCCAAAATTGCCACCGTGTGCTGTGTAGGGAGATTCAGATTATATCTAGTGATATGTAGTTAGCGCGATGTACGATCCTGTGCATGTGCTCCCCGAAGTGCCATTCATAAGATTGCTGCAATGAGACTCGCAGTGTCTTAGAGTCTCATAATGATGTGGGGGGACGGTCTCGCGCTGCTGGGATGTGCAGCAGCCAATACGGAAGCTCCTTAGCTGATCATGTGGAGTTGTTCCCTCTCGCAAGACACACCAGCAACATGGAGGTAGGAGGAATCTGCTGAGGAGAATGTGAGTGAGTAGAAGCGAAATTAGCATAGCGAGGGGGTTAAATAACTTGATTTCGCCTGCGATATCTTAGGGCGAGGTAAGGCAACTTTTTTTGTAACTTCTGTGGCTGTAGGGATGCTATGTTAAGTGAGATGGGGGATTTGCTGGCTGAAGGAATTGGAGATCGTAGTTAGGCACAGGATGAACACTCATGTTGCCTGCATTATGGACATCCTGACTGCTGGCAAGGGTACAGGACGAGTCATAGTGCTTTAGCCGTTTTCCATGTTCTGAACAGCTGCTGGGTTGATGGCAGGAGCTCCAGGTAGTCCGGTAGTAAAATCTGTTTGACTTTATCCATTTCCCTCTAATTTGGTCCGCTAGCAGGGGAGCCAGTGAGGTGTGCATAATATATAGGAATGCTCCGTGCACCATCATGCCCACTTTCTGGGTTCCTGGGACCGCTAGCAGAGGCTGTCAGATAAGACAGATCAGCCAGCAACGTATCCAGTGAGATAACTAGACAGCATCTACTTACTGAGTCCCTTCTGCTGACTATAAGTTATATATAATTTAATCTACTGTTTAAACCATTGTTCCATCGCCATTTCTTGCTATATGGTTACAGCAATTTACAGTTCATATCTGTCTAATCCAAGCTGTTGCTATTCGTGAGATATATTGCAGTTCGTAAAGTTCTTACCTTGTCATACCTCTCAACCGTCCCTGATTTTCAGGGACGTCCCTGATTTTGCCTCAAAATTTTACTCTGTCCCTCCTAAAATTTGTGTTTCTGGGGCTAACACTGGGGATTGTAAGCACAAAATAATGTCAAGCATTAAAGTTACAGACGTGTTCTTCTTTAGAAAATACATTTTGCACTAAGCTTCTTATTCTACCAGCTTCCTGGAAGGATATTACTAATTTTGAAGATGTGTCCCTGACTTTGGTCCTTTGTCCCTAATTTGTTTAACCCTTGTCCCTGATTTATGAGGCAGGCGGTTGAGAGGTATGTACCTTGTATCTTGAAATCTGTATTGCACAGAACGAATCATTAGCAATCTGTGGAGCTAATGGTTGTGCTGCAACCTCTACAGATGCACGTTCAGAACTGGTTCAGTAGGAGCAAGTCCTCAGGGAAAGGGGACAGACTTCTTCAGAAGTCACATGTGCATCAAGCAACCTATCAGGTATATACAACCCATGATGTCATGACTGTGGAGTGCCTCAGAGATTATCCCCCACAACTGTCCTTTTTGAAGCTGGCTTCCCTTTTCCCACATCACCATAGGTCAGGAATAACTGCTGTTTGTCCTATGTGCCTTGGTGTGCTCAATATAATATTTGAGCACTCTCTTTACATCAAGGCTGTATAATTTACATTCCCCTGAACTAGAGTGATCAGTGAAGAAGACTGGTAAAGTGATAAGACTGATTAAGGTGGAAATCAGAGAATACTTTTGGGAGGAATTTCCTATTAGCCCTGAGCACCACCTTGTCCCTGTGGAAGGAAATGTAGTCTTGCTCCACACATAGGGCCTGTAACTCACTTATTCTTCTTGCTGATATGATAGCCACTAAGAAAATAGTCTTCCAGGTGACCAATTTTAGGTGAGCTGTGGCCAATGGCTCGAACAGGCGATCCATGAGCTTGGCAATACAGACATTTAGATTCCATGAAGGCACTGGTTCCCTGTGAGGGAGGTGCAGATGAGTGAATCCCTTGAAATACTTCTTGAAAATAGGATTAGTCACCAGAGAGACACCCTTACCAGCCAAGAGGTAGGCAGAGACTGATGCTAAATGCACCTTAAGGGTACTGGGCTGTAGTCCCATTGAATACAGGTGAGTTAGGTAGTCTAGCAAGACTGGTATCCCTGCTTCGGATGGTAACACATCTCTGGTGCCATACCATATGAAAAATCTCTTCCATTTGGAAGCATATGTCTTCTTCATAGAGGGTTTCCTAGTGTCTTGTGTGAGGTTGGTTGTCCTGAGCCAGGCAAACCGCCTCAAGGCGATGGTTAAAGCCATCCACCTGCCTACATTATCGTTTCCATCCACAGCCATATGGAACTGGTATTTTGTGGCTTCCAAGCCGCACTTTGTAGTTTTCATTTACCTTTACCGGTTCACCTGATCTTTTTAGTCTAGATGTCTCGCCTTTTTCAGGGGCGTTTGTATCGACATCTTTAGACTTTTCTTTCTGTTGTGTGGTCAGATCATCTGGATCCGGAACCAAGGTAGAGGAATGTTTTTCCGTAAAATGCTTTATGCGTTTTTCAATAGTCTTCTCCAGGAAGGTTTTGCAAATCTCACAATCAGCCTCGACGTGTTCAATTCCAAGGCAATACAAGCTTAAGTCATGCTTACCCTTTTTTGCAAAAACTTCCCCACACTGAGTACAATTGTTAAATCTGGTTGGCCCAGTCTTCTTTTTAGGCTTTTCGGACATTACTACTATAATTAATAAAAAAACACAAATAAGACCCTGTTGGTTTCTTAACCGAGCTGATCCAGTTAAGCACCGCTGAGCGGAAATCAAAACACCCTAGTGGTCGGTTCCTCAACCAAGGAAAACCACTATTTTAATCATAAAATAACGGGAGTAAACCCAGTAGAGAAACACAACTTAGGTCAGGATAAACTTTTAAAATAAAACGATTTTAACACTAGTAGACACTAAGAAAAAATTACTCACCATAGTAATGTTATTTCTTCTAATGGAGTCTTGCTGTATTCTGACTATATGCAGTTAGCCCCAGCACTTGAACTGCTCTGGAGAGAAAAGGGTTAACTCTATGCCAAGGCATAGAACGTTGAGCTCGAGCTCGGTTTTCAGACCTCTGTCCCAGGTACTCCTCGGTGTAACCATCAGATTCTTACGAGCACTATGCTAACTAACTATAAACAGAAATTGTTTTTTAAAATGTTGTGCCATAAGGCAAAAAAAAGATTTTTAGGGTCCAAAACACTCAAGTCGAGAAACCCAAAAAGAATTCAAGTAAGCAGTAAAACTTAATAATAACAATAAAAAACCTCACCCTGAGGAAAGGTAACCCAGGTACACCTCTGGGGTGCAGCACAGCGCCTGCCAACCCACATCCCAAAACAACTAGGTTCCAGGAGGGGAGGCAGTGAGGGAGATCAGAATACAGCAAGACTCCATTAGAAGAAACAACATTACTATGGTGAGTATTTTTTTCTTCAAACAACATGAAGTCTTGCTGTATTCTGACTATATGCAGACTACCAAGCAGTGCCCCTATGGAGGAGGGAGTTACAGAACCTATTTTGGGAACAAGATCTGCAGCACTGCTGTGCCAAACCTAGCATCACTTCTTGACTAAATGTCAAGAGAGTAATGCTTGGTAAATGTGTAAACAGTTTTCCAGGTGGCTGCTTTACAGATTTCCACTAAGGGTATGTCTCTAGCTGCTATGACCGAAGCAGCTGTACCTCTGGTGGCGTGAGCCCTCAGGCCTGAGGGTGGCTCTTTCCCCAACTCTGAGTAGCAGAACTGGATACAGGAGACAATCCACCTGGCAATAGTTCTCTTAGTGGCAGGTTTACCTTTTCCCACTTCTCCATAAGTGAGAAACAGCTATGAACAGTCATTTCTATGGGTCTTACTGAATTCTATATAATAACTAAGGGCCCTCTTTACATCAAGACTGTGCAGTCTTCTCTCCCCAGAGGAAGAATGGTCAGTGAAAAATACAGGCAATGATACAGATTGGTTCAAATGAAATTCTGATACCACCTTGGGAAGGAACTTGCTATTCGTTCGAAGGACCTCCTTATCCCTGTGAAATGAAATGAAATCAGGTTCCACTGATAAAGCCTGTAACTCACTGATTCTCCTGGCAGAGATAATGGCTACCAGGAAAACAGTTTTCCAAGTCAAGTATTTTAGCTCAGCTGAAGATAATGGTTCAAAGGGTGGCTGCATAAGCTGTGCAATACAGATATTCAGATCCCAAACAAGAGTAGGGTCCCTAAAGGGAGGATTAATATGAACCAGACCTTTGAAAAATCTCTTGAAAACTGGATTGGAGGCTAAGGAAGGGCCCTTCCCAGCTGAAAGGAAGGCAGAGATGGCTGCCAAATGCACTTTGAGAGTAGTAGGCCCGAGGCCTAAACTGTTAAGATGCACCAAATAGTCCAAAACAGTGGCAATGTCGGCTGAATCTGACTGAATATGCCTCTGAGAACACCAAAAAACAAATCTCTTCCATTTGGAATTGTAGGTTTTTCTAGTGGAAGGTTTTCTACTAGCCTTAAGAATGTCCAGGGCTGATTGGGAAAGATGCAGGCTTGCATATTCTAGCACCTCAAGAGCCAAACTGAGTCTGAGAGTCTGAAGGTTGGGATACAATATCCTCCCCTGTGAGGAGGTGAGCAGACTGAAGTGTCTGGGAAGACAAAGCGGAATTGTCACTGATATTGACAGTAGTAGGGGGGTCCCAAGGCTGCCTGGCCCAGTCTGGAGCCACTAGAATCACTGTGCAAGGTTGAGATCTGATCTTGACCAGAACTCTGAATATCAGAGGAAAAGCATACAGAAACCTGCTTGTCCAATCCAATAGAAGAGCATCTTGGGGAACAGACCCCAAAATAGGGGGTCTGCAACAGAACAGGGGAAGCTGATGATTGTCCAGGGCTGCAAAGAGATCTACCTCTGAAGTGCTCCACCTTTTGAAAATGATTTGAAGAATTAGAGGATTCAGAGCCCATTCACGGTGACCTTTAGAAATTCTGCTGAGAGCATCTGCCATTACATTGTCCCTCCCTGGGAGATGCACAGCTATCAGGGAAACCTGCAGGGAATAAGTTAGTGACCGTATTTTCATGGCTTCAGTGCACAAGGCCACGGACCGAGTGCCCCCCTGCTTGTTGATGTACCACATGGTTGTGGTGCTGTCTGTCCTGATCTGCACCACTTTCCCCTGAATTGTGTTTGAGAATGTCTGAAGTGCTAGAAAGACAGCCCTGAGTTCGAGAAGATTTATGTGCAGGAGAGACTCCTGATGAGACCATGTTCCCTGAGCAGTAAGCTAATCCAGATGGGCTCCCCATCCCAGTAGGGAAGCGTTTGTGGTGAGAATCACTGTTGGAGCCTGACGGAGGAAAGGGATGCCTTGCCTCAGATTGTCCTCCTGCAGCCACCACTGGAGAGCCTGAACCAGAGTTTGAGACACTGGAACTAACTTGGAGAAAGGGTCTTTTTCTGAGACCAAAAGGATTTTAGGTGAAACTGAATATCCCTCATTTGAAACCTTGGCCCTTGCACTACTGCAGTGCAAACTGCCAAGTGTCCTAGCAACTATAAGAATTGTCTGGCTGGCTGAGGCACTAGTGGACAAAAAGAGGAAGCCAGGGTGATGAGGAACTGAACTCTTGAAAGAGGAAGAACAGCCTTGGCCTGGACAGAGTCCAGTTCCACCCCTATAAATGTGAGAAGCTGGGCTGGATCCAGAACATATTTTTCTAGATTCAGGATGAATCCTAAGGAGTCCAGAAGCTTTTGAGTGACCTCTAGAGCTGACTTGACTTGGTCTGAGGACTGACCCACTATGAGCCAGTCGTCCGGGTAAGGGAACAGTAAGATGCCTTGTCTCCTGAGAAAGGCCACCACTACTGCTAGACACTTGGTGAACACCCTTGGAGCAGTTGTCAGGCCGAAAGGCATTGCTCTGAACTGGTAGTGGCCTGAGGGCAACTCGAACCTGAGATACTTTCTGTGGGAATGTCTGATAGGTGTGTGGAAATAGGCATCCTTGAAATCCAGGAAAGCTAGCCAGTCTCCTGGTCTCAGAGAGGGAAGAATTATTCCCAGAGTCACCATTTTGAACTTTGGCTTTAGTATGTGTTTGTTTAGGTATCAAAGATCTAGGATGAGTCGTCACTCCCGTCTTTTTTGGGGTAAGGAAGTATCTGGAATACAGTCCTTTTCCCCTGTGATAGAAAGGTACCTTCTCTACTGCTCGCAGGAACAGTAGAGAGGAGACTTCTGCCTCTAAAGCCTTTGTCTCCAAAGGAGAGAGAGGACTGAAAGACTTTGCTCTCATTTTTGGGAACCTTTTGAAGCTGAGAGCAAGTCCCTGGTGCACTACTTCCAGGACCCATTTGTCTGAGGTAATAGACTTCCAGGCCTGGAAATAGTGAGCCAGCCTGTCCCCTACTGGAACTGGGGAGGCGACCCTGACTGACACATCAGGGTGTCTGTTTGGACTGAGTGGAGGATGGAGTCCTGGTCATCCCCCTTCTGTCTCTTACCCTAAAGAACCCCCTCTGCTGGAAAGAAGAAAAGGCCTGGGCTTGGTAAAAAGGCCTTTGAAAAGGCCTGCCTCTGCCAGCCCTAGACTGCTGCCTCTGAGGAGTGACCTGCTTTTCCTTGGCTGCAGCACCCCTGTAGGTGGTCCTGTAATCGCCTCAATACCATCCACAGCCACCTGCTGCAGCTTCTTGGCCAGCTGGGGAGAGGCATTCTCAGCAAGCTCCAGAACCATATCTCACATCGATTTCTGGTATCTGGTTGTATATGCCATGTAATTAGATTGCCTGAGCCCCAAAGAGGATGCCAAGTACTGTTTCTTTGCCATGGCATCCACTTTCCTGGAATCCTTATCTGTGGGGTGAGATGCCAGGGGAATGTTAGCTTTGTCAGAGGCTGCAGCTTGCACTACCCCAACACGGCTGCAATAATTTGTAAGGAATTCTGTCCCAGCACTTGACAAGGCATACCTCCTGTCCATCTTTTTACCCACAGGAGGTATGGATGTTGGAAACTGAAGAATTTTCCGTGTCTGTTTCCCCAAGGATTTATGCAGAGGAAAAGACACCCTTTTGGTCTCTGGGACATTCACCATCTCAGCATAGTCAGGTTCCTCCTGATCCTGTTCAGCCTCATCCACTGGAAGCTGAAGAGTATCAGCCACTTTCTTGTAAAACAAGAAATGGAAGGGGGACTCAGAAAGTCTGTGAGGAGACACATTAGAAGGCCTGTCTGGGGAGATGTCAGGCTCTACTGGCTCATCTAGACCTTCATAATCCTCTTCTTCTTCATAATCTTCATCTCCTTCCCAATCGCCCTCAAAAAATGCTTCAGGATCATATTCAGAAGCAGAAAGGTCCAACCGAACCTATCGTCTTTGAGTCGGTGTCAGTTCAGTTGGAACCGGGCAAAGCGATTGTACAATAGCAATCACTTTAGCTATTTCATCAGCGGGCGGAACATGGGAACCGGGATCTGAACCAGCTGACTTGCGCTTTCACTTAGGCGGAACCGATTCCGCAGAATCGGCTCTCATTTTGCCCGAGGAGGTACAGTCCAGGTCAGTGGGCACTCCCTCAGGTTCGGTCGGAACCAAACCGGGCTGGTCATCTGGGTCAGCGGATTTCTCGGCCTCCCTTTCCTTCAGCCTATTTAAACGTTTATCTGCAGTGACTTTGGGAAAGTTTTTGCAGATTTGGCAGTCCGCTTTGAGGTGGTCAAACCCCAGACAGTAAACACAGATGAGGTGGGGATCAGCCTTAGCAAAGACCTCCCCACACTCGGTGCAGTGCTGAAACCCAGTGGGACCGGTTTTCTTTTTGGGTTTCTCAGACATTCCTAAAGGAAAAAAAGTTACCCTTACCAGCGCTTAAACCAGGCAACTACAAACCTATTGGTTCCAACCGTGTCACGGGTCAGTTAAAAAACCCCAGGAAACTATTGTTTATTTTAGGATCCGATAGGTACCAGAAACCACAATGCAAGACACAGAAAAAAACCAAAACAGAATTGCTTCAATAACCAGATCGACCGGGAAGAAACCGAACAAATAACAATTTGTACCACAAAACACTAAACTACCTACTAAACACTTACTGTACTGTGGACAGAGATCAGATTACTGAAAACATAAGTAAACGGTTGACAAACTGACCAATTTTTTACTTAAACTGAACCGAAGTGAAGGAGAGGGTCTCCGGAGCAACTTCTCAGTTAGGCGGAGTAAAGAATCTGACAGTTACACTGAGGAATACCTGGGACAGAGGTTTGAAAACCGAGCTCGAGCTCAACGTTCTATGTCTTGGCATAGAGTTAGCCCTTTCCTCTCTAGAGAAGTTCAAGTGCTGGGGATTACTGCATATAGTCAGAATACAGCAAGACTTCATGTTGTTTGAACTAATCATTTCCCCAACGGTTTCCAGGAACCAGTTAGCAGGCCTGTACAGTGGTCAGAAAATGGGAGGGTTCTTTTTTGGTGAAGGTGGAACTGCGGGTGCTGGGGCAGCACAAGTTGTGCTGACAGCCAAGAGTATCACGATGAATGAGAGGCAGACTCGGGTTTTGACGCACACTGACTTCTTTATTTATGCAGCTTACCTCACAGAGATGCAAGGAGAATCATACAGCAAATATAAAGTACAGTTACGTAAGAACTTACTGTAACAGTAGATCTTCGAGAACAGCTCTTGCAGCAGGTTACACCATTAGGACTGTAACCGGCAGGGGTCAGAGACCCCACGAAATCTTCTAGCTAGCAGACTTCAGCGGGCACCTCGATGTCGGTCCCGCCCGACGTCAGGCGTAGTACATAAGGGGGCGGTCCCGCCAGAATCCCCAGTTCTCCCGCCGGAGACTTCCGGCCACTGGATGACATCAGAAGTAGAGACCGAGGACCCGCCATCAGAAGTACAAGGTTGAGAACTTTCTGCTGAAGCTTGGCTAGGCCTTACCTCCTCCAAGGGGGAATGCTGGGCGGGACGGTACCTGCTGCAAGAGCTGTTCTCGAAGATCTACTGTTACAGTAAGTTCTTACATAACTGTACTATCTTCTTCGTGATACAGCTCTTGCAGCAGGTTACACCATTAGGACTGATTCCCAAGCAATGGCGCCTAGAGATGCCCTAGGGAGGAGGCATAAAACAGAGATCCTGGAAAATCCTGATTCTAGGACAGGAGACCCTGCAGAACGGTGAGGCCAAAACCGGCTCTCCGCCGTGAGACGATGTCGAGGCTGTAGTGCCTAATGAAGGTGTGCACTGAGCTCCATGTGGCTGCAGCACAAATGGATGAAAAGGAGACGTTTCGCAGTGCTGCGAAGGAAGTAGCCACCCCTCTTGTCGAGTGGCCGCTGACTGTGCCTGGAAGGGGCTTCTTTTTGTTGTTGTAGCAAAAGGAAATGCACTGGACAAGCCAGCGAGAAAGAGTTTGTTTTGAGACTGGTTGGCCCAACATCCTCTCAGCGAAGGAAATAAACAGCTGCTCGGATTTGCAATGCTGTTTGGTCCCGGTCAAGTAATATCTTAAGGAGCGGTGAACATCCAGGGTGTGAAGCAGTGCCTCTCCTCTGTTGGTGTACCTGGGGAAGTACACCGGCAAATCGATGTCCTGATTAAGGGTCAGGGCTGAGACCACCTTAGGCAGGAATTTTGGATTCGTCCTCAGGGACACCCTGTCCTGGTGAAAAATGAAATAAGGTTCCTTACACATGAGGGCATGCAGCTCGGAAATTCTCCTTGCTGAAGTAACAGCAACCAAAAATAACATTTTCCATGACGGAAAACGTAGCTCACAATCTGCGGCAGGTTCAAGGGGGCAGCGTGAGCTGCTCCAGGACAAAGAGTAGGTCCCAAGGAGGGACGGGATCCTTAATGGGTGGTCTAAGGTGTAGCACCCCCCTCAAAAAGTCACGAGAAGTATCGAGTTGTGCCACTGTGCGTTGGCCTATCGGGGAATGGTAGGCTGAAATCGCACAGAGGTGAACCTTAATTGAGGAGTAGGCCAGACCTGAGTGAAAGAGGGAAAGCAGGTATTCTAGAAATGATTTTTCTGGGCATTCTAAAGGGGAGAGATCGCATGCCTGAGACCACAGGCAAAATCAACGCCATTTCATGGCGTACGTCGCATGCGTTGCCAGCTTTCTGGCAGCAGAAAGGACTTCTGCCACCTCTTGCGAGACCCCGTGTCGCAGAATGGCTATGTCTCGAGGAGCCAGGCATGCAGGTTCAGTGAGCGCAAGTCCGGGTGGACTAGCGAACCCTCCTCTTGAGACAGCAGATGGGAGCTGATGGGCACGGAAGTGGAGGTTCCGGACATTGTGTCAAAATCGGAACCAAATCTGTCTGGGCCAGAAAGGCACTACCAAGATCATTGTTGCATGCTCCTCAGCGAAGTCTGAGAAGGATTCTCTGATCAACGAAGGGAGGGAAAGCGTGAGGAATCTGCCCGCCCAGGAGAGGGACAATGCGTCTCGCCAGAAAACACCAGGCCCTGGATCTAGCGAGCAAAAATTGGTCAGTTTTATGTGGATGGGAAGCAACAAGTCCAGTTCTGGAGTGCCCCATCGATGAAACAGATCCTCTGCTACCTCCTGAAGAAGTTCCCACTCGTGGACTCTGGCCTGGGATTGACTCAGACCGTCTGCGACCGTGTTGTCCACTCCAGGAACATGAACTGCAATCAGGCTCGCGCCATGTCGAATTACCCATTCCCACACTCTCATGGCTTCCCTGCAGAGGGGATAGGAGTGTGTGCCTCCTTGTTTGTTGAGGTGATACATCGCCGCCGTAGTGTCTGTTTGAAGCAGAAGAGTATTCAGTGGAATTTCTGACTGGAAGGCTTGCAGGGCATACGGGACCGCCCTCATCTCCAGGATATTGATGTGGAGGTGAGCTTCCTGAGGGGTCCACGTTCCTGAGACCTCACCCCATTCAGGTGTGCCCCCCACCCCAGCCCTGAGGCATCTGTGGAAAGGATTACCTCCAGGGACGGCGCTACAAATGGGACCCCCACAGAGAGGGTCTCTGGGTCTAGCCACCATTGCCAATCCCGAATCACGGCCCTTGTGATTCTGACTGGCTGCTGCATATGGTCTTGCTTCTGTTCCCATTGCACTCTGAGCATCCACTGGGTTACCCGCCTGTGGAGCCTTGTCATCGGGACGGTTGGAATGACCACAGCCATATGTCCCAGAGGGCGAAGGACCAGTCTGGTAGGGACGGTCTTCTTTGCCAAAAGGTCCCTGATGAGGGACCTGATATGTTCCGCTCTGTCCTCGGGAAGAAAAGCTTTCCCTTGGACGGTGTCCAGAACTGCGCCTATGAACTGCAGCTTCTGGGATGGTAACAGGAGAGGCTTCTCGTAATTGATAAGTATGCCCAGCGACTGAAAAAGAGCTTGGGTGTTCTGGATAGTCAACAACAGCGCCTCCCAGGAGGAGGCCATGAGAAGCCAGTCGTCCAGGTACGGGAACACGTAGTGGCCCTATCTCCTTAGAGACGCTGCCACGACTGCCATGCACTTGGTAAAGACCCTGGGGGACGATGACAGCCCAAAGGGAAGCGCTCGGAACTGAAAGTGGTGGCCGAGAAACTCGAAGCGCAGGAACCTCCTCTGCGCTTGAGCTATGGGGATGTGCAGGTAAGCGTCCTGCATGTCCAGTGATGCCAGGAATGCGTCCTTCTTCAGCATGGGTATAAGGCCCTGGAGGGTCACCATGCAGAACCGTTTGTAGGCGACCGACATGTTGAGGTCGCTGAGGTCCAATATTGGACGGAGGTCCCCTGTTTTCTTTGGAACCAGGAAGAAGTGGGAATAGTAGCCTGTTCCTCTCTGGTTCCCCAGGACGTACTCCACTGCTCCTTTTTGCAGAAGCGCGAGTACTTCTTGCCTGATAAGCAATCTATGCTGACCCGAGTAGCGGGAGAGCAGAGGAGGCCTTGTGGGTGGCTTGTCTGTGAACTCTATAAAGTGGCCTTTTTCGACCAATTGGAGTACCCACCTGTCGGTAGTGATCGACTGCCACCCTGGCAGGTGGTCCACAATAAGACCCCCGACCTTGGTGTCCCATTGATCCTGAGGGGCAGGGGCCGGGAAGGAGTCATGCTGTGGCGGCTATGGGTCCTGCAGGTTGGGACGACTTGGTGGGACGTTGGCCTCTACCTGAGGATGACTTACCCTGGGCTTTCCGGGAGAAGGAGCCCCTCTGTTGCAGGCCGGAACGGGACTGTTGTCTCTGAGTCCGGCCGAGAAAACGGCTCTGGTTCCTACGAAAGGAACCGGGCCTGGATCTGTACATAGCCTGGACAGATCTCACGGCCTTCCCGGCCTCCTGAAGCTTGGTGATGACCTTCTCCGAGGACTCACCAAAGAGAACTTCGCCGTGAAAGGGGGCGTCCAGTATGTTCTTCTGGACGTCTGGGGTGAATCCGGAGACATGGAGCCATAAGTGTCTCCGGGGGGCATATGCCTGAGGCTGCCGCTCTGGTCGAGGAGTCCGCGGAGTCATACACGGCTCGAAGCACCTGGGTTCCCACGTCTGAACCCGTGCGGAGGAGCTGAAGCAGCTCTTCCTTCTGCTCACCTTCCAGCATCTTTTCTGCCAGCTCTAGTCCCTGCTCCCACAAGGCGTTCTGAAACTGGACCATGTGGGTGAGATAACTGAGGGACCTAATGGCGCAGGTTGCAGCTGCGTACGTGCGCCTACCCATCGCGCCCAATTGCTTGGACTCCGGGTCCAGTGGCAGGGTGCTCAGATGTTGCGGCCTCTGGGACTGGTCATGTGAGGCTGTGATGACCAGGGAATCGGCCAGAGGATGAGATGCCAAGTACTGGTCCTCCCTAGGGGCCTTGTACAGGCAGTTAGCCTTCTTCGGCATCGCCGGGAGCGAATGTGGACGTTTCCACACTGCCTTGGTGACGTCCATGAAGGTGTCCACCAAGGGTGGTACCACCACAGGCTTTGGGTCCTTTTGCTGAAGATAACGGCCAAGGCGTAGCCTCTCGCGGTCAAGGTCTTCTGCATCCCAGCCCATGTTCTCCTGGATATGCCTCATAATCTCTGAGAACGATGGGTCATCCGGAGGAGATCTTGGGAGCTCACGTGGGTCCGGAGAGGGGACGCTGATTTGAAAAGGGGATCTGGATCTATCCGAGAAGTCCGATCCCGAGTCCTTCGTCGAGGGCGAGTAGCGGCATCTTCTGGGTCTCTTGGGACTGGGTGACCCTGAAGAAGATCTGGACGGAGATCTCTTGTCCGATGGTCTGCCCCTAGGAGATTCAACAGGATCCTGGGGGGAAAGTACTCAGCCTGCTGCCCCAGATGGAGTGGGGGGCGCTGGGGCCGGTGGAGTCACGGGTGGAGGAGGAGGAGGAAGAGGAGGGGGTGTGGGAACCACGTCCTTTTTAATGGTGTCCCACCAGAAAGTGAATAACTCCTTCACCTCAGCAATACTGAGGCCCTACGACGGGCCGGGTGGCGGTCGTCGGGTCCCGGCGTCGGCCCCCCGGGGGTCTCTGGTTCAGGAGAGGGTGCCCTCAGGGGCTCGACAGGACCGGGATCGCCCGCCTGGTCCTCGGGCTGGGTCAACTCCTCCTCCATGAGCACCTCCTGGCCGACGTTGGTAGGTGGCATTGGGGGTTCCTCCATCTGCTGGAACGGGCGTCAGTCCCCCAGCCGGCGTCCGCGGTGGAGAAGGCCTGGCTGGCAATGGGCATCTGGCTGTCGTCGTATCCTGGGACCGGTGGTGCTTGGCCGACATCGGGTGGGCCGACGTCGGGTCTGATGTCCGTTTGAGCGAGGTCAGCTCCTTGGTTTTCCGCTGGGGGGGGAGGCAAGGAGACCGACCGGACGTCGGGGGCCGAGTGGCGGGAGCTGGACTTGTGCTGATGGCGGTCCCCTGACCTCGGCGAGGCCTTGGACGAGGAAGAAGAAGGCCTGGAGGTCATAACAGGCTGCAGAGTGGAGGAACCGGAGGAAGACTTGACCACGACCGGGGGAGGCTGAGAGCGGGCCCGGGATGGAGAGCGGTTGGACCGGGAGCTGGAGCTGCGGGAGTCTGAAGCCCTAGAAGGGGATTTAGATGTCACCCTCTCCCTGTGTTTTTCGAGGTGCCTGCGGGCTTTCGGAAGATTCCCCTTGAGGCAGGTTCCATGGCCTTCAATCTTTCTTCCAGAAGGTAAGCTTGGAGGGCCTTCTGACGACGGATCCGGGTCCGACTATTGAAGCCTTGACAAAAGGAGCAGGCCCGGGTGTCGTGGTCCGGGCCTAAGCACCGCACGCAGGCTGAGTGTGGATCTTTGAAGGGAATTTGCTTCCCGCAGGCACACTTAGACGGATGGCCCTCCACAGATGTTGGTGAGGACATCAGATGGCAGACAATTGAAGGAAAAAGAAGTTTCTTGCAAAGAAACGGGAAAAAGAACTTTTCCAGGCGTCGTGCACTAGACAATGACCGGAGGGTCGAGACATGCAAGTTGACGGCGGGAAAGAACTGGGGATTCTGGCGGGACCACCTCCTTATGTACTACGCCCGACGTCGGGGGCAGGACCGACGTCGGAGGCGGTCCCTGCTGAAGACTGCTAGCTAGAAGATTTCCGTGGGGTCCTGACGCCTGCCGGCTACAGTCCTAATGGTGTAACCTGCTGCAAGAGCTGTATCTCGAAGAAGATCAGGAAAATTATAGCTTTACTTTGGCTACCTGCCTGTTGGCCTAACTGCCCTAGCGTTCTGTCATTTACTGAGCTAAGAACAGAACATACAACCACTGACTTGGACACTTATATAAACAATTCCACAAACTCCCAGTCTGGTAACTGCAAATTGTGCACTAGTCAAGCGTACTATGTAGCAGTGAATAAAATAATAAAAATGGCTTTAAGAAAAAATCCACAACCGAAGCATATTAGTAGGGCGTGTTTAAAGGAAAGAAGGACTTATTCAAATGTACAAATAATTCAAATTGTTTCCTATCACATTTATAAAGTTGTAAGTGTGAGAGACAGACATGAAAATTACGTACCTACCATAATTCTTGATCTTCCTAAGTATCTTCACCATTCATCACTGGTGGTAGACTGGCTGGAGACAAGCACCTCACAGGAGCTTTTTTTTTTGTAGGAGGGAGGAGTCGGCGCCATTGTTGCTGTCCATGAAGCCAACGCACTGCGTGGTGCTACCAGGTTGTCCAGTAACAACTGTTGGCTCCTCCTCCACCTCAGTTCTGCATGCCAGAGAGACAGAGAAAAAAAGAGAGTAGTGAAAAACAAAGGCGGGGCAAAGGAGCCCGAGGGACAGCAATAGGAAAGGATATAAACTGAAAAAGGAATAGGCTGACCAGAGGACAGAGGAGGAGGAAGACCTGGGTGGGGATGGGCCAAAAAGGCCCCAGTCACTGGATGGCCAATAAGGGCTGGAAAGGGAAGAGAAGCGGGGGAAGGGGAGAGAGAGAGAGAGAGAGAGAGAGAGAGAGATGGAGGAAACAAGGGGAGAGGAAAGGAAAGGAGGGACCAACATCCACCAAGGACATAGAACTTGAACAGCAGAGCCTCCATGGAGGCAACAGCCCATCGCTTGGGAAGTTTCTGAGGCAGAACTCGGGTTAATAGAATCCTGAGGAGATGGAGAAGGTCCCCCCTCTGGCCCCTAATCCCTAAGAGGATTCCCTACCCCTCCCACCCCCGTTACCATTTTCCAGGAGAACCCACAGGGTTCAGAGGTGGGGGAGGAGAAGGGATCCTATCTATAATGTCACCCCCAAAAAGGGAAGGAGACAGGAGAGGAAGAGAAATAACAACAGAAGGAGCAGAGGGGAGTTCCCGTCAGCCCCAGCCCCCCCCATCCCAGGGGACCCAAGAGTCAGTGCATCCCAAAGGGCTAGCCGACCCCAGAGATCATTCCCAGGACAAGGGGCAGGGGTCCACCAGAGATCCCCCCATTAGGCTAGAAAGAAACCCTACTCGCCCTCCTCCGAAGAGCCTTTCAGACTTCTCCTAGGGAGGAGGCCACAAGGGGAAGAAGGAGGGAACCCAACCAGATCCCCGTGCAGGAGGGCGAGCAGGAAGGGGGCATAGCCCAGGGACTGAGGCCTTGTGAGGGGAAGGTGGGTGGGATTCAGTGATGAATGGTGAAGATATACAGGAAGATCAAGACTTACCTTAGGTATGTAATTTTCATATCTTCCCTGTGTCAGTCTTCACCATTCATCACTGGTGAGCGAGTACCGAGCCCCCCGAAGGGGGCCCAGTATTTCCCTGAGAGAATAGCATCCCTCAGCCCCTCGTGGGGGATACACAGTGGGGGGAAGTTAGGCCTGGAACTGATCAGGGTGAGGCCATGTCCCTGTTCCCTAGGATAAAGAAAGTGCCCCTGCAGTTCCCATCTCACCCTGCAGGAGAAAAGATGGGTTCCCCTGGAAGGAGGAGGCCATTAACCTACACCAGGCCAAGGGTGACAACCTTGAAAGGCAAAGCCATGCCATCCGCCTAATGCAGATCACTGTCCCTGCAAGTTGTGAAGCGACATCACTGACGTCGTAAGATGCCCTTGACTGGTGCCTTGCCAGCTCCAGACTTATAGCAGAGAGGCCTTTGGCTTGCTGGGTAGCCTCTGAATCAGGCAGCGATGCCAGTGCCTGGCCCAGCATCACCCACAGATGCCTGTTATAGGCAGTGTGGTACACCTGATGTGAAACAATGGACAGTATCATCCGCGCAGAAGAGAAAACTCTCCACCCCAGATGATCGAACTACACAGAGTCAGGATCCGGGGGTCGGCTGCGGACCAAACAGGAGATATGGAAGTCCCTGACCAGCCTCGCCAGGAAGCGCTGATACTGGGCCTGATCAGCATCAGAGTATATGTGGACAGAAGATTTCTCTTCTTCAGGGGAGGAAGACAAGGAGGCCGAGGAACTTGTGGAGTCAGACTCCAGCTGCGGAGGGGGAACTGGTCAAAAGACCTGTTCATCCATGGCCCTAATGCACTGGGGGAAGTCCGCAGCCCAGGATCTGAACTGTTCCCAGATCAAAGGCCCTGAAGGAACAAAATGGCCTGGGAGAGGAGGAGCTGGATTCAAAGGCATGGGAATACCTGTCACTGTATGTGACGTGCCTCTGCCAGGGCTGGAAGACCCAACAGGTGATCCTGGCATAACAGGGAATCTGCAGGTCTGCAATGTCACCATCCTATTGAGAAAAGTAAGGCTGTGCCCTATAAGGGAAGCTTCCCTATGGGGGGACCGGGGCTGCATGGATCCAGAAGGGTGGTCTCCAGCCCCACCTGAGGACTCCCTCAAAGGTGACAAGGGACAGAACCTGGGCACAGCACTGCAGCTCCTTCCCAGGCCCCGGAGGGCCACAGAGGGGTGCTGCTGCCCCTCGCGCCGTCCTCTCAACCCCGCCAACTCAGAGGAAGATCTCTTCCTCATACCGTATGCCAAAGAACCCCCCAACTCCGCAGACTCCCTAAGGAGAGTCGCAGAGGAGGGGGATTCGGTCTTGACCTTGAGAGAGGATGGCACCAGGGATGGCAGCTGACCCCCTTTCCCAAAGCCCAGACCACTGCACCCATAGCAAAGGGACCGCCAGCCCACACCCCACCATCGGCCCAAGGGTCAGCACAGGCCTGCAGTCACTGCAGCCGCAAGTGGGAGCACCTGGGCAGGCACAAGGGTGCTAGGCCGTGGACAACCCTCCGACTCTGAGCAGTCAGGCCACCAGTCCAGATCAGCCTTTGAATCACCCAGCTCCAAAGAGGAGATGATCTGGAAGAGCTCCAGACAGGCAGCCCCAGGGTCTCTCCCGCCGACGGCCTCGCACCCCTCACAGCGCCACCCCAATCAGAGGAGCCACGAAAAAGCTCTGGGATCTGAGGTGGCGCCAACGGGTGGTACCGAGGAACGCCCTGCAGCCATGGGCTCCAACAACGGAGGAGCCTGCACCTCCGAAGCAGTGACTGCCAGGGCAATGCTTCTGGCCCGGTCCTGAGTGGAGCCAGACGAGACATCCAGCACCGTGGTAGAGATCTCCTCCATGGCAAGGCTGGAAGAAGAGGAGGTCTTCTCTTCACCGGACCATGTAGGCCCGGAAAGGGAACTGGAGAAAGGGCCGAGGGTCCTACGCTTGGACTGCAAAGCGACAGTGCCCCCGAAAGTCTACGGAGTCCTGCTGACCTTCAACACGTAGTGCTCCAGAATGCGGCAGTCCATAGAAAAGCAGGTGTTACAGGTGTCCATGTCACGCTGAGGTCCAAGGCAGGTGAGGCAAACATCATGCTGGTCAGTAACGGATATTTGCCGGCCACAGGGACACCGACGCATAGGAGACCGACCCATTTTAGACGAACATATCTTGTCCCAAGGACCAGGCATGATGCAATGGTAACTAAACTTCAAAAACAATAAAGACTCAATGCCGTTAATAAAAAGGAAAGATCTTCATAAGTTGCATAAGTTTGGTAAGAGACAATAGCTTGTGCCAGGAAGTCTCTTTGGTGATTCCTACGACCTTGTTCTACTAAAGAATTCATCCAGTTTCTTCTTAAAGGAAGTAATAGTAGTGCTAGTAATTATTTCAGATGGGAGTTTATTCCAAGTGGACACTACCCTTTGATTAAACCAATGACCCCTTCTGTTAGATTTGTACAATTGGCCTTTGAGTTGATATTCATGTGTTCTGGTAGTTTTAGTTCTAGTCTTTAATTCTAGTCCCACACATTCCCATAAATCATGGTTTCGGAAGGCAGAGTATACTAAGCACAAATCTCCCCTCAGTCGCTTGTACTCTAATGTGTATAGTCCTAGATCTCTCATCTTACCGGTAACTTGACAAACGGCGCTGAGTGGACAGCAGAACCGAGGTTGAATCGAGTGGTGCCAGGTACTGAAGCTAGGTGTCAAGAAGGACGGCTCCAAGGAGCAACTCCGAGGCTTTGTAACTCAACACCGGTGAATTAGGCCGCAATGGCACAGCTGAGAAGGCGAGTTACAGGTGAGGTGCTGTTTCTAAGGTGGGAGAAGCAGAACTGAGGTGGAGGTCGTGCCAACAGCTGTTACTGGCCAACCCACGGGCACCACGCAGTGCGTTGGCCTCATGGGCAGTGCCAATGGCGCCGGCTCCTCTCTCCTACAAAAAAAAAAAACCTCCCATGGAGTGCTTGTCTCCGGTCAATCACCCACCAGTGATGAAGGTAAAGACTGACACATCTGTCATTTTCTAGCTAGCCTATTAGATCTGTGGGGTCCAGGCTCATTTGCTACACTCAAAACAAGAATTTGGTTGCTCCTCTGAGGCAGTCTGAGGAACACAATCCAGAAGCAAAAAAAAAAAGTTTGTGGGAACAACCTACAGCTCCCAGCTAGAGAGACCAGCCACTGTCACAAGAATAAGCTCAGCAGTCTGTTCTAGCAGCAAGACAGATAATAAGAAATAAATTATAAGACCACCTACACAAAAATAAAAACACACTAGAGCCAAGTCAGCCAACGAAGCTAACAGCTTGTGATCTTAACATCCAAAGGCACACACTAATAGGCTGAGAGTGCCAGCTAGGTCACCATTTAATTTTTCAGTTCTAGCTCCCTTACCTGGTAATTCCGGCACCTGGTCGCACTGTAAGCCGGGAAACCACTGGACTGACCATCTCACAAATGGGACTGGCAGGCAGCATTTTTCTGAGCAGGCCAGCAGTGGCAGTGCAGACGTACATCTTAGTGGTGATAAATGGCAATGGTGCAAAGTGTCCCACACCGTCTCAGTCTGCATCTTCCTAGGAGCGTGCATGCCTCAAGTGTGCTGGTTCCACTCTATCCCACTATCTGCCATTCAGTGCCCCGCGACTTCCTGCTCTGAAGTGCCCTGATAAAAATGCCCTAGTAAACCAAAAAAAACTGCTCAAGTTGAACTTGAGCTGTTTTGTTGGGGGGGGGGGGTCGTCCAAACCCCCCAAACTCCCCCAGTGTATGGGCCTGGTGATGAACTGAAAAAAGTACTGCAAACTACCTAAAACTCAACAAAACTTAATAAAACTACAAAGGGCAGCAGAAATTAAGTAAAGTAACAATAACACATATTTGTTTCGAAAAAATAAAGTTATCCTCAGTTACGTTGAGGAGCAGTCTCTGAGGCGTCCAACAAGGCAGGTGGAGACTTAAATCTGAGCATTATAGAACGCAGCAGTTAGTAGGGCAGCAGGTTTGAATGGTGGCATGAGCCAACAGGTTCCACTAATTGCATAAAGTTCCATTCATCTCAGAGGTGGTGCAATCCAGGAGGCTGACTGCTGGAGTTAATGATACTAAAGAATCCTAGGGTTAGAACCACTATAATTACAGATGAAAATGACCTCCAAAGTTGGGGGTACCAAGTCCAAACTAATGTAAACTTCTTGAACAGAGCTTGGATTGACACAATCTATTAAAACAGCTGACCATGTTAAATGTTTTGATATAATTCATCATGTAGTCCTTTTCAATTTCCCAATGCTGAGCCCTGTTGTTCAGTTTTGCTTCCAAAGGATATGGTGGTGCTACATTTTATTTTCACCATGTTAGTGCTTATGTTTTGTGGCCTGGAGTCAACCCTGATGTTCCCAGTATCTCGTAAGGGCAGGTCCGCCTGCTCTATTCTAGTTCACCTCCATCACAAGAAACATATATCAAACAACAGAAGTTCAAATATATCTGAGAATACTAAGGAAGGTGGGGAGGCACAGAGCTGGCAGACACATTAATCTGAAATGTACAATCTAAGCTTCTGAAACTTTTTAGCAAAATTGTTCTTTAAAGATACTTTTTGGGGTCATGATATCACCAATCAGATATGCAGGTAGAAAGACTCAGCATATTTTGATATTTTTCATTAGTGATGCCTGTGTATTGCGTCTAGGAACTGGTGTTTTGTAGTGGTCAACTCACTTCAAACGTCTACCCTTTCAGAATCAGGTCCTTGTATCCATTGTTGGTAGCTTTTTCGTTGGCAGTTTTTGCATCAGAACCAGTAGTGGTTGGTTTGTGGTCCCTGCACACACTTTGTTCAGTGGTTCCTGCTCATGCTTGTGGCAGTTTTTCCCTAATGCCATTTTTTTGCACACCTTTTTCTTCTTGAGTGATCCTGTAGCACAAAGGAACAATGTGCAAAGGAGGTATGGATGGGAATGGCAGTGAACAATACAGAATCTAGCAGAGGTTAGCACTAAGGGCAGAGAATAAGTTAGTAAATTATCTCTGGCCACTACTTTCGACCTGTCAGGGGTCACAGAGTACCATAATCTGGACTTTTCTCAGTTATTAGCAGGATGCCATTGGCAAGGGCATACAGGAGAGGATGTCGAAGCCAGTTCCATTTCATACATTTCCAGCATCACCCACATTCCATGTTCAGCAATTATGATTGGTTGTCTTGTACAGGATGTTTTGGAGGATTGGGCAGGAAGACAATTTTAACAATGACTTCTCATCCAGAGAAGTTGGCTCAGAGGAGGCGGCATGTAGGAAGAAGCTTCACAAGCATAAGCAGTCTGCACTCCACCACCACCACTGCACATGCAGCACGCCTCCCTTCTGCTTGGATTCATGGACTTCAGAGACTGAGGAGAGATTGGGGGAGTGTGCACTCCACATCTCCCATTTAACCAGCTGACATAAGCAGGTCAGACAGGTATTGGTTTTGGAAAGCAACAGGCCCGCCAAGGTTGCAAGAAACTTTTTTGCTCGGGTGCCCTAAGGGTTATGGCTTTAGAAGTCCACTTGTCCATCGAACAGAGGACAAAAAGGGAGTGGGAAAACCTTTCCAAGGACATCTCAGTACCTATAGTTCTGCAGCGCATGTATCAGTTCTTCAAGGAGGATGTGGTACAGTTCTTTCGGTCCCTCAGGTTCAGACACACTGCAACACAGATATAGATTTGAAATTGTAATGTAGAAACAGAGTTGTACTGCATATATGGGGCCTAGCTGGGAGATACTGACATGTACCATGTAGTCAGAAAAGGTTAAAAGGTCTGAAAAAAACTTGTCTGAGTTCATAGGAAGTTCATAGGAAATTACCTGCTTCCAAGGAGTGAGCTCTTACGGGTGTGGAAACCATATCAGATAACTGAAGCAACTGGGTTGGTTTGGAGGCATGGGTTCATATCAAAAGGGCCTGCTTCCAAGGAAGTGACCTCCTGTGGTTGTTGAAACCTTATCAGATAACTGAAGCAGCTTGGTTTGCTACAGGTAAAATGCCCTTTAAACAGCATCATCTAGGGGTAGGGGAGACCGTGAACCGGTTAGGCCACTTTCTAGGATCAAAGGGACATATTGAGGCTGACTCTTGTGACGGAGAGGATGATGCAACAGAGGGTCAGACTTCCTGATTGGGTTAAACTAGCATCACAGCCAGGCACTGACAGATTCAGCTGGGCAACAGAGTACATCAGATATCCACTGCAAGCAAAGTGAACTTGTGTCTGCTGAATCTTACGCCTTAGTAGTAACTTGATTCCAAAGCGGTGAAGCAACCCAAAAGTGGTGTAGGAGCTTTCAGACTGTATTGTATAGACTAGAGAGGTTCTTCTTTCTATAATTTTTACTGTTTTGATTTGCATTTCATAGAGTTTATCATCCCTTCTGTACTTTACTGTATATTCTGTTATTTAGTAGTGTAAATATTAAATATACATAGGGGATACATGATGGGCATGAGTGTGATATGGCAAATATTGTCACTCCTGCAGAGTGAGCTCTGGATATCAATATTTGCCATAGCACACGATCTGCCCATCATGTATTCGATATATATAATAGGGCCAAGAGTTTTAGAAGTTTTGTTATGTTGTCTTGTGTTCTGTTCCTGTTTATGTGTTTGCTCATTCTGTGCGTGAGCTTTTCTTTTTTTTTTTAAATTCTTTATTTTCCTCCCGGGCTGCCTGCCACCCGGTATTATCTGCCCAGTCACGGACCACGAACTTCCACTTCCTCAAATTGGCCGCGAAGCCCTCCGATACCCATGGCTTGCCCCACGGTGATTTCACGGCACTCTACTTGCATGCGCAGGCGTCGGGATAGGTCGGAGGGCTGGCCTGAGGAGTTAATTGAAGCGTGGTGGGCTTCATGGAAAGGCGGCAGGCAGCTGTCTTCTTTTCCGTTTTCTGGGGAGGTGGGGTCGTGCAATGGCGTAGCGTCTGCCCGCCTCCTGAGCGTACCAGCGCCCGGCAGCTGTGCGACTTCCGGACTCCGTCAGGGAAGTCGCCAATGCTCGAGCACTTCCCCACCCTCCCCCCGGAGAAGGAGAGCAGTCCATGGGACGCTCCATCCATCTCCCCCGGCCGGCCCTCCAGTGCCCCCAGGTCCGTTCCCGAACCCGGGTCGCTGGCGTCACATGCGGAAATCCAACCGCTGCGCCGACGGGCCGGCCCATTGCGTGAGCTTTTCTGAATGGGCTGGTAGTGTTATAAACTCTGGGAGCCACGAGTGTGTTTTGCAATGCTAAATTATTTAGTTTTAGGTAGGAGTAAGAAACATAATTTTGTGAGGCTGTATTGTTTAGAAGTCTGGCTGCAGTGAAGCTGAGAGCATCACAGTAATTGTAATGAGCTGAGAGGCAGAGTGTCAGAACAGCTGATACTGTTTTCAGTGGAAATTAAGTTAGCTGCAGGCAGAGTGCAGTGTTCTGTGAAATTGTGCTCTTTAGGATTCTGGTTGCAGTCAAGTTCAAAGTATCACAATAATTGTAATGGGTGAGAATCAGAGTTTGAGGAACAAGTGTGAGTGTGTTTCAGTGGTAGTTGAGTTAGCTGCAGGCAGTAGTTAAGACTGTTCCGTGAAGCTGTGCTGTTTATAATTCTGGCTGCGGTCTCAGTAATGAGCTGGAAGTTGGTTGGGGGGGGGGGTTGGTGTGTTTCGTAATGCTCATTGAGTTAGCTGTAGGCAGCAGTGAGACCTCTTAAGTAGTTTTGCATTTGTGTCTATGGTAACAGCACAGGTGTTTTTTACATGCTGAGGGGAAAGCTGCCAAGAGTGATGACCTTTTGTGACCTGTGTGTGTAAATGGCTGATATCATCACAGTAGAGCAGAGGATAAAAATATCACACTGCAGTGGATGATGCTCTGTTTTATCTCACTCATGTACCACTCACCCCTATTGTATATATGTATTTATTATTCTCTGTGACTGTGCAGTATTTTATGGAACATATATCAATTTATTTTTGTTGAGCAAACTGATGTTCCACTACCAAAGAGCATGACTACAACATATATAATGGCTGTATGTGATAAACAAAATGTGAGAGGTCCTAAGAATTACTGAATGGCTGGTTCTTTGTCAAAAGAGAGGCCTTGCATTGGGTGATCAGTGGCCAGTGGTGAGACTAGTACCAGACAGAGATGTCCTAATTGTCAGCCAGGTGGTGGCAGCACTGAAATACAAGTAGCTGTCCGGACGTCTGTTGCTCTTGTGTTTACGTGGCAGACTGGTGACAGCATGGTCAGATGTTTGTCACACATACCATATCCAAAATGCAGCACTCCCACTGAAAGAAAACGCAGCCATCAATAATCCTTAGGACAGCTACACAGATGCCTCCTCAAAAATTCCCATGACTATCTACAGTGTCCCTCAGAATTGCTATCTATTCTGCCTATATAGCTCAGACAGAAAATTACTGGCAAATGAGCTGTACTGTTGGGTTCACAGGAAGAGGCAAAGCTATGGCAATCTTGCAGGAACCTTAAAAACTGCAGTAGGGCTCTTTGCTTTTTAAGGGAATTGCTATGGGTTCATTTACACTAGCCTGACAGTTCTCAGCAATGGCCTACATAACTAGACTGAATGTAAAGTTTAAAGCATGGTCCACTGACCACATATCTAAGGGCCAGTTAATGCCATTACATTTCAGAGGCCTGGTTCTTTTCAGAAAGGCTCTGGACTGATCCATTATGGACATGGCAGTACACATAAATGCGGTCCATATACTGAACTTAAAGTGGTTTTTCAATATCCAAGAAAACATTTCACAATATAATATCTGAACACAATTCAAATCCTCTTTAATTTTTCCTATATTTATCCCTCCATTCTTTATTACAAAGGACATCTGCATGGAAACAGGATCTACGTCTCCCAGGCTTCATCTCATATTCCTGCTTTTCTCTCATACTCTTGTATTTGCAACATCATAATCTGTTGTCGAGGGAATGGTCATGATGTCAAAAATGGAGCACTGAAAGGGAAATCAGGAAGATGAGATAAAGTGTGGGGGACTAAGATCCTGTTTTCATGCAAATGTCCTCAGTAACAAAGAATAAGGGGAATGAATATTAGTTAGTTATTTTGAAGGTTTAATTGCTTGGAACATTACCAGTGGATCTGTTCCTCCCATCCTTTCTGAGATGGTCACCCTGGCAGACAATCTTTTTTTTTTTTGGTTATTCTATTTTTCCGCCCCCGTGCTCACTGGTCCCCCACTCCTTCAGGCTCCGCAAGTTCCCCCCAGCCCCACTGTCCTTACCCAGCCTATCCCTTCGCCGGGCGGGTCCCACTCCTCCTCCGAGGGGGAAGGCGCTGAGGGGAGAGGGATGGCCTCATCACACATTTCTAGGGCCCGGGGATGCTGCCGAGGAGAAGGAGGCCTTGGGAAGGCGCTGGAGGCACTCAGGGAACAGAGAGACGTCATCCAGCTGCCAGTGAGCGATTTTTTTTTTCCTGGTTTCCTTCAGGTGCGTGACATCCAGGCAAGAGCCGACATCTGCCACACACCACCCAGCAATGACCCAGACGAGTTGCCCTACCCCTGGCCTCCACCAGCGGTCACCCAACTTGAATTGCAGCCACTCCCTCCTTCCCTGGAGACAGCGAGTAGTCGTGGAACGCCTGTTGTCTCCCTCTCCTGCCTCCAGCGACTCGAGCTCACTGCCGAACCCAGGTTGCCAAGGCCGCAAGGGGAAATCCAACCGCTGTGCCGGCAGACTGGCACAATCTTCTTTTAAATAGTTTTTACTTGTTTCCCCACTCTAGGCGGGAACTGCTCTGAACTAGAAGCAAACATGATTTAAACACAAAAATAAATAAAAGTACTGTAATCTAAAAGAGTATCATTATTTATTTAGATTTATTAATAAAGTCTAGGATTACAATTACCTTTGAGCCAAGGCTCTTTTACAAAGGCTCCACATCAGAGAAATACAAATCGTGGAGAACATCAAGTCAGAACCAACAACAATGTGGACATTGCCTACAATTTGCAGATTAATACATTTCGAGGGTAACAAAGTAAACAAAGCAGCCAGAGGCATTTGTCAGAGCAACAGACGTAAGTTGAGAAGTGCTGGAGTCACGGGAAGAGGGAAGAGGGGAGGAGAGGCTAAGGGATGGGACAGGTAGTGGGAAAAGAGGTAGGAAGGTACAGCAGGGAGTTGGTAGAAAGTGCAGCATAGGGTATACCAAGGTGTGAGGGGTGTGTCAGGTGAGAGGGGAGAGGACCACTAGAGCAGGCAGAAAAATAGAGAAACTGGGTTAAGTGGGGCAGTCACAGGAGCTGCTGGCAGTGAGATGGTCCTGGAGTCTAGTTTTAAACATACCAAGTGTCGGGGAAGAGGAGATGGTGGGGCTAAGGCCATTGAACCAGAGTGGCGCTCTATAGGCAAAGGACCGTTGTCCCTGGGAAGTGTGACAGTGGGGGACTTTCAGTAGCTACAGATTGGATCTCCATAGGCATCATTTGTTGGTTTGGTGTTGTAACAGGGCGGAGACCCCAGGAGGTGCAAGGCCAAGGTAGATTTTGTTCGCCATGGAGCAGGTGAGATACTTGATGCGGTTGGATAGTTGGAGCCAGCCGGTCCGAGTGTACAGGTCACATGTGTGGGTGAGACGGTGGGCACCAGTGATGAACCGACATGCCTTATTTAAGGAAGCTGATATGCGTCTAAGGGTTGTGGTTGTGGCAGAGCCATAAATGATGAGACCATAGTCTATTACAGAGATCACAGAGCTCTGGTCAGCAATCTTCAATGCTTCTGGCGTGAGGTGTTGTCTGTGTTTGTAAAGAAGACCAAGCTGTGTATTTGCAGCTCTAGTGACATTGTCAGCGGGAGTTCCACATGAGAGATTAGGATCAAGCTGTATCCCTAAGTATTTGAAGGACACCACATGTTCTACGGTGTTCCCCTGGGAGGTGGAGATGGCCAAGTCATGTAGCTTGTGTGGAATACGAGAGCTGCAGAAGAGCATAGATTTGGTTTTCTTGTGATTAAGGACCAGCTTATGATTAAGAAACCTTGGGCCAGATATTCAAAGATTAGTGCGGGGCACAAATCCATTGCACTGGACTAGCGCCGAATTTGCGCCCAACTGTTATATTGAAAAGGATATTTAGCACCGGCGCTAGGTGTTAGTGCCAACGCTAAATTAAAATGTATGCAAGGGAGAGACTTAGGGGAGGGGCCCTGAATGCCGGCGAACTGGCATATTCCAAAGTATAGCGCCACGCTACAGGCATTAGTGCAACCTGTAACACAGTGCCAAATACTGCTGGCAAAAAGCTGGCGGTAATGCTGCCATGTCAAACCCCCCCCTTCCCCATCACAATTCCTGACACCCGGTAGCACCAAATAACATGGAAAGCTATGGTGGTTTGGAGGTGTAGTGGTCCCCACACTCCCCAGCATGTATCCTGACCCCCGTTTAAAATAAAACTAGATCCATTTCCTGTAGTCTAGTGATCCCCACCCCCAGCACATATTCTGACTCCCATTTAACATAAAACTAGATCCATTTCCCTGGCAATCTAGTGGTCCGCCCACCCACCAGCACGTATCCCGACCCCCGTTTAAAATAAAAATAGATCCAATTCCCTGGTAGTCTAGTGGTCTCCCCAGCCCCAGCATGTATCCCGACCCTCGCTTAAAATAAAAATAGATCAGTTTCCCTGGTAGTCTAGTGGTCCCCCCCCACTCCCAGCATGTATCCCGACCCCCGTTTAAAATAATAAATCGTTTCCTAGTAGTCTAGTGGTTCCCCACCCCAGCACGTGTCCTGACCCCCATTTAAAATCAAAATAGATCAGTTTCCCTGGTAGCCTAGTGGTCCTCCCCACCCCAGCACGTATCCCGACCCCCGTTTAAAATAAAAAATAGATCCGTTTCCCTGGTAGTCTAGTGATTCCCCTCACCCCCAAGGATGTATCCCGACCCCCGTTTTGTACCACAAGAAATCCTTTCTCTGGTAGTCTAGTGGCCCCCTCAACCCAGCAGTGACACCCAGACCATCAAAATTGCTTCCCGGAACAGAGTCGGCAACCAGCTCAGCCCTCCTCTCACCACCACGGCCGGCCGCCGACTGAGGCAGGAAGGAGCGCTCCTCCCTACCTCAGTTGGCGGTCGTCTGTGGTAGTGAGAGGAGAGCTGAGCCAGCCGCCCGCCCTTATTCTGGGAAGCAATTTGATGGGTAGGTGTCACTGCAGGGGGGGCACTAGACTACCAGGGAAACGATTTCTGTGATACAAAATGGGGTCGGACATGCTTGGGGTGGGGACCAACTAGACTACCAGGGAAACAGATCTATTTTTATTTTAAACGGGGTCGGATACGTGTTTGGGGAGTGGGGGACCACTAGACTACCAGAGAAACTGATCTATTTTTATTTTAAACGAGGGTCGGGATACGTGTTGGGGTGGGGGGACCACTAGACTACTAGGGAAACAGATCTACTTTTATTTCAAGTGGGGGTCGATATGTGCTGGGAGGTGGGGGATCACTAGATCATCAGGGAAACAGATCTATAATTATTGCAATGGGGTCGGATACGTGATTGGGGGAACTCTAGACAACCAGGCAAATTACTCATAAATTTAAAGGAAACGGTCGGATTCGCATAGGGGTGGGGGTCCAATAGACTACCAGGGAAATTACCCATATTTTAAGAGCAAACAGGTCGGGAGTTGTGCAGGGGGGTTGGGAGACCACTAGATTACCAGGGACATTACTCTTCATTCTACTGTGTATGGGTCAGGATGAAGGAACTCACTGCAGCTTTTGCCACCTCTTCTTCCACGACCGCAAGCTGAGCAGCTGACCTAGCCACCGCTGCAGTCTTTTGGCCATCCTAGGGTCAGCCTGGCCTTCTGGTCTTTGATGGATGCTTAGCAGCATGGCCTGGCAAAGACTGCATCCTGCAACTTGGTGTTGAGCAACTATGCAGTACAAGGCCATGTCATGCAGATCCATGCTGACACCTTCTGCCTACATCAGGTGCAGAATTTAAACTCTCTCACTTCACCTCCTTTCTATCTGATACCTCCTTGTTCACCCCGTTCCAATCTGGTTTCAGGAAAAAACACTCTACCACTATCTGCTTACTTCGGCTCACTGACTCCATCCTCTCCAGGATGGACAATGGCCAAATCACCTCAGCCATATTTGTCAACCGTGCCAAGGCTTTTGACACTGTTTCCCACTCCCTTCTCCTTGGTTCCCTCTCATCTGCTGGTCTAACACCTTCTGCCACTAACTGGTTTAAGGCCAATCTTAATGGCAGAACCCAATCAGTTAAGATCGCAGATTGACTGGCCCACAGAGGGCTGAGGTGCTGGCGCCTTACCTCGAGCCATGCCGGCGACCTGGGTTCAGGAACGGACTCGGGACACTGGGGGCTGGCAGGGGAAGGAGAGTACTGAGCATCTATAAAGACTGCTCTC
This sequence comes from Neoceratodus forsteri, assembly GCA_016271365.2. Taxonomy (NCBI): domain Eukaryota; kingdom Metazoa; phylum Chordata; order Ceratodontiformes; family Ceratodontidae; genus Neoceratodus; species Neoceratodus forsteri. The sequence goes on from CM028130.1 coordinate 429,895,139, forward strand.
CTCTCCTGGGGTGGGTAGTGGGGAGGCGTCGCTCTGCTGTGATCCCTGGTGAAGACCGGGAGAAGTGCAGATGCAACGCAAGGGAATGTCACCAGAAAAACGGAAAACAGCTCCGCATTCAGCTGGATGATGGCCGCCTGGTGATCTGAGGCCGTTAATGTCCCGGAGCTCCCGGTCCCTCAGTAGTTCCCCAGGGCCAAGTATTGTGCTAGCCCCACCTCTGGTGCCTTTCCCCTCGGAGGAGGGGGACCCGACCGGCGAAGGGTTACGTCTGGGTTACCTTGGGGACGACTGCAGTATGAGGGTCGGGGCCCGGGAACAACATGGGTCAGATGCCGCCTTGGCACAACCTGAAGGAGTGGCTGAGGCAGTAGCACATAGGGGCTAAAAAAGAAATAACAGAAAAAAAAGATCGCAGATGCCATCTCGCCACCCTTCCCAATCTGCACTGGCATCCCTCAGGGCTGCGTGCTTGGTCCCTTTCTATTCTCCATCATCCTTAACGACCTGCCATCTGCCTGCTCCCTCTCCTCCACCATACATATGTATGCTGATGATACTGTCCTGTATGCATCTGGCTCATGCCCAGCTAAGGTTACATCCAGCTTACAGCATGACTTCAACAAGGTCCAGCTCTGGTTTGCAAATCTTCAGTTATTCCTCAACGCCAAGAAGATAGTCTCCATGACCTTTGGCACAAGACAGAGACTCTCTAGGCTTCCCTTCCTGCCTACTTTACGCACTCTTGAAGGTACTTTACTTGAGGACACCTCGTCCTTCAGATACCTTGGGGTTTGGTTAGACCAACACCTCAACTTCTCTGGACACACTGACGCCATCCAGAAAAAATTGTGCCTGAAGCTCGGTGCCTTGTTCAGGAACCGCAGTTGCATCCTTCCTGCAGCTAGGCGTGAGCTTGTCCAGATGTTGATTCTCCCCATTTTTGACTACTGCGACATAATCTACAGTGCTGCTCCTAAGTGCTCCCTGACCAGATTGGACACTCTCTTCAACTCCTTCTGCCGCTTTGCCCTTGATGCTCCCTCTTGTCCCCACCACTGTGACCTCTATCGAGCCCTTTCCTTCCTTTCCCTTACAAACAGACGCCTCTCACACTGCACTAAATTCACCGCTAAACACTGGCTGGGAGAACTCCCTTCCTACCTCTCCCCCTCATTTATAACACCCCCTCGTCCTTCCCACTCCCTCAGATCTACCGATACTCGCACACTAACTGTCCCCCGCTGCTACACCCTCTCCAGCCAGTCCGGGTACTCTACCGTTTCCCTAAAACATGGAACTCTCTACCTCCCCAAATCCGACACTCCTCCTCTCTCTATTCCATCAACACTGCCCTCTCCAACTATCTTGCACCTAACTGTTCCTGTCATGACCTGCCTTAATTTCCTTCATCTTCTCCTTACAGTTCCTCCCCCTTCGGAATTTACCCAATGATTCTATCAACTCTACTGCCTCTACTGACCCAAGCCCCTCCTAGGTGCTAGTTCTCATACCATTCTCCCTTCCCCTACTCTCTCCCCCTTTTTCCCTAGCCATCACACTCCTCTTGCATGGTTCTCAGCATCCTGAAGGGGTCCTATAGTGCCTAGGCTTGCCACCTTTTCTTCCCCCATCTACCTATCCTTTGCCTTCCAGGTGACTTTGCAGGGTCCCCCGCATCCTGGAGGGTTCCTTGGATCAGGCCTCATCCCCTCCCAGGTGCTATTTCTCATTCCCTCCCTCTCACTATCCCTCTATAATTACAATGCCTGGCCGCAGGAGGGTTTACAATCGCCTGAACGTCCCTGCCCTCTTGTAGGGTTCGTCGCATCCTGAAGGGTTCTCTTTTTGGGTCAGGCCTTATTTCCACTTCTAGGTGTTAATCACACTTACTCACTCTCTCTCTCTCTCCCTCTCTAATCCCTACTCCAGTCCCCTGTCTGCTTGCAGGGTTCCCCGCATCCTGAAGGGGTCTCTCCGGGACATGACTCTGCACTATCTGTCATCACACTCTCTCTCCTTCACCCCTTATTTCATGATAGCACTTGTTCACTTATTACCATTGCACTTATTAATTGTTCTCACAAATTACATATGTATGCAACACTGTTTGTAACAACTGCCTTAATTAATTGTATGCTATGTTGATCTTTGTAACTTGAATGTAAAATGTCTCATCCCTGTTGTACCCCTTCCCCCCAGGTCGCACCGGGAGACGAGCAACCTGTTGATCAGTGTGCCTTCCAGGTGAAACATTTCAATAAATAAATAAATAACCCCGTTTCTTGCCTTACATTATCGATAATGATCATGAAGCAGAGCCGGAAGATGCAGGGGCAACTATAATGTTTTTTGCCCTTTATTGCCAGGCTGGCCCCTTTCTGTCCTAGCAGCTCCCCAATCCCATTACCTGCTATCTCTGGGACTTGCCTGAGGACTCAGTTTCTCCACAGCATGCCCCTTGTGGCGGGTTCACAGGAGGTTCCCCAAACTCCCTCTAGACATCTATGCTCGGTGCAGTGGGCCCTGTAACTAGTGAGTGGTGTGAGGTCTTTGGGGAGCTGGGGCTTCATCCTTCTTGCAGTCAGTGGTGTTTCCTTTTTCTTTCTTGTCCTTCAGACACTTCACAGAGACGATAGCTTGACGTGTGCACGTCATCAGATGTGCTGACATCTTTTGCCAGGGAGTGTCCCCCTCCCAAACTGCTGCTCCTAGCTGCATCCCCACCTGTGGTCACCCAGGTAGTGATGTTGCAGTGGAGCAAGATGCCCTCCCTTCCTGGAGGAGGACTCTGTCTGTTGGGATATTCAATCCTCCTTGCCCCCCTTCCCCCAAGCAACTTAGGTTTGTTCCTAAACCCAGGTTACCAGCATGGCAGCAGGAGAGGCACAGATGCCTGAGCCCTCTGTACCACTGAGCCAGCTAAGTGTAACGTTAATTGAAACAGTTAAAGATTTGCCTGAAAAAGCTCTTAAAACTCAAAAACCCTTCAACACTGCACAGCTGCAAAGCAGGAGGCCTGTCCCTTCCAGCGGAAAGAAAGATCTGACTTCACTGGGTGGAGCTGGAGGAAATACCACCCAGGTGGTGGGCGGAGCTTAGCTTGAAGACTTCCGATGACTCAACTGTCCACAGCAGAACTGTTAAAGTGTGGACAGTGAACAGTATCCACGTTGCTAGAAAAGATCCTTACCTGCTGCAAGTTTCCTAATGACATGCAAGCAATAAGACATGACAGGGTGGGCCTTAGGCTTAGACAACCGCCTGCCCAAGGGTATAATGAAGCCAAATGCCAAAGGCAGTGTGGGGGGGAGGGCTGGCAGCCCCCGGAAGCATGGTTATCTAAGTCAAAATCCTACCCTGCAGTTGCTTATTGCACATATAAAATGGTCATGAAGTTGAAATAGGTGAGACAAATATAGAATTCAATAGGTAATTCAACTATATATTACGAAATAAGTATTAAATGAGCATAGGAAAACAAGAGTCCCAAACTTGGGGGAAGGGGACAAAAACATATTTACTCAGTGTTGTACTGTGGTTTGGGGAAAGATAAAAAAAAAAGCACAAACAACTGCTGTAGTTTGACACTGCTATACTTTTAATGCTGTATTGTGATGTTCTGTATTGTTTTCAGGGAATTAAATAAGCCAAAAAAATTGATTAGCAGTTTAACACATGAAAGTGCTAATCAGCTGTAAAAATTAATAGCACTTGGCACAGAATGGTTAGCAAAATTTTAAACTATGTATAATTTTATTAATTTGGCTACCGTGCCATAGAGTCGCAGAAAAAAAATGGCTAGCAGTCTACTGCTATGCATTTTTGCAAATGGTTAGCATCCCCCCCGCCCCCATTTTGCTATGCTATACCAGCTATTTAAAACCCTGTGTTTTATATGTTTTTTTTTTCATGCTGCAGTTTTTTGCAGTTTTAGGGGTATCATATAACATTCTGTTTCCTAACCTAATTGATGGAATTCACTGGTGCATTAAAAGCACAATTCATTACATTGAAGGGTTGCATGCAAAGGGCTGGATAGTTTGCTGAAAGTGGTACCGTTGTAGTTATGTTGTTTCGGAGGTTTGCACTGGTTTGGAAGTTTGGTCTTCTTTTAGTGGCTGAGGAGGATTTACCTTGTTGGCACTGGAAGTGACTTCAGAAGCAGAAAGATTTACATTGTTGACGATGTTAATGCTGGGAGTTGAACTGGTAGAACTGCAGGATGCCACTCCACTTACATCTGTAGTAGTTGGTTCCCAGGAACTTCTGTGTGGAAATTCCACTTTGTGACCAGTAACAGAAATACTTTATAATGCCTCTAATCTGGCATCTGCTAGGAGGTGTACTGCTGTGGCATGGAACTAATGTTTAGTGTATCCAACCAACAGGTAAGCCTCATCTGATCATTTCGGCATTAGGGCTCCTAACAAAATTTTCCCTCATGAGTGCATCATACAGGAACAGGGTTCATAAACTCCTGTGGGTATCTTCTGAGGTGCAGATTTAATACCTTGGCATCAGGTGGGATTTCTTTAAGTTGGCAAGTGGGTACAATGGACTGCCTGGTTAGCTGTAGATAAATGTACGGGTCAGCTGTTTATTTCTGAGTGGTTCTTATGATTTTTGTGGACTCCAAGTTAAAGAGCAGGTACCTACTGTCAGACACCAAGCTCCCCTCAAACATATACAATAGTAGATCTGCTCTACTGTTGAGGGGCATTAAAAATTCTATGCGCTTCCCTTTGGTTAAAAAGTTATAGCACCCCAAATTTGCACCCCCCGAAAACAAAGACTTGTCTGACGTGCCTCCTTTTGTGATGTCAGAAAATGAAGGCTGCTTGTGTGTGCTCCATAGATCTATATTGGCGCCATTTCTCAATGATGTATAGTACTATTTAGAGTTGCCACCTTGAACAATGAAACTGACCACTCCAATAAACAGGGACTGTTACTCCAGCGGCTGCTTTGATTTGTCTACATGGCACCTCTAAATAGTACTAAACGCCATAAACAAATCGCAAGGTTAATGACTTGCACCCTCAGTATTCATTTTCTGACATTACAAAAGGAGGCATGTCAGACAAGGCTTTGTTTTTATGGGGGTGCAAATATGGGGTGCTATAACTTTTTAACCAGAGGGAAGCGCATAGACTTTTTAATGCCCCTCAACAGTAGAGCAGATCTACTATTGTATATGTTTGATGGGAGTTTGGTGTCTGATAGTAGGTACCTGCTCTTTAAAGGGAAACAATGGAAAAGGCACAGCTTTACCTAGGCACTACAAAACATCCTAATTAGTGCTTTCAGATAGTGATTTTTTTTTTTAATTACTCTTAATTGATTTTTTAGTGATTTAAGCAGTGGCCTTCAACTCTCACTTCCTATTGCTGGCAGCCACCATTTCATGAGTAGCAGAGAACTTCCTGAGCTCACTTTATGCTAATATGTCCTGCCAACCAATAGCTGAGGTCAAACAGGCATATTAGCATACAGTGAGCTCAGGAAGCTTACTGCTGCTCATGAAATGGCTGCTGCCAGCAACAGAAAGTGGAAGTTGTGGGTAACTGTACTAAATCAGTAAATAAAGTTGTTACTATCTGAAAGCACTAATTGAGAGTTTCTGTAGTGTCTGAGGAAAGCTGTGTCTTTTCCAGTGTTTCCCTTTAAGAGTGGAACGTTCATGATCCAATTCATCTATTTTAATTACACAGGAATTTGGAGTGAAGTTAATTCCTTCCTGACGCAAATGGCCATATAGAGTTGAATATCAAACTAGACCTTACTGACTAGGCCAAACGCAGTATCAAAAGACAAAATGGGTGAGTGTCTCAGACTGTGCAAATCTGGTTCCGATATTGCAGGATTGTGAGATGTGGCTGTATCTTTGTTATGTTTTCTTTAGCTTTTAAGCACAGAGATAAAATATAGTATTGGATGATTTTAGAGCAGGATCAGTGATTAAGTTACTATTCCAGTTAATGTCAGGACCATTTATGTACCAGCTGAGCCCTGCTCTTAGCACCAAGTAACTTGCTATGTAGGCATTAATCACCGACAGAGGAGGGCTCTGCTGGTGGATTAATGCCCGCTGGGGGGGTTGGTGCCCGAGGGCGCAGCCCGAGGGGTCCAACCGCCCAGCGGGCATTAATCCACGGCAGAGCCCGATGCTGAAGGTGATTAATGCGCTTGTAACATAGGCTCGTGGCAGCGGACACGAGCCTATGTTTCAGTGCTCACCTCCGGCGACCTTTAGGCTCCGGCAGCGCCCCTCTGCACAGAAGAGACGGGACACAGATCTTGCAGGTAACTTTGTTTATTCCACTTACAGGCACAGGACACAGGTCAGGATTCTACATTGGTGGAGCACTGATGAATGATTTTTGTAGTTAATCGTTTAGTGCGCTGCTCTCCCAAGGTACACAGGAGTGCGTACCTCGGCTCGGGCGCTTGCTGCTGATGCGGGCCGGGGTGGCTCAGGTTCAGCGCCGCCGCTGGCGCCCCGTGGTGGTGACTCGGCGGACGGGTGCCCTCTGGTGTCTCCATGGCCACAGCTGGTACTGACCGAGCGGGCATTACCTGTGGGTTAATACCCACTCAGTTTCAGTCAGCTGTGCCAGGTCGGCCACTCCGGCTGCTGTACTCCCCAGCTCTGCGGAGATCCGTGTTAGAAACCCGTTTAAAGTTTTCCCTGTCTTTCCCACAAGACTGCTGTCACTACAGAGACAGCAGGGGGGCTCGCGGTGCTCACGGAGCGGGCTGCTACCCTTGGGTGCCTCCATGGCCAGAGCTGGTACTGACCGAGCGGGCATTACCTGTGGCTTAATACCCGCTCATTTCAGACACCTGTGGCCATTAGGCGAATCGTGGCGCTGCATTTCAGCGGTCGAGACTGAGCCGTGTTACAAGAAGTATTAAGCTCCTTTTGAAGTTCCCACTTTGGAATATGACTGTCAGATTGTTTGATTTATTTAAGAAACAGATGCTGTTTTGACAAAAAATATTTTTTTTTTCTGAGAGCCAAGCATTGAAAACAGTAACAAGCTTATAATTTGATATAATTTTATATTGTAAGGTTAGCAATTAATACTGAATTCTGAATTTTAGTTGAAGATTTGTTGATGGGTGGGAGATATGCCCTGGAATATGTTTGTGAAATATGTTGTAAGATAATTTATATGTGTGTATCATATTGTACAGTGCTCTGAGCCCCCAGGAAGGGGTGCCTTATAAATACAATTTTAATTGATGGATATTTGACCAGTTAGTAGTTTTATCGTTTGCTATCTCTGTGTTGTCTGCTTCAAAAGCTGTTACAGTCTGGTGACATTTCCTAACAGTTTTTTTTTTTTTTTTGTGGTTGTTGACAGCACTCTGGTGGTTGTTCAGAGGAAATTCTCTAAGTACCCCTGCCAAACACACTTTCCAAGACCCCTCCAAACAATCATTTCCCTTGGATTATTGTTTGGGGAAAATGTGGTTGCAGGTCCCGAGTCTGGCAGGCTGTCAACACCTAGGGGGATATGTATTTTTATTAGAATATATATACCTCATAATCTTTGGGGATGCACCAATGTGTATTCTTCATCTGTGATGTGAGGAGTGGAGGAGGCTTGTCAACTGGTTTGTGAGGGACACAATTAACACGGCTTGGGAGGATGGAGCTGGAGTGAGGCAAGGGGGGGCTTGCCTAAGGGCATCCAAATGAAAAGGATACCCTTAGGCAAATCCAACACGGGGCTCACTACAACTCCCCAATACCATAAAAACTACACTGCTCACAGATCTGTCACCCGACAAGCCCCCATCCCTCCTCACACATAAGTGGAACAATGTTGTGGGATCACAGTGGTGTGCCCCCAAAGGTTAACTGGCACACTTTGTTTTAATCTTTTGTTTATTCCCATCTCCAGCACTGTTCACATACACACTTCAGGGTCAGCACCCAACCCCAACTTTGCCATCTTTTTCTTTTAACCCAATTCTCCACAGCTTGGCGCATGCACACAAACACACCCTACAGTGGTGGTATCCTAGAGTCTGTATTCATCTCGAGAAACTCACTGGAAGGAAGGACAGTTGGCAAGGCACAGTCTAGGAGTGTTCTAGGCTGGCTTCATCTGTAATGAACCAGAGTTTTAATACTTCTAGTTGCTCTCTTCCCTAGGACATGACAAAGTACTCCCAGCATGGTCATGCAATCACCCTCAAATAGCATGTTAATGTTCTCCCTCCTGGCCCTACACTAACATGGCACTGCCACATGCAGTCATTCAGGTGGCAGTAATACAGTGGTGTTGGCTACCGTCTCTCCCTGGAGAAGAGCCTCTTCTGGGACATTTGATTCTCATCCCCTTCCCGCTGGCCCTCCAAAGCTTCGGCCTTTTCACAGGTCACTAGCACCGCAAGTGGCAATGCTACAGCTGCACTGATGGGATTGCTTATGGGCACATTTTTTAGACCAAGCACCCCAGGGTCCCCAGGACCCATGAAGGATCAGAACTAATGTCAAACTGTCCCCTGTAGCCGGCTGGGGAAGAAGGATCGAGCATCCCATGGACTGCTCCCCTTCTCTGGGGGGAGGGTGCGGTGTGTGTGACCAGTGCTCGAGGGACCCCTGGTGGAGGCCGGGGGCACCACAGCGACCAGCACCAACAAGGATCTGAGGGGTGGGACAGATGCTGGCATCAATCCATGTTCCCGCTCCCGCTTACAGGGGAGAAAAAGCCTGCCACCCACCGCCTTGATGACGCCCACCCCACGGCTGCAGTCGGCTCCCAGGCCAACCCCAGCCCTATCCCGTCGATCGCTGCACCTTTCAGGGGGGTCGGGTGCCGTGACCCCTCCCTGTGGAGTAAGCCAGGAGGTACCAGGAGGGCGGCTAATATGGGAAGCCACAGCCGAGGGGTCCGTGACTGGGCAGATGGTGCCGGTGGTGGGAGGCACCAAAAATTAGTAAATTAAAAAAATTAAAAAAAAAAACTGTCCCCTGTATGGCTATGGATGGAAACAAAATGGAGGGATGCACACGGTGTTGTTCCCCTAAAGATGTAGGAAAAATTCCATAATCCAGTATGGAGTCAAATGGCTTTTGAAGAGGGCTGCAGGGCGATGAGGTTCTTAGAATAATAGCGACAAGGAGTGTGCATGGATCTTGATATCTGGAGAAATTATATTATTACAGTTTCTCTATTTTATTTAACACTGAAAATCTTGCTGCGATATTGGTCCTTGTAACACAAGATCCACACAAACAGATGATCTGATACCTTTTATTGGACAAACAGAGTTGTTACAAGAGAAAACAGGTGCTTTTAGCTTTCTGATTACACATAATCCTACATCAGAAGTCAATGGCATTTGGTTTGGAAGCTTCCAAATCCACTTATTTCTGATGAAGGATTCTGTGTAATTCGAAAGCTAAAAGCACCTGTTTTCTTTTGTAACAACTCTGTTTGTCCAATAAAAGGTATTAAATCATCTGTTTGTGTGGATCTAGTTTATTTATTTATAGAAAACTTTGAAGATTATCTTTGAGCACAAGTGCTCATTTACTAAAGTTCCACCTCAAATACATAGTCACAAAAAACACTGCAGGTACACTATGCAGTTCCAGAGGAAATGCAGTCAAGTCAGTCTCAAAGCACTCAAGAGAGAACAATTACAAACAGTTTTGAAAAATCCGTACAGATTATTGTATAAAAAAATCATAGGATATGTACAGAGAGAATCTGAATAAAACAGTTTAACAGTTACAGTTGCATTGGGCTGCAAGGGCAGACCGCAAAGACCTCTTAAATTGATAATTTTGAGAAGATTCAGCAGAGTATCGGGAAGGTCATTTAACCAGTTAGTGGTCCTGACAGCAAATGACTGCTTGCCCAGTTGAGCACTCAAGAAATACAGGTTACTCACCTGTAACAGGAGTTCTAGGAATGGTATATGTTGTTCAGCCACACTGTCTGGCAGGTTCCTTGCCGCTTTAAATCTTGCCGGAAGGTCTTCAAGCTGGCTCCTCCCACCCACCTGGGTGGTAAAACTCTCGGCTCCGCCCCATGACGCCAGATCTAGCCCGCTGGAAGCCAGGTTGTGCGTCGAAGCCGAGGAGGCTGGGTGGGTCGTGAGGATGAACAACATATACCATTCCTAGAACACCTGTTACAGGTGAGTAACCTGTATTTCTAGGAACATGGATATGTTGTTCATCCACACTGTTTGGCATACTCCTAGCAATTCTCCGGGCGGAGGGAGGCAAGGTGCACACCCCCTACTTAGGGAATATAGACTGGAGAACCGAGGTCCCAAAACCAGCATCCCGGCGTGACTCAAGGTCAATGTGGTAATGGGTAATGAAGGTGTGTGCTGACTTCCAGGTAGCAGCCCTGCAGATTTCCTGGATAGGGACATCCCTGGAAGCAGCCACCGAAGCAGCGGTATGGCGGATAGAATGAGCTCTTATCCCTTTGGGAGGCTCCATGCCCACCAACCTATAGCAGAGATCTATGCAGGAGGTGACCCACCTGCCTATCGTCCACTTGGCTGCAGGTCTACCTGGTGCAGCTTAAGCGTAGGTGACAAACAGCTGGTGAACCTCTCCCCAAACTTCAGCCGTTCGCTCCTTATAATAAGAGAGCGCTCTTCTAGGGTTCAAAATATGAAGTCTATATTCGGCCTCCGAGGTGTGATTGGGGTAGAAAACCGGCAGAGTCAACACCTGGTTAAGGTGAAACTCTGATACCACCTTCGGAAGGAATTTCGGGTGGGGGCGCAGGACAACCTTGTCCCTGTGGAAGACCAGATAAGGAGACTCAATGGAAAGCACCATGAGCTCTCCCATCCATCTGGCTGACGTGATAGCCACCAAAAAGGCGGTCTTCCACAACAGGTGAGAGATGTCACACCTGTGCATCGGTTCGAATGACTTGCCCATGAGCTTAGCCAATACCAGCAGTAGATCCCACGGAGGTGGAGGTTCTCGCACCGGAGGGGATTTGTGATCAAGGCATTTGAAAAAGCACCCGACCACCTTCTTCTGCACCACCGACTGCTTCCCGGCCCATGCCCGGTAAGCAGAGATGGCTGCCAGGTGCACCTTAAGGGTCGTCGACTGAAGCCCTAGCTGAGAAAGGGACCATAGGTAGTCCAGAATGCTTGCCAAAGAACTGGAGGAAGGGTCCAGCCCCTTGCCCTGACACCAAATGGAGAATCTCTTCCATTTAAAGGCATAGCATTTCCTGGTCGACTCCTTACGGGATGCCTCAACAATGCTGAGGACCTCGTCGGAAAGACCCAAGGGCTGGAACTCTAGCCACTCAGGAACCAAGCCGTCAGGTGCAGGGATTGAAGGTCCAGATGGAATTCCTTCCCCTGGTTGACTGAGATCTGGTCCGGGTGGGCTGGAAGCCGCCTCGGGAGCCTGGAGCTGAGGCCGAGGAGATCTGGATACTAGAACTGGTGGGGCCAGTCTGGGGCCACCAGAATCACCTGCGCCTTGTCCCTCTTCACCTTCAGAAGCACCTTGGGGATCAACAGAAATGGGGGAAAGGTGTAGAAGAGGCCCAGGGTCCACGGCCTCGAGAAGGCATCCCCTGCAGCAAGCCCTGCTGAGGGGGGCGGGCACGAAACAGCCTCAGCTTCGCATTCTCCCTGGAGGCAAACAGGTCCACCTGAGGAGTGCCCCAGTGGGAGAACAGATCTTGTACTACCTCTGGCAGGAGAGGCCACTCGTGGGACGCAGCTCCTATCCGTCTTAGGGCATCGGCCAGAATATTGGAGGCTCCTGCCACATGGATAGCAAGGAGATCCGCCTCCAGGCTGTGCACAAGGGACCAAGTGTGGAAAGCTTCCCTGCACAAAGGCATGGAGCGCGTCCCGCCCTGGCAGTTTAGGTAGTACATGGTCGTGGTATTGTCCGTCTGGACCTGGACCACTTGACCCAGTAACAAACAGAGCAAAGGCGGTGAGGGCTAGATGAACCGCTCGAAGCTCCAGCAGGTTGATGTGGCATCGGGACTCCCGAGGGGACCAGAGGCCGTGTGCTCTGTGCCCCCCCAGATGGGCACCCCAACCCATCGGAGAGGCGTCGGTCGATAGGGAGACCGTCGGCTCGGGTGGACAAACGGGATACCCTCCTGCAGATGAGCTGGAACGATCCACCACTGGAGAGCGTTCCACATCTCTTGGGTCACTGTCACTGGCTGATCCAAAGGACCGGAGCGCTGTGACCAATGGCTGGCCAGTCCCCATTGTAGTGGACGCGTGCGCCAACAGGCCCAATGGACCATGCTGGTGCAGGCCGCCATGAGGCCCAGGAGGTGCAGGAAGTCCTGGGCAGGGCGCAGTTGCCCAACCTGAAATGACTGGGCAAAGGAGGAAAGAACCTCGGCCCTGTCCGCCGGAAGCCATGCTCTGGCTCGCAGAGAGTTGAGCTCTGCCCCGATGAATTTGATCACCTGCTTTGGCATGAGTTCTGACTTGGCCTCGTTGATGAGGAGGTCAACCTGAGAGCAAACCTGGAGGGCCAGATCCCTGGACTGCTCCACCTCCGGTCTGGAGGAGGCCGCAATCAGCCAGTCGTCCAGGTAGGGATACACCCAGGACCCTTCAGTGCCGCAGAAATGCTGTCACCACTGCCATGCATTTGTGAAGACCCTGGGAACTAGAAAAAGGCCGAAGGGCATGGCCCGGAACTCGTAGAGGGACCCCTCTGCTCTGGAGCGGAGGAATCGCTGGTGGGATGGACGGATTGGGACGTGAAAGAACACATCCTGGAGGTCCAGAGAACAGAACCACACACCTTGTTCCAAGGATGGAATGATCTGAGCCAGAGTGACCATCCTGAAGGTTCGAGACCTTAGGAACCTGTTCAGGTCGTGCAGGTCTAGAATGGGGCACCAGCCCCCCGTCCATTTCTGGACACAACCCCTGGGTCTGGTGGAGGATCCGCCACTTTCCTGATCACCTCCTTCTGGAGGAGCAGGGCAATGTCGGCTCAACAGGCTGATAGAGAGGCTGCGGACCCCGTAACCCCCCATGGGGTGATGGCTCGGAAGGGCGGGGCCTGCTCAAATTCCAGAGGCAGACCCTTTCCTACCACCTCCAACACCCAACGGTCCGTGGTGATAGCGGACCAGGCGGAAAGAAAGTGGCGGAGCCATCCCCCCCCCATGGGGGAACCCAGGGGGAAGCGACACGGCTGGGGGTGACACCCCTCAACCCATCACTGGGCAGGCTTGGAGGAAGGACCAGCCAAGGGACCTCCTGGGCCTTTTCCTCCTGGCTTCCTGCTGGAGGAAGCTGCAGGCTTGGCTTTCGGGTGCCAAGTGCAAGCCTGCTGGCCCTGATGCTGGTGTTGCTGGGCCGGATGTACCGTAGGGGCAGAAGGGTGAAAGGACTTATGCTGCTGTTGGCGGCCTTTGTCCTTCTGGGCAGATGTGACCGAGTCCAAGGTGGCACTGGACTTCTCAATTCTCTGGAGGTGGCCTTCCACCCCAGGCCCGAACAAGTCGGTACCCAGGAAGGGGACGTCTGCCAACTTGTGCTGGGTATCCGCCGTGAAGGTGGAGATCCGCAGCCAAGCTCTGTGGCACATGGCCACTGCTGCCGCTACTGACCTGGCACAGGAGTCTCCAATATTGAGAGACATTTGGAGCTGCTGTTTCGCCACTGCCCTTCCCTGATCCCGCACCTGCTTGACCGTGGTCTGCAGGTCGGCCAAGAGATGAGGGATCACCTAATCCAGGGAGCCCATAAGGGCGTGGGAGAAGTGCGCCATCAGTACGGCCAAACTGGCCTGACAGAGGCCGAGGGAAGACACAGCATACACTTTACACCCAGCATAGTCCAGCTTTTTGGACTGTTTGTCGGGGGGCTTATCCACGTTCCTGGCATTCCCAGATCGCCGGAAAACGCTATTGGTAACCATCCCCTCCGCAGAGGGGTGCTCCAAGAAACTGGATAGTGACCCGGTAGGGACCGCGTACTTCCTAGCCATTCTGGTCGAAGGAGCAGAACAAGAAGCCAGGCACTACTGTAACTCCAAGGCTGGGCCAACAATGGCTTCAGCCACCGGAAAGGCCTCCGTGGGAGAATCCCCTCGATCCAGTATCTCTGTGAGGGGATACTTGGCCCGCTTGGATACAGGCTCGAGCTGCATCCGGGTGGACTCCAAGATGAGCTGAAGCAGACCCATGAACGAGGATGGGCTCTCGTCCATCGACCGTCCCCCAGAGGACTCCAGGTCAAGGGGCCTGGAGAACAGGGAGGAGTCATCGTCAGACTCCGAGGAGTCTGTGAAGTGCTGCCTAGGGCCTGAGCCACCCTCCACCTGCCAAGGATGGTCGGGAGTGAGGGTGACCGACAACCAGTGGGGTAGTCCCTAACCCGACCGAGAATCCTTGGTTGGAGCCCCCGATTTCAGTTATGGAGGTGGGGGTTCCACCACAATGGGTGGAGAAGCTGGTTTTGGCCGAACAACCGGCACCGGTTTGGGCACCTCGACCACTGCGAGGGGTTGTTTCAGCCTTTCGGGTGACAGCCACTAAATGGCCGGGAAAGGCGACAGTGTTGGCTTGTTCCCGGTCAGAAGGAGCTGCTGCCACATTAAGTCCTCGTAGCACTGACGCAATTTGCACCAAAGCCTCTCCTCCGAGAAGGAAGACGAGGACGAGCGGCGCCACCGCTTTCCTCAGTGCCGAGACTGAGACCGCCGGTGTTGGCGGGATCGGCTGGACCGAGAACGAGACTGAGGCCGTCGGTGTTTCCAAGGGTGGTCTGGGAGGGAGTGGGGGAAACCTGTTCCTCCCTCAGCTCAGGAGCCTTAACCGGGGACTCCAGCACAGGAGGCACAGGCAAGTCCTCGGTTTCCACCAGGGGAACCAGTGAAGAATGGTTGTCGGCTTCTCCAGTCGACAGCCCGTCCAATGGGTCGAGAAAAATCTCGACCACGTCGACAGGTGTCTCAGCCGGCTGACCTAACGGGGACACCGTGAAGCCAGCGGCCTTAGCCACAACTTCGACCAAAGTCGAGCGTTGACTGTCCGGGGAAGGGGACCTCTCCCGCTCCTACGAAACGTCGACGGTGGGACTTACCCTTCGAGTCCTTCTTCTTGGACCGAGAGGAGTGTCCCGATGGCCCCTCACCTTTCATGGAGAGGGACTGGCAAAGCTCCTTAAAAGAAGCTGTACAGGAGGATCCCAAGGAGAGCAGGATAAATGCCGCGACCAAGGATGATGAAGATGCGGCCTGGGCCGCCTCCTCCTCGAGGGCGATCATCTGCTCAAGTTGCTCAGCTGAGCCAGCCACTGCGGAAACCTCCCAATGGGCCTTCTTGGACTTCACCAGCAGATAACAGTTCTTGGGGTGCCCAAGTTGGAGCCAGGCAGCACGGTCTTCGAGGACGTTTGCCGAAAAAGACTTGCACGACTCGCAGGCCTGCGGATCATGGTCAAGCCCAAGGCAGTAGACGCACGTGGAGTGCGGATTGGTCCTACACACCTTCAGACCACACAGGCACCGCCGAAACCGGGAGTCAATTTGTCCATCGCAGCCGCAAAGGAAGAAGCAGACCGAAGTCTAGAAAACGTTAAAATTATTTTCGGGTGAACCGAAGAGTTTGGATCCAGTCTAAACGCAGAGTGCTAAGGAGGGAACCTGAGCTTCCAAGCGGTAAGGAAGATCTGGCGTCATGGGGTGGAGCCGAGAGTTTTACCACCCGGGTGGGTGGGAGGAGCCAGCTTGAAGACCTTCCAGCAAGATTTAAAGCAGCAAGGAATCTGCCAGACAGTGTGGATGAACAACATATCCATGTCCGTAGAAAGGAGGCTTAACAGCACTCCTGGCCATATTCCTGGTGTATTAGTTGGAGATGGCAGAGAAGCAATTTGTTAAAGGAGGGAGAGTTGGGCCCAGGAGTGCCTTTTTGGCTAGCAAACAGGTCTGGAACTTTATTCTGCAGGATAAAGGTAGCCCATTAGTGAGTGCGTAAAGGGTACAACTATGAGTGCAGTTATCTACACTGAGTACAAAGTAGCACGCCTTATTACAAATTAGCTTTACTCTGTTTAGTACTGTGTCACAGGCAGCTGGATAAACAGAGAGGCCATAATCCATATGTGACAGAATGGAGCTGGCCACAATAAGGTGTGTAACATCCCCAGTGAGACTGTTTTGGTTACGGTACAGAGCACTCAGTCTTCTGTTAGCTATGGCCATCAGACTGTCAATATAAGGGGCAAATGGTAAGGTGTCATCCAAAGTTACTCCAAGGTATTTGAAGGTCTCCATCTGTTCAAGGTTTTGCCCCTGGCTGTTTTGAATGACAAAGGGTGGAACTTGCCCCTTCTGTGGGAGGTTAGAGAAGAACATGGTCTTTGTTGTTTTTTTTGTAATTGAGGACCAGCTGTTATTGGAGAACCAGCTTTCTAGTGACCTGAAATTACTTTGGAGAGCGGTGGTAATGCTGTCAGTGTCAGGGTTTCTGGAATAGATGACAGCATCATCGGTATAGAGGAGTACATTAGCTGTCTGACAGGCATCAGGCAGTTGATTTATAAAGAGATCAAATGGGAGTGAGCCCAAAATAGAGCCCTGGGGGACACCAATAGGTACTCCACTAGTATCAGACAAAGATTTATTGATCTTTACATGCTGGGAGTGTCTGGTGAAATAGCTGTAAGGCCAGTCAACTGTGATCTGTAACAAACTCAGGCCATGGAGTTTGTTAAGGAGGAGCGTAAGGTTTACTAGGTCAAAGACCTTAGTAAGGTCGATATACATAGCTCTGGCAAGGTCACCAGTGTTAAATGCCAGATGAACATAGCTGACGTATTCCAGCAGTGCCATGTTGGTGCTGTGCAGCTTCCAGAAGCCATGCTGCTGTACATACTGCACACAGTATTTTTCGTGGTATGTGACAAGTTGGTGTGAGACTATTCTCTCGAGAGCCTTGGACAGGGAGAGAGAACAGAAATGGGTCTGTAACTGGCAAGGCTAATTTGGGCACCACTTTTGAAAACTGGTGTAATCAGTGCAGGTTCCCACTTCTCAGGGAACCGTGAGTAGCACAGTAAAAAGTTAAAAATTCTAGAGATGGGGTTGGAAAGTTCCTCTACCGTCAGGGCAGGAAGTTTCATATCAAATAATCACTCCCATACCTAGTTTTGCCAAGTACCCTACTGATGTATTTCAAGGGGTCTTTGACTGAAACAGCCTTAAAGCAGAATTTAAGGTACCTTGGTTCAGAGCCCACCATCTGGGAGGCTTCAGGACTGGGTTCCCGCCAGGAGGGGTATGTGCAGGCTCAATGGGGATGATAGAACTGAGGTCAGTAAAGGCTGTATTAAAATAACTTCCAATGTCAGTGGGATCAAGGAACTCTCAAGTCTCCACCATGAGCATCGGAGGAGTGATTTTATCTCCCTTGCCAAGGACCTACAAGACACTGTCCCAGAAGCTTTTGCCATTGCTCCAGTTCTGAGTCTGCTGTTCCTTACAGAAGTCAGATTTTGCTTTTCTAATCATACTGATGCACTTATTGTGGTCTTCTTGTACTTTTTCAGGTGGACAGGGGACCCTGTTTCCCTGGCCAGTGCCCACAGGCTGTCCCTATCCCTTATTTATTTATTTATTAATTTGCTTTTCATAACCGGGTAAGTGCACTTGGACATAAAAAATGCCTATTTTCAGGCACGGCCCAGGAGAGTACAAGGCAAAGCAGACATATACACAATTGTAGCAGAGTAAAAAATACAGTAAACATTTCCAAACTGGTGAACATGGCTAAGGCAGTTGGATGAACTGCAACACATGGCACTAACGTAGTTGTAAAAACAGCATAAACAGCAGTAAAGTACAGTAGGCAACTAGTAAAATACTCAGTTAACAGAAAGTAAGTTAAGGACCACAAGGGCAGTAGAACAAAAAACAGTAAAGGACATTTGTGGAGAAACTCGAGTCACAGTAGAGGATAGGTGATTAGTAAAGTGTCTGGTGAATGCAGTGAGAGGTTAAGTGCCATGCGAGAGAGCAAGTTAGACTGGTGTTGGTTCAGTGAGTCAGGAAAGAAGAGCAGAGCAGAATCAGGGAGGAAAGACGCAAGTGCAGGGATTAGAGGCTATGAGGTGGTTTCGTAATTCTTGTTTGAAGCAGGCATGCGAAGGGGAGAGACGGAGATGCAGGCAAGGAGTTGAGGGGTGATTCATCCTGATGGTGTTCTTCTTGCCTTGCATTTTATAAAGGGTGCAAATTTATCACAGGCAAGTTTAAACTCAGAAACAAAGAATTTCAGGGCCAAGTCAATATCGGGAATGACATATAAGAATTTCCAGTCAATTCGGGCCAAGTAAGATTTGAATTCGGGCACGTTCTTTTTGTTTAGGACTTGGCTTACTGTGATCCGAAGTGGCCTTGTCTGTTTAACTGCCCACAGACACTGCACCAGGGAGTGGTCACTTGGGGTATCTGACAGAACTTTGACAACTTTAGTCTTATCAGGATGTATAACTAGTACCCAGTCAAGTAGCGTTGTGGTGCCTGTTTTATAATTGGTCCTGGTGTGCTCAGTAACCCTTTGTGTGAGAAATGGGCTGGACATCTTATCCCTATGACCAGTGTTGGACTTACCATTCCAACCGATGTTAAAGTCACTAGTATCAACGTATTCCCAGTTCTGACTGAATTGCATGAAGCAGTGATTAAGTGACTCTGTGCTGGATTCTTTTTACCCCATAGGATATATACAGACAGAATGACAAGAGATTTGTGCCCTTGCTCTATCAAAAGCTTTATTGCTAGGCATTCATAGTACCTGGTTAGTTCTCTGATCGTGATTTTAGAGGCTTGAAGGTCTGATCTGGGGTAGATTAGGCAGCCCCCCCTCGCTTGCCTACTCTGTCCCCTGAAGATATTGAAGCCTGCCAGTGAGATAGTAGCATCAGGTATGTGTGGAGTAAGCCAAGTTTCAGTTAGGCAAATAAAAAAAATACTCACCTTAGTAATCTTGTTTCTTCCAAGGTATTTTTTTATATTCATAACTCTCTGCAGTCAGCCTCCTAAGCAGAGCTGCCCGGAGAAAAAGAACTATATGCTAATGATAGATTCTATCATTGACTCATGCCACTTATTCAAACTGCTGCCCTTATCAGCTGCAATGTTCCACCAACGTATCAGATTTCTAAGGAGCCTGCAAGGCGACCTAAACTAAGACTATATATATATATATGTGTTTATCTAACTAAAATAAAACTAAGCTGTCCATGACAGCAAGAAACACCCTTAATATTATTATAATCCTAAACCCCCCATGAATGCCAGAATCACATGGAAAAAGAAGGAATTAAATATTTTCCACTAGGGCTAAAAACTATGCATGCCAATGTTTGGGACTTTATATTAAGATACTTGATCAGGAGTGCAGAGGCTCAGGTTCTGGAAGGGGAGGCAGCGGGGGAGAGTTATGAATATAGACGAATACCTTGGAAGAAACAAGATTACTAAGGTGAGTAATCTTTTCTTCTAACCCCAGGTATTCTTCTATATTTCTGACTCTCTGCAGACTTCAAAGCAGTACCTTTGGAGGTGGGCAGAGAACCTACTTAGGAAAGAAGCTTTGCAGGACTGCGTACCAAACCTAGCATCATTTCTGGACTGTTTGTCCAAACTGTAGTGTTTAATAAATGTCTGTACTGTCCTCCGGGTAGCTGCTTAACAGATTTCCACTAAAGGAGCATCTCTGGTGCTGCTATGGTAGCAGCTGTGCCCCTAGTTGAGTGAGCCCTAAGCCCTGCTGGGGGTTCCTTGCCAACTTTTGAACAGCAAAACTGAATGCATTGGACTATCCAGCGACAGACTGACCTCTTTGAAGCTGGGGTGCCCTTACCCACATCCCCATAGGTAAAGAATAACTGTTGTTTGTTATATCTATGATCCCTGGTGTGGGTCATGTAGTAACTTAATGCCCTTTTGACATCCAGACTATGCAGTCTGCGCTCACCTGAACTAGTACGTTCAGTGAAGAGAACTGGTAATATAATCACTGGTTTAAGTGAAAAATCAGAAACAACCTTGGGGAGGAATTTCCTACTGGTTCTCAGCACCACTTTGCCTTTATAGAAAGAGAGGTAGTCCTTCTCAACACACAGGGTTTGAAGTTCACTAATTCTTCCAGCTTAAGTAATTGCAACCTGAAAAACAGTTTTCCAGGTAATATATTTTAGATGTGCTGAGGACATAGGTTCAAAAGGAGGTTTCATGAGCTGAGCAATGCATATGTTCAGGTCCCACATTGGTACCAGTTCCCTAATAGATGGGTGCAAATGGCACAGACCTTTAAAGAACTATTTGAAAATGGGATTGGATGCCAGTGAGGTACCTCTCCCAGCAGAAATACAGGCAGAGATTGATGCCAGCTGCACTTTCATGGATGTATGTTTCAACCCCTGACAGTGTAGGTAGGTGAGATATTCCAGGACATCTGGAATCTCCACTACAGTGGGAGAAATCTCTTTGGACCCACACCAAATAGAAAACCTCTTCCATTTTGAAGCATAGTTTTTCTTAGTTGAGGGCTTTCTATATACCTTCAGGATATCCAGAATGCTCTGAGAGATTTAAGTTTGCATATTCTAAGTTCTTGAGCCATGCCTTGCGTCTGAGAGACCTGAGGTTCGGATACAGAATCTTGCCCTGGTGAGAGGTCAACAGATTGTGCCTCCTGGGTAAGTGTATTGGTCTGGCTGCAGACATGGAGAGTAGCATGGGATACCATGGTTGTCTGGCCCAGTCTGGTGCTATCAGTGTCATTGATGCTGGTTGTGACCTGAGTTTGATCAGAACTCTGAAAATGAGAGGGAAGGGAGGAAAAGCATACAGACTTCTCCCTGACCAGTCCAGTGCCAGAGCATCCAGTGCAATTGTACCCTTGGCCGGTGGTCTGCAGGAAAAGAGGGGCACATGATGATTCTCTTGGGATGCGAAGAGATCCACATCTGGTGCGCCCCATCTCCTGAACACTGAGTCCAGCACTTGCCTGTTGATGGACCACTTGTGATGTGCCTGATTGATTCTGCTCCAGGCATCCGCTAGGGTGTTGTCCTTTCCTGGCACATGAATGGCCTGTAATGAAACCTTCAGTGAGTAAACCAAACTCCAGACTTTTATTGCTTCTGTGCATAGGGGGTCTGACCTTGTCCCCCTTGCTTGTTTATATAGTACATTGTTGTGGTGTTGTCTGTCCTGACTTGCACCACTTTCCCTTGACCAGATGGGTGAAAGTTTTCAAGGCCAGAAACACTGCCCTTAGCTCCAGCAAATTTATGTGCAGGAGTGACACTGTGATGGACCAGGTTCCATGAGTGGTGTGTTCCCCTAAGTGAGCACCCCACCCTAACAGAGAGGTATCAGTTGTAAGAATGACTGATGGGGGTTTCCCTTTGGAATGGCACCCCTTCCATGTGGTTGTCTGCTTCCTTCCACCATTGGAGGGCCTACAGCAATGTTTTTGTTACTGGAACTGGTTTTGTCAAATTGTCTCTTCTTTGGCACCAGTGTGCCCTGAGATGAAACTGTATGCCTCTCATCTGGAACCTGGCTTCCAGGACTATGACTGTTGCTGCAGTCATATGTCCCAGAAGTTGCAGAAACTGTCTTGCTGACTGTGGCTGGTTCAGCTTGAATGAGGCAGCTATCTGCAGAATGCTTTGCACCCTGTCCTGAGGGAGGAAAGCTCTTCCCTTTACTGTCTTCAGTTCTGCTCCTATGAAACGCAGGACTTGTACTGGAGTGAGAATGGATTTCTCCTGGTTTACCAGGAATCCCAGAGACTGCAGCAAGTTTAGTGTTACTTTTAAATGGTCTTGTACCTGCTGGGGTGAACTTCCCACCACCACCCAGTCGTCAAGATAAGGGAAGACTGATACACCTAACCGTGTGCCACCACCACTGCCAGGCACTTTGTAAACACCCTTGGTGCGGAAGTGAGGCCGAAAAGTAGAACTGAGAATTGGTAGTGTCCTGATGGAAGTCTGAATCTGAGGTATTTCCTGTGAGATTCTCTTATTGGGATGTGAAAGTAGGTATCTTTTAGATCCAAAGATGCTAGCCAATCTCCCTGCTGGATTACTGGCAGAATCATTGCCAGTGTGACCATTTTGAACTTTGGCTTTATTAAGTGCCTGCTCAGTAGTCTGAGGTCTAGAATAGGCTGCCACTCCCCATTTTTCTTTTTGGTATGGAAGTATTTTAAATAGAAACCTCTTCCCTTCTGCTGAGGTGGAATACACTCCACTGTTTTCAACTGGAGGAGGCTTTGAACCTCCTTCTCCAGCAGTTTTTTCCTCTAGGAGGGAAGCTGGTTTGAATACCCTTGTTCTCAGTGGAGAAAATGACTTGAAACTTAGGGACAAGCCCTGACTCACTACCTCCAGAACCCAATTGTCTGTGGTGATGGACTGCCAAGCCTGGAAATAGTGAGCCAGTCTGCCCTACTGGTAGAGGGGAGGTGGCCTTGATCATTAAGTCAGGGGTTATGTTTGCCTGGGGCTGAGCTTGGGTAGTTTGGGAACCTCCCCTAGAGACCCTTCTACCTCTGCCCCTGAAATACCCCGTCTGCTGTGGGTATTGTTGATACTGAGGGACAGCCTGTGCCTGATAAAAAGGTCTACCATAGGTTGTCCTACCTCTGCCTCCCCTTCCGTATGGCCTATAGGAGGAAGAAGGCCTCTCCTTTGAGGAATTGCTTTTATAGGTGGCCTTATATTCATCCACCTTCTTCATGTATGCTTCAGTCTGTTGGCCGAATAATGAATGATCCTCCACAGGGAAATCCATAGCCTTGGCCTGGGTATCCTGCATCAAATTAGTAGCCCTGAGCCATGCCAGCCTCCTAAGGGCTATGATAAGGGGCCATCCATCTGGCACCATTAAGCTTTGTAGTTAGCCTGTCACTCCCAGTGAAGTTGCCAGGTATCCATTTTTAGCCATACTGTCTATTTTGCGAGAGTGCTTCTCAGGTGGGTAAGATGCTAAAGGCAACATCGCCTTCTCACAGGCTGCCTGCTAGACTATCCTCTGATGGTCAGGGTGAGAAAAGAGGAATTCAGCCCCTTGTCTTCCAGCTAGTATTTTATCCGCCTTCTTGTCCAGAGATGGGACAGAATTTGGAGTCTGCAGATTCTTAAACAAGTCTTTTTTAAAGAACTTGTTTATAGGGAGTAGAGTTTCTTTGTGGGTGTTAACCCCATCATCTCCATATATTCGGCCTCTTCCTCATCTTCTGTTACCTCTGTGGTAGCCAGGTCAAGGGCATCCACTATTTTCCTTACAAAGGAAATATGAGAGGAAAAATCCTCTAGTCTAGGAGGAGAGCCTATTCTGGTGAGATCTCAGGCTCAATAGGCTCACCTTCATCCAGTTCAGGTAAATCATACTTCTCAAACTCCATCCTCTCCTGAGATGGTTTTGGGTCAGAGGAGGGACCAACCAGTATCTGAACCAGTGCTGGGAGGGTTGGAGTAGGTATAAAACCCTGCAATGCCTGTATGACCTTCATGGCCTAGGCAATTTCCTCTTACGATGGCAGGCTGTGAGGCACAGATGAAACCCTCTTTGGTTTATCAGCCAGGTGTTCAACTTGCTTTGTTTTCTTAGTCTTTTTGGTGGGAACCGGAGAGTCAGCCGGATCACCCGTCCTTTTGCTAATAGCTGATTCACCCTTGTCAGGAGTGCTCAAAGTAAACACTACGGTTTCACCCACGGGTTTAGAGGGTGTCAGTTGGTCAGAACCCGAAGCACCCTTCTCCAATTTTCTCTGGAGTCTTTCCATCCTTTTTCAACTGTTTTCTGAGGGAATGATTTGCAGATATCACAATCTGCTGAAAAATAATCATTCCCCAGGCAGACTACATATAACACGTGCTTGTCTGCCTCTGCAAAAATGTCCGCACACTTTAGGCAGTTTTTAAATCCTGGGGGTCCAGTCTTTTTCTTTGTTTTTTCTGCCATCATCCAACCTATGAAGAAAAACAGAACCACAATAAAGAATATACTCTTTTTTTTTTTAAATGCGGTCAGTTCAGGAACCGATGAAAGTTCTGATAATGAACCGGGAACTGCAGAAATCGAACCAGGTTAGTGGTTCACAGAAACCGGGTTAGCGGTTACAAAATACAGTAATTTGTTAAAACCAAAAGCTAAAATCAGCTAAAATAAATATTGGACATAAAAAAATAAAGCTCCGGAACAGGTACTAAGACCCGGTTCCTCAACGGTTATTCCGAACCGTGAAGAACCGAGAAAATATACTAAAACAACACTAAAATAGCACTAAATATCTACCGGTAAGAATAATAAACAGAAATAAAGGCAGCAGTAAGAATAATAACATAAGAAACTATCTATATTCAGTGATGAATCACAAGGAACTGAGAGAGAAGTCCCCGAGGCATCTTGACTTGTCAGGTGGAGAAAGAAATCTGATACGTCGGTGGAACATTGCAGCTGATAAGGGCAGCAGTTTAAATAAGTGGCACGAGCCAATGATGGATTCTGTTGTTAGCAAATAGTTCCATTTTCTCTGGGGCAGCTGTGCTTAGGAGGCTGACTGCAGAGAGTTAGGAATATAGAAGAATACCTGGGGTTAGATTGTCTGGTTGTACTAACTTGACCCACGCTTAAAATTGAGCAAATCTTTGTAGAAAACTACTGATATTTAGGGAGACTATGTTCAGTAGTTCTTGGCCATGGATGGCATACCCAGAGCTACCAGCAGGGCCTGGGTTGGGATGGACATTGCTATACAATAGAGAAGTAACATTACTGCTTGCCTTGTAGGGTGCCTCAAAGGGACATCGAGCAGTGGCAGTAGATGTTCCTTGCCTTTCTCTGGGGTAAAGGCCGCTTTAGAATCAGGAGAACTCTCTTATATTTACCTAAGCAGTAAGGGGGTCTGGCCCTCCGAAACCTACATGGTTACTGGGCAGTCGCCCAGATGAGAGTGGCTCTTCTATGGGGTAACCCACAATATGACTTGCTATGGAAATGGATAGATGTGGCAGAACATCATGAACCCCCCATTTCGGGCTGCTCTCTTCATGAAGAGTGGTGCGGAGGTGATCAAAACAAAGTTTTCAGGTATGGAGGCGGTCCTAGAGGGATGGAGGAGGGGGGACTCAGAGAGGTCTCACCAAGAAACAACTGTGGAAATATAAATGGTGGCTATATGACACCCAGTTTACTCCATTTGCACAAGATAGATGGTTTGCACAGCAAGCTAGGCATGGCCTGACATCTGTGGTTCAGTTGTTTATGGGGTCCACATTTATGTCATTTGAAGCAGCATAGCAGAGCTTCGGGAAGGGGCAAGGAGATCGGTTGAGACTTTATCAAATCAGGGATTATGTATCAGTTCAAATGAGGAAGGCAAGACCTGAGGGGGTGGAAAATGTGGATAAGATCACCTTCCAGAAAATTTGGTCCTCACTGAGTGGGGAAAGGGCTATCTTTCTCCTCTATTCCTATTATATAGTGGATTTAGCTGTCTCATCCCTGTATCTCAAGCAGAAATGGGAAGGAGATCTTGACATCTCTTTGTCAGAGGAACAATGGGCTTCAGTTTGGAGAAACATCTGGAGAACTACCTCATTCCCTACTTGAGAGAATTTGGGTGGAAAATACGTGCCCACTTTTCCCTAGCACCACTTTAAGCGGCACATGTCCACCCTGGTGCTTCCCCAGAATAATGGAGGGTGCGGGGAGACTCCTGCCACTCAAGCACATATCTTCTGGCAGTGCCCAGAGATAGCAGCTTATTGGGTGGAGACAGGAAACCATTTGACTCAGATCTTTACAATTTCAGCACAGCTGAGTCTGGAACACTTGGTTTTGGGTATCTGTCCTCTGGGAATGAGGGGTAGGGATGAAAGATACTTATGGGCCATATTAATAGTTGCTGCCTTAAAATCACTGACAAGGAAATGGTTAAAACAGAAGCCCCCAACAATATCAGAGTGTGTGGAGGGGTGCATAATATTCAGAGATTGGAGAAACTAACATTAGATTTATTACAGCAGACTCAGAAATTTCAAAATAGATGGACCACATGGATAGATAGATAGGTATTTTATTTATAAAAGCACCCATTTCCAGGGACTCTGGGCGCTATACAGTAAAACAAACAACAATATATATACAATAGTTCAGCTTGGAGCAGATTTAAAGTTCATCTATCTATCCTTTTAAAATAACAATTAATCAATCAATCAATAAAAGCTTGCTGGAACAAATAAGTTTTCAAGTCCTTTTTAAAGGCTTCTACTGAGGGATCCTCCTTTCAATAAGCAGGAAAGGAGTTCCACATGGTAGGCATCACCACTGAGAATGCCCTGTCCCCAGAATGCCGCAACCTAACCCTGGGAACTCCAAGGAGGCCTCCCCCGGCAGAACAGAGTGCCTGGGGTGGATGGTAGGGGACGAGGAGATCTTACAGATAGACAGGTCTCCTTTCATGCAGGGTCTTGTAGGTTAGGAGCCCTACCTTGAAGACAATCCTCCAGCTGACCGGCAGCCAGTGCAGTCCGTGGAGGACCGGGGTGATATGCTCACACCGTCTCACCACAGTCAACAGTTTTGCCGCCGCGTTCTGCATCAGCTGTAGCCTGTGGAGGGTGCCTCCAGAAAACCCTAGGTGCAGGGCATTACAGTAGTCCAGCCTGGAAGTGATGAAAGCATGCACCAGCATGGTCAGGTTCTCAGGCGGGATCAGGGCTTGGATTCGGGCAATATTCCGGAGATGGTAAAATCTACTCCTGACGACAGCCGACATCTGAGCCTCAAGCATCAGACTGTCGTCCAGGATCATGCCCAAATCCTTCACCAGTCTAGACGGGGCAAGGGGAACACCCCTAACACTAGGAGAGGGGGTAACCCCTCACCCCCCCAAGCCCCGATGACCTGGATCCACGACCACTACCTCTGTCTTGTCTGGGTTAAGTTTAAGCCAGTTTTGAGTCTTCCACGACTGGATCTCATTGAGGCAGCTGTTAAATACAGAGGCCGACACCTGGGTATTGGGTGCACAGGACAACTACAGCTGGGTATCATCTGCATAGCAGTGAAAACCCAGCCCGTACCACCTAATAATGTCTCCCAACAGCAGCATGTGTACCGTGAACAACAAGGATGACAAGACCGAACCCTACAGAACCCCACAGCAAAGAGGCTTCGAGTTAGATGAGGCTAACCCCATTGTCACCCTTTGCACTCTGCCTGTCAGGTATGACCTGAACCAGCTGATGACATTACCGAACAGGCCACACTAGAACCGCAGGCGGTCAAGTAGCACCTCATGGTCCATGGTGTCAAATGCCTCAGAGAGGTCCATGAGGACCAGGATGGTACAGTCTCTCCTGTCCCCCGCCATCGGAGATCATTAAACACCCTCACCAGGTCAGTCTCTTTACTATGCCCCGCACGGAACCCAGACTGGAAAGGCTCATAGGTGGAGGAAGAGGCAAGAGGTCTCTCGAGCTGTACAGCCACCACCTTCTCAATAACCTTCCCTAAAAATGCCTGTAGTTGTTGAGGCAATCTGGGTCCAGAGAGGGTTTCTTCAGAAGGGGTCTAACCAAGGCCTCTTTCAAGGCCAATGGGAAGACCCCACTCCTCAAAGAACTCCAGATGACCTCAGCAACCACAGGTCCAATCATCCAACCAAAAGTTGGGTTGGACCTGGGTCCAGATCATGTTGGGTTGGTCGCAGCTTCGAGATTATTTCTGCCACCTCTTCCACCCCAACTAGCTCAATCTCATCCCAGACAGGAGGAGTGTTTCGACACATTTCAGGCTGGACCCTGCATCCCCTTCGAGAGGTACTTGAAGAGACTTCATCCCTGATAAAGGGCACTTTGTCGGCGAAGAACACAGACAGCTCCTCGTACCTAGTGCTAGAACCTGCTCCCCTGACACAGAGACAGGCAGGATATAAAAGCCTGTCTACCGTGCGGAAGAGCTAAGCTGGTCTGTTCCTCACTGAAGCAATCTCCCTAGACATTCATACAAGATGGATCTTGTATGAAGATCAGGTAGCACAAAATAGTTAAATTACAACCCCCTGGCAGAATCCAGTCTCCCACCCATAAATAACAGGGAATTGAGCAATCATGGCTTATGAGTGGGAGTGCTGACAGTAGGGGAAAGATGAAACCAGAGACACAATAGAACATTTTTATATGGGTATGAGGGTGGGTAGATTTGCAGGAAAAAGTAATAGGGAAATAAAGAACTTGGGACAGTTTAGACTTTGTACAATATTAATGTACTGAATGTAGCAATTTACTATTCATTAGTTATACATATGGAACTATGAGACCTGACTGGTTGTTTTTTCTTTGTATTATTAATTCTAATTTTTTTCTATCTTTCATATAGGTTCTTCTTTTTTTTTTTAAAGTTAGATTGTAAAGGATATGACTAAAAATGCACTTACAAGTTGTTAATGTCACTGTGGTTACAGATGATGATGCAAAGTCTTTTGTTTGGCTGTAAACCATGATTTACCTAATAAAGTATAAAAAACAAGCATTTGTCAATGCCGAATGTTTGCTTGCTGGCATTGGTAGTGTAGGAGTTAGAGAGCTGCATAATAATAATGGCAGTGAAGTATTGAACTGAAGCCAACCCCACCACCACCCTGCAGAGACTGACAGGCATTGGGGTGTGCCTTCAGGTCGTCAGGCATAACGGCCATGCCATTTCACCACACCCTACCCTGCAGACACCAACAAGTGTCATGGTGTGCCTTGGGGTCTTTGGCCCTTATGCTCACCTCATTCCATCAGGAAATACGGGATGGGTCCTGTATAGGGAATGGGGTGAACTTTGGAATGATGAGTCCAGCACACCTTGATGCCTCTCACTGGCTGCAGGGTGTGGAATGGTATGAGCATTACAGGCGAGAATCCCAAGTCACACCCTGATGCCTGTCAATCTCTACAGGGTGGGGCGAATGGTCGGAAACCCTAACGCCTCAGGGCCATTGGCATTTTCACCCAAATTTTCAACATGGGTTTTTGTGACCCCAACTTAGAACAGTGGCAATATCAGTTCATTAACCAGCTGATTTCGGACAGTGACTATGCCATTTGGCACCACAGGTGTGAAAATGCATTTCGAACAGGATGCGAAAAATGACAGCTGTGCTGTTCATGGGGAGGTGCAAAAAAATGGCAATGTTGAAAATCTGCAGTGAAAATATTAAAAAAACTGGTGAAGTCACGAGCGTGCGTAGAAAATGCGTAACGCACACCCATAATGCAATTAGTTTGGGGATTTTTTACAGCAGATTGTCAACACAGGAATTTTGGAACCTCCGCTCATGAACAGTGTCACTGTGATTTTCTTAATCTGTCCCAAACAGTGATTTCCCACAGCGACCACACATTTCTGCGCTGGAAGTGCGAAAACACATTTTGGCTAAAGTGTGAAAAATGACAGCTGTTCTGTTCATAAGGTAGTGTGGAAAAATGCCAGTGGTGAAAATCTGGACTGAAAATATTAGAAATCCATGAACTTGCGAGGGTGCGTGGAAACTGCACAATGGTCACTCGTAACACAGTCACTTTATGGACTTTTTTCACCAAATTTTTAACATAACCATTTTAACAACTCTGCTCATGAACAGCATCACTGTGATTTTCTTAATCTGTCCCAAACATTGATTTTGCACACCGACTGCGCCATTGTGCGCTACATGGGCAGAAACACGTTTTGGGCGAGATGTGAAAAATGACAGCTGTACTGCTCATAAGGAGGTGTAGTAAAATGGCAATGTTGAAAATCTGGAGTGAAAATATTGAAAATTTGCGAACTTACGAGCATGCGAGGAACAGCGTAACCATTCTTGTAAAATAGTCATTTTTAATTTTTTCACCAAACTACCATAGGTTTTAGCCTACTCATGAATTGGGACATGTCATTTTGTAAAATGGTCCCGAAAGGTGGTTCCGTGTAGTGACCGCAAAATCACCTTTCGGGCCTGATTAACAAAATGACAGTGACAGAATTCATGAGGTGGGGTCCCAAAAAACCCTTGTTAAAAATTTGGTGAAAAAATTTCCCAAAATGCCTGAGATATGCATCAAAGTTGAAAAAACCCTATTTATTCCATTATACAGCTTACCGGCATTTCTTCAGTTCGCAGTCGGCTTTGAAGAGTGCAGACATGTTCCTGGTCCACCGAAGATCGTCGCATCGGACTCCGGAGGTAAGTATGGGGTGAAGTAGGGTGTGGGAAGGCAGGGTGTGCAGAGGGTGGGCGCGGGTGGGGGGCAGGACAGTCAGCGAGGAGAAAGGTTTTTCTTGCAGGTTTTTTTTTTCCCCTTAGACGAATAGGGACTTGTGCCTTGCTGGGGTGGGCTCCCAGTGTGGCAACTGGAAGGCTTTTTGGGGGAGCAGTTGAGCCGACGGGGGATTGGGCACCCCCGTTGGTCATACAGACTGTTGCCAAGCTGGAGTGGGCTCCCAGTGTGGCACCTGGAACTCTGTTGGGGGGGGAGTGCAGCAGAGCCAGTGGGGGATTGGGCACCCCTGTCGACCATACAGTGTGTGCGTGGGGGAAGGGAGCATGAGCATGCAGTATGCGTGTGTGTGTGTGTGTGGGGGAGGAGCGCATCAGCCTGTGATATCTTACTGCTTACTGAGCGTGTCTCCCTTTGAGCATGCGGCACTGCATTTGCAACTGCTGTCATAGACAGCTGCAGCATTCATTGGGAAACTGTGGCCGCGCCTGCAAATACACTGACTGAATTGAAAGACAGGGTGCCACACCGCCGAAAACTCGGATGATGGCACTATGTTTCTTGCACATGCGTGCAAGCAAACATAAAAATGTAACATTACTGTAAGGCCTCTGGTGCCTCTGAGGTAGTGCTTCAGCCTCCAGGTTTTACTCCTAAGAGCAAGGGGCAGACGTGTGGTCCTGGAGACACAGCCATGTCAGGTAAACCTATAGCACTCCCCAAGTGCCAACAGGGTCAGGAGTCCAATGTGGGGCGGGGGGGAGAGACATATGATGTCTGGAGGTTCAGGTACTATAGGGTTGTTCAGGGGGATCAGTAGGCCTTGGTATCAGTGTGGGACCAAGGGAGCTAGCCTCCTTTATCTCTGAGGGCTCTATAGATTCAGGTAGTAATGCTATGGGTAAGCAGATCTGCAGCATTATTATTGCAAGGAACATGTTTGCAGCAAGGAAGGGTGACAGCAGTTTGCAAGTAAAACAGGTAGGTCACTGACCCGTAGCCCTGGGACACAATTCACCATGATGGTTGTTAGCAAAATTACAATAGCAGTGCAGGTGATAGCACCAGTAATAAACCATTTAAACACTAGATACCAGCAGCAGCCAATTCTGGTAGGTCCTTGACCAGCTAACCTTAGGACACAATCAACCCAGGTAGTGTGTTAGCAATACCACTGTAGCGATAAGGGAGGTAGCAACCAGTATTATACAGAAGAAACACTATTAGCAGACAGAACTGTAGCCCATACTTATATTTGTTACCCAACTACTCAGATCACTCAGATGAGGTGTTTAGCAGTACTACAGTATAGGCAAAGAGAATATTCACAAAGGATAGGGGAATGCAAAGCAAAACTGTTTCTGGCAGAAACCTCATTAACTCACTGCAGGACCAAAATTAAGTGCCTGACTAGGCTTGGTCAGTAAAACACTTTTTTTTTTTTATTTACTTTTTTTTTATCCCCCAACTCCTACTTTATACCCTCAACTCTCCACTCAATTGGAGCTCTTAGCGCCCCAAGCTGCTATGACTATCTGGCTTCAGGGTCTGCTCTAGAGTGCCCTCAGCTCAACCCCCCTATATACTTGATGGCCCGGATTACCCCCGGGTGGGGTGAGGAAAGGCTCTCCCCTTACCTGTTCCCCTTGAAATGTTCTCAGGGAGAGGGCCTAGCACAGCGGAGTCTGCCCTGATACTTTGTCGGTGGTGGCACTCTTGCTGCAGGAGAGATCGTCACCTAGGAGAGGTGAAGGATTTTTCCTCCAGTCCCTTGTGTTACCCGACCCCTGAGACGCTGGCACAGAGGTGCAATGGCGGGCATGCTCTGTCAAGTGCCTGACAGCTCCCCTCCCAGCTCAGCCAAGCGAGCGAGTGCCCCAAAGCAGTTAGCACGTCCCTGAGGGCGCAGGCGCCATACAGTGCCCCTGACATCCCACCCCGAGGGGAGAGCATCCGTTGGGACACTCAGTCCTCCCTCCCCAACCAGCCCCAGCGACCCGAGTCCATTCCCGAACCGGGTCGCTGTACGAGGTGTGGCGTCCAGTACCTCAACCCTCAGTGCCACTGGGCCGGCCAGTAAAACACTTTAAAACAGAAGTAACAATGTCCAACCCCACCAGGCAAGAAAAGGCACCAGCAAATAACAAATGACTGTAAACCTTTTAGTAGACTTGGAGGCAGGCAGTGGAAAGCTTGCAAACAACAGACCTAGCATGTGTCCTGTAGGTGCGAGTCTAACTGATGAAACGCACAAGTTCAAGTTCTGGTGGCAGAACAGGGGTCCATGTGGGACCCAGATTTAAGACTTAAAGGCACACAGAGGAGAGACACTGGCCAAATAGCAAATAAGGAATACACAGACCAGAACTTAAATTGCTCTACAACGTCTGCTCCCAGTTTTAGACTACAGTGGTTCAGCCTACAGATTTGCCAACTAAAATAACTAGATGAACTAAATGTGGTGTATAATAGAATTACTGTACAGCACACAATTTGTGTTGCTGGGTAGTTACAACATACATCACTGCACAAATAATGGCTTTTAGAGGACCATCATTATCTCAAAGAGGGGGAATAAAACTGGTTAAAGACAGTATTTAAATCTGCAAAAGGAGTTTAACTGCCGCCTATCTGTCCGACCCAACGTAACAGCTCATGTACCATTTGGGACATGAGCCATGAGTTTCTTCTTATGGCAAAAATAAGAACAAATTTTGGCAGAACAACTAGTGCTTTTTCAGTTTCACAGTTCTAGAATTTCTTTCCACTTGAGGAAAAAAAAACATTGACATGTAATTGCACTGTATTTATGTTTAACCTTATTAGCAACTGAAATTGAGGGGGGTTTAATGACCGCATGTACTGTATTTATTTTATTATAACCCTGGTGACAGGGCACGTTGGCAAATGCAGGCTACCCCGTACAAGCATTTTAAATAAATGTATAAATAGCACACTAAACCATTCTTAACAAGGTATAATCACTTAGCAAAACTAAAATCTAATTTTTGTCTTTTCGCCTTTTAAACACAATTAAACAAACTTTTTAGGGCCTGATCCACAAAAGTGTCCTGGTGCTTCCACACATGTAGATGGATGGAAAAATCTGCAGAATGGGCTGCTTACACATGCTGTGCACATGCGAGCACTCTGGGGCATCCAAAGCACTGGATGCATAACCCCCCCCCCCCCATTTACATGTGCAGTGAGGTTGGGGACAGGCTTAGGAATGTGTTATACTGTAAACAGTTTCTGGACCAGGGAAGGTGCACAGTGGTGGCAGCACTACGTAACCCAAGGGGTAGCAATAATGTTGGCTGGTCAAGCACATAGTCCTCCTTGACTCTCCCCCATAATTTCCAGAGCCCAATCATCCCCAACTTGGCTGCCTCGAGACCCATAAGCTAGCAAGGATGGCTGGGCAACTATCTGTGTAATTTTCTAAAAAGTTCTTATTTTATAGTATCTAAACATTTGGGATATGGCAATTCTTGGAAAATTGCTGTACTGCACAAACCCCTGCTTCATACTCAGCAGGGGATCCAATCTCATGCAGCACTGGGCATCTGAATGGATGCCTGCTTTTTAACCCCACTCCAACTCCAACAAGCCCCCCCCACCCCGCATTACTGTATGCATGTGCAGGAAGGCCAGGGACCACGAGGCGCACTAAAGGCATGCAACTCTGCAAGTGTAGATAGCCACAGCCTATGCGCTGCATTTTTAGTAAACACTCTCCCAGTTAAACATACATGCTGTTTAATCATTTCTGTTGCAATTACAGTATGTAGGATTGTACACCCACTGCATTTTACAATGGACTAAAAATCTGAAATGTATTATATTCAGATCTGCATGCATTCATCATTGGATGCAGAATATGAGTGTAATAGCTCTACACCCAACCTCCCTTTATTTCATTATATTTTCAGTTAACACTACAATAGTTATTATTCATAGTAATTTCTGTTGCATTGCTCCTGCAACATAGGCTTTTTGGTCTGATATCTCACAACCCTGCAACTCCCCAGAAACTCCATGCTCATGGCAATTACCCCCAAGCTACTGCAGAACTACTGTCATGAGATGTCGAGTTACTCAAAAAAGGCAACAGATGCATTCCCCCACTGTAATATCAAGAAACCAAATATATTTAAGACACAAAGATGTATGTCTTAATTATTTTATACAAGGGATCACAAGACCACGTGCATTGCATCTGATTGAGAGAGAGCTTCATTAAGATCAGTTTTGTAGCCTGCACTAACAAAAATTGCATTCCTGTAAGTAGCAGTACTAGATAATTAAAAAAAAAAAACTGATCTTTTGCAACAGTTTGTTCACTGTGCTCTGCTGAGCAGCTACCTGGTAATATTTCCTGTTTTCGCTGTACTATCATCCCATAATTTGCTCCATTTGTCTTTGTTTTTGTTTACATTTCTCCCACCTGCCATGTTGAACTAGAACCCTCTGCTGCCAACCGAGCTTACGCATGACTCGCAGTACTACACAAGGACAGCGAGAATGCACAGCACTGGGTCCCACCGAAGTAAACAAAAGACATAATGCGACATGAGGGGGGGAGCTCAGCTGCAAATTAGCAGCAGCCATATTTGCTGTGGATCCACAACAATGGAAATAAATGTTAAATAGGTAAAAAAACTAAAGATTGCTAGAAAAAAATATTTACAGATATGGAAACTGAACTATGGCTCCATGTGCCAGCAAAATAACAGAATTTTAATAATAATTTCCTGATTATCCAGTACTGCAACTAATAGCTATCATTAGCAAGTAATATTATTAGAGAAAATATCAGCAGATAAAAGCCTATCGGCCAATGTAGTCTAGCCAAGCCTGTGTAGTTATGGCACATTTCCCTGTATCTGTCCCACCCCCTTTTGAACCCCCTCCAGTCTCAGTGCTGATGACCTCTTCTGGAAGTTTGTTCCAGTCTGCCACCACTCTTTCCGTTAATTAATGTTAAAGTCGCAGTGCAATGAATTAGGCAAAACATCTTACCCTACCTTTTTTCAGTATTAAAGATTCCAGGCACTTTCAGTTTTATTTCTTGCTAAAGTGCTTTAGTTCCATCAAAATTTTAATATTTTATAAATGTTTTCATTTAGTGTTTTCTCAAGAAATAAAGATAGCTGCCTTATTTGGCTTAGAACTAGTACTGTAGACCTGGTATGGGTTAGGATCGAGAAAAAAAAATTACATTGCACAGCATGGGAGCTACCTAGAAAAGTAGATTTAACAGGTATGCTAATATTTTAATCAACTGTAGCTGAAACTAGCATTTTGGAAAAACATTTTTCAGTGCGCTGCCACTTTAAAGGAAAGCAGCACAAAACAGTGGGGGCAATCACCAGGGCTGTAAAACAGCTCATTTAAACAACCTTAATGAGTCTCACTCATTCGGCTAATTTTTTCCAGATATTTAGCTTTTTTATCTTGCTGCTGAGGCGTCATGCCGTGCGCCACAGAAGGCTGAGTGTTTCGGACATCCCCTGTGCCAGAAGGCTCACATGCCGAGCGGCGCATCTACCCAGGTGCGATAGATTGCTGAGTCGAGAGCATAGCACTAACCTCTACATTCACTGGTGCAACGGCAGTGTGATGCGTTTTAATCATTATGAGTTATAAGTCCGAGTCTGGTCGCGTGTAGCACATGTGCTGCTGCGCATGACCGAACTCGGAGCTGCAACTTTCATAATGATTTAAAGTACATTACACTGCTCCGTTTTCACCAGGAATTGGATGTAGAGGTTTAGTTAACATACCTCTACATGCCACAATGTTTCTTTTTCACCTGGGTAGATGCGCCTCACTCGTCATTTTAACGAGCCTTCCGGCACAGGACAGGATGCCAGGGGCACACTCCGTCTTCCGATGCGGTGGCACTTTTGACATGGCGCCTCAAGGAGCAAGATTAAAAAGCTAAATATCTGGAAAAAGGTTAGCCGAATTTAGTTGAAACCATAAAGGTTGTTTTAAACGGGCATTTTTGCAGCCATGGTGATTGCCCCCACTGCTTTGTGCTGCTTTCCTTTAAAGATTATACAAGGCCGGCCCAGTGGCTTGGAGGGCAGAGGCATCACTGCTTTACCTCCTGCCATGCCAGGGACCCGTGTTCATGGTATGAGCTGGTCGCCGGGGGGGGGAGGATTAAGCATCCGGAGGACAGCTCTCCTCTTCTGGGGGAGGGTGTGGACATGGACCAGCACTTCCTTGACCCTTAGCGGCAGCTGGGGAGCCAGCATGCCAGGTCCCACAACCTGGGAGCAGAGATGGAACAGCTGCCTGATGTACAGCGTGCAGATGCGCGCACTGGGCATCACTGGCAGCATTGCACGCTCCCAGCCACAACACAGAAAAATGGTTCCCACCACAGCAGAATGACGACAGTCCCCCCGCTGCACCGCGCCGCCCCAAGAGGACACTTCAGGAGCTGGATCCATGCTGGTGGGTCGAGTAGTTCCCCACCCTTGCCACGAAGGGTAAGTCATGGGGGCA
The DNA here is from genome assembly GCA_016271365.2 of Neoceratodus forsteri. Taxonomy (NCBI): domain Eukaryota; kingdom Metazoa; phylum Chordata; order Ceratodontiformes; family Ceratodontidae; genus Neoceratodus; species Neoceratodus forsteri. The sequence goes on from CM028130.1 coordinate 429,931,946, forward strand.
ATAAGGGAGGGGGTCTGAAGCTCGGGGACAGCGAGCAGAGGTGGCCGGCAGGAACCATGGGGGAGAAACAGTACAGAAAAAAAAAAAAGATTATACAAGGAATCAGTAGATGGGAAGAAGCTTTTCATGACTGGTACCATTATAAGGTCATCAGCCAATGGCTATGGGTTTGAAAAAGTTCAGTCAGCACAGAGCCCTGTATTTTGTTCTACATTTCCCACTGTGTTTCCCTGAAATTCTATATAGACATGATCATGACCAAGGGATCTCTTGCCCCTTCCCTTCCCTTCAGTATCAATAATGTTTTATGTTATAGTTTCTTTTTAATAGATCACTGAAGACCAGTGTGGTCCCAGAAGACTGAAGAAGGGTAGATATAGTCCCACTTCACAAAAGTTGTGTCAATGAAGAGGCAGGCAATCATAAGCCTGCCAGCCTGACACCAGTAGTGGGTAATTTAATGGAAACACTATTAAAGGAAGGGACTGTGGAATATCTTGTACCCAAAAGATTACATGACCCAAGGCAGCATAGTTTTACAGAGCTAAGGTCATGCCAAATGAAACTGACAGAGTTCTGTGTCTGGGTGACCAAGGAGCTGGATCAGGGAGGAGCAGTGGACATGGCCTAGTTGGATTTCAGCAAGGCTTTCAACACCATTCCACATAGGAGACTGATAAGTAAGTTGGGAAACTTGGGGTTGGGTAATAAGGTGGTAATCTGAGTAAGAAACTGGTTAGCAACTATAGTACAGAGGGTAATGGTAAATGGAGTACGCTCCGAGGAAGGGAGGGTAAACAGCAGGGTACCTCAGGGATCAATGTTTGGACCGGTCCTCTTCAATGTCTTTATAAGTGACATAACGGACAAATGGATGAACTAGAAGGGAAGGTCTGTCTCTTTGCGGATGACACCAACAGAGCAACAGAGTGGACACTCGGGTGGAAAGAAAGTGCAGGGATCTGAAAAGACTAGAAGAGTGGTCAAGGGTATAGCAGCTGAGTTTTAATGCAAAAAAAAAACAAACAAAATAACGCACCTGGGCCATAGAAACCCAGGAGAGGAGTACAAAATGGGTGGAGTGACACTGACAAAGACCAAGCAGGAAAGAGACCTGGGGTAATCATAATGGATGACCTAAAGGTGGTCAGGCAGTGTAACAAGGCAGTCAGAAGGGCTAGTGGGATGCTGGGGTGCATAGGAAGGGGTATTGCCAGCAGGAAGAGCAAGGTAGTGCTGCCCCTATATTAATCACTGGTAAGACCCCACCTTGAGTACTGTGTCCAGTTTTGAAGGCCACATCACAGGAAGGACACAGACAAAGTGGAGGTGGTCCAGAGTAGGGCTACCAAAATGGTGCTGCAAGGCCTTCATCAAAAGCCATATAAGGAAAGGCTAAAGGAGCTAAATATGTACACCCAGGAGGAGAGGAGGAAGAAGGGGGGATATGACAGAAGAAAAAATGATATACCACAGCAATATTGTTTCTTACAAGGGATCTCCTAGTAGGATTAGACAATACTGCAGTCGGTACAGAGCTGATGACAGCCCCCACAGCTTTGGTTTTGGAATGTATGCAAATTAGAGAATTTGGAAAGCTACATTCAAAACCAATGCCTCTAGGTGGACTGTGTTCTACCTAACTGTCAGATTCAATTTTGTAGATGAAAACAGTAGACTAATAAATAATTAGCAGTACAATGCCCTTAACACTAATGCCCTCCCCCGAAGTACAGAGGATGGAATCCAGTCAGGATGAAAAAATCACAATAAAGAGAGCTAAAGATCCTAGCCATTCTTGTGTGCATTAACAATTATAAAAGTTAGACCAATGATTAATGGCAACATTATAAATCCCATAAAAGTATTGCTGAACCTATTCAGTTTATGTAAGGAGAGGTAGGGATGGGACGAGGTCTAATCCTACTGGGAGATCCCTTGTAAGAAACCATATTACTATGGTAAGTATTTTTTCTTCAAGACCTAGGAATCTCCTAGTAGTATTAAACAATACTGCAGACTACCAAGCAGTGCCCTGGGAGGTGGGTACAGAACCTATTTGGGAAAAAGGTTCTGCCATGCTGCAGTGCCAAATCTTGCATCAGTCCTGGACTGGACGTCCAGACAGTAGTGCTTTGTGAAGGTGTGGACTGTACTCCAGGTAGCTGCTTTACACATTTCCAGCAAGGGGATGTCTCTTGCTGCTGCCACAGAGGCAGCAGTTCCACAAGTGGAATAAGCCCTAAGGCCCTGTGGTGACTGTTTGTCAGCATTACTATAGCAGAACTGGATGCAGGATATTATCCAATGTGCAGCTGACCTCTTTGAGGCAGGCCTGCCTTTTCCCACTTCACCATAGGTAATAAACAGCTGTGAGTGGGAATCCCTGAGGTCCTTTGCATATGTGATGTAATAGCTGAGGACCTTTTTACGTCCAAGCTATGAAGCTTTTGTTCACCTGAACTGGATTTGTCTGTGAAAAATACTGGCAGGGTGATGGACTGGTTCAAGTGGAACTCAGTTACCACCTTTGGAAGGAACTTTCTGTTAGTTCTAAGAACCACCTTGTTCCTATAAAAGACAATGTAGCTGGGATTAGTGCAAAGAGCATGGAGCTCGTACACTCTTCTTGCTGAAATAACTGCCACTAGAAAAACAATTTTCCATGAGACATATTTTAGGCCAGCTGTAGCCACTGGGTCAAAAGGAGGTTCCATGAGTTTGGCTATGCACAAATGCAGGTCCCAAGGAGGGACTGATTCCCTAACAGGAGGGAACATATATGCCAATCCTTTGAAAAAATGTTCTAAAAATAGAGTGTGAAGCTATTGTTCTCTGAGCACCTGTAGACAAATAAGCAGATACTGCTGCCGAGTGAACCTTAAGGGTTGCAGGCCTGAGGCCTAAAAACTGCAAGTGCACCAGGTGATCAAGCAATGTGGGCAAACCTGCCCTGAGGGGATTGATTTTCTTAGATTTGCATCAAATGGTAAATCTTTTCCATTTTGAGGCATAAGCCTTTCTTGTAGAGGTTTTTTGAGATGGTTGAGCAGGGGCTGATCCCCGAGCGAGTCTCTCGTCAATGATGGTTTCTGTGCCTGAAGTAGCTGGCTGGGCCAGATGGCAAGGCCCAGACCCGGGTGGAACAGTTCGGATTTTGAGTCCGGTAGTGCTGGACGCAGCTTCCAGCAAGCGTGGTACATTTACACAGTGGGGAACTAAATCATGACCCACTAATAGCATACAGCACATTTATAGTAAAACAATCACCATACCAGAATGCGGAAGGCAGTCTGGCCGCAATATCAGTGTCTCTGAGCAAAACCAGGAATTCTGTGGTAAATGGATGTCCTGACAGGCCGATCGCGTACAGCAAGTCTTTGGTCTTCTTCAGGTTCAAATCTGGTCACTCTTCAGTGACTTTGTCACACTCCAGTTCAGATATAGTCCGATTGCTAAGCCTTTCAAAGGATTCTCTCTCGAGGGACTGCAGGCAGACAGGCCAAAATGCAGCTGCTTGAATCACTCAAGCTGTTTACTCTTTAAACTCTTAACTCCAGACTGACTCTTCTGCTCTCCATGGCCATTAATTGGAGCACAACGAAATGGCTCGGAGACATGGTCTGAAATAAAGCTTCTCTAATCTCTCCACGCGGGAGAGCTGAAGGCAGACAGGCCAGACTCAGCCTTCCCGCCAAGTCCCCACGCTACTCTGTGGGGCAGCAGCTCAAGCAGCATGAGTTGCTCACTCCTCCAGCTCCAACCCACTTTTGCCTCACTGCTGCAGGCAGCTTGGGAATTTCCCTTCGATCCACAAGATTCAATTGGTTGATCCATCTGTCTGTCAAAGCAAGGGCTCCCCCTCCAGGTCTGTTTTGACGCCAAAATGTAAAAACTACAATATCTACAGAAATTTGCTCCCACAAGACCCCTGGGGACAGGCTCCATTTTAGAGTCTCCTAAGGTACTGATTGGTGCTGACTTTCAGTCCAAAACCCAAATGGTGGTACAATACATAAAGTCCATGCTGCAAAGATGGCAGGTTAAACAAACCACAATACTATTGTCATTAAAGCAGATAAACAGTAAACAGTTACAGATTCCAATAAAGCTCCCTCTGTGCAATTAGCGATGGCAGAACGGAGTGATAACACTGAAGACCGGGCAGGACTCGAGCCTAGACACACTCGGCCGCTACCCAGAATAATTATACACTGCAAAATAGGCAGCTCTTAAAGAGACAGGCACAGAGGCGATTGGGCACTCTCATACAATTTCTTTTTAAACAGCTAAAACACAGGACACCTGCCTGGCAGAGGGCATTTAGGCACACCCAAAGAAGGATTTTAGGAACTCCCATTTGTAGGGGGGCGTTACAGTAAACAATCATAAAATGTGGATTTTTACCTAAAAATAACATGATGAAAAAAGGTTGACAGTGTCCCTTTAACAGTTTTTGTACAAAAAGTACTATACACTTCACAATTAGAGAAAATATGGCTGAGACCCAAGCACTCTATGCACAAATCGTGGTGATCAGATCAGTCTTAGCAAAGATCTAAAAGCACTTTATACAATTTTTAAAACCTATGGGTCCCGTCCTCTTTTTTTGATCTGCCTGATATGCCAAACTGTCAGCAAACTGTGAAAAAATGTCACAGAACTAAATTTACAGCAATCATGGTTGGTTCCTTATGTTAAACAGGAACCGTGATTTAAAGAGACTTGTTTGTTTTTATTCAAAAAGTGATCAGTTCCTAGAATGAAAAGGGAACCGATCGCTACCCAGAAAATAAGCAATCAACTGTATTTACTTACAAAAAACACCCTCAGTTACTAGGGAACTGATCATGATTTAAACCAAGTAGTTTTAATTAACTAAATAAAATAAAGTTTAAAACTAAATCGCTAGGAGTCAGAACTGCAAATTACAACACTTTAGACTAAATAACTTGGTTCTTGGGAACCGCTAAAACGAGTGAACTTACCCAAATACACTAAACTTTAGTAACTAACTACTAGAGGCAGAGTATGAATAAAATATTGAAAAAATATCACTTTTTCAACAAAATAAACAATCTTGTAGTGAGGTTGCTGTGCAATCATGGGGGCAAGTCTGCTGTCTTGAACAGAAAAATTGAATCTGACAGGTAGAACACAGTCTACCTAGAGGCAGTGGTTTTGAATGTAGCATTCCAAATTCTCTAATTTGCATACATTCCAAAACCAAAGTTCCAGGGACAGACATCAGCTCTGGACTGACTGCTGCGTTGTCCAATACTACTAGGAGATTCCAGGGTCTTGAAACCTTTAAATACCTCAAGGGGGTTAATAAGGTACAGGAGGGGAGTATCTTTCAGAGAAAAAGGTGCTCTAGAACAAGGGGGGATGCTATGAAGCTTGTGGGGAGGTAAATGCAGGAGGGATGTGAGGAAGTACTTCTTCACAGAAAGGGTGGTGGATACCTGTAGCAGCCTTTCAGTGGAGGAAGTGAAGGCAAAATCAGTGGTGGGGTTAAAAAATGTCTGCAACAGGCACACAAGGGAATCGCAGCGGTAAGAGACTGTGCTGTAGATCAAGTAGTGTCTGCAGCAAAAAATGAAGGTTAAAAAAAATGGGCAGTCTGGGTGGGCTCAGCAACCCTTATCTGTTGTCACATTCCATGTTTCTGTTTCTAGGTTGGCTTTAAGACGGGCAACCCACTAGGTCTGGGAAGTGTGGAACTAGCACCTATTCAGCCCTATGACATGGGCCCAATCCCCAGGTCCACAACCAACAGAGTCACATACAAATCTAAGAAGAGTCCCATGGGCCCATTTATTACTTTCCTGAATAGCTACAGTAATGTCCAACTCTAGTCTTTGGCCGGGAGGGTGGCCACCAACTCTTTAGTCAACAGTCAGCATACTGTACCATCAATTAATACGTACTAGAGTGTGCAAGGTATCAATCTGATCCATTATTGTCCCACACGCTTTCCCTCTGTGACATCCTAACCTCCTGCTGGCACAAGGAGGTGGCCCCTAGTCCTTTCTTAAACAAGGTCAGCTACCCCATCAGGGCGTTTTCATTAGTTTTGTATATTTCAGAGTGAATTTACTTCTCTCTTTCTCCATCTGAGCTGCTAGTTCAATATACTAGATTACGCAGCTCAAAATATGCTAAAAATCAAAATACGTGAAATTTTACACTCTTGTTTATTCTTTGGATATGTGGATCATCGTGCCAGCACTGAGACGCTGGAGAGAGTGAGCAAGAGTTAAACTAATTAAAATGAAGACAGAGAAAGTCCCATGAATGTACCATTTGTTCAGCAGCATTTCATCGGGTCCTTTAAGAGTACAGACAGTAGTCCATTGCATCCAACACTTAAAAGCTCGGAAATATATTAGTATGACTTCATGTTTATAGAAAAACTGTCTGCTGCTTCTTTCTCTCAAAGCTACAGTTTACAAGATATAAAAAGAACGTAACTTACAGAAGTTGTAAAAGAATGTTAAAGTGTACTTCATATTCATCCTTCCACATTGTAGCTGGAGGGCAAGCTCGCTGCATGTTGAATAAGAAAGGTTCATTCTTTTTCAGCCTAACATATGTTCCAGCATCCTGTCTTTTCCTTCAGCTATAAACTATAGTTCCTTTGGGCTTTCAGAGAGCTACGAAATTCTATACTGCTATGCAGGGTTGGAAAATCTGTATTCATGAACTCTCCACCCACAAAGCACAGAGATCTGCATACTTGTGACATCAGAAACCAAGACTCGTTAAAGGATATGCTTTTAAGTGCATTATACTAATACAAATGAAACAGACAACACCCTTTACTGGGAGCAGTGGTTTACTTGTAATAGTGAGGCAGCAGAAATGAAAATTATTTGTCCTAAGTTTTACAAAGAAAACCGTGCCACCCACGTACACACCACATAGAATATATCTGTGACTGTGTTGATGTTAGGTACAGTATAGAACTTTGTGTCATTCTAATAGTGGTTCAAAAATGGTTTAGGTTTATTCACGACAACATACACTGCTTGTATTTTGTCTGACAACTGGAATTATAGATTAGAATCTTGCACACACTGGTAAAAATCATAATGTTATCAAGGAACTCACATTACTTGGTATGATGATACAGAGCTGCTAGAAGAGTGCACTGTATGCACAGAACAGTTATGTAACTGTAACAGTAGATCTTTGAGACAATCTTCTCCATTAGGCCACACCTCTGGAACTACAGCCATCAGTGCTTGGACCACATGGACCACATGGAAACTTCTGCTTGCCAGGGGCCGCCCAAGATGATGTACCCGTCTGTGTGTATTGTATATTAAAATGGGTGGGCCCATCACTCAGTTCCCTGTCAGAGATTAGCCTCTGAGTACTTCCAGCCATGGGGAACCAGGAAACAAGGCCAGCATCAGGCATACAAGGAAAGGCATGGAGCTGGATATAGGATGCCTGGAGTAGGCTTTAGGCATAGCGATCTGATGTATCCCTCACTGACGCAGAAAGGGGAAGGAGGGAGGGATGACATGGCCTAAAGGAGGAGATTCTCTCAAAGATCTACTGCTGTAGTAAGTTCTTAGTAACTGTTCTATGTTCTTCGAGGATATCTCCTCCATTAGTCCACACCTCTGGAATGATTCCCCAGCAGTCTCAAGTAAAACTGGGAGGATGGTACAGTCTGATACATATTCAGGACAGGAAGCCTTGCAATATGTTTAGTGAAGATGTGGACAGTGCTCCATGTGGCTGCAGCACAAATGTCAGCAGAAGAAACATTTTTGAAACAGGCAACAGAAGTGTTCATACCCCTTGTGGAGTGACCACAAGCTGCACCACAGTGTTTCTTACGCCATTCTGTCGGAGTGTGGTTCCTCTATGGAGGTATTCACAGTGGAGACAAAGGAGGATGTTGGGAACTGCCACAAGGGAAACCCACAGGAGGGTGGCACGGGACACCACAGGGGAAGGAAGCAGCTCTTGCTGGGGGACTAATTTATTAGGGGGGGCAGAACTGGGGGAGGGAGGAGGGAGGGAGGTAAGGTGCCTGCCTGCCGCCATGGCTTGGAGGGACAGGAAGTGAATCCTCAGGATCGTGAGAGCAGCTGCACAGGACAGAGAGCTGGACATCATTGTCCACCTAGGGACAAAAGACTTCGCTGAGTATGGGATCAGAGCAGTGCACAAGGAGTTTGTGGAGTTGGGGAGGGGCCTTAGACAAGTAGCATGCACGGTAGCCTTCTCAGAAGTGCTGCCTGTCTATGGCATGGGTGAGGCTAGGGCACTCCGCATCATGTGATTAAATGAATGGTTGAAAAACTGGTGTGGTGCACAGGGTTTTGGCTTCATTGGGGACTGGGATTCCACCTGGAGGAATACAGGCCTATACTGGCATGATGGTCTGCATCTGTCCAGGAGTGGAACCAGGCTCCTAGGTGATAGTTTTTGGGTTGTTATTTTTTCAAATTCTTTTTGTGCTCCACTTGGAGGGGAACTCTCTCTGGCAGCCACTTACCCGGGAGTTCTACCTCCTGCCTGAAGCACACTGCTCCTCGCCCCATACCAACCTGGCCAGTCTCCTGGCTCTGCACCCTCTGAGGTAGAGCCACCCTACCCTCCCAGGGTGCTCTATCTACAATCTAATCTGCCAGGTGGATGGGGAGGAGGACGTGACGAGAGGTGCCCGGCCTTGAAGTGTGGCTTCCTGGGATCGTGCTGTCTTTGCCTATCCCCTCAGACGGGGATTTTCTTTGTTACACCCTGCCTCCCTCCCCCCCAGAGCCCAGACGTGCAATGATGTCCAGAGATGTCCGCCGTGGCTCTGTGTCCCACTTCCTTAGCCTTAAAGTGTTGCAGTGCCTCTGGTCTCTACTGGGGGTTGCTGCGGTGCCAGGCTGTCCTTGGATCCCTTCCCGAGAGAGGATAGCAGTCCTCCGGATGCTAGATCCTCTTCCCCCCCTGCTGACCCCCGATGGCCCGGGCTCGTTCCCGAACCCGGGTCACCGTTGTGGTGTGAAGTGTGGCATCCAGCGCCTCAACCCTCAGCGCCACCGGGCTGAGAGGTGATAGGTTTAAATGCTTCATTGGCAAGCTTTTAAACTAGCCAACGGGGGGAGGCACTGATAAGAAGCAGGGAATTCCCAACCTCTCCCCACAAAACAGGGTAGTTAGAGAGATAAACACCAAGGTAGAGAGGTCAATGGGGAGCAGGACAGGGGTAAATGGAGAAAAAGGCAAAGGCAGTAAGGGTAGGCATGGGGCTAACAGGGGTATGGCCATCAAAAAACAGAGGGCGATGAGTACCAATGCCCATAGTCTGGGTAACAAGCTTCCTGAACTAGTGGCCTAGATGGAAGAGGGACACCTGGATATCGTGGCAGTCATACAAACATGGTACACGAAGAACCATGAAAGGGATGTCAATATACTGTACCAGGGTACACAATCTACAGGTGGGACAGGAGGGTAAAAGAGGAGGAGGAGGAGCTCTCTACATAAGAGAGGGGATCAAAGCAACAGAACTAAAGGGTAAACAGGGAGGAAAGGAGGCACTGTGGGTCACCTTAGAGACAGGAAATGGCACCACAGTCTGCATGGGTGTTGTACACAGACCCTCATTTCAGGGGGAGGAAATGGACAAGAAAATGATAGAAGGCATCCTTAGAATGACAGAAAAAGGGGAGATATTGTTGATGGGGGACCTGAATATGCCAGATGTTAACTGGAGCACATTTGCTGCAGCCACATCCAGGAACAGGGTCATTCTCCATGCCCTGCAGGGGGTATGCCTCAGACAGCTAGTATTGGAACCCACTCAGGAGGGAGCAATCTTACACCTGGTACTCTCAAATGGGGACAGAGAGAGGATCACAGATTTAGAAGTGGGTAGCCGTCTGGGAACACTCGACCACCAAATAGTGTGGTTCAAGATAAACACAGCCATAGAGTCAAGCCATACAAAAGCAAAGGTACTGGACTTTAGGAGGGATGACTCTGGCAAAATGGGTGAGTGCCTAAGGAATGCACTAGCAAATAGGCAGGAAGGAGAGGTGGAAGAACAATGGGGAAAAATCAAAACTGCCATCACAGAGGCAACAAGCCTTTGTGTGAAGCAAATAAACAAAACAAAACAAAGTAAAAAACCACTACGGTTCTCAAAAGAGGTGGAGGGGCAGGTTAGGGAAAAAAAGATAGCATTCAGGAAGTATACGGAATCACAGAAGGAGCAGGACAGAGAACTATATCAGTTAAAGCAGAAGGAAGTGGGGAAGGCAGTCAGAATAGCGAAGGCCCAATAGGAAAAGGTAGCCAGCTCAGTTAAGAAGGGGGATAAAACATTTTATAGGTGCATCAGGGAGCGAAGTAAGACCAAGAAAGGGATAGTGAGGCTTAATAAAGGGGAGGGGAAGGGAGGTGGGTAGAGGGTGACAGTGAAAAGGCAGGGATACTAAACGAATACTTTTGCTCAGTATTCACAAACGAAGAAGAGGGAGAGGTACATAAAACAAACAATAGAAACACTATGGCCGGGGGTGGGGGTCGATACCAGTCCATTCACAGAAGAAAGGGTCCTGTAAGAACTCCTAAAACTCAAGGTGGACAAAGCAATGGAGCCTGATGGGATTCACCCCAGAATTCTAAAAGAACTAAGGGGAGACCTAGTGACACCACTGACTACCCTTTTAAACAAATCATGGGAGGATGGTGTGGTACCTGAGGACTGGTGGAGGGCGGATGTGATTCCCTTTCACAAAAGTGGGAGCAAGGCAGAGGCAGAAAACTACAGACCTGTTTGTTTGACCTCAGTGGTAGGGAAAATAATGGAATCACTTCTGAAAGAAAGAACTGTTGAGTACGTAGAGGCCAGTGGGGCACAGAGCCCAAGACAGCATGGATTCACAGTGGGAAGGTCATGTCAGATGAATCTAATAGATTTCTTTGACTGGGTGACCAAAGTAGTAGACCGGGCGGGGGGTAGGACTGTGGATATGGTCTACCTAGATTTTAGTAAGGCATTTGACACAGTCCCACACAAATGATTAATAAACAAATTAGCCAGCCTGGATCTCAGGGTGGTAGCCTGGGTAACAAACTGGCTGGACAACAGGACTCAAAGGGTAATAGTAAATGGAGTACACTCTGAAGAAAGGATGATTACTAGTGGGGTACCACACGGTTCAGTACTGGGACCAGTCCTCTTTAATGTCTTTATAGGAGACATTGCAGAGGGGTTGGAAGGAAAAGTATGTCTCTTTCCAGATGACACAAAGATCTGCAACAGGGTTGATATACAAGGAGGGTGAAAAGGATGAGAAGGGATTTGGCAAGATTGGAGGAATGGTCAAAAGTATGGCAGCTTAGATTCAATGCAAGGAAGTGCAAAGTAATGTACCTGGGAAACAAAAACCCAGGGGAAGAGTACACAATGGGAGGGGGAGGTACTAACAACAGCAAAAATGGAAAGGGACCTGGGGGTAGTCATATCAGATGACCTTAAGGTAGGCAAGCAATGTGAGAAGACAGTAAGGAGAGCTGGGGGGATACCAGGAGGTATAGGGAGAGGCATCACCAGTAGAAAACGGGAAGTTGTTATCCCTCTGTACAGACAGTTGGTCGGACCCCATCTGGAGTACTGTGTGCAGTTCTGGAGACCCCATCTCTGCAAGGACAGACAGGATGGAGGCAGTCCAGAGGAGGGCAACTAAAATGGTGCAGGATCTGCAACAGAAGCCATACGAAGAGAGACTAAAAGAGCTTAATATGTATAGCCTTGAGGAAAGGAGGGAGAGGGGGGACATGACAGAAACTTTCAAGTACCTCAAGGGAATCAACAAAGTCCAAGAGAGGAGCATCTTTCAGAAAAAGAGATGTGCAAGAACAAGGGGGCACAATTTGAAGACAGAGAGGGGATGGCTCAGGGACAATGTGAGAAAGTATTTTTTCACGGAGAGGGTGGTGGACACATGAAACTGCCTTCCTGAGGAGGTCATGAGGTCAAAAATAGTGGGGGAATTCAAGAATGCATGGGACAGACATAAAGCAATTATAGTGGGAGGGTAGGAGGAAGTAGGCTGTTGGTTAACTAGAATCTGCAGCTTATTCAATAGGTAGGGAAATGGGCAGATTAGGTGGGCCTAGCGGTCCTTATCTGCCATCAAAGTCTATGTTTCTATGTTTCTTATCATACTTTCTGTAACCCCCCTGCAAATGGGGGTTCTCAAAAGTCTTCCAAGAGCTTGCCTGAATGCTCCAATCCTGGATGGTGTTCGGCATCTGAGCTGCTTAACTGTGGTTGCAAGTGAGTGCTATTTGAGCCTCCACGTACTGTCTCTTTAAGAGCTGTCTGCTTGCAGACTTAATTAGTTTGCATGGGGGGACTGTGTATTTAATGCTCAAATCCCACCCCGAGCTGCGGAGTAATCACTCCATTTTACGGTCGCTGAAGGTGCAAAGGGAGCCCATCTGAAAGCTGTAACTGCTTGCCTGTAATCATTTAAAGCATTAGCAAAATTGTAGTTTGTCTAACCTGTCTTTATTACAGCTGGGACTCTGTGTGTGTTACCTCTCCACTTTGGACCTAAACTGGGCCAATTGGGTTAAGGAAGCCCTCAAATGGAGCCTGTGGACGAATTAGAACTTGGACTCTTAATTTGAGCCAGCCACAAGGGGATTGTGTGGGCAGTGACTCTGGGAAATGTAGTTTTGACCTTGGTGCCTTTTTCTACCAACAAAAGGAGTCTTATTGTGAGTGACAGCTGAATCAGCCAACAGAATAATGTGGAGCTAAAGGAAATGCTCTGCTCTGTGACTGGAAAGATCAGATCAATTGTGGCAGTGAAGAGAGAAGGAGCTGTGTGCTTCTACGGTGTATAGTTTCGCGCAGGAAGCGCATGTGAGGCCCTGAGGTTCGGCCTTCAGCCGTTGTAAGTGCCAGTTCGGACTGAATTCAATTGTGAGGAGAAAGAAGGAAATCTGAAGAGTGGAAACCAGGCTCACCCTGCAGAAGACTAGAGAAATTGCTGAATCGCACTTGGTCTGTCAGGAACTGAAGCTGCTGTGTGTGCTCCCAGGTATTTTGCAGTAATTGCGATCGGGATCAAGGAGCAGCCTGCCTGGTATAGTACTTTACTTTTAAATATGAATGTGCATAGTACTTGTGGGGAATCGCTATTTCCAATCCCCCGTGCTGTGTGTTGAAGCTGGAAGCAAACCCCAGCTTAGCTTGGACAGAATACATTTGCTATCAACTACAGTGGGGTCCAGTCACAAGGACCTTGTCTCCATGCCTTGTTGTTCTGGCAATCAAGAAGAACATCCACCATCCGGTCCTCAGCTTGGGTATTGTGAGTACAAATCAAGGTATTCCCCTGCAGTCTGTTTTCAATCACAAGTGTGTCATCTAATTCTTGTTGTTTCCCTGCTTCATGGACTGAGCCATCCGGCTCCAGATTACAACTGGGTGTTGTGCATATATTTTCTTCTACAGGGCCCCATCCATCTGCACCTGCCGGCCAACCCCGGGCAACGGACCTGGCTAGCTCCCCCCTACCCAACCTGGATACCCAGAGTGTGACTTTATAGACCCTGTATGTGTGCACAGTACTGTGACTTAATGCCACCAATTAACCTGATTTCCCCCTTCCGTGTTACTGCCCCCTAAATAAATCAGATTTGTTGTTGTTATACTATATACTGTCTGTGGTGTTGGTACTTATGGAAACAGTATTGTGTTTTGCTGTGTATGTTGTTTAACCTTATTTTACAGGGGGTCCTCAGAGACGTGCTGCAGAATCAGTCTCGAGGGTAAGTGGTATCTATATGAGTGAACAGTGTATATACACGGGGTATTGGGGCTGTAACTCTGGTGTACTGTGTAAGCCACTAGAGGGAATAAAAGGGGGTCTCAGTGTCCCAGAGGGCTGTGACCACACTAGTCTAACCACTACCAACCCTGACCTCTGGGTGGAGGCACCCGCCATAGGACCTAGGCCCCTCAACCTGTCCGTAGTCAAACAGGCAGGGGTAGTAGCCCTTGGGATAGTGCCACCTAGGGGTTACATTTCTATAACAGAATTTAATACAATGTGCCAGCCATTTGGACAGGCACTGTTTAAACACAGGGGCACCTTATTTCCCAGGAGTGAATGAAACAAAATGCTGAAAGGACTTTCTGCAGTCCTTGGTGCAAGTAACACAGTATCTGAGTATTCTATGTACATCCAAAGTATGGAGTAATGCCTCACCCTGACTGACATGCACAAGGCAATAAGAAAAAATTACTCACCATAGTAATCTTCTTTCTTCCAAGGGGTCCTTTAGCATCAGTAATAATAGCAGTTAGCTGGCTAGGCGAAACTGCCCCAGAGGTATGCCTTTAAGAGAATTTATTTAAATGAGCTTGGGCATCAGCCAATCAAAAAATAGGAGGGGAGTGAGCTGAGTGAGAGCAGCCTGAAGGGCTTCAGAATTGTTTCAAAGAAAATGGGCACATGCTCCTGAAAAGTAAACCAACAGGATTCAAAAAACATGCAAATGTCCAAAAAAAGAAAACAAATAGCAACAACCTGAGCACGAAAGCTCTTCAATAAAAAAAAAAAAAAAGTTTGGTAAGAACACTGAGAACAGAGTCCTTCTCATTACAGGTGAACCGGGGAAGAACGGTGGGAGCTTACTGATGCTAAAGGACCCCTTGGAAGAAAGAAGATTACTACGGTAATTTTTTCATTTTTTCTTCTTATCCCAGGAGTCCTTTAGTATCAGTAACAATAACAGACTACCGAGCAGTGCCAAGAGGAAGGTGGGCAGAGAACCTACTTAGGAAAGTGGCTCTGCAGAACCGCCCTGCCACATTTGGTGTCAGATCTGGACTGCACATCTAAACTGTAGCGCATCACGAGAGTGTGCACAGATTTCCAGGTAGCTGCTTTGCAGACATCCAGAAGGATTATGTCCCTTGCTGCTGCCTTAGAGGCTGCAATGCCCCATATGTAGTGGGCTCTGAGCACCACAGGAGGTTGATGACTAGCCTTTCCATAGCAGAATATAATACAAGAGACCAACCTACGGGAAAAGCTCTCTTGGTAGCTGATCTTCCCTGCCTACATTCCCATAGGTGAGGAACAACTGAGAGGAAGAGTGTCTGGAATGCCTAGTATGCTCCGGGTAGTAAAAGAGAGCTCTTTTAACATCCAAGCTGAGGAGCTTTTTGCTCACCAAGAGTAGATTTCTTGGTAAAGAAGGCAGATAACTGGACTGGTTTTAGATGGAGCTCTGAAACCACCTTAGGCAAAAACATCCTATTCATCCAGAGCTCAATTTCACCGTTGTAAGGAATGATGTAATTACACTCAGTGCACAGGGCCTGTACCTCTGAAATTCTTCTGGCAGAGGTAATGACCACCAGGAAGACCTACTTTCAGGTCATAAACTTGTTATGTGCAGTGGCCATAGGCTCAAAGGGTGGCTCCATGAGACTGGCAATGCAGAGATTCAGGCTCCAAGGGGGGAACGAGCTCCCTGACTGGAGGCTGGAGGTGCAAGAGGCTTTTGAAAAAGTGTTTGAATATGGTGTGGGGAAAAAAAAAAATACTTTTTTTCTTTCCCACTGAAAAATAGGCCTAATTGCGGCCAGGTGTAGCATGAGAGAAGAGGGTTTCAAACCTGACGCCTGCAGATGTACAAGGAAATCCAGCAGGTGAGGGTCTACTCTGTAAGAAGGTTGTCTTTTTGTTCTTGCACCAGACGGGAAACCGTTTCCATTTGGTTACATATATCCCTTCTTTGTGTTAGTTCCGAGTACTGAGAAGATGGAAACTTTAACTCCTCAAGAGCCAGACCTTGAGGTGAAGAGAGTGTATGTCTGGATAATGCACTCTTGTCTGAGGAGGGTAAGCAGAGAGTGAGTTAGTGGCAGACAAATGGGCATGCTGCAGGATAGTGCTGGAGGGAGAGAGTATCAGACTTGCCTGAGCCAATCCAGAGCCACCAGAATCATTGATGCAGGCTGTTGTCTGAGTTTCTGCAATACTCTGACTATCAGGGGAAAAGGAGGGAATGTATATAGGGACCTCCCTGACCACACTAGGATTAAGGCATCCAGGGGAAGCCTTCCCAGGACTGGGGGCCTGCAATAGTACTGAGGAAGCTGGAAGCTGAGGGAAGAGCAAACAGATCCACTTCTGGTGTGCCCCACCGCCTGAACACTGTGACCAGTACTTGTTTGTTCGGGGTCCATTCACTCTGGCCTTGACTGATGCAACTTAGAGCATCTGCTAGAGTATTGTGTTTGCCTGGGAGGTAAATAGCTGAAGGGCTGACTCCAAGGGAGAAGGCGAGAGACAAGATTTATAGAGTCTTTGAACAGAATATTCCTGCTCTGGTACCACTCTGCTTATTTGTGTAAAACACTGCAGTGGTGTCTGTTTGACTTTGTACAGTCTGTCCTTCTATGACAGGAGCAAATGCTTTGAAAGCTAGAACGATTGCCCTGAGTTCCAAAAGATTAATGTGTAACTGTGACTCTTGGGAGAGTCTAGGTGCCACTTACTGAGGCACTGTTCAGATGTGCTCCCCACCCTAGGAGGGAGGCGTCTGCGGTGCTCACCTTTGTGGGACATGGAGCCTGGAGGGGAATCCCTGCTGCCAGATTCACAAGGCTCTTCCACCAAAGCAGAGTCTGAAGGAACTGCTCCGTCACAGTCTCAGCTTTGAAAAATGTTTGCTTTTTTGAGACCCGCAAACTATAAGGTGGCTTGCGAACGTCACATCCTGTGTCTGAACCCTGGGACCACTGCAGGCATTGAAGCCATGTGTCACAGTAGCCTGAGGAAATGTCAAAGTTACATGATTTGCTCAGGACCGCATCATATACTGAACAAGTGAGGGTTAGTAATTCAAACCCAGTCAAGTGCCTGCTGGCTGGTCTCACTGTTCCTGGACGAAGGAATCTGCCACTGAGGGACAGCTTGAATTCTCACTTGTGGAAGGAAGGCATATCCTTGGATGCTGGGAGGGTCCCAGGTGAGACTTTGTCTAGATTCACCAGAGAACCCAGAGACTCCAGAGAGAGCCTTGTAAGGGAAAAGGATTCCGTGCCCCTTCCTCTGAAGCACCCCTGTACTGAGAGGAAGCCAGACTTGGGTGGGAAATTTAAGGTCTGGGAAAATAACCTCTGCCCCTACTGCTCTCAGAAGAAATTTCCATGGGGCAGGAGGCCTTGCTGCAGTCAGATGTTCTGGAATTGAACAGTATGATTTGATCACAGGGAAAGTCCATGGCCTTAAACTGGTAGTCTGAGGGTAGGCCAGTAGTTCTAAGCCAGACAAAGCGCCTCAGAGAGATGGCATGGGCCATGGTTCTGGAGGTGGCATCCTTGTTGTCATCTGCCCTATGGAATTGGCACTACATAGCTTCCAGGGCAGGTTTTGCCGTGTCCACCAGCTCCTGCACCATAGAACCAGGACAGAATTCCGCAGTGCTTTTTTGATATTTGGCCGTAAAAGCCATGTAGGAAAGAATTTTGACAAGCATCAGTGGTAAGCTATGAAATCTATTTTTCTGGTGTCCTTGTCTGGGGGTAAGAAGGACAAGGAGAGCCCAGCTTTCTCTCAAGCTGCCTGCTGCACTATACTCACATGGCTGGGATGTACAGACAGGCACTCAGTATTGTTGTTAAACAATTGATATATTTATGTATTTATTTATTATCATTTCCAGCCTGCTTGCCAACCCCTGCCACAGAAGTGGGGGTTTGAAGCAGTTTCATGGTATTTTTATTTATATTTTTCCATTATAGTAGGCACGACCAGTCTTTTAGGAGGTGGAAGACCTTTCATCTCCCTATAATCTTTTTATCCTCATCCTCACCTTGGATGAACTCCTGAGAAGGGAGGTCCAGGGAATCTAATATGTAATGGATAAAGGTAAGCATAGGGGAGGAATCCTCCTGGTTAGTCGAGGAAGTTCCAAGGAGAGGGTAGCGGACACATAAGGTTCTAGGCCCTCCAAAGTCATGTCAGAGGCATCATAAAATTATTATTCATCAACTGTATCACCTTCACAGTCTGCAGAAAAGAGAACTGTGGAAAAGTGCATACTAGCCCCAGTAAACATCTTTTGTAAGGTCTAAAGGACGTGCCATGCTTTTGTCAAATTTTGCACAGTAGGGACCTGCGCAGACACTGCTGAATATACTGTTTTTTCTTTATTCTTTAAGCTGCCTGTTGTCTCCCTATTGGCTTTCCCAGGAGGAACAGGAGCATTTTTATTTTGACAGAGTTTTTTAGCCACTTCATCAGCAGCTTGATCAAGCTTCCTTTTTTTCCCTATCACTTTTATCATTTAATTTGTGAGTAACTTCATCAGCTCCTCTGGAAGCTTTATTTTCTGGCTGGGATTTGGAAGCTTCATCGGCACCCCTGCTTACATTTTCATTGTTATTGCTTTAGATGGCCCCTCATCGGTAGCCCTCGATTTTTCCTCAGCCATAATTATTATTTAGGTCTCTTTGCCCTGTGCCAATTTTGCAAAGAGAACCCAAGATCAGGATCAAAATACAACTGAGTACAGGTTTCTGTGAAATGCTGCGAAGCCAGTCATGTGACAGTTTTTTTTTTGTTGTTTTTTTTTAAGTAGTACTGGGAATCTATACCAATGCCAATCTTATAGAGAACCCAGCAATACCAGTCAAAACTGAGCAAATGATTCTGTTGATGCTGTGAAGTCAGTCCTGTGACAGTTTTACACTTTTAGGTCCAGTTTTATGTAATTATGGGAATCTCTGATCGTGCCAATCCTCAGAGAACCTAGCAGCAACTGTCAAAATTTGAAGTACAATTGGTTGCCTCGCAATATAACCCGCGAGGTCTGAGGTAAAAAATAAGACAAAACACAAAAACTCGTCGGTTCCTTCATGAATTGCATTAAAAAAGTGAAGAACCATCGAAATTAAGTATCTGCGGTAAAAACAAATATAATTTAAGCAGATACAGTAAAAATAATATGAAAATAAAGCAGTTGAGGTAAAAATAATGCAAACGCGCAAAAAAAGACACAATCGCTAACAAAAAACTTAAAATTACACTCAGCACATTAAAAAAGTGTAATTCATGAGGACAACTTTACCAAGATAAGTGATTAGGATGCTGTCAACAAGGAAAGCTGAGAGGCACCTCGCGGCAATGTTGCTTAGTCAGCGGAGAAAAAATTCTGAAGCCCTTCAGGCTGCTCTCACTCAGCTCACTACCCTCCTATTTTTTGACGGGCAGATGCCCATGCTCATTTAAATTAATTCTCTTAAAAGCATACCTCCAGGGCAGTTATACCTAGCCAACTAACTGCTATTGTTACTGATGCTAAAGGACTCCTGGGGTAAGAAACAGGAAGGTGTGTAATTTTTATTCAGTGAAAATTCAGATAACCACCTCTGGTAAAAACTTAGGATTTGTATGCAAAGAAACTGTCTTTGTGAAAAATCAAATAAAGAGGCTGACACATTAGATCCTCAATGCGGAAATCTTTCAAGCAGAAGTGACTGCAATTAGAAATAACATCTTCCGTGATAGGAATTGTGGGCCACAACTAGTGGCAGGCTCAAAAGGAGCCAATGTCAGTTTCTCAAGCATGAATTCAGGCCCCAGGGTAGGACTGGATTATGGATAGGAGGTTTCATTTGGAGAACGCCTCTCAGAAATGTATGTTACGCCTCTAAATTGGCAATCGTATGACCATCAGTAGGGACATGGAATGCTAATACAGTGGCCAAATGTACCTTAAGAAAGGAATACTGTAGGCCAGAGTCTGCCAGGGACAGCAAATATTCCATGAAACTATACACTGGACACATGAATGAGTCCAAATTCATGGAAGCATCCCACAGAGTGAACTGCTTCCATTTCAAGGAATATGTATGTCTGGTAGAAGGCTTCCTAGCCACAGTCAGTAC
Organism: Neoceratodus forsteri; assembly: GCA_016271365.2. Classification (NCBI taxonomy): domain Eukaryota; kingdom Metazoa; phylum Chordata; order Ceratodontiformes; family Ceratodontidae; genus Neoceratodus; species Neoceratodus forsteri. Next base: position 429,951,891 of record CM028130.1, read on the forward strand.
ATCAGCAACCTTGGGGGATACCCAAAACATGCAATGTCTATGTCTTCATGATCCATGCATGCAGATATAGGGACTTCAGGTTCAGATGGACCAGGGATCCCTTGTCCTTGACAACAGACGCCCAACCAGAGGTAGAGGGACAGAAGGTTCCACTGCCATCTGTGGCAGAAGAGGAAGCCATATTTGGTGAGGCTATAAGGCAGCAATGAGTATGAGAGTGACACTTACTATCTGCAGCTTAATCAGAACCCTCTGTATTAGATGAATTGGGGGAAATGAGTACAGGAATTTCCCTTTCCAAGAGAAGGAAAATGCGTCTCACCTAAAAAACTCCAGGCCCAGGATGGAGACAGCAGAAATGTGTCAGTTTGCATTGTGTGGGGAGGTAAAAAGGTCTACCTCTGAATGACTGATGACCCCATCTTGTGAAGAGGTCATTTACTATGGAAGTCAGCAGTTCCCATTCATGAATCCTAGACTGTGACCTGCTTAGCCTGTCTGCTAAGACATTTTGGAGACCTGGGAGATGCACGGCTAATAGCTGCAGGCCATGGGACAAAGCCCAGTACCACACTCTCACTGCTTCCCTGCATAGAGGATAGGAGTGAGTGCCCCCTTGTTTGTTGATGAAATGCATCACACTTATATTGTCTGTCTGGATTAACAGAGGACTTGGGTAACAATGCTTCTAAAATGCCAAAAGGCTGTACAGGACAGCCCTCATTTCTAAGACATTTATATGCAGCTTGACCATCACCTTGGTCCATGATCCCTGCATCTGCTAATGGCCAAGATGAGCACCCCAGCCGGATTCTGAGGCATCCGTGGTAAGTTTCTATACAGGAGCTGGTACAAGGAATGGAATGCCCTTTAACAGGTTTTCATGAGCCATCCACCATATTAATGCTCTGCAAAGCAGAGATGTTTTGAGAACCATTCAGTCCAGCTCAACTGTCAACTGATCCCACTGGACCCTGAGTGTCCACTGAGGGCTTCTCATATAGCGGTGGGCCAGTGTCACAGTCACTATGGCCAAAGCGATAAGGCCCAGGAGCCTTAACACTGTTCTTGCAAAGATATACTAACCCCTGTACACCAACTGTGCTTAGGCAATCTGATCGTCTGCTCTATCCTGTGGCAGGAAAGGACATCCCTCCTGTGTCCAAGACTGCCTCTATGTACTGCAGCCTTTGGCAGGGAGTCAACACAGACTATGGCACATTCACTATGACCCCCAAGTCTTCAAACAACTGCCGTGTCTGAGACAGAGTATGCAGTAGTTTTCCTGAAGCTGGCCTTCAGAAACCACTTGTACAGACAGGGGAACACACACAGGCCTTACCTGCGAAGGGCTGCTGCAATTACTGCCACTACTACCAAGTATTTGGTAAAGACCTATGGCACAGAAGACAAGCCAAAGGGCAATATTCTGAACTGGTAATGCTCTCCCTCCAACACAAAGTGGAAATATTGTCTGTGAGATTTCCTAATCTTGACATGAAGGTATGCATCCTTTATGTCCAAAGAACAAAGCCAGTTCCCTGTTTGCAGAAGGGGAATTAAAGCTTGCAGGGATACTATCAAAATTGTTTGTATTCAATGTAAAAGCTGAAATCCCAACACATAATGCAGATCCCATGTCCATTTCAGGACCAGGAAGTAAATGGAATAGAACCCTTTGTTTCTCTGTCGAGAAGGAACTGGTTCTGTAGCAAGTTTTGGAAATAATTACCGAACTTCTTCCTTCAGAAGGGAAAAATGTCCCTCAAGATAATGAGAAGGAGGTGGAGAATGATTTGGAAGGGTCTCAGCTCCAGAGCATGCCCCCTTGCAATTATCTCCAGAACCCACTCGTCCGTAGTAATCTCCCAATGTTGTTTCAGATGCAGGAAGAGTCTGCCCCTCACAACCACCCCAGAAGCAACAGTGCAGGTGGGGGAGTATCTGGAAGAGAGTCATGCAGAAAAGGTGGGGCAGTGCCACTGCTACCATCTACTTTGGGTGCTTCTGTATGGGCACCTGGGGGGAAGGGGACCCAGCAGAGGACCACTTCCCTTATCTCGGCCTTGCTGACAGTAGGCAGGACCTCATCTGACAGTAGACTGATGAAAGTAGCTTCTCCCATGACCCTTAGCAGGAGTGGGATACAGGGACTTTACAGACCTTAGAGTCATTTTTGAGGACTGAAGGCCACGTAGTGCCTCTTTAAAATCACAGCCAAATAATTTTGCTCCTCTAAAGAGAGCATTCAAAACTGTGTGCTGCACATCATTGGCAAGGCCAGCAACTCTGAGCCATGAATATTTCCTCATGCAAATGCTTGAAACAGCAGCTCTGGCAGAAGCATTAGAGACATCATAAGCCAAGTGTAGCAAATGTTTGCCAACCTCAGCATCAGAAGATAATGTTTTAAGTAACTCATTCTTGGCAGAGTCACCAGGCAAAGCCTGGGCTGCAGTATAAGCAGCTTTCCACAGGCTGTTTTGATATTCTATCATGTGGACCTGGTAGTTTGCAATTCTAAGACTCAGTGAGGCAGAGATAGATGTACGCTTACCCATCACATCCAGCCTCCTAGATTCTTTATCAGGAGGCAAAGTACTCATGTTTAGGTGCCCTAGACCTATCATGAGTAGCCATGATAACCACAGAGTCAGTTTCTAGCTGGTTAGCAAAAGGCTTAGCAGATGGTGCAGGATACTACTTATCAGCCTTTCTAGGAACTGCAGGCCGTGAATTTGGTCTGTACCATGCAGTGAAGGTAGCATCTTCTAATGCAGGGTACATGGGTGGAAGTATAATGGAGGGTGTGCAAGGCATCTCCAAAAAATTATATTAAATTTATTTTTGTGGAATCCTCCTCTTCCACAGCAAAGCTCACTGCAGACTGCATTTGCTGCATCATGGCTTGAAAGGTTGGCTCTGCAAGAGGAGATCTCACGGGTATAGACCATGGAGTCCTCACTGCAGAATGCAAGGGTAGAACTAGAGCAAGGTGCAACATATTGTTTTCCCTCATATTCCTCCTCTAAAACCATGAGGTCAGGATTATATTCAACTTCATCAACAACATTCCTATCTATGAAGTGAGACACAGAATGTACCAGTGATACTGGTGGCAGTTGAGAGGAAGGAATCTATGACATGCTAGTAGAAGCCATCAATGAGGGCTGTGTTGGATGACAATGGCATCATACAGTACTGTCCATAGTAGGTATGGCTGCACCTAAGCCATGCCCCAATCCTGTTGTGTCAATGATAGCTGGGGGCTGCAGTCAATGCCACCAGAGCAGGCGTTGATGATGTTTTACCTTGTTTCAACAGCGGCAGGGACATTGCCTGTGAAGCAGACCTGCCCTGTTCTTTGTGTTTATGGATGAATGACAAGGAGGCCCATGATGACTACCATTCTTTGTCACTATCCTTAGCCTTCGACAACCGCATTTCAGCCAACAGTGAGGGTGAAGCAGATATTGAATCTTTTCCTTCTCAATGGCTTTCATTTAAGACAAGGACATTTTCTAGGGCTCTCTTGTGATTTTGTTTTTTTAGCCTGGCTGAAGCTCTGGCAAATCTCAAAAGTCCTCACATTGTGAGACAAGCCCAAACAGTACACACAAGCCATGTTGGTGTCCACTTATCAATCTTATCTCCACACTTACAATACCCAAATAAAGGCTCTTTCAACTTTGCAGGCATAGAGAGACGATGACAGAACACTAATAAAAGGAAACATAACAAATGCCAATTGCTAAGTTGACAGCGTTTCCTTCAGCAGATCCAAAAAGAATGATCGACGACAGAAGAAAGAACTGGGAAGTGATCGAGCTGCCCATGTTTATACATGCGTAGACACTGCTCGTCATTGTGGGCAGCCCCCAGCTAGCAAAAGTTAACAAGTGGTCCTAACACTGACAGCTTATAGTTCCAAAGGTGTGGCCTAATAGAGGAACTTCCTCGAAGATCTTAAGTTACAAAAAAAGAAGGTGGTATAAATGCAATTAAGAGAACACTGAGTGGGAAGTAGCATCAATAAGCCATTCCAGTCTGGTTTTCAGCTCCTCCACAGAACAAAGATCACCTTGTTGAGCATAATAAATTATTTCTATATTAAAGAGGGATATGGGTGAGGTAGCCATAGTGGTTCTCCTTGATCTGTCATTGGTATATGACACCATCAATCTTTGGGAACTTACTGATTGCCTGAGGAAGCATGGAGGCCTTTCCTGAATCATAATGACATGGCCCTGGTTCTTTCTTGTACATCGCAAGCAGTCTTTTATTTAGGGAATTAGACTGTTTTGACTCTGTGGTTTCCCAGGGATCAGTTCTGTTCCTGATGTTATTCTTAAAGTACATACTTCATTCAACTTTGTGGTTACCCAGGGATCAGTTCTGTTCCTTTTTTTATTCTTAAAATACATACTTCCACTCAGAGGTGTAATCCTAAAGCAAGGCTTGAATTTTTACTGCTGTGGCATTTCAGTCAGCTGTACAGTATCTTTTAGTTGTACCTGATTAGGGTAGCCAAGTTCATAGAAGTCATAGGAGGGGTATGAGTCTATAACATTAGCCACATTTGACCTGCTATTTTTCAATGGATTTGTTTAATTAATGTAATGTACAAAATATCTAGCCAACACGTCCTTAGGGCTGTCAATAGCCTTACTACTCACTAACACTTCCAAAAGGCTTCTCCATATGGTCACCACTCTTTGGCTCAACCAAGCTCCTCTTTATAGGTTCATAGGTCCAATACAAGTCAAGTAGCTTGTTCACGCCATAATTAGACTCGCCACATATCAGCAGTAATAACTGGTTTTACTATTACCCATGTATTCATCCAATAATCTTTTGAAGGAATTCAAATCAGGAGCTTTAATCACAAATTCTGGCAAAGCATTCCACACGCTTACAACTCTCTGATTAAACCAGTTTCCTTGTCTTGAAGTTTTATATAGTCCACCCCTTAATGGATAACAGTGGAGTCGTGTTCGTCCATAACCCTCTTTTTTTCTCAGTCCAGCTGATTCCTTTAGGATCTCATTATGAAAGGCCTTATAAACATAACAAAGGTCTTCTCTGCTCCTTCTGTATGATAATGAGCATAGCCCCAAATCGTTCAGTCTGTCTTCATATGGTTTTTCATTTAGTTTACAGACTTTTTTTTATATCCTTCTCTGGACCTGCTACACTAGTTTTATACTGCCTATGGTTTGAGGAGTACAAACGAGGTTACCACATTCCAAGACAGGTCTAACCAAAGATGTATACAATTCCCCTTTCAGTTGATATCTGTGAGTCCTTGTCTCTCTATCCATTTTCTTTCTCTCCAGACCTATGTATTCCTACAGATCATCTTCTGTGAATGCTCTATATACGAGACAAAAATCGCCCCAAAGGCATCAGTACTCAAGAGGGAATAACTTCAGTTCTTCTAATCTCTCTTCACATGGTAAATTCAATAGCATTTTATTTGTTTTGTTGCCCTTCTCTGCACACTCTCTCCAGAGGTTTAATGCTTCCTTTTTTATGCCGTGACCAAAATTGTACACAGTACTCAAAATTGAGGCTGCTGAAATTGCTGTGCTGGAGAGTTGTCTAGTCAAACTCAGAAGTTAGGTAGTCTTTAACTGGCAAAGACTGAATACTAGGAAGAAATAGTAGTTTTTGGTGGTCTTTCCTTGACTAAGGTAAGCCATTACTGAGAGCAAAAAGCTGCCCGCCATTGAAAGAGTTCAGGTAAAGGCTTGGCAGGTTATATGCAACCTGGAAGTTACTCTGGACTATGAGCAGACCTTTGATTTTCACATTTTTGCTGTTGTTTGGTGCAGCTTTTGCAACCTGAAAAAATGTTGTCAGGTTGTGTCCCTACCTTGACCAAGGCGATTTGGAAACACTAGAGTGGGCATTTGCCTCCTCCTGGTAAGCAATAGGACATGACAAGGTGTGAATTTCGCTGTGATAACCACACTCCCGGGGCGTCGTCAGGCACGAGTCTGCAGGTCAAGTGCCAGCTGTCCCTCGGAGTGCGGTTATCACAGTGTAATGCACATCCTCAGAGTGTCTCACTGCGCTTATAAAAAGGGTGTCTAGGCTACTGGCAACTGTATTAAAAAACACAAAGAATATGCAGTAGGTTGAAAACAAAAACATCAAATAGTCCCTCCCCCAATAGGTGCCAACAGCAGGCACCGTCAGATGTATCAGTGGGTTTGTATGTGGAGTGGTCTGGTCACAACTGTTTGTTCTGTTGCCCCCCCCCCCAAACAATTTCTTACTTGGAGTTTATTTCATGTGTTATTTGTTTGTTTTCACTGTGCTGCTTTCATTTGGTGATGCCCTCCCCGACCAAGGTTCATTTCAGACCTAAATCGGGATTGAATGAGCAACCGAAAAAGCCCATCTCAGCATTTCAAGAAATATATTGGTAGTCTCTTCATTTATTTCTTCCAACCCCATCCCACACAGACACACTTTCACTTCTGTGTGTAGCGAGAGAGAGAGCGATGGGACTGACCAAGGATCTGTAACAGGCTAGCCTGCAGCACACTACCAGCTGTGGCAGGGAAATTTATTAAAGTTCTAGCATTCTGTATGTGGGAGTGGGCAAGAAAACATGTGTAAAGATTGTAATCCCTGTATCAAGGTGCACAATGTGCACAAGGTAACGACAATGTTAAATCACTGTTCTGTTCTTGTCAATGTTAAATCACTGTTCTGTTCTTGTTTATAAAAAAAAAAACAAGAAATATTTTAATAGATAAGTTTACTGCTAAGAAACACAGCATCCAAGGTACTGTCTGTACCTTTCAAATTTGTGAGCCAGTAAGCAGAGGTGCAGGTGGACAGGGGTGATGGGGTGGGGGGGACAGGTAGATGGCAAAAGGCAAGTTCAGACAGAAAAGAAACTGGAAAACTGACAAATGTGTTTTGGGCAGAACTTGATGTAAAATGTTAAAACCTACAGAAGCACGGAAGTGAAAACTACAGTTGCTGGAGTATCCCATGATATGGGTAAGTCAAATTGAGCGACTCAATCTGAGCGACTCAGTTTGACCACCTGTTATTAAAGTGACCATGAAAGGATAGCAAGGAGCGGTTTTAGTGAGTGTGAAGGTACAGAACGGTGATGGGCAGAATACAGTGACCAGGATAGGGAGCTATAGGCATTGAGGATGCAGGTGGATGTCTGGCCAGGCAGTTCCCTGCAGGTTGTTTGGTGTTGCGGTATGTGTGATACCTGTGGTGTGGGCAACCTGGGTTCGGTGCTAAGTGGGTGGACATACTTCTGTGTGCATTTTTTTTTTTGCATTTTGGTACTTATGTGCATTTTATTTTGCATTCTGCATCACCGATGACTTGCTCTTCCCCCCTGAATAGCCCCCTCCCGAAGCTTGCCCTGTACCACAGTAGCCGGCTCCCCCCAGAGTTGATTATAATAAGGAAGGGGGGGCGCTGGGGGTAGTACCGCCCACATAAAAATATTAATAGATATCGGTCATGGAAATACTGCTGTGGATGTTCGCTCTTTTTGTATACGCTGTAGTGCAGATCGCCGTTCTTGTATTTGGCAATTTGCACTCGCTGATGTTTCATTTGCTTTTATTTCTTTGCTTATATCACATGGAACCAGTTGCTGGTTATTGGAATCAAACAAACATGGCATCAGTTTCTCTCTTTAAATGCTAGCGGTATGTGCATTGAATTTTTTTAACGTTTTGGATCCTGTTTGGTGGGACTTAGGCATTTTATAAACTGGATTACTGTAATGCACTGTATGAGAACCTGCCTGCAAATCAGATCAGCCACATGCAGCTGCTGCAGAATGTTGTAGCACATTTTCTGACCTCCACCTAGAGGTCAAAGCATATCAGTACTGAGCATTCTGCATTGGCTGCATATTAGGTGGCAGATCAATTTAAGGCATTACCTGTCTGTGATTTTTTTTTACCTCGTGTTTATTAATTTTTACATGAACATGCAGTAAAGCATGCATTTAATGGAATACAAAACTTAAGAGAGGTACAAAAAAAACATGTTAGCATCAGTCATTTCTGAGTCCATTAAGTTTGGTACCACTGTTGGGGTATAATTTAAATGTCCAAAAGACTCATCCTGAGATGACCCCATCGCAGTTTTCAGAAGCTAGCCTCACTAAGACCTGTGGGAGAAGAAGAAATTATATACATCCAACATCAGTTACCATGGCACTTTCCTAGTCATTTTTTCCACAGCTTACAGGGAATGCAATTCATAAGGTATTATTTAGGCTTCATCAGTACTCCACATGCTAGTAACATAGTATATGCAGCTGATTTAAGAAATGTAGCTCCATCAGCTTCAAAACTGAACATTTTTAACAGATAAAAGCTACAAACACTTAAGACAGACAAATGCATTTTCATAGAAAATTTAAACCCAACAAAGAACCCTGCACTCAGTTGTGCTCCACATACTATAATACTGTACCTGGATCTCTCTTTTGGTGCACACCCTTTCTAGCAACCGTGTGGCATCTCATGGGCAGTGCCATTTTATTAAACTGTCAAGATTTCTTAAATGCAAACCAACCACAGATCACTTCAAATCACCATCAAAAAGAGAGAAAGAAAACATTTTATGTAGCATTTTCATTGAAACTTATGCATGGGCAATAATTAGGGTTAATGAACTATATGCATTTTACCTCAATTGTCCCATAAGAAAAAAGTCTCTCCCAACACTTCAGCCTTCTTCTTCCGACTGTTCTGTGAAATTCTGCTCCAGTGAGGTCCGATTTTGAAATTCAGCAACAATTTTATCCACATGTTTTTTGACTTCTTCCGGATCACTAAACTGGAAGTTTTTTCCACCATATGTGATTTGCAATCTAGCAGGGACCAGCAGCGAGTGAGAAACCCCAAGCCCATGTAGTTGCTGCCTCATGGGGTCGAATACTTTCTGGTGACTCCAAGTAGCAAACGACCAGTCAGGTAACAGTTTGACTTCTTGGCCATCCATTTTACCTGGATTATGGGCTCTCGCCCAATTAAGGATTAAGTCCTTGATATCTGGTCCATCGGTGATCAGTAAGATTGTTCTATTATAGTCCTGGTTCATCTAGGCCCTACGAAAGTTCACTGTGTGCTTTCTTCAGCACCTCTGGAGCTGGGCACAAGTTTTCAGGCATGCTGTCCTGCAACCAGGTGCACAGAAACATTAGCAGGTTGTCTCCTTTGTACCTTCTGAGAGTCCGGCTAAACGGACATTCATTGCTCTACTGGCATTTTAGTCGGGCTCTCAAATGACTATTTTGAGTCATCATTTTTGCCTTCACAGCCTGTGTGTGCTGAAAGCATTCATCTGCCTTTCTTACACTTGTTACTGCACCATCAATCTTCGCATCCTGGGCAATTAGTCTATCCAGTACCTTTTCTATTTTTTGGTCCATATCCCTGACCGCGTTTAATACTGTGTCCCATAAAGGAGGCTCTCCCCCTTCCCCACTAGAGCTGGGAAGGCTGGATGCATCTCCTGCACCTTGCTGTAGTGGTTGTTGCTGCATGGATTTTTGATTTGATCCTCCCGGTTGAGTTTTTTGCTGACCCATCATAAAGTTGGTATCTTCTGAATCCGTGGAATCTAAGCTGTGTAGTGATATAACAAAAAGTGGATAATACTTTCTCCAACTGCATAAAAAAGCACTTTTAACATGGTTCGATGTGGAGCTGATCAGAAACCCGTTCTGTCGTGAGTGTGGCTCTCTAGCGCCCCCACCTGTCTATGATTTAATGTTTTATCTGTCTGTCTATCTACCTACCTACCTACCTATCTAGGACACTGAGGCAGTATATGCATAGCCTAGTGGCTATAGTACAAAGCTGTGATCCTGAAGACCCAGGTTTGACTCCCACAAATGTCACATACTGTAAGATCCAGAATAAGTCACTAATCCTCCCTATGCTTAATTCTCTTTTGATCCCTGTACCTAACATACTGACCTTTTGTTGACCCCTCTGCATACCTCTCAACTATCCCTGATTACGAGGGACTTCACTCATTTTACCCACTTAGAATGGCTCTGTTCCTCATTCATCCCTCTTGGAAAAGGTGCAGCCCACACCAAGAATATGCTATAAATTCAGACTTTAAAGCAGAAATATATAATATTCTAAGATGCTAAATCAAAAATACACTTTCTACAAATAAACAAAATGGTTTCCAGCATGTTCTCAGCTTGTATTTCCATGTTTGATGAAGTGTCTCTCATTATGAGGAACACTGTCCCTCATTGTCCCTCATTTTTAGTGTCTGCGTTCCTCATTTTTGTCACAAAAGACTGAGAGATAAGCCCCTCTGTGTGGGTCTAACAGCTGTCTGTGGACTGTAAAGCACTTTGGGAAACAAGTGTATGAATGGTGCAATAGAAAACCAAATAACTTATTTTTTCATCACTATTTTGACACAGTGGTCTGGATTTCCAAAAGCAGACACAAGGCCTGTGGACTAACGTGTGGTCATGGACATTAGGCTGTGGACACTACTTGTCTATCATACGTACTTGCCTCCAATTTCCCAAATATGAGCACATACTGTATATGGCAGTTGGACATGCTCTGTGGCAGCCTGCATTTATATTTAGATGAGAGCAACACTAAAACGCACACAATCGACCCCAACAATGACTGCAGCTAGACCATAAGGATGTGCATTACAGCACACCAGCAACCCTGAGAAGAAAACGAGGTGGAAAAAACCCCAATGACAGGATGACGTATGGCCGTCTGTTGGCCTGGCACTGCAGACTAGGCACTCACCTCCACAAATAATCTGGATCTTGAATTTGTCAATGCTCCCAGGGTCCCCGCTGGGGGTGGGGGTGGGGAGGTTAGGGTAAGTACCTGGGGAAGGCGGGTAACAGGGCTGGAGAGGCTAACCTGATGGGGGCAGGTCAACCGTGAAGTGGATAAACATAAGCTTGAGGAAAAAAGATAGTAACTGTTTTTTCAGTAACATGTTCCAGAGACCAATCTTCAAAGTGATCTCCCCTCTGCATGCAGTTCTCACTTATTATTCCCATGCCTGTGCTTTGCGGATTTGTACTTAAAAAAATAATAGCCTGTCTCCTTAATATGGGAGGGGCTCCAGCTGACAGCCATGTGGAGTAGTTACAGGGCAACATCTTCTCCTAGACAAACAAAATCACACATAGCCCCATAATGTCAGGCATCACAAGAGATATATGTGCAATTCACCATGAAAAATCAGGCTGGTTCAACTTCAGGTTGTTTCAGCTTAAAGCAGGAATGCATGGTGCCAAAGGGCCTATCACACATTCTGCAAAGGGTAGGAACAGAAGACATAACACGTGTTTTCGTCCTGCACAGGATTCATCAGTGTGCCTCATCTGTATCTCACCCCAGGGAAAAATGAACCAGCCCTAATTTGGTCTTACAGGTCTGGGTCATGGAGGGCCCAAAAAAAGAAAGCAAGCTAAAAAGACAAAAGAACTTCAGCACAAAATCACCCAGGTAAGGATTACCCAAAAAGGGCACTGGTAACAATGCCAGGTTTCAAAGAAATACAGAATCACCCATGTACACATGCATCTCTTCTCCTAGAGCTGTATGTGTACAAACTGGAGGTTTTGTACACAACTGGACTTAATTTTAAAAGTAGTCCTATATTTATAACAGGGTAAAATGTATTTTCTTTTTAAGGCTCAAATTTCCAGTAAAAAGTTCTTTTTGTGCTCCTGCCATACTGTTAATGGCAGGAGAACAAAAACACTTAATTCTGGATCACAGACTTCAAGGCATTTGGATTCATCTCTGTTATAAACATTGAGTTTATGCAGGCCTGCAATTATAATCCCTCAATCCCACCACCACGTTTTCACACATTCATCATTTCTTAGTTCATAATAATATATTTTTTTAATCATTCTTATACAGTGATATAGTGGTGCGCAAAAGTGTTAGTAATGCTTCTTGCAGAACTGCCATCTACAGTACACACACAGAGGTTGTCCCCTGAGGGCTACACTTAAAAATAGTTGGCAGTGATGGTGAATGAACTCTCTGCCTGCTTTTCTCATTTCTGGGCAACTCTGTACAGTACATGTGTACACGCACGACCTTTTATAATAAGTTACTACATTTACACCAAGGTGCACATGCAGTATATCTGACAACCTAAAGGTGACCAAACAGTGTGAAAAGGCGATGGGGCGAGCAAACAGAATGCTGGGGTGCATAGGGAGGGGCATAACAAGCATGAGGAAAGAGGCCGTGATGCCACTGTACATATCACTGGTGAGGCCTCAGCTGGAGTACTGCATCCAGTTCTGGAGACCACATCTCTGGAAGGACATTGACAAAATAGAGGCAGCCCAGAGAAGAGCAACAAAGATGGTACATGGACTGCACCAGAAGCCCTACGAAGAAAGACTTAAGGACCTTAATATCTATTCACTGGAGGAAAGTAGGGAGAGAGGAGAGACTTTCAAGTACCTTGGGGAATAAATGGTACCTGTGGAAAGCATATTTCAGAGAAAAATCTGCACAAGAACAAGAGGGCATGATAGGAGGCTGAAGGGTGGAAGGCTTAGGGGTAATTTTAGGAAGCACTTTTTCACTGAAAGGGAAGTGGAGCCATGGAATAGCCTTCCAGCACCACTGGTGGGGGTGAAAACCATAAGGGGGTTCAAGAGTGTATTTGATAGATATAAGGGTACCCTGGAGATGTGCAGAGCAGGAGAGCCACAGATCAAATAGGATCTGGGGCTGCAGCAGTGAATAGGGAAATGGGCAGACTGGGTGGGACATATGGTTCTTATCTGCTGACAGATTCAATGTTTCTATGAACCATAAGTTTCAATTGTGGCCCCTTTTAGCTCAGGCTGCTGCTTACAACAGCTTAGCCTACATCCTACCACAAAGTTACCAAATATTAAAATATTAATTAACATCGGTACTGAGTGTTGAACTGAGAGCCTTGAATTTAGATAACAGGTCTGCCAGATAACTTAAATGGAAGCTCCTCCAGCTCAGCCAGTAGGGAACCATTTTCAGACTTGGTTGATTACAACAGTAGCCATACATGTGTATACAGTAAATATTGTAGCTGCTTGTTAGAAAAAAAAAAGACTTGAGTTACTAAAGTCTAAACCAGAAGCAAGTAAAACTTATAAAGCCTGGTAAGCTCAAATTTATGTGCTACTGTATTATTCTTGTCCAGAAAATTACTAAGAAGGGGAACCAAACCTATGGGGGCAAGATGAGGACTGTACAGATCAACTGAAGCTGGTAGTGTTGCAGGAGGCTCCAGGTCAATACCAGAGTCCCAAGGCAGGAAACAGAGGAGAGGCCCATAGCGCTGGAGGTGAGCAACTGGGAGAACAAATAAAGTTAACAGATAAAGTTAGAAACAAAAACAGAGATAGGAAAAATCACGTCTTGCGTAGGTGGACTTTTGGTTTCTGTGACTGGAGTCCTCCACCTTGAAAGAGCTGGTTAACTGGCAGTCCTCCACTCTTGAATGAGCTGCAGTGTGGAAGTTCTCCTCTTTCAGAAAATGGGCCTAGTTTAGAGCACAACCCAGGGATGCGTCAGTGCTAGGCTAAACAAGCATTTGTCAATGTCGAATGTTGCTTGCTTGTATGTGCTGTTTAAGTATTTGGAAGTGATAGTTCCATGCCTTCCTCTCAAGACATCCACTGTGTCTTTCTGTTCAGTATTCACAGAAGATTGGGAGGGGCAAGGGCCACAGCAGTACAGCAGTTGCCAAGGGGATGAAGAGGTGGACAATAGTCCATTCAAAGGCAAGAGTGCTGCAGGAGCTTACTAAATTGAAGGTGGACAAAGCGATGGAACCAGATGGCATATGCCCAAGGATATTAAGAGAACTGCGAAGGGAGATAGCAGTACCTCTGGCAGCCATGTTCACTGAGTCATTCAACACGAGTGAATTGGAGGAGGGCACATGTGGTCCCTCTACACAAGTCTGGCAGCAGGGAGGAGGCAGGGAACAATAAGCCGTTCAGCCTCACCTCAGTAGTGGGGAAGATCATGGAGACATTGCTTAAAGAAAGGATAGTGGGGCATCTAGAAGCCATTGGAGCCCAGGACCATAGACAACATGGATTCACAGTAGGGACATCATGTCAGACAAATCTGGTTGATTTCTTTGACTGGGTGACAAAGGAAGTGAATCAGGGTGGGGCAGTGGACGCTTACCTTGATTTCAGCAAAGCTTTTGACACCATCCCATATAGGAGGCTGGTAAGCTAGCTGGGTAGGCTGGGCATGGGGGAAAGGGTGGTAAACTGGGTTAGAAACTGGCTAACAGACAGGAGGCAGAGAGGATGGTAAATGGGTGCAGTCTAGAGAGGGGTGACAAGTGGGGAGCTGCAGGATCGGTCCTGGGGCCAGTCCTGTTCAATGTCTTCATTAGTAATATTGCAGAACGTCTGAAGGGAATTTTTTCACCAAATTTTCAACATAGCCATTTTAAGACCTCTGCTCATGAACAGTGTAACTGTGATTTTCTTACTCTCTCCCAAACATTGATTGCGCACACCGAATGCGCCATTGTGCGCTACATGCACGGAAACACATTTTGGGAGGCATGTGAAAAACGACAGCTGTACTGCTCATAAGGAGGTGTAGTAAAATGGCAATGTTGAAAATCTGGAGTGCAAATATTACAAATTTGCGAACTTACGAGCGTGCATAGAAACTGCGCAACACACGCTCGTAAAACAGTCATATTTAGGAATTTTTTCACCAAATTTTCAAAATAGCCATTATAAGACTTCTGCTCATGAACAGTGTCACTGTGATTTTCTTAATGTGTCCCATACATTGATTTCACACACCGACTGCGCCATTGTGCGCTACATGCGCGGAAACATGTTTTGGGCAAGATGTGAAAAATGACAGCTGTACTGCTCATAAGGACATGTGGTAAAATGGCAATGTTGAAAATCTGGAGTGAAAATATTGAAAATTCGCTAACTTATGAACGTGCGTAGGATCAGCACAACAAATGCTTGTAAAACAGTCATTTTTGGGAATTTTTTCACCAAATTTTTTACATAGCCATTTTAACACTTCTACTCAGAGATGTGAAAAATGACAGCTGTATTGCTCATAAGGAGGTGTGGTAAAATGGCAATGTTGAAAATCTGGAGTGAAAATATAAAAAATTTGAGAACTTACGAGCGTGCGTAGGAACTGCGCAATGCACGCTCGTAAAACAGTAATTTTTAAGAATTTTTACACCATATTTGCAAAATAGGCTTTCTGAGAGCCCACCTTATGAACGCTGGCACTTTAGTTTCGTTAATCAGTCCCGAAAGGTGATTTTCGTGCAGTGACTGCGAAATCACCCTTTGGGCCCGATTAACGCCATGACAGTGACATAATTCATGAAGAGGGGTCCCAAAAACCCCATGTTGAAAATTTGGTGCCAAAATAACAAAAAAATGCCTGAGATATGCAGCAAAGTTGAAAAAACCCTTTCTATCCTATTATACAGCTTACCACCATTTCCTCAGTTCATGGTCGGCTCTGAAGAGTGCAGACGTGTTCCCGGTCCACCGAAGATCGTCGCGCTGAGGTCCGGAGGTAAGGTAGGGGTGAGGGGGGGTGTTGGGAGGCAAGCGTGCAGTGGTGGTGCGGGTTGTGGAGGGGGCTGAGAGAAGCGCTGAGGGACAGTTTTGTATTTACAGGTGTATTTTTTTTATAAGATGAAGAGGGACATTTGCCACGCTAGGGTGGCTCAGCGTGGCAGCTGGAAGGCGGTTTGGGGGGCTGGAGCCGACAGGGGATTGGGCACCCGTCGGCTATAACAAATTTTGCCACGCTGGGGTGGGCTCTCAAGCGTGGCACCTGGAAGCTTTGAAGTGGAGCCAGCGGGGATTGGGCACCCCTGTCGGCTGTACAGTGTGTGAGTGGGGAAGAGGGGAAGCATGAGCACGCAGTATGGCAGAATGCGCAGTGTGGAGGGGAGCTCTGCTCAACGAAGCGGAGCTCTCCCTTTCAACTGTACGACCACTGCATTTTCAACTGCTGTCATAGACAGCTGCAGCATTCATTGGTGAACTGTAGCCACACTTGCAAACACACTGACTGAATTGGAAGACAGGTGCCACACCTCTGAAAACTCGGATGATGGCACTATGTTTCTTGCACATGCGTGCAAGCAACATAAAAATTAATATGATCACCCTGCAATTCACAGCAGTGCAATATTTCATAACTGTCCCACATCAATAGTGGCATCCCATACTACTCAGAATTCACATGTCCCACATGAAGACGGTGCTGTCCATACAAGCTGCACTGTTAAAGCAGAAAATTGTATTAATTCTTGATGCTCAGGCAATAACAAAAACCTTGTGAACGTGAACTCAAGTACGTATTCGGTGTTACTTCTTTTATCAGATCCATGCTACTGTGTATCAGATTTTTGCCTTTCTTACTTATTCAGACGGATATGGTGATGGCCACACAAGTTTGCAACTTCCTAAACTGCTTTTTGATTGAACCACAGGGACTAGGGAAGAAGGCTTCCTTCTGATCCACTATTGAAACATTTTGTCTCCTGAGATTATTTTTTTCACCCTCTACTAAAACGTGTCTGTCAGGTTAAACGGTACCGTGTGTGGGTTCAACCAGACCACACAAAACTTTTTACATCATATCCCTGACTCCAATCCGGGCACACTGGTCCTGCTTCAGCGGGACAGAGGAGGGAGGGAGGGAGGGATGGAGACATTCCTCCTGTGTTTCTGGATGGGGTTAGCCACTGCTCTACAAGTGCAGCTGCCAAAGGAGCAGCATCATTGCCCCACTCAGCAGATAGCGCGAGTTGGTGCAGCACAGCAACTACAGAAAAAACGTTGGTCTCGTCGCAACATGTTGCTAACACCGCTACCACTGGTTGCGCTGCTCCACCTGCTCTCAGCGGGAATCGGTGCCGTCCAGCTCTCCCGCCAGTGCCGGACCAACTGTGGCCCCTGCAAGGTGGTGCTCTGCGCCTCGCTGCCCGCTGTTGGCTGAGCCCTGGGCCCCCCTGTGGCTGCTGCGATGTATGCACTGCAGGCGAGGAAGAACCCTGTGGGATGTCCAGCCGCTGCGCCACTGGGCTGGAGTGTGTTACCAAGGACAAGGTGACAAAGAAGCGGCGGGGGAAAGACGGGCTCTGCGTGTGTAAAAGCCGCTCGGAGGTGTGCGGCAGCGAGGGGGTCACTTACAGCAACACCTGCCAGCTGAGAGCCGCCAGCCTGAAAGCGCAGAAACTATGGGACAGCGCGATCCAGTCAACCGGGAAGGGTGCATGCAGCCAGGGTAAGAGTCCCAGAAGGAGACTGACTTCTTATCTGTGAAGTATTAGCGAGTCCCACATCAGGTGTATTATGGCAGTACACAGTTACAAAGAAGGGGAAGGAGCAGCATTACTTGTGCATACCGCTCAACCTCCTGTGTCCTGCCTCATAAATGAGGGACAAGGCTTAACAGTCAGGGATACTGGACCAAAATTAGGGACATATTTTAAAAATTGATGATATACTCTCAGGAGACTGGTTGAATAAGGGGAATAGCATAAAAAGCATTTTCTGAAGAACACATTTGCAGCTGTAATGTTTTACATTATTAATATTTTGTGCTTACAATTCCACTGTTGAGTCAATGAAACCAACATTTTAACAGGGACAGATCAACATTTTGAGGCAAAATCAGGGACGTCCCTGAAAAATGGGGACAGTTGAGAGGTATGAATGTGAAAGTATGTGATATTGTAAGCCTGAGAGAGCGAGCATGTCTCTCAACTGCTATACATTGCTCTATGAAGTTAAACAGACATCTTCATAATGTTACAGCTATTTCAGGACAGAACACACTATTGAAATTAAAACGGACTTGACATCACTTAATGTTAAGCATACTGTGCATGGTGCCTACTATGCGTGCGTGCATGTGTGTGGAGGGGGGGGGCTCTGCTCACTGAAGCGGAGCTCTCCCTTTCAACTGTACGACCACTGCATTTTCAACTGCTGTCATAGACAGCTGCAGCAGTGATTGGGGAACTGGGGCTGTGCCTGCAAACACAATGACTGAATTGGAAGACGGGTGCCACACCTCCGAAAACTCGGATGATGGTACTATGTTTCTTGCACATGCGTGCAAGCAACATAAAAATGAGGAAAACATCATAGACAACAAGCATTAACATTTGCTGGGGGGGACGGGGACACCATTTCAGCTAGGACTACCATATAGTACATTTACCTATAGCATATGCTGTAGGACTAGTGTACTATACTTTGATGGGTGTTTTGTGTGACTGCCTTATCCTCCCTGCTGTGAGTTAAACCCTTAGAGCTGTCATATACAAAATGACATAAGCTTATCCTAAGAATGTGGCACATGTGTGTGTGGAAAAGACATTACAAAAGGAAAATATCTGACCTTGGCAGTTCTTTTTCTCCAAACAGTTCATATATCACTCCTCACTGCTGGGTAGCTCCTCTCTCACCATCTGCTAGACAGGACAAACTCTGATGTCTGACGATTTTCTAAGGCTATACTACCCCTGGCTCACATGATTATTTTATCAGGTCTATAATTTCCCACAGCTGTTTTTTTCTCTGTTGCACCTACTATAATATACCCACCTCATGGCTCCTTCTTACCTGTAGTCCATATTATCTTTGGCGGCTACCAGCAGCCCCCTTAACTCTCTACAGAACAGCTGCCCTACTAACAACCACAACTGCAGCAAGCCCTTAAGTTGGAGCAGGTAGAGCAGAGGTCAGTGGTCACACTGGGGTGGCCTCCCAAGGCAATAACATGAGACACCGATGTACGGACAGAACTCTACATAGTCTTCACAATATGGAGTCAGTGCCTAAAAATACAGACACAGAGAGATAGAAAATAACAGGAGGGAGAGAGACTAGAAGGAGGGCTCTTGCTGCACCCTCTCCCCTGTGCCATTGGGGGGGGGGGCAGTCACACAGTGATGGAAGGCACTCGCCCACCTTGGAGACTTTCCACTTCCAAGCAGACAGTAGTTGGATTCCCTGGGATCACTGGGTCCATTAGACAGTCAAGCTGACAGCCTCCTTTGTCACGTGATTAACCACCTGATGAATCTTGACTTCAGTAATAATGATGATGAAATTATAGAACTTTTTGAAACAGTTTTTCACACAAGTATACACCATTATTTCCATATCGTAGAATATTTCAATAGAGACGTTCATGTCAAACATCTCAATACTGAAATCTAATAACCATAATGGGAGATAAAGCAGGAAAAGCCAGAGGACCAGCCAAATGCTTAAGCAAACTTAAATGCTTTTATTCTGAGCTTAAACATAAAAATGAAGGATGGCATATTAGCATGGGGTTAGGGCTACTGCTTGTGAGGCCAGTGACTCGGGTTTGGTAACAGGCTCGGGTCGTTGGAGGGTAAGACAGGTGGAGGAGGAGGAGGATGGAGTACCCCAGAGGATGCTCTCCTCCTCAGGGGAGGGAGAGTCACTGGCTGTGCTGCAGTACTACCACTTAGGCCAACACAGGTGGCAACACAGTGTTAGGAAGAAAAGAGGAGACACTGGCCTGGTGTGTCATTGTGTGTGTCCTGAACTTCACCCTTAGCATGCTGACGTCCCAAACAGGTTGGGAGAAACACAAAAATTACATTGGGTCCCTTATTATATCATAAATAACTACAGTACTTTACCTTTTACTGGTGCTGATACAGGTCTCTCAAAGTACACATTAGAATCCCTTGGTAAAGCTTTTGACAAGCTACTAGCTGGGACCGAGGAAACAATTTACTTACTATAGTAATCTTCTTTCTTCTAATAGAGCCTTGCTGTATTCTGACAATATGCAGTTAGCCCTTCTAGTTCAGCTGCTCCAGAGAAGAAAGAGTTAATTCTATGCAGAAGCATAGAATGTTGAGCTTGAGCTTGGTTTTCAAACCTCTGCCCCAGGTACATTCTCTGTAACCGTCAGATTCTTACGAGCACTAAATGACCCAAGACTAACTTTTACTACGTAAAACCCAAATAGGCAAAAGCCAACACCAACCACCTGGGTAAAAGATTCAAGTAAAAAATTCCAGAAAAAAAACCCATAATAATAACAATAATGATAAGAGTATATCCCTCTGAGGTGCAGCACTGGCACATGCCATCCCCTAAATAAAGCTTTGGGGCCGGCCTGGTGGTGCTGAGGGTTGAGGCGCTGGACACCATACCTCGCGCCATGCCGGCAACCCGGGTTTGGGAATGAGCCCGGAGCGCTGGGGGTCGGTAGGGAGAGAGAGGATCGAGCGCCTGGAGGACTGCCTCTCTCGGGAGGGATCCAGGGGTAGTCCAGCGCACCAGCGGCCCCCGGTGGAGACCAGCGGCACTGCGACGCACAGGGGCTCGGAAAATGGGGAAGACATAGGCGGCTGTCTTCCAGACGTGAGTGGGAGCATCCACGTCGCGGGCTGAACAGCACTGCATGTCCCACGTCTGGGACGTAACTAGGGGAAGAAAACATCCCTCCCGCAGGATAGGCAACGGCTCCTCCAGTGTCAACGCTGCCACACGACCAACACTGGCTCCTCACCACTGCCCCCTCTACCTCCCTGGGGGTTGTAGCCCCTCCTGCGCCTCCAGGGGGAGTCATAACTAACTTGAAGATTGTGGGGAACAGCAGCAGGTAGAGCATTCACGGTAGAGAGGCAGCCCAAGAGAGTTCCGCTGGAAGGCAAGGAAAAAGAGTTGAAAAAAAAAAAATAAAGCTTTGGAGTTCTGTGAGGGGAGGCAGGGAAGGAGGTCAAAATACAGCAAGACTCCATTAGAAGAAACAAGATTACTATGGTAATTTTTTCTTCAAACAACGTGAAGTCTTGCTGTATTCTGACAATATGCAGACTACCAAGCAGTATCCCCTGGAGGGGGGTACAGAACCTATTTAGGGAACAAGCTCTGCAGTACTGCTATGCCAAACCTGGCACCACTTCTGGCCTGAGTGTCCAGGCAGTATTGTTTAGTAAATGTGTGAACAGTCTTCCAGGTGACTGCTTTACAGATTTCCAAAAGGGGAAAATCCCTAGCTGCTGCCATAGAAGTAGCTGTACCTCTGGCTGAGTGGGCCCTTAGGCCTGAGGGGGGCTCTCTGCCCAGTTTACCATAACAGAACTGAATACAAGAGACAATCCACCTAGCAAAGGTCCTCTTGAAGGCAGGCTTTCCTTTGCCCACCTCCCCATAGGTAAGGAACAGCCGAGAAGAAAAAATTACTCACCATAGTAATGTTGTTTCTTCTAATGGAGTCTTGCTGTATTCTGACTATATGCAGTTAGCCCCAGTACTTGAACTGCTCCAAAGAGTAAAGGGTTAACTCTATGCAAAGGCATAGAATGTTGAGCTCAAGCTCGGTATTCAAACCTCTGTGTATGGTACTCTGAAGTGTAACCGTCAGATTCTTACGAGCACTAAACTAACTAACTTAAAGTAAGAAATTGTTTCAAAATTTTTGTGCCAAATGGCAAAACAAGGCTTACGGTCAAAGACTCAAGTCGAAACCCCCCAAAAAAGAACACAACAGGTAGTGATTCACCATACTAAAAAGAAAAAACCCTAAGAGATGGAGGCATGTGCAGAACACCTCTAGGGTGCAGAACTGTGCCTGCCCCACCACATCCCAAAACTACTAGGTTCCAGGAGGGGAGGCAGGGAGGGAAGTCAGAATACAGCAAGACTCCATTAGAAGAAACAACATTACTATGGTGAGTAATTTTTTGTTTAAACAACATGAAGTCTTGCTGTATTCTGACTATATGCAGACTACCAAGCAGTAGACCCCTTGGAGGAGGGAGTTACAGAACCTATTTTGGGAACAGGATCTGCAGCACAGCTGTGCCAAACCTAGCATCACTTTGTGACTGAATGTCCAAAGAGTAATGCTTGGTGAAGGTGTGAACAGATTTCCAGGTAGCTGCTTTACATATATCCACTAAAGGTATATCTCTACCTGTTGCAACCGAAGCAGCTGTACCTCTGGTAGAATGAGCCCTCAGGCCTGAGGGAGGCTCCTTCCCAAGTTTTGAGTAGCAGGATTGAATACAAGAGACAATCCACCTGGCAATAAACCTCTTGGTATCAGGTTTGCCCCTTCCCACCTTACCATAAGTGAGAAACAACTGAGAACAATCCTTCCTATGGGCCTTAGTATGCTCAATATAATAACTAAGAGCCCTTTTCACATCTAGATTGTGTAACCTCCTCTCTCCAGAGGAAAATGATCAGTGAAAAAGACAGGCAAAGACATAGACTGGGTCAGGTGAAAGTCTGACACCACCTTGGGAAGGAACCTTCTATTGGTGCGGAGAACCACCTTATCCCTATGAAAGGAAATGAAATCAGGTTCTACTGATAAGGCCTGTAGTTCACTGATCCTCCTTGCAGAGTTAATGGCCACCAGGAATACAGTTTTCCAAGTCAAGTATTTCAGCTTAGCTGAAGATAAAGGTTCACAAGGGGGCTGCATAAGCTATGCAATACAGATGTTCAGATCCCAAGAAGGAGTAGGCTCCCGAAAGGGAGGATTAACACGGACCAAGCCTTTGAAGAATTTCTTGAAAACTGGATGAGAAGCTAGGGAAGAACCCTTATCAGCCAAAAGGAAGGCAGACACAGCTGCTAAATGTACTTTAAGAGTAGTAGGCCAAAGGCCTAAACTGTTAAGATGTACCAAATAGTCCAAAACAGTGGCAATATCAGCCAGCTATGGCTTAGTATGCCTACAAGAGCACCAAAACCCAAATCTTTTCCATTTGGAGTTGTAAGTCTTTCTAGTAGCAGGCTTCCTACTAACCTTTACAATATCCAAGACTAACTGGGAAAGATGCAAGCTTGCATATTCTAGCTCTTCAAGAGCCAGGCTTTGAGTCTGAGAGTCTGAAGATTGCGGTACAGAATCCTCCCCTGAGAGGAGGTGAGGAAATTGTACTGCTTGGGAAGACACAAGGGCAGTGTTACTGACAGTAACAACAGTAGACGATACCAAGGCTGTCTGGCCCAGTCTAGAGCCACCAGAATCACCTTGCAAAGCTGAGTCCTTATTTTTTATCATGACCCTGAATATCAGAGGAAAAGGAGGAAATGCATACAGAAACCTGCTTGTCCAATTTAGCAGAGCATCCTGGGGAACACGACCCAGAAGGGGAGGTCTGCAACAATAAAGAGGAAGTTGATGACTGTACAGGGCTGCAAAGAGATCTATCTCTGGGGTGCCCCATCTCCTGAAAATGACTTGAAGAATGGCAGGGTTCAGGGTCCATTCCTGGTGACCCTGAGAAATCCTGCTGAGAGCATCTGCTAGAATGTTGTCCTTCCCTGGGAGATGCACAGCCATCAAAGAAACCTGAAGGGAATAAGCTAGAGACCATATTTTCATGGCCTCTGTGCACAAGGCCAAGGACCAAGTGCCTCCCTGCTTGTTGATATACCACATGGTTGTAGTATTGTCTGTTCTGATCTGCACCACTTTCCCTTGGACAACCATTGAGAATGTCTGAAGTGCTAGGAAGACAGCTCTTAATTCGAGAAGATTTATGTGCAAAAGGAACTCCTGGTGTGACCAATTTCCCTGAGCTGTGAGATGATCTAAGTGGGCCCCCACCCTAACAAGGAGGCATCTCTGGTGAGAATTACAGAAGGGACCTGACTGAAAAAGGGGATGCCTTGTCGAAGATTGTCTTCCTTCAACCACCACTGAAGGGCCTGGACCAGTGTTTTGGAAACTGGGACCAGTTTGGAGAGAGGGTCCTTTTTCTGAGACCAGAAAGACCTGAGATGAAACTGAATATCTCTCATCTGAAATCTTTCTCCATGAACTACTGCTGCTGAAGCTGCCATGAGGCCCAGCAGATGTAGAAAGTGTCTGGCTGGACGAGACGCTAGAGGACGAAAAGAGGAGGCCAGAGTGACCAATGACTGAACCCTTGAGAGAGGAAGAAATGCTCTTGCCTGAAGTGTATCTATTTCCACCCCTATGAAGGTGAGAAGCTGGACTGGCTCTAGAACAGACTTCTCTAGATTTAGAATGAAGCCCAATGATTCTAGAAGTCCTTGGGTGACCTCTAAAGCTGACTTGACTTGGTCTGAGGACTGGCCCACTAGAAGCCAGTCATCCAGATATGGGAATAGAAGGATGCCCTGCCTCCTGAGGAATGCCACCACTACTGCAAAATACTTGGTGCACACCCTTGGAGCAGATGTTAGGACAAAGGGCATGGCCCAGAACTGGTAATGGCCTGAGGGCAACTCGAACCTGAGGTACTTTCTGTGGGAATGTCTGATAGGTATGTGGAAGTAGGCATCCTTGAGATCCAGGGAGGCTAGCCAGTCTCCTGGTCTCAGAGAGGGAAGAATTACTCCCAGAGTCACCATTTTGAACTTTGGTTTTGTCAAATGTTTGTTCAGGTAACTTAAATCCAATATGGGTCACCACTCCCCTGTCTTTTTGGGGGGTAAGGAAGTATCTTGAATACAGTCCTTTTCCCCTGTGACAAAGAGGTACCTTCTCTACTACTTGCAGAAGCAGAAGAGAGGAGACTTCTGCCTCTAAGGCCTTTGTCTCCAAGGGAGAGGGACGACTGAAAGACTTTGCTCTCATTCTTGGGAACCTTTTGAAAATGAGAACAAGTCCCTGGCTCACTACTTCCAGGACCCATTTGTCTGAAGTAATAGACACCCAGGTCTGGGAGTAGTGAGCCAGCCTGCCCCCTACTGGGATTGGGGAGGCGACCCTGACTGACACCTCAGGGTGTCTGTTTGGCAGGGGGTTTGGACTGAGTAGCTGATGGGGTCCTAGTTACCCCACGCCTACCTCTTCCCCTAAAGAACCCTGTCTGCTGAAAAGAAGAGGAAGAGGCCTGAGCTTGGTAAAAAGGCCTGCCCCTACCCCTAAACTGCTGCCTCTGAGGAGTGGTCTGCTTCTCTTTGGCTGCAGCACTCCTATAGGTGGTCCTGTACTCATCAATTTTCTTCATGTAGTTCTCTGTTTGGTCCCCAAAGACAGAATTACCAATTACAGGAAAATCCATGGCCTTAGCCTGGGTATCCTGTGAGAGGTTGGTACACCTAAGCCAAGCAAATCTCCTCATAGAGATAGATGTAGCCATGACCTATGTTCCCCCTAAGCTGTGCGCATGTGCGCCCGCACAGCAGTTAGAAATAACCCGCACACAGCTTCAGTAGTAGCGCACAAAGCAGCTGACAGGGATCCTCATGTTCATGAAGTAGTGATAACAATCACTCAGATTTAAGACTCAGAGAGCAGGACATGAAAGTGAATAGGAAAGAAACATTGTATGCCCACCCCCAAGGCCACAACCCATTAACTTTAACAAGCCAGCAGTTAACAAGCTAAACATCTCGCTTCGGCTCCAGTTATTGAATAAAGGAACCAATCAGCAAAATTCCAACCAATCGCTTTCCAGCAACAGCAATGTTTTCGATTGACATTTCTTTTCAGTAAGACAGTATTTGATAATAAACAGTATTCCCTGCTGTTCACAGATATGGCATGTTTTATTTGTTTGGTAGATGCCCCCAACAAAGCAATGCAGAGATTCTCTGACATAGGGTGTATATATTATTTCAGTTTTAAGCTGCACAACTTCAGTGTAATCTGCCTCCTCCCTAAGTAGTGTCTCACATATAAATGTGTTTATAATGGATTTAAAGCCTCACCGTTGAAAGCGTGTTCATTTTTTTTAGTACAAAAAATGGGAAAACTATAGTTTTTGTTTACAATAAAAGCATCAAAGCAACCTACTGTCTGTTTCTGTGTCATTTTTTTATGTATTTGTTGGGGGCGGATGGTATAACCTTCTCAATTAGCAGGCTGAGACATTGATTGTACATATATCTAGAGAGATGAGATTAGGCTTTCTTTAAAACGGGCTCACATTATATACATATTTGAGATTCAATTAATCAGTGCTTGTAAAGGTTGCCCATGTTGGCTACATGGGGATAATAATTCTAAAGTGGACAGCAAGAAATAGCAGCACAAAAGTTTTTTCATTTAATTTCATAAATTCAGATTGCTCTTAGTATGGATCAGGAACAGAAGAGAAATAGTCTCTCAAATGTATCTCCTCTCATATCACATTGGCTCACTCACTACATTGCAAAATACATTTTAACACCCCCACTGAGCTTGACAATACCCAGCGTAGTTATTGTAAACCATACCGGTAAATGACATGACATACAATTATGCAGGCATCCATCAAAGATCCCATTGCTAAGTACCGCTTTAAGAAGCTGTCCAACCCTGAATACCACATTGCCATAACAGTATTAAATGATGTACTTTTTGAGTTGGCAGAGTTGTCTCAAGATGTTTCAGAAAAGTGGTCTAACAACAGTTGAAGCTGTACAGATTGCTAGGGCAAAAATAAAAAGATCAGAAGCCAGTACCTGGGTGAAACTGTCTACTGGAGCCAACCAGTAAAATTGATTTTGGCTAATTGCACAGTTGAAGTAAGCACAACAGCAATTTTGCAATTCATTAGCCTGTATGTGACCATCTGGACAACCGATTCGCAGGTGAACTTTCTGACTGATCTGTTTTGATTTTGCAGCAATGCCACATTGCAGCTTTGAGTTTGGCTTATCAAATATTAAGAGACTGTACAGCAAATATCAGGACTATTTATTTTCATCAGTGGACCAGGCAGAAATTGTTAGCCAGTGCAATGACTTCAGATTTATAGTTGCTGAAAAAATAAAGGCAGGATCATTAAAATCCTTTACTGACATGAACCACTTTGCTTTGACTAACGTGCAGCACAGCATGGTGGCTAAACTTATTGATGTATGTGCTACATTCCAAGCTAAACATGAAGCTGTCATGTATAGATGTTCCTACGCAGTCTTATCCTTCCCCAGAAGATATTCTCCATAGGGAGGTGCAGAGTGAGAAGGATACGATAGCACAGAGAAAAATCTTGAGAGTGATAGAGGATCATGTACTGAAGCAGAGAGAGAGAGAGAGAGGAGAGAGAGAAGTATGGCTGAGTAGGACCATAACTATCTTTGGGTGGAAGGTTTCACTCAAGGATTCTCATAGGAAAGTTAGGGAAGATTTGTTGCTGCTCTTGGAAAGAGCATGAGGATTTTGTATCTCCAGAAACATGGTAGAGTCCATAAGGTTATATGGAGATCCTGAGCCCAATACACAGATTGATATTACATTTAAAAATCCTCATACAGCTAGCAGCTTGCTTTCTCTGGCCAGCAAGCTGGATTGTTTGGGAATACATTTAGTTAACACGTTAGACTTGGGCGAAGTCTGTTCCGGGTTGACACAGACTAAGGATAGTCGAGAATCAATCTTAGAGGCAGATAACCCCCTGATTGACTTTGGAAACCTAATTGACCCTAATACCTACTCGCCGCTGACAGTTATTGATTCAGCCTGGACAAATGCAGCTTGTAGATAATATAAAACGAATGAACCTGAATGCCAGCTAGATTTGGATAAGGAGCTAGATCGAGATGTGGATGCCCTTTCTATACTTTCATGGAATATTGAGGGCATCCATCTTAAAATAATTGACCCTGAAGTAGTTAGATTTCTGGATAATTTTGATATTACTGACTGCAAGAAACATGGTAACTCCCAAATTGGCTGGATATTCTGTCTTTACTCTGCCAGCAACTAAAGATAAAAACTTTGGAAGGTTTAAAGGGGTATTTCCTTTTTTACCAAAACTTTGCTAAATTTTCAGATAACTAACATTTCTACTAAGTCAGAGGGTAGTTTGGCTGTAATGATTAGCAAGGGACAAGAGAAGATCATTATCTGCAATATATACTTTCCTTCTCACAACAGAGCTGCTGATCCCACTGACCTTTTCATACAGGATCCGAAAATGACACTTGACGAATTGTCAGATAAGAGTATATCTTGTCCTATAATTGTTTTGGGAGACTTTAATGCCAGAATTCCTTCTCGATTCTTGGAGGATGTATAGTCAGATACGATCCATACAATATCTATAATTAATCCAGCTTTACTGCTTCAAAAGTTAGAGGTCATGGATAGACTGGAATCAGCACACTGTGCTATTGTAATTAACATCAAATGCCCTTTTGGGACTTTAAGGAGTAAAGCACAGCAGGAAAAGAGTCTGGAAGTGATAAACGAGAGAAGGATTAGATGGGGGCCGATTCATCAAGCTAGTTTCAAAGAAATTCTTAGTACAGGAGTCTTTGGTGATATTCATGAGTTGGTCCTGGACAAAAGTAAGGCCTTTAATATTTTGGAGAATTGGGAAACTATTCATTCTTTACTTGGACCTAGACGAAACAACATATTGTCCTAGGTCCCTTATAAAATTCTTGGTTTAATTGGTATGCCTACAGGCAAAGAAAGAGTTTGAGGAAAACTAAGACATCATAAGAAGAAAAGAAATAAGTCTGCAGCAGATTTTAAATTACTAAAGACTGAAAGAGAAAAATATAGGAAAATTCTAGAATGGAAGAGACATAAACATACTCAGGGACTTTGGGAACAACTGAGGCAGGCTGTTTTGGATAGGGATGGAAGGAGATTTTGGAATATTGTTGCCCAGGGATATACTAGATATGCCAATAGGATTGAAGCCTATATTACATCTGAAGATTGGGCATCTCATTTCTCCAGGCTCTTTTATTCTCATGAAGAGCTGGAGACACCTGATGCTTTCAAAATACAGGAGGATGACATTTTTTCAAGACCTATCTTGATCACAGAGGACGAAATCTGGATGGCACTGATTGGGCTTAAGGCAAATAAAGAGCCTGGGCCAGATGGGGTACTAGGTGATCTTTATAAGGTTTTACCAACTGGTGGATTCTTTCTCTTTTGCTGTTTAATGGCCTGATTCAGGATACTCTTACCCTGCCAGTTGGGCAGGTAGTGTTATCTTCCCAATTTTTAAAAAAGAGGATCCAAATGACCCAAGGATGTATAGGCCTATTCATTTGATAGATGTTTCACAGAAGATTTCTCTAGTATAATTTTGGGCAGATTGCTGCTGTGGGTCAAGGAGAACTCAGTATTGAATGAGGCACAGAACAGTTTCCGGAAGGACCATTCTACAGTACAACACTGTTATGTGCTTCAGCACCTGATCTGGAAGTATGCTAAAGTGAGAAAAAGCAGATCATATTGCTGTTTTGGACTTCTCCTTGGCCTTCGACAGCATTAGTAGAAAAATCCTTTGGGCTACATTAAGGATCTGAAGTTGGAGGCCTCACTTGATGTTATTATTAGACTGTATGAAAATATATGGACAAGGGTCCAGTATAATCAGTATGGTCATCTAACTGATAGATTTGAGATAAACGTGGGGTCAGACAGGTGTGTATTTTGGCCTCTACTTTTTAACATCTACATTAATACAGTCTTGGATCAGCTTGGTGACCCAGATTTTCATGCTCCAAAAATTAATGATGAAAGGACTGAATGTTTAGCATATGCAGATGATTTAGTCTTGCTCTCACTTCAGTCCTAGGTCTTAAAAGAAAATTGGCTTACTGTGAATCTCTGTTCTCAAAGGAAACTAAAAGTTAATCTCGCAAGACCAACATTGTAGTTTTTGGCTCTCAAACCAAGAATACAGTAGGTTTTAGGCTAAACGATAACCATATAGACACTGTTATGCTATGACTATTTAGGTGCCCGTTTTGCCTTTAGAAAATGGGCTTTTATTTCCTGGTCTCTGATTGACTGGTACTCTGCCAGGGTGCACATTAACTTTCAATAGACGACCAAGAAATAAGAAGTGCCAGCCTAAAGTGTCCATTCACCCAACTGAAGTATCTTGGTGCCCACCCTGTGCCTTAATTGGCTAAAAGAATCTCATTTAAATTTCACATTCCTGCCATTTTTCTCTCGCTTAGCAAGAGATACTGTTCCCGCAGTACCTGTTTCCTGACCTTACGGCACCCAACCTCAGCTGTGCTCATTTACTGCATTTCTTTTGTTTGTTTGTTTTTAGCCAGACAAAAGCCCGAGACAGTCCTACCACACACATATATATTCTCACTCCCACACATACCCTGCCCAGGGTGCCAACCTATGATACATGCCCCCCATCAACGATCTCCACTTGGGTCGCTTCTCCTGACGCACTCAAGTTTATGAACAATACCTTGTCTTCCAGCTGATCACAGAAACACATACATCTTCCTATTTATTTCCTCCTCCAAGCTCTGGTGACCCACATCCTTCCAAAATCTACAGACCTTCTGCCCGTACTCAACAGCTCCATGATGCAGCTGCCATCAACCATCGTTCCTCACCAATGTCCCAAATGATTCACTTGCCGACTCATAGCACCCCAGAACAGCAAACACAGACAAAGCAAAGAATTTCAAATTGCCGCCAAGAGTATCTAGCAGGCTTACCTTTTCCTGACAGCTCGCCCGCCCTTCAAAAGTGCTGTTTTGTAATTCTGCAGCTTGATCAATTACCTCTTCAGCTCCCAGCTCATTACTGCTCTATTTTGAAAAAAAAGTAGCAAAAATAGAAACCACGGGCAGCGGCACCATGGAGGTGCATAGAGGGATGGAGGTCTGGAATTAAAGAGTAGCGGGGGGTCAGGCGAGCTGCAGATTGAAAAAAAAAACAGCTCTGGAGAAACTGTTAGATCATTTCATTATTTGGTAGTTTCTGCCTGCAATTTTTAACATGAGGAACTCAGCTGGCTTAACTGTTTCTTTGCAGCATGGAAACAGCCCAATGGGGGAACAGTGCTAGCCATGATGGTCGGTCTATTTAGAGCTATGCAGCTGCTCCAAGGGACAAGTCCCTAGCTCAGACAAGAGACAAAAAAAAAAAGCACTCCAATATAGGTGGAGGAACTATTTTATTATAAAAACCTATTTTAAATTATTTTTTAATTCACATCTTAACTAACCTTTTTTATGACTGTGCTTATTTTCTAAGCGCAATACCCTCCAGGGTGGGCAGTAGTGGGCTATACCAGACCTTCCAGGGCTATAAGGCCCTCCACCTGTATGCCGGCCTCATTACACCCCTGGGTGGTCCGGTATAGCCCAATACCCCCACCCTGTCAGGTATTATTGCTTATATAGCCTATCTTGGACCAAACATTTGGAGGCTATTCGATTTCAAATGGGATCTTTGGTAAATGCCCTAAAAATATTTAACAGCAAGATGGGGAAGTCTTCGATCACAGGGGTATTAACAGTTGTTAATGCCAAAATAAGAACGAGCATGTTATATGCCTCTGAAATCTGGGGTTATACTAAGGTTAGAGAATTGGAAATAATTCTGAATAAACTCTATAGATACATCTTAATGTTGCCAAATGGAACTCCAAGCTGTATTCTTGCCTTGGAGTTAGGACAACATTCCTTGACTTCTCTCATCTGTGAACGACAGATTCTCTTTCTGTTGAAACTTTTTATTTTGCCCCAACAAAGATTTCCCAGAATGTGTGTAGAGGAAGCCATCAAATTGGCCAGCATGGGATATGTACATCCCTTTATTTCAACTTATTAAGGAAACAATAATGCTGGCCGGATTGGGCCACCTCGTAAATAAAATTGACATGAGACCATTTGAGGAGATTAGGCAGGATATCAAATTGAAGCTTATTGACTTAGACATAAATTCTTGCCATCTTCAACTCTCCAAGCTTAAGTTATATGGGTTTTATAAAAAAGTAAAGATTTCATAGGAATATGAGCCCTATCTCTCTTTGTTAACCTGTCCTAAACAAAGGAGAATTTATACAAGATTCAGAACTGAAAACTATAATGCTCAATGCATTTATTTCAGACAAAAAAGAAGAGAGAGAGTACTTTCTCCGTATTGTAAATGTGGAGTGGGGACTATAGATGATCTTAAACATGTGGTACTCTTGTGTCCTAGGTATGAATCAACTAGGAAACAACTGCTGGGTGGATTGGTAGGGGATCTCAGCCTCCCCTGAAGGATCTTTTGGAATATTTGTTTACTGTAAAAGAGAAGAACATGGTAGAGATCTTTGCAAGATTTTTAATTTCAACTCATTTGTAAAGTTTATTAGGGGAACTTGAAGTCCTGTGGAGGTTCTTTATGTGAAAAGGTACTCAAGGAACACTGTTAAATTGAATCGCACTGTAAAGATATTTAAGTTCCTTGTTGATTTATTTATTGTCTATTTGTATTTACTATGTATTTTGTCCTGATTTTAGTATATTGTAACTGCTTTATGCTGAACAATAAATTGTACTACTACATTCCAAGCTTCTAGTGCTGACTGTGAAAGAGGCTTCAGCTTCATGAACTGCATTAAGAGCAAACAAAGAAACCGCTTGGAATAAACCCATTTAGATATGCTGATGTGAACAAGATTGTTTTTAGCTTCTGATGGAAAAATTGATCTTAATAAAATATATGTCCACTGGCAGAATGGGAAAGACAGGAGAGAAAAACAGTAAATGTTTATTTCTTAGCAATGCATCATCAGCAGCACCCCTTTTAGATGCATGTAAGACTCTTTAAAATGTACATAGTTTACACATGTTTCCAGTTCGTACTGTTATGGTGCACAATGCACATCCAATCTTCGGACTGTGTCAGAATGTATATTTATACTTTGCATTGAGTATTTGAGTGTTTGGTTATGTTTTGTACTGTTTATTGGCAATAAAATATATCACTTGTTTGGCCATCCAATTTGCGCACATGAATCAATTTTTTTGCACAAAGTGCCGCACACACATATCAGTTGCCCACCCACAGAGACTGAAAATTAGAGGGAACACTGGCCATGACCCTGGAATGAAAATCATTGGAATCAACAGCAGTGTGGAATTGCACCTTAGATGCCTCTATACCATTCACAGCCACCTGCTCCAGCTCCTTGGCTAGCTGGGGAAGGGCATCCTTAGCCAGTTCCAGAACTGTATCCCACATAGATTTCTGGTACCTGGCTGTGTATACCATGTAATTAGATTGTCTGAGTCCGAAAGAGGATGCCAAGTACTGTATTTTGCCATGGCATTCACTTTCCTGGAATCCTTATCGGGGGGGGGTGAGATGCCAGGGGGAATATTAGCCTTGTCACAGGCTGCAGCTTGTACTACCCCAACATGGCTGCTATGATTTGAAAGGAATTCCATCCCAGGACCTGACAAAGCATACCTCCTGTCCATTCTTTTTTCCACAGGAGGAATGGAAGTAGGAAACTGTAAAATTTTTTTGTGTCTGTTTCCCCAAGGATTTGTGTAAGGGGATAGACACAGGCTCTACTGGCTCATCTAGGCCCTCACATTGTTCTTCTTCTTTTTCATAATTTTCATCCTCCTCCCAATCGCCCTCATAGTATGCCTCAGGATCTATATCCGAAGCAAGTACTTCCGACCGAACCGATCGGCTCTGAACTGAACAAGGTTCGGATGGAACTGGGCAAAGCGACTGAACTACTGAAATCGCTTTTGCTATCTCATCAGCGGTCAGACCATGGGGAGCCGGATCCGAACTGGCTGATTTTCTCTTTCTTTTACTCGGAACCGATTCCGCAGAATCGGCTCTCCATTTGCCCGAAGAGGTATTGCCCAGGTCAGTGGGCACCTCCTCAGGTTCGGCCGCAACCGAACTGGGCTGGCCATCTGGGTTAGCGGACTTCTCGGCCTCCCTCTCCCTTAGCCTACTCAAATGTTTATCCAGAGTAACTTTGGGAATGTTCTTACATATTTGGCAGTCTTCCTTGAGGTGGTCAAACCCCAGACAATACATACAGACAAGGTGAGGGTCGGTCTTAGCAAAGGCCTCCTTACACTCGGTACAGTGCTGAAACCCAGTGGGTCCAGATTTCTTCTTGGGTTTCTCAGACATGCCTTCAACCAGAAAATCACCTTACACAGCTGTTAAGCCAAGTGATTACAAACTCAACAGTTCCAACTGTGTCACGGGTCAGTTAAAAAAATCCTAAAATATCGGATTTTTTTAGGAACTGAAGAGTACCAGAAAAACCCCA
This sequence comes from Neoceratodus forsteri, assembly GCA_016271365.2. Taxonomy (NCBI): domain Eukaryota; kingdom Metazoa; phylum Chordata; order Ceratodontiformes; family Ceratodontidae; genus Neoceratodus; species Neoceratodus forsteri. The sequence continues at coordinate 429,985,941 of CM028130.1, forward strand.
CACACACAAGTACAATAAACAATAAAAGAAGATGAGCTTTGGTTCTGAATCGGACTGACCGACAAAGAACTGAAATAAAACAATTTCTTAGCTAAAACACAAAAAATAACCACTACCTACAACTACCACTTACTGGTACCAAGACAGAGGCAACCATACGAATTACTGATGACCTCGGTTTGAAAAAACGACCGATTCAAACTAGACCGGACCGAAGCACAGGAGGGATCTCCGGAGTGACTTCACAGTAAGGTGGAGAAAAGAATCTGGTGGTTACACTTCAGAGTACCACAGACAGAGGTCTGAAAACCGAGCTTGAGCTCAACGTTCTATGCCTTTGCATCGAGTTAACCCTTTACTCTCCGGAGCAGTTCAAGTGCTGGGGCAAACTGCATATGATCAGAATACAGCAAGACTTCATGTTGTTTGAACAGTTATTTTGATGGGCTTTAGTCTGATCCAGACAATAACTAATGGCCCTCTTGACATCTAGACTATGCAACCTTCTTTCACCTGAGGAAGAATGATCAGTAAAGAACAGTGGAAGTGTCATTCTTTGGTTAAGATGAAAATCTGAGACTACCTTGGGAAGAAATGTTCTGTTTGTCCTGAGAACAACCTTACCCCTCTGAAAGGAGATATAGTCAGGTTGAACAGAGAGGGCTTGCAGCTCACTAATCCTCCTGGCAGATGTGACAGCTACAAGAAAAACAGTCTTTCAAGTCAAATACTTAAGCTCGGCTGAAGACAAGGGTTCAAAAGGGAGCTGCATGAGCTGTGCAATTGCAGACATTCAGATCCCAAGCAGAAGTGGTCTCCCTGTGAGGGCTGTGTAAATGCAACAACCCTTTGAATAATTTCTTAAAAACTGGGTGAGTTGCCAGGGAGACAGGTTTACCTGCAGAGAGGAAAGCAGACACAGCTGCTAGATGAAACTTTAAAGTGGCAGGCCGGAGGCCCAAAGAGTGTACATTGACTAAATAGTCTAAAGTCTCAGGTAAACCAGTTGAAGTTGGTCTACACTTTGTTGTGAACACCAAATGGAAAATCTCTTCCATTTGGAATTATAATTTTTTTCTGGTGGCTGCATTTCTAGAAACCTTCACGATGTCCATCACTCCCTGAGAAAAATACAAGCCTGCATAGTCTAACTCCTCAAGAGCCAGGCCCTGAGCCTAAGGGAGCTGAGGTTGGGATACCAAATCCTCCCCTGGGAGGAGGTTAAAAGATTGTGCCTCCTGGGGAGGCAACTCGGGAGATGCCACTGAGAGGGACATCAACAATGGGTACCAGGGTTGTCTGGCCCAGTCTGGAGCAATCAGAATTACTGTGCAGGGTGGAGTCTTGATTTTTATCAGTACTCTGAACAGGAGGGGAAAAGGGGGAAAGACATACAGAAACCTGTTCCCCCAATCCAGAACCAGAGCATCCAAGGGAACAGACCTCAAGAAGGCGGTCTGCAGCAAAACTGAGGGAGCTGATGATTATCCGGGACAGTAAAGAGGTCTATCTCTGGGGTGCCCCATTTCCTGACGATAACCTGAAGTATCTGCTTGTTCAGGGACCACTCGTGGGGGCTCTGACAGATCCTGCTGAGGGTATCCGAAAAGACATTGTCCCTGTCTGGGAGATGCACTGCAACTAAAGAGACCTGAAGGGAATGGGCCAGACTCCAGACCTTCACGGCTTCTGTACACAGAGCTGTGGACCTTGTCCCGCCTTGCTTGTTTATGTAATACATGGTTGCGGTGTTGTCTGTCCTGATCTGCACCACTTCCCCCATAATATCTTTTGAGAATGCCTGAAGGGTCAGGAGTACAGCTCTGAGTTCCAAGAGGTTGATGTGTAGAAGAGACTCCTGCTCTGACCATGTGCCCTGAGCAGTGAGGCTCCATAAGTGGGCTCCCCACCCCAGCAGAAAGGCATCTGTAGTGAGAATCACTGAGGGAGCTTGCTGGAGGAAGGGGACTGCTTGTCTGAGGTTGTCCTTCTCTAACCACCACTGAAGAGCCTGGACAAATGTCCGAGTGACTGGAATCAGCCTGGACAGGGGATCCCGCCTCTGGGACCAGAAGGACCTGAGAAGAAACTGTATGTCTTGCATCTGAAACCAAGCCCTTGGGACCACTGCAGTGGATGTTGCCATATGGCCCAAAAGTTGAAGAAAATGCCTGGCTGGCCAGGATACTAAAACTCTGAAAAAGCCTGCCAGACTGGTTAGGGCCTTTACCCTTTGCACTGGTAAGAATGCCTTTGCCTGAACAATGTCCAATTCTGCCCCTGTGAAGGTGAGTACTTGGACTGGCTCCAGTACTGACTTGGCAAGTTGAGCAGGAAGCCTAGAGAGCCTAAGAGTTGTTGTGTTGCTGCCAGAGCTGTCCTGACCTGCTCTGGGGACTGCCCTACTATGAGCCAGTCATCCAGATAGGGTAATACTGCTAGTCCCTGCTTTCTGAGACATGTTACCACCACTGCTAAACACTTGGTGAAAGCTCTGGGGACAGAAGAGAGGCCAAAGGGCATAGCCCTGAACTGGTAATGGCTTGAGGGCAACTCGAACCTTAGGTACTTTCTGTGGGAGCATCTGATTGGTATATGGGCATAGGCATCCTTGAGGTCCAGGGACGCTTGCCAGTCTCCTGGCTTTAGAGAGGGAAGAATAGTGCCCAGAGCCACCATCTCGAACTTGGGTTTTGTAAGATGTCTGTTTAGATATCTGAGGTCTAGGATGAGTCACCACTCCCCTGTCGTCTTTGGGATGAGGAAGTACCTTGAGCACAACCCTTTTCCCCTGAATGAGATGGGGACCTGTTCTACTGCTTTTAGTAACAGCGAGGAAGAAACTTCTGCCTCTAAGGCAGCTGTTTCCAGCTGAGTGGCAGGCTTGAAGGAATTTGCTCTGGATTTGGGGAATTTTTGAAATTCAGAGCAGGTCCTTGGCTCACCACCTCCAGGACCCATTTGTCGGTAGTAACAGACTTCCAGGTCCAGAAGAAGTGAGACAGCCTGCCCCCTACTGGAATAGTGGAGGCAACCCAGACTGACATATCAGGGTGTCTGTTTGGCAGGAGTTCTAGGCTGGGAGGTGGATGCAGCTCTGCTCATCCCTCTCCTGTCTCTCCCTCTGAAGAAACCCCTCTGCTGGAAATTAGAGAAGGCCTGTGCTTGGTAAAAAGACATCTGAAAAGGCCTACCCCTGCCAGCCCTAGACTGCTGCTTCTGAGGAGTAGCAGCCCTTTCCTTTGCCACTGCACTCCTGTAGGTGGTCCTGTATTCATCCACCTTTTTCATGTACATCTCTGTGTGCTCCCCAAACAGAGAGTTTTGGGTGACAGGAAAATCCATGGCCTTGGCCTGGGTATCCTGGGAGAGACTGGTACATCTGAGCCAAGCAAACCTCCGCATGGAGACAGGTGTAGCCATGACCCTAGATGAAACATCGTTAGAGTCTACAGCAGCATGAAATGGCACCTTAGATGCCTCAATTCCATCAGCAGCCACCTGCTCCAGCTCTTTAGCAAGCTCGGCGGGCACTTTTTGCTAGGTCTAAGATAGACTCCCATCTGGACTTCTGGTACCTAGTCATATATGCCATGTAAGACGCCTGTCTGAGTCCCAAGGAGGATGCCAGGTACTGCTTCTTTGCCATGGCATCCACCTTCCTGGAGTCCTTATCTGGGGGGTGTGAAGCCAAGGGAATGTTAGCCTTATCACAGGCTGCAGCCTGCACAACCCCAACATGGCTGCAGTGATTGCAGAGGAACTCCATACCTGGACCTGATAGCATATACCTCCTATCCATCTTCCTATCCACAGGAGGTACGGACGTAGGTAACTGCAAGATTTTATTTGTCTGTTTCCTCAGGGATTTATGTAAGGGAATAGACAACCTTTTGGACTCTGGGACATCCACCATCTCTAAAAAATCAGGTCCCTCTTCCTCTTCAGATGCCTCAACAGTAGGCATCTACAGAGTGTCAGCCACTTTCTTACAGAAAACAAAGTGGGAGGGAGACTCACCAAGCCTGGGAGGTGAAACAGAGTCAGACCTATCAGGGGAGGTGTCAGGCTCCACTGGTTCACCAAGGCCTTCCTCTTCTTCTTCTTCACCCTCCCATTCCAGCTTATAATAAGCCTCCGGATCATAATCCAGATGAAGCTGTACTGATTCAACCGACCAATGAGTGGGGTGCGTCGGTCCAGTTTGCAGCAACTGAACTAATTGAATTGCTCTCGCTATTTCGTCTACGGTTAGGGTTGGAGGGTTTGGATCCGAATCGGCAGACTTTCTTTTCTTTTTCGCTGGAAACGGAGAGTCTTTTTTGGCCTTCCTCTTGCCCGAGGAGGTATCACCCTGGTCAGAAGGCACCTCCTCTAGTTTGGTTGGACCCAATCTGGGCCGGCCATCTGGGTCAGTGGATTTGTCAGCCTTTCTTTCTTTCAGCCTTGCTAAACACTTATCCAATGTGGCTTTAGGAACATTTTTACAAATGTGGCAATCTGTTTCTAGGTGGTCAAACCCCAGACAATAAATACAAATGAGGTGGGGATCCGCTTTAGCAAAAGCTTCCCCACACTCAGTGCAGTGCTGAAACCCAGTGGGTCCGGTCTTTTTCTTGGGTTTCTCAAACGTAACACTTGTACTGCCAGTTACCCAAAATGGCGGTTAGGCCGAGTAACACTTAACCTACGATTACCAACTGTGTCATGGGTTGAGGAAAAGAAAATGAAAAAACAAGTTTTTTATGTAACTGAAGGTCGCTGGTACCAAAACACTACAGAAATAGAAAAAATATAACAACAACAATCGGTTCTTCACTGGACCGACCGATGAGGAATGACACTTACCCCAAACTTATCTAACCTATACTACCTGTACTGTAGACAGAGGTTTGAAGACCGAAGAAAATAATAGTGTTTATGGTTGAAAACCGGGTGGAAAACCACTACTGAACCGAAGCAGCGAAGGAGAAATCTCCAGAGCGTCTTCACAGTTAGGCGGAGTAAAGAATCTGACGGTTACAGAGAATTTACCAGGGACATGGGTTTGAAAACCAAGCTCAAGCTCAATGTTCTATGCTTCTGTATAGAGTTAACTCTTTCCTCTCTGGAGCAGTTGAACTGGAAGGGCTAACTGCACATTGTCAGAATACAGCAAAACTTCATGTTGTTTGAAAGAAAGAATCTCTTGCTCATAAAAGTGACTTTCTACAGAGAAATTTGAAAAAAAAAAACCACTAAACAGAGTGTGGACAAGATTGTGGAAAAAACGTTCAATTCCATTTGCATGCAAACTGAGAGATATAAGCAAAAGCTACAGACACTAAAGGCACCCATGCACACAGGTGTAGAGGATTTTTTCATTATTAGTCAGAACATTGAGCAATTGGAAAACCAGATAAGCAACTACAATCTCGGGTGGAGCTGCGACAGTTTCCATGATTTACGGCAGCTTGTGCCAAATATCTGGTGCAAGCTCCGTTAAAAAGGCCCTCGGGACTGTTACAAACTACACCATGAAAAGTTGGTCTAACCTGCAGCAACAGGTGCACGGGAGAGATTACCCTGATCACCAGCCAGGGACTGCCACAAGCCCCATGCGTCATATGTTCAATGCACCTGGTGTTTGCGGCATTCTCACCGTTTTGAAAATCCTACCCTCTGACTCTGACTCAAAATGGTTGTCTTATAAAGAATCCATTTCAGCTGCTTTTCAAAAGTAGTAGTAGTAGCCTTTATTTATTTGTGATGCCCTTTGTGATGCCCTTGTGATGCTCAGGGCGCCATTACAAAGAATAACATAAATTATAAAATACCCAACTATACAGACACTACACAGTCCATAAGAACATATAAAGGAATCATAAAAACACATATGTATAACTAATCAACTCTAGCTAATCCCCAAATGCTTGCCTAAACAGAAAGGTTTTCAGACCAAGTTTAAAAGCCTCCACTGAGGGGGCCTCTCTCAGAGTCCTGGGCAATGGATTCCAGAGGACTGGCATAGCCACCTCAAATGCCGGTCCCTGGATAATTTAATCTCGCCCTTGGGACGACCAGGAGGCCTTCCTTGGCAGAACAGATGTCCCGGGGCATAAGGGTGCAGGAGCTCTAACAAGTAGCCTGTGCCCAGCCCATGTAGGACCTTGTAGGTCAGCAGACCCACTGAAAAGGAAATACGCCACTTCAGTGGCAGCCAGTGCAATCTTCCACAGTCTTGGCTGCATTAGCTTTCAAATCAGAGACTTAATAATTCAGCTGGCTCAATTAAGGCAGCAGTGCAATGAAAAAGGTTTTTCTAAAAAAGCTAGCTTCAGCTAAGAAAAATATTAGTACACCCATCAAATGTACTTGCCTAGGCACCTCCTATGCTGTGCACCATGGGTCTTTTTTAATTTTTTCTATCCTAAACCTTACTGACCTACAATTCTATTTCTATGCAAAATGTGGTGGCCATCTTTTTTCTTGAGAAAAAAATCATTTAAAAAATGTATAAAATACTCAAATTTTGGTGGAATTAGAATACTGTACCATCAAATAAAACTGAAAGATACCTGGAATCTTTTATTGTAAAAAAAAAAAAGGTAGGGTCATATTTTTTGTCCAGTTTCATTGCACTGCTGCTCTAAAAAGGGTATTAGAATACACAAATGTGTGTTACTTCATCTTTCATAGAAACATAGAAGTTGATGGCAGATAAGGACTGCAAGGCCCATTCAGTCTGCCCATTTCTTTTCCTACCTTATAAATGTACCATCAGCCGTTGCTCTGTCAATGGCATATCTATTCATACTCATCTGTATTGCTCCCTTATGCCTATCCCATGCCTATTTGAAGCCCTGCACTGTATTCATATCCACCACTTCCTGAGGTAGGCTATTCCACGCATCCACCACCCTTTCTGTGAAAAAGAACTTCCTCACATTACTCCTTAATTGGCCTCCCTCTAATCTCATGCTGTGTCCTCTTGTACTGCTATTTTTCTCATATAGAAACATGTTAAGACTCTTCCACCTTGTTAATGCCCTTAAGGTGTTTGAATGTTTCGATCATATCAACTCTCTCCCTCCTTTGCTCTAGGGTATACATATTGAGCTCCGTTAATCTGTCCTCATATGTTTTCTGATGCAGTCCCTGCACCATTTTGGTTGCCCATCTCTGGACTGCCTCAATTTGGTTAATGTCCTTGTGAAGGTGTGGCCTTCAGTACTGCACGTAATATACTCCAGATGGGGCGTAACCAGTGTCTTGTAAAGAGGGATTATTACCTCCCTCTTACGACTTGTGTTACCCCTACTAATACACCTTAACATCCCCCTAGCCTTACCTACTGCTTTAGTGATCTGCTTGGATGATTTCAGGTCATCGGTGATGATGATGCCCAAGTTTCTTTCTTCCCTTGTGACTGCCAGCAACTCCCCTCCCAGCCCTATAGGTGGCTTCAGGGTTTCTATTCCCTGTGTGCATGATCTTGCACTTCTTTGCATTAAACCCCAGTTGCCAATCTTCCGACCATTTTGCGAGTTTATCCAGTTTTTTTTCATTCTACCCACCCCATTTGGATCATCTACTCTGTTGCAGATCTTGGTGTCATCTGCAAACAGACAAACCTTACACTCCAGTCCATCTGCAATGTCACTGATGAAGATATTGAAGAGGACTGGCCCCAGGACTGATCCCTGAGTTACCCCACTTGTGACTTGCATCTCTTCTGACTGTATACTGTTTACCACCACTCTCTGTTTTCTGTCCGTCAACCAGTTTGCCACCCAGTTGACCAACGTCTGATCCACCCCGAGCCTCCCCAGCTTATTAATCAATCTTCTGTGTGGAACAGTATCTAAAGCTTTGCTGAAGTTAAGGTAGGCGACATCAACTGCTCCCCCTTGGTCCACCACTCTGGTTACCCAGTCAAAGAAATCTATGAGATTAGTTTGACAGGACCTTCCTTTTGTAAACCCATGCTGTCTTGGATCCTGTGCTCCTATGGATTCCAGGTGTTGCACTATCCTTTCCTTAAGGAATGCCTCCATAATCTTGCCCACTGCTGAGGTAAGACTGACTGTTCTGTAGTTTCCTACCTCCTCCCTGCTACCACTTTTGTGGTGCGGGATCACATGAGCCCTTCCCCAGTCTTCTGAGACTTCTCCTATGCTCAGAGACTCACTAAACGGTTCTTAAAATGGCTCTGCTAGTTCCACCCTTAGCTCCTTTAGTACCCTAGGTTGTATGCCATCAGGTCCCATTGCCTTGTCCACCCTGAGCTTATCGAGCTCTTGTAGGACCATTCCTTTTGTGAAGGGACTAGTGCTCACCTCCCTCCCTCCCCCCTGTGTCCATGGTGCTGAGCTGTTGGCCCTGCCCTACCTTCTCTTCAGTAAATACTGAGCAGAAGTATCTATTTAGGATAGATACTTTTACAGGGTCCTCTTCTTCACATGCCCCCTCATCTCCTTTGATCTTAGCAATACCCCCTCTGGACTTTCTCCTTTCACTAATGTAGCTATAGAAAGTCTTATCATCTTTTTTTACTGTCCATGCTAGTGTTTCCTCGGTTTGGGCCTTTTCCTGCCTTACTGCCTTCCCTGCTTCCCTTAGGGAAGTTTGGTATGCCTCCCTATCTTCATCCCACTGTGTTCCCTTATATTTCCTGAAGGCCAGCCTTTTGGCTGTGACCTTTTCTGCTACTGTTTCTGAGAACCAAAGTGGTTTCCTTCTTCTTTTCCACTTTCTTTTCTCTCTAACACAATGGGATGTTGTTTCAAGTACTCTATCCTTAATGCTTGCCCGCTTCGACTGTACCCCCTCACCTGTATTTCTTTTTGCCAGTGCTAACTTAACTCTGTTGGCCATCTTATCAAAGTCAGCTCCTCTGAAGTCCCATATTTTTGCCTTGAAATGGGATGATTTAGTTGTAGTGCCCAAATTGAACCATACCGTGTGATGGTCACTGGCCCCCAGGTGACCTTCTACCTGGAGATCTGTGATCCTTTCCCTGTTAGTCAGTACTAGATCTAGGACAGCCCTGTCTCTTGAGGGTTGTTGTGCCAGTTGTTTGAGGCCTTCCCCCTGCAGGGAATCCACCATGTGTCTAGTTCTGGCAGATGTTCCTGCTGGTATTGACCAATCTGTATCTGGTATGTTGAAGTCACCCATTATCAGAATCTCCCCTTTAGCTGTTATGTTTTGTATATCTTCTAACAGTAATATGTCTGTCTCCTCCCCCTGGTTTGGGGGCCTGTAGACAACCCCAGTTCTTATGGCTGTCTCATTTCCTGTTTGGATTGGGACAGATGTTTGACGTCTTTGTAGAGTATTTAAACTAGCAAATGGGGAGAGGGGTGCAGCACCCCATACATCGAATCAGAAGAACACCCTTACCCCATAGCTAGTGGTCAAACAGGAGTTCAGCATGTTTGCAGTTCATTTGCATCACCGGGCAAGGAAAAAGGTCCGGCTCCCCATAGAATGCACAGGGGAAACGCCAGACCTCACCCAACAACTAACATACCAAAATCTGGCCAATGGAAAATCATGTACACAAATGCTCGCAGTCTGCGAAACAAGATCCCAGACCTGCAGGCAATAATGTCAGAGGCTAAACTGGACATAGTAGCAATTAATGAGATGTGGTTTACCAGTAACCACACTTTGGAGACTTCAGTACTTGGCTATGTACTGTTCAGAAGAGACTGAGGTGCAAAAAGGGGGGGGGTGGAGTGGCCCTGTATGTCAATGAAAATATCAAAGCTACAGAAATTCAAAATACACATAAGGAGCCAGAAGAATTGTGGGTCACCCTGGAAACAGAAATTGGACAGCCATAAGAACTGGGGTTGTCTACAGGCCCCCAGACCAGGGGGAGGACATGGACACATTACTGTTAGAAGATATACAAAATATGACAGCTAAAGGGGAGGTTCTGATAATGGGAGACTTCAACATGCCGGATACAGATTGGTCAATACCAGCAGGAACATCTGCCAGAACTAAACACATGATAGATTCCCTGCAGGGTGAGGGCCTCAAACAACTGGTACAACAACCCACAAGAGACAGGGCTATCCTAGATCTAGTACTGACTAACAGGGAAGGGATCACAGATCTCCTGGTAGAAGGTCACCTGAGGACCAGTGACCATCACATGGTATGGTTCAATTTGGCCACTATATTCCCATTCCAAGGCAAAAATATGGGACTTCAGAGGAGATGACTTTGATAAGATGTCCAACAGAGTTAAGCTAGCCCTGGCAGAAAGAAACCCAGGGGAGGGGGTACAGGCAAAGTGGGCAAGCATTAAGGATGCAATACTTGAAGCAACATCCCATTGTGTTAGACAGAAAAAGAAGTGCAAAAGAAGGTCAACACTTTGGTTCTCAAATACAGTAGCAGAAAAGGTCAGAGCCAAAAGGCTGGCCTTCAAGAAATATAAGGGAACACAGCAGGACGAAGATAGGGAGGCATACCAAACTGCCCTAAGGGAAGCAGGGAAGGCAGTAAGGCAGGCAAAGTCCCAAACTGAGGAAACACTAGTACGAACAGTAAAAGGACGTGACAAGACTTTCTATAGATACATTAGTGAAAGGAGAAAGTCCAGAGGGGGTATTGCTAAGCTCAAAGGAGAAACGGGGGCATGTGAGGAGGAGGACCCTGTAAAAGCAACTATCCTAAATAGATACTTTTGCTCAGTATTTACTGAAGAGAAGGTAGGGCAGGGCCCACAGCTCAGCACCATGGACACAGCGGGAGGGAGGTGAGCTACTCCCTTCACAAAGAAAGGGTCCTACAAGCTCCGCTAAGCTCAGAGGCGGACAAGGCAATGGGACCTGATGGCATACATCCCAGGGTACTTAAGGAGCTAAGGTGGAACTAGCAGAGCCATTAGCAGAACTGTTTAGTGAGTCTCTGAGCAAGGAGAGGTCCCAGAAGATTGGAGAAGGGCTCATGTGATCCCGCTCCACAAGAGTGGTAGCAGGGAGGAGGCAGGGAACTACAGAACAGTCAGGCTTACCTCAGTAGTGGGAAAGATTATGGAGGCACTCCTTAAGGAAAGGATAGTGCAACACTTGGAATCCATAGGGACACAGGATCCAAGACAGCATGGGTTTACAAAAGGAAGGTCCTGTCAAACTAAGCTCATAGATTTCTTTGACTGGGTAACCAGAGTGGTGGACCAAGGGGGAGCAGTTGATGTCACCTACCTTGACTTCAGCAAAGCTTTCGACACTGTTCCACACAGAAGATTGATAAATAAGCTGGGGTAGGCTCGGGGTGGGTCAGAAGTTGGTCCACTGGGTGGCAAACTGGTTGACGGGCAGAAAACAGAGAGTGGTGGTAAATGGTATACAGTCAGAAGAGATGCAAGTCACAAGTGGGGTACCTCAGGGATCAGTCCTGGGGCCAGTCCTCTTCAATATCTTCATTAGTGACATTGCAGATCGACTAGAGGGTAAGGCTTGTCTGTTTGCAGATGACACCAAGATCTGCAACAGAGTAGATGATCCAGATGGGGTGGGCAGAATGAGAAGAGATCTGGATAAACTAGCAAAATGGTCAGAAGAGCGGCACTGGGATTTAATGCAAAGAAGTGCAAGATCATGCACATAGGGAAGAAAACCCTGAAGCCACCTATAGGCTGGGAGGAGTTGCTGGCAGTCACAAAGGAAGAAAGAGACTTGGGCATCATCATCACCGATGACCTGAAATCATCCAAGCAGACCTCTAAAGCAGTAGGTAAGGCTAGGGGGATGTTAGGGTGTATTAGTAGGGGTATCACAAGTCGTAAGAGGGAGGTAATAATCCCTCTTTACAAGATACTGGTTAGCCCCACCTGGAGTACTGCGTGCAGTACTGGAGGCCACACCTTCACAAGAGCATTAACCAAATTGAGGCAGTCCAGAGAAGGGCAACCAAAATGGTGCAGGGACTGCATCGAAAGACATATGAGGACAGATTAACGGAGCTCAATATGTATACCCTTGAGCAATGGAGGGAGAGAGGTGATATTTATTTATTTATTTATTTATTGAATTTTGATGACCGGGTAGGCCCACTGGGCCCATAGAGGTCCCTTTTTCAGGGGCGACACGGGTGCAACAACAACAAACAGGTAACATTTCAGTACAGACTGGAGAGTGGAATAGTATTTTAAAAGTAGGAGTACATATCTTTGCAGACGCAAAAGAATGGAAAGCATGAAGGTAACAAATAATGAGCACATTAAGCTTTAAGCATCCTAAATAGTAGATTAGATACCAGGTACACAGGAAATAGTGGGCAGCGTCTGTAGACCTAGGGTTAGCTGATAAGTACGCAGGGTTGGAAGGGGGATAAGATAGGGACCTAAGTGCACCCCTTCAAAGAGAAGAGGACCAAATGTCCTGCAAAGATGGCTGATTGGGAGGGCAAGTGAGCTGCTCAAGAGGCTGAGCTAGGTCAGGTACTGTGGCATAGACATATGCTCCTATTGAGCAGGTGTCCCTTCAGCAGCGTCCGGAAGCTAGAAACAGTCTCCGCCTCCCGGACCTCCAAGGGGAGGTTGTTCCAGGTGGAAGGGGGCGGTGTACGCAAAGGACCTAGACCCGGCTTTGGTCCTAATCTTTGGGACCTCGAGGAGAGATTGGCCTGATGAGCGCAGGCACCGTGGGTTGGGTTTTGCCCTGACGAGCCCAACCAGGCTGGGGGGGGAGAGGGACCAAGTATCTTGTATGTAAGGCAGAGGGAAGGGTAAGCTAGACGAGCATCAAGCGACGGCCACCTGAGCCTGGATTGGGCCTCACAGTGGTGAGTCATAGGGTGAGATAAGGTGGCAAAGCGGACTATCTTATTGTACAGAGTCTGCAGCCTTCCTAATTCCATCGTGGCCACACCCTGGAAGATCGGGGCCCCCGAATGTGAGCTTTGGGAGGAGTACGCTTGTGGCAATGGCTGCCCTGGCTTCAGGAATGATTTGGTCCTTTAGTCTATAGAGGATGCCTAATTTCACATGTATGGCTTTTGTGATTTGATCTACATGATTCTTTAGGGTAAAATCTTGGTCCAGGGTAAGGCCAAGGTATTTGGAAGAGGAGACCACCTCAAGTTTTGCACCCACCCTGGAATGGAGTTGTAGGTGGTGTGACCTCTCTGTTCCCAGGGATCTAGGGCCAAAGAGCATTACCTTCGTTTTGCTAGTGTTTAGAACCATTTTGTTCAGAGTTAGCCAGCCCTCCATCAGGTGGATGTCTTCTTGGAGGGCTGTCTGCAGCTCGGGTAAATTATGGGAGCCTCTGTAAATGACTGCATCATCCGCATACTGAATAGCACTGCTACTACCGCAGTTTTTGTGCAGATCATTAATGAACAGTGTAAAGAGAAGGGGGCCAAGGATAGACCCTTGGGGTACCCCTTCTTTAAGTGGAGCTAGTTTAGAGACTTTATCCTCCCACTTTACCCTCTGGGTGCGTTCGGAGAGATAACTCTGGAACCATCCCAGTGAGTGAGAATCAAGGCCAAGACACATTTTTTGTAGAAGGAGGTTATGGTTTACCAGGTCGAATGCTTTGGATAGGTCAATGAAGACCGCCCCTGTGCTGACCCCTCCATCATTATTACTCAGGACATCAGCTGAGAATTTTGTTAGAGCAGTATCCGTTCCATGGTTAGCCCTGAACCCGTGCTGAGATGGTGAGATTACTCGGTGAGTTTCTAGGTAGTCCCGGAGTTGAGAGTAAACAAGCTTCTCCTGTACCTTAGCTATGGAACACAGCAAGGAGACAGGCCTGAAATTCTCAATGGGCTCTGCTGCTCCTCCCTTGTGTAAGGGAATCACAAGTGCTTGTTTCCAGAGCTTGGGTACTGATCCCTCCGTTATGGACCGATTGATCAGCCAAGTTAGGGGTTTAGCTAAGGTTGGGGCTCCCTCTTTTAGGATTCTTGTTTGGATCCCATCAAGGCCCCAGATCCTCTTAGGGAAGGGATTTGAGGGTAGTAGGACCTCTTTTCCCTGACCAGCCTCAAGTGAAACAAAGGCGATCAGGTCCTGGGGCCATTGTAAAACCGGGTTACAATTCGTGTCAGGAGGTCCCGCTTATATGCCTCCAGGTTCGTGAGAGTAGGTGTTAGGGTCTCAGCAATATGAGATCCCTCATAGATTAGTTGCCCATTAGCCAGGATTGGGCTGGGTGGCGTTTGAATGTTCCTCTTGAGGAGTTAGTTAATGTGCTTCCAAAAAGCCTAGGATTGCCAAGGTTAGTTTTTTGAAGGTTGGTGATATAGGCTTTCTTCGCTAGCTTAATGGCCTTTTACACTGATTTCTAAGGGCCCTGTAGGCCTCTAGGTCCCCGATTGCCTTGAGTTCCGGTACTTATTCAGGCCTTGTCCCGGTGGACATCAGGGCTTTTAGAAAGGCAGGATCCATTTGTAGCAGCTTCCTTTACTCTGTGTGTTTTAAAGGGGCTAGAAGGTCCATAATTCTCATGAGGGATGTCTGGAAGAAATTGACAGCATCCTCCAGACTGGGAGGTGCCTTATATTGCTCCAGTCAATGTCATTTAAGTAGCGAACAAAATGGTCAGGGCGGAAGTTGGAGTAGTCCCTAGAGGTAAAAATCCTGGGAGGGACTTTATAACACAGTTCTTCCAGATGGCGAATACAGGGAGTGGTCGCTCAATGCATCTGCCAAGGTCCCTGCCATTTTACATTGTTAGGGGTGGAGGTCAGGACCCAATCAATTATAGTATGCCTTCCAGTGGCATGATTCATTCTAGTTGGTAAGGTAATGACTTGGGTGAGGTGGAGTCATTAAGTTTAGCGTTGAGGAGGATTTCGCCTCAAGGGCCCAGTTTAGGTTGAAGTCACCCAGTAGGATGATCTCTGAAGCAGATTCTACTGCTGGGTTCTGCAGGGAGCAGTAAGAGGCTGAGAGCATTTGTGGGCGGGCTGTAAACGCAGCCTATTGTGAGGTGCTTAGCCCCTCCTAGAGTGAGCCGAATGAGTATTGCTTCAGCTTCCGGGGACTGGCCAAGTGGCAGACTAACAAGGGAGGACGTAATTGTATCCCTTACATATATCAAGACCCCGCCCCCTCTTCTAGAGGGTCTGTCCTTTCTGTAGAAGGCATATCCAGCAGCAGCTACCTCATGATCCAGAATATGGGGCTTTAACCAGGTCTCTGAGACTGCTAGTATGTCCGGATTGTAGGCCACTAGCCAAGCTTGGACTTCATGTATCTTTGGTCTCAGGCTGCAGATGTTCATATGAACCAACCTCAGGCCCTTGGCTGCGTCCCATGCCTTATTTGATGGAGAAGAAATAGAGACGTTAGGTGCCCCAGGACCAGGGTTAGGCTGGATGTCTCCTGCCAGTAGTAACAGCGCTGCAAGCAATCGACGAAGAGAGACGGTTAGGGGGTGAATAACCGCTGCTGATGGACATAGGGTTGAGCCCCTGGTGAGGATAAGAGAACGATATAGGATCCCTTTCCTAGAGAGTTCATACGCTACTAAGAGAAGGACATTGCACCTGGTGGAGGGGCATCTGTAGTGACCTGCCATATGTACTCCCGATCCCACACTGGCATGAGGGGGGCAGGTGGCACTGGCAATGAGCCAGTCCGTCCCAAGTTGGGCCAGTATATAGATTGAAGCCCAGAGGATCCCCTTATTCCAGTTCCACGGGTACATTCTAACTTTTTAGGGCCACACTCAGAGATCACAGGAGCATTCCCTCGTGGGTCCAGGAACCTGGAACTGGCCACTTTCTAATCAATTCTAGGTCTGTGGCTGAAGGTCTTAGAACAGGTCAGCACCCACTTAAAGAGGTTGACAAGCTCGGCTGACACCTATGGGATTAAGGATCCAAGGCAATCCACAATCAACCAGACACAGTAATCTATGAGAGAGGACAACCAAACAGTTAAGCAGAGAATCCACAGGAAATACACTAGTAAGGCAAGTGGACATGCGAGGACCCCAGCCAAAGACATAGGGTGCAAGGCTGTTTTTTAGCTACTTAGTAATTGTCAGTAATAAAGGCAAATACATTACATAGTAGATCTAAATGAATCAAAACTTAGTAATAGTTACTATCATGGCACTCTATCAAAGGTTAAAATAGGCTGCTTGACCCTATTACTTAGAAGGTACTGAAAAGCTTCACAACACCCTTTTTATTTTTAAGAAGCAATGGAAGGCAAAGGTCATAACGCCAGTTGAAGTCCGGTCCAGATAACAAGGTCTCAGAGAATAACTGGGTAGTAGCTAGAGACAATAATAAATAAGATCAGAGCCGAAGGCGAGTGACAGGTGTGACAGACAAACGCAGGATTAAGACAACAGTTAAATTGAAAGCCAGGCTGCAGCTGCCACCGTGGAGCTCCTCCTGAGAAGGTATGCGTCACGCTGATGATTGGAGGATGACATTAGTGGGCAGGACTTCAGTACAGAACAGCACATAAAGGTCCCCACTAACACAGGGCGGGTGGGTGGGAAATTCAAAAAACTAACAGCGGACCCTGTGGCTCTCCGCCTGAAGAGCTTGCTCCAGCACTCGGTGGTCGGGAGGTCCGCCTGGCTGGGACAGCTGCAGGCGCCTCGGCCGGGACAGGAAAACTCTCCGTTGCTTTGTGGGGGGGGGGTCCGAGTGAGCAAGTCCCCTCCCGCCCCAGTCCGACGATCAGGTGCGGCACAGAAGCGTGGATGAAGCCTTTTAAAGGCTTAGCAGAGTCCAGCGACCAATCCCCTTCGTCCTGCGGCGAGCGCCAAATTCAAAAATCTAACAGTGGACCCCTGTGGCTCTCCGCCTGAAGAGCTTGCTCCGCACTCCGGTGGTCCGCGGGAGGTCCGCCCGGCTGGGACAGCTGCCGGCGCCTCGACCGGGACAGGAAAACTCTCCGTTGCTTTGGGGGGGGGTCCGAGTGAGCAAGTCCCCTCCCGCCCCAGTCCGACAATCAGGTATGATCGAAACATTCAAACACCTTAAGGGCATTAACAAGGTGAAAGAGTCTAACGTGTTTAAATATAAGAAAAATAGCAGGACAAGAGGACACAGCATGAGACTAGAGGGAGGCCAATTAAGGGGGGGATGTGAGGAAATTCTTTTTCACAGAAAGGGTGGTGGATGCATGGAACGACCTACCTCAGGAAGTGATGGGTTTGAATACAGTGCAGGGCTTCAAACAGGCATGGGATAGGCATAAGGGAGCAATACAGATGAGTATGAATAGATAGGTCACTGACAGAGCAAAGGCCAATGGCACATTTATAAGGTAGAAAAAGAAATGGGCAGACTGGATGGGCCTTGTGGTCCTTATCTGCCATCAACTTCTATGTTTCTATGTTAGGGGAATCTACAATACTGTAAACAAAAATATTATGAGTCGGAAAACCAAGCAGAATGACTATTAGCAGGCCATCTTAGAAAACAAATGGTGAATACAGCAGTCCTCAGATTAAAGGCTGTAGCTCACACTAATTAGGTCACTAATAAACCACATTAGATTACACAAAATATTTCAAAAGCTCATTTATTTATTTATTTAAGAGATTAACCAGGCAGGCTTACTGAGCGGGGGACCACTCGTTTCCAGATGCAACCTGGTGGAATTACAAGGGGTACTTCAGTACAGGTATTTACATAGTTTTAACATAGGTACAGAGTATATACAAGGCAGAGGACACTGAAGTACACAGGTAGTATGAGAAAACACATGATTAGGCACACGGAAGTGAAGCAAGACAGCAATACTTAGAACATATACCGACCCTAGGATGCATGCAACCTGTGCACAACTGACAAGGTTACTGATGATCAAGGAAAACTGGAGGGATAATTTTCATACCCTTGCCTTTCCAGAGCTATCACACAAGGTTAAAGAAGAACTAGAGCCACATACTGTGAACCAGGCAATACTAGAAGAGATAGGAACTTAATGTTTTTTTTTAAGTCAACTGGTCTGCTAGTTTACCATCCGAATTTTACAAAGTTTCCAGAAGGGAGACTGCCCCACTATTTGGTTCTGTTTTCCAGTATGTTATGGTTAGAATACCCATATCTTGACGAGAGGTACAAATTTCCATCTTGCTTAAAAGCAGGGAAGGACTTCTTAGAATGTGGGTCTCCCAGATTAACTAAAATATTAGTAGGCTGGTTGCAACAGTTTATTGGTACCATAATTCACAAAGGGCAAACTGGGTTCATAAAAGCGATAATATCCAATGACTGTTGAGCATTATATCATCCCAGAAATGGAACAAGATGATTCTAACATACTACCCTATGGATGCAGAATAGGCCTTCTATTGGATTGACTGGATGTTCTTGCAATGCACATTTTGAAGGATGAATCTGAGACCCACATTTATGGGTAATGTAGTCGCTTTGTATGAGGCTCCAGACACAGTAGTTAAAGTGAATGGGTTAGCTTGGGGAGATTTCCACTTTTCTTTTCTACAGTTATCTCAAACCTCAGGTGGCATCATTCAAGCAGAATTTGACCATTAAAGGAATCACAATGTGGGGGGAATGAACAGAAACTTACAATACACACAGTTGCTTCTATTATTTTTACTGGTGTCCCAGAAAATATGGTTTGGTCTTGCAAGACTTCGGAGAACAGGTAGGATATAAAAAAAATTATCAAAATCTGAGATACTGAGAATTAGTAAAACATGCTTTATAACTTTTATGAAACAGTTTCTGTTTGTGTGAGCTAAATATGAAATAATTTATTTAGGGATTCAAATATCTGCAGAGCTTTAAATCTTTTCAAAATAAACTATGAGAAACTCTGTGTTACACTGCAGGTGGATTTGATGGGATGGAAATTCTTGCCAGTATCTTTAGTGGGGAACATAGGGACTGTAAAATGATTATTCTTCCAAAAGTCTTATGTTTATTGCAAATACTTCCCATCAAAACTCCAGTAACATTTTGAATAAATTATAAAGAGACTTAGAGATGTTTATTTGTTGAAGTAAGAGTGCTGAATTAGGCAGAAATTATTGTACTTCCTACTCATGGGGGCAAGGGTCACCAGACTTTTGAACTTATTACTTGGCAGCTTACTTTTATGATTCAGAATGCTATAAATTAAGAAATGCACAGTCAAAGGGTACCCTTATTTTCACTCACTTTTATAAAATGTACAGGAAAAATGAGTCTCTTTAAACATCCGTAGATAAGGCATACTATGAAGATCTTGGAAAAGTTAAGATGGGCGACATCCACACCTAATGACGTAGAACCTCTCACTCTGATTAGAAGGAACCCTGTATGTTGCTGTACAGGACTGGACTAGGACTATGCCAGTGGGAGAAGAGCTAACTGACTAGATTTGCCCAATTCACAGAGAAAAAAGGCAATGAGACCTGTTTGCATCACTGAATCATAAATTCCAACTACAGACAAAAGATATGTTCTGTTACTTACAAGTAAACACTAAATTATTAAAAAGGACGACTTAAGAAAAATCATTACACATACACTACTCTGGAAAACTTCTTTTCATTAAATAAAAGTTTTATACCCCACACCGTACCATTGCCTTCAGGGATATATCCAGTTCAGGCCCTTTTTTCGCTATCCTTTGGACAGCAGTTTTAGAAACATAGAAAACATAGAAACATAGACTTTGATGGCAGATAAGGACTGCTTGGCCCACCTAGTCTCCCCATTTCCCCTACCTACTGGATAAGCTGCAGATCCTAGTTAATCAACAGCCTATTTCTTCCTAACCCCCACAAGAACTGCCTTATGTCTGTCCCATGTATTCTTGAATTCTCCCACAGTTTTAGACCCCACAACATCCTCAGGAAGGTGGCTCCATGCATCCACCACCCTCTCTGTGAAAAAATACTTCCTCACATTGCCCCTGAGCCGTCCCCCTTCTATCTTCAAATTGAGTCACCTTGTTCTTGCACATCTCTTTTTCTGAAAGATGCTACTTCTTGGACTTTGTTGAGTCCACTGAGGTACTTAAAAGTTTCAATCATGTCCCCCTCTCCCTCCTTTCCTCAAGGGTAAACATATTAAGCTCCTTTAGTTTCTCCTCATATGGCTACTCTTGCAGACCCTGCACCATTTTAGTTGCCCTCCTCTGGACTGCGTCCATCCTGTCTATGTCCTTGCGAAGATGGGATCTACAGAACTGGACGCAGTACTCCAAATGGGGTATCACCAACTGTCTGTACAGAGAGATAGCAACTTCCTGTTTTCTGCTGGTGATGCCTCTCCCTATACATCCCAGTATTCCCCCCAGACCCCCCTACTGCCTTCTCACATTGCTTGCTAACCTTAAGGTCATCTGATATGATTACCCCCAGGTCCCTTTCCATTTTTGTTGTTGTTAGTACCTCCCCCCAAATTATGTACTCTTCTCCTGTGTTTTTGTTTCTCAGGTGCATTATTTTGCACTTCTTTGCATTGAATCCAAGCTGCCATACTTCTGACCATTCCTCCAACCTTGCCAAGTCCCTTCTCATCCTTTCCACCCCCCCTTCCCCGTGTATCAACCCTGTTGCAGATCTTTGTAACTTCTGCAAAGAGGCATACTTTTCCTTCCAGTCCCTGTGCAATGCCACTTATAAAGACGCTAAAAAGGACTGGACCCCGTACTGAACCCTGTGGTACTCCACTGGTAACCCACCTTTCTTCAGAGTAGACCATGGATAGCGTTAAGGGTGTACTCCATGCTCTGAGCATAGCAACTGATCACAGGAGCACACTTTCTTTGTAAAATATACAGTTATCTGTGGCCCTCCTACCTTTCTGGAGCACAGTTAGGGTTGGGAGTTCTGGCAGCGGGGTGGGGGGGGGGAGAGTCCAGCAGGGGCACTAGGATATAAATCAGGCTTTTTTTTATTATATGGGTGGAGTTCAGAATTAGATCATAAAGCGAATAGGTGAGTGAGCAGCTGCTATTTTAACTGGTGGGCTGACAGGATCAAGTGTGTAAGTGTGTGGGTAGCCAGCAAGTTAGTGTGCACTTTGACATGCTGGCAAGGAACAAGCATACTGGCATAAGTTAGTGGGGGAGTTAGTAGGCAGGTAGGGAAAGAGTATGAGTGCAACTAGCAGACTAATTTGCATATGGGTAGGCAGGGATGGACTGAGCATGTGTGGATTAGAGCAAGTTTATGGGTGGGTGGCAAACAAAGGTGGGAAAGAATAACAGGGAGGGAATGAGTGTATCGACCACAGGTGAATTAAAAGTAGGTGAACAAGCAAAGAAGGAAAGAATATATTTTAAAGTCCACAGGCAAAAGAAAGAGAAAAAAAACAGGAACAGAGGAACTGTGGCCAGAGGAAGATGAAAGAATGAGAGCAAAGGTGAGGCAGAAAGACCAGAGTAAGAAGCAAAACAGGAAGGAAAGAACAAAGATCACAGAAAGATAAAAATAAAAATTAAAGACAAATCACAGAAACAGGTAAGCCAGAAGATGCAGCAAGACAACGATACCAACAATCACGGGGTGTCCTGCATGTGTTGAGGGAAGCCCGATAGGTAATTCCATTTTTGTGTGTGTGTGTTTAGAAAGTTGCCCAATTTTAACATGTTGTCTTTAGAATATTAAAAAAAAAAAAAAAATACTGTCTTTTGCTTTATACTTTGAACTGTAGGCCACCGAAAGTTTTAATGATCTGTAACTGATTTACTGTATGCTTTTGTTGGAAATTGTTATATGGTGAATGTGAAAGACTAGCCCAGGATATGGAAGATGAATTTCTCAGTTTACCTCTGTGTACGCAACCCAAGTCTATGGACACAATTTTCCTATAGGCTGTTTATCAATTTACCTTAAAGATCAACTGACACATTTGGGGCAGGCAGCTTGTACTAAGTAGCTGCCTGCCTGAGGAGCTTTTCTAGACCAAAATGAACATTTTTAGTTAAGTAATTAATAACTTATCATTGAAATCTTGGCTCATAACTTACAAGTCTGAGCTGAGCCGCTGCCGAGCACTGCAGCTAATAGCACTTTGAAGACATACACTCAGGAACGGGTCTGCAGGCACGCTATAACATTGAGATCGGGGGGGGGGGTCTAAATATACAGACAGTATCTTTGTCTGCAGTTTTACATGTATGGGGCTAGAGTATATATTATATGTTAGCCCCATATATGTAAAACTGCAGACACAGGTACTGTATGTATATTTAGACGTTCCCCCTCCCCTGACCTCAGGCTCAATGTTATACATATAGCATGCATGTAGTCCCATTCACAAGTGTACATCATTATCAAAGTGCTGTTTTTGTTGCAGCACTCGGTGACAGCTCGGCTCGTACTTGGAAGTTATCAGCCGAGCTTCTAAATGTAAGTTATTATTTTATTAAGTAACTAAAAATTTTCATTTTGGTCTACAAAATTTCCTCGGGCAGGCAGCTACTTAGTATGAGTTGCCTGCCAAAACCTTAAGATGTCAGTTGCTCTTTAAAAATACAAGAATACTTGCAGACTTGGTAGTCTTGCTGGAGTCTCTACTGAATGCAGTTGGACAGCACACAGGATGAAGTGGTGCAGGGCTCCAAGATCTAAACAGATCCCTGTATTTTACTGGCAAATGTACAGTAGCAGTCTACAGGAAGCTGTTCCAGATCTAGACCTGTATTGTTTACATGGGAAAACAAAGCAATTCAGGAAAAATCATGCCACAGTTATAGGGAGGGGGAAATGTTAAACTGATATAGGAGCCCAGGTTGTGTGGTCTGGACAGGTGGCTGTGGACTATGAGCCAGAGGTGGGTGAAGAAATCAGTGGTGCATGTGTCTGTCCATCTATCTGCAGGTGACCACAGTGCTTAGAGATTCAATGTGTAGTAGTGATTGGGTGGGTGCATTTTACACTTGATGGCATCAGTAACATGCACTAAGGTGTCACACTGCCATGTGCTCAGACCTCCATAACACATAGGAAATAGGTAACAAAAAGATTATTGCACATAAATTACTCAGAACCTTCATTACAAGCAAGAAATTGTTAATGAACTAGTAAATTAAAAAAGAAGATGGGTAGGAGCATGGCCAAGGTTTAAAGGAGCACATATTTTAGGATACAATTTAGAGATTCTGTACTCCTCTATTTGGGAGGAGCACACCGTGCTAAATTCTTAACACCACCCCTAGAGTAGACTCCGTTTCCCCCAATTTATTCTTTCCTTCCCTCCTCCCTAGGCAGAGGTGGTGTCTCTGGCAGCCTCGTCAACCACAGCTCACCCTCTGGTAGGAGCAAGCTCCCTAGCCCAGTGCAGCTGTCTCGGCCATGGCCAGGCCCCCCGACATGACTTCCTGGGCTCACTTCTGAATGCAGGTCATCAGCACAGTAGTGCAACGTACTACCGCTGGCCCATCAGGATGGCCCAGAAAACGTCTTTAATTGGGTAATAAAAAGTTATATTTAGGAGACGTATTATATGTTGTATAAAAAACACAAATTAAATCTGAACTATATAAAGACTAAATGGGAAATGAAAGGAAAATTACACATTTTTACAGGGAAGACTGAGATAGGAGGCCATGGGAAGGTTAGAAGATGACATCATCCCTGACCTGGAATTAATTCAGCCGAAGGCCCTAATGTGATATCTTCATATACCATTGATAGCTAAGTATTTTGAGAACTCTACAGCAGATAAATTGTAGAGGAAATGTGGCGCAATAGGCATGCATGTGCTAATTTTTGTGGGAATGCCACAAAGTTAGTGGAAGCAACATACCTCCCTACTGTCACACATTATGAGGTATGTCACTCATTTTATGTCTCAGAAACCCTCTGTCCCACTTTGAGAAGGTGACATTCCAACCATTGAGACTTTTATACAGAAGTTTACAATAATATAAGATGCTAGGTTATCAGCAAACATTATAAACATTAGCACACTTACTGCCACAGTGTTCTGAGCTTGCAGTGCCACATCTAACGATGTGTCACACATTTTGTCCAACTGTCACACATCTTGTCACACATTTGGGTGATGAAAGGTTAGGTGGTATGGGAAACATGTTCATACAGAACAGGCAATAAGGAAAGACATTCTGTTTCCTTTTAATAGTATGGTATGGTCCTTTAATACAAAAAAGTGCAAGATCATACACGTTGGGAGAAAAAAACAGGGGGTAGAGTACAGGATGGGGGGGGGGGCAAGTCCTAGAGGCAATCAAGATAGAAAGGGACCTAGGTATTATTTATTTCATGGAACATCAGGGTATCAAAACAATGTGAGAGGGTAGTGGCGAGGTCTAGCAGAATGCTGGGATGTATTGGTAGGGGGGATCAGTAGTAGGAAAAGGGAGGTTATAATGCCGTTGACAAGCAGCTGGTGAGGCCACACCTTGAGCATGGGGTCACGCTCTGGAGATCATACCTCAGGAAGGATGTAGATAGAGTGGAAAGGGTACAGAGGAAGGCAACAAAAATAATGGGGGACCGTAGTCAGTTGTCATATGAAGACAGGCTGAGGGACCTTAACATGTACTCTCTAGAGCAAAGAAGGGAAAGGGGGGACATGACAGAGACCTTCAAGTACCTCAGGGGTATAAACAGAGCACCTGTGAGTGACATTTTCCAGCTGAAGAGGCACTCAAAAAATAGGGGTCATGATATGCAGATAGAGGGGGGTAGAGTCTGAGGAAACATTAGAAAATTAAATTTCACGGAGAAAGTGGTAAACAACTGGAATAGACTCCCGGTGGGGGCGAGGACAGTGGCGGGATTCAAAACAGCGTGGGATAGGTACAAGGGTATTACAGACCTAGGAAGGGGGAGGGGTAATCAAGAGAGTTAATATCTTAGATCTGGCTTTCAGATAATGATATTGGGCAGACTGGCAGGGCCTGGCAGTCCTTTTCTGCAGGCAAATTCTACGTTTCTATGTATTGGGCCATCCAGTCCAGTGTCAATGAGTTTTCTAATCTCTACAAAACCCTTAACATTAATCCTACTGGTGACTGCCCTTAAAGGTCTAACTTTACATTGGTTATCTGACAGAACACCTTTGTTGCTTGTTTCAGAATCATATGTCAGAGAAATTCAAAGTATAGAGAGAGAATACAGCAGAGCTGAACTTGAGAAGCGATAAATACCTTCTATAATGGATAGCGTAAGAAGCATGTTTGGTTTACATCAGGTCAAATGCATAATCATATGCCCATTCTTGGAGGACAGATGCATCTGAGGGCAGCCACTGGGAGATAAGCACAGGCAGACGGAAATGCAATGGCAGACAGGCTCTCATGATTAAAATATATTCTACTGTTTAGCATGTTAGATCGATAGAGAATATCTTTAGACTTTTCAAGGGAAAAACTAAACTGATTCTTGGTTAGTTGTTTAAGCTATTACAAGATGTATATATACATCTGTTTTATACTGTATCTAATTGTATTTGGTTGGTTTGGCGAATGTTATCACCAACAAGGTGTAATGACTTTTGAAATCTACTCTGCGTACTTTGAATTAAGCCATTTGAAAAAAACTTGATTTTCAACTCCAGTAAGTCGTAAGCATAAGACACAGCCTAGGTATCCCCCTTCAAAAACAACCAATTTTTAAAGCAATAGTAGTGAAGTCTTCAAAAAATATCACCATAAATTTCTGCAGCAATAATCTATTCATGCTATCTTTACAGCCATAATTAGTGCAAATTCCTTCAGGCATTTTTAAAACAGGTTCTAGTACAACTTTTGTAATAGGTGGCTCATGTCAATAAAATGGTTGTTGCCCCAATAGTTTAGGAAAAATCTTTTAACCTGGGGTTAGTCTTAGATTGTGCAAAATGAAATGGAATGAAAACTGGAAACTCGTATGTTTTCATTTGTACTAACTGCTGACTGCATTATTTAAAAACTATTTTTTGCCACAGTGTAGGGAAAGGAATGAACTTTTTGCACTGAAGTGCACGTGGACACAGTCTATGACACACTCTATTTTTCTTGCCTAATTTGCCACTAAAACAAGGACAACAGTCAGACAGATCTCCCTATCCTACATCCAGGGCTCTGATGGCTACCAAAGAGCATCTGTCATGCAGTATTACCCAATTCACACAAAAAAAAACCTTTGCTCTTGAGAGTGACAGCCCACAATTGACTTCTCAGTGATCACATGATCACCTACAGCAAATCATGCACACTTTCCAGCTATTGTTGGTAGCAGTCTCTGCTCCCAAAATTGGTTCCAAGCCCCAGAAAGAACCCTCCACCATACATAGATTATCCAGTGGTGCCAGTGCCAGAGAGACATTGACTTCATGAGCATCAATGGTTAGTGACTGACAGCAGCACTTGTCTTATGAATACTTGCCCACCTCCTTGCCACAATCAGATCAGATGGCACGTGGTATAGACAGTAGATTCCTCCTTAGTCACATACTCTACAAAAGGCAGCAGATGCTAAAGATCAAGTTAGCTGGGGTTCGGGGCTGCAAGAACAGACTTTGCTGACAGAGAGGCGTGAAAGCATTTAGCTTTACCTTAAAGGTAAATTTATATCTTAATGAATATTTCTCATCATACTGAAAGCAGCAGGATAAGTGGGGGAAAAAAATCTGTAGGCAGTGTTTCGGGCACTTTGAAACTTAGCACAATTGTAACAGGTGGTGTGTGGTAAACTAGCTCTGGAGATTAATCTTCGGACTGAGTAGATTCAGGAAGCCCTATGAATCTGGTGTGTAACTGGAAGGGTAGAGCTGACAGAGGCTTAGTGCCTTTTTACAAGAGCACTACAAAAGCAATTCCACTCTATTGTGTCCAGCATGTTCGTGTCCCAGTGAGTGAGTGGAACTGTGAAGGAGTGGAACAGGTAACTAGCATCTTAGGCGTCGGCAGGTGTTGGCAGAAGGAAGCAGGGGACCCTGCTAGTCAAGTAAGGTAAGGCAACTGTTTGCTACTCTGTAACAGTCACTACTGGTAAGGGGGAAAGGTAAAAGGTAGGCCAAAACTAGGAATAGGAGCAACACTATCTAGGGTAGAAGTATTAAGAGATTTAAAACAACGCATGGGGGAACACAAATAGAAACAAACAAAAAAGAGGAACCTAGAAACATCCTGTCAGGGGTAAGGGTACACCAGTATTTCCAGGTACCACAGAGAGAAGAGAAGAGAAGCTGAGAATGCTGGGAGTGATGCAATACAGTGGCTGTGGGGTGGCAGTTTTCAGAGACACCTTCTGGAGACTGTGGTACTGCCTCATCTGCAGGCACCTCTCCAGGTTAAAAAAAGGAGGTTGCTAGATTCCAGGCTGAGTTGGCTAGGATTCAGGGGACCTTTTCCCCCACCCAGGGGCCAATATGTCTGCCACTGTTACCTCAGAGGATGTCAGGGAAGAGGAACAGCTGGACTATGGTGGGCTCTGGAAGGGTGGGGGTGATGGGACAGAGACATACTCTTCAACCGGTACCATTATGAAATTTTTACAATGCTCTGACAGGGCGAGACTACCAGGAGGAGGCACCCGCAACAGTGACCAGGGAGGATGTGGGCGCCCTCCATAATGGAGACCCCAAGAAGGGTGGCAGATGATCCCATAGGAGGAGGAGGAAGCAGTTTCTGGTGAGGAACTTGATTGTGAGGGGGATAGATTTGGGAAGGGGGGGAGAAGCAGGCTAGGTGCCTACATGGCACCATGGCCCACAGGGATGTGAAGTGGATCCTGAGGATCACTAGGGCAGCAGGACTGGAGGAAGAGTCGGATGTCAGTGTCCACCTGGGGACTAACGACCTGGCTAGGGACAGGGCAGGGATAGTGCAGGGGAAGTTAAGGGAACTGGGGAGGGGTCTTAGGTAGAATGCTCTGTGGCTTTCGCTGAAGTGGTGCCTGTCTATGATGAGGGGAGGACAGGGATCTCCTCACCAAGAGCTTCAACTCATGACTGAAGAAATGGCGCAGAGAGGAGGTGTTCAGCTACACTGGGGACTCACCTGGGAGGATAAGGGCTTATACAGGGATGATGGCCTACATCCATCTGGGAGGGGAACTGCAATCAGTGGACAGTTTAAATGTTACTTCGATGAATATTTAAACTAAGTGGAGAGAGGTGACAGAAGAAATCATGGAGGCAGAAACTACCTCTCCCACAGGCTGAAGTAGACAGTAAGGAGAACCTGAGGGGAGAGGAATCCCCTTGGGTACAAATTAATGAAAAGCACGGTGGTAGAGACAAAGTGGGAAGGGAATGAGAGAATTAGAAAGAAAGCAGGGAAGGAAGGAGGGCAAAAAGGATAAAGGGGAGTAACAAGCAGAGTGGAAACAAAATCTGGAAGACCATGTGAACGAATGCTAGAAGTCTATGACATTTATTTATTTATTTTTATTTACTGAAATGTTTCACCAGGAGAGCACACTGAACAACAAGTTGCTTGTCTCACGGTGTGACCTGGAGTGAGGGCGTTACACAGGACTGTGAAGGATGATCAGTTACAACAGTATGTGGGTAGTACAAATAATACAACATTGTAAGACTATGCAACATTTGGAACACAAGGTATTGTACAATAAACAATAGTGGAACATTGGGTAAATTACAATACATGTCCAAAATCGTACAAAAGAACATATAAACATACCAAACAGTAATAATGCGACAGAACCATTTATATTGTATGCGTATACCAGGAGTAGGCTCGAGGTAGTACGCAAGTGCTGTTGGAGTAAAAAGAATAGGGTAGGTTGTGCACACAGGTGACCCAGAAGGGCAGGTGGAGAAGAGAAGGGGAGAGGCAAGAACTGAATATGAGGAGAAGGGGAAGTCACTTCCTGATTCCCCCTTCAGGACGTTGAGAACCCTGCTGGGGGGGGGTCAGGGTAGGAAGGCAGAAACTGGGGAGAGGTATTAAGGAGGGTTAAAACAGGAACAGCTGAGGGAGAGGTAATTGTGTAGGGCAGAGGTAAGGGAGTAGTTGGAGGAGGAGTGTCATATTTCGGGGGGAAGGGAATTCCAGATTTTAGGGAAGCGATGGACGAAACCAGTCTGACCGATGAGGGTGGAGTGACGAGGGACTGTCAAGATGCAGGCATCATTAGATCTGAGAGAATATGTGGGGGAGGTGGAGTGGAGATAGAGAGGATGAGAGATAGGAGGGGAGCACTCTGAACCAGAATTTGGAGGTTAGTTTGGCACAGTGTGAGATGCGTTTGTGAGATAGTGGAAGGAAGGTTAGAGGGCAATAGAGTTCACAGTGGTGGGTGCGGGAAGGGGAGTCGAGAGCAAAGCGGCAGAAGGAGTTAAAGATGAGTTTCCAACTTAGGGAAGATTTGGGAGCAGCATCATAGACTACGTCACAGTAGTCAAAGATGGGGAGTATCACCTTCTGGACAATTTCGTGCCTCTCAGTCAGTGGGATGCAATTATGATTCCTGTACAGAGCACCAAGCTTGGGGCACAGTTTCTTCAGGATAGCATCGATATGCACAGAGAAGTTGAGGTGCTGGTCAGTGGCGTGCAGTCATTGTATACAACGCATGCATTGCATGCCCCAGAAAATGTAGAAAATTACAGATTAGCACAAATTAGTGTTTTGTTCAGTCACATACTGTAAAAGGGGACTGGGAGCACTAGCGGTGCTCCAATGTTGGCTGTTGTGCTGGTCAATGACATGCAACACTCCAAGCTGCAACAAGTTGCCTAGGCGACAGTGACATCTCCGTGCAGCTGATCTTCTGACCAGCATTGCTTTAAAACAGGTAGCTAAGGCATGCAACTGAAGGATTAAATCAGGGCAAAACAATGCGAGAGATGAGACATCTTGTCTGGTACACCACCAGAGGTACAAGGGCTTGGCCACCATTCCACGGAGCAGCTAACTGTCAGGAGCTGAAAGGCAGGGGCAGTAATGAATTCACAAGCACAGTGATGGCTCCTATAAGCTATGAAGTGCTGCATGTGATCAAAGTTGTGGGTGGCCCGGGCGCTGCATAGGAAATCTGATCACCCAGGAACTGACTTCAGAAAACAACTTAACAACTACTGTATATAAGGTGAGGGGGCAGGCGGGTAGCAGGATGGGAGGCAGAGAGGAGAATGGACATGGCCCTTCGTTATTTTGACTTATTAATTGGGGGTGGATCAATGTAATTCCAACAACACTGGGTTTTTCAGGGCACTTCTATGTGTGTGTGTGGGGGGGGCAGAGGTGTCATATATGAGGAGTTATTAATCTCTGATGCTGGCTGATATGTTAGAATTGTATTTTTAGTGAGCTAGAAACTTGTGATTGCATAGCAGCCAGTACTATTCACTCCAGGAAATTCCTGCTGCATGGAGGAGGGGGCGGGGCACCACCAAACTGTCCAGAACTCTCAGGGCTCCTCCAATCACCTCTTTCACCCTGCTGCAGGGAGTTCGTATCCCCCTCCTGGCTGAAATTGCATCAGGTAACTAGGTAAGGGCTGCAGGTAACAGCTTGAGAAATCATGCACTGCCACCAACTAGGGTTACAAGTGGGGGGCATTTCATCAGTTCCAGGCCTCTGGGACCTCCCACGCCCAAGGTGTGGCCCAGATGCCACCTGCTGTTGTAATTTGATTTTCATTGCAGTGCTGTAGTGCCCTTGTTGCATATGCATCCCCTCATGGGATTAATTTGGAAGAGTGTCTTCTACCATTTTAGCTTGTGGAGTAGGTGTTCCATATTATACATGGACTGTTTGTTGTGTTTTTTATGTTTCATGTTAATGGCTGTCCGTTGATGGTTGTGGATTGGGTGGTAGTGGGGGCAGTATACAAGTTGTTGCATGCCTTGCTAAAAAAGTCACCGCTCGCCACTGGTGCTGGTCCAGCCAAACCCCCAGATATCTAAATGAGGAGGTGTCCTCCAGGGTGGTCCCATCAAGGGTGTGGAAGGTGGGGAGGGCCAGGAGCCTAGAGAGTCTCTGCCTGGTGCCAAAGGTCACTGAGACTGTCTTTTTGGCATTTAGACAAAGCTGGTGAGAAGCAAACCAGATCTGAATTTGGTTGAAGTCATGCTGTAAGCTGGTTTCCACAGCAGCACAAATGTGATTCCACTTCAAAAATGTGGGAGCAGGGCAGAGGCAGGAAACTACAGACCAGTTAGTTTGACTTCAGTGGTAGGGAAAATGACGGAATCACTTCTGAAGGAAAGAATTGTTGAGTACCTAGAGGCCAGAGGGGCACAGGCACCAAGGCAGCACAGTTTCACAGCAGGAAGGTCATGTCAGACGAACCTAATTGATTTCTTTGACTGGGTGACCAAAGTAGTAGACTAGGGAGGGGATGTGGATATGGTCTACCTAGGTTTTAGCAAGGCATTTGACACAGTCTCACACAGAAGATTAATACAATTAGCCAGCCTTGGAGTGGGTCCCAAGGTGGTAGTCTGGATAAAAAACTGGCTGGACAACAGGACGCAAAGGGTAATAGTAAATGGAGTTCACAGTGAAGAAAGGAGGGTAACTAGTGGGGTACTGCAGGGTTTGGTACTGGGACCTGTCCTCTTTAATGTCTTTATAAGTGACATTGGAGAGCACCTGGAAGGAAAGGTATGTCTTTTTGCAGATGACACAAAGATTTGCAACAGGGTTGAGACACAAGGTGGGGTGGAAAGAATGAAAAGGGACTTGGCAAGGTTGGAGGAATGGTCAAATATGTGGGCGCTCAGATTCAGTGCAAAGAAGTGCAAGGTAATGCATCTGGGAAACAAAAACCCAGGGGAAGAGTACACAATGGGAGTGAGTTAATAACAACAACAAAAATCGAAAGAGATCTAGGAGTAATTATATCAGATGACCTAAAGGTGGGCAAGCAATGTGAGAAGGCAGTAAGGGACCTGGGGGGATACTGGGATGCATAGGGAGAGGCATCAACAGTAGAAAACAGGAAGTTGTTATCCCTCTGTACAGACAGTTAGTGAGACCCCATCTGGAGTACTGTGTGCAATTCTGGAGACCCCATCTCTGCAAAGACATAGACAGAGTGGAGGCTGTTCAGAGGAAGGCAACCAAAATGGTGCAGGGTCTGCACCAGAAGACATACGAGGAGAGACTTAAGCAGCTTAATATGTATACCCTTGAGGAAAGAAGGAGAGGGGGGACATGATATAAACTTTCAAGTATCTCAAGGGAATTAACAAAGTACAAGAGGGTAGTATCTTTCAGAAGAAGAGATGTGCAAGAACAAGGGGGTAGAATTTGAAGATAGAGGGGAGATGGCTCAGAGGTAATGTTAGAAAGTATTTTTTCACAGAGAGGGTTGTGGATGCATGGAACAGCCTTCCTGAGGAGGTTATGGAGTCAGGAACAGTGGGAGAATTCAAGAATGCATGGGACAGACATAAAGCAATTCTAGTGGGGGGGGTAGGAGGAAGTAAGCTGTTGATTAACTAGAATCTGCGGCTTATCCATCAGGTAGGGAAATGGACAGACTAGGTGGGCCAAGCGTTCCTTATCTGCCGTCAAATTCTATGTTTCTATGTTAGCAGGGTTTTTGCTGGAACTGTATAAAACAGTATCATCAGCACACATGTGGATAGACGAGGATGAGCAGGCTGTGGGAAGATCATTAAGGAAAATGGAGAAGAGTAGGGGACCAAGCACTGAGCCCTAAGGGACACCAGTGTTGATGGGGAGTGGAGGGGAGATGGAATGAAGGATTCTCACTGATTGGGTCCTGCCAATGAGGTAGGATTTAAATCAGTTGATGGCTGACGGAGCAAGGGCAGCTGAGGAGAGAGAATCAAGAAGCAGGGGATGGGAAACTGTGCCAAAAACTTTGGCTAAGTCGACAAAGATGACCGAGGTGATCAGGCCATTGTCCATCCCTGAAAGGATGGAGTCAGTAAGCCTGAAGAGGGAGGTGGTTGTTGAGTGGTTCTTCCGGAGACCAGATTGGAAGTGGGGAGAAGAAGGAGAAATCAGAGAGGATGGGTGATAGTTGAGAGAGAACTAAATGTTCTTGAAGTTTGGCAAGGGCATGAAGAAGGGGAAATGGGGAGATAGTTGCCAGGAGTGGATGTATCGCCACCCTTGGGGAGAGGAAGGACTACAGTGTGTTTCCAGGATGAGGGTACTTGGGCAGAAATAAAGGAGCGGTTAAGGCTTAGAGAGATAGGATAAGCAGTTGCAGGAGCAGAAATGTAAAGAAGTTTAGGATCAAGCTCATCTGGTGAGCAGCCTTTAGAGGGGTTGAGGGATTGGAGGGCACAAAGAGCTTCATCAGAGAAGATAGTAGAAAAGGAAAAAGGGGGGAGGGGTAAGCACTGGCTGAGGTGAAGGGCTGAAGTTAGTAGGTGGCAAGGGGGAGAGGGCATTTAGAAAAGACGTGGCGCACAAGGTGTAGTAGGCATTAAATTCATTGGCCATGGAGCCATGGTTGGGAAACAGGAGTTGAAATAATTGGACTTAGCCAGTCTAGTAGCTTTAGTACATGAATTGCGTAGCATTCTGTACTTGGCATAGTCATTTGGGTGTTGAGGAGATTTGTGTTTTGTCCAGGCCCGGTCAAGCTCTCTGAAGCAGGCCAGTAGTTTAGGGTGATCCAGGGGAGATGAAGCCCATGGACTCTGGTCCTTCTGAAAGGAGCAAAGGCATTCCAGGTGGCAGTGAATTTATCCTTAAAATAGTCAAGGGCTTGGTCGACAGAAATGGCAGTGGAGACGGGGGCCCAGTAGGTGGAAGCAAGTGCAGAGCTGAGTGGGGTGAAGTCTAGGTATTTAAAGGACTGGAGCTGTACGATTTTAGGGGGAAGTTTGGGGCGATGGACCTTACGTACCATGAAAATTGGGTTGTGGTCACTAAGGGCATCAGGGAGAAGACCAGATTTAATGTTGCAGTGCAGGTGGGTTGTGAGTGCCCAGTCAAGCAGGGTGTGGTTTTGGGTTTTGGGTTTAGGGTGTGTGGGTTCAAGTATAAGTTGAGTGAGGTTTAGAGCAGTGACGTCACTGCGTAGCTTGTTTAACTTGGGAGACAACCAATTTAGATTCACATCACCCACTATGAACAGTTCACCAGATTGCGAAAGGGAGGTGATGTTGGCTAAGAGTTCAGTCGTGACCGAGGGTTGAATGCTTGGATGGCAACAGATGCCAGCCACAAAGATTGAGATTGAGAAAGTAAGGGTAATGTGAGTGACAAGGGCTTTGTAGGTAGCTGGGATGGAGGTAGATAGGGTGGTAGTAAACTGCAGTGAGGACAGGATATACATGGCCACTCCCCCTCCGAGACCCGATCGATCTTGTCTGGAGAGGAAATACCCAGGGATAGCAATGGCATTGTCAGGGATGTTTTTTATGAGCCATGTCTCAATAATAATTAGGATGTCCGGGGTGTGTGAAATCATAAGAGTTTGTAGGAGGTCAATTTTAGGTAGCAGGCTGCAGATGTTCAGTGGAAGAGCTTCAACCTGTTAGGAAGGGTTGTAGTGGAAGTGGGGTTTGGAGACATGTTGTCTGGGCAAGGAGCCAGGGTAGGAGAAGAAATAGGGACAGGGTTGGGGTGGATGCTCTCTGATGAAAGAAGGAGGAGGGCAAGGATAAAATAGTGAAATTTAGGACTTTTGTAATTAGAGTAGGAAATACGGGAGGGAGAGTAAGAGGGAGGGGTGGAGAGAAGGCGATAAGGAAACGAAGAAAGGCAAAGTGACAAGGAAGGGAAAACAGGGAGGCTGGTGGGTAGTAGGGAAAGTGGGGTCTGTTTACAAGAGGAGCTGTGGGGGTGATTGACAAGATGAAGGAGGTATCTGGAAGGGAAGGGGAGAGAGAAGTGGCGATAGGTGTAGAGGGGGAGACTGGCATAAGGATAAGAACCAGGAAGGGTGCGAGTAGGAGGGAGATGGAAACAATTCTGGGTAGGGTAGTAGAGGTTTTGTACAGACTTACAGATTCAGATCACGCCACTGAATGTTAGGATGTAGATAACTGGCTTTAGGTATGAATGACCCAGCACTAGAAGTGTTAGGGGAGAGCAGTGGGAAGAGGATTGCAACCTACATGTCTTGTTGCTCTCTAGTGGCTTTACAGCAAATAGAAAAAGCAACAAATTGCAGCATG
Source organism: Neoceratodus forsteri (assembly GCA_016271365.2). Lineage (NCBI taxonomy): Eukaryota > Metazoa > Chordata > Ceratodontiformes > Ceratodontidae > Neoceratodus > Neoceratodus forsteri. The sequence goes on from CM028130.1 coordinate 430,020,918, forward strand.
GCGCTAAAACAAAGGGTGTTAAATGAGGGCGTGTATCTGACCTGAACCTTTGGTGCCAGGTCCAAGAGGCAGGTCTAGTAGCCAGATTAGAAATGCAGAATCAGTCTTAAACGTTAAAATAAAAGTGCCAAAATTACCATCAGCAATCTAATACGCAATGTAACCATTGTTCAATAAGATTCCGGACCTAGAGGCCATCATGGCAGAGGACATCTTAGTTACTGTGGCCATTACCAAGTCATGGTGCACTGAAAACCATAACTGGGACATGGCCATACCAGGCTATACTCAGTTCAGGAAGGACTGGGTGGGATGGAAAGGAAGGGTTGTGGTGCATTAAGTGAGGTAAAGCATAAAAGCAATGGAGATACAGGGGAATACAGTGGGAGGCAGAGGTACTATGGGTCGCCCTGGAGACGGGTAATGGAGCCACTATTCACACTGGAGTGATCTACAGACCTCCAGCACAAAGGGAGGAATTAGATATGGTACTAGTGGAAGCCACTAGCAAGATGGCAGAAAAAAGGGAGGTGATGTTGGTGGAGGACTTCAACTTTCTGGATGTAGACTGGAGCCTCCCAGCAGTGGCTTCAGATAGAAGCAGGGACATCTTGGACTCTCTGCAGTGGGCATTCCTCAAACAACTAAACAGTGAACCCACTCGTGACAGAGCAATACTGGAACTGGTACTTACTAAGAGGGACAGAGTTGCATATGTCAAGGTGGGAGGCCACCTGATGACTAGTGATCACCGTGTGGTATGATTTAATATAAGAAAAGCACACAAGGGGGAGGATCCTGGATTTCAGGAGGGAACATTTTTATAAAGATGGGTGAATGCCTCAGGGATGACCTGGCAAGGGGGATGGCCTGGGTGAGGTGGGCAAATCTAAAAAGGAAGCATAGTAAAGGCAACAAACCTCTGCGTCAACAAGTGAGCAAAAACAAGAGGAAAATGAGACCGCTATGGTTCTCAGAAGTGGCTAAAAGGGTAGCATTCAGAAAGTATAAGGAGACACAGAGGGAGGAGGACAGGAAGGTGTATCAGGGGAAGCAGTAAGGAGCACAAAGGTGCAAACTAAAAGAGAGAACTGTCCAGGAGGTAACAAAAGGGGACAATACATTTTGTAGGTATGTAAGTGAAAAGATAAAGGCCAGGGGTGGGACTGTAAGATTAAAAAGGGAAGGGGTGACTGTGCAGAGGTGAACCAGGAAAAAGCAGATATCTTGAACAAATACTTCTGTTCAATGTTCACCAAGGAAGGAGAAGGGGAGGGGCCACTAAACAGTAACAGAAGCTTTGGAGGGAGGAAGGTAGACACCAGTCCTTTTTCAGAAGAGAGAACCCTGAAGGAACCCATTAATCTGAAGGTGGACAAAGCAATGAAGCCAGACGGGATGCATCCAAAGGTATTGAGGGAGCTCAAGGAGGTGTTAGCTGCACCTCTGACAGTCCTATTTAATAGCTCACTGGGAACAGGAGTGGTTCTGGAAGACTGAAGGAGGGCAGATGTAATCCCACTTCACAAAACTGCTATCAGGGGAAGACGCTGGCAATTATATAGAGGATAATGTATGGTCCTCTATCGTTAACAGGTTTGTTAACCATCAAGAGCTTGCCAGGGTGACCATGTAAACCTCGAGAGCGAAGCTCGAGAGGTTTACGTCACCATGGCAACCTCGAGGTTAACAAACCGATTAACGAAGAGGAACCGTACATTATATTTTATAGTGTATGGTCCCAACTAACTACCAAACAAACTACTATGGCTTTACTTTAGCCCCACCGGGACGTTCTGGGTCATTTTCTGGCTACCGCGCTTGGTTTCGGAAATGCTGTCGGTACCGAGATCGCAGGTACACGCATGCGCAGATGGTTTGTTTAGGATCCCATCGCCATGACGTACTCAAGCGAGGTTTATAACCATTTACGTCATAGCGATGGGATTATCGAGACATAATTTTGCTGCTTTTTAGCGATAATAAGGGCGCACCATACATTATAGGCCAGTTAACCTGATACCAGTGGTGGGAAAGTTAATGGAATCACTGATGAAGGAAAGGAATGTGGAATATCTTTAATCCAGAAGGTTACAAAACCTGAGGCAGCATGGGTTCACGGGGCGGGGGAGGTCATGTCAAACGAATCTGATAGATTTCAGACTAGGTGACAAAGGAATTATATCAGGGTGGAGTGGTGGTCATGGCCTACCTAGATTTCAGTAAGGGTTTCAGCTCTGTTCCACATGAGACTAGTAAGCAAGCTGGGTAGTTTAGAAGTGGGTTCAAAGGTGGTAATCTGGATAACAAATTGGTTAGGGGATAGCTAGGCAACAGAGGGTGGTGGTAAATAGAGTTCACTTTGAGGAAGGGAGGGTGACCAGCAGGGTGCCTCAGGGATCTTTGCTGGGACAAATTCTCTTTAATGTCTTTATACATAACATTACAGAGGAGCTAGAAGGGAAGGTCTGCCTCTTTGTGGATGATACCAAAATCTGCAATAGGGTGGACACTCCAGGGAGGTGGTGGAAAGGATGAGTAGAGACCTGAGAAAACTAGAGAAGTAGACGAAGGGTATGGCAGCTGGGTCTCAATGTGAAAAAGTGCAAAATAATGAACTTAGGGCACAGAAACCCTGGCATGGAGTGCAAAATGGGTGGAGTGGTAATGATGACTACCAAGCAGGAAAGAGACCTTGGGATAATCATATCTGATGACCTAAAGGTGGCCGGGAAGTGCGACAAGGCAGTTGCAAGGGCTAGTAGGATGCAGGGTTGCACAGGGAGAGATACAAGCAGCAGAAAGTGGGAGGTGGTGTTGCCTCTGTATAGATCGCTGTTAAGACCCCATCTAGAGTACTGTGTCAAGTTCTAGAGACCACATTTCCAGAAGGGTACAGGTTGAGGCGGTCCAGTGTAAAGCAACTAAAATGATGCAGAGTCTCCATCAAAAGCTTTATGAAGAGAGACTAAAGAACCACAATGTATACGCCCTGGAAGACAGGAGGGAACAGGGGGATGTGATAGAGACCTTTAAATATCTCACAGGGTAAATAAAGTATAGGAGGTGAGCAGTTTTCAGAAAAAAAGATGCTCAGGAACAAGCAGACCTGCTATGAAGCTGCAGGGGGGTTAGATTTAGGAGAGATGTGAGGAACTACTTCTTCACAGAATGAGTGGTGGATTCCTGGAACAGCCTTACTGCTGAAGTGGTGGGGGTGAAATCAGTGGTGGGGTTCAAGAATGCACGGGACAGACACAAGAGAACTGTAGTGGAAAGGAAGGGGTGAGGGAGAAAGAGCTGTGCATCAAGTAGGGTCTGCGGTGATAGTGCAAATAGGGAAAAATGGGCAGACTGCGTGGACCAACTAGTCCTCATCTGCCATCAAATTCTATGTTTCTATGTATATGTACTCAGTTACTCACAAAGCAGCTGTAAAAAAAAGACACCATCTGCTCCCGGCTTGGACCTGTCCCCTCTCCATGCGCTGAATGCCATGTGTTGAATTTAACTACATACTAACAGTGCAGCAGTGTCCCAGGCTCCCAAGCAAGTCTGTTTTAAAAAAACACAGTTCTTGCTGCTACCTCTCCTCAGAAAATGCAAGGACTGCTGGCAGTGTGCTACGAAGTATCCACACCAGTCTCAAAGCTCCCAGCATGGCGCAATGGCTTGCACCATAAAGAATGGTGCAAAGTGCTGCTTGGGCCAAAAGATGTGCCAGGAGTGATTCACTAATGCAGCCTGTGTCAACCACAGGCTGCATGCACCAAAGGAGGCTTGTGCCGTCCATGTGCCACAAAATGGGCTGTGGAATGGCGCTAGGGGGCATGCAGCAGATGCAAGCCGCCACATCCCCTAAATCAGGATTCTCAAAACCCTCCCAGAGGTGAAATTCTAAGTACCATGGCCCAGCCAGGGCTGGTGAAGGGTGAGTTAGAATTTCACCCTCTGGGAGGAATGGACCACTTGAGCACCCTCAGAACCTTTCCTCACTGTGCCGTGGCATTCCTCCCAGCCCCGATGTGCCCATATCATACAATGTGCATAAAATTATTCCCTGGTGGTCTAGCAGCCCCCACCCCCCCCCCAGTCCCCTTATTATTAAACTAATCAGTCCCTGGTGGTCTAGTGGACCCCCAAACCCTGATCCCCTTATTATTAAACTAATCAGTCCCTGGTGGTCTAGCGTACCCCCAAGCCCCAGTCCCCTTATTTTTAAACTAATCAGTCCCTGGTGGTCTAGTGGACACCCCCCCATCCCGCTGTGCCCGTAAAGTATAATGTGAATAGAAACATTCCCTGGTGATCTAGCGCTCCCCCCCTCCAGCCCTGATCTGCCTGTAAATTAAAAAGTTAATACAATCTTTTCCTGGTGGTCTAGTGGACCCCCACCCTAACTGGTAGTGCCCACTACACTGCCCCCCCATCATGAACCCTGGGCCGGCAACCGGCACAGGCCTCCTCTCACCACCATGGCCAGCTGCCGACTGAGCTGTCACTTAGCATGCACTGTATAGAGCATGCCATCACCACTGACGCGTCAATCAATGAGCGCATACCTATAAAGTATGTGCTCAGTGACCGCTCAGTCTGTGGCCAGCCATGGTGGTGAGAGAAGTGCCAGCCAGTCACTGGCCTCGGGTTCGGGATGGGAGGAGCAGGGTGGTGCTACTACCAACCAGGATGGGGGTTACTAGACCACCAAGGAAAGAGTGTATCAACTTTAGCTTATGGGCAGATTGGGAGGGGCGAGATCACCAGGGAATGTTTTCTATTCACATTATACTTTATGGGCACATTGAGGATGGGGTCCACTAGACCACCAGGGACTGATTAGTTATAATAATAAGGGATCGGAGCTGGGGGAGGTCCACTAGATCACCAGGGACTGACTTGCTTAATAATAAGGGGATCAAGGCTTGGGGGGGTCCGCTAGACCACCAGGGACTGATTAGTTTATTAATAAGAGGATCAGGGCTTGGGGGGAGGGTCCGCTAGACCACCAGGGACTGACTAGCTGAATAATAAGGGGATCGGGGCAAGGGGGGGGGTCCGATAGACCACCAGGGACTGATTAGTTTATTAATAAGGGGTTGGTGGGGTCCACTAGTCCACCAGGGATGTCCTACAGTGGCGCATGACCACCTCGTGGCTTGCGGCAAACCCTCTGGATGTGCTGTGTATTTGGCGCATGGTCACCGCAAGCCATGGGACTTTGCCACCGGGACCCTGCCTAATAGAGAATTGGGCGCAGGGACCCTGGTGCACTGGGCTTTGATGCAAGCTGCCTGCTGCTGCAACTTCCGTCAATCTAAGGGCTCCTTTGAGAATCAGCCTCAGGTTAGTTTACATGCACTGTGGTGCTTGAAGGGAGGAGGGGGACTACCTGAACTATTCTGTTTCCACTTGCACGTAGAATAGGGTTTGTATGTCAATTTTGATGCCTACCACACTGCCACTTTAACCTAAAGCTAGGAACCATGGGTTGACATATACCAAAATAATGCAAGAAATGAGGTGTAGTGTAATAATTCAAGGAATGAAGGAAGGTGGAGTATATATAGGGAGTCAAAAGATGCACTGAATCCAATACGAAACTGCCAAGTACTGCAAGAGGTGTGATATTAACTAAAAAGAAGTCATGTACCATTTAATTAGAAATAAAAATAACTGTAATGTATCTCTGGAAATGACAATGGCAATGCTGAACATGTGGAAAACTGTCTCTTTAAATAAAAAGATGCACTGAATCCACCCCACCATGACCTTGTACAGTAACATCAGCAGGTTATAGTCTGCCTAGCAAGAAGACAGTATTAGGATTGCAACACTGGGACATGGGATCAGGTCATTTAAATGAGTATAAATGCCATTCATATTATATTTAGGATTCATGGTAAATGTTGCATTATCTAAACTGTTTACATGGGCTTTGAATGAACCACAACTGCCTTAGTCATGGCATCTTAGGAAACAACATTCCATCATTGTTTACATGTATCTTGTGATTCTTGTTATTCTTCTCCAAAGGAACTTTGTGTTGCAATAACATGGCATCAATGACTCATCATACCAAGTGCACTTTAACTGGGAACTATAAAGAACATTTTTGAACTAATTGAAACTTGATCAGAAAAAGCTCACCCATGCCAATTAATTACACAACTGTGCTGGCAGTATAGACTAGATGTTAAAGAGTAATGAGCTGTGAATGAGCTTAACACTTCCAGCAGGCCTAGGTTTGATTCCCACAACCTCCACCTGCATACTGTTTGACTCTGAGCAAGTCACTTAACTACCCCAATGGTACCGGGTCACCCATAAACACAGCTACTTGTGCCTAGTGGGCCTTACCCAGTTACCAAAGAATAAAACAAAAACAAAACATAAGAGAATACAGAATGGGCAACCATGCACAACCAGTGTGCTCTGCCACAGAGGGGTTCCGATTCCCTTTGACCTCAAGGGCGAGGCTCGAGAGGTCCTTGGGAATCAGAGCCCCGAAGTGGCAGAACACACTGGTTGGGCATAGGGTTGCCCATTCAGTATTTTTTATAATGTATGGTCCCCCTCTAAATAATTTAATAAGCTTTGAGCAATGTTTAAATTTTTTAGCTATAAAAAAGAAATTATTTGGTGCCTAGTCTTATTTCGGGAGTTAGGGCTGGTTGCTACCATAAATTGTGTAGTTGCTAGGGACTAGGCATCCCTATTTTAGCAGCGCACACTCCCATTGGTTGTTCACTGGCTGTGGGAGGGATTTTCAAGGGGAGAAAAAATGGCAGTGGTAATTCTTGCTTAGCAAGGTTGCGGGGTCTGAGGAAGCGACTGTTATTTAGTAAGTAATTTTAGATATCTGGTTGATCCTGCATTCATGTTTATAAATAATTGTGCATATCTGGTTGATCCTGCATCTGCATCAGTCGCCACATCATTTATTTGGTTAATCCTGCGACTTCTGTCACCCAGGCAGTTGCCTCCGCTTTTTTTTCAACTCCGTGTGTGGCTCATGTGCTTTCTAAATCTTACTGGCATGCTGTTCTACCACAGAAGGGTTGAACAGTGTTCCATGACCTTTCAGTTGTGGTACAACAGCATTTCAGTAGAGATGGAAATCGAGGTGGAACAATGTTCCATCATATACTATAATTGCTTTGTCTCCACATTGTTAACTCTGGTTTGTGCCCGAATTTCACGAACATTCTGGACAGATGGACAACTTTTCAAGGGAAGACTGTCAAACATGAGAACAATGCTCGGCACAGCTGGCACTTTATCACAGTGGAATTCCATTCTTGGCACCACCAGATGGATTGAGAAGAGGAACTATCTATGGTAGAGAGCATTTCCTTGTTTCCAGCAAATGTGGTGGTCAATTGTCAGAATAGATTCCCTCTAGAGGATGGTAAAGAGCCTTTACATGGTGCTGATACCATTTTTTATACCACTGTCCCCACTTATGAAAGAGTGCATGGGACAGCAATCCATCACCACCAGTGAGTGCCATTGAGGGAAATGGATAACAACGGGGCCATAAACCATATACAGTAATCCCACAGGCAGAAAGAGGTAGTTCATGGAATCTGCCTGGTCCCTACCTTTAGTCCCACCAGTCTAGCACTGTTAGGGCCTATACAGTGCTCTGAACTTGTAGCTCTGCTTTGTTAGTCAAGTGACCAACACTCGACCCCCTCTCCCCTCTGTCATCTTCTCTACACCTCTGTGTGTATCCACCATCTCTTGAAGTCTGTAACCATCTCGAGGTTAACCACTTCCCCAGGTAGACAGTTCTACATGTCCACCTCACCCTCTGTGAAGAAGTATTTCCTCACATTACTCCTGAATATGACCCTCACGTCACAGACCCCTTACACTGTTGAACATTTACTTGCAGACTACCCTGTTTATTCCCTTCAGATATCTGTGAGTACATATTCAGCCCTGCCAGCTTTTCCTCAGAAATCTTCCCCTGCTGCCCATGAATCATTTTGGTTGCCCTCCACTAGACAGATTCTAAGTGGTCCTTGTCCTTTTTCAGGAGAGTGTTCCAAAATTGCACACAGTGCCCTAGGTGTTGCTGTCATTCCCATATGCCTTATTGTATTGGACAGTGTTCTTGAGACTATCATCTATGATAAAACACAGGTCCTTTTCATCTGAGGTCTGGTCTAACCTGACCCCCTTCTACCACCACTATCGAATAGTGTGTTTTGGGGTTCTTTTTTCCCATGTGTATGACCTTAAACATGTTGGCATTACACCTGAGTTTCCAGATCTTAGAAGACTTTTCCAATTTCTCTTGGTCCTCTTTCAAGTCCCTAATCCCTTCCCCACTGTCCACAAAGCCACATATCCACAAGGAGGCATATTTTGCCTTGGACACCTTCTCCAGTGTCACATATAAACAGATCAAGTGCACAGGACTGACCCTGAGGCACCCCAATGATCACCCTCCTAACCTCAGAGTGCCTAGCATTTAGCATACTCTTTGGGTTCTTCACCCTAGCCAGGTTTCTAATCACCTTGTTAAATCTTCCCTTGACCCCTAAGTCACCAAACGTCTTCACAAGACATTTATGGGTCACTGAGTCAAAGCCCTTGCTGAAGTTCGGATACAGGATGTCCACTGCCTGGTACTTGTCCTCCACCTAAAAGACTGTTAAAGAGTTCAGTCGCATTCATCTGGAAGGCCCTCCCTCCATTCAATTCATGTAGCCATGCAGTTTACTTTATTGGAGATCATGCCAACTGCTCTGTGATTATAGTCTCCTGCAGCTTGCCAGCAATGGAGGTCAGGCTAACTGGTCTATAGTTGCCAGGGTCTCCACTTTCGCCATTCTTGTGCACAGGCACAACATCAGCCACCCTTCAATCCATAATGACCATGTCTGCCTCACCTCCCTGCATACCTGGGGATGTAGCCTATTAGTCACCCCCCTCTGACCCTTGAGCACTTCGTCCCCAGTGATGCTTCCCTTCACCATCTTAGTCTCTTTCCAACTTCAATTCTGCATTCCAGCAGTGGTTTTGCCCATCTTCCCCCACCCATATCCCCCCTTCTTCAACAATTCCCCCCCTTGTTTTCTTCTTCTTCTTCCTGATATACCCAAAAATAGGCACTGCCATTTTCTTTCACCCCTTCTACTGTTCTGAGCTCTTCCTCCACTTCTACTATTCTGAGTTCTTCCTCCATAGTAGTCCTCCTCTTCACTACATTACTAGCCTCTTTTTAGTTTGCTAAGGTAGAGCTGCCTGCTTGCCTCACCTCTGACTGATCTGTTTTATAACTTCTGAAGTTAAACTTCTTGACCCGGACTGCTTTACTCACCTTCCTGGAAAATCAAACAGGTTTCATGTGACTTTCCCAACCCAATTTGTCATAAGCATGTCTTAGTTCCAGCTTGGCTTCTTTGAGGATGTTCTATTCATTTTTCACCCCCTCTAATTGGATTGACCACTTGAGTCTCTCCCTAAGCTTTTCCATCATCCTTTCAGAGTCTGCCTTTCTAAAGTCCAGAATTAGCATCTGGGACCTCTGCCACTGGACTTCAAGAGTTATGCTAAATTACACTGTGTTACTGTCACTTGACACAAAATGATCTTCTACCCCCATGTTGTCCTGATTCCGCAGAACTAGGTTCAGTATGGCATCATCCATAATCTACTATTCTACATGCTGTTTTAGGAAACAGTCCTGGAAAGCATTCACAAGTACTTGGTTCCTGGTGCTTCTTGCTCCAGGAATCCTCAAGTTCCCATCTACAGTCTGCAATCTCCTAGCAGGACAACAACCCCTTCCACTGCCTTCCTTATTGTTCCTATTAGTGCCCTGTTCATCTCTTCTGACTGGTTTGAAGGACTGTAAGCCACCCTCATTCATGGGTTCTTTCCCTTCACCACCATCAGCTGAACCCACAGAGCTCCACCCCCCTCTCCATATCTCCTTATCCTCCATCACCACAACATCCTCCCTAAGTTGTGCACATCTCTACCTCCAAACCCTTTCTCCCTGTCTTTCCTAAATGGATCATAGTCAAGGATTGTGAGGTTCCAGTCATGGCTACATGTCACTCATGTTTCTATTATGGCCATTATATCTTGCCAATCCTCTACTGCTACAACCTGGAGGTCGCTCATTTTGTTCTCAAAGCTTCTTGCATTTGTACAGACCACCCTCCACGAACCTGGTTTTCCTCATTTGCCTTGTCTGTTAAACAGTCCTTTCTTGCTCATCCCCTGTACCTTTTTGCATCCTCTACCACCCTCCCTGATTGCTGGGATTCCTGCTGCTGGAGAACCTTGCCATCACATACAGGTTTCTCTCACTTGAGTTCCCACCAAGGATGCCCCTAGCCCCAGCCTCCACTGTGCTAGTTTAAACATCCTGAAATATATGTTTCAAGTCTGTAGTACCCCAGTGCCTTTATCCCCTCTCTACCTTGATGAAGGCCTTCCAGTTCAAATAGGACTTTGTCCCTCTAATATGCACTTCAGTCCTTCAGGAAGTGAAACCCCTCTTCTGCACATAACACCTTCAACAATTTATAAAGTAGTAGATTTCCAGTTTCCTTGCCCCGTTCATTGGGAACACCTCTAAGAAGATCCCAATGCCAGCCATCTCTTCAGCCTGGTACCCAACTCCCTGAAATTAGCTTTCACTATGCCTAATGGACTCCCTGACAAGTTGCTCATCCCTAGAGGGACAATTACATCTAACTTCCCACCCTCAGTGTGCTATTGTGCTGTTTGGGTATGATGGATGTCAAGGGGGATGTACTGCCCAAAGCTCTGTAATTATCGAGTGTACATGTCTCTTTCTACAGCTACTAATGCTTGTCTGTGTTTTTATGTTTGCTTGCACGCATGCACATGAAACATAGTGCCATCATCCGAGTTTCTGGAGGTATGGCACCCCCTCTTCCAATTCCCTCCCTGTGTTTGCAGGCACGGCTACAGTTGCCCAATGCATGCTGCAGCTGTCTATGACAGCACTCGAGAATGCAGTGGCTTACAGTTGAAAGGAGACAGCTGCTTCAGTGAGCACGATCAGATAAGGGAAGTGCTCACTGCAGTGCTCCCCTCCCCAAACAGTCTTCCAGGTGCCACGCTGGGAGCACACTGGCCGGTGGCAACAATGTGTTTAGCCAACTGGGGGCCTAATCCCCAGTCGGCTCCACAGTCCCCCCCAAGAGATTACCGAGTGCCACGCTGGGAGCCCACCGCAGCGTGGCAACAGTTGGAATGGCCGACGGGGGTGCCCAATCCCCGTCGGCTCCACTGCCCCCCCCAAAGCTTTCCAGCTGCCATGCTGGGAGCCCACCCCAGCGTGGCAAATGTACTGCGTCATGTAATTGTCATGCTGAGAGCCCACCCCAGCATGGCAAACGTCCCGCGTCGTAATTAAAAAAAAAACAAAACCTGAAAACACAAAAGCGGTCCCTCGCAGTCTCCTGCCCCTCCCTACCCGTGCCACCCTCTGTGCACCCTGCCTCCCCACCCCACCTCACCCCATACTTACCTCTGGAGCTCGGCGCGGCGATCTTTGGTGGACCAGGAACCGTCTGCACTCTTCAAAGCCGACCTGGAACTGAGGAAATGCCGGTAAGCTGTATAATGTAATGAATAGGTTTTTCAACTTTGCTGCATATCTCAGGAATTTTTGGAATTTTGGCACCAAATTTGCAACATGGGGTTTTTGGAACCCTTCCTCATGAATTCTGTCACTGTCATGGGGTGAATCGGGCCTGAAGGGTGATTTCACAGTCAATGCGAAATCACCCGGGACCGATTAACAACAGTGATGCCAGTGTTCATAAGGTGAGCTCTCAAAAGCCTATGTTGAAAATTTGGTGAAAAAATTCCTAAAATGACTGTTTTACTTGGCTGCTTATGCTGTTCCTACGCACGTCAGAGGTTCGCCAATTTTCAATATTATTTTCACTCCGGATTTTCAACATTGCCATTTGACCACACTTCCTTATGAGTAGTACAGCTGTCATTTTTCACATCTCACCCAAAATGTGCTTCCGTGCATGTAACACACAATGGCGCAGTCAGTGTGCGAAATCAATGTTCGGGACACATTAAGAAAATCAAAGTGACACTGTTCATGAGCAAAGATGTTAAAATGGCTATGTTAAAAATTTGGTGAAAAAATTCCCAAAAATGACTATTTTACGAGCATACGTTGCGCTGTTCTTACGCACGCTCGTAAGTTCGCGAATTTTCAATATTTTCACTCCAGATTTTCAACATTGCCATTTTACCATACCTCCTTATGAGCAGTACAGCTGTCATTTCTCACTTCTCACCCAAAATGTGTTTCCGTGCATGTAGCGCACAATGGCGCAGTCGGTGTGCGAACTCAATGTATGGGACAGATTAAGAAAATCACAGTCACACTGTTCATGAGCAGAAGTGTTAAAATGGCTATGTTAAAAATTAGTGAAAAAATTCCCAAAAATGACTGTTTTACGTGCATTTGTTGCGCTGATCCTACGTACGCTCATAAGTTTGCAAATTTTCAATATTTTCACTTCAGATTTTCAACATTGTCATTTTACCACACCTCCTTATGAGCAGTACAGCTGTCATTTTTCACATCTCGCCCAAAACATGTTTCCACCCATGTAGCGCACAGTGGCGCAGTCGGTGTGCGAAATCAATGTATAGGACACATTAAGAAAAATCACAGTGACACTGTTCATGAGCAGAGGTCTTAAATGGCTATTTTGAAAATCTGGTGAAAAAATTCCTAAAAATGACTGTATTTACGAGTGAGCATTACGCAGTTTCCATGCACCCTCGTAAGTTCATGAATTTGTAATACTTTCAGTCCAGATTTTCACCATTGGCATTTTTCCACACTTCCTTATGAACAGTACAGCTGTCATTTTTCACAACATGGCTGAAATGTGTTTTCACACTTTCAGCACAGAAATGCGTGGTCGCTGTGGGAAATCATTGTTCGGGACAGATAAAGAAAATCACAGTTACTTACTTGGTTACTTGGTAGTTGGACAAAAAAAGGCCGAAGCCCATCATGGATGTCCTCCACACACTGTGGATCACTGATAAGTTATGTTCTTTCCAGAAGCCATTTATCAAGTTTGACTTTAAAGATATTTATATTCTGGCAATCAACAATATCCTGTGGCAGGGAATTCCAAATTCTCGGGGCTCTGACAGTAAAAAACTGCTATCTTTTATTTGTTCTTGTTCTGTCGATTCCTATTTGTTTATCGTGTATTCTAGCTACAATTTTTCTGGATGTAAAGGATAATCTGCATAGGCTCATTAACGAAGCTGATTTAGAGATCTTAAATAACTGAAGGAGATCGCCCCTTAATCTTCTAAATTCGGGGGAATAAAGCCCCGTTCTATGAAGCCTAGTTTCATAATCCAATGGAGAAAGATATGGTATGATTTTTGTGGCCCTTCTATGAACTTTTTCAATTCTTATGATGTCCTTAGCCAGCTAGGGACTCCAGAAAGGTGAACCATAGTCTAAGTGAGGTCTAACGTGGGTTTTCTACAAGGTCATAATGCACTCCTCAGTTTTAAGGACGAAAGTATTATTAATTCTACGTAAGAGGGCATTGGCATGATTAGCAACCTTATTACAATGGTTTGAAAAAGACAACTTGTTGTCAACCAGTATTCCCAGATCTTTTTCCATGGGAGATTCCCTAACTATCGTGTTGTTAAGATAATATGTTTGTTTAAGGTTCTTTTTACCTATATGTAACACTGAACACTTAGACACATTAAATGACATTCTGTTAGCTATTGCCCATGATTCAATTCTTTTAAGATCGTCTTTAAGAATACTCCTGTTGGTATCGCTATCGACTGGTCCTCCTAACTTAGTATAGTCTGCGAACCTTGATATGATATTATTTGATGAAATGGTAAGGTTGCTAATAAAGATACCGAACGGTGTGGGACCCAGCACCGAGCCCTGGGGGACACCACTTGACACCAATCTTTCATCTGATTGTTCCCCATTTACCCTAACGGTTTGGGTTCTATTATAAAGCCAGCTATTGACCCAAGACACAATACAATTAGAAAACCTAGGGTTACAAGTTTATTTATTAGTATGGAATGAGACTTTGTCAAGGCTTTACTGTAATCAAGCAGAATAACGTCCACTGGAATGTTTAGGTGAGATTTATACTGACTGAGTTATAAAAGATATAGAGTTTGTTGTACAAGAATACCCGGTTTTAAATCCGTGTTGTGTAATATCGTTTAAGTTCAACGCCAGCATCTCTTCTTCGATTAAGTATTTAATCTGTTTTTCTAGTAATTTACATGGAATGGAAGTAAGACTGATAGGTCTATAGTTTTCAGCTTTATAGTGTAACCCTTTTAAAGATTGGCGTGACAGTAGCTGTTTTCCAGTCTGAAGGAACATTAGACTCATTAAGGGATTTATTAAAAATAATGGTGAGTGGAATAGCGATATTGTTGTATGTTCCCATAAGAAATTTAGGGGTTATATTGTCAGGACCTGTGCTTGTTGTTGACTTCAATGTGTCTAACAGCTTGAGGGTATCAGAGATGGTGATGGTGTAGCTAGGCAATGTACCAGAGTTGGCGTATGTTAAGGGTTCAGTATCTTGTTCAAAAACAGAACAGAAGTATTTATTAAACTCAATTGCAGTAACCTTATCTGAGAGGATGGTGGTGTTGTCTATAATTAATGGGCCTATTTTTTTTGTATCTCCCTTTTTGTTATTTAAATATGAATGTAAACTTTAGTGTGAATCCTTAGTATGAGCAATTCTGAATTCTAAGTTCCGTTTAGATAGAACAATTAATGTTTTAAGATCCTTAACTGCCTTCCTATATTCTAATAGTTTTCCTTCCAACTGTTCAGGCTGACACTTTTTTAAACGTATGAATAATTTACGTTTATGGATGCTGAGTTTTTTAATTTTATTTTTATACCAGGGCGGGAACTTTGCCTTTGTTGTTGTATTTCTTTCTTTCTGGAACATGTTGTTTTTCTAAATCATGCACAATATCTTTAAAGGTGTTCCATGCATCATTAATATTAAGCAGTGAAAGTACTGAGTCCCATGGTATGGCTATAAGATGCTCATTAATTTTTGAGAAATTTGCCTTCTCATATTGTTTAATCATACAGTTATTTATATAGGTTTTATGAGCCAGGAGAATGGAAAATTGGATTGACATATGATCACTATTACTTAATGGGTTCAAAACTCGTTGGTTAGACAGGGAGGCCTCCATGTTGGTCATCCCTAGATCCAGTATATTAGTCCCACGAGTGGGTTCTCTAACTAGTTGAGTGAGGCCAAGATCAGTGATTGTTGAAATTAACTGTAGGTCATACTGGTTGATACCTGATAGTGTGTCCCAGTTTATAGTTGGGAGATTGAAATCACCTAGGATAATTACTGACCCCTTATCCGCTATTTGGGTGATTTCTGAGGATAATTGTTTAAGATAGGCAATATCTGAAGGGGGGGGGGACAGCAGGTGCCAAACAAAATCTGGGGGTGACCATTAGGTTGCAAGTAAACCCAGATACTTTCAGTCTGAGTCAGTAAGGAGGATTCAAAGGATGGAATGCTATTGGTAACATGGAGACTTACTCCTCCGCCTTTGTGGTCGTCAGCTCTGTTTTAACAGTAAAGTTTGAACCCTGGAATGTTTGTTATCCAATGTTTGTCGGCATTTCCCCATGTTTTGGTTATAGCAATCAGTCCTATATTGAATTCATGAATCTTTAATTCTAATTCTGCCATTTTTATTTTATTAAGTGCCCTTGCGTTTAATGATAGGACATTCAATTTATGTATTGGTGAAGTATTAAGAGATGGCATTACTGGCCTGGTCTCCCCCTTGTATATTAGTTTAAATGTTTATTGATAAATGACAGAAACTGGTGACCAAGAAGAGAACTCCCCCTTCTGCTGAGGTGCAGACCGTCCCAGCAGAAGAGGGAAGGATTATCATTAAATTCCTCCCAATGTGTGAGATAGGCAATGCCCTGCCTAAAGCACCATTTTCAAAGCCATTCGTTCAGTGCTTTCATTTTTTTAAGGGTGTGGTATGAGGCTCGGG
This sequence comes from Neoceratodus forsteri, assembly GCA_016271365.2. Classification (NCBI taxonomy): domain Eukaryota; kingdom Metazoa; phylum Chordata; order Ceratodontiformes; family Ceratodontidae; genus Neoceratodus; species Neoceratodus forsteri. Next base: position 430,037,019 of record CM028130.1, read on the forward strand.
GCACGGGGAGGATTTCAGAGATACCAATGCTACATCCCCTTTCATTTAGTATGTTACATAGTGAAACAATGTCTTGTTTGAGTTGTTGTAGTGGGACTTTAGTGATGTCATTAGTCCCAGCATGAACTATGACTAGCGGATTACTACCTGCTGCCGATAAGGAAGTTTTAGTCATAGATGTAATGTCGGAGACCTTAGCTCCCCTATAACTTGAGCAGGTCCTATTTTCTTCATCAGGGTTACAGATAGCACGATCAATGAATTTGATCATGGAATCGCCCAGTACAAAGACCTGTTTAGGGGTGTTCTCAGGGGGATCAACCTGGATGTTGATTAATTCATGTTTCTGGCTAAAGCTAGAGTCATCAGCTGGAGAGAAATCCAGTGGTTCATAAGAATTGTGCAACACAACTGAAGGAGAAGTGTTAAGATGTAGGTCTATTCTCTGGTTGGATTTTGAGGGTGCAATAGTAGACCAAGGGGTTTCATCTGGAAATAGTAGTGGTTTTGAAGGGGAGTAAGAACAGTGAGGAGTTGAAGCAGTCTTTTGTACTTCATTTTTTAAAGAGTTTATTTTTAAGGAACCCTGTGGTGCAGTAGTATTTGGGACATCAGTATGAGGGGAAGTTGTATTGTTAGCTTCCAGTAGGAGGGACATATGGTCTATATACTCTTCTAATGCCTCTATTTCTGGATCAATAACAAGTTTGGTAGTATCGGAGACCATTTCCACTTTATTTAGAAGTCGTGCTACTTCCTCCTGCAATGATTTAACCAATATACACCTGTCACAGATATATTTGGCAGTCTGTTTGCCAATAGTATACATCTGACAGGAGGTGCAGTATTTGTTAGCTCTCTTCATTGTAGCGTAGTATATCTGATACTAAAGACAAACCAAAACAGTACTATACCTTAGGTTTTTTTCTAATTGAATGTCACCGGTTTTATTTTTGTACTGCAGTCCGGTACATAGTGAACATGATAGACAGCGTCTCCTTCTGACCCCATACGCTCGCCCCACTCGCTAGCACGAGGTATTTAATGGGACAAAACCGGAAGTGCGTCACCATGCGACTTCCGGTTTCGCGCTGACAGTAATTCTGAGTCGGAAATGTTTTAAAGTTAAAAGCAAAGCCTTTAAAAAGGCAAAGTATCAGAAATGGCAGTAAAGTGTGAGATATTCCTCCCTGTGTGGAGCTCTATTCAGTATGAGAGAGATGCTATCGAAGAAAGCAGGGCTGACCCCTCAGTCTTCCAGTATCCCTCACTGCCCTGAGTCTCCAAACCAGGAAGTGCAACTCCCCACTTTAGTCAGCACCAGTTCACAAAGGCACAATACAATATTCAGATATATTTCACAAAAAAAAGCAGAGAACAAATTGTATATTTCAAGGCACACACACACACCCCTAGACAGCAAGTGTGCTATCACAGTGACACTGTTCATGACCGGAGGTCCCAAAATGCCTGTGTTGACAATCTGCTGTAAACAATTCCCAAACTAATTACATTACGGGTGCACGTTGCACAGTTTCTACGCACGCTCGTGACTTCACCAGTTTTTTTAATATTTTCACTGCAGATTTTCAACATTGCCATTTTTTACACCTCCCCATGAACAGTACAGCTGTCATTTTTCACATCCTGTTCAGAATGTGTTTTTGCACCTGTGGTGACAAATGCGTTAGTCGCTGTGCAAAAGCAGCTTTCGGCTAACAAACTGATATTGCCACTGTTCATGAGGTGGGGGTCACAAAAAAACCCATGTTGAAAATTTGGAGTGAAAATACCAACGAATGCCTGAGGCGTTAGGGTTTCCGACCATAACACCCCACCCTGTAGAGAATGACAGGCATCAGGGCTGTGACTTGGGATTGTCACCTGCAATGCTCATACCATTCTACCCCCACCCACACCCTGCAGCCACTGAGAGGCACTGAGATGTGCCTTGGACTCTTCGGCCCCAAAGTTCACCCCATTCTCCTATACCGCACCCATCTCACAATATTTCCTGATGGAATAGGGTGCGCATAAGGGCCAAAGACCCCAAGGCACACCATGACATTTATCGGTGTCTGCGCGGTAGGGTGTGGTGTAAATGTACATCATTATGCTGATGACCCAAAGGCACTCTACAATGTTTGTCACTATCTGCAGGGTGGTGATGGGGTTGGCTTCAGTTCAATACTTCACTGCCATTCCTATTATGCAGCTCTGTAACTCCTACACTACCAATGCCAATGCCAGCAAGCAAACATTCAGCATTGACAAACGCTTGTTTAAAGTTAGTTTTAGTGATAGGGCAGTTCCGACTTCATTTGTCATAGACTGTCCAGTGAGTAAGCGCAGTTTAGTTTGTATTTAGTTTCCATTTTGGGTTTTCCAGATCTCTCTGAGTGCTGGCTGTGCTGAGTCCAAAAGGAGTACACCTATTCTCCTCTCTGTGAAGTTTTTTAGCAAAGCCATTAAATGGACTGAACTTGTCCTGTAAGATTCATCTACTTGTTTGTTTTCAGCATGCTATTTGACATGATTTCTGCTAAAGCAGATGCTATAACTACACCTCAGCATCTCTCCTGCTGCAAGCACAAGCTTTGTGGGAAGCAGAGTTTGCTTAGTACTCAAGTCTCCAGAGACCTACCACTAACAGTTGTCTGCCTGCCTATGTGGTCTCTTACAGTATTCATATTTTCTTTATTCTATATATAAGAAGACAAGTGTTTGAATACTGACAGCCTGATGGGAGAAAGCACTTACTTCCAACCATGGGATGGCGGACTCAAACCTAGCTGCTTGGTGAGAGAGGGTGTTGGGGATCTGGATGATTATTCTGTAGGTGGGGGAACTATTCGTAACACTCACGAAAGAGCTGGCTGTTGTGTTAGTCGATCACTCAAATCAATCAATCAATCAATTTTTATATTTATAGTGGAGAGTATGTGAGCAAGAATGCCCATTTTCACAAACGTGCAGTTAAGCAGAATAAAAACAGACAACAAGCCTACATTTAAAGGTAAACACTATGGACAACAGGGTCACAGTGGATTGCACATTATAACAGAGGTGGGGAAATAAATAAAAGGCAACATAAACAGGAATTATATACAGACGTGAGAGAACAATCGTGGAGAAAATATCTTCAAACAAAACATTTGATTACAAACAAGGACATAAATATGCACAATGGCCTACCAAATTTATAACTTTATAGTCTATTTATGCTTTCTATATTTCTTCTGCTATATTGCTGAAGTATGTAATCTTTAACTGTAAGTTACTTCTGTTATTGATGAACAGCACTTTGAGTTATGGAATAACACCTAATGAATAACAGCATTCTGCTGCTACTATTACTACTACTAACATAATCTGGCATTTAAAATCCTCTTCGTGAGAATAAGATTATGATACTGGGCACTGGTACTTTCAGGTATTCGTGCAGCTAGTAAAATCCAATCACAGCTGGGCCTGATGCACAAATTATACAGAGACATTTTAACATTTTGACTGTCTATGTGCCATAACTTGAGGATCTGGTGGAATACTACTTCGACTGAGTATAACCGAATTACCTTTCAGTGAACTTTAAAGTACCTGTGTGACATGGCTGAATAAGGTCCTGCCCCATTTGTTATGCAGAAAGAGTCAGACGCAAGGGTCTGTTCTATCCTCTCCTTTTCTGTCTCTTCTCTCTCTGGTTGCGCAACCAAATTTTCTTTTTTTCTCTCCTTTTTTTTGTGTTATGCTTTTTACTGCCTCCTGCTCCATCCTGGTCGCCCTCTCCATCGGGAAACCAAGTCATCTTGCCACTGCTCTAATGCTCCCCCTCCCAGGCGCCATCCACTGTTCCTCATTGTGCATATTCCCCAACCAATCCAACGTATCCCTTCGTTGGGCGTTGGGGGGGCCCCCCCTCCCGTGGTCATAACTGGGAGGGAGACTAGTGCACCTGACACTCTGACATCCTCGCCGGGAAGAGGCGAGAGCACAGCTCAGGGCTATCCCGGGCTTTGCGGCAAGGGAGAGGCAAGCCGCTATCATTTGGGTGGCCAGGCAGCCTTTTCACATTTTTGACCCTCCCACCTCCCAATTCGACCTATCAGGGATGTCCTGGGGTGGGGACATACGGTGGTGCATCGACGACACACACCATCAAGTACATCTACAATCCACCACCAAGAGTCACAGGTCTGCCCATCACCCCCCCTGGAGGGAAGCGTCCAGTGGATGTTCTTTACTCCCTCTCTGCCGGTCTCCGCTCCTGGTACCTGGGCTCGGGGCACAAACCTGGGTTGCCATCATGCCGGGCGAACCTCTTTCACTTGGCGCCATGGAGCCGGCAACAACCAAATTTGCTTGCGAGACCTAGGAACTGATCACTCCAATGGTTTCGCAATTCTCCGCCTCTCCCTATCTCTCTGCCTTCACTTGCTATTTCTGTCTTTTCTTCCCCCTTGCATATCTGCGGGTATAAAAATATATGTGAATCTTTATGTGGAAATGTCACTGATACTGGTATCCCTTTGTTTAAAACTGCATATAGTTTTACTGTTGAAATGATTGAATATTTGGAACTCAAGGGGGTAACCTGAGATGCAGTTTTTAAGCTTTTTGCAGAGTTGTGAACAAGAGGTCAGCTCTGGGACACCATGTACTGTTCTGCTGCACCTGCAAGGAATGAAACTGACAAGATCATTCTGTAAACTTACAAGAACATTCTGGGAGAAGCAGGCTCTCTTAACGAGTTCCCAGACAAAAACTTATAAAAAGAGCAGCAATGCTTTAGGTAGAAAGACAAGGAGAGTGAGAGACTGAGAGATTGAAACTTGGATACCCTCAGAAGAAGGACTTACGTTTTCTGTTTGTACTGCCTTTGTAAATAGTTATACTGAATAATTTTTATTTTTTATTTTGCTGTTATTGAGTAAAATAAAATGCTATTTGAGAATTCTGAAACTGCTCCTGGTTTTCCTATGCTTCCTGACCTGAGCCTCAACGACAGATGGTGTGTTAGAAGTGGGATTTACGCCATGCATACTCTAAGCCAGGAGTTCTGTGCATGGATACTAGACCTGGTACCAGGGAAGCGTAGCCGAAAGGTATGGATTCTGTAGCAGCAAGTCCAGGAGTGATTACCAGAAGAATGGCAGACAAACTAGAAGCAGAAACAAAAGTCAAAAATGAGACTGTACAGCCAACACCAGTCATGGAAAAAAAAGAGCAGGCAGTGACAGAACCTGAAAGTCTGACTGCCTTTTTCAAATGGTGGGCTATACAACAACAAGAGATGAAGAAACAGAGAAAAGAAGAGATGCAGTGACAGGGGCAACAGAGAAAAGAAGAGGAGCAGTGACAGGAGCAGCAGAGAAAAGAAGAGATGCAGCAACTGGAGCAGCGATGGCTGGATGCCTTGCAAGCTATCAAAGCTGGAGCTTCTGGCACAGGTCCAGCAGAGCAACAAAACACCAACAACTTAAAAGACCTTAAACTTACAAAGCTGTGTCTCTTGGATGATATAGAAGCACACCTGACAACCTTTAAAATGGTTGCTGCAGCCTGCCAGTGGCCAAAGCAGCAATGGACAATCAGGACTGGCACCTTACCTAACAGGGAAAGCCCAACTTGCCTACAGCAATATGGACACTGCACAGTCAGAAAACTATGACCTGTTGAAAAGAGAGGTCCTTAAAAGATATGACATCTCAGGAGAGACCTACAGGCAGAGATTTCAGTCTCTGAAGTACAACTCTGTTGACAATCCTCGAGAAGCCTTCACCCAACTCAGAGAACTCCTTATGAAATGGCTCCAACCAGAGGGCAAAACACTCCCACAGATCATCGAAACATTTGTAATGGAGCAGTTCATCAACATCTTAACCACAGATGTACAGCTTTGGGTAAAAGAACACAAACCAGAAAGTGGGGAAAAGGCTGTTTCTTTGGCCGAAGACTACCAAATGGCCAGACAGATGCCACAGCAGCAAGGTAACAGCCAAGCACTGGTAAGACACTCTTTTTCCCCATTTAAACTGTAAGTCTGATAAGAACTCTGGTGGGAGGTAACAAATCTGCACTCAAAGACTTTATTTGCTATAACTGTAATGAGCCAGGTCATATTGCAAGAAACTGCCGTAGTAAGAAGAGTGACACTGGAGCAGATTTGTCTTTAGCAAATTGGGTAAGTACTTAACAGATGTGAAGGTGAGAGATGAGACTGTGAAGGGACTTGTAGATTCGGGAAGCAGACAGACCCTAGAGCATAGTGAAGTGCTGGGAAAACAATGTCCAAAAGGACCAGGTACTGGTGTCATCTGCATCCATGGGGACACTTGATACTATCCCACCAGCCAAGTGACTCTGACTATTAATGGGTGTCACACCAAATGAAAGTGGGGATAGTACCTAAGTTACCTGCACCTGTGATTATTGGAAATGACTTACCAGGATTTACTGAGTTAATCAAAGAGAAAGTAAATCCTGATGTTTCATCAGCTGTGGTAACAGGAGCTCAGGCAAAGAAAATCTCAGATGGTGGGGACTCTTTTCCTTTCGCTGAATTTGATTCAGACTTGTTTGAGCACAGCTTCAAGATCTGGAAGTCCAGGAAAGAAAGATGATGCCTGAAGAAACAGTGACAACAAAAGACTGATGAACATAAGGGATTAACATATGAAAATGCTGAAATGAAACTGATCACTTATTTTGATTTTCTTTCGGAACAAGCCAACAATGTTTTCTCTAGGGTTATTTTAAGCAGCTGGGAGTGAAACCAAAACAGGGTGAACCTATGTTCAAAAAAATGTAATGGGCTACTCTACAGAGCGTGGGTTAAACCTCAGACACAGGACCAGATAGAACAATTGGTTATACCACAAAAGTACAGATCTGAGTTGTTACAGATAGCACATGATAATCCTATGGCTGGTCACTTGGGAGGATCGCACCCTTGCCAGATTGCTGTACAGATTTTACTGGCCTGGAATTCATGAAGATGTTGCTACCTATTGCAGTTCAAGTGCAAAGTGTCAGAAAGTAGCTCCAGTGACTGAAAAAGACAAGGGTTTTGGAGTTGCCCCAAACTGGCTGGGTTTTGGAGGGCTATTCATGGGGAAATTCAACAGCTGACTGGGGTTTCTATACCTTTTGCTTTTACAGACCTTGTCTTGGGGTTCCCTGGCCCGTTGTTGGGGCAGAGTCCTGGTGCAAAATTGGGACAAATATTGAGGGTTGTCACTCTCAAGTGTATAACCACCAAATGGCTATCTCCTGACCCCCCCTACGGTGACTCAGTGGATATCCCGGGTCACAGAAATGGAGCGTATGGAATGGGTCACATATACTCTTCAGTTAGAATTGGAGAAATTTTGGGCTATTCATGGGCTGGCATCCATGGCATGAACAGATGGTGGGGCACTTAACAGATGCTATGGTCTAGAAGAAAAAGTTACCTGCAGTAATCTTGTTTCTTCCAATGGGATCCACTAATATTATTACTTCTTGCAGTGCTCCTTTAAGCCAGCACTGCCTTGGAGCCAAATGGAATGCTATGCTAATGATGGAATCTTTCGCTCATGCATTCTGTTCAAAAACTGCCCAGTGTAACTGCCTACATTCTAACCTCAGATTTCTTAGAAGCCTGCAAAGAGGCCATCGTAACATCTAATTAAAATAGAAATAGAAAAGGGCCCCCAACTGGGGCAACTAGTTAACATTAAATCACAGGAAAAAAAAGAGAAAAATTCCCTTTTTCTGAATGTCAGATTCACCTAAGGACAAAAAGACCTACTAAGCTATAAAGCATTACTAAGAAGTGCCAGCAGATGGCATACTACTCCAAGTATTCATACAATTAGCACTGGAGAGGTTTTTTTACTGATTCTGCCAGGGGAGGCAGGGTGGGAAGTAATAATATTTGTGGATCCTGTTGGAAGAAACAAGACCACTACAGGTGAGTAAGGTAGCTGACATGTACAGCGCTACTGTAAAGGCACTCAGACAGTGGGCGATGCAGAAACAGCAGCTGCACAAAGAGCAACAACCCAATAAAGTAGAACGGCAGTAGAACACCGAGTAGAGCAGCAGCCCAGCAAGGGCTCTTCCAACACCGGCTACAGGCATGACTGCGAGCACCACAAGGGAACAGCGCACGCAGGAGGGCAACAACATGGAAGGTGAGGCCAGGCAGCAGAGGCACAGGCTAACGGAGGCCATGAGCACCAGGGGGAGCAAGCAGAGGAGAAGGAGGCACAGTAGGGGAGCACAGGCGAGGGGAAGTAGGGCCGGGCGAGGGCCCACCAGACACAACCAACAGAGGGGCAAGATTGGGTGACATCCCCAACCTGAAACCCCACATGGAGTACAGCAGCAGGAGCCACTACCCCACCCATGACCCACACAGTAGGCAGAGACCCCCCCAGCAGAGCAGCGAAACCAACACAGACACACTTACCTGTGGCAGTGCAGCTCCCTCCTGGCAGGCAATGGCGGTCACTCAGCATGGCAGGAGCACAGTGAGGGTGGACCAGTGGCCACAAGGACATGGTGGATGAGGGGGGTGTAACAGCACTGGCAAGTACAGGCCCCAGAGTGGAAGGAAGCATGTGCAGCCACATGCAGGGCAGGGACAACACAGGCTATAATAGTGCCACTGGAGCCCACAGGTGCATTAGGGAACACTGCACACAGCATGGTGTTGCAATTCATTCCCAGACTAAAGGGAAAGCCACTGGCTGTCCACAATGGCTATGTGTACAGACGTGACAAAGAGGGACCCAAGAAGGTATACTGGCGGTGCGCCGAGGCATGCAGATACCACTGCCTAGCCTGCCTCCACACTGTGGAAGACACAGTGGTGGCCACGATCTGGGACCACAACCATGCCCCAGATGCTGCAGACATGGGAGTGTGGTGCATCCTTGGAATGCTGCGGGACAGGGCATGGTAGACGCTGGACAGTACGTCGCAGGTCGTCGTGGCCAGTACACTGGGGATACCTGTGGCTGTGGTGGGACAACTGCCAGGAGTGCGGCTCCTGCGTCAGACAGTTCAGTGACTACGGCACATGGCATGTAGCTGGCCAACCACCCCATCGGTCATGGACCTTAGCATCCCCGAGGAGTTCACCCTTGCAAGTGATGGTACACAATTCCTCCTCTATGACAGTGGGAGTGAGCGGGACCGTATCATAGTCTATGCCACCAATCACAACCTGCAGCAGCTGGCGAGCTGTATGGACTGGTTTATGGATGGCACATTCAGGGCTTGTCCCACCCTGTTTAACCAGCTGTATACCATCCACACAGTCCAGTCCAGTGCAGTTCTGCCAGCTGTCTATGCCCTGAGGTGTACCAGGAGGGCACAGACCTACATCCGCCTGCTGGGTCAGCTAAAATTACACAGCCCAGACCTGGCCCCTGCCTCGGTCCTACTGGACTTCGAGCGTGCCAGCTGGTGTGGGATGGCCACAGTGTTCCCAGAGGCACGTATACGGGGCTGTTTCTTCCATTACTCCCAGGCCCTGTGGTGGCACAGGGAACAACAGTTGCTGGAGGTCCTGGAGAAGTACTCAGCTGACCCCGACTTAGCCCTGCACGTGCGGATGCTGCTGGCACTGGCATTCCTCCCACCCGCGGATGTGCCAACCGTGTTCGACGAGATGCAGGAGTGCGGGTACATGACTGACAATGAAGAGGTCTTCCAGCCCATGCTGGACTATGTGGAGGATACCTGGATCAGTTGCCCACCAGGGAGGTTGGGCCGCCACCGCGTCAGCTTCCCTGTAGAGCAGTGGAACTGCTATGATGTGACCCTCCAGGGATTGGCACGGACTAACAATGCAGTGGAGGGGTGGTACAGGGCCTTCAACACCCGGGTTGGTGCATGCCACCCCAGCATTTGGCACCTCCTAGAGCACTTCAGGGAGGAGAAGCGACTGACTGCCATACGTGCTGAAATGCTGGTGTCTGGGGCAGAGACAACACAGCCCCAGCAACGGTACCATGACCTGGACGCCCATATCTGCGCGGTTGTTGCAGAGTACAGCACCAAGAGTCACTACGTCTACCTATGTGGACTAGCCCACAACTTCACCTTCCATATGTGAGCGTCCGCTAGGTGACCTGTGGTATACCCTGCACTCTGTGTGCCCTTTGCCAATGCTGGACATCATGGCCATGTGCGTACCCACACGGTGCACAGCAGGTTGTCTCTCCGCTCCTGCCTTTAGCGGCATCACCCTGCCATGGGTGCCAGCTCATTTGCTGCATCCCCTGCAGTCGCTCTTTTGACCCAGGCATACCCTGACCTGTCACAGCTGCGGTTGCGGCTGCCATCCGCAGGCACCCTGCAGTGGGTGTCTCCCATGGACTGTGCTGTGCCACTGTGGTGGGCGCCGTGGATGTGTCACCCTCATGGGGCGTACTGCATGCCCGCTGCCCATGCCCACTTGTTGCATGCGTCCCAGTCACTGGCGTTCACCCTGTCCACATTGCCCGTCCCTTGGTGCCATTGCTGCTGCGTCCAGTGCCTCTTCTGCCCTGCTGCAGTCGCTGTGTGCGTGTCACCCTTCCTACCCCCTCCTGCTGCCGTCACTCGCATTGCGTGTCATCCTAATCCCCTATCACCCTTGCGGCAGTCGTCATTTCGGGACTCGCCCTGCCGGTGGCGCTCACATCACTTAATTCCGGTGAGTAATTTTTTCTTCTAACCCCAGGAATCTACTAATATTATTACTTCTTGCAGACTATGCAGCAGTACCTCAAGGAGCTGGGCAAATAATCTGCTTAGGAAAAAGTCTCTGCAGGATTGCTGTGCCAAAACTGGCATCACTCCGGGACTGGGTGTCCAGGCTATAATGCTTAGTGAAGGTGCGGACTGACCTCCAGGTAGCTGCTTTACAGATTTCCACCAAAGGCACCTCTTAGGTAGCTGCACTAGTGGAAGCTGTGTTCTTGTAGAATGGGCCCTAAGCCCAACAGGGGGTACCTTACCTGCTTTTGAGTAGCAAAACTGGATACACTGAACTATCCATTGAGAGATAGTACTTTTTGAGGCAGGTGTCCCTTTACCTGCCTCTCCATAGGTGAGAAATAGCTGTTGTCTGTCCTGCCTATGGTCCTTGGTATGAGTCATGCAGTAACTTACAGCCCTTTTTACATCAAGGCTGTGAAGTCTACACTCCCCTGAGCTAGAGTGCTCAGTGAAGAAAACTGGCAAGGTAACAGACTGGTTCAAGTGGAAGTCCGAAACCACCTTGGGGAGGAACTTCCTATTAGTTCTCAACACTACCTTGTCCCTGTGGAAGGAAACATATTCCTTTTCCAAAAAGAGGGCTTGGAGCTCACTTATCCTCCTGGCAGCAGTGTTTGCCACCAAGAAGACTACTTTCCAAGTAGCAAACTTGAGATCTGCAGAGGCCATGGGCTCAAAGGGAGGAAGCATAAACTGAGCAATGCAAATGTTCACGTCCCAAGCTGGCACTGGTTCCTTGTGAGGGGGAAACAGGTGAGACAGTCCCTTAAAGAACCTCCTGAAGATAGGATTTGATGCTAAAGAGGTGTCCTTTCCAGCTGAAATGCATGCTGACACCGAAGCCAGGTGCACTTTCAGGGTCGAACGCTGCAGACCTTGGGAATGCAGATGAGTCAGATAGTCCAGCAAGGTTGGTATGCCAGCTTGAGCTGGCACTGGTTCCTTGTGAGGGGGCTACACCCTCGTCCTTACACCGTATAGAGAACCTTTTCCATTTCGAGGCATAGGTTTTCTTAACTCATTGAGGCCCCAAAATGCCTGTAGATGGCAGCAGAAAAAATATACCTGAGGTCTTTAACGACTCTAGACATCATGCACTTTGTGCCACTGAGAACTCAGGGCGTATGAGGACGTCAGTGCTTAAAACTAAAATATTTCATAAACCAATCAACAGAGAGCTTATTTAAGTATTTTGACCTGTAGTATACATGTTAGCCCTCCATTGATTGGTTGCCAAGTTGTGGGTCCCCATTTGAAAAAACTAAGTAAATCGCATTTGAGCCTCCATTTGCAAGTTACTGCAGCCGAGGTTGTTTGGAAGATCTTTGTCCCCCAGAAACCGTTGTCTTCGTCTGCCATTTTTTGGTAAATGGACTTTGATTTTTGTACACATTGTAGAGGAGAAGTGCATTTACCTCTGCAATTGGTCTTTCTACCTCTATTTTTATTATTTTAGTGCCATCGACAGAGCGACAGCGTGGCGTCACTGAGGCGTTTTCAAAGCAGGGTGGTAGGTAAGACCATTACTGCTTCCTGCTCTGTAATTGCCGTGTTCTGTTATTATTTTATATTCTTTATTTCCGTGTTTTGCAGCTTTTTTATTGTGCCGAGCTATTCCGTTTGTTTTCGGGCGGGGAGGGAGGGATGAGCGATGTAGCAGCATTGGCTTTCTCATCTGGAAGAAAACTGTTTCCTCCGTTAATTGTTTGCTGTCCTTCCTTCTGTGAGGGCGAGCTGCTTAACGTTTTTTTTATGGTAGGCTGCCTTTTTGTGGCTATTGTAGCTTCTCCACCTGCTGGCTGGTGTGTTCTGGTGGCTGGGGGGAGGAGATGCCGTTGATTGAGCTGGTGGGGAGAGGAGGAGGGGTCTCTGTTGATTGCCCAGCCGCGGGGGGGTTGCCATTCATTGTCCTGGGAGCGCTGCTGCTTTTACTGGGTGCATGATGTGCAGTCCTGTGGTCTGCTACCTTGTATGCTCCCTTTCGGTGACTTCTGCAGCTTTTCCCCCAGTACCTGCTGGTTGACGTGTTCCGGTAGCCGGGGGGCATCATTGATTGAGCTGGCAGGGCACCGACTGTCGCTCCTACCAGCCAGTAACTGTTGTGATGGGCTCTGTTCTGTGCCAGACTAAGAAGCATCTGGCTGTCTACACACTCTAGCTGCTCCTGTCTGCTCTTTGACCTGAGACGCTTTTTCTCTTACCAGAGTCTGAACCATTGATTTTGAGGCAAAGGAACAGTTTGCCTCCCAGCTTCCAATCTTCAAGACCAGGTAAGCAAAATTACTTGCAAATTGAGAAGGTGTTTTTGGTTCAGGGTGCTGGGCATTGGACAGTGTGGTAGGGGGGCTTCTGTTTGATGGTGCCGGAAATAGTAGGGTGGGGGTCTGTGATGGTGGCTGTGTAGCTGAGGTTGGTGTGGGACCCCCGGATGCCAGGGAATACAGTGCATTCGATGGTGCCGGGTATGGGAGGGTGAGGGGTAACCCCCCCCGGATGCCAGGGAATGTGTAATTTGTTATGGTCGTGGAACTTGGCATCCCAACACATCATGTGTTCCCTGGCATGCGGGAGTACCCACCCACCCTTCCATACCAGGCAACATCAAACACAAAGCGTTTCCTGGTTCAAGTGGTTCCACCCAGCCAGTGGACTGCCAGACATGCTTCTGTTTGATGGTGCCGGGGATGGGAGGGTGGGGGTGGGACCCCCAGGATGCCAGGGAGTGCTTGTGTGCGATGGCGCCATGTATGGGAAGGTTGGTGTGGGGACCCCCCTGGCTGCATGGAATACGCAATTTGTTATGGTGCTGTGTCCCAGCTACAACACAAATTGTGTATTCCCTGGCATCTATGGGATCCTCCAACCCTCTGGCATTTGGGGGTCCCACCCACACCCTCCATCCGCAGACACCCTCAAACACAATGCAGTTCCTTGTATTAGGTGGTGCCACTCTGCCAGTGGACACCATGGAACTGCACGATGCTTTGTTTGGTGCTGCGTATTGGAGGGCATGGGTAGGGGGCACCACTGGAATGCCTTGTAATGCTTTGTGTTTGCACTTTGTGGTAGTAGCTGACCACCATGCACCGTGGAATGTTCGGCCTTTGATGGTGACTGTGTAGCTGAGGTTGGTGTGGGACCCCTGGATGCCAGGGAATACAATGTGTTCGATGGTGCCGTGTATGGGAGGGTGAGGGGTAACCCCCAGATGCCATACACTGCACCATCGACTGCATTATCTGGCATTCTGTGGTCCCAGCCTCCATCGACCGGCTCCACGAAACACAAAGCAGTTCCCTGTGTACATTGTCCCACCGCAACCTCTGATACCCTGCACCATCACACCGAGTACATTGCCTGGTGTCCAGTGGTACCTTCCCCAACCTCCTATGTATAGCACCATCAAACACACCACATTACCTGGCCAAGTGGTGGTGGTGGTGATCACTCGTCACCAGTGAATGCTGTGTGTTATGGTGCTGGGTATCTCAGGGTGCTGGTGAACCACTGGACTACATGTAATACTTTGTGTTTCCACACAACTGCATGTTTATGAAAGAAGACAGGAGACAACGTATGCACATACAATACAATTTTATTGGAGCATAGTATGAACACAAAACCCATTTACAATCAACATCTTTAGAACACTTGTAGCAGAAGAGAGTGCACGCTGTTACGGTAACATCTGTGTAGAATGTAACAATTTGGAGTTATTGCAAACATTTGGTCAGTTTTCAAATATGAGCACGTCTAACTAAATATCAGGCATCGCAACAAAATTTGTCCCTCAACATTTGCAAAGCTGAATCTGCAACTGACATTACCGCCCTTCAGCTGGGATTACTGCCCTATCACACTGTGAATGCTGCTTTACAGTCTCCCAACTTCGGTGTGCTGCCATCCGCTTTTTCTGTTCAGTGCATGATGGGCTCATTGATTGCGCTTCTTAGTGACATATCAATTACACAGCTAATCAGTATGTCTTGCTTTGTGTTTCTTGTGTGTGTTGTATAAGGTGTATATGTTTGGTTGCATGGTGTTTCATATGTTGTCGTTTTTAAATGTTGGTGCTCGATAACTGCCTGCCAGAGTTTACACGTCTTCTGCTGTGTACTTCCTGTTTGTTGGTGATGGCTTGCCACTAATTGTGTGTCATGGGGAGAAAGAGGTTTTCTGTCTGGCTATAGGTTATAAATAACTGACAACAGCACTTGGCATCACTGCTTCTGTTTGTTTGTGTCGGCGTATCAGTTGTATGTCATTGGGAGAAAGAGGTTTGTCGTAGTCCATCACTAATAACTGCCAGCAGATGTGTACCTGTTCTCTACATTGTTTTCCATTATGTTTTGCTGGTTGGTATGATTATTTGTGCATATCGTAGATTGCAAGGTTATTGTGCAGTACGTAAGTCGTGTCTGCAGTACAAATCTATGCTTGTATGTTTGTATTACAGAATGACTTCAGGAGAGTATGTGTAGAAAAGTAGGAGAAGCTGTGCAGAGGAGAAGGAAAAGCCCCGAAGAGGAGGAGAAGCCGTGCTGAGGAGGAGGAGAAGCCGTGCTGAGGAGGAGGAGACGCTGTGTAGAGGAGGAGGAGACGCCATGCAGAAGTGTAAAGCAGATGGAGAAGCTACATAGAGTAGATGGAGAAGCCACATAGAGGACTAAAGAGCAGTTGGATTGACCTAGGTAAAAAGGAGAACACAGAGAAAGGCATATTTGACAGCGAAAGTGACAGTGATCAGGAGTTTCTGGGATTCGATGATTCGGATATAAAAGCTGAGTTGATGGCGATGTATCCGGACAGTGCCTTCAGTGAAGAGGATGAGCTACCACTTGCCAGGCTACAGCGGCAGACTCAGTTCACTGAGAGCGACGAGGATGATTTACCATTGGCTACGCTACGGCGGCAGAGGAACTCAACTGAGAGCAATGAGGATGATCAACTGCTTGCCAAGCTACGGCGGTTGAGGCAGTCCATGGACAATGAAGAAGATGATGTGCCTTTGGCTACACTGCAGCATGCGCATTGCCCAATTGATGATGTGGTTGAAGAACACCCTGACACTCAGCCACCTCCTACACAACACGATGCGGGTCACACAGATGGTTGAAACAGTCAGTTTCAGCCGGTGTATGCTGATGATTTCAATGAGCCTGTGGGGCCTGCTACACTTCTGGCCGAGGAGAAAAAAAGAGATCGACTTCATGAACCTGATGTTTCCTCTATCACTGTATGAACTGCTGGCAGAGGAGATGAACCGTTATAGTGAACAGAAGCAGGCAGAGGTGAATAAGGTGGACACACGATAGACTCCTGTCACAGCACATGACATAAAAGCATTTTTGGGGATGCGAATGTATATGTCTGTGGTAAAGGTGCCATACTACCGTATGTACTGGAGTAAGCACGGTCTGTACGGATGTTTCCCAATTTCACAGCTCATGATTCGAGAGCGTTATGAGAAAATTAAACATTATTTTCATGGCAATGACAGTACACAGAATCCTCCCAAAGGGTCAGAAAACCATGACAAACTGCATCATGTACAGCTAGTAATGGAGCAGGTTCTCAATGGATGCAGGACGCAGCACGATCCACATCATGAAGTTTCGGTCAATGTGGCAATGGCAGGGTACAGAGGACAGCTGGCCGTCAAGCAGTATATGCCAAGTAAGCCACAACATTATGGAATCAAAGTGTGGGTTCTAGTAGATGCCCGTAATGGCTTTGTCAAAGATTTTCGGGTGTACACCGGGAAAGTTGATGGAGCAGTTGAAATGGGTCTTGGAGAGCCAAATGAAAATTCAAAATAATGAGCTAAAAGAGGTCTGGTGAGTGAAAGAAAGGAGACAAGTGACAGAAAAGGTACATTGGGGGTGCGGGTGGTGAGATAAAGGGTGTGGGGTGCAGGTGGGGGTGAGATGAGGGGTGGGTTCGGGGTGAGAAGAGTGCGGTGAGATAAGGTGTGGGGTGCAGGGGTGAGAAAGGGTGTGGGATGCGGGTGGGTGAGATGAGGGGTGGGTTTTGGGGTGAGAAGGGGTGCGGTGAGATAAGGGTGTGGGGTGCAGAGGGTGAGAAAGGCTGTGAGGTGCGGGTGGTGAGATAAAGGTTGGTATAAAGTAACGATCTGACAATGAAACCATGGTTTCAAAAGCTTGGAATTTATACATAAAAGCGAAAACAAGAAACTGAAGGGGGGCAAAAGGAATGTTGCACCATGTGGGGGAACACGTGAAACCGGTTCACATAGGTGGGAAGGAGTGTCCGGGTCTATGTACCACGGAAGAATATGTCTTTATTATGAGGACCAGGGGGAGAAAAAAGAGCACACACAAGGCAAAATGTGAAGCGAAGAAGACAGAGTTAGCAGCAGGGTTATTTCACTCACCAGACCAAGGGGGCCTACTGAATGAGGTACTAGATGGCTGAAACTGGCATTACTGTTGCGGTCAGCCATTACCTTTTATATCCGAGGTACTTTTCTGTTCCTTTTGGTCAATGAGAAGCATTGCAGTTACCTGCTATGCTGAGTAATGAGCAGAGCAGCACTCAGCCTGGCAGTGGACATATCTGCAATTAGCCAGCCACAACCTCATTTCAGCACTTACCGACACATTCGAGCAGCCACTGGGTAGCTCCCTTGTGGGTATTCATACAGTTAGATCACAATGATGATGTGGTGGGCTGGCATAGAGAAATGTGTCAGCTTCCAGAAAGAGAACTGTCGTAGCAAAATATTATCAAAGTGAAGACTCATATGATCAAAAAGGAATATGAAAAATACTTTGGAAATAAAAAGTGACAGGTGACTATTGCGGAGTGCCTGTTTCTTCTCTACAATACTTCTTTCAGTTTACTTTAGTGGAGTGGAGGTTTTAGCTCATTATTTTTATTTTCATTTGACCAGCACATTCTCTGTTCTGTCTCACCAGGAGGGTTACCATGTCCTCCTTGCGGGGGGGGGGAGGCAGGGGATCATGTGTATTGTGCAGCCAGATCACCCTGAGGCGATGCAAAGGTGACTAGATGAGTTGACAAAGCACTGCAGTTTCAACGTGGTGTGAAATGGATTGTTGTGCATGGTGGCGCATTCTCTGTTCTGTGTCACCAGGAAAGTCACTGTGTCTTCTGTACTGGGGGGCAGGGATCATGTGTCTTGTGCAGCCAGATCACCCTGAGGGGACACAGAGGTGACTAGATGAGTCGACAAAGCGCTGCAGTTTCAACGTGGTGTGAAATGGATTGTTGTGCATGGTGGCGCAGTCTCTGTTCTGTGTCACCAGGAAAGTCACCGTGTCTTCCATACGTGGGTGGGGGGCAGAGGATCATGTGTCTTGTGCAGCCAGATCGCTCTGAGGTGATGCCGAGGTGACTAGATGAGTCAACAAAATGCCCCAGTTTCAACATTGTGAAACAGATTGTCGTATATGGTGGCGGAATTGCGGCTCAGCCCATCAGTGGTTCAAAAGAGACTGAAATGCAGTGACATGCCAGTTACTGAACGGGCTGTGCCAAATGAAAATTCAAAATAATGAGCTAAAAGAGGTCTGGTGAGTGAAAGGGGGCAAGTGGCAGAAAAAGGTACATTGAGGGTATGGTATGGTGAGATAAAAGGTGGGCATAAAGTAAAGGTCTAACAGTAACACAACTATGGTTTTAGACTCAGAAAGCTTGGAATTTATATACTGAAGCGAAAAAAAGAAACTGGAATGGGGAAACAAAAAAGAAATTGTGTGCCATGTGGTGGAACGCAAGAAACTGGTTGGCATAGGTGGGAAGGAGTGTCCGGGTCTATGTACTGTGGAAGAGAATGTCTTTATAATGAAGAATGGTGGGGGGGAAAAAAGAGCACACACAAGGCGACACGTGAAGAGAAGACAGAGTTAGCATCAGGGTTATTTCACTCACCAGACCAAGGGGGGCCAACTGAAAGAGGTACTGGATATGCTAAAACTGGCATTGCTGTGGCAGTCAGCCATTACCTTTTATATCCGAGGCACTTTTCTGTTCCTTTTGGTGAATGAGAAGAATTGCAGTTACCTGCTGTGCTGAGTAATGAGCGGAGCAACACTCAGCCTGGCAGCAGACATATCTGCAACTGGACAGCCACAACCTCTTTTCTGCGCTTACTGACACATTCGAGCAGCCACTGGGTAGCTCCCATGCTGGTATTCGCACAGTTAGATCACAATGATGATGTGGTGGGCCGGCATGGAGAGAGAGAGATGTGTCAGCTTCCAGGCAGAGAACTGTTGTAGCAAAATATTAGTGGAAGACTCGAATGATCACAAAGGAATATGAAAAATACTTTGGAAATAAAAAGTGACAGGTGACTATTGCGGTGTGCCTGTTTCTTCTCTCTAATACTTATTGCAGTTTACTTTAGTGGAGTGGAGGTTTTAGCTCATTATTTTTTTATTTTCAATTGGCTCGCACATTCTGTGTTCTGTGTCTCCGCACAGCCGACCGTGCCTGATGTCGACTTTTAGGTTGACGCTATGGCCTACATGAAGAAGAAAATAGACAAGAAGACAACAAATCTCACGTACCACTTGTCCTACCTTACTTTGGTCCCACCCAAATGCAAGAAATTACTGTGTGTTACCCTGTATCCAGGGTCTGCAGCTCCTGTGGATGGACTGGAGAGACTCACAGAACTAGGGAACGAGACTGAAGAGAGCAGACAAGGGAACAGAAGAGGACTGGTGAAGCTGGAGTAGATTTCTCAACACTAATGACTCCATGAACACAAAGATGATGTTGGAACTGTTTTATTTACCAAAGAATATGCAACACAGATACAAGGGGGAAAGGATGGGACAGAATCAGAAAAGGTTTGAAAAATGTAAGCTCTTCAGTGCTGAAAAAGTAAGACAAATGTCATTGCAGGTTTTGCAGTAAATGTTTGGTTGCCATTCTGTATTCTGTGTGCTAAGACTTGTTTCCACTGTGTCATAATGTCATTGGTGCCGCCGTGCACATGCTTGTAGATGTTGTGATATGAGTGCGCTGCCCTGTGCTTTTTCATGACCGTACCATTGATAAGAGTATGTAAAAGATTCGCGGGGTGACGTACAGTAATGGCATGGGTGCTGTCGTGCACATGCTTTTACATGCTGTGATGTTATAGTCGCACAGTGCACTACAGTGCTCTTTATTTTACATGTGTGTGTGAGATACTGTGCCGCCGTGCACTGTACACGATATTGATGATGCTGTGTTTTTGCTTTGGTCATGTATTGTTTCAATACTGTTTCTGACCTTCTTACCTGTACTAATAAGAGTGTTTTTACCATAAAGGTACTGTACTCCTCCATCAGATGTATAACTTAGTGTTAGGTTCCATATTTTCAACATGAAAAATAAATTTGCAGTGCCTTTGGCATAAGACTATTGGAAAGAATGGCTAATAATTCCTTGACTAGGACCATTAGATTATTTATTGCTGACAACTTTGTCATCCATACCCTGTGTGTATAGTCTAGGAGGTATTTGCATAAGTCGATGGTACATTGCATATGAGTGACAAAAACAGATAAAAAAACATGTATCTCAGAAAGATTGGTGTTAAGTAAACACTTTAGTAACTACTTTTAGTGTCAGGATTTTTGTGCTCACGTTGCTTGGTTTTCCTGCAAAAACACATTTATTAGAATTGATTGCACAGCCCCATTAGAAAGGAAATAATGTGCTGAACACGTTTGACGCGTATAGTTTGTGTGTATCATGCATACTTTGAATTATTCGCATTTGTTTAGGGAATGCTGTGTATGGCAGACATTTATCCCTGAGGGAGCAGCAAAGCACCTAGCATAAAAAGGGGATTATTTTTTTTTTTACTTTAGAAAAATAGCTTTTTAGTACACATGTGGTGTCATACCAGTTTCACTTGTATGGACACCTAATTCGGTGTTGAAATGTTACATATTTCCCACCAACAAATTTTTGTCGTTGCTTAGTTTTGCTGCAAAAAAAAACACTTGTTTGCTATTTCAGCTAGTTTAACAAAAAAAAATGAAGTGAGTAAAACTGACTGCATAGCGCCATTGGAAAGGTAGTTTTGCGCTGAACAACTCTGCTGCTGATACTTTGTGTCTGTCAGGTATACTTTAGAAGATATTCGCATTCTTGTATGGTATGGTGTGTATGGCTGACATTTGTCTCTCAAGCCTCACGTAGCCAGCTTGAATAAAATGGGAAAAAAATACCTGCATCATATTAGAAAAATTGCTTTTTACTACAAAATCTGTTTTGTACCGCCATCTAATATATGTATTCTTACGCTGGTGTTGATAGGTTACATATTTCGCCATAAAAAATGGTTTACATTGCCTTTTTATTGGAAAAAAAATCATGTTTTTGCAATTTCAGCTAATATAGAACAAAAAGAAATTACTGATATTTAATTGCATAGCACCATTGGAAATGTAATTTTCCACTGAACAACTCTGCCACTGATACTTTGTGTCTGTCAGTTATACTTTAGAAGATATTTGCATTTTTGTATGGTATGGTGTATATGGCTGACATTTGTCTCTTAAGCCTCACCTAGCCAACTTGAATAAAACAGGAAAAAGATACATGTATCATATTAGAAAAATTGCTTTTTACTACAAAATCTATTTTGTACCTCCATCTAATGTTTGTATGCTTAATTTGGTGTTGATATGTTGCATATCTCTCCTCAAAAAATGGTTTACGGTGCATTTTTTATTGAAAAAAAAACTTTTGTCACCATTTCAACTCGTATAGAAAAAAATTGGAATTACTTATAATTCACTGCATAGCACTGTTAGAAAGACAATTGTGTGCTGAACAACTTTTCCACTTGTACTTTGTGTGTAGCACTTACGGTTCATGAGTTATTCACATTTGTTTGTGGCATGCTGATTATGGCTTGATTTTGCTCGGAAAGCTCCCGGATGTACTGTTACAAGTATACAGGCCATAAGTGGTGGAAATCTCAAAGAGCTCTTGAGGCCTCAATGAGTTAATAGAAAGTTTCCTATACCCTCTGAGAATCTCCAGGACCCCTTCAGAGAATTGCCAACCTGCGTATTCCAAGTCCTCAAGAGCCATGCCTTGAGTCTGAAAGACCTGAGATTGGGGTACATGACCCTCCCTTGAAGGGAGGTCAGTAGGTTGTACCTTTGTGGGAGGTGAATCAGTCTGGTCACTGACACAGAAAGCAGGAGGGAGTACCACGGCTGTCTGGCACAGTCTGGGGCTACCAGAATCATTGAAGCTGTCTGTGACATAAGCTTGATGAGCACCCTGAGAATCAGGGGAAAAGGAGGGAAGGCATAAAGATGCCTCCCTGTCTAGTCCAGAATCAGGGCATCCAGGGGAACTGTTCCCTTGGCAGGGGCCCTGCAACAATACAGAGGCAGATGGTTGTTTTGGTGGGATGCAAAAAGGTCTATCTCTGGATTGCCCCACCTCCTGAATATGATGTTTGCCACTTGCTTGTTCAGTGTCCATTCGTGATGGGCCTGGTTTACCCTGCTCTCAAGCTGCCAGGGTGTTATCCTTGCCAGGCAGATGGATTGACTGAATGGAGGTGCTTAGAGAGTAAACAAGGCTCCATATCTTCATGTCCTCTGTACAGAGTGGGGTAGACCTTGTCCCTCCTTGTTTGTTGATGTAGTAGATTGTTGTGTATTGTCTTTTCTGACCTGTATCACCTTTCCCTGTATTAGATGTGAGAAGGCCTGAAGGGCCAGGTAAACAGCTCTTAGCTCTAGCAGGTTTATATGCTGGAGGGAATCTGCACTCTCCCAAGAGCGGTGAATGGTGTGCTCCACCCAGTGAGCACCCCACCTTAACAGGGAAGCATCTGTTGTGAGAACCAGTGAAGGGGGCTCCTGCAAGAATGGAACACCTTCTCTCAAATTTTCCAGCTCCATCCACCATTGGAGTGCCTGTAGTAACTCCCTTGTTACTGGTATGATATAGAGTCCCGCCTTTGGCACCAGTGTGCCCTGAGGTGGAACTGGACATCTCTTATCTGAAACCTAGCACCTATGACTGTGCTTGTTGCTGAAGCCATGTGCCCTAACAGTTGTAGAAACTGTCTTGCTAGCTTTGTCTTACCCAGGACAAATAAGCTTGCCAAAACCCGAATGCTTTCTGCCCTCTCCTGAGGGAGGAAAGCCTTTCCCAGTAGGGTGTTTAGTTCTGCACCTATAAACTGTAGTGTCTGCACAGCAGTTAGGACTGACTTTTTAATGTTGAGAAGGAATCCCAGGGAGTGCAACAGATCCTGGGTAACCTGAAGGTGCTCTGTCATCTGTTGGTGAGACTTTCCCACAATTAGCCAGTCATCCAGCTAGGGAAAAACTGAAACACCTAGTCTTCTTAGGTGTGCCACCACTACTGCCATGCACTTGGTAAAGACCCTTGGTGCAGAGGTGAGCCTGAACGGAAGTGCTGAAAACTGATAGTGGCCTGAGGGAAGACTGAATCTCAGATGTTTTCTGTGTGACTCCCTTATGAGAATATGGAAGTATGCGTCCTTTAGTTCTAAGGAGGCTAGCCAGTCTCCCTTTTGCAAGGTTGGCAGAATTATGACAAATGTGACCATCTTGAACCTGGGCTTTACCAGGTACCTGTTTAGTAGTCTGAGGTCTAGTATTGGTCGCCACTCCCCATTCTTTTTGCTGTTAGTGTAACCCCTAGGTGGCGCCATCCCAACGGCTACTACCCCTGCCTGCTTGGCTAGTAGCAGGTTAAGGGGCCTGGGTAATGAAATGGGTGCCTCCACCCGGAGTTCAGGGTTGTTAGTGGTCAAGCTAACCTGGCCACAGCCCTCCAGGACACTGTAACCACCCTCTTTCTCTTCTAGTGGCCTGAACAATATACAATAATTACTTTCACAATGACCCTTATTCACCAGGCAATTACCCACACTGTTTGCACTTACCACCAGGGCTGGTTCCTCCAGCTTGACCCTGGGGACCCCCTGTAAAACAAGGTTAAGCACAACAAATAGAAACAGTACAATACTTTTGCAACAAACTGGAACCACAGTCAGGTTAAATGCAAACAAAGTTACATCTGATTTATTCAGGGGGACTTGAACAATGGAGGGGTGTAATCAGGTTGATTTGCTTAAAAGCTATATTAATCAGACAGTTATGCATGCAGTTCAGAGTCCCTACACAGTCACACACTCTGGGTACCCAGGTAGGAAAACGGTGGGCTAGTCAGGAATGTCGCAGCTGGTTGGGGCCCTGTGATGGAAGAAAGCAACATGCACAACACACACTATTTGTAATCTGGAGCCGGAGGGCTCATTTCATGAAAGAAAAGGCAACAAGACAATCAGATGACAACACTTTTAGATTTAGCTGTCGTTGCAGGGAGCTACCCTGATGTTTACTCACGATACCCAATACTGGACACAGGCAGGACGAAATCGAGACTGCAGGCTGTTGAGCTGGAGTGCCCGGAGAAGCAGGGCCCATACGAATCACAGAGGCGTCGTTTCTGTTCAAGGCATTGAGAAGGGGGCTGATCCCCAGGCCGGTCTCTTGTCGATGACTTTCACTGTATAGCAGGTATTCTGGCTGGGCCAGTGTAGCAGGGCCCAGGCAAATGGAAATGAATAAGGATTCAGTCCATACAGCTGGATAAAGCCTCCAGCAAGCAAAACAGTTCAGCACACAGTGGGGAACCAAATCACAACCCACTATAAGCACAGCACATTCACAAGTAAGTAAATTCCACTGTACCAGGCAAATGGCTCTCCAGTCGCAATTACAGAGTCTCTGCACAATCCGGGAGTTCAGAGGTAGCTGAAAGTCCTGACAGGCTGATCGCATTCAGCAAATCTTCGGTCTTCTTCAGGTTAAAGCCTGGTCACAATTCGGTGGCTTAATTCGCTCTCCAAATTCAGATTCAGTCCAAAAAAAAGCACAAGTTCCCTCTCAGGGACAGCAGGCAGGCATGCAGGCCAAACTCAGGCCTTTCCACAGTTCTCCCACATGACTCCAGTATGGATTGCTGCTCGAACTATCTCGAGCCGTTACTTCTTCACTTCCCAACTCAGATCTAACTGAAACTGCAAGCAGTGTGGGACGTTCCCCAAGATCCAAAAGGTTCGGTTGGCTGATCTGTCTGTCAGTCACAACAAGGGCTCCCCCTTCTGGTTATTTTAGGCGCCAAAAGCCCAAAACTGCAATTCCTACAAGTTTTGACCCCACCAAGCCCCTGTAGGCAGGCTCCATTTTAGAGTCCCAAATGTACTTATTGGCCTGTTCTGCAGTCCAGCACCAAGATGATGGAAACAAACATAACTGTCCATGCTGCAAAGAAGGCAGGTTAGAAAAAACTGCAATATTATTACTGCTCTAACAAATGATCAGCAAACAAGTACATCTTCTAACAGAGCTCCCTCTCAAATTAATTATAACTAGCTCTTAAAGAGACAGTACACAGAGGCTATACAAGCACTCTCTGGCAATAGATTTAAACTGTTAAAACGCAGAACACCAGCCTGGCAGTGAGCATTTAGGCAAGCTCAAGGAAGACTTTTCGGGAACCCCCATTTGTAGGGGGGGGGGGGTTACACCCTTCCCTGCATGGAGAAAACTTGGTGTCCACATCAAGTCTTTACCATCATGCATCAGTTAACATAAACTTATTACTTTACTACACATATTCACTACACTTCATGATACTATATCCATAAGGACAATACTTACTTTATTTTATTTATTTAGTTTTTGTTGACCGGGTAAGTGCACTAGACAAATCCTGCCTATTTTCAGGCACAACCCGGGGGAAGGGGATACAGATGAATGCCAACTGACCTTGAACCAGATTAAGCTGTTAGTGGTATTTTTTAGAGAATGAGGGAAATTTGGCCAGGACACCGGATGCATGTTTCATACAGGTAATATTGATTCCACTATGATTAACATACTTGTGACATCACAATACAGATTCATGTTATAACTTCCTGTACATTAAACAATGTAGGAGGGGGCCCTTCCCTATCAGCTAACTTGGGGCTGGATGGGGCAGGAGCACCATACTGAGAAGGAAGAACAATCAACCTGGAATTGGCCATTAAGCTCAGTTTGGGTAGTGTGCTCTGAAAAATATAAACACCTTTGTGAACCACACTGAGAGGCAAATCCACTGGCCTCCTGGAAGAATCATAACTGAAGTGCAATACTGGCTTGACAGCTCGGCCATTCTTTCTGGGGGTAACAGCCACAGTCTTTGTACTTTCAGCACTAACTTTGGAGCTTTCGTCATTCGTGAGGGGTGCCTCTGCACGGATGGGAATGTCCAAACTTTGAGCACTGTCAGCTTCTTGCTCTGTAGGCTCTGTTTCCACAACACTTGGCTCATTTAGAGAAGGTTCAGGCACAATTAGGCTATGTGGCACTGAAGGGGAGCTGTCAGCACTCTCATATTGTTGTTCAAGTTCTGGTGTGTCACCAGGGAGACTCAGACCATCAGCCCCTTCTCTGGGCAATTCACACAGTTCCACAAAACACAGAGAGTCCGCAACCTCAGATGTGATGCTTTGCACCTCACTTTCAGGGAGCATTGGCTCCAAGGACGAAGCGGGGGGGGTTAGGCAGTCCAGAAGGCCCAGCTTCATCCCCACAATTAGTCACAGAGTTACCTTGAAACAGCTGACTCAATTCATAGAAGGGGTAATAGGCATTGTCACCTTCACTATCATCAGAGGTGGACTGACAGTCACTATCATTCTGGGCCTGCTGTGTGGGAAACCTTAACTCTGTAACTACTGGGGTAGGTTGACTCTGTCTCTTTTTTGCAGCAGCACGAGTCACTGGCCCAGGGGAGGCAATGTCTGCTGAATCAGCTTCAATAATAACTTGGCCGATAGGCAGCAAGTGGTTACGGTGCATGGTCTTGACAGTTTTGGAGTTATTCTCTCGGCATACCTTGTACACTGGTAGATCATCCAACTTTCCAACTACTACATGAGGAAGATGGTGCCACCTATCAGCAATTTTGTGCTTGCCATGTAGTCCCAAACTGCATAACAACACACGGTCTCTGGGCTGCAGCTCTTGAGCCTTTACTTTCTTATCGTGCCTCTCTCTGTTGGCAAGATTTCTCTTGGTGGCCATTGTCTGGGCCAGTTGATATGCATGGTTCAATTGAGTTTTCAGTTTCTATACATACTGCAGGTAGTTTTTGGCTCGGACCCCATCTGGAGAGACCCCAAAGCAGACATCAACTGGCAGTCGGGCCTCCCTTCCGAATATGAGGTGGTAGGGGGAGAACCCAGTAGCATCATTTTTAGTGCAATTGTATGTGTGTACCAAGATGCTTATCTGCTGGCTCCACCTATGCTTGTCTATTGGATGGAGGGTGCCCAGCATGTCTAGAATGGTGCAGTTAAAACGTTCTGGTTGAGCGTCCCCCTGTGGGTGATAAGGGGTGGTTCATGACTTCCGCACCCCCCACAGACAGAGCATTTCTTTGACTAGCCTACTTTCAAAGTCTCTGCCTTGGTCAGAGTGGATCTGCTGGGGGACACCATAGGGGATGAAGAATATTTCCACTAGCACCTTAGCCACGGTAGAGGCTTTTTGATATTTAGTTGGAAAAGCTTGTGCATACCATGTGAAATGATCCGTAACCACTTTTACTTTGCCAATATTCCACTGATCAGGTTCTAAACACAAAAAATCTATGCAGACCAGTTCCATGGGGACGCTGGTAGTGATATTGACAAAGGGGGCAGCCCTCTGAGGCAGGGCTTTTCTTTGGAGGCAACGACTACAGGTCTTTACATGGTGCTCAACATCAGCCCCCATCTTGGGCCAGTAGAATCGAGATCGTACCAGGTTGAGAGTTCTGTCAATACCGAGGTGCCCCATGTGATTGTGGAGGGACCTCAGTACCAAATCTTTAAAGGCAGTGGGCAGAACCAATTGCTGCTTGTCTACTCAACCACTGTGATCCACTGTCTCTCTGTATAACAACT
Source organism: Neoceratodus forsteri (assembly GCA_016271365.2). Classification (NCBI taxonomy): domain Eukaryota; kingdom Metazoa; phylum Chordata; order Ceratodontiformes; family Ceratodontidae; genus Neoceratodus; species Neoceratodus forsteri. The sequence goes on from CM028130.1 coordinate 430,064,755, forward strand.
GATTGTGTAACTTCAACCTTGGGCCTTCTGTAAACAATAGCGCAGTTCGCAAGTCAGGGGAATGCAACTGGGACACATCTTTCCCCGCACGCAGGGCATCAAGAGCTGGCTGAATCATAGGATCTTGGGATTGAGCCCACTGGATGCTGTCATTGTCAAATGAAGGTAGTGCACTAATATCTAGAGCAGAGAAATGGCAATAGGCAGCCGGTACGTAGGTATCAGGAGGGCCCAAGCAATCTACTAAATAGTCCACTGTGTCCGTAGACATCTGTTCATCTCTATCAAACTTTTGGCACAATGCTCGGATGTCAGGTTCAGTCAACCTGACCCAATCACTCTTGGAAACTGGCCTTCATGACAGGGCATCAGCATCAATATGGTTCTGTCCTGTTCTGTATTTGACAGCATAATCATAGGTTGATAAAGCAGAGAGCCACCGGTGCCCAGTGGCATCCAACTTAGCTGAAGTCTGTACATAGGTTAACGGGTTACTGTCGGTCTTCACTAATATCTTTGCCCCATAGAGGTACTCGTGAAACTGGTCAACAATAGCCCATTTTAGGGCAAGAAACTCCAGCTTGTGCACAGGATAGTTTTGTTCTGGCGGGGTCAAGCTCCTGCTGGCAAAAGCCACTGGTCTCAAACCATCTTCATGGTCTTGATACAGCACAGCTCCTAGGCCCTGCAGACTAGCATCCGTATGCAGCACATAGGGCTTGGTAAGGTCAGCATAGGCAAGGATGGGGGTGTGGGTGAGCTGGTATATGACTTCGTGGAAGGCTGCTTCACATTCGAGTGTCCAGCAGGGCCCAAAAGCTTCACCTGTTTGGAAGTATACTTTCTCAGATTCTTTCTTGTATTTACGGTTGGTAGGGGGTAACCCTGGGTGAGATTCAGGAGCGGGTAAATCACCTTGGAATAGTCTTTTATGAACCTGTGGTAGTAGCCACAGAACCCCAGGAAACGTTGTAGTTCTTTCACGTTATGGGGCTGGGGTCAAGTAGTCAGTGACTCGACCTCACTGGGATCGGTCTGTATCCCTTCTGCAGATACTATGCGCCCCACATACTTCATGAATGTTTGAAAAAACTGGCACTTGTCAATGGACAGCTTGACGCCGAAGTCTTCCAATCAGTCTAGGACTTTAAACAGTCGGGTCTCATCCTCCTCTAACGTGCGTCCGAATACAACGACATCATCTAGGTACACTAGGCATTCCAGCAAGTTCATATCTCCCACCGCACATTCCATCAGTCACTGAAAGGTGTCCAGGGCACCCGAAATCCCCTGTGGCATTCTCAGGAATTCGTAGAACCCCAAAGGACAGATGAAGGCAGTTTTCTCACGGTACTCTGTGGCCATCGGAATCTGGTAATATCCGCTGCGAAGATCCTATACTGAGAACCATTTGCTCCCATTCAAGCAATCCAGGGCATCTCGTATACGGGGCATGGTGTATTGATCTGGGACAATCCGCCGGTTCAGAGTTTGATAATCAACACACATCCTCACTGACCCATTCTTCTTACGCACAACCACAATGGAGAGGCATATGGGCTCCTTCATTCCTGTATCACGCCAGCAGCGAACATTTCCTGCAGGTGTCTCCTCACATTATCTATGTCCGCTGGGGCAAGGCATTGGGATCTCTTGAAATGGCCAGTCATCATGCAGGCGTATATGATGCTCTGCACCCTGGACACACCCAACATCCCATTCTTTTAATGAAAACACCTGGTCTCTCTGGGCGAGTTTCTTGCTAATCCTAGTCTTCCATTCAGCTGGCAGAGGGGAATCACCAAAGTTAAATAAGTCCGGGGTCACTCTCTCCTTTTGGCTAGAGTACTTGTTATTGGGTAATACTGCAGTGTCTGCACAGTGTACTGTAGCTAGAATGCACCCTCTGTTCACCTGGACCTCCCGATCTGACACATTTCGAATCTGGACCATCACTCGTTCTGCACAGGCATGGGCATGGGCAGGAAAGATGCTAGGTTTAACCAATAATCCTTCTAGCAAATTTCCATCACTTGGTGCATCCAACATTAATATTTTGTTCTTTACGTTTCTCTGTAGGCAGACTTCTCCATGGATTGTGCACTGGGCATTGGGGGCCAATACCAAGGAGTAAGGTTCCTTTTTCCACACTATCCCCACTGTCTTATCTGGGTCCTCTTCACTGGGCTTCTGTTGTAAGTCATATGCCCTTTTCACTAAGGCTGGCACTCTTAGAGTCCATCAGGTCAGTTGCCCTTGTTTCTCATGGCAGAGTTATGCTAGTCTCCCAAACATGTGGGTGTTTGTTCCAATTAACAGGGGAATCCCATCATACAGTCCGGTGGGGGGGCATACTAGGGCCAGTGTCTCTACTTGCTCCTCTACACCAGTTACACTTGCAGGAAAAGACAACCAGAGGCAGACATATCCTAGGTAGGGATAAGACTTGTCGCTCAGCCTCCATACATGTAGGCTTTCCAGAGATTGTAATGGCACATCAAATAAGTGTTTGTCATACCAGTCCTGAAATACAGTGGTCACTTGTGACTCACTGTCAAGCACAGCACAAGTAGGAATACCATCCGCAGCCACAGTAGTCTTCATTGAAGGGCCCACTATTTTGGACCAGTCTGGAGGGACAACAGCAGGGGTCTGGACAGACAATTTAGCCACAGACGGGTTTGAGTTAGGATGGCCGAAGCCTTCACTGTGGTCATTTTGTGCACCCCTTGACCACTGACTCGTTTTCTGAAGCTCTCCTTGAAGCCAGTTCACCACTTTCTCTAAGTCCTTCTGAGACCACATTCCCTCTTCATATGGCCATCCTTGCCGTAACTGTGACAAATGACAGGCTCTCGGGACATCCTTGGGGAAAACATAGCAGGGGATGCTGGAGCATCGATGGGAGATTGTGATCTGACTTCTGCTGGTAGTGTACCATGTCTCAAAAGTTCCTTTAGGGTGGCAGTCAATTCCTTGAGGTTAACCGAGAAGCCACCCTCAGTAGAGGATGCCTGAGAGTGCACCCCCACCCCCATAACAGTCATGTCCTGACAGGGGCCAGGGTCTCTGTCAGCAAGGGATACCTCAGCAAACGCACCCGGTTGTACTTTTCTGACTTCCTTCAGCAACTCCTCCCCCCACCGTTTAGCCCACGGCGGGACACTCGTAGTGGTCTCCATTTCGGAAGGGCCTTTCGGTGCCATGATCACTTGGGCTGCACTCACCCCATAATTACAGTCTCCCTCTTCACCTTCTACCTCCCGGAGTTCTTTTATCAAGTCACAGTAGTCAGGTGGGTTACCTCTCCTATCCTGGAGCCTTAACTGGATGATCTGCCATTTAGAATGCTTGGCATGTTGCAGTATGTAACCCAATCTCACACGGTTCACATCATTGGCATGTACCCCACCTTTCCGGCAAGCTTTCTGCAGAGCTCATTCTAGGCAAGTAACATGCACAGACAAACTTTCCCCTCATTGTATAGTACCTTGGAATTTCCACATCAAAGTCTCCCCTGACTCAGTGCTGTCAAAATTGCCTTGAAGTACAGATAGGTACTTCTGAGCAGATGCATCAGGGTTCGTGGACCTCAAAAATGTAATGGCTTCAAGGGTGGGGCCCCTCAAACTTTCCATGATTCTTTTCCGCTTCTCAGCCTCCGCACAATGCCACTCAGGTACCAAGGGGGCAATATAGTCAATCCAGGTCTCCCAGTCATCCTCCCCTGGGGGGTGAGGAGGGTGCCCGAGAAGATTCTCAGCCTTCGGTAGGAGTCATGACTAATGGCGGGTACAGATATAGGGGCCAGCATTGGCACAGGCACAGAAGGCGGGGCAGTAACAGGTGATGGAGTGGGGAAGGGGTGTTGGGGAAGGAACAGCCCCAGGTGGCAGGAATAGTTTCTTAAAATCCTCTACGCTTTTCCCTTCCTCCAGCAACAACTTAGCAAATTTCTCCTCAAAAGTCTCAGATAATGGTGGGAGCTCATCCTCCCCAGGGTCTTTAATGTCTTTTGTTATCACTTTCCAGGTGGCTAGGACCCCTTCTGAGGCAATAGTATGTGGCACTTTAGAGATGTCCATGAGGTCACTACACTCTAGCAAGGCTATGAAAGCCTGGGCGATCAACTCAGCCTATCGACCCACCACCACCAGGTTTTTATTTTTTTTTTATATATTTTGTCTTCTTTTTTCCCCGGGAGATCACAGTCAATCTCTGCCCTGGTCATTGCCCCCGGAGCTTCTACCAACTGCCTATTGCCCAAATACTCTCGGTTACCCCCGGCTTACCTCCCAGAGGGCAGGGCCATGGCACCAGTTCTCCTACTTCCAGTGCCACGGGAACAGTATCTGGTTGGGAGTGTGGTGGCAGTGACTAATTGAAGCCCGGGGAGGGCTTCATGTAGACAGAGGCTCTCCCCTCCATTTTCTTGGCTTTTTCCTCCTCCGGGAGGCGGGGACATGCAATGACGTTCAGAGTCCACCCCGCCTCCATCAGATGCGAGTGCCCGTAGCTGTGAGACCCCCAGCCTCTGCCAGGGATCTGTCTCACGCCAGTCACTTCCCCACCCTCCCCCTGGAGAAGGAAAGCAGTCCATAGGACTCTCTATCCTTCTCCCCCGACCAACCCTCCGGCGGCCAGGTCCGTTCCCGAATCTGGGTCGCCGGCATTGCAAGCGCTGAAACTATCCGCTAGCCAGCAGCCGGCACCACAAGGTTTTAAACATTCAACTATGGAGAGTGCTCCTCTACAGTGTCCTTACTGGTACCCAGAGGAATATCCAGTATAAGCAGAGTATTTTGGGGGTTGATCTCCTGCCCAGTACACAACCCCACCAACTGGTGTACAGCCATTTCTACTGGGGTAGCCATTAATCTTTAACAATAATTCGTCATTTTTGGCCACTAGAAGGCACACAATCCCAGCGGTGAGCCTCCAAGATGTAACCCCTAGGTGGCGCCGTCCCAAGGGCTACTACCCCTGCCTGCTTGGCTAGTAGCAGGTTAAGGGGGCTGGGTAATGAAACAGGTGCCTCCACCCAGAGGTCAGGGTTGTTAGTGGTCAAGCTAATTTGGGTACAACGCTCCGGAGGACACTGTAACCACCCTCTTTCCCTTCTAGTGGCCTGAACAATATACAATAATTACTTTCACAATGACCCTTATTCACCAGGCAATTACCCACACTGTTTGCACTTACCATCAGGGCTGGTTCCTCCAGCTTGACCCTGGGGACCCCCTGTAAAACAAGGTTAAGCACAGCAAATAGCAACAGAACAGTACTTTTGGCACAAACTGGAACCACAATCAGGTTAAATGCAAACAAAGTTACATCTGATTTATTCACGGGACTTGAACAATGGAGGGGCGTAATCAGGTTGATTTGCTTAAAAGCTATATTAATCAGACAGTTATGCATGCAGTTCAGAGTCCCTACACAGTCACACACTCTGGGTACCTAGGTAGGAAAACGGTGGGCTAGCCAGGAACGTTGCAGCTGGTTGGGGCCCTGTGATGGAAGAAAGCAACATGCACAACACACACTATTTGTAATCCTGAGCTGGAGGGCTCAGTACGTGAAAGAAAAGGCAACAAGACAATCAGATGGCAACACTTTCAGATTTAGCTGCTGTTGCAGGGAGCTACCCTGATGTTTACACAAGATACCCAATACTGGACAAAGGCAGGACGAAATCAAGACTGCAGGCTGTTGAGCTGGAGTGCCCGGAGAAGCAGAGTCCATACGAATCACCGAGGCATCATTCCTGTTCAAGACATTGTGCAGGGGGCTGATCCCCAGGCCAGTCTCTTGTTGAAGACTTTCTCTGCATAGCAGGTATTCTGTAGCAGGACCCAGGCAAACGGAAATGAATACGGATTCAGTCCGTAGAGCTGGATACAGCCTCCAGCAAATAAAACACAGTTCAGACACACAGTGGGGAACCAAATCACGACCCACTACAAGCACATTCACATGTAAGGAAATTCCACTGTACCAGGCAAATGGCTCTCAGGTCGCAATTACAGAGTCTCCGCACAATCTGGGAGTTTAGAGGTAGCTGGAAGTGCTGACAGGCCAATCGCATTTAGCAAATCTTCGGTCTTCTTCAAGTTAAAGCCTGGTCACAATTCAGTGGCTTAATTCACTCTTCTAATTCAGATTCAGTCCGGAAAACGCACAAGTTCCCTCTCAGGGACAGCAGGCAGGCATGCAGGCCAAACTCAGGCCTTTCCACAGTTCTCCCATGTGAATCCACTATGGATTGCTGCTCGAACTATCTCGAGCTGTTACTTCTTCACTTCCCAACTCAGATCTAACTGAAACTGCAAACAGTGTGGGACGTTCCCCAAGATCCAAAAGGTTTGGTTGGCTGATCTGTCTGTCAGTCATAACAAGGGCTCCCCCTACAGGTTATTTTAGACGCCAAAAGCCTAAAACTACAATTCCTACAAGTTTTGGCCCCACCAAGCCCCTGTAGGCAGGCTCCATTTTAGAGTCCCAAATGTACTGAGTGGCCCATTCTGCAGTCCAGCACCAAGATGATGGAAACAAACAGAACAGTCTCTGCTGATGAGAAGGCAGGTTAGAACAAACTGCAACATTATTACTTCTCTAACAAATGATCAGCAAGCAAGTACATCTTCTAACAGAGATCCCTCTCAGATTAATTATGACTATAATCCAGGCAGCTCTTAAAGAGGCAGTACACAGAGGCCCTACAGGCACTCTCTGGCAATACATTTAAACTGCTAAAATGCAGAATACCAGCCTGGCAGTGAGCATTTAGGCAAGCTCAAGGGAGACTTTTCGGGAACCCCCATTTGTGGGGGGGGGGGGGTTACACCAGGAAATACCTTGAATACAACCCTTGACCTTTTTGGCTGCGGGGAACAGGCTCTACTGCCCATGTTAGAAGTAAAGACTGCACCTCCTGTTCCAGCAGTTTTCTTTCTGTGAAAAGAGGTGGTGTGAACTGCTTTGATCTTGGAGAAGGAAGGATTTTGAAACAAAGGGACAGACCCTGGCTCACTATTTCCAGAACCCACCTGTCTTCGGTGATTTTCCGCCATTCCTGAAAATAATGAGTCAGTCTGCCCCTTACAGGAGATGGAGAGGCAGCCTGGAAGGAAAAGTCAGGGATTTTGTTTTGTTTGTTCCTGGGGTTGTACAGATTGGGATCCTCTTCTGGAACCCCTTCTGCCTCTGGCTCTATAAAAACCACCCTGCTGTGACTGGTACTGCTGCTGGAGCACAGCCTGCACTTGGAAGAAGGGCCTCTTAAAAAAGGACCTACCCCTGCCTCCCCTTCCATAAGTTGAAGTGGAGGGAGAAGCTCTTTATTTGGTAGAATTATTGCAGAAAGTAGCTTTATACTCATCTACTTTCTTCATACATGCCTCAGTCTGGGTACCAAAGAGTAAGCGACCCTCGACTGGGAAGTCTATATCTTTACTCTGGGTGTCCTGGGTGAGATTAGTGGCTCTCAGCCAGACAAAATCTTCTCAAGGCTATGGTATTTGCCATCCATCGAGCAGCTGTATCATTTATGTCAGCTGGCATTTGGAACTGGTACTTAGACGCCTCCAAGCCCAGTCTAGCAGTGCCTAGTAACTCCGAAACTGTTATGGAGAGGTTAGCCTCTGCATTGTCCAAGATAGACTGCCAAAGAGCCTTCTGGTAGAGGGCTGCATAGGCTTGGTAGCTGGCTTGGTGAACTGCCAGGGAAGCCGAAAGGTACCCTTTTTTTTTTGGCCATGCTATCTATCCTTCTCGAATCCTTCTCTGGGGGGTGAGAGGACAAGGGAGTTTTTGCCTTTTCACAGGCAGCCTGCTGTACAATCCCCTGGTGGTCAGGGTGAGTAAATAAAAACTCAGCCCCTGACCTTTCAAGCTGGTATTTTTTATCACACTTTTTTATCAGCTGGTGTGACAGTGTTTGGGGTCTTAAGAATTTCAAGGACATCTTTCTTGAAAAATGTATACATAGGCAGTAGGAGCCTTCTAGTGGGCGTCTGCCCCATAAGCTCCATATATTGGCTTCTTCCTCATCCTGGATCTCTTCTGCAGTTTGCAGATCCAGGGTTTCCATCATCTTCCTGACAAAGTAAAAATGGGAGGAAAAGTCTTCTATGGGTCTGAGAGGAGAGCCAAAGTCCTGTTCTTGTGAGACCTCGGGTTCAATACCCTCCTCTGCCTGATCATCTTCCTCAAATTTCACTGTGTCTGTAGGTAAAGAAGGTACAAAAATAGTTTTTTTTTTCAACCAGAGTAGCCACAGGCTGCTTAGGGGGTAGTAAGCCCTGCAGTACTTGTAGTAAAGCCAGAGCCTGGGTTAGCTCAGCAGGCGAGGTAGCAGGTACAGGCACCCGAGGGACTCCTTTAGGCTTTTCAGCCGAAGTGTCAGTGTGCTTTGTCTTCTTGAGGTTTCTGCCAGGCACCAGAGAGTCAGCCGATTCATTGCCTCTCTTGCCAGAGCCCTCACCCGTCTCAGGGGTGGTTTCTGAGGCTCTGGAAGGAATAGCCAAGGACTTAGAGGGGGTGGACTGGTTAGAGCTCATGGACCCCTCTTCCACATTTTCTTTTTAGCCTTTCCTTGTGTTTTTCCACTATTTTTTCAGGGAAAAACTTACAAACTTCACAGTCAGCAGAAAAAATGATGTTGCCCAAGGCAGAGCAAACATAAATCATGTTTGTCTGCCTTAGCAAATACTTCAGTGCACTTTAAACTATTTTTAAACCCAGGGGGTCCTGTTTTCTTCTTAGGTTTTTCTGACATTTTAAAGAAAACAGGAACCGGGAACTGGCAAAAATAAAGACAAGTTAACTATCTGCGGTCGGTTCAGTAACCGAGAAAAACCCAACTCTATTGGTTCAGATTGGATCCAGAACTGAGAAACAACTCAGGAAACTGCGAAAAATCGGTTCAAAAGTGATCAATTTTACTGAACACACAGAAATATGTAATCGGAACCCTTTAAGAAAGGTTACAATTCAGAAGAAAAAATAATCGGTTTCCTCTCGGTTCACAGGAACCATGAGGAACCGGAAAAAAATAACGCTAAATTAAACAATGAGGTAAAAAGCTAAAATAACAATTACACTGGGCAGTACATGAATAATTAAACAAAAATACTTACTGTTTTTGTTCAATACACTTCAGGAATCACTCTTGATAGAGAGAAGATCTCCAGGGTGTCTAAACTTTGCAGCGGAGAGGAGAGATCTGTGGTTAGAATCTAGGCAGTTAAACTGGGCAGTTTTTGAACTGAATGCACAAGCTAAAGATTCCATCATTAGCATAGCATTCCATTTGGCTCTGGGGCAGTGCTGGCTTAAAGGAGCACTGCAAGAAGTAATAATATTAGTAGATTCCTGGGGTTAGAATGAGCGTGCTGGGACGGGCGTTAGGTGGGAAGGGCCAGAGGTGTTCATGGTCCCACAGTTGGTTCCAGAGCTCTGGACCTCCTTAGGAGGCCCTTTGTGCTTGTTTTAGCCTAGATTTGGGGGGGGGGGGCACCACATGGCCTATTGGTTATATTTACTTTGTTCTGTTTACAATTTTATTTTATCGAATAGTGGTTGGTGAATTAACCTATTATTAAATTTCTTACCAATTATATTATAACTTACATGTTTCTTTTATGTATCCCAATATGACAACTACACTTAACAGGACATAGAAACAGAAGGGATGCCAGGTTTCTCTGGACAAGTAAGCCGGGTGCACCAAGACTAATTTTATTGGGGTCTTTTCATTCCTCTCTAGTCGTTATTTTGAGTTTGATTAGATGTTCTGACAATCTGATTGATACCTGTTTGCAAATAATGATTTTCCATTTGTAATAGTGCAACTTACCATTTTTTCATGGTTGTAACTGGCTCATTGATGCTTAAAGAACAATAGAAACCTTCTGAGTTTATAAAAGACAAGGTGCCCGTGGTGCCCCTATCCTTGATAGACGTGCCTTTTTAGAGAATTGCAATGAATATGGTTCGCCCCTTTGACACATGTAAAAAGGGTAATCGATTCATTCTGTTAGTATGTGACTATGCTACTCGATACCCAAAGGCAGTTCCAATGCATACTGTCACAGCCCCAAAAGCGGCAGCAGAACTTGCCAAAATTTCCAGCAGGGTGGACATACCTAAAGAGATTATTACTGATCAGGGTAGTAATTCTGGTGTTGCATTACTGAAGGAGCTGTACTAATTACTAGGTATCACTGCCATAAGAACCTCCCCTTATCACCCTCAGACAGACGGTCTTGTTGAGGATTTTAATCAAACCCTAAAATGCATGTTAAAGAGGTTTGTGAAAGGGGAAGGGAAAGACTGGGACCAATACTTACCTTGCCTGCTTTTTGCTTACAGAGAAGTGCCACAAGCATCAACAGGTTTTTCACCATTTGAACCGCTGTATGGTAGACAGCCTAGAGGGCCACTAGATGTAATAAAAGAAACATGGGAAGATAACCCCATCAGAAACAATCTACTACATCTTCTATGTCTGCCCTGAGAAAAAAATCTGGCAAAATATGTTGAAATCGCCCATAGTAATCAGGAAGAGGCCCAATACCAGTAGAAGGTGTATTATGACCATGGGGTAAAAGTTTTTGAGCCAGGTGAAAAGGTCTTGCTACCGTTACCCACTACAGAAAATAAACTGTTAATGAAGTAGCAAGGGTCTTATGAAGTGCTTAGACGTACTGGCACAGTTAACTATGAGACTGAGATCCCGATAGGAAAAATCCTACTAAGACATATGCTAACCTCAAGAAATGGGTTGAAAAAGACACCAAAAGCTGTTTTGCTAGTTTTACTAGAAATTGATAAAGAAGATACTAATGTAGCTTATGACAGACTGGAACAAACTGTAACTGCTGATGCTTTAAAGGTGAATGTTTCCTTAACCTCTGAACAACTCACAGAAATTCGTAACTTGCTAAAGACATTTAACACTACTTTTACCACAGTACCGGGCCGTGCAAAAGGGGTCAAGCACGTAATAGTGACAAGGACTGCTCACCCTATTAGACAAAAGAAATACAGATTACCAGAGAGGTTAAGAGCAGATGTGGTTAAGGAAATACAAAAAAATAAAATAATTGGGTATCATAAAAGAGTCGAGAAGTGCTTGGTCATCACCAATGGTGACTGTAAACAAAAAAAGAAGGGGTGTAAGAATCAGCCTTGATCTTAGGAACTTTAATCAAGTGTCAGAATTTGACTGTTATCCTATGCCCAGAATAGATGATTTGGCAGGCAGACCAGGGAGTGCCAAGTATATCATTACCCTCGATCTCACCAAGGGTTATTGGCAAATCCCCCTAGCTAAAGAATCCACAGCTATTTAAATTTAAAGTGATGTACTAATCTGGGAAAGAGAAAGTCAATGCTGATTTTCTGTCAAGATATAGATCAGGAACTGAGAACTCCGAAGGTTGAAAAAATGTGCGTTGAAACTTCTCTGTCTGCTATGTTGCATACGCACTGAACTGTAAAGGTTATAAGCTAATGTTAGACAGGAATTTAATAGAACATTTTGGAAACCTGTTTTTGTAAAACAGGTTCCCTCTTAAACGGGGGGAAGGGGGTTATGTGACAGGGCTGAATAAGGTCCCGCTTCATTTGTTATGCAGAAAGAGTTAGATACAAGGGTCTGTTCTATCCTCTCCTTTTCTGTCTCTTCTCTGGTGGTGCAACCAAATTTTCTTGTGAGACCTAGGAAATTATCATTCTAATGGTTTCGCAATTCTCCACCTCTTGCTATCTCTCTGCCTTGACTTGCTATTTCCGTCTTTTCTTCCCCCTTGCATATCTGGGGTTATAAAAATATATGTGACTCTTTATGTGGAAATGTCACTGATAGTGGGATCCCTTTGTTTAAAACTGTATATAGTTTTACTGTTGAAATGATTGCAAAAAGCTATCTAGAACACAAGGGGTTAACCTGAGATGCAGTTTTTAAGTCTTTTGCAGAGTTGTGAACAAGAGGTCAGTTCTGGGACACCATGTACTGTTTTGCTGCACATGCAAGAAATGAAACTGACAAAAACATTTGGTAAACTTACAAGAACATTCTATGAGAAGCAGACTTTCTTAACAAGTTCCCAGACAAAGACTTACAAAAGGGTAGCAATGTTTTGCTAGAGAGACAAGGAGAGTGAGAAACTGAAACTTGGAATTAAGAGATACCCTCAGAAGAAGGACTTAGTTTTCTCTGTTTGTACTGCCTTTGTAGTTATACTGAATAATTTTTATTTTTTATTTTGCTGTTATTGAGAAAAATAAAACGCTATTTGCGAAGGTTTTCCTATGCTTCCTGACCTGTGCCTCAATGACAACCTGAATGTGAAAAATGAATCTAATATTAACCAGTTACTTTTAGTTTTTAACACGCCTCTTCACATTTAACTAGTTAAGTTACCAAGTTCTGTCTGGATGCCACACCTCACACCACACCGGTGACCCAGGTTCGGGAACGAGCTCAGGCCTTCAGGGGTTGGCCGGGTTCAGGTTGACGATGAGTGCCCTTGTGGTGCGGTCCTCCCCGGGCAGAACAGGGTGGGTTGTCCCGGCATGCTGTTGACCCCCGGTGGAGACCAGGGGCACTACAGCAAGCCAGGCAAGCATGTATCCAGCATGGACGACACCGGCAGGGTGTCGACGTGCACCACGTAGGGAGGGAGTGAGAGGGGGCAGCACACAGAACAGGGAAACAACAGCGCCATGGACAGGCGACGGCACCTGTCCCCCATGTCCCTCGCCGGGCCAGCCCCTCCATCGCCAGCCCCACCCTGCAGCCAGATTCTGACTAGTAAGCGCACCCGAGAGGAGGGGGCGACCCACCCCGGGCAGGTCAAACCAGGGGTGCTGGCTGTGGGGGGGGGGAGAGGAGGTTCAGATCGGGGGGCTTCAGTCAGGGCAGAACAAAGGACTAGGATGCCTGAGAGGGGTTCCATGGTGACGCGACCGGAGGGAAATAAATAATAATAAAAAAAAGTTACCAAGTTGTGCTCTTTTTACTGTTGTATACAATAACACTTTTGCTGTTAATGGGGGAGGGTTAAAATTATTCACAAGCATAAGCAAAAATGGCACCTTATACAGTGATACTCTGTTCATGGCTAGAACAGTGCACTGCACTGATTACTTGAAATGGTGTCACCTTGATAGTCTGATTAATTTAAGCCATTAATGAAGTTTATAAAATGGGCAAAGGATTTTAGGCAATCTGATTGGTTGTTAGCCATGCATTAGATGTGTCTAATGCACAGCTAAAACTAGAACCTCCATTTAGAATACATACTGTAGGCCCATTTTATAAGCGCAATAAGCCACTCCAGGGATGTGCATTAGACAGTTCTAATGCATGACTGAAAGGACTGGATGCACTCAGCCCAGTGGCCTCAAGGCCCTCACTACGTCCCCGTAGCCATGCATTAGAACTGTCTAATGCACACCCCATTGTCCCAATGTGTCTTATTGCTTACGTGTAACAGAGTTCTATGTCAGAAGTATGAGTCCCAAGAAAAACAGTCATTAGTCAACACAAGCGCTGTTATATCCAGCATTGAAAGGTGTCTGAATTGTCGGTCTTATGGGGAGGGTAAGGCTGTCTGGGGGACTATGATGGGGAAACCTGTGTGGTACCAACCGCGGACTACCTACTAAGGACTCACTTGCTGCACACCTCAAAAACCAACACAGAATGATGCAGCCTTGGGCATGTTAGATCAGTAGCCCTATTTTGTAATTCCAGACCCTGAAACTGTTTCTACATAAGAGGTAAGCAATTGTTTAAAATGATTTATTGTGGTGGATACATCAATGTAAAACTCTATTGGTTTTATTTATACATTAATAAATAGTAATAATGTTTATAACATTTAGGATCAGTGGAGTTCTAAGAAAATCAGCACAGAATTAAATGGGATTGGAATTCGTGACCAAGTAGTTCCATAATCAAATATTTTTTATACATTTTTTAATTTTGGTGAATAGTTATTGGCACTGGCTACAAGTGTATCCATTTAACATTTGACACATTTACAGCTTCCTTGCAACTCCCCTCTAATCTTGGACAGCTAGGATGGATATTCAGCATACTGTATCTATTATATTAGGGACACTGTATAAATGTCATCTGTATGTTACCTCTCCAGAAATATGAATTTCATGTACATGATCAATTCAAAAATAAAAAGTAAGAAAAAAGACACTGTGTAGAAAAGTATTTTAAATTATGGAGGTTAGCCAACATCCATTATTTACAAAACTGTATTATTTTAACGATTCTGTATGTAACATTACATACCAATATCTGCCATCTACCTTCTGTAACAGACGAGCAGAAACAGTTCATGGATAATCAGAAAGTAATCAGTGGACTTGTTCTATTAGCATAATGCTTCATACACAATAAAAACTGAAATCCACATTTCATTTCAAGTCTGGGCAAGGCTCTTTCAGCATCTCGAAAAGTCTTACTTAGGAATGCAGTTACACATGTATGGGTGTGGGAACTGACTCATACAGTAACTTTCTTACACCAACATCTGTTTACTTTCTGAGTTTCAGTCCTAATACATTTCTTGACTTATTTGGCACTGCAACATGGAAGCCAGCATTAAAACAGATTAAGTGGTCGGCCCGGTGGCGCTGAGGGCTGAGGCGCTGGCGCTTACCTGTGCTGTGCGGCGACCCGTGTTTGGGAATGAGCATGGGTCGCCGGGGGTTGGCGGGGAGGAGAAGGATAGAGCGTCCGTTGGACTGCTCTCCTGCTCCGGGGAGGGGGGTGGGTTCACTTCCCGATGCCCAATAGCCCCCTGGTGGAGGCTGGGAGTCAGAGTACAGGGTGACAGCATCGGGAGGAGTCTGGGCAGATGCCTGGGGCAGAGGTGTTTGGAAGCATTTGCCTCTGCTCCCACTGGTGTCATTGCATGCCCATGGCTCTAGCAATGGGAGGGAAGGAGCGAACAAGGAAAAAGGTTGCACCTCTCGTGCGGATTGATGGCCATCCACGAGTGTTCGTCGGGAGCTGGCACCTGAACTGGATCTGTGAGGGTGGGAAGTTAAGGGGCTTCCTGCCGCCCCGCTGCGGGGGGCAAGTGGTCCCGGTCGAGACGGATGGCGGCCAGATCCCTCGATGGGATGTGAGGAGTACCAGGGGCAGAGAGGCGGCCTAGGAGGCTAAATAAATACTATAAAAAAAAAAGCAACAAAAAAACAGATTAAGGAAACCACCCCATATAACACAACAACCAGAAAGAACCAAATGGAAAGTAAATAAAGGGAAGCTATATGATCTTTTTTAAAGAACTGATTGAAGAAAGGGTTAAAGGGAAACAGTCAGCACTAAGATGCAGGGCTGCTCCCCATTTGCACATTGTGTGCAAAAATATATCTTTTTACTCACTGTTTACTGCAGTGTAGTAGATTGTATCAGGCTCCTTCTGTTGACTGCTAAGCTGAAATTTTCTGTAACTACAAATTCCTGCAGCTGACATCAGTGCAGGGCTGCAGCAGTGGGAGAGTCAATAGCCTGCATTGCGTTTTAGAGATTTTATAAGCTCAGATCAGATGTTTGCCAGTCCCGCTGTTCACCCAGAGTTAAGTACAGTCCTCTCTGACTTTTCTTAACCCCAGGAAGTCAGCAAGATCAGCAAACAAAAGATCAGGGGACAGACATCCAAAACTTTGCCCAGGTACAAAACCAAGTGTGTCCACGCAAACTGGGATTATGCGGATGGGCAATACTGAAAAGCCAGGTTAGTGCGGGCAATAGTCAGAGAGGGGCACAATGTAAATGAAGGGGACACAGCAGCTAAAAAGTGTCTCATCATTCCTTCCTGGATCCCTGGTTATGCTATTTTCATATTCCATCTTTACCTTGTTTTCTTCCCTGGTGTTCTCAATGACTTCGCCTTCATAGACTTAATTTATTTTTCTGTGATACTGGATTGCCTTTCAAAGTTTTATGTAAATCCTGATGTTCAAAAACAGCAGGAAATGGATACTACAGAGTATGTGGCAGCTGGGGAATTTCTGCCTCATCCTTGCCTGCTTCTATTACCTGTGCCTCTCTCTCTGGTCTAATTACATAGCAGTCAGCAGGAGCCTCTTTGACCACCTGTTTTTGCTTTTAGTCTGAGTAAGATGGAGAAAAGCTGTGCTGCCAGAGTTCACTGCCAACTAACTGCGTCTGTGTTGCATGCCTCCTCTGTTTTGTCTCAGTCTGGCTCTCGCTGTCTTGAACACATTAAAAGAAGTGTCTCACATTTGAAATGTTCCTTTCAAAGCTGTTTCTGAGTCCCTTAAAATCATTACGCTGGGAATAATACTTACCCTATCCCTACCCCATCAGATCATGAACTCCAAGCCTCACTCAGTTTTTAAGAAAGCCCCGTTTTCTTACTTAAATGCACTTGGCTGTTGTACTTGCACTTGATACTTTACTGTGTTGCCTCTTATCATTCCCCCGTCTCTCCTTTTAACAATATTTTGTTTATGTTTTAATGTCCACTGAATCAGCCCTTTATTACTGCACATCTTTTCATTGTATACTGTTAATCTGCTGGTCTGTATTATTGCAATCCCTGCATGGATATCCGTTTACTGCTTTGTACTTGGTTCCATTTGCGGCTGCATTTTTTGGTTGTTGTTATCTGTACTCTCCCAGGTCATGCCTGAAAATAGGCAGGTTCATGCCTAGTGCACTTACCCAGTAACCAAAAGCAAATAAATAAAATAAATAATGGCACCACAAGCCTAGAAGAAATATGACACAGATTTGCACAAAGACTCACTGTGCACTAGAACAGGCACTCCTATTCTGGATGCCCTGTACTCTTTACAGCTAGTACTGTCTTTCTCACCGAAAATTCAGAATTTTATTTTTACCACAGTATTGGAACAGAACTTACTGTTAACAAAGCCAGCCACATGCCCAGTAGAGACTCATACCATGTACACTATGACATGTTGAACTGACAGCCTAGCAACACTGACTGCATCAGGGCCTCAGTCCTCTGCAACTGCTGACCAGCTGGTACAGGGTCTTGGGACCCATAGCAGCAGAAGTTAAGGACTTATCAGGGCACCAGACCTAGATATACAGGGGCACATGCTCAGACTCCGAAAAGATACAGTAATAGCAGGTAAAGTTAAGGCTGGTTATCAGGGTGCCAAGAAATAATTTTTAAAATTGCTTCAGTCAGCTATTTTAAGAAGCATTGTAAATAGCTTGGAATTGGCTTAGTACAATACCTGGCTTGGGTCTATTAATCAACTGAGGCAGTATGTGTGGGCAGTGGTTACATCACATACCTAATCCAAATAAACTCAGATTCAAATCCCTCCATATCCACTCACTGTATGACCTTGTGCAAGTCCTTTGACCTCCCTATGCTTCAAGGCTCCCTGCTATAGAACTGGGAAAAAGGCAGAGTCCCACAAAACACTACATGTTGCATCTCCACTGGGACTGTCCTAGGTCAATAAATTGAACAATAAATAATAGTGTTGGCCAAAATTCAAGTCATGCAAAATTTACAAAGTTAGGCTGGATAAGCAGTACATTATTAAAAACCCAAAATGACCCTGTGTAGTGGAAGGTAGATTTGAAGGGACACTTGCTACCAAATAGCAGAAGAGAAACTAAGGATTTGAGACTCCTCTTCAGCAGAGAGAATTGTGAGGCAGGCCTATGAAAGAACTCTGATGAAGGGCTAGTCAAAGAGCATCTCTTTGCAGTATCCTTACAACTTACTCTAAAGACCACCTGGAGAGCTGTGACCGTTGTCCAAAACTCAAATGGTCATTATCCCTGTCCTAGTCCAATGCTAAACGTTGCACAGAAACAAGATCTGAATATATTACACATTATTTGGCAGAATCAAGGCATAAGTCTAGTCTAAGTAAACCTCTTGGTTCTCCTCCCCTTGATAAATTTAAGAGTTGACCTCCCCTTCTGGCAGTCAAGGTTACTCAATAATAATGCTCTTTGCAATTTATGAAGTAATTCTGCCCCCCCATACACACTGCCAAACAAAACTATTTAGCAAATGGTAAGCATAATGTAAAAATAACCTTTACCCAGTTATGAGAGAGAAGTACACGTTTGGTACCATTCGCTGTGACAATGTTTTGCCTGCATGGCTTATAGTTGCCATACTGGAGAGAGGGTGAGTTAAGTCTAGAAATCTAACCTATCCCTTTCATTCACTATTCCTGCACTCTCAAGACAGCTATGTATTCACAGCTTTAAAAGATTTTATGTAAACTAAACTCAAGCAACAAATATGCCCTGCGTTCAATCATGTAACAGCTTCTTGATCATCCAGGGTCAAAAGCAAACTTGGGCCTGTTACCCAGTTGTACACTTGGTCTGATAAAATCAGAGGCATTTTCTATCAAATTAGTCCTTATGCTCCTTTCCAGCGGACAGCTCTCATCTGCATCTTGCCTCCAAGCCTGTCAGCCACCATCCCTGGGACTTACCTGGACCTCATGAGAGCCCTTCTGGCATACTACCCAGAGTGGGGCTGGTGGTGGTGGTGGGGGGAACACCCCATGGGAGACAGAATCCAGTGCTGAGGTCCAGGGCTCAGTCAGTGGTGCAGGGTCTGTGGGAAGCAAAAATGTCATCCTGCCACACCTGCTTTTCTCCCCAGGTTTCTGTCCCTCCGGAGATGTTGTGACTGCAAACTCATGGCAGAACATGCCATCAGCATGCATGCCACAAGGCTCCCATGCATCTCTCCTCCCGCTGCTGTCCTCGACTGATTTGCATCACCCAGGGATCTCTAGACAGTATTCCTGCAGTATGGCATGAATCACCTCCCTTATGGAAGAGAGAGCATCCTCTGGGACACTTGATCCTCCTTACCTGGCTAATCCCTAATGACCCAGACTTGTTCCCCAACCTAAGTCGCCAGCACTGTGAGCGGTAGCCCTACCACTGCACTGTTGGGCGAGTGATAAATTACTCACCTTCATAATATCTACAAGAATAAGAACTAATTTGACTCCATTTGATTAAGAATATCCACACTGGTTTTGCTGTCACTACATAAATGCGATAACAATGCGACACCCTGGAAAGCTGGGCTCACACATGAAAATTAAATTTCAATATCACCAAGTGCAAGGTGTTGCATCTTGGTCGGGGAAACCCTAAACACACGTACACCCTGGGAGGGGAGGCGCTGGAGGCCTCAATAGGGGAAAAAGACCTAGGGGTCATGGTGGATGCATGTATGAATAACTCTGAGCAGTGCAGGAGAGCAGCTAGCAAGGCAAACAGGATGTTGGGATGCATCATAAGGGGATCACCTCTAGGAGCAAGGAAGTGATTCTGCCACTGTACAATGGACTGGTTAGACCACACCTTGAGTACTGTGTACAGTACTGGAGACCACACTTGAAGAGGGACATACAGCTCCTGGAGAGGGTACAGAGGAGGCAACTAAGATGATATGAGGGCTAGGGGATTTGACGTATGAGGACAGACTTGAGGAGCTCTGCTTGTTTTCATTGGAGGAGAGGAGAGACAGGGGGACATGATTGAGGTCTTCAAGTACCTCAAGGGAATAAATAGGGTAAACATGGAGGGGATCTTTAGACTAAAGCAGGGAGGTATCACCAGAGGGCATGGTTTGAAGTTGGAAGGTGGAAGGGTGAGGGGGGAAAAGAGGAGGAGGTTTTTCACTGAGAGGGTGGTGACCCTTGGAATGCACTGCCTGGTGAGCTGGTTCAGAGATCCACAGTGGAGGGCTTCAAGAGAGGGTGGGACAGACACAGAAAGTGGATGTATCAGATGTTGGCCTGTCCCAGGGGGGTGGGGATGGATGATAGGGGTTTCTGGAGCACAAGGGATGGGAGGGTCTCAGCACCCAACTAAGGATCTAAGGTTCGAGCAGACTCGATAGACCGTAAGGCCTAATCTGCTGGCAAATAGTATGTTAGTAACAGTTACTGTACTTTGTACATTCTTTATCATGTGATGAGCTCACAGATGCCCTTTCTGCTACACAGCTTGGGCATGGAGAAGGCATTCAAAAAAGCTTCCTGGACCATTTTGCAACATTCTCTAAAGTATTATGATTTCCTACCGGAATTTTAAGACTTAACACAGAACATGTACACTAACCACAAGGGATATGTTAAGGTGAATGAAACATTTTCCCACCCATTCTGTTTCATGAAGGGGACTAGGCAGGGGTGTCTGTTATCACCCCTACTGTTTGCATTGTATATTGAACCCCTGGCACAGGCCTTGAGAGAAAAATGTGCTATACAGGGAACTGAAGTGGGGAACTGTGGTAGAGGAATGATTCAGGAAGGAAGTACAAACAGACAATGGAAAAAGGTAAAAGGCACAAACAGCACTGTTTTATGACAACACAACAATAAATATAATAAAAATATAAACAGTCAGATGGCATCAGAATGGCACACTGATTTGGAAAACTGATTTGGCAGCAGATTTCCATCAGTTATAATTAAAAGTTCAGCAAAGTCTTTTGCACTCCATATTTTTTTTATTTTATTTATTTGTATACAGTCTAGGAATTACAACCCTTTGAGCCAGGGACTCATTTACAAAGGCTCCAGATCATTACATTTACTGAGGACATATACAGAGTAAGATACAGTACAGAGACAACAATGGGCTAAACATATACAGGGCATCACCAAAGGTGCAAAAGATCTATGCCACTATTATTTACAGAGTTTGTTTGCAAAAAAAGAAGCCTTCCCTATAGAGTAGTTTAATTAGCAGTCACAGTTGCTGCCATGCTCTAAATGTTCTTGCTTGTTTCAACAAGGGAGACCCCCTTTCTAAGCAGCAGGAAGAAATACCCTGCAGCTTTAGGTAAACATGCTTGATTAGGTTAGGGGTCTTTTTTGCTTAGTTTTTAGGCATTCTGCCCCTTCTCGGAGAGTTCAGAGTGTACTAAGAGTCTCCCTTTCCGTAGCCTTCCTATGGCTATTAACTGCTTTTCTGATGTGACCGACCTGTGACCTTTTTTTTTCTCGGCACCCCACACCACACTCAATTAGCTGTCCTTCCTAAGCTTCCTGAGATTAAAAAAAAACTCTAGCTCATGCTTGTCAACATTAACTCCTTCCTGCCTTCAGAGTTAATTTATTCTTTCAACAAACTCCTAATTTGGTTAAAAAAGGCTCCTTTTCACAGCCAGAGGAGCAGCTTCCATTCATTTCATCAACTCCTAAGGCCCTGTCCACACTACCCTTTTGTAATGTTACAGAGTGCCCAAACGGTTACCGCAACAGTTTGCGTTTACACCTGTAACGTTACAGAAGGCATTCATAACCGCTGTTGAAACCACATATGAGGTGGTTTCAACAACGGTTATGAAACCGGTTATGCCTCAGTAACGTTACTGGGCGCAGTGTGTACGCATGGCACTGGTCCCCTAGTGCAGCGCGAGCTGCATTATGGAATTGGGTTTCACGGTAACAGTCGCCCAGCTCCTGAAGTGTGGACCGGCGGTGCTGGTCCTGTAACGGACACCGCGGCAGTGTGGACACACTGCACCGCTCCCCGGTTGTAATGGTTTCTATTCGTTATGGGGTCTGAGCAGTGCAATGTGGACGCGGCCTTAGTGTACGTTTACAGACCCTGTTAAGTGTAATTTCATGGGGGGTTCACCTTGTACTGTGGCAGATAAGAGGGAAGAAAAGAAAAAAAAGTACAAAGAAAACAAGAGAAGTAGGATGTGAGTGCAGGAGAAGGGGCAAGTATGGTTGTGCAGCTAATTTTTGAAAAGAAAGAAAGGACAGGACAGGTGAAGAATAGGACAGAATACAATAAGTTCTTAGTAATTTTATTTTCCCCATAAAAATAGGAAAGGTCCTGATCCTGTCACTGGGATTATATAAATAAACTAACATTATATGCAGATGATCTGCTTATCTATTTAACAAACCTTCAGAATCTCTTCCAGCATTATGCAAAGCCTTACAAGAGTTCAGTGTTAGCTGGCTATAAACTTAACAAATAAAAAAAACAGAAATCCTTGAATTTAAGTTTGCACAAACAAGGGAAATTGACTGGTGTTATCATTTTGATTGGGATCTTTCCAATATTCAATATTGCAAGGGCAGTTCTGCACTAACTGTTTTTTGCACCAAGAAAGCAGATGTGGAATAATGTATTCAGTCTTGGAGCGCTTTTCTGTCTTGGATGAGGTAAGTGCCAACTTTCCTACTTCTGACTACATATTTATTTAAGAACTACACCCCGAGCAATTTTCTTTGGATTGGATGTTAAATATTTAGGAATTAAAATTCATACAAATGTGGCACAACTTAAACTGCAGAATTATTTCTCACTAATACAGCTACTTATTAAAGATATACAAAGGTGGCCTCTTTTACCATTGAATTATAAACAATGTATAGATGCAGTCTGTATGAATGTCCTACCTCATGTCCTTTATATTTATTTCAGATGTTTCTACTGTCCCCTGCACAAGCAGATGTCACCATCTGGAATAAACATATTCCTCATTTTATTTGGGCTGGTAAGAAACCCAGGAAAAGTTTAACATTTTTCATATGCCTAAGCAGAAGGGTGGCTTGGCACTCCCTAATGTCCAGAAGTGTTTCAAAGCAGCACAACTGTGTACCATATGCTACTGGCTACAGAAAAATATCAATCTCATTGGAAAACAATAGAATTGCTGCAGAACTATTACAGCCATTGACTTTTTCACTGTTTGCCTTCTAAGAAGTGACCCTTACACTAAACAGACCACATAGGTGTGGTTGAGTGTGACACACAGGAAACTAATTCAACTGGATATAACATTTTTCATTTCATAGAATCATAGAAATCTGATGGCAGAAAAGGACCCTCCGGCCCATCGTCTGCCCTCCCCCCACCTCACTCATCACCTGTGTCATGGGACCTCCCCCTCCTCCCACTTGCTAACGCCTTATGTCTGTCCCATGCCCTCTTGAATCCCTCCACTGTTTCAGCCTCCACCACTTCCCCCGGTAGTCTATTCCAGGCCTCCACCACCCTCTCTGTGAAGTAACGCCCCCTCACACTGCCTCTAAATCTTCTTCCTTCTAATCTTAGACTATGCCCTCTAGTTTTAACCCCAACTTCCTTTTAAATAAGCTCTCCTCCCTCACCTTACTGACCTCTTTCATGTACTTCTATACCTCTAACATGACCCCTTCTCCTTTCCTGTCTCCAATGGATACAGATCTAATTGCCTCAACCTCTCCTCATATGGCTTCCCCCGCATACCGTGCACCATCTTGGTTGTCGTTCTTTGCACTCTCTCAATCCCATCTATATCCTTGCATAGGTGTGGTCTCCAGAACTGGACCCCGTACTCCAGGTGCAGCCTAATCATGGTTTTATAAAGAGGCATCAGTACCTCGCTCCTTCTGCTACTTATGCCCCTCCTAATGCACACCAACATTCTATTTGCCTTTACCACCACTTTGCTGCACTGATTACTTACCTTACGGCTGCTTGACACTATAATCCCCAGATTCCTCTCCTGCTCTGTTGGCTTAATTACCCCCCAAGAGTGTAAGCTGCTTTGACCCTTTATGATTCTGGGTTTCATCCAATCATTATACAGTAAATCATACATACAGAAAGTAGGTGCCAAAGGGACTTCACCATATTTTTCAGTTTTTATAAGATGATATAATAGCCTTCTTCGCTCATCTTAGCTATAAAACTGATCTTGATCAGATTTCTTCCGTTAACTTCAGGGGTGAGAGTACTTTTGAAAGCTAAACTGTAGAAAAAGGGTACCGGATAACGGGAGGTTTGTTTTTTACGGCAATTTATAACTGGGAAAATCACTTTACAACATTTGATTTCTAATTTATATAGGGAACTAATGGTACTTAATCCTGATGTTAGCACTCCTGTACAGGTAAGACAGGAAAAGGAGCTTGGGGAGACAATTGGAAACCATCATTCTCAACACGCATGAGACCAAGTTCACAAAACCATGCCCTCACATGCATTCACGAATACACTTGGAAAGTTCAAATTAGATATTTTTGGGCACCATTACTTCCAGCAAATTTTAATGAGGTGTTTGGTGATGGAGGCAATCTGGCAAAACCAGGGCAATCCATATCCATATTGCAGGTGATCACTGTTTGCACTGGTATCTGCAAACCAAATGCACTCCTCTCACTTCCTTGTAGGATGACCTTCGAAATAAGAGGGCAGAGATATAAATTCCCAAAGTTTTGTATTGCTGTTGCTGAATTATTTATTGCAACACCCAGTGCAATGCGGATCAGTGCAATATGAAAGTAAAAAATGCTGCACAGAGGCAGAGTAAGATGAGCTGAAGTGTTATTGTCTCCGGGTTCGGTCTCTCAAATCTCTTCAACAGCAGTAATAGATTTCATGAACATATAATGTCCAAATGCAGGAGACCAATGACCACAGGTGTCCCAGCATTTTCCTCCGGGTACATGGCTGAAGGCAGGCAACAATCTGGCTTTTATGACACCAGGTGATGACATCACAGTGACAACATCAAGCAAATATAAAGGCCTAATGGCAGGGCTGAGACCAAACTTCTGTCCACTTTCAAGGACTGCTTCCTAGAACAGCATGTTCAACAGGATGCTAGGTTTGAATCCACAGTTGACCTTCTTCTCAGCAGTGGGATGAGGTCATCTCCAGCGTAAAACTCAAGGAACTGGTGAGAGGCACTGATCACAACCAGAAAAACTTCTCTCTGGTGACAGAGATAACTAGTCAGACTTTAGCCATCAGTGCCAAACACTTTAAAAATACAAACTTTGCCATGACAAAAGACCTGGTGTCCAAGAGTCTGGAGTAACTACAGGAGATAGATAATGCAGAGCACATTTGTTGGAGAAGATGCTTGAAGCAGCTGCAGAGGTCAGCATTCCTGTTTTAAGCAAGAAGGGAAAATGGGATAAAAAGTGCCGAACTCTCATCAGTTCAGTAGGGATCTAAGGCAACAGATTCTGAAGAAACAAAGATCTATGGCCACTGGAAAGAGACAGGCTGCTGCCAGACCAGAGGGACTGCAACGTTAAAATTAAGACAGCAGAGAAAGGGCAGGAAGCCAACATAGTAGCAGGAGCAGCTGGCAAAACCAAAGCCAACCTCCAGCACATAAATGGTGGAAGGAAAGTAAGGAAGTGGATTGGGGCCTTGAAAACAAGGGTGGGTGGGGCTCCTGCGAGAGAGAGAGACAGAGGTGATGGATGAGAAGCTTAATGAATACCTCACTTCAGTGTTCACCAAAAAGACCGTGGTTGGTAGAAGGGGGGCTCACTGAGATGGCCCATAACATCAGGGGTAGCTGCAATACAGACAGCAGACATCACACCTACCCTGGTAGCTGACCACCTGGCAATGAGCAAGCCAGGCATGCTCCAAGAGGTGGATGAGATAAGCCTCAGGATCACAGCAGAGCTCAAGGAACAATTGGTTGTGCCAATTTTAATAATCATTCAGGGATCTGTCTAGACAGGTGTTGTGCCAGAGGACTGGAAAATGGCCAGTGTGGTCCTGTCTTCAAGAAGGTGGCAAGGCCAGATCTAGCAACTACAGGGCAGTCAGCCAGATATCAGGGTTGGGTAAAGAAACAAAGCCCATTATCAAGAAATGAAAATTACGTATGTACCGTAATTCTTGATCTTTCTGTGTATCTTCACCATTCATCACTATTGGGTGTAAGCCAGAGGATTAGGATCCCACGGGAGCATTTTTGATTTTTTTTGCAAGAGGAGGAGCAGACACAGAGATGGCGCTGCCCTCCAGGCCGATGTATTAAGTGGCACTCGCGGGCTGGCCAGTAACTGCAGTCGACACCTCCTCAGTCCCAGTTCTGAACACCGGGGAGAGACAGGAGGATAAGGAGGGTTGGAGGGGTTGGGCAAGGGAGCCCGAGGGATAAAAAAAAGGAAAGGATATAAAACTAAAAGGAGGAATATGCTGCAGAGAAGACAGGAAAGAAGAAGAAAATCTAAGGGATTGGGGTGAGGGGCCCCAATCTCTGGGCAAAAAGGAATGGGTGGGTAGGGGGGTAGAAGGAAAGAAGAAGGATAGAGGAGGAGTAGACACCGCCCCCCCCATGCTATCGGCCTGGACTGTTTGAGAAGGCAAGCCACAGATGTAAGGCAAGCTAGCTGGTGCCAAGGCTTGAGGAATGGAACCACTGAGAGGTAGAGGCAGGCCAAGGATTCAGGGCTGGTGGTGTCTTCCTCTCCTACCAAACTATTAAGGCAGAAGGACTACTAAGAGGTGCCCTGGTGAACACCCCAGGGTAGGGACTGAATATTTGGAGAGTAGGATACCTCCACAGGAGGAACTAGAGGGGGGAAAACCAATGTTCCAGAGGGGAAAATAACAGAGAGGATCAAGAGAGGAGCTCCCCCCCTTCCCCGGGCCCCCTCAAGAGGATGAGAGGAAGCCAGAGCACCAAGAGTTACCTAGGTTGAAGGAGAGGGGGCGAGCTCTTGTGATCCCCAGCAGCACAACCCTCCCTGCTTGCCTACCCAGAGGAATCCTCCCTCGATTCTAGAAGGGAAAAATGGGGGGGTGCTAAGACCCGATTCCAAATGGAAGACAAACAGGGAGGAGGAAATTTCCCAGAGACTGAGGTCCCAGAGGGGAAGGTGGGTGGGACTTAGTGATGAATGGTGAAGATACACAGAAAGATCAAGAATTACAGTAGGTGCATAATTTTCACACCTTATCTGTATCAGTCTTCACCATTCATCACTAATGGGTGAGTACCGAGCCTCCTGAAGGGGGCCCAGAACCTCCCTAAGAGACAGTGTCCCTCAGCCTCCAGTGGGGGAGATACCAGAGGAGAGAACCCCTGCACACCTGGCTAGACCTAGGATTGGTCCTGGTGAGGTGAGGATCTCCTCGCAGGACAAGGAAGGTACCCCTGAAGCTCTCGCCTCACCCTACGGGAGAAGAGGTGTGTTCTCCAGAAAGCAAAGGAAGTCACCCTACGCTGGGCCAGGGGTGGCAACCAGGAGAGACGAAGCCATGCCAACCGCCTGATGCAGATCGCTGCCCCCACTATGCTGGAGGCCACCTCGATGGCATTGTACAATGCCCTTGCTTGGTGCCTTGCAAGCTCCAGGCCTCGTGCAGAGAGGGCAATGGCTTGTCTGGTTTTCTCCGAATCAGGCAAGGAGGCTAGAGCTTGCCCTAGCCATGACCACAAGTACCTGTTGAAGGTAGCATGGTGGGCCTGATGTGCTGCCACACAGAGCAAGATCCGTGCCGAGGAGAAAACTCTCCTGCCCCAAAAATCAAGTTCAAATAAGTTTGAGTCTGGGGGTTGGTCACGGCTCGGGCTTCTATGCCCAGATAGGTGGTCCAGGAGCATCACGCCTGAAGGAGGATGAGGCAGAGTTCCTGGAGACCCCGGGGGAGGGGGTGCAGTACTGCTGGCAAAAGTCCCTTGGGGCTGGAGCTGGGGCAAAGGGACGTCGCCAGACCTGGTGCGACGCCTCCTGGAAGGGAGCAGGCCGGGGGGACCAACAGTTCGGCCGCACTGTACTCACCCAAGAAGTCACACGCCGACCGGTCCAGATTGCATTCTCTTAAGGTGGAATGTGGAGCTCGTTAAGCAACCCCAACAGGAAACGCTGATGACTAGAGAGATCAGCTGCTGGGGAAAGATGGACGGAGGATTCCTCTCCCTCAGAGAAGGAAGATGAGGGAGCTGACGAGCTTGGAGAGACAGGGTCAGGTTGCACAGGGGAGTGGTGGAACACCTGTTCATCCATGGCTTGGAAATAGGCAGGGTACAGTGCAGCCATGACCCAGAACTGTTCCCAGATAAGGGGCACCGTAGGGCCAGAGATACCTGGGAGGAAGGGAGGGGCTGGCAGAGGCATAGGGGCCAGGCACCTCCGAGGAGGGGCACTGCCGCTGTCCGGGCAGGGGGACCATACGGGAGACCTCAAGGGAGGAGGCGCTCTGGTGGTCCCAGCAGACAAAGGCTGCTCAACTGAGCTGCAATGACCAGAGCTGAGCCGGAGAGAATAATTCCCCCCATGAGGCGACTGGGGTCGCATGAGCCCAAGAGGGCAGGCCCTGACCTCCAAAGAAGATGTCCCTCGGACCTCGGGGGAGAAGACTGCCCAACACTATGGCTCCTCCCCGAGCCCCTGCTGGCTCCCAGGGGAGGTCGCTGTGCTGAACAGAGTCCACCCACCAGCTGAAGCAGCTGGCACCCCACAATTGACTCCAAGGAGACAGTCGGGATGGAGCACCCTTCCCTGCCTGGGACACCCCAGCCCACCCAGAAGTCAGGCTGGCTAGGACAATCACAGGAGGGGGTACATCTCCTGAGGAGGCAGACGGGTCACCAGCTCCGGGCTACCCTGTGGTGCCCCCCGGGCATCCAAGGGCTGGTCAGTACCACCGACCCCAAAACCAGCGGAATTCACCTGCCCCCAAGGATGGGGCTAAGTGGGGGTTGAAGCCCTGGACATGGAGGAATCGGAGGAATCCGGGAGTCAGTCCAGGTCACCCTCCAAATCATCCTCCCTGGAGGAGGAGGCCCAAACCCAGACGACTCCTCAATCCCTCCTGGTCCCGGGACCACAAGTGTCACTGCCCCCATCCCCAGTGCCATGAACGGCACCAGAGTCAGAGGCAGCATCGCAGGCCGGCTCTGCACTGCCCATGGCGCCACCTCCATTCCCAGCACAGAGAATGGTGCCAGAGTCAGAAGCGGTGCCAAGGATGACACTGGCCCGGGCCCACGGGCCCCAGAGCACGATGACAGAGGAGCCTTCGCCTCCAAAGAGGCGAGTGCCAAGATGGTGCCTCACGCCTGGCCCGCTGGGCCACCTGCACCATGGAAGGAGCCCCCGCCAAGGCAAGGCTAGAATGGACAGGGGCCCCATCCGCCATGGGCCATATAGGACCAGGAGGGGACCTGGAGGAAGGGCCAAGAACTCTGACCTTGGCTTCCCGAGTGCGGGCCTGTCCTCCAAAGTCACTAGCACTTGTCCAGCTTTAAATGCACGCAATTCCAAAACCCAGCAGTCCATGGAAAAACAGGCATTGCAACAATCCATGTTGTGGTTAGGGCCCAAGCAGGTCAAGCACCAGTCATGCTGGTCCGTGATGGAGAAAAGTTGGCCGCAGGGAAACTACTGCATAGGAGGCCAACCCACATTAGAAGTTTTCATTTTGTCCCCCGAACAAAACATGACCAGACGAAAACACAGCAAACAAACCAAGGGCCTTGGTGTTGTTGAAAATAAAAGGAAAGATCTTACTGGGAGACGACACCAAGAACGAGGAAGGCGAGCAGAACTTGAGCCAGAGCTGACAGACTATGCTGCTGATGCAGTTTCAACCTCGAAGCTTCCACACAAGGTCCTCTCTCGACAGCGGGAGAAGCAGAACTGGGGCTGAGGAGGTGTCGACAGCAGTTACTTGCCAACCCACGAATGCCACATAATACGCTGGCCTCAAGTGCGGCGCCCTCTTTGTGTCGGCTCCTCCTCTTGCAAAAAAAATGCTCCCACAGGGTCCTAATCCTCTGGCTTATACCAATAGTGATGAATGGCGAAGATTGGCACAGATAAGATCAGAACGGAGCACTTGGTTGGTTCTTGCCCCCTTCCTCTCTTGCTCCCTCTCAGAATGGCTTTATGAGGGGCAGATCATGCCAAACCATCCTGAATACCTTCTTTGAGGGGGTGACCAGCAATGTGGACGGGGCAGGGCAGTAGATAGAACTTATATGGACTTCTGCAATGCCTCTGATATAGTGGTGCATGAGAAACGTCTGGACAAAGTGAATCAGTGTGCGGTACAATGCAAGACAAGCACAGGGTGGCTTGCTAACTGTCTTGGGGACAGCAGAGGGTGACGGGGGATGGGCACTACTCTGAGTGGAAAGGAGTACTCAGTGGCAGCTTCAGAGATCGGTGCCGGGGCCACTGATTTTCAATATCTTCATCAATGATCTGGAAGCCAGGATCTTCAGCAGGCTGCTTAATTTTGCAGTTGACACTAAGCCAGGATGGTGATATCCCTTGAGGATGGGGACAATCTTTAGGAGGACTTGTATTGAACAAGCTGGGTGATTGACCTGACTCCTGGAGCCTCATATTCAAGCTAGTCAAATGCAAGGAGCTACGCTTTGGAAGAAAATGTTGAGGTAGGTCTTACACACTATGGGCTCGATTCTCAAAGCCCTAAGTTTGATGCAAAGTGCCTGCGCCTAACATAACTGGTGCAAGTGGCACCTTGCATCAAACACTGCTCCCTAAGCTATTCACAAAGGCAGCCTGTGTCAACTGCAGGCTGCCTGCCCCAAAAGGGGCTTGCGTCGCTGGTGCGCCCAAAAAAGGGCTACGACATGGCGCTATGGGGCATGTGGCAGACGCAACCTGCCACATCCCCATAAATGGGATTCTGTAAACTCTCCCCAAGGAGAATATTGTAAGTATTCTTAGACCAGCCAGGGCTGTTGCCTGTTTGCGGCAATGTGCCACAGTCCTCGGTCCCCGATGTTGCCAACAGCAGCAACAAGCATTTCCCATGCCCCCTCCCCAATCCCCTGATGTTGCTACCATTAATATTAGACAGTAATTCACATGCCCCCCTCCCCGATCCCCTGATGTTGTTGAAGTATTTATATATGCCCCCCCATACCCTGAAGGTGCTGGTAATAGTACAAGCCCCCCCCCCTTCCCGATCCCTCGATGTTGCCACCATTAATATTAAAGCAGCATTGCACATGCTCCCCTTCCTGATCCCCTGATGTTGGTGACTGTAAGGTTGCCAACATGCCGATAAGGTTGCCAACATCAGGTATGAGATTCGCACGGGACGCCCCAACAGGGCAGATGGTGATCGGTGGGAGGTGGCAGCTCCTTGGTCTATCTGGTCTGACTTCAGCCAGCCAGCGATTGGAGATGTGAAAATTATCCAGCCTTTGGCGCCAACCTGCTGTGGTTTGGACTCTAGCCCAACGCGCTTCCTTGTGGGGTGTGTTGAGACCATCCGCCCGGTCCTTGCTGAGATAGTCTGTTGTTCGTTAGATCACCCTGAAGGAGGCAGCAATGGTACTCCTTCTTAAGAAACCATCTCTCGACCCAGACTGTTTTGCTAACTACAGACCTATCTCTAACCTTCCCTTTGTGGGTAAGGTTATTGAGAAGGCAGTCACGCTGCAGCTGGAGGATCATTTGACCATCCATGACATCTACGATCCTCTCCAGTCTGGTTTTCGGAAATGGCATAGTACCAAGACCGCCCTTGTTTGGGTTCTCAATGATCTCCTAACAGCAAGAGATTGGAGGAGCCGTTCCATCTTGGTTCTTCTAGATCTCTCGGCGGCATTTGACACTGTGGACCATGGGGTGTTGGTCGGGCACCTGCAGTCAATCTGTGGACTGTCTAGTACAGTCCTCAGATGGTTCTATTCTTTCCTCACTGGCAGGTTTCAGAGAGTTGTCTGTGGGGATTACTCCTCCAACAAGGTCTCCCTGCCATGTGGGGTTTCGCAGGGCTCTGTACTGTCCCCCATGTTGTTCGCAGTGTATATGCTGCCGTTGGGAGACACTGTAAGGTGGTATGTGCTGAGTTTTCACAGTTATGCAGATGATACTCAGCTCTACCTGTCCTTTGTGCCCAATCAGGGGGGAGCTATCTCGAGTTTAAACGACTGTCTTTCCGAGACTGAGGATTGGATGAGTGCCAGTTGGCTGAGACTGAACCCGGACAAGACTGAAGTTTTGGTGGTGGACCCAGGCCATTGGGTAGAGGGGCTGTCAGAGGGGCGAGCCTCAGGGCATTGGCTTGGCAGTCACCAGCTGATGACCTCTGAATGGGTGTGAGATGTGGGTGTGATTCTTGATGACGGACTGACGCTTAAACATCAGGTGTCATCCATTGTCAAGACTGCCTTTTACTATCTAAGGAATGTAGCCCGGATCAAGCACCGAGTTCTGCCTGAGGACCTACCAGTTTTGGTTCACGCCTTTGTAACCTCATGCCTTGATTACTGTAATGCCCTGCACCTAGGGCTACCAGGGGTTGATATCTCCCGCTTGCAGCTGATGCAGAACGCAGCAGCTAGGCTGTTGACTAGGCTATCTCATAGCTGTCGTGTCACACCAGTGCTGCGCGATCTGCACTGGTTGCCTATTCAGTGGCAGATCACCTTTAAGGTCGGTTTACTGACCTATAAGGTCCTACACAGACAGGGACAGAGTTATCTGCAAGATCTTCTTCATCCCCATTGTCCCTCCCGGCCACTTTGCTTCACCAATGAGGGATTGCTAGAGATTCCCAGGGTTCATTTAAAGTTATCTGGGGCCCGTGCGTTTGAATTTGTGGCCCCATCCCTGTGGAATTTTTTCCTCATTGGATTCGACAGTGCCTAACGGTGGAGAGTTTTAATTCTACATTAAAAACTCATTTATTTACTTTGGCATTCTCTGATTTTATTTGATACGCTGAAGTTGTTTTTATGTACATAGTTGTTTTAAGAATTTCTATGGCTGCTGGCCCGTCAGCACAGCGGTGGGATTTCTGCTTGTGACGCCGGCGACCTAGGTTCGGGAACGGACCTGGGTCGCTGGAGGGCCAGCCAGGGGAGATGGATGGAGCGACCTCAGGACAGCTCTCCTTCTCCGGGGAGGGGATGAACGTCTGGTGCACACAAGACTCCTGGCGGAGGCAGGGGGTTCCTACGCAGCCAGCGTCAGGTTGTCTGGGGGGGCGGGTCGGACGTGGGACATCACTGCATGTCCCCGCCCCCGAGGAAATAATGTCCTTTCGGGGACAAGAAAAATTCCAGCCAGCGCCTCCATGAAGCCTTCCTCACCACCTCCGATGTGCTCCCAGGCTGGCTCCCCTGACCAGAACTGACATTCGTGACACTGGTAAGTGCCACGACCCTGCCCTGGGGGGTAAGCCAGGGGGCATAAGGGGACAGCGCAGCTCATGTGAGTGCAGGGGGTGGCAGGGGCCATGACTAGGGCTGAGTTTGGCAATAGCTGGCAAAAAAAAAAAAAAAAGAATTTCTATGGCTATGTACTAGCATTATGGTTTCAGAATAGTGCTATTTTACAAATAAACGATGATTCACTGATTGACTGATTGTAATAATACATTCCTCCCTCCATGAACCCTGACCTTACCAGTAACAAAAATAATTAGTTCCCATGCCCCTTCAGACCTAGGGTTTCCAGCATTAATATCATTAATCAGAGGGGTGACCAGCATACACCTCACACCTCCGTGGCGGCCACCTACTAAACTGTCAATTAGCCTGTTGTAATATCACATTACAGTAGGCTCACTGTGCTGATTCGGTGATAACCAGCACAGAGGTATGGTGAGCAGCAATGCCGACCAACACCGATGAGATGCTGGAAGGAGACAGAATAAGAATGTTGTTACTAACAGAAGGTTGGAAATGAAGACTTATTAATAAAATCCTCTGTCGAGGATCGGGAAGGGGGCATACAACCTGTTTTAACCAACAATGGCAACTTCAGGGGATCTGGAAAGGGGGCATGTGCACTATATTTTTAATATTAACGGAAGCAACATCGGGGTATTGGGAAAGGGGGCATGTGAAATACTGTTTTAATAGTAACGGTGGCAACAGTTGGGGAGCAGGGAGGGGGACATGTGAAATAATGTTTTACTAGTAATGGTGGCAACAATCGGGGATTGGGGAGGGAGGCATGATATATATCATACATTACTATTACTGGCACAATCGGGGTCGGGGGGCGTGATAATGTTTATAACGATGCTGAATATGGCACACTTGGGGATCAGGGAGGGGGCACGATAATGTTTATACCACTGCTGCTAATGGCACAATTAGGAATCAGGGAGGGGGGCTACTGGCCCAACAGGGACTAGAGTGGTGCACAGCCGCCCTGCAGCAAGTGACACACACTGCTGGTGAGTCTTCTGTTTGGTGCCTGGCCCTGGTTGCTGCAAGCTGCAAGACTTAACCACCACGACCCTGCCTGATAGAGAATAGGTTGCAGGGTCCCTGGTTTAGGGGCATCAGTGCAAGCTGCTTTATTGCCACAGCTTATGTTTCTTCAAGCCCCGTTTGAGACTCGGGCCCTATGTGTGGCTGCTCTTGCTGCAGTCAAGGAGGAACAGGACCTGGGGGGTCATAATAAAAAGGGTCTGAAGAAGGAAAAGAAGTGCTGGGATGCATAAAACAGGGGATGACCTGCAGAGCAGGGGAAGTAATGCCACCACTTTACAAGGCCTTGGTTAGTCCCCATCTGGCGTATCATATTCAGTTTGGTCTTTTCATTAAAAAAGGACACTGACGCAATCAAAAGGCTGCATCACGTGGTCACCTGGAGGGGGTAGCTATGAGGAGAGGCTGCAGGCCCGAAATACGTTTACCCTGGAGAAAGAAAGGCTGAAACTGGACATGACGTCTGTCTTTTGTATACTCAAGGGTATTGACAAAGGCTGCAGGTGGCGACATCGTGCTCTGCCCCCAGGCAGTAGATGCATGAGGAGGGCGGGTCCATCCAGGACTTCTTCTGGTTGCACTGGATGCAGCGTTTCAATCCAGGATGGACTTAGATTAATCACATTCTGCAGTGAAGGTCAAACGGCAAGAGCGAAACTGAGAAATTACACACTCATTTTGAAAAGTTCAAAAGTTAAAGTTTGCCAATGGCACACCAACAAAAAGGCCTACACCACGCACAAAGCTGCGAAGGAGGAGACCTCACACTTCCAGTGGAAAGGAATATCTGACATCACGGGGCACAGCCAGGGGAATATACCACCTGGGTGAATGGGAGGAGCTTAGCTTGAAGAAGTCCAGCAGATTTAAAGGGGAAAGGAAGACTGCCAGAGTATGGATAGTGCACCGTATCCATGCCCCTAGAAAAAACAGAGATGTTTGGTCTGTTGGTATTTTACCAGTACAGGGAGACACCCTGAAGCTCAAGGGGTAGTAAATGTAGGGATGACATTAGGAGGCACTTTTATCCCACAGGTTGGTGAACCTATGGAGCAGTCTACCAGCCAAGACAGTAGACACAAAGGCAGTACTGCTCTTTAAGATGAGCTTGGAGAAATTTCTGCTTATCAAAGGAAGCACCGGGTGCCTTGGGTGGTAGAGTAGGTAGAGAATCCCTATAAATTGATATGTGTTTTCACAGCGCATTTATCTCTGCCTGCGAAGCAGGGGTGGTGGATATAATGGACCTAGAGTCCTTTTTGATCTTAAAATTACTATGTTACTGGAAAAAAAATGCTATACTACAAACCTAGGAAATAAGCAGAAGAAAAAGGAACAGAAGAGGAAGAAGAAAATAATTAAGTATACTGAACACAGTCTTGCCCAACAAATTCATCAGCTTATTTCTGGATTTTACCTCCTCAAATATTTTCAGCATAGGAAAAATGACATATTTCATGCTTGCCATGGCAGACATACAAAACTATTGCTCCATTTACTTTTTCCCAGCAGTTTTGAATCATTTTGTAAATAATACCAACATTTCAAACCCACTGGAAAAGATAGGAGTAATGGAGTTCAACAATTCCTGCAAAACTGTTGAGTGGAATGTTTGCTATAAAATCTGGCCTGCCATTTGCTCAATATATCATAGATCTCGAAATCTCAAAACCAGACCAAGAACCCAGATTTTCAAGAATTTAGCTAGGGTATGAAGTAGAAGGCCATCAATTACTAATTCCTAAGTAGGGCTGTTCTGGCACATTTTCATCAACCTGTAAAAATTTCAGCAAGCACTGGGTGACCAAACAACATAATGACAGTTTTTAATATTACAGCTTCTGATTTATACACCATTTCTTGACACAAATCCAAGAGATTTAGACTAATTTAAATGTGTGAGTTATTTCTCCACTCGTAATATGGACATGTAGGAACAAAAAGAAGAAATTAACTTCATACTTATCGTAATTTCCTTTTCTGTTAGCTCCAACATTGTCAATGGGTAATAACAACAACTGGGTATATTGCACCCCTACCAGGGGAATGGCACAGCTCGCGCTTTAGAATGTTGGGCACCTGAGGATTCCATGCACTAACAACAACTCCCCAGTTCTCTTACCTTGCAGTGTCATGAGAGCTATACATATATACAATGAAAACAATCACATATGTAACCCCGCTACAAATGGGGGTTCCCAAAAGTCTTCCAGGAGCTTGCCTGAATAATCCAAGTCTGGGCGGTGTTTGGCGTCTGAGCTGTTTAAATGTGGTTCCAAGTGAGTGATATTTGAGCCTCCACATACTGTCTCTTTAAGAGCTGTCTACTTGCAGACTTGATTAGTTTGTATGGGGGCACTGTGTGTTCTAATGCCTGAATCCTGCCCAGGCTGCTGTCAATTCGCTCCGTTTCTGCCACTGCTACATGTGCAGAGGGAGCCTTGTTGAAAGATATAACTGTTTGCTAGAAATCATTTAGAGTGACTGAGAAAATGTAGTTTGTCTAGCCTGTCTTCATTTCAGCACAAACTGTTTCAGTGTAGCTCTTTCATTTTGGTTCTGAATAGCTGACTTGGACCAATCAGGATGATAGGGAGACCCTAAAATGGAGCCTGTGGACGAATAGGAACTTGGACTCTCAATTTTGAGCCAGCCACACGGGGACTGTATGGGCAGTGACTCTGGGAAATGTAGTTTTAACCTTGGCGCTTTTTTCCACCAACAGAGGGAGTCTTATTGTGAGTGACAGCCAAACCAGCCAACAGAATGGTGTGGAGCTAAAGGAAATGCCCTGCTCTGTGACTGGAAAGATTGGATCAGTTGTGACAGTGAAGAGAAGGGCTCTGTGCTTCTGTGGTATATAGTTTCACGCGGGAAGCACACGTGAGGCCTTGAGGTTCAGCCTGCAGCCGTTGTAAGTGCCAGTTTGGACTGAATCCGATCTGCGAGGAGAAAGAAGGAAGTCTGAAGAGTGGAAACCAGGCTCACCCTGTAAAAGACTGAAGAAATTGCTGAATCGCGCTGGGTCTGTCAGGAACTGAAGTTGCTATGTGTACTCCCAGGTATTTTGCAGTAATTGCGATCGGGATCGAAGAGCAGCCTGTCTGGTATAGTACTTTCCTTTTACATATGAATGTGCGTAGTGCTTGTGGGGAATCGCTGTTTCCAATCCTCTGTGCTGTGTGTTGAAGCTGGAAGCAAACCCCAGCTTGTCTCGGACTAAATCCGGTTGCTAGCAATTGCAGTGGGATCCAGTCACAAGGACCTTGTCTCCATGCCCTGTTGTTTCTGGCAATCTAGAAGAACATCCACCATCCAGTCCTCAGCTTGGGTATTATGAGTACAAATCAGGGTATTTCCCTGCAGCCTGTTTTCAATCACAAGTGTGTCATCTAATTCTTGTTGTTTCACTGCTTCATGGACTGAGCCATCCGGCCCCGGACTACAATTGGGTATTGTGCATATATTTTCTTCTACAGGGCCCTAGCCATCTGCACCTGCCGCCAACCCCGTGCAACCAGTCCTCCCCAACCTGGGTACCCAGAGTGTGACTTTTCAGACCCTGTATGTGTGCACAGTACTGTGATTTAATGCCACCAATTAACCTGATTTCCCCCTCCCATGTTACTACCCCCTAAATAAATCAGATTTGTTGTTGTTATATTATATACTGTCTGTGGTGTTGGTACTTATGGAAACAGTATTGTGTTTTTGCTGCGAATGTTGTTTAACCTTATTTTACAGGGGGTCCTCAGAGACGTGCTGCAGAATCAGTCTGGAGGGTAAGTAGTATCTATATGAGTGAGCAGTGTGTATACATGGGGTATTGGGGCTGTAACTCCGGTATACTGTGTGAGCCACTAGAGGGAAAAAAAGGGTGTCTCGGTGTCCCAGAGGGCTGTGACCAAGCTAGTCTAACCACTACAAACCCTGACCTCAAGGTGGAGGCACCCGCCATAGGACCTAGGCCCCTCAACCTGTCTGTAGTCAAACAGGCAGGGATAGTAGCCCTTGGGATAGCGCCACCTAGGGGTTACACATACTTGCAATAATAAAAATGTGTCTTACCTTCCCATCTGACATTCGGGGAAGGGATGCATTTCATGGACCCAAAATAGAGGCCTAAAGTATTCGGTTTTTCTTGTAGAGAAGGCGGCGTGTAACCACAACATGTCTCAAAGGAATCATGCATCTAAAATGGAGGCCTGATTATGCCTCACAGGATCTGTGAATTGAAGCTAATATACAATGAGACATGTTCTGTCTTTGATGCAGAGGACTAAACTGCAACAGGAAAATGCACCTTCATTAACCAATGAAACCTTTTAACCTGCGATCTCAGAAATGTGATAAATTAGCATACAAATATACATATCAGAGTACAGTGCAGCAGAAAAAGAGAGAGAGACCCACATAAGGGATTTTTATTAAAAATAGACCTCTCTCCTAGCGTGCAGGATAAGACTCTCCCTCAGGAGCCAAGCTCCTGGGTGGGTCCCACTGACAATGCTGGAGCTAACAAAAAAGGAAAGTACAGTAAGTATGAAGTTAATTTCTTCTTTCTGTAGTACTACACATTGCCGAAGGGTAATCACAGAGAGGGTTGTGGATGCATGGAACGGCCTTCCGGAGGAGGTCGTGGGGTCTAAAACTGTGGGAGAATTCAAGCATGCATGGGACAGTCATAAGGCAATTCTAGGGGGTGGGGGTAGAAAGAAGTAGGCTGCTGATTAACTAGGATCTGCAGCTTATCCAATAGGCAGGGAAATGGGCAGATTGGGTGGGCCAAGTGGTCCTTATCTGCCGTCAAATTCTATGTTTCTATCATAACAACTGGGTTCTAAGAAGCAGTACCCAGACAAAAACCGGGAGGGGGGAGAATATTATCCCATACGCCAGATGCTTCAGCAGTACTTGCGAACTGCTGCCTGCAACACTCAGCAACCAAACGCTGCATCAGCAGAACTCCGAACATCCTATTTATAATGTTTTGTGAATGTGTGGACTGAGGACCACGTGGTTTCCTTGCATAGCTCTGAAAACTGGCTTCGCCTCTCTCCACCTGAAGTTGCCATCGCCCTGGTGGAATGGGCTTCGATAAGAGCCAGAGGCCTCTTCTTTTTCTCCACATAGGCCTCAGCAACACAGACCCCCACCCACCTAGCTAGGGGGGGTTTAGAGGCCTTGTGTCCTTGTTTGGTTGCCCCAAAAGCACAAACAGGCTATCTGACTTATGAATTTCAGATGTACATTTAAGATATATCCTAATGATGCACGATGAATTCAGACTTGTACAATTCCCTCCCTTGAATAGAGGAGGTTGAAGACAGCCAGACATAAATCTAAGTCTTAAACTCCTGGAAGGAAATACGCACCTGAGGGACAAACATCGTTCTGAATACAACCTGTCCTTAGGCCTAATATGGTATGGCTCCTTAGCAGGAAGCCTGAAAAACAACACATCCAGCAAGGTGGATAGGAGTGGTTCGGAAACTCCTTTATGGCTCCTTAACAGGAAGCCTGAAAAAACAAACACATCTAGCGAGATGGATGGGAGTGGTCTGGAAAAACATAGAAACATAGAATTTGACGGCAGATAAGGACCGCTTGGCCCACCTAGTCTGCCCATTTTCCTACCTAACAGATAAGCTGCAGGTCCTAGTTAACC
This sequence comes from Neoceratodus forsteri, assembly GCA_016271365.2. Taxonomy (NCBI): domain Eukaryota; kingdom Metazoa; phylum Chordata; order Ceratodontiformes; family Ceratodontidae; genus Neoceratodus; species Neoceratodus forsteri. The sequence continues at coordinate 430,104,433 of CM028130.1, forward strand.
AACAGCTTACTTCCTCCTACCCGACACTAGGACTGCCTTATGTCTGTCCCATGCATTCTTGAATTCCCCTACTGTTCTTGACTCTACGACCTCCTCAGGGAGGCTGTTCCATGCATCCACAACCCTCTCTGTGAAAAAATACTTCCTCACATTACCTCTGAGCCGTTCTCCTCTCTATCTTTAAATTGCGCCCCCTTGTTCTTGCACATCTCTTTTTCTGAAAGATGCCACCCTCTTGGACTTTGCTGATTCCCTTGAGGTACTTGAAAGTTTCTATCATGTCCCCTCTCTCCCTCCTTTCCTCAAGGGAATACATATTAAGCTCCTTTAGTCTTTCTTCGTATGTCTTCTGGTGCAGACCCTGCACCATTTTGGTTGCCCTCCTCTGGACAGCCTCCACTCTGTCTATGTCTTTGCGGAGATGGGGTCTCCAGAACTGCACACAGTACTCCAGATGGGGTCTCACCAACTGTCTTTACAGAGGGATAACAACTTCCTGTTTTCTACTATTGATGCCTCTCCCTATGCATCCCAGTATCCCCCCATCCTTCCTTACTGCCTTCTCACATTGCTTGCCCACCTTTAGGTCATCTGATATAATTACCCCAGGTCCCTTTCCATTTTTACTGTTGTCAGTATCTCACCCTCCATTGTGTACTCCTCCCCTGGGTTTTTGTTTCCCAGGTGCATTACCTTGCACTTCTTTGCACTGAATCTGAGCTGCCATACATTTGACCATTCCTCCAACCTTGCCAAGTCCCTTCTCATCCTCTCCACTCCATCTGGTGTATCAACTCTGTTGCAGATCTTTGTGTCATCTGCAAAGAGACATACTTTTCCTTCCAGTTCCTCTGCAATGTCACTTATAAAGACATTAAAAAGGACCGGTCCCAGTACTGAACCCTGCGGTACCCCGCTAGTAACTCTCCTTTCTTCACTGTGGACTCCATTTACTACTACCCTTTGCATCCTGTTGTCTAGCCAATTTTTTATCCAGGCTACCACCTTGGGACACACTCCAAGGCTGGCTAACTTGTGTATTAATCTTTTGTGTGGGACTGTATCAAATGCCTTGCTAAAATCTAGGTAAGCCATGTCCACAGCCCCTCCCTGGTCTACTACTTTGGTCACCCAGTCAAAGGAATATATTAGATTCATCTAACACGACCTTCCCATCGTGAATCCATGCTGCCTTAGGTCCTGTGCCCCACTGGCCTCTAGGTACTCAACAATTCTTTCCTTCAGAAGTGATTCCATCATTTTCCCTACCACTGAGGTCAAACTAACTGGTCTGTAGTTTCCTGCCTCTGTCTTGCTCCCACTTTTGTGAAGAGGAATCACATTTACCCTCCTCCAGTCCTCAGGCACCATCCCATCCTCCCATGATTTGTTAAAGAGAGTAGTCAGCGGTGTCATTAGTTCTACCCTTAGTTCTTTTAGAATTCTTGGGTGAATCCCATCAGGCCCCATTGCTTTGTCCACCTTCAATTTTATTAGTTCTTTCAGAACCCTTTCTTCTTTAAATGGACTGGTATCGACCCCCATCTTCAGAGTGTTTCTCATGTTTGGTTTAGGTACCTCCCCCTCCTCTTTCTTTGTGAATACTGAGCAGAAATATTCGTTCAGTATCCCTGCTTTTTCATTGTCACCCTCTACCCTCATTCCCTCCCCTTTATTAAGCCTCAGTATCCCCCTTTGGTCTTTAATTGTTCCCTAATGTACCTATAAAGGTCTTATCCCCCTTCTTAACAGAGTTGGCTATCCTTTCCTCGGTTTGGGCTTTTGCTATTCTGACTGCCTTCCCAGCCTCTTTCTGCTTTAACTGATAAAGTTCTCTGTCCTGCTCCTTCTGTGTTTCCTAATATTTCCTGAATGCTATCCTTTTCTCCTTAACCTTCTCCGCCACCTCTTTTGAGAACCATAGCATTTTTTTTCCTTCATTGTGTTTTGCTGATTTGCTTTACACAAAGGCTTGTTGCCTCTGTGATGGCTGTTTTGATTACTCCCTATTGTTCCTCCACCCCTCCTTCTTGCCTGTTCGCTAGTGCTTTTCTGAGGCACTCTCTCATTTTCCCAAAGTCAGCCCTCCTAAAGTCCAATACTCTTGCTTTTGTATGGCTTGATTGTATGGCTGTGTTTATCGTGAACCACACTGTTTGGTGGTCGCTTGTTCCCAGATGGCTACCCACTTCTAAATTTGAGATTCTTTCTCTGTCCCCATTTGAGAGTACCAGGTCTAAGATTGCTCCCTCCCGAGTCGGTTCCAATACTAGTTGTCTGAGGCATGCCCCCTGTAGGGCATCAAGAATGATCCTGTTCTTGGATGTGCCTGCTGCAAAGGTGCTCCAGTTAACATCTGGCATATTCAGGTCCCCCATCAACAATACCTCCCCTTTTTCTGCCATTCTAAGGAAGCCTTCTATCATTTCCTTGTCCATTCCCTCCCCCTGAGATGGGGGTCTGTATATAACCCCCATGCGGATTGTGGTGCCATTTCCTGTCACCAGGGTGACCCAGAGTGTCTCATCTGCTCCCTGTTTACTCTTTAGTTCTGTTGCTTTGATCCCTTCCTTTACATAGAGAGCTACTCCTCATCCTCTTTTACCCTCCCTGTCCCTCCTGTAGATTGTGTATCCTGGTATGTTGACATCCCAGTCATGGTTCTCTGTGTACCATGTTTCTGTGACTGCCACAATATCCAGGCAACCCTCTACCATCAAGGCCACTAGTTCAGGGAGCTTGTTACACAGACTACGGGGATTGGTACTCATCACCCTCCACTTTTTGACGGCCTTACCACTTTTAGCCCCATTCCTGTCCTTACTGCCTTTGCCTTTTTTTACATTTACCTCTGTCCTGCTCCGTAATGACTTCTCTATCTTGGTGTTTACCTCAATAATTACCGTGTTTTGTGGGGGGAGGCTGGGATTTCCCTGCTCCCTTTCAGTGCCTCCCCTGTTGGCTAGTTTAAATGCGTGCCAATGAAGCATTTAAACCTCTCACCTAGGATCCTGGTTCCCCCCGGACAGATGCAGACCATCGCACCAGTATAGGTCTGCATCCCTCCAGGTGGCTCCCCAGTCCCCAATGAAGCCAAAACCCTGAGCTCCACACCAGTTTTTCAACCATTCATTGAATTCCCTGGTGAGCAGTACTCTAGCATCACCCTTGCCATAGACAGGTAGCACCTCAGAGAAGGTTACTGTATGCGCTACTTGTCTAAGGCCCCTCCCCAACTCTACAAACTCCTCTTGCACTCCTCTGATCCCATTTCTAGCCAGGTCATTTGTCCCTAGGTGGACAATGACATCCAGCTCCCTCCCTTGTGCAGCTGCTCCCACGATCCTGAGGATTCGTTTCCTGTCCCTCCAAGCAGTGGCGCCAGGCAGGCACCTTACCTCCCTCTCCCCTTCTTCCCCCATTTCTACCCCCCTAATGATTGAGTCTCCCAACAAGAGTTGTTTCCTTCCCCTGTGGGGTCTCATGCCACCCTTCTGTGGGTCTCCTTTGTGAAGGTTCCCAGCATCCTCCTTCGTCTCCACTGCAGGTGCCTCAGTAGAGGATCCACTATCCACCAGAAGAGCGAATGAATTGTAGAGAGAGGTACAGCTGGAGGGATGCAACTCTGTTCCACCACCCTCTCCCTTCCTGAGCCCACCCTGGTCCAGCCTCTCCTCTTTCTTGGCAACCTCTGAGGTAGTGGCATTGGCCCTGGTGGTCCCTGGGTGGGGGAGGAGCTTTCATGAATCCTAGCCAGGTCAGCCTGGAGACAGGCAACCTCCTCCCTCAGACCACAGAGGTGCTTGCAAATAGGGCAGCATCTGCAGGCACCTCTCTGTCTGAGGGAGGAGGTTGCTGTCCCAGGCTGACCTGGCTAGGATTCAGAAACCTCCTCCCCCACCCTTTGTAAGAGGAAGCATCTGACCCCTGAGATCCCACAGCCAACCAGATCCAACAGCGGACGTGTCCTACAAACACACGCCTATGAGCCCCTAAGCCAAAAAACACCGGGCTGCGGTAGCAGGATCCGGCCTCTAAGTGAACTCAAGCCAGCCTCTCCACCTTCTTATAGAAAACTAAAAACAAAATTGCAGAATAGGGTCACTGTAGAAGAACCCTTCGCAACTGGCACAAAGAAAAAACGAGAGGTGGCCCCTATCGGAGCATAAGCTTCAGACATAGACGATTTCAGGTAGCCGTCAAGGAGTCAAGTGCACTTTCTTGGAGAAAACTATATGTATAATACACATATATATATATATTATAGTGGCACGGTAGTGCCACTATAGTTAGGGTTGAGGAGCCATTTCTATGTTAAACCCCAAAACTTTGCACCTTAATAACTTTGCAACTGTTTGACGGATTTGCCTGAAATTTGGAATACACGATCAAGAACCATAGGCCTTGGCATCTGCCAAGTTTCGTACTGGTCGGATATAGGGCTGCGGAGTTAATAAGCATGATCATGTGGCGTTCGCCTTTTCTGGAATTCACGGTCGCGCCTACAGGTCGTACGGTTTCTGTGACCGCCCGAAATCTTCAGGGAACATGTGGTCGGTCCCCGATGCGCCTTTTGAAGATTTCGTGAAAATATTAAACGGTTCAAAAGTTATTCAAAAAACAGTTTCCCATTATAAGTCAATGGGAAAAGTTAACAAAAGTTTGAGTGTCGAAATGCATTTTTACTTCTGCAAATGGGCCTGTTACTTTCGCAAATCAGCCATTTTGTTTTCAGTTGGTGATCAGAAAATGGTTGGCATTTAAATTTGGGACCCTCTAGCAACTTAATTCTTTTGTATTCACCTAGTCGGACCCTGAGGATGCTTGCCATGTCTTTATTTTGTGGTAAAACACCCCAGAAATATGTTTTCAAATTTCTGGAAAAGTATTTCCACAAATTACTTCGTGCTCACGAAAGTGTCGAACTTTCTTAGAAGCTTTGAAATGCAGACAGTAGTTTTCCATCTGTGGGAAGTGACAGCGATTCTTTGGCACTGCGCTGCAAAAGAACCGTTGGGAGTTTTGGGCTGAAATTTGGAAGGAACGGGGCCGACATCTCACAGATGTGCCTTTCAGTGTTGTATTGAAAAAATATTACACGGCGGCAAAGTTACGGCACTCCAAATTTGACGGTTTTTCCCATAGGATACCATTACGGCGCCCGACGCATTACAGAAATCCTTTGGATCCCTGCTGCAAAATAACGGTTTGGTCTTTTTTCCTGAAATTTGAGGAAGACAGCCAACAGACCACAGATGTGCCTTTCAGTGGTTTGGTGAAAAAATATTACATGGCGGCAAAGTTACGGCACTCCAAAGTTGACGGTTTTTCCCATAGGGATAACATTACGGCGCCCGACGCATTACAGAAATTCTTTGGATCCCTGCTGCAAAATAACGGTTTGGTCTTTTTTCCTGAAATTTGGAGGGAAGACAGCCAACAGCCCACAGATGTGCCTTTCAGTGGTTTGGTGAAAATATTACAGGGAGGCAAAGTTATGGGGCTCCGAACTTCTCTTTTTTTCCCATAGGATAACATTACGTGCTCACGCGCTTTCAGGGCTCGTATCTTGGAACGGTGCGATACAGGACTTTGTTGGAAAATTCCAAATTAGCCAGGACAGTTGTAAATAATATGACTTTAAAATTTCTTTTCTATGTCGTACGGTTCCTGAGATATAACGTATTTAGTATTCCAAGTTCTCATTTTCTGCGCCAATACTCATTATTATGCATACATTATTTGTACTCACTGTCTTTTTCTATGCAGGTTTTGGGGAAAACCAGCCTGTGCGCTTACATTACTGTTACTGTTGCCCTTTCCGCTTGCGGTTCCATACCTATTTCACTTACCGTTGACGTCTGCGCCACCATGTGTGTTATCCTTTGCGCTTCATTTATGCTATGCTTCTGTTATTTTGCCATTTCTGTCTACAGTACTGTTTATCTTTCTGTTTCACTTTACGTCATCATGCCCGTTGACATTTCTGTTTGCAGGCACCATGTTACTCTGTGACAACACATCACGTGGCAGACCGTTCCGGTCTACGCCACCATGTGCGTTACCCTTTCTGTTCTCATTCGCGCTTGTGTTACCATGTGCCCCACTGTTGGAATTTCTGTTTGCGTTGCTGTCCCTGTTAGTATGCCACAAGACATCATGTGGCGGGAGCGCGGGGCCCTTCTATTTCTCATTATCATTCTCAAAAAGAAGGGAAATTAGAGGCAAAAAACTCTGTTTAATGCATTAGTTAGGTCGCCCATAGTGAACACAAGGTTGAACCCCTTGACCACACTCAACTGGGCACAGTATGTATTGGGATCAAGGGTCTCTAACTCCTCACCCCATTCTACTATACTTCTGCTGCTTTACATATGTCATGGGGTGAGAGTTAGGCTGATGATCCCAATGCGCACCCCAATGCCGGTTGGGGGTGGGCGGGTCCAAGGGGTTTTCAACCCCAACAGCGACTTCTCACTTTTGTCGCTGTGGAACAACCCTAACTAATGCATTCAACTGAGTTTTTGCCTCTAATATATATATATATATATATATATATATATATATATATATACTGTATATATCATGGCAAAAACTCAACTAATGCATCAGTTAGGGTTGTTCTGAGAGACAAAAACAAAGAAATTGATGTTAGAGTTGCCAACCCTTGCACCCCGCCACCCTGCCCCAACAGGCATCGAGTCATGCGTTGGGGTCGTCGGCCCTCATTCTCACCCCATTCCATGTGTAAACAAGCTGAGGCAGTGCAGTATAGGAGAATAGGGTGATAGGACCGACGACCTAAACACACAACCCGTGCCTGTAGGTGGGGGCAGGGTGGGCAGTGGGTGCAAGAGGTGGCAACACTAACATTGAATTTCCTTGCTTTTGTTGCTGTGGAACAACCCTAACTGATGCATTAAACTGAGTTTTTTGCCGTGAATTTCCCTTCTTTTTGAGAATGTGCAGTATAAATAGTGAATGGAATGTGGTGGTGCGAGCACGGGGCCCTTCAGTAACGGTGACACAACTGGAAACAGAAACAGTTATGGTAGCAGCAAGGAGGATGCCAAAGGGAACAGTAACAGAAATGGAAGTGGAAACGCAGGCGCGTAAGCAAACGCAAATCATTACGCGCACAATCACGGTAACACAATTGGAAACACAAACGCTTACGGTAATAGCAATGATGACACCAAAGGAAACAGAAACACAAACGGATGCATGTACGCAAATGGCAATGCACACCGTGACGCAAAAGGAAACACAAATGCAAACAAAACCAGTAATGGAAACGCAAATAGTAAAAGTAACGCAAATGCAAACGGTAATGCACACGGCGACGTAAATGGAAATGCTAACGCAAACGGTCACGGAAACACAATCGGAAATGCTAACTGTAAGAGTAATACAAACGCACCCACTTTTTGTCCACAAAAAGTGCACTCAGAAACATAGTGAATACAAAGAATGTATGCATAATAATTGCCCTCGGAGCAGAAAATGAACACTTGTAATACTAAATTGCTTATATCTCAGGAACCGTATGACGTAGAAAAAAAAATGAAAATCTCGTATTATTTATATACTTAGCCCACTAGTGGGGGGCTAAGCATTTTCAACGAGAAACCGTGATCTCAACCGCTTGCGAGTTACGGGCCCCAAAAGGTGCGGTGGATGCCTTAATGTTAGCCTATGGAGAAAAACCGTCAACCTTGGAGTGTCGTAACTTTGCAGCCCTCTAATATTTTCTCACCAAACCACCAAAAGTCACATCTGTGGCATCTTGGCTTTCTTCCATCCAAATTTCAGCCCAGATGACCAAACCGTTCTTTAGCAGCAGGGTGGCAAAGATTTCTTGTTGTTTGTGGCACAGTGTCGCAAAGTAGTAGAGGGTCCCAAATTTAAATGCCAAGCATTTCTGTTACCACCAACTGAAAACAAGATGGTGGATTTGCGACACTACAGGGGTCATTTGCGACACTAAAAACTGCATTTGCAACACTGTCTACTTTTTGTTAACTATTCCCATTGACTGTAATGGGAAACTTGTTTTTTAAATAACTTTTAAACCGTTTAATATTTTTTCACGAAATCTTCGAAAGGCACATCAGGGACCCTGGCTGCATGTTCCCTGAAGGTTTTGGACTGGTCGTGTACACCATGCTACCTGTATGCGCGGGCAAAGAATGCACAAAAATGCGTAATTACTGCGTTCTCCGGTGCTATGTAGCTCCGCAACCATATATCTGACCGCTATGGAACTTGGCAGATCCAGAGATCTATGGAACCACTCCATGGATGCCAAAGTCAGGCTAATCCGTCATACGGTGGCAAAGTTATTAAGCTGCCAAATTTCAGAGCTTAACCTTAAATGGGGTACTCAACCCTAACTATAGTGGCACTGCCATGCCACTATAAAATATATAAATATATTTTTTTTATTGATGACCTTCTCCTCTCAGGAGCCAAGGCGCGAGCTTTATCATTCCTGGATTTTTTTGGGTGAACAGAAAGAGAGACCTTGAGCAGGTCTCTGCACACCAGAAGGCATAAGAGTGTTTGCTGAACAAGATCCTCTAGGTCCGAGAACTACAGTCTACTCGGCTGTTCAGCAGGTAACAAGGAGCAGCTCCCTCCAGGGCATCCTCATTTCAATTGATTATTATCTCTGAATCCTTTGAGAAAAAATAATAGAGGGAAAACATGCTCTGCTAAAGGCCCATTCTTGAGGCAGAGCAACCACTGCCCTCGTCTACGGTCACCTACGAGACTGAAGAACCTTCTCCGATCCGAGCCCTACGGCTGGAGGCAAACAGATTGATCTGAGGCTCACCAAACCAGTTGTACAGGGGTTTGAAAACACCTCCGGTCCAACTTCCACTGCACGCTATGAACAGACTGCGACTTAAGCAGACCGCCCAAAGCTTCAACACCCCTGTCAGGGAACTGTCGACAGTCTGGCGTCTTCTCAAAACATCTCACACGCCTTAATGGTTATGTATGAGTGCCTGACATGTGTAGCATCACAAATGCACACTAAGGGGAGTTGGAGGGCCGTCTCCACCTCATGATCACTGATGTGAAGATGCTCTGTTAGGTTGGTCAGGTTCCCTGAGCAGTAAAAATGGGCCCAACCTGTCCCCCATCCAGCTAGGCTGACATTTTATGAGATTTTTTTTATTTATTTAGTATACTTTTGTCTGCCGCCAATGCTCAGCTCCCACCCATCTCGGACCCCCTCCTCATCCCCGGGACTTACCTCAGGCAGAGGATACACCCTGGATTGCCACCCAGGGCAGGGCCAATGTACCGGCACAAAACCTGCATGACTTCGGGAGAAGGATTCTGGTAGGGAGCCCACTGATATTGCCTCCCTGGCTTACCCTCATGGCAGGGCATACAGTAAGGCTGTCCGCATTGGGAAATAAGATAGGTCAATGGCAAGAGTGCTGCGGCAGACGACCACAGCCAGGAGAGTGGAGCATCACATAGGTGGCCACTGTTTTTAGATCTAGATGGAAAGCATGGCATGCAATGACTCGGTGACGCAGAGCGTCAGTGTCCGGCACGCCTCGCAAGAGAGTCCAGGCACTGGTTGCAATGGAAACCACGGCCTCCACCAGGGATCCTCTAAGTGCCGGTCACCCCCTGAACCCTGAACCCTCCCCGGGAGAGGAGAGCTGCCATACAGTGACTCAATCCAACTCCTGCCCCCCCCCGGCTGACCCCCAACAAACCGAGCCTGTTCCCGAACCTGGGTCACCGGCATAGCGTGAGGTGTGGCGTCCAGCACCTCAACCCTCTTGTTGTGAAATTTAACTGTGGAAGTTCTAGTGGAACTTGCTCAGATCTTGCACATCCATTCACTATCTCAGGTAGTGAGGAAACTAAGGGGTCAAAAGAAAAGACTGGCTGATAATCCATCAAGGGATCCCAGGCCTACAATAAACCTGTTAAACAGGATGCATCTAGAAGTGGGCTCATGGGATTAAAACTGTCTATGCCTATCCTGAGGCCCGACATCAGTGATCCAGCAGGCCACTGACAAGGTCAACGCCCAGGAAAAAAGGCTACAAAACCTTTCCTGACCTTGTGCCGAAAAAATGACCACAGGCATCCAAGGTCTGAGACGGCTCGGAGGAACTCTGCTTCTGTTTCACCCTTAGCCATGTGACTCTGGCATCCAGAGTGCTGAGTACCAGCCTCCTGCATGAATAAGCAGGTCGTTCAATTAGGATGTAAGCCACCTGGACTACCAACACTCTCAAGGGACTCAGAAAAGCTGATGCTCAGGCGAAGACAGGCCCTATGCTGGAGGATCAATCCAGTATCAAAACGTGAAATACTCTGAATAGAACTGATGTAGGGAGTGACTGCAGGCATCAGTCAGATGTACTGGGGTTTAAGAAAAAAGAATCCATCCGGCCCGGTGGCGCAGAGGGCTGAGGCACTGGTTGCCTTATCTTGCGCTATGCTGGCGAGTTGGTTTTGGGAATAACCTTGGGTCGTCGGGGTAATGGCATGGTGGGGAGGAGCAGGATCAAGCAAGCTGGTAGGCAGCTCTCCTCTCCCGAGGGTGGTGGGTCGTCACCCCCCTGAATTCTGCTCCCACCGGGTGGAGGTTCAGTGGGTAGCGTAGGCGGGAGGGGGTGGCAGTACTATGGGTGGGCGGAAGGGGCTAAGCAGGTGCCATGGTGTGTGTGTGTGTGCGTGCCTTCATACGCATGCACGACCATGTGCCAGGGCTTTGGGCGGGGAGAAAACTGGGGTTAAAATCCTATGTATCGCCATCGCCAGTAAGAGGGAGATGGCAACAGGGGCCAAACAGCTATTTAAAAAAAAAGAAAGAACCCCTTTTCCTGAGCAGCCCGTTGAATGATCTCCAGGGCTCCATCCCAAGAAATTGTGGAGCACAAAAAAAGGTACAGGCTTTTGAATTAAGAAATCTGACAACTCTCAGACTTCTGGGGCCCATAACATAAAAGTAACAGTACACTTGAGCTCACTGAATAACGAGACATGTACTCTGGCCCAAAGACAGCCAGGAGCTCTGATGATATCTGTTTGGAGGTGGAAGACTAGGTTTACTGACAAAGGCACCTAGCCTCACCTGAGCTCTTTTCTTCTAGGTTGCTTGAAAGGACAGAGCAAAGAACTTTACCAGAGCAAGGAAAAGGATTAAGGCTTCTTTTGGCTAGGCAGCTTTACTGTGTGTTGTTATTTTTATTTTTTACTCACCGGGATTGTTATTGTTTGTAGCTAACATTTTATTGCTTTATTTTTCTCTGATTCTAATTGTTGTTCCTGGGTATACCTTCTGATGCATTATTACAGGGTGTGCCTACAGGTGTGTGCTTACAGATTACTGCTGTAATCTTCTGATTCAAATTCTCTTTTGCAAAGTACATCTTCTGTTACTGCTTTATTTTTCTGTGTAGCAAAGTGTTTCTTGCAGGGTATATCTTCTGTGAAATTATTACAGGTAGTGCTTTATAGGTTTTACAGTTTTATCTATCATTAGGATAAGCTTTCAGGGCTTCTGCATTTGTTGCTGGATGATTGTTTCTGCTCTTACCTCCTTGTTTCTTTCGTCCGTGGTTCTTTTTCGGCAAGGGAACGGCCCAGCCACCCACCCTCATCCCCAACCACCCCACACTACACTCCTTTTACAGGGTAGCACAGTCGTGACATTTCCTGTAGCACAACAGCAAGGGTAGGATCAGAGGGGTATCCACACAGTGACCTAATTTACAGGGGCACAAGTAATTTAACTTTTATAACAAGTTATACAAAAACACACAAACAAAACACAAAATCAAACTTTACCTTTCATTTTCCTCCTCCTAATTACTCTGACCAGGTTATAAACCCAGCAACTTATCAGGAATGGATATCATAAACTGCAGGTACTGTATAACACTTTTCAGAAGGGCAGTTTTACAGGATTTAGGACACTGTCCTACATGCTGGGCCACTGGAGATCTAAGGGCTCAGCTCCAGGCAGCATGGGCAGAGATTGTGCACCTCAAATTGCATATTCAATAGGAAATATATTTCAAGAACTGCCCGCCATTTCCCCAACATCCAACAGAAGCATCTCGACCTCAGAGGGTAGTTGGTCCATGAGGTTGGCAGGTGGTTAGGAGGGGCAAATCAGGTGCCCCATCACTCAGTGCTTTCCAACATATCACCTCCACAAACCATATAAAAACTACAAACAGGTATCTGCCTCTATCTCCGAAATCAAACAAAGGGGCAGAGGACACTGCAGAGCAGGACACTGCAGCACAGGAGCTAGCACAACAAAACTCGACCAAAACAGGAACCAAAACAAAAAAAGCAAAAAGGAAATTCCAAAAATTTCTTTTCATAGGAGACGCCATGATTCGGGGAGCTGATACCTATCTCCAGCCAGGGGTAATGGTCAGATGTCTCCCAGGTATGTCAGCGTGGAGAGACACTGACCGCACTGATAAAATTGTTCAGGAAGCAGGAAAAAACTTTGATGTCCTGGTACACATAGGGACTAAGGATCTCGCCAGCCGGTCAGTTGTGGAGACCAAGGAACACCTGACCAGGCTGGGTGACAAACTATCATCCATTTCATCTGGCATCTCCTTCTCTGAGATCCTGCCAGTCTGGGAGACAGTGGCAGATGGACGTAAGGTCGGAGAAGGGGAGACAGGGGAGCTAAACATGTGGCTCAAGGGCTAGTGCCAGGAAAAAGGACACAAATTTGTAGGGAACTGGCAACAGTTTTGGGAACGAAAGTTCTTTAAATTTGATGGACTGCATCTGACTAAGGAGGGGTCAGTGCATTGGTGCAGAAGTGTGATGTCGTTGCAGGATATTTAAACTAGCAAATGGGGAGAGGGGTGCAGCACCTGATATGTAGAATAGGAAGAACGCCCCTTCCCCATCAGCTAGTGGTCAAACAGGAGTTCAGCATGTTTGTAGTTCATTTGTATCGCCAGATAAGGAAAAATGTCCGGCTCCCCATACGATGACAAGGAAAACGCCAGACCTCGTCCAACAACTAACACACCAAAATCTGACCAATAGAAAACCACGTACACAATGCTCACAGTCTGGGAAACACGATCCCAGACCTGCAGTCAATAATGACAGTGGCTAAACTGGACATAGTAGCCATTAGCAAGACGTGGTTTACCAGTAACCACACTTGGGAGACTTCAGCACCTGGCTATGTACTGTTCAGAGGAGATCGAGGTGCAAAAAGGGGGGTGGAGTGGCCCTTTATGTCAATGAAAATATCAAAGCTACAGAAATTCAGAACATACATAAGGAGCCAGAAGAACTGTGGGTCACCCTGGAAACAGGAAATGGGACAGCTATACAAACTAGGGTTGTCTGCCGGCCTCCAGACCAGGGGGAGGACACAGATACATTACTGTTAGAAGATATACAAAACATGACAGCTAAAGGAGAGGTTCTGATAATGGGAGACTTCAACATGCCGGATACAGATTGGTCAATACCAGCAGGAACATCTGCCAGAACTAGACACATAATGGATTCCCTGCAGGGGGAGGGCCTCAGACAACTGGTACAACAACCCACAAGAGACAGGGCTATCCTAGATCTAGTACTGACTAACAGGGAAAGGATCACAGATCTCTAGGTAGAAGGTCACATGGGGACCAGTGACCATCACATGATATGGCTCAATTTGGCCACTAGAACTAAATCATCCCATTCCATGGCAAAAATATGGGACTTCAGAGGAGTTGACTTTGATAAGATGGCCAACAGAGTTAAGCTAGCCTGGCAAAAAGAAATGCAGGTGAGGGGGTACAGGCAAAGTGGGCAAGCATTAAGGATGCAATACTTGAAGCAACACCCATTGTGTTAGAGAGAAAAGGAAGTGCAAAAGAAAAAGGAAACCACTTTGGTTCTCAAAACAGTAGCAGAAAAAGTCAGAGCCAAAAGGCTGGCCTTCAGGAAATATAAGGGAACACAGTGGGATGAAGATAGAGAGGCATACCAAACTTCCCTAAGGGAAGTGTGTGAGGAGGAGGACCATGTAAAAGCATCTATCCTAAATAGATACTTCTGCTCAGTATTTACTGAAGAGAAGGTGGGGCAGGGCCCACAGCTCAGCACCACAGACACAGGAGGGAGGGAGTTGAGCACTAGTCCCTTCACAAAAGAAAGGGTCCTATAAGAGCCTATCTCTGGACTGCCTGAGCAGTGCAGGAGAGCGGCTAGCAAGGCAAGGCAATGCTAGCAAGGCAAACAGGATGTTGGGATGCATTGTAAGGGGGATCACCTCTAGGAGCAGGGAAGTGATTCTGCCGCTGTACAATGGACTGGTTAGACCACACCTTGAGTACTGTGTACAGTACTGGAGACCACACTTGAAGAGGGACATACAGCTGCTGGAGAGGGTACAGAGGAGGGCAACTAAGATGATACAAGGACTAGGGGATTTGACATATGAGGACAGACTTGAGGAGCTCTGCCTGTTTTCATTGGAGGAGAGGAGAGACAGAGGTGTTTTCATTAGAGGAGAGGAGAGAGGGGGGGACAAGATTGAGGTCTTCAAGTAGCTCACGGGAATAAATAGGGTAAACATGGAGGGGATCTTTACACTAAAGCAGGGAGGTATCACCAGAGGGCATGGTTTGAAGTTGGAAGGCTGAGGGGGGAAAAGAGGAAGAGGTTTTTGACTGAGAGGGTGGTGGACCCTTGTAATGCGCTGCCTGGAGAGCTGATTCAGAGATCCACAGTGGAGGGCTTTAAGAGAGGGTGGGACAGACACAGAAAGCGGATGTATCAGATGATGGCCTGGCCCAGGGGGGTGGGGATGGATAATAGGGGTTTCTGGAACACAAAGGGGGGGAGGGCCTCGGCACCCAACTAGCAATCTGAAGTTCAAGCAGACTCGATAGACTGTAAGGTCTAATCTGCTGGCAATTAGTATGCTAGTAAGAGCTGGATAAGCTCAGGGTGGACAAGGCAATGAGACCTGATGGCATACATCCCAGGGTACTAAAGGAGCTAAGGGTGGAACAAGCAGAGCCATTATTGGAACTGTTTAGTGATTCTCTGAGCACAGGAGAGGTCCAAGAAGACTGAAGAAATGCTCATGTGATCCCGCTCAACAAGCACGGTAGCAGGGAGGAGGCAGAGAACTACAGACCAGTCAGTCTTAACTCAGTAGTGGGCAAGATGTTGGAGGCACTACTTAAGGAAAGGATAGTGCAACGCCAGGAATCCATAGGAGCACAGGATCCAAGACAGCATGGGTTTACAAAAGGAAGGTCCTGTTAAACTAATCTCATATATTTCTTTGACTAGGAAACCAGAGTGGTGGACCAAGGGGGAGCAGCTGATGTCGCCTCCCTTGACTTCAGCAAAGCTTTTGGTACTGTTCCACATAGAAGATTGATTAATAAGCTGGGAAGGCTCGGGTTGGTCAGAAGTTGGTCATCTGGGTGGCAAACTGTTTGATGGGCAGAAAACAGAGAGTGGTGGTAAACGGTATACAGTCAGAAGAGATGCAAGTCACAAGTGGGGTACCTCAGGGATCAGTCCTGGGTCCTTTTCAATATCTTCATCACTGACATTGCAGATGGACTGGAGGGTAAGGTTTGTCTGTTTGCAGATGACACCAAGATCTGCAACAGAGTAGATGATCCAGATGGGGTGGGCGGAATGAGAAGAGATCTGGATAAACTAGCAAAATGGTCAGAAGAGTGGCAACTGAGGTTTAATGCAAAGAAGTGCAAGATCATGCACATAGGGAACAGAAACTCTGAAGCCACCTATAGGCTGGGAGGGGAGTTGCTGGCAGTCACAAGGGAAGAAAGAGACTTGGGCATCATCATCACCGATGACCTGAAATCATCCAAGCAGACCACTAAAGCAGTAGGTAAGGCTAGGGGGGATGTTAGGGTGTATTAGTAGGGGTATCACAAGTCGGAAGAAGGAGAGAGGTAATAATCCCTCTTTACAAGACACTGGTTAAGCCCCATCTGGAGTACTGTGTGCAGTACTGGAGGCCACACCTGCAAAAGGACATTAACCAAACTGAGGCAGTCCAGAGATAGGAAGCTCAATATGTATACTCTTGACGGGCAGATATGACCACAAGGTCCATCCAGTCTGCCCATTTCTTTTCTACCTTATAAATGTGCCATTGGTCTTGCTCTGTCAGTGGCCTATCTATTCATAGTTATTTGTATTGGTCTGCTATGCCTATTCCATGCCTGTTTGAAGCCCTGCACTGTATTCACAGCCACCACTTCTTGTGGTAAGCCATTCCATGCATCCACCACCCGTTCTGTGAAAAAGAATTTCACATTCCCCTTAATCGCCCCTCTAATCTCATGCTGTGTCCTCTTGTCCTGCTATTTTTCTTATATTTAAACATGTTAGACTTTTTCACCTTGTTAATGCCCTTAAGGTGTTTGAATGCCTCGATCATATCACCTCTCCCTCCTTTGCTCAAGGGTATACATATTGAGCCTGTTAATCTGTCCTCATATGTCTTCTGATGCAGTCCCTGCACCATTTTGGTTGCCCTTCTCTGGACTGCCTCAATTTGGTTAATGTCACTGTGAAGGTGGCCTCCAATACTGCATGCAGTACTCCAGATGGGGCCTAACCAGTGTCTTGTAAAGAGGGATTACACCTCCTCTTACGACTTGTGATACTCTACTAATACATCCCAACATCCCCTAGCCTTACCTACTGCTTTAGGAGGTCTGCTTGATGATTTCAGGTCATCAGTGATGATGATGCCCAAGTCTCTTTCTTCCTTTGTGACTGCTAGCAACTCCCTCCCAGCCTATAGTGTGGCTTCAGGGTTTCTCTTCCCTATGTGCATGATTTTGCACTTCTTTGCATTAAATCCCAGTTGCCACTCTTCTGACCATTTTGCTAGTTTATCCAGATCTCTTCTCATTCTGCCCACCCCATCTGGATCATCTACTCTGTTGCAGATCTTGGTGTCATCTGCAAACAGACAAGCTTTACCCTCTAGTCCATCTGCAAGGTCACTAATGAAGATGTTGAAGAGGACTGGCCCCAGGACTGATCCCTGAGGTACCCCACTTGTGACTTGCATCTCTTCTGACTGTATACCATTTACCACCACTCTCTGTTTTCTGCCAGTCAACCAGTTTGCCACCCAGTTGACCAACTTCTGACCCACACCGAGCCTACCCAGCTTACTTATCAATCTTCTATGTGGGAACAGTGTCAAAAGCTTTGCTGAAGTCAAGGTAGGCAACATCAACTGCTCCCCCCTTGGTCCACCACTCTGGTTACCCAGTCAAAGAAATCTATGAGATTAGTTTGACAGGACCTTCCTTTTGTAAACCCATGCTGTCTTGGATCCTGTGCCCTTATGGATTCCATGTGTTGCACTATCCTTTCCTTAAGGACTGCCTCCATAATCTTGCCCACTACTGAGGTAAGACTGACTGGTCTGTAGTTCCCTGCCTCCTCCCTGCTACCACTCTTGTAGAGTGGGATCACATGAGCCCTTCTCCAGTCTTCTAGGACCTCTCCTGTGCTCAGAGACTCACTAAACAGTTCTGCTAATGGCTCTGCTAGTTCCACCTTTAGCTCCTTAGTACCCTGGGATGTATGCCATCAGGTCCCATTGCCTTATCCACCCTGAGCTTAGCAAGCTCTTGTAGGACCCTTTCTTTTGTGAAGGGAGCAGTGCTCACCTCCCTCCCTGTGTCCATGATGCTGAGCTGTGGGCCCTGCCTTACCTCTCTTCAGTAAATTCTGAGCAAAAGTATCTATTTAGGATAGATGCCTTTACAGGGTCCTCCTCTCACATGCCTTTTCTCCATTAAGCTTAGCAATACCCCTGGACTTTCTCCTTTCACTAATGTATCTATAAAAGTCTTGTCACCTTCTTTTTACTGTTCGTGCTAGTGTTTCCTCAGTTTGGGACTTTGCCTGCCTTACTGCCTTCCCTGCTTCCCTTAGGGCAGTTTGGTTGCATGCCTCATCTTCATCCCGCTGTTTCTCTTATATTTCCTGAAGGCCAGCCTTTTGGCTCTGACCTTTTCTGCTACTGTATTTGAGAACCAAAGTGGTTTCCTTCTTTGCACTTCCTTTTCTGTCTAACACAATGGGATGTTGCTTCAAGTATTGCATCCTTAATGCTTGCCCACTTTGCCTGTACCCCCTCACCTGTGTTTCTTTTTACCAGGGCTAGCTTAACTCTGTTGGCCATCTTATTAAAGTCAGCTCCTCTGAAGTCCCATATTTTTGCCTTGGAATGGGATGATTTAGATGTAGTAGCCAAATTGAACCATACCATGTGATGGTCACTGGCCCCAGGTGACCTTCTACCTGGAGATCTGTGATCCCTTCCTTGTTAGTCAGTACTAGATCTAGGATAGCCCTGTCTCTTGTGGGTTGCTGTACCAGTTGTTTGAGGCCCTCCCCCTGCAGGGAATCCACTATGTGTCTAGTTCTGGCAGATGTTCCTGCTGGTATTGACCAATCTGTATCCGGCATGTTGAAGTCTCCCATTATCAGAACCTCCCCTTTAGCTGTCATGTTTTGTATATCTTCTAACAGTAATGTGTCTATGTTTTCCCCCTGGTCTGGGGGCCTGTAGACAACCCCGGTTCTTATGGCTGTCCCATTTCCTGTTTCCAGGGTGACCCACAGTTCTTCTGGCTCCTTATATGTATTCTGAATTTCTGTAGCTTTGATATTTTCATTGACATACAGGGCCACTCCTCCCCCTTTTTGCACCTTGGTCTCTTCTGAACAATACATAGCCAGGTACTGAAGTCTCCCAAGTGTGGTTACTGGTAAACCACGTCTCACTAATTGCTACTATGTCCAGTTTAGCCTCTGAGATTATTGCCTGCAGGTCTGGGATCTTATTTCCCAGGCTGTGAGCATTTGAGTACATGATTTTCCATTGGCCAGATTTTGGTGTGTTAGTTGTTGGGTGAGGTTTGGCATTACCCCTGTGCGTCGTATGGGGAGACAAACCTTTTTTCTTACCTGGTTATGCAAATGAACTGCAAACATGCTGAATCCCTGTTTGACCACTAGCTGAGGGGGAAGGGGTGTTCTTCCCATTCGACGTATGGGGTGCTGCACCCCTCTCCCCATTTGCTAATTAAATATTCTGCAAAGACGTCAAACTTCTGCCCCAATTCACTGACTCCCTCCTTAGTCAGATGCAGTCCGTCAAATTTAAAGAACTTTCGCTCCCAGAACTGTTGCCAGTTCCCTACAAATCTCTGTCCTTTTTCCTGGCACCAGCCCTTGAGCCACGTGTTTAGCTCCCTATCTCCCTTCTGACCTTCCGTCCATCTGCTCCCCTCTCCCAGACTGGCAGGATCTCAGAGAAGGAGATGCCGACGAAATAGATGATAGTTTGTCACCCAGCCTGGTCAAGTGTTCCTTGGTCTCCACAACTGACCCGGCTGGTGAGATCGATAGTCCCTATGTGTACTAGGACATCAATGTTTCTCCTGCTTTGTGAACAATTTTAGCAATGCGGTCAGTGTCTCTCCATGTTGATGTACCTGGGAGACATCTGACCATTACCCCTGGCTGGAGATGGGTATTAACTCCCCGAATCATGGAGTCTCCTATGATCAGAAGTTTTTTGGATTTCCTTTTTGCTTTTTTTGTTTTGGTTCCTGATTTGGGTGAGTTTTGTTGTGCTAGCTCCTGTGCTGCAGTGTCCTGCTCTGCAGTGTCTTCTGCCTCTTTGTTTGATTTCAGAGATAGAGGCAGATACCTGTTTGTAGTGTTTATATAGTTTTTGGAGGTAATATGTTGGAGATCAGAGAGTGATGGGGCACCCGATTTGCCACTCCTAACCACCTGCCAACCTCCTGGACCAACTACCCTCTGCGGTCGAGGTTTTTCTGTTGGATGCTGGGGAAATGGCGGATGGTTCTTATAATGTATTTCCTCTTGAATATGAAATTTGAGGCGTGCAATCTCTGCCCATGCTGCTCGGAGCTGAGCCCTGAGATCTCCAAAGGCCCAGCATGTAGGACAGTGTCCTAAATACTGTAAGACTGCCCTTCTGAAAATTGTTCCACAGTACCTGCAGTTAATGATATCCATTCCAGATAAGTTGCTGGGTTTATAACCTAGTCAGAGTAATTAGAAGGAAAAAAAAGGGAAAAAAAACGCAAGTAATGGTTTGATTGTGTTTTGTTTAACTTGTTATAACAAGTTAAATTACTAGTACCCCTGTAAATGAGCTCACCTTGTGGAGGCCCCACTGATCCACCCCTTCCTGCTCTGCCACAGGAAATGTCATAACTGTGGTACCCTATAAAAGGAGTGTAGTGTGGGGTGGTTGGGGATGGGGGTGGGTGGACGGGCCCTTCCCCTGCCGAAAAAGAAGAACCACGGACGAAAGAACAAGTAGGTAAGAGCAGAAACAATCAGTCAACAACAAATGCAGTAACCCTGAAAGCTTATCCTAATGTTAGATAAAACTGTAAAACCTGTAAAGCACCACCTGTAATAATTTCAGAGAAGATATGCGCTGTAAGAAACACTTTGCTACAGAGAAAAATAAAGCAATGAAATGTTAGCAACAAACAGTAGCAATCCCTGTGAGTAAAAAATAAAAACAACACCACACAGTAAATCTGTTTAGCCAAAATAAGTCTTAATCCTTTTCCCTTGCTCTGGTAAGTTTCTCTATTCTGCCTTTCAAGCAGTCTTAGAAGGAAAGAGCTCAGGTGAAGCTAGGTGCCTTGGCCAGCAAACCAAGTCTAGAGATCAGAACACACAGGAGACACTTGTCTTAAGCTGCAAGAGCAGATTTAACTAGGGCACCATAGCACTAACAGGATATGTGAGCAATCCTTCAGCACGCACGTTCAAGCAGGAGTCAGCTGCAGCCACTGAGCTGTGTGGCGCTTTAGCTGCTTACTCAGCGCTAGCTGCACTGTACCACCAGGTGGCGTTTTTCAACTATTTACACACCTTCTCCAGACCCCCAGCAAAGCAGGCACACAGGGGTGAGAGGAGCAATAAAAGGGCACCACGGGACCTGGGACTGGCGAGACCAGAGGGCTGGGATGTAGACCAGATAAGTCCCTCCCATTGGGGTTTACATATAACCTGATTGACCGAGCAGGTAAATGGATCTAGGTTATGTAAAGTGGCCCACAAAGCAAACTACTTCCATTTCATAGAGTATGTGTGCCTGGTGGACAGTTTTCTGGCAGCCACCAGAATGTCTGCCACTTTCTGTGAGACCCCAAAGCGAGCTATGGCATGTCTGCAGGAGCCATGCATGTAGATGTAGGGACTTCAGGTCTGGATGGAACAGGGTTCCCTGTTCCTATGACAGCAGATTGCTGCCCAAGGGAGAGGTATTGGGGGTTCCACTGCCAGCTTTTGTAGCAGTGGATACTATATCTGCCAAAGCCAGAGGGGAGCAATGAGTCTTAGAGTTGCCCAGACCATCTTCAATTTGAGTAGTGCTCTTTGAATTAGCAGAAATGGAGGGAAGGCATACAGAAACCACCACTTCCAGGAGAGAGACAATGCATCTCACCAGAAAACTCTAGGGCTTGGAGAAGGCAAGCAAAAACGTGGCAGTTTTGCATTGTGCGGGGATGGAAAAAGGTCCAGTTCTGGACAACCTCATCTTTTGAACAGGTCACTGACCACTGAGGTCAGCAGTTTCCAGTCATGCACCAGGGACTGTGACCTGCTTAGCTTACCTGCCAAGATGTTCTGAACTCCTGGAATATGTACTGCTGATTGTTCTAGACTGTGTCCCAGAGCCCAATACCAAACTCTCACTGCTTCCTTGCACAGTGGGTAAGAATGAGTCCTCCCTTGTTTTTTTTGTAACTTATATTTATTGGTTTGTGCAATAAAGTACACTTATGAAATGGGCATTATAAATTAAGAGCTCTCATTGGCTGCTAGGGATGTGATATTCATTCTGATACACAGGAAACAGGACCAACACTGGGCAGTGGGCATTGATATAGGTGATGCTGCCCACTTCAGAATGTTAGCAACACAAAACGCAGCCATCTTGTTTGTGCCAGAAGTGGTGCCAGCTGAACTGTTAAAAATAAAATAAATACCTCTGACGCCTCTTCACTTTGCCTCAGTGTTTCAGTAAATAGATTTTTTTAAATCCATCTGCCCATTTCCTCATGCATGCAGCATGAAACGAACAGCCATTCTCTCTCTCTCAGCCCACCCGCTCGGTCATGTATTAAAAAAAAACAAAAAACGGAACAGCCACGATCTCTTCACCAGCCCGACCGCTCGCTCTTTAAACTCAATTGTTTTAATTTTAACAGAAAAGAACGAACAACTGGATGTCTCTCCCAACCGGACGCTCCTTCATCTACCAAAAACCGGAACAACATGATCTCTGTACCAGCCTGCCCAGTCACTGTCTCTATCAGCCAGAACTTGCGATCTCTAGCCCTCGCCCAGTCGCTGTCTCTATCAACCACTTGCTCACTCTGTCTTTAAATTAAAAAAAAGAAACAAACAGCGCAATTCTCTTATTTGTCTCCCAAGCAGCATGGGGTACTGCTATCATTACCAGACCTCCGCGATCTCTGTACCAGCCCACTCACCTCGCCTATCTCTCTATCAGCCCACCTGCTCACTAGAGTTTTTGTTTTTAATTAAAAAAAAGAAACAGCTGCAATCTATCTTATTTCTCTCCAGCAGCATGGGGGAGTTACTGCTATCACAACCAGATCTACTAAAGTACAGAAGCCTTTGTAGGACAAAATTACTTCAGTGCAAACAAAAAACACACAGCACACTTAGGTGGAGGAACTATTTTATTAAAAGTGACACAAACATACATGTTTTTTCCTACTTAAAATTGGAAATTTAACCTACCAAATGCAGTTGAACGAAAGATGGCCATTTCATAAGCGCAATAAACCACTCCAGGGTGTGCGTTAGACAGTTTAACACACGGCTAGGAGGCTGGACGCACTCGGCCATTGGCCTCGTGCCTCACTACGCCTCCTAGCCGTGTGTTAAACTGTCTAACGCACACCCTGTCGTGGCTTATTGCTTACGTATGACCCATAGGACAGTGCACAATAAAGCCATACAATACAACATCTGGATATAAACAGTATTTTCTGCATTCCTTAGTTGTTACATCATATGAGGGCTTACCCTTGTACTGTGCTTTATAACCTTAACATACTATTCTTAAGGCTACTGCTGCCATGAGTAAGGAAAAGCATTGATAGTATATAATAATTCAATTAGATCCTATAAAAATACCCCTTTCAGAAGGTGTACAACTGACTCCCTAAGCAAAATAAGATAACACATAATAGCATAGCCTCCTCTCATCTCTCCTTCTTCCCACACTTGTGCCTATAACTGGCATTTAACTCAATCTATAATATCTATTTATTTATTTAAAGTTCTTGATTAGTTAAACCATAAACATCATTTGGATTTTCCCCCATCATCCCTTCCAAATCAGAATATTATAGCAAGTTTGCAGTCAATCACCAACTGTGCATATTAAAATAAAAGTTAGGCACTGCAGAGCTGGGCAGAACAATTTAACGTGCCCACGTTTCAACAGGAAATGGATAACAAAAAACTGCAGTTATGTAAGAACTTACCGTAACAGTTGATCTTCGAGAGAGGTTCCTGCAGTAGGTCTTCACATATAGGACTGCACCCCCTGGCGTCAGGTTCCAACGGCAAACTTGTAGATAGCAATCATCAGCATGGACCGTCCCCGACATCAGGTGACGTGACGTCAGCCCGACTATAAAAGGGGTGGTCCCGCGCCCGCCCTCCAGTTATTTTCCACCGGAGACCTAGAAAAAGGTAAGTAGAAAAAAATAGGAGTGAAGACTCCTAGAACCATGCTTCCTCTCTAGACCCAAGTGCTAGGCAGGATGAAAATGAAGGAAACGTTCCAGGAGTAAGGGGAAGGTGGGTGGAAAACTAGACCTACTGCAGGAACCTTTCTCGAAGATCTACTGTTACTGTAAGTTCTTGCGTAACTGCAATATCTTACTTTGAGAGGGTTCTTGCAGTAGGTCTTCACATATAGGACTGAATACCAAGCAGTCTAAAAGAAATAATATGGAGGTACATCTGAGAGGAGGAGAAGCAAGTTACGACTGGAGGCCTTGCAGAACCGCAAGCCCAAAACCAGTTCTGCGCCTAGAGGCGATATCTAGACTGTAATGCTTAGTGAAGGTGTGGACAGACGACCACATGGCCACTGCACAGATCTCTGCATTGGACACATTCCTGAAAAAGGTGGTAGAAGTAGCAACACTCCTAGTGGAGAGACCCTTAACCGCCCCCAGAAGGGATTTCCCATGTTTCTGGTAAATGAAGTGGATGCAGTTAGCCAACCACCTAGAAATGGTCTGTTTGGAAATAGCCTTGCTCTGGCACTAGGGAGCAAAAGCCACAAAGAGCTGATTCGTCTTGTGGACCTCTTTAGTCCGGTTTATGTAATACCTCAGAATCCTGTGCACATCAAGAGTGTGCAGAAGGTATTCCCCCCTGTTAGAATGCTGTGGATAACAGACCGGCAGTTCGACACTCTAGTTGAGAGTGGTTTCTGAAACTACCTTTGGAAGAAACAAAGGGTTTGTCCGAAGGACTACTCTGTCCCTATGGAAAATCAAACAGGGTTCCTTACAGATAAACACCTGAAGTTCTGAAACCCTTCTGGCGGAAGTTACTGCAACTAAAAATAGTCTTCCAAGAAAGGAAGCGCATGTGACTGCTAGAGCCTGGTTCAAAAGGAGGCAAGGTTAGCTTTTCTAACATAAAATTCAGGTCCCAGGGGGGACAGGGATTCAGGACCAGATGTTTCAAGTGGAGGATGCCTTTCAAAAAAGTTTTGGCGACCTCCAGTTGAGTCAAACATTTGCCCTCCACAGGGAGGTGGTAGGCTGACACCGCAGAGAGATGGACCTTAATAGAAGAATAGCTGAGGCCCACCTCTGATAAATGTGTGAGGTACTCCAACACTTGGGCAGCCGAACACGAAAAGGGATCCCAGCTCCTGGCTAGGGCCCAGATCGAGAATCTTTTCCACTTCATGGCAGAGGTGGATCTGGAAGAAGGTTTTCTGGCTTCCACCAGGATATGGGCAACCTGTGAAGTAACACCAGAGCGAGAAGCTGCTATGTTCACAGGTTCCACGCATGAAGGTGAAGAGATCGAAGGCTTGGTGCACCAGGGTGCCCTGCTCCTGAGTCAGAAGGTCGTGGGATAACGGCAGGGAAACCGGAGGTTCTAGCATCAGATATTGTAAGAGAGGGAACCAAATCTGGTGTGGCCAGAGAGGAGTGATCAGAATCAATTGTGCTCCTTCCTCCTGAAGTTTCACCAGAACCTTCTGAATGAGAGCAAAGGAAGGAAAAGCATAAAGAAACCTCCCTGTCAAAGAGAGAGACAGTGCATCTCATCAAAAAGCACCATGCCCGGGAACGAGTGAGCAAAGGTTGGGTAGTTTTGCATTGAATGGGGAGGTGAACAGATCTATCTCTGGCTGACCCCATCAAAGAAAGAGATCTTCGACCACATCTAGCTTTAACTCCCACTTGTGAGCCCTGGATACTGATTAACTGAGACTGTCCGCCAGGATGTTGCTTACACCTGGAACATGGACTGCTGTCAAGAAAAGGCTGTGCTGAATCACCCAGTACCAAACCCTCATTGCTTCTCTGCAGAGAGGGTACGAGCGAGTTCCTCCTTGCTTGTGGATGTACCAGACTGTGGACATGTTGTCCATCTGGATAAGAAGTGATCCCGGTAATAGAAGGGACTGGAACACCTGGAGGGTGTACAGAACTGCTCTGGTCTCCAGAACATTAATATGGAGCAGAAGCTCTTGGTTGGACCAAGACCCTTGTGTCTTGTGAACCTGCAGATGGGCTCCCCAGCCCAAGTCTCAGGCATCCACGGTAAGAATCTGGGTAGGGATAGGGATAGGGGAATGGAAAGGGGTGGAAAGATCTTGCCACCAGAGAAGATCTTTCTGTAGGCTGTTGGAGATAATGGAGATAATGACCTTCTGGTTCATGTTGTCTGTCCTCTCATCCCATTGGACTTGAAGAGACCATTGGGCGACCCTCATGTGAAGTCTAGTCAGGGGGACTGTGGAAATGGCCGCTGCCAACAATCCCAAGAGACGAAGCACAGCATGTGCTGGGATCCACATAGCCTGGGCCACGAGAGTGGCTTGAGAAACTAGGGTCTTGGCTCTAACTGATGGCAGAAAAGCCATGCTCTGAACTGTGTCTAGTACTGCTCCAATGAATTGGAGCCATTGAGATGGTACTAGCTGTGGCTTGGGCAAATTGACCGTGATACCCAGAAGAGCAAATAAGCTCAGAGTGAAAGAAAGAGACTCTTTCAGGCTGTTCGGAGAGGGTGCTGCGAGGAGCCAGTCGTCCAGGTACGGGAACACGTAAATGCCCTAGCGGCGAAGAAAGGCCACTACCACTGGTAAACACTTGGTGAACACCCAGAGGGCTGAGGAAAGGCCAAAGGGGAGTGCTCAGAACTGAAAATGGTTCTCCTGAAAAGTAAAACAGAGGAGGCAGCGGTGGGCCGGGAGGATAGGGATATGCAGGTAGGCATCCTGCATTGCCAGGGAGCATAGCCAAGAATTTGTCTGGAGCAGGGGAAGAAGCCCCTGAAGGGTCAGCATTCGAAACCTCTTGTACTCGAAGAAGAGATTTAGCATGCTGAGGTCCCGAATCGGTCTCAGATCATCTGTCTTCTTTGGAACTAGGAAGAAGTGGGAGTAAAATCCCCTTCCTAGCTGGTTTTGAGGGACGGGTTCTATGGCTGCTTTTAGCAGGAAGGCCTGAATCTCCCGGAAGACTATGAGCATCTGATCCCTTGGATAAAAAGACCGTCCCGGAGGATGAGGGGCAGGGATCTTGGAAAACTCTATCGAGTGACCTCGCTGGATGAGTTGTAACACCCACGATTCTGTGGTGATGAACCTGTACCCCTCCAGGTGAAGGCCAAACCTCCCTTCTACCAGTCCCTCCGTGACTGCTGGAGGTAGCGGAAGGAGGGGAAAGGAGTCAGGACACCGAGGGGAGCGTTGGCCCCGGAGGCCGGCTTAGGGAACACCAGGGGCTCGTCACTTGCCCTGGCTACCCTGGTTTTTATTCCATCTCCTTTTGTAATGAAAAGGCTGCTTCTTCTGCCCCATCCGGTACATTGAGCGTATGTCCCGAATGGAGTGTCTGCTCTCTTGCAGCCCTGTAATTATATCTTTGGCATCACCACTGAAAAGGACGGAGCCCCTAAAAGGGGTGCTCAGAAGGGAGGACTAGACATATTGTGCCAGACCTGCAATCCTAAGCCAGGAAAGGCAATGCAAAGCATGATGACAAAAAGACTTGCCTATTCTGACTTTGTCCAGCAATTTATTTCGGAGTGACTCATCCTGGACCTCCTGAAGGTCCCTCTCCAGCTCGGAGAGAGAGTACTTCTGGAATGCCACCATGTGTGAAACACAGCTGAGGGACCGGATGGCACAAGAGGAAGAGGAATAGATCTTCCAGCCAAACTGATCCAACTGCCGAGAGTCCTTGTCGGGAGGCGAGGAACTCAAATGCTTTGGTTGCGTTGACCGGTCGTGAGCGGTAGTAATCACCATACAGTCAGCTTTGGGATGAGTCGTGAGATGCGGGAATCCCTTCCGGGGGATAGTAGGTACGATCTGCCTTTCTGAAGACAGCAGGTATGGATGACAGCTACTGCCACATAGTAGTCATCAGATCCTCGTGAGGACCCATCCGGGGGGGATAGGTAGAGGGTCTGTAGTGGCTAGATCTAAATGTTCCGCCAGTCTCTTATGCTGGGGATCCACTTCTTTGGAAGGCCAGCCTCCTGCTGCCTGAATAGTGCACAAAAGATCCCCAAAGGAAGGATCTTCTGGAGGAGATTTTGGGGACTCCTTGGGTGGTACCTTCACTGGGGACAGAGGGTCCAAAGGATCAGAGACAGAGTCCGAGTCAGAAGGCTCAGAACTGCTGGGGATGGAAGGGTCTACCCCAGATGAGCCTACTGGTACAGCACCCACTGCTCGGCCGGAGGGTATTGGTGGGGGGGAGGGGCCCTGGGAAGAGGGATGTCTCCCACAGACTGCCTGAGCTCCGTGATGAGCTGGGTCCTGGCATCCTGCCACCACGTGGGGGTCGTCTCTCGATCTGGTACTGGAGGTGGAGGAGGAGGAGGCTTGTAGCCCGGGTAGCCTGGGTACTGCGGATATTGCCAAGAAGGGTATTGAAAGCCTGGCAATCCAGGAGTATAGCCGTAAGGACTGTACCCAGGGTATCCTGGTGTCGGGTATCCCAGTGTCGGAGGCATGTGGCCTGGCGTCGGGTACTGAGGAGCCGACGGCAGGCCACCTGGCTGCGGTGCCTGGGGTCTGGCTCTGTTAGACTGCCAGGAGGTTCGATTGAACCTACCGGGGCATGTGCCAGAAGGCCACTGGGTGGCGTGGGATCTGGGAGGGCCCACGGAGGTCCTGAGGGAGGGGCCTTCATAGCAGGATCCTTAGCCAGCGACGGACTCTTGTCCAGAGGTGGCAGCAGACCTGGCGAAGGGGGTAATTCCAGGAGGAACCCCAACGAAAGGTCGAACAGCGATAGTGTTGGCAGGGACAATGCAGGATCGGGTGGCGAATCCCTGGGGTGCAGGACCCGGAGGGATGCAGGGTCTCTCGACAGCACACTCAGGCTGGTGTCGGGAGGCCTCGGGAGAGACTGACAGGCGAGAAGGGTCCGGGTGAGCAATGGAGGATCCACCGTCCGACTTATCGGACCTAACCAGGCTAGTGGCAGTGGAAAGGCCGCCGCTAGGCTTATCGGTTAATGCCGTGCACCCATTGACGGGGTCGAGGGGTGACTTATTGGCGGTGCTTGGAGGAGACACAATAGAAACCTTGACAGAGGCTACCCCAAGCTGCCCGCTCACCTCAGCAGTGGGGGGGGAGAAGGTGCCCAGCCCAAAGAGGTGGACGAGGTACCTGAAGGAGTACTCACAGTTTTTGGAGCAGGCCTCCCACGTGGCAGCGGACTCCTGTCCCAGTGCTTCTCCTTGTCCTTTTTTTTTTTTCTGTGGGCCCGCGACAATGACCTTTTCTTCAATTCCTGGAGCTCCTTTTCCATCGACATCAGCCGCTAGGTAAGGAGGTGGGCCTCGAGGGTCCACTTGTGCCTGGTCCTAGTGGCTTGATTGAAGGCCTGTCAGATGGCACACTTGTCTGAGTTGTGCTTGGGGCCTAAGCACAAGAGGCAGTGGGAATGGTTGTCCCCGTGCGGGATTTGGGCTCCGCACTTCCATCACTTCTTCTTTATATGAGTCGATATACAATCGGCTGAATCAGTGAGGAAAAAGTTAAGATATGAAGAAAAAATTTCGACTGACACATGGCGTTAGATCGATGTTCTAACTTGTGAGCCGAATGAACTGAGTTGACGGCGGGAAAGAACTGGAGGGCGGGCATGGGACCGCCCCTTTTATAGTTGGGCTGACGTCACGTCACCTGACATAGGGGGCAATCCTCGCTGATGATTCCTATCTACAAGTTTACTGTTGGAACCTGATGCCAGGGGGCACAGTCCTATATGTGAAGACCTACTGCAGGAACCCTCTCGAAGTAAGATCTCGTCTTACGAGTCCCTCTCCATATATATAACAGGACTAGTCTTTTTCAAAAGAAAAATGTAAAACCCTTAATACAGGCAACATCCCTGCAATCCTTCCAATATTGGAAGACAGTCCCATAAATGCAATTTGAGAGAATACGTGTGAATATATTTTAACCCAGTCCTGCAACAGCCATTAATGGACTAATGACTTACTGAACCCTCACACTCCAGCTTTCAAGTGTTTTGGTCTTCTTCTGATTCCGAATTGGATCCCCTCTCCATACAGTCCGATTCAATTTTTGCCAACGTGGGGTCTGAAAACAAATACGTTTTGGTCCCATACACAACCTTTAGGTTCGCTGGCATTAGGAGTACATGGTGTACTCCCAGTTGGCGAAGTCTCAACCAAACTCCATCAAAGGCCTTACGGCACTGACGGGTGGTATAGCTCAGGTTTGGAAAAACGTGAACCAGGACTCCATGCCATGATGTCTGCCCTTTTCTCCTTGCCACTTATAAGATGCTGTTTCTCTCTCTCGAATTGACCCCAGGACTGCTATAACCGCCCTTGCTGATGACTGCGCTGTGTTGGATCAAAGGCAAGCCCCTCTCGTATTAACACGGTAGGCTCTTTGCACCTTGACTGGAGAGTATAACTCAGAATGCTCCCGTAGCCAACTTTCAAGGAAAATAACCAAATCTTCCCCTTCTGACTCCTCTGGTATGCCCAAAATGCGTAGATTGGACGCCTGCGCCCCATTTTCTAAATTTTCAAGCCAGTTTTCCTTTAACAGGCCCGTCGCTGCTGCTAGGGCTTTTTCGGCAGTTGAGGTGGCACCTTTAACTTCATCTTCCACCTTAGTAAGTCCTGTTTCTACCACCACCATTCGAGAAGTGAAATCATCCATTTTGCCATCAATCACTTGTATCACCTTTAACAATGCAGCATTAGAGGGTTAACTCAATGCATTCTACAGCAGTTCCCTGGTTTATCTGGGCCTTGCCTTGTGTCTCTCTGCTTTGCACTGTCTCTGTTAGTGTTGGTTTCACCAATTGCTGGACTTTTACTGCTCTATTTGGTATCGATCGGGTCAGCAAGTAATGTTGCCTTGCAATTAGATATTTTTATTCCAGTTAAGAAGGTTTCCAGCGGTGAAAAATCCAATAACAGGTAGTGTAGAGCTCAGAGCTATGAAAGGAAGCTGTATTCAGCTCGGCTGCTAGCCACGCCCCCTCCCTTGTTTGTTGATGTAAAGCATCACACTGACATTGTCCATCTGTATTAACAGGGGACCTGGGGACAAGTGTTCCTGAAATGCTTTAAGCCCATATTGGACTGCTCTTATTTCTAGGACACTGACATGCAAAGTTCACTCCACCTGGTTCCTTGTGCTTTGTGTCTGAAGAGGCCCCAACTGGGGAGCCTGAGGCATCCATAGTGAGGATCTGCTGTGGGTTAGGAATCAAGAATGGGATGCCCTTCAGCAAACTGCTGCATTCCATCAGTCATGCAAGTGCTTTGTGCAAGGGAGACTTACTACAACCATTTGTTCTAGATCGTCCGTTAATTGGTCCCACTGGACTCTCAGCATCCACTGAAGGATCTGCCTGTGTAGCCTGGCCAGTGGCACTGTGACAGTAGCTCCCACCATAAGGCCCAGAAGGTATAGAAACGTCCTTGCTGAAACATAATGGCTGTTGTGTATCAACTATGCTTGTGTAATCAACTGTTCTTCAGCAATGCAGAACTTTGGATTGTATCCAAAACTGCCCCTGTATACTGCAGGCGTTGGCAGGATGTTAGTATAGATTTTGGTATACTGACTGTCACCTCCAAAGCATCGAACACCTGTCTGGTTCAAGCTAAGGTCTGCAGAAGTCGGTCCCTGGAGAGGGCTTTTAATAGCCAGTCATCCAGGTAAGGAAAAACATATTGGCCTTCCCTGCGAAGGGCTGCTGCTACTACTGCAGACAAGCCAAAAGGCAACACTCTGAACTGGTCTTGCTCCCCCCTGAACAGGAATCTCAGATATTTCCTGTGACAATTCCAGATTTTAATATGAAGATAGGCACCCTTCATATCCAGGGAGCATATCCAATCCCCTGTTTGCAGCAAGGGAAGGAGACCCTGCACAAAGACCATCAGAAACTTGTTGTATTTTAGGAAGACGTTAAGGTCCCTGTGATGTAGAACAGGCCACAGATCTCCTGTCCATTTGGGGACTAGAAAGCATCTGGAATAAAATCCTTTGTGTCTTTGTCTGAGCGGTAAAGGTCCTATGTCTGTTTTTTGAAGTAGGGTCTGAACTTCCTCCTGCAACAGGGCCATGTTTCCTGGTGGATGTGTTGTTGTAACTGGTGGATGATCCGGAGGGTTGTCCAGAAGCTACAGAGCATGACCCTTCTCAATGATCTCCAGTACTCATTTGTGTGTAGTCACTGTCCTCCACTGATCCAAGTGGAGGAAGACATGGTCCACTACAACCACCCCTGGACTTACTAGTGGTTGGGGGTGTATAATGATTCATGCTGAGCCACCTACTCCACTACATCAAGCTGCTTTTGTATGGGCACCTGGGGTTGGAAAGGGGACTGGCAAGGCCCCTCCCTGCACCTCTACCTCTATCCTGCTCTCTGTAAGCCTGACAGTTTCCTCTGACAGCAAAGGGACAAAAATTACCCCTGCCCCTACTTCTACCTTGGGTGTTGTACAGGGATTTGAGTGGATTTGGAGTCTTGCAAGATGATAGAAGATTTTCAAAGCTTCTTCAACGTACTGGCCAAACAGGTTTTGCCCCCTAAATGGGGCATTTAGAATGGTTTGTTGCACACCAGTGGCAAGGCCTACTACCCTAAGCCAGAGTAGCACCTGAGACACATGCCAGAGGCTGCAGCCCTTGCATAGGTATCCAAAACACCATATGTGGTGGGGATCAAGTGTTTACCCACAATCATCCCCAAAAGCAAAGGTTTTGAGTAACTCTTGCTTGGCATTACCCTCAGGCAAGGTCTGTGCGGCATGTCTTAGTTTTTCTCCTTAGGTATTCTGAAATGTTATCATATGGGCCCAGTAACTAGCAATACGTAGGCCCAGAGAGGCAGAGGCATAGGTACATTTGCCCAGTGCATCCAGTTTTCTGTACTCCTTATCAGGAGGAAGGGAACTAAAGTGCCTAGGTGCCCTAGATCTGTCATGGGCAGTCATGATCATCACTGAATCAGTCTCAGGTTGCTTAGCATAAAAAGCCTTACTAGAGGGAGCAGAATAAATTTTTTTTTTTACCAATTATTTTACCAGGTGAGACACACTAAGTTGAAAGCTTGTTTGCAGGCGCAACCTGGGAGCACGAGGAAGTTAAGTGACTTGCGCAGGGTCACACAGTATGCAAGTGGGGGCTGTGGGATTCAAACCCAGGTCTCCAGATTTGCAGCTCAGAGCCTTAAACCACTGCACCATACTGCCTCCATTTTATCAGCATTTCTGGTAATAGCTGGTAGAAAGTCTGGCCTATATCAGGATGCATAAGTAGCATCCTCCAATGCTGGACACAGGGGAGGAACACTAAGAGAAGGAGATTCCAGCATCTCCAGAAATTCCAGCAGATTCTTTTTAGTAGAATCCTGGTCCTCCAAGGTAAATCCCATGGCAGTTTGCACTTGCTGCATCATGGCACAAAAAAAGAGAGTCCCTCTGGAGGGTACCTGGTTGTATTCACTACACAGTCATCGTTGCAAGAGGAGACTGTGGAGCTGGTGCCATGAATATAATGGCTATCCACAGCATAATCTTCCTCCTCCTCCTCATCCTGTTCCAGGATGAGGTCAGGATTATACTCACATTCATTGTATCTCTCATCGATGAGAATAGAAGAGTGCGCTGGTGACGTCAGCGACAGTTGCACAGGTCT
Source organism: Neoceratodus forsteri (assembly GCA_016271365.2). Classification (NCBI taxonomy): domain Eukaryota; kingdom Metazoa; phylum Chordata; order Ceratodontiformes; family Ceratodontidae; genus Neoceratodus; species Neoceratodus forsteri. Next base: position 430,137,995 of record CM028130.1, read on the forward strand.
GTTCTGCACTATATTAAGGAGCAGTGTTGAGGGGGTACTTGTGTTGATGCCATTTTAATAGTGGTCATGACAGCAGTAATCAACGACGAAGGTTGGATCTCCAGCAATGATGGCGATGTACTGGCCATACTAGACCCAGCAGCATGTGTACCAAGATTTGATCTTGGTGATGGTCGGGGAGGAGGGGTGGAGGGTGCTGCCACTGGAGTGGATGGCTTCGTAGTTTGGGACGTACCTGCTGTCCACAGTGGTGACGGATGCCCTATCCTTGTCCCCATGCTTGTGTTTATCGCTCCTGGAGGAGGACTCATCCTGGGACTTCAACAACCGTGATTCGGTCAATGGGGTAGGCGATGCAGTTTTACCCTGTAGCTGCTTTCCCATTGTTGCTAAGATCATTTTTAGGAGGAATTTTTCCAAGGCCCCCTTCCTGCATCACCTGGAAGCGGAGTTGAATCCCCCACAAATCTCACCGGTTTTCACATTGTGAGAGAGGCCTAAGAAGCAGACACACACCTCGTGCATGTGGTCCTTGCAGATTTTTCTCCACAACTGCAATACTTAAAAAGCATAAATGGTTCATTCGGCGACATACAGGTCGCTGAAATTCACTATTAAAATTATTACTATTTTTATCAAAGAAAAACAAGGAAAACAGTGACTTTTTGCAGCAGCATTTCCATTGGTAGGTCTGATGAGTGTGATCATTGGTGGGAAAAGAACTGCAGAGGTGAGGGGCTGCCCATGTTTATCTAAACACTAGCGCATGATGTCATCGTGAGCAGCCCCTGGATTGCAAAGTTTCTGTGTGGTAGCTGGCCCAGTGGGGCTGAGGTGCTAGACACCTTATGTCGCGCTATGCCGGTGACCCGTGTTCGGGAACAAGCACAGGTCACCGGGGGTTGGCAGGGTTGGAGAAGGACTGAGCATCCGTAGGACTCCTCTCCTTCTCCAGGGACATCAATGGTTGGCGCTCGACTGGCCCCCGGTGGACACTGGGGGGCAGTGCACTGACGCTGCAGACAAGGGGCGGAGATGGGGCAGATGCCTGGGAAGAGCATGTGCAGACACGTGCACACTCCCTCTGTTGGCATCACTGCATGCCCCTCCCCACAGGGGAGGAAAACAAGAAATACCCTCGGCAGAATGAGGCTGCCTCGATGGCACCACCACGGATGCACCCAAGTTTGCTCCCTCCAGGTCTCTGCAGTGGTAAGGTAAGCACCTGCTGTGATACAGCCTGGGATGGCTGTGGTGGGGCGGTCGGAGCTCTGGCCGCATCCGGGGCAGCAGCCGTGAAGGCTGGCTAAAAGGGGGAGGGAACCAAAGGCACACACCCCCCAGCCGAGGTAATAATTAAATAAGTGGGGAAAAAAAAAAGTTTCTGTATGGTCCTAGTGTTGACGCAGATATAGCTCCAAGAGTTTGGCCTGATGAACGAGATATCCTCAAAGAAAATTTAATTTTACAGTAGTAATACTCGTCTCCCCTCCCTTTGTTACAGCATTCAGGCAATCAGAAAGATACAGAAAAAGCATAATATCCTTTGCAGTATTGTGGTCTTCTGCAGGAAGATCATGGAAGACCCCCAGAATGTCCAACTTCATACTCTCTGAGTGAATCCCTTTGTTAGAGCTACAAATTGCTCGAGTCCATGAACCTCTGAATTAAACTGTTAAGGAAAATTTATTGCATTAGAACATCAGGACAGTTGCTGTACCCCACCCCACTTCGTACATTAAACCCCAAAGTGTACAAGTTAGGATATGGTAATTCTATAAGAAAAAATTACTTACCATAGTAATCTTGTTTCTTCCAAGGGAATCTTAACTGTATTCTGACATATGCAGTATGGTCTCACCGTAGGACTGCCCTGGAGCCGAAATGGTTAATAGAACCTATGCAAATGATGGAATGCTAGGCTTGAGCTCGGTTTTCAAACCACAGTCCCTGGAATGCATCCTACAACTGTCAGATTCTTACAAAGCATGCATAATAACAAGCTATCTAAACTATCCTAATAAACAACTAACACCCCCCCAAAAACAAATAATCCCTTTTTATCTAAAAGTGTGGGCATTACTAAAACTCAAGTCACAAATGCCACAATCAAAAAACACAAGCTTTAAACAGCATGGACAGCTGTAGTGCAATGCCCATAGGTTCTAACAGGGGAGGTTGGGTGGGAGCTCAGAATACAGTAAGATTCCCTTGGAAGAAACAAGATTACTATGGTAAGTAATTTTTTCTTCAAACCCCAGGAAATCTTACTGTATTCTGACATATGCAGAGTACCCAAGCAGTAACTTTGGAGGAGGACAGAGAACCTATTTAGGAAACAAGCTCTGCGGTACTGCTGTACCAAATCTGGCATCACTTTTGGCCTAGGTATCCAGGCTATAGTGTCTGGTAAATGTGTGAAACAGTTTTCCAGGTAGCTGCTTTACAAATTTCCAACAAAGATATCTCTTGCAGCTGCTATCGAAGCAGCTGCACCCCTTGTAGAGTGGGCCTTAAGGTCCACAGGAGGCTTTTTGCCTACTTTGCTGTAGCAGAATTGAAGACAGGCAACAATCCGTTATGCAATGGTCCTCTTCGAGGTGGGTTTGCCCTTGCCCACATTTCCATAAGTCAGGAAGAGCTGAGTACTATCCTGTCTATGATTCTTAGTATGATCCAAGTAGTAACTGATAGCGCTCTTGACATCTAGGCTATGCAGCCTACATTCCCCTGAACTGGAATGGTCAGTGAAAAATTATAATAATAATAATAATAATAAAATGTATTTGTATGATGTCTTATCTAAAGCCAAGGTGCCTCACAGTTTAAAACAACGACAATATAAAATATTATAAACTTCAATAAAATCACAAGAATATCCATAGACTAAAACAGGAGGCTCAGTTGTTAAAGGCTTGATGCTATAAATATGTTTTTAGTGATTGCTTAAATCCCTCCACAGTTGTGCACTCCTGAATCCAATGGGGTAGAGAATTCCAAAGGGTAAGGGCTACTAACTCAAAAGCTCTTGCCCCTGAAGATTTTAAACATACCCTTGGAATCTCTAGCAACCCCTCGCTGGCTGAGCGGAGTGAACGTCTGGGGCAGTAGGGAACCAGGAGCTCTTTCAGGTAGTCCGGGCCCAGTCCGTGTAGGGCTTTAAAAGTCAGCAGACCAACTTTAAAGGTGACCCGCCACTGTACTGGCAGCCAGTGCAGTTTGCGCAGCACTGGCGAAATATGACAGGATCACAAAGATCCCGCCAGAAACCAGGCCGCTGCGTTCTGCACCAGCTGCAAACGGCGGATTTCTACTCCACGAAGCCCTAGGAAGAGGGAGTTGCGATAATCTAAACTCGAGGAGACAAAGGCGTGGATCAGTGTAGGAAAGTCATCGGATGGAACCAGATGCCTAATCCTGGTGATATTCCTAAGAAGGTAAAAGGAAGTTTTGACAACAGCCAACACCTGCGAATGCAGGGTCAGCCCTTAGTCAAAAATTACCCCCAGGTTACGCACCTGTTCAGAGGTCAGGAGCAAGACACCACCGAGAAAAATTCCCGCGGGTGAACCTTCCCCTGATCCCCCTATCCGGCGACCCAGATCCACAACCAACACCTCAGTTTCATCCGAGTTCAACTTTAGCCAACTGGAATCTATCCAAGCCTGGATTTCTTTCAGACAGTTATTAAGGACTGAGACAGCTCCATTCTGGTCGGGTGCGAAAGAGAGGTAGAGCTGGGTATCATCAGCATAGCAGTGAAACCTCAGTCCATACCTTCTTACAGTGTCTCTGAAGGGCAGCATGTACACCGCAAACAACATGGGTGAATGAACAGAGCCCTGAGGTACCCCACACGACAGAGAGATAGGACCTGAGGAACAAACCTCAGACACCACTCTCTGTGTTCTACCCATGGGGAATGATGTAAACCACCTGAGGACTGTTCCTAACAGTCCACAGATGAACCTCAGATGGCCCAACAACACCTCATGGTCCACGGTGTCAAATGCTGAAGACAGATCTAAAAGGACCAAGATGGAGCGGTTCTTCCGATCTCTAGCCATCAGGAGATCATTGAGCACCCGAACCAGCGCTGTCTCAGTACTGTGTCTTTTACGAAAACCAGTTTGGAGTGGTTCATAGATATCATGGATGGTCAAATGGTCTTCCAGTTGTGCTGCCACTACTTTCTCAATCACCTTCCCTATAAAAGGAAGGTTAAGAGATAGGTCTGTAGTTTGCATGGCAGTCTGGGTCCAGGGAAGCTTTCTTCAAGAGAGGTGTCACCACTGCCTCTTTCAGAGAGCTAGGAAACTCTCCAGACTCCAGGGAGCACCAGACTATCCATGCTAGAAAAGACTGGCAAAGTGATGGACTGATTCAGGTGAAAGTCTGACACCACCTTGGGGAGAATCTTCCTGTTAGTCCTGAGGACTACAGTGTCCCTATGGATTAAGATGTAACTTGGCTCTGTGGACAGGGCCTGGAGCTCACTAATTCTCCTGTCTGAGGTGACAGCTATCAGGAACACCTTTTTCCATGTCACATATTAAGCTCTGCTGAAGACATGGGCTCGAAGAGTGGCTGCATTAGCTGGCCAGTGCATATACTGAGGTCCCATGCAGGAGTTGGCTCCCTGTGTGGGGGATGCAAGTGTAACAGACCTTGGAAAAACGTTCTGAATACCTTGTTAGCAGCCAGAGATTAACCCTTCCCCGCTGAGATAGGCAGAGACTGCTGCCAAGTGTACCTTAAAGGTAGATGGCCTGAGGCAAGGGAATGAAGGTGTGCTAGATAATCCGAAATGACTGGCAAGCCAGCCTGGCTATAGCCTTTATGTTTTTGCTGGCACCAAATAGAAAACCTCTTCCACTTAGAGGTGTAGGTTTCATAGTAGAGGGTTTCCTAGAAATCCTGAGGATCTCTAGAACCCCTTTAGAGAGGTGTAGGTCAGCATACTCTAAGTCCCCAAGAGCCAAGCCTTGACCCTAAGGGACTGGAGATTGGGGTAAAGGATCCTGCCCTGTAAGGAGGTCAGCAGGTTGTGTCTCCTGGGGAGAGAGACTGGTCTGGATACTGACAGGGTCAGGAGCAGTATACACCAGGGTTGCCTGACCCAGTCTGGAGCTACGAGGATCTCTGTCGCTGGCTGAACCCTGAGCTTGTTCACTACTCTGAGCAACAGGGGAAATGGAGGGATGGCATACAGAAACTTCCCTGTCCAATCCAACAGTAGTGCATCCAGTGGCACTGTGCCCACTGCAGGAGGCCTGCAACAGAACTGTGGCAGTTGGTGATTGTCTGGGGCTGTGAAGAGGTCCACCTCTGGGGTACCCCACCTTCTGAATACAATTTGCAGGATTTGCTTGTTTAGTGATCACTCATGGTGGTTCTGGTTGATCCTGCTGACGGCATCTGCGAGGACATTGTCCTTCCCTGGGAGATGAACTGCTGATAGGGATATCCTCAGTGAGTAGGCCAAATTCCATACTTTCATGGCCTCTGTACACAGGGGGCTTGACCTTGTGCTCCCTCGCTTGTTGATGTAGTACACTGTGGTTGTATTGTCTGTTCTGACTTGAACCACCTTACCCTGCAGCACTGAGGCAAAGGACTGAACACCTAGGTAAACTGCCCTGAGTTCCAGCAGGTTTATGTGAAGCACAGACTCCGGCTGGAGCCAAGTACCATGTGCTGTGTGCTCTGCCAGGTGGGACCCCGTCCTGTGAGGGAGGCATTTGTTGTTAGCACTGCTGTTGGTGGTTGCTGAAGGAGAGGCACACCTTCTCTGAGGCTGTCATTTTCCTGCCATCACTGGAGTACCTGAAGAAGAGTTCCTGTGAATGGCACCATCTTTGACAGGGAATCTCTTCTCTGTGACCAGTGAGATCTGAAATGGAACTGGATGTCCCTCATCTGGAACCTGATACTGTTGCTGTTTGACACAGCCATGTGTCCCAACAGCTGGAGAAAGTGCCTTGCTGGTCCGGGAATATGCAGCTGGAAGAAGCTGGCCAACTGTACGAGGCTGTCCACCCTCCCCTAAGGGAGGAATGCTTTTCCTCTTAGTGTGTCCAGTTCTGCTCCTATAAATTCCAGGAGCTGAACTGGTCTCAGCAATGACTTCTTTTGGTTTACCAGGAAACCTAAGGACAGGATATCCTGAGTGGTGGTCAGTGCATCTTTGACTTGCTGGGGGGACTGGCCTACCACTATCGAGTCGTCCAAGTATGGGAAGACTGTAACTCCCTGCCTCCCTAAGTGTGCTACCACTACTGCAAGGCACTTTGTAAACATCCTTGGAACAGAAGTCAGGCCAAAAGGCATGGCTCTGAACTGGTAATGGCCTGACAGCAATCTGAACCTGAGGCACTTTCTGTGGGATTGCACGATAGGAATGTGGAAGTAAGCATTCTTTAAGTCCAGGGATGACAGCCAATCTCCCTGCCTGAGTGTAGGGAGCATGGTAACCAGCATGACCATTTTGAACTTTGGCTTTGTCAAATGCCTGTTTAAATGTCTGAGATCCAGTATGGGTTGCCACTCCCCTGCTTTCTTTAGAGTGAGGAAGTATCTTGAGTAGAGCCCCTTTCCCTTTTGGGCCAAGGGAACAGGCCCCACTGCCTTCTCCTGAAGGAATTTTGCTACTTCTGCCTCCAGTAGAACTGCTTCTGATGGGGTGGCAGGTCTGTAAACTCTTGCCCTCAGCCTGGGCAAGACCTTGAAGCTGAGAGCAAGACCCTGGCTCACTACCTCCAGAACCCACTTGTCTGAGGTGATGGATTTCCAAGCCTGGAGGTAGTGGGCCAGCCTGCCTCCTACTGGGAATGGGGAGGTGACCCTGGTAGACCCCTCAAGGGGTCTACTTTGCTTGTGCACTTGGTTGGGAAATGGGGCCAGCTTGATTGCTGCCCCTTCTGTCCCTAACTCTGAAGTACCCTCTCTGTGGGTGATAGGCTGAGAGAGCCTGAGTCTGGAAGAAAGATTTGTAGTGGGTTCTACCTCCTTTACTCTGGTACTTCTGAGGTGTTGCTGCCTTTTCCTTTTACTGCAACACTCTTGTAAGCCACCTTATACTCATCCATCTTTTTCATGTAGGCCTCTGTTTGCGCACCAAAGAGGGATGTGGTCTCGCAAGGAAAATTCAAGGCCTTCACCTGGGTGTCCTGGGATAGATTAGTGGTCTTTAGCCAATCACATCTCCGTAGGGATACTGAAGTTGCCATCAGTCTGGCTACAATGACATTGGCATTCACTGCCATCCGAAACTGGTACTTGGAAGCCTCTATGCCCCTTTTCACAGCCTTAGATAGGTCACATGCCATGGGAGCAGGGCAGGCCTTAGCAATCTCCAAAACCATATTCCAGAGACTTTTCTGGTGTCTGGAAACCTAAGCCATGTAAGTGGTCTCCCTAATGGCCAGAGAAGAACCCAGGTAAGACTTCTTGGCCACAGAATCCATTTTCTTAGAATCTTTAGCAGGTGGGTGTGATGCCAGAGAAATGCCTGCCTTATCACATGCAGCAGTCTGCATCACCCCTTCATGATTAGGATGCCCAAAAAGGAACTCAGCTCCAGCCTCGGCCACCCAGTATTTCTTATCCATCTTCTTGTCCACTGGGGAATGGAAGCGGGGGGTTTGCAAGACTCTAGTGGCTTGTGTCTTTAGGGACTTATGGATGTGTAGTAGCAGCCTCTTAGATGCTGGTACATCCATCATTTCCATGTAATCTGGCTCCTCCTCCTCCTCCTCTGTAGATTCCTGAGTGGAGAGGTCCAGAGTCTGTGCCACCTGCTTCATGAAAGCAAAATGTGAGGTAAAATCATGAGCTCCCTTTTCAGGGGAGTCAGGGAATTGAGGATCAGGGGAAACATCCGGTTCAAAATCCCCATCATCAGCCGGCCCAGTGTCGCTGAGGGCTGAGGCGCTGGATGCCTTACCTCGCTCCACGACGCCGACCCAAGTTCGGGAATGAGCACGGGCCATCAGAGGTCGGCAGGGGCGGAGAAGGATTGAGCGTCCGATGGACTGCTCTCCTTCTCTGGGGAGGAGGGGTCTTCTACTGTCGGCATCCGTTCACCCCCTAGCGGAGGCTGGGGGACAGAGTGCTGCAGTTGCTTGGGGAGGAACTGGGAGCAGATGCCTGGAGGGAGCGCGTGCGAACGCCTGCGTGCCCTCTTCCACCTGGTGTCATTGCACGCCCCCAGCTTCAAAGGGTGCGAACAGAAAATGGTATCCTTGTCGAGTGGCTTGGATGGTCGTGCTCTGACGCTCTCTGGCTCCCAGAGGGTGCGACCTTAATCTGGATCCATTTGGAGGAGTTGGGGTTTCCCAACCCCACTGCGGGGGTACACTGCAGGGGACAGGGTGGTCCTCAACTAGGAGTGCAGGAGTGCAGATGATGGCCGGAACCCCGACAGGTTGCCAGAAGAATGAAGTAGACAGGTATGGCCAAGGAGGAGAAAAAGTACCTAAAAAAAACACAACAACAAAAAAACCTTACCATCATCCCCTTCATCACCATCATCATCATCATCACCATAAATATCAGGGTAATGATCAAAGAAACCAGGAACTGAGGAGAGACCTGAAGTTTGAACCAATGGATGACGTGAACCGGGTCACGGAACCGGAACTGAGGTACCAGTTTGCAGTGACTGGATTATCCTGATGGCATTAGCAATATCCTAAGCAGTAGAAACCAGCAGATTTGTTGATTGCGGTTCCTTCCCTGAGTGCATTTCCTTCTTCTTTTTAGCAGATGTTGCCGGTTCAGTGGTAGTCTCTGCGGTTTGCTTTCTTCCCAGGGAACCTTCACCCTTGTCAGAGGGCTGCTCGTCTGGTTCCTTGGGTTTTTCTTTAGAGTGAAAAGGAATTGGTTTATCTGAGGCTGGGTCAGCAGCCTTATTGGACATCTTTTCTCTCAGTCAGACTGGGGAAAGTTTTTACAAATTTCACAATCTGCGTACAAGTGGTCACACCCTAGGCAGAAAACGCAAATTAAGTGCGGATCAGCTTTAGCAAATGGTTCACTACACGCTGTGCAATGCTGAAAACCCGAAGAGCCGGTTCTTTTCTTGGGTTGTGACATAACATTAAAAACCACTTGAACTAGGTTTCTCTGGGTCAAATACACACTTGTAAACAAAGATTTCTCTTTTTTTTTTTTTTTTGCAGTTAGTTCAGTGACTGAATCGGGAACCGAGAGTTACCGTGGTTCCTGGCACAAATTAAATGTAAATAGCTGGCGTTAGAAGCAGCAGTTGGTTTCTCATGTCGCCAGCACCGGATTTGGGAACGGGACCCAGGCATCAAGGGGCCAGACAGGGGAGAAAGATGGAGCGTCCCGAGGACTGCTTTCCTTCTCCGGGGAGGGTGGAGTGTGTCCAGCGCTGACGGACCACTGGCAGAGGCCGGGCGCAGCAGCTGGCATCTGAATGTCCTGGAGGCGGGTGGATGCTGGACGCCATTGCACGCCCCCACCCCCAGGAAAAAAACAGAAAAAAAAAAACTACTCGCTGGCAGCCAAGGATGACGGCCACCCCAGTGCCTGGCTTCAATTGCTCCCTGCCTCTCCTCGACCTAAAACAGCTCCATGGATGGCATCTCCAGGCCCTGAACCCTGCCCGGGGGGGGGGCAGGGAGGCAATGTCGGCAGTAGACAACACCTTCCCCTGTCATAGATGGGCCTGATAAGGTGCTGTGGCCCGCCCCTAGGGTGCAAGCCAAGGGGTATCATGGAGGTAAGGCACAAGGGAAGCAAGGTGGGTGCTAGGGGGCGGCACTGAAGGAATGGTGACCAAAGGGGCAAAAAGTATATTAAATAAAAAAAAAAAAATTCAATGTAAATAAGAAGTCAATTTTGTAAGATATTTACCTAAGAAAATATAAACAAAAGTTTATTTTCTTCCCAGCTGTGTGAAGAACTGGCAAGGAACCAAAAAACTTACCGAAACAACACTTAATCTAGACTAATCTACCTGTAATACCAAGGACAGTGCTTTAAAAATGAAAAGAAATAATCGTCACTTTAAAAAAAAAACCGAGAAAATAAAAACTGGAAGAAAGGTGAAGGAGAACTCTCCAAGGCGTCTTATTTAGGCAAGTGGAGTAAAGAATCTGATGGTTGCAGGATGTATTCCAGGGACAGTGGTTTTGAAAACCGAGCTCGAGACTAGCATTCCATCATTTGCATAGGTTCTATTAATCGTTTCGGCTCCGGGGCAGTCCTATGGTGAAACCATACTGCATATGTCAGAATAGAGTAAGATTTCCTGGGGTTTGAAAATTCAACATTCTGGCTCTATATGTGAGAACCTTACAATGAAAAAAACACAGTGTAACGTTTAACTGTAGTGCTAATTTCCATTAACTAGTTTATTTATTTATTTATTGAATTTTGTTGACCGGGTAGGCCCACTGGGCCCCGGAGGTCCCTTTTTCAGGGGCGACCCGGGGTTAAAAAATAACATACAGGTAAACAGAACAGTAAAAGCAGGTAAGCAGAGCTGTAAAAATAACATACAGGTAAACAGACAGTACAAGTAGGTAAGCAGAGCTGTAAACTTATGTAAATACCAAATGGTTTAACAGTGATAACACACATAAGGCAAATTCCATACTGTATAACTGTGGAAAGACTTAATGGCATTTACAATACGGAAGGTGGAGAGGGAGGAGGGGCCGTGGCATAAGGTCAGTTCCTTATGCATTGGCAAGTGCTCCAGCAGCAGGTGCTTTTGAGCTTAGACCGAAGCAGGGCTCGACCTGCCTCCCGCATCTCCAGTGGGAGTTTGTTCCAGTGGGAAGGTGCAGTAAAAGCAAAGGACCTGGACCCAGCTTTAGTCTTTGTTTTGGGGACCACAAGGAGGTTTTGTCCTGAGGAACGGAGACCTCAGGTTGGTTTTGACACTAACTAGTCCTTTGAGACTAGGGGAGGTAAGGGCCCCAGAAGCTTAAAAGCTGGACATAGTGTGGGTAGATGAGCGGCTTCAAATGACGGCCAGCTGAGCTGGGATTGAGCCTCGCAGTGGTGTGTCCTAGGGTGTGATAATGTTGCAAATCGGACAATCTTATTGTATAAGGTCTGGAGCCTGCCAAGTTCCTTGGAGGTCACGCCTTGAAGAACAGGTGCCGACAAGGAGCTTGGGGAGAAGGGATCGCTAGCCATGGCGGCCATGGGCTTCAGGGATAATCTGGTCCTTTATTCTGTAGAGGATACCGAGTTTTCCATGTATGGCTTTGGTGAGTTGGTCAACATGATTTTTAGGTGAAGCCTTGGTCCAAGGTTAGCCCTAGGTATTTAGTGGAGGTAACCACCCCAAGTTTATCACCCCCTCTGGACTGTAGCTGAAGGAGCAGCCACCTCTCGGTTCCCAAGGATCTGGGCCCGAACAACATCGCTTTAGTTTTGCTGGTATTTAATACCATTTTATTCCGAGTGAGCCAGTCCTCCATCTGAAGAATGTTCTCTTGGAGGGCATTCCCCAGTTCTCCTAAGTTGAGGAGGCTCGGAAAATGACAGCACGCCTGCATTGATGACGCCATGTTCTCGCAATGGGTGCAGATCGCTTATAAACAAAGGGAAGAGAAGGGGACCCGCATTGACCCCTGAGGTACTCCTGCTTTGAGCGGTGCAGACTTGGAGACATAGTCCTTCCACTTGATCCTCTGGTCCGCCCGTAAGGTAATTAGCAAACCATCCTAGGGCATGTGCTCCATGCCAAGAGCACACATTTTTGTAAAAGGAGGTTGTGGTTTACCAGGTCAAACGCTTTAGACAGGTCCATGAAGACAGGCGCCTGTGCTGACCCCTGAGGTCATTATTGACCAGGATATCAGCCGAAAATTTGGTTAGTGCAGTGTTCGTCCCATGCTTGGCTCTGAAGCCGTGGTTGCGATGAAGGAGATTATCTGGTGTGTTTCAGATATTCGTAGAGTTGACAGTATACAAGCTTCTCTTGTAATTTCGCCATTGCGGACAACAGGGAGATAGGCCTGTAGTTCCTAATAGGCTCCGGTGGACCCTCCCTTGTGAATGGGGATCACTAGGGCCTGCTTCCATGGCTCAGGGACAGACCCTCCATAAAGGACCAGTTTATCAGCCAGGTTAGGGGCTTGGCTAAAGATGGGGCGCCCTTGAGGATTGAGGTCTGGATCCCATCAGGGTCCCAGTGCCTCTGGCCATGAGGATTTAAGGATGAGCAGAACCTCCTTTTCCTAACCAGCCGCAGATGAAACAGAGGCGGTCTAGTTCAAGGCAGGTGCCTATTAGGTTCGTTCTTGTTATCTAAGGACCCACCTTTGCACGCATCCAGGTTTGTGAAGAAACTGCTTAGGGCCTCTGCGATGAGAGGCGCCTCTTCTGAGTACTCTGCCCGCTCACCAGGATAAGGGTTGTTGATTTCAGACTCTTTTAGGAGTTCATTAATGTGTGACCAGAAGTATCTAGGGTTTCCCAGGTTAGCTTTTTGGAGATTGGTGATATATTCCTTCTTGGCTTTCTTTATGGCCAGTTTGCATTGGTTTCTGAGGGCCCTGTAGCTAGCAAAGTCCACTGGAAACTTAGATTTCCTGAACTTTTTCCACGCTTTGTCCCGAGTAGACATCAGGGCTTTTGGGGGGGGTGAGATCCACTTATAACAGCTACCTTTGACCCTATAGGTTTTCATAGGGGCAACGAGGTCAGTGACTTTAGTGAGGGTGGTTTGGAAATATTTTACAGCTTCCTCCAGGTTAGGTAGGTGTCTAATGGGGTTCCAGTCAGTGCTGTTTAGGTAACCTATGAACTGGTCAGGGTGGAATTTGGAGTAGTCTCTGGCAGTAAAAGATCTAGGAGGGACTTTAATAGCATTATTCTTCCAAATGACAAATATAGGCGAATGGTCGCTCAAGGCATCTCCCAGGATCCCGGCCAGCTTTGCATTACTAGGGGATGAGGTCAGGACCCAGTCTATTCTAGAGTGCCTACCTGATTTATGGTTCATTCTGGTCGGTAGGGTCATAATTTGAGCGAGGTGGGAGTCGTGTAGGGTTTCGTTGATGGCAGACTTCCCTTCCTGTCCCCAGTTTAAATTGAAGTCGCCTAGAAGGATAGTCTCGGATGCAGTGTCAACCACTGGGCTCTTCAGGAGCTCATCCAGAGAGCCGAGAGCATTGGATGGTGGGCTGTATACGCAGCCAATAGTGAGGTGTTTAGCCCCACCTATTTTGAGCCGAACGAATATAGCTTCAGCATTCAGGGACAGGTCAAGGGACTGCCTGACGAGGGAGGAAGAGATATTGTCCTTAACATAAATTAGCACACCGCCCCCTCTTTTGGAGGGTCTATCCTTTCTGAAAAGGACATATCCGGAGATTGCTACTTCATGATCCAGAATGTGGGGTTTTAGCCAAGTCTCCGAGACCGCTAATAGATCCGGATTATAGACTGCCAGCCATGCCTGTACCTCTGAGATCTTGGTCTCAGGCTGCAGATATTCATATGCACCAACCTCAGACCCTTGGCTCCGTCCCAAGCCTTATCAAGGGGGGAGGAGATAGAGACATTTGCTGTCTCTGGGCCAGGGTTTGGTTGGATATCTCCTGCCATTAGTAGAAGGGCAGCTAGTGAGCTCAGGAGAGTGAGGGTTGGAAGTTAAAAAATGGATCTTTAAGCAACAAGTGTGGGATTAATCCCAATGTGCACTTTGTGTGCAAAAACATTTTGGTTTGCTTACTATTTTACTGCAGTATAGTCGACTGTATCAGACTAATTTTCCTTAGCTGTAGTCTGATAGCTTTGGTTACTACAAATCCCAGAATCCCCTGCAGATGACATCAGAGCAGTAGGCAGCAGTGAGAAGATAAAACAGGTTGCAGTGCATGTTGAGAGTTTATATAAGCTCCAATCATTTGTTTTCTGGTCCCACTGTCCTCCCTGGACTATGCACAGTGACAGTCACAGAGGACTGTATGTAGACCCAGGAGAAAAGCAGTTCTGGAAAACATCTGATAGGAGATTTAAATAACTCTAACATGTACTGCAGGCTACTGAATCTCCCCTTGCTGCCCACTGCTCTGATGTCTTCTGCAGGGGATTTTGAGATTTGCTACTACAGTAAACCAAAATGTTTTTGCCCACAAAGTGCACATTGGGACCAGCCCCACCAGTGTGGGGTCCTTTGTGCTGACTGTTCCCCTTTAACAAGGAAATCCCCTGGTACCCAAGGTAGTAGAGTGGGTAGGCGATACCTATAAAAAGGTATGTGTTTTCACAGCATATTTATTTCATCACTGCTTGTGAAACAGGTGAGTGAACATGATGGACCTAGAGTCACTTCCAACCTTAAAACTGTATGTTCTATGCAAAAATTCAGTGGAGAGGCGCAAAACTACTGCACTACCACCAGATAGCACTACTTAAGTTACATAAGTCTGAAGCCTTTCAATGATATGAGGAGCCTCCCCTGTAACATGAGCTCAGTGGAGTCAGCTGTTAGCTGCAAACAGGAATTCCACCCATTAACAGGCCAGCATGCTCCTGACAACAGGCTGCAGCATCGCATTGAGTGAGGCACATGGTGCAATGCCATACTGAGTCCTGACATAGTACTGTGCCCATCGCACACCTGCTCCCAGAGCCATTTTGGGCCCTGGTAGTCCAGTGGTACCCACCTTCCTAGTCCCAGAATTCCAGTTTTCCTGGTGGTCTAGTGGTGCCCTCACCCGAGAACTACTGGTCCTCTGGACAAATGTATTTAATTACAGTGTTGCACCTTCTATAGCCACCTTATTTTTACAGGTGGTAACCTGGGTGAGAGGCAGGTGACTGTGACTAGGCCCGTGAAGGCCACCATGCATTTGTGCATGGCCCTGCAGGCCAATGGCAAGGTGGCACCTCCCACTTTCCCAACTGCCATGTACTAGCGCTCAGAAAGGGGACACAGTGGCAGAGGGACTGCTACAGAAAGTGGTCATAATGACCATTTAGCACCACCACCATCTGCGACTGTGAACAGGGCATCTGATTTTTTGCACTTCAACAAGAAATCTGTTTTCATATTCATAGCTCAGATTCCACGTCTCTATCTGGGACAGGTTTTAATAGCTCATTAGTAAGCCATTACCTAACTGGTAAAAGGGCTCTCAGGGGGGCTATTTAATCAAACAGTTTTATAGGGGGCAGCCTGGGGAGTGTAAAATTAATTAGAAGATCAGCAGTAAAATGTATCTTTGATTTTGGCAGATAGCACTACAAAGGGACATGCAGAAGTGAGACAAAGGAATAAGGGCATAACGGTAATAAGGATTTATATGCTGTTGAGGGAAATTGAATTAAAATGGGTGACTCAGCAGTTCTTTAAATAAAAAAGCTCTATTTTATTTTAATTGATATATATATATATATGGGATATGGGCATATGACGTTGGTGACAGTGAGATGGGAGAAATAGCTTCATGAGCTATACTTGCCTCACGAGTGGCAAAGCCAAGAGTGAGGTCAGGAGAGGTCAAGTATAGCAAGTGATGATTTTTCTATCTCGCTGTCCCCCTTGTCATATCTGATTTATATAACAGGTGTCTGGGAGGGTTTGTGATAGAAATGATTAAAAGTTACAAAAGAAAAAAGTACAAAAATGTAAACCATGCCCCACTGATCGATGGCTCAGCGTAAAAGTAAATCAATACTGTAAAAATCAAAACAATCAGTATAGTACAAATCAATACATTCGGTTCAGATGCAAACTAGGAAGCATCTAGGGTAAGTCTACAAAGTATCTCACATTTTCTGGCTTCAGTGCTGCACATGGCTATTGTGATGTCATCAGCATTGTCAAAGCTGCTCTCTTATTGGTTCAGTATTTAGCTGTGATATACCCAACTTTACAACATAGTAGTTCTGTCTTAGAACATGTGAGATAGTAGTACTTGCAAGTTGATCATAAGATAGTAGTTTTATCTTGGCTAATCCAGATCCACATAAAACCTGACGAGCACTTTTTAGTGCTACAAAGGTTTTGGTATGGGAGTGGTGTAAAAAGGATAACCATATGTTGCAGTATGACCCTGTGTTGACTGGAACTAGAAAAAAATGAGCTGTTGACTGCTGTAGACTGGCCAATAGGCCTTTATCTGCTGACATTCTTTGTTTCTGTGCTTCTCTGGAACAAGACCCTGGTGTCTTCTGACATACCAAACATAACTCCATGTTGTTTGTTGTGGTAACCTCTTTTTAGCCTTAGTTCCAGTTTTTTTACCACAAAAATCAGGGTTCCCAACTGCCTGGAAATACAGAGCGGCAGTGGTAAAGACGGGACAATGTCCCACCACTTCTTAAGACTTCTACATACACTATGCACGTGCAGTGGTGGGTTTAGGTAAGCTATAAAGCACTGGTGCCAAAACAGGAGTAGTGGTGTAATAAACGGTGGTGGTAAAAGCTGGCCCAGTAACACTACTGGTCACTAAGCTGGTGACCAAGTTTGGAAACAAGCTTGAATCACTGAGGGTGGCTTGGGGAAGGAGCATTAAGCATCCCATGGGCAGCTTGCCTTGTTCAGAAGGAAGGCTTGCACATCCCACAGTCTGACTGACCACCTGGTAAAGGCTGAGTGGCAGCATGGCTCGGGATTCGGCAGAATGGGGCACTGAATGTTTCTGACACTGACTTCACATGCACACCAAGGGGGGGTCACTGCATGGCAGTGTCCCGGGGAAGGAGAAATGCAGGACAAAAATTGCTACTGGTTAAGCACATGACACCCTGCCTACACCCATGTCCACTGTCAGGCTCACTCTTCCTGGCTCCTGGATTAGCTCCTGGGCTTCAGCACTGCTTAGCAGAGCTGCATTATGGTGGTGGTGCTGTAGTAGGTGCATTTTTTGATCATGTATCAGAATGGCAGTGTGAAATCAAATGTCTCAGTTAAAATTTAAAGCACTAAAAAAATGTCTTCCCATTTACATTAGCATCTTCCTAACTGACCTGATCTGACCTCGAGCTACTGCTGATAACAACCCAACCATGATAACCCCCTTCCTAATTCGGTCCCCCAACAGCTTGCACTGTGAAGTATTTTTCCTGTTTCCACTTTGGCTAAGGCAAAGTGAGCAAGATGGAAGCTGACCTCAAGAAACTGGAAGAATGGTCTGGAGCATGGCAGCTGAGTTTCAACGCCAAAAAGTGCAAAGTCATGCACATTGGAAAAAGAAATCCAAATAAGGCGTATGACCTTGGGAGAGGAAAGATTAACTGTCTCCATCCAGGAGCATTATCTGGGAATCATAATCTCAGACAACTTGAAAGTGGTAAAACAGTGCAGGAAGGCAGAATTAAAGGCCAGAAGGATACTGCGAAGCATTGGGAGGGGAATCATGAGCAGGAGGCGATAAGTGATCCTACCGCTGTACAGGTCACCGGTAACGCCTCACCTGGAGTACAGTGTCCAGTTCTGGAGGCCTCACCTCAGAACGGACATTGACCAGGTAGGAACAGTGCAGAGAAAGGCAACAAAAATGATTCAGGGATTTCAGGGGATGTCCTACGGGGAAAGACTGAGAGAAATGAACATGTACTCCCTGGAACAGAGAAGGGAGAGGGGAAACATGATCAAAACATTCAAATACATAAAAGGAATAAACAAGGTACAGACAGAAAATACAGGTTACTCACCTGTAACAGGAGTTCTAGGAATGGTATATGTTGTTCATCCACACTGTCTGGCAGGTTCCTTGCCGCTTTAAATCTTGCTGGAAGGTCTTCAAGCTGACTCCTCCCACCCACCGGGGTGGTACAACTCTCGGCTCCGCCCCATGATGCCAGATCTAGCCCGCTGGAAGCGAGGTTGTGCGTCCGAAGCCGGTGG
Organism: Neoceratodus forsteri; assembly: GCA_016271365.2. Classification (NCBI taxonomy): domain Eukaryota; kingdom Metazoa; phylum Chordata; order Ceratodontiformes; family Ceratodontidae; genus Neoceratodus; species Neoceratodus forsteri. The sequence goes on from CM028130.1 coordinate 430,155,846, forward strand.
GTCGGGGAGTGTGTGGATGAACAACATTACCATTCCTAGAACTCCTGTTACAGGTGAGTAACTGTATTTCTAGGACATGGATATGTTGTTCATCCACACTTATTGGCAGACTCCTAGCAGTTCTCCGGAGGAGGAGGCAAGGCGCACACCCCCTACTTAGGGAATAAGACTGGAGAACTGAGGCCTCAAAACCAGCATCCCGGCGTGACTCAAGGTCGATGTGGTAGTGGGTAATGAAGGTATGTGCCGACTTCCAGGTAGCAGCCCTGCAGATATCCTGGATAGGGACATCCCTGGAAGCAGCCACTGATGCAGTGGTATGGCGGGTAGAATGAGCTCTTATCCCTCTGGGAGGCTCCATGCCCGCCAACCTATAGCAGAGATCTAGGGCAGGAGGTGACCCACCTGCTTATCGTCCGCTTGGCTGCAGGTCTGCCAGGTGCGGCTTCAGCGTAGGTGACAAACAGCTGGCAAACCTCTCCCGAACTTCAGCCGTCCGCTCCTTATAATAAGCGAGCTCTTCTAGGGTCCAAAGTATGGAGCCTATATTGGCCTCCGAGGTGTGATTGGGGTAGAACACCGGCAGAGTCAACACCTGGTTAAGGTGAAACTTCGACACCACCTTCGGAAGGAACTTCGGGTGGGGGCGCAGGACAACCTTGTCCCTGTGGAAGACCAGATAAGGAGACTCAATGGAAAGCGCCTGTCGCTCTCCCATCCTTCTCGCTGATGTGATAGCCACCAAGTAGGTGGTCTTCCACGACAGGTGGGAGATATCGCACCTGTGCATTGGTTGGAATGGCTTGCCCATGAGCTTGGCCAATACCAGCAGTAGATCCCACGGAGGTGGAGGTTCTCGCACCGAAGGGGAAATGTGATCAAGGCCTTTGAAAAAGCGCCCGACCATCTTCTTCTGCACCACCAACTGCTTCCCCACCCGCGCCTGGTAAGCAGAGATAGCTGCCAGGTGCACCTTAAGGGTCGTCAACCGAAGCCCTTGCTGAGAAAGGGACCACAGGTAGTCCAGAATGCTTGCCAAGGGACAGGCGGAAGGGTCCAAGCCCTTCCCCTGACACCAAATGGAGAATCTCTTCCATTTGAAGGCATAGCATTTCCTGGTCGACTCCTTACGGGATGCCTCAACGACGTTGAGGACCTCGTCGGAAAGACCCAAGGCCTGAAACTCTAGCCGCTCAAGAATCAGGCCATCAGGTGCAGGGATTGAAGTTCTGGATGGAATACCTTCCCCTGATTGACTGAGATTAGGTCCGGGTGGGCTGGAAGCCACCTCGGGAGCCTAGAGCTGAGACTGAGGAGATCTGGATACCAGAACTGGCGGGGCCAGTCTGAGGCTGCCAGAATCACCTGCACCTTGTCCCTCCTTGCCTTGAGAAGCACCTTGTGGATCAAGGGAAATGGAGGAAAGGCGTAGAAGAGGCCCGGGGTCCATGGCCTCGAGAAGTCATCCCCCTGCAGCGAACCCTGCTGGGGGGGTGGGCATGGAAAAGTCTCAGCTTCGCATTCTCCCTGGAGGCAAACAGGTCCACCTGAAGCGTGCCCCAATGGGAGAAGAGATCTTGTACTACCTCCGGCAGGACAGACCACTCGTGGAAAGCAGCCCCTATCCAGCTTAGGGCGTCGGCCAGGGTGTTGGAGGCTCCTGCCACGTGTATGGCTGGGAGATCCATCTCCAGACTGCGCATGAGGGACCATATGCGGAGAGCTTCCTTATATAACAGCATGGAGCGTGTCCCGCCCTGGCGGTTTAGGTAGTACATGGTCGTGGTATTGTCCGTCTGGACCTGAACCACTTCACCCTGTAGAAACGGAGTGAAGGCAGTGAGAGCTAGGCGGACCGCTTGGAGCTCCAGCAGGCTGATATGGCATCGGGACTCCCAAGGGGACCAGAGGCCGTGCGCTCTGTGCTCCCCTAGATGGGCACCCCAACCCATCAGAGATGCATCGGTCGATAGAGAGACCGTCGGCTCGGGGCGGACGAACGGAATGCCCTCCTGCAGATGTGCCGGAACGGTCCACCACTGGAGAGCATTCCACATCTCCTGGGTCACTGTCATGGGCTGGTCTAACGGATCACAGCGTTGTGACCACTGGCTGGCCAGTCCCCACTGAAGGGGACGCATGTACCATCGGGCCCAATGGACCATGCTGGTGCAGGCCGCCATGAGGCCCAGGAGGCGCAGGAAGTCCCGGGCAGGGTGCGATTGCCCAACCAGAAATGACTGGGCAAAGGAGGAAAGAACCTCGGCCCTGTCCACCGGGAGTTGAGCTCTGGCTCGAAGAGAGTTGAGCTCTGCCCTGATGAAGAGTATCACCTGCTTCGGCACGCGTTCCGACTTGGCCTCGTTGATGAGGAGGCCAATCTGAGAGCAAACCTGGAGGGCCAGATCTCTGGACCGCTCCACCTCTGCTCTGGAGGGGGCTGCAATCAGCCAGTCATCCAGGTAGGGGTACACCTGGACCCTTTGGCACTGCAGGAATGCTATCACCACTGTCATGCATTTAGTGAAGACCCTGGGAGCTAGAGAGAGGCCAAAGGGCATGGCCCGGAACTTGTAAAGGGATCCCTCCGCTCTGAAGCAGAGTAATCTCTGATGAGACGGATGGATCAGGACATGAAAGAACGCATCCTAGAGGTCCAGGGAACAGAACCACACGCCTCGTTCCAAGGATGGTATTATCTGAGCCAGAGTGACCATCCTGAAGGTCTGAAACCTTAGGAACCTGCTCAGGTCGTGCAGGTCGAAGATGGGGCGCCAGCCCCCCATCCGTTTTGGGACCAGGAAATACCTGGACACAAACCCCAGGTCTGGAGGAGGATCCGCCACCTTTCTGAATCACCTCTTTTCAGGAGCAGGGCAATATACATTGATGGGCCGACAGAAAAGCTTCGGACCCGTGGCTCCCGGCGACGGCTCAAAAGGGTGGGGTCTGCTCAAACTCCAGAGGCAGGCCCTTTCCTACCACCTCCAACACCCAGCGGTCCGTGGTGATAGCGGACCAGGCGGAAAGGAAGTGGCGGAGCTGTCCCCCCATGGGGGGAACCCAGGGGGGAGTGACGAGGTTGGGGGCGGCACCCCTCAACCCATCACTGGGCAGGCTTGGAGGAGGAACCATCCAAGGGACCTCCTGGGCCTTTACCTCCTTGCTTCCTGTTGGAGGAAGCTGCCGGCTTGGGTTTGGGATGCCAAGCGCAAGCCTGCTGGCCCTGTTGCTGGTGCTGTTGGGCCGGTCGTGCTGCAGGGGCCGAAGGATGAAAGGACTTATGCTGTTGTTGACGGCGGTCTTTGTCCCTCTGGGCGGAGGTGACCGAGTCCAGAGTGGCACTGGACTTTTCAATCTGCTGGAGGTGTCCCTCCACTCCAGGGCCGAAGAGGTCAGTCCCCAAGAAGGGGATGTCCACCAACTTGTGCTGGGTATCTGCCGTGAAGGGGGATATCCTCAGCCACGCCTTGCAGCGCATGGCCACCGCAGCCGCCACTGACCTGGCATAGGAATCACCTATGTCCAGAGCAGTCTGAAGCTACTGCTTTGCCACCGTTCTACCCTGGTCCCGCACCTGATGGACCGTGGTCTGCAGGTCAGCCGGGAGATAAGGGACAACCTCATCCAGGAAGCCCATGAGGGCATGGGAGAAGTGTGCCATCAGCACGGCCGAGCTGGCCTGTCGGAGGCCGAGGGAGGATGCAGCGTACACCTTGCGCCCGGCAAAGTCCAGCTTTTTGACTGTTTGTCAGGGGCTTATCCACGCCCCAAGCGCTTCCGGAACGCCGAAGATGCTGTTGGTGACTAACCCTCGGCAGAGGGTGCTCCAAGAAACCGGCAAAGAGCCGGTAGGGACCGTGATACTTCCTGGCCATCCTGGCCGAGGGCGCAGGACAGGAAGCAGGCCGCTGCCAAAGCTCCAAGGCTGGGCCGACAATGGCCTCAGCCACCGGAAAGGCCTCTGTGGGGGAATCCCCTCGGTCCAGTATCTCCATCAGGGGATACTTGGCCCGTTTGGCCACGGGCTCGAGATGAGTCGAAGCAAACCCAAGGATGATGGGCTATCGTCCGATGACTGGCCCCCTGGAGGACTCCAGGTCGACCTGCTTGGAGAACAGGGAGGAGTCGTCATCGGACTCCGAAGAGTCTGCGAAGAGCTGCCTCGGCCCTGAGCCACCCTCCACCTGCCGAGGATGGTCGGGAGTGAGGGTGACCGACAACCTGTGGGGCAGGCCGTGGCCCAACCAAGAATCCTTGGTCGGTGCCCCCGACTTTGGTTGTGGAGGCGGAGGTTGCACCGCAATCAGTGGAGCAGCTGGTTTCGGCCGAACAACTGGTCCAGGAATGGGCATCTCGACTGCGGCGAGCAGTTGCTTCGGCCGTTCGGGCGACAGCCACTTGATGGCCAGGGCATGAGTCGGAGTTGACTTTCCCCCGGACAACAGTAACTGCTGCCACATAAGCTCCTCGTAACGTTGACACAATTTACGTCAAAGCTTCTCCTCATCCAAGGAGGAGGATGAGGAGAAACGGTGTCGCCACTTACTTCGGTACCGAGACCGCCGATGTCGGCAGGACCGGCTTGACCAAGATGAAGTCCAAGACCGAGACCCTCGGGGTGACCGAGGGTGGGTCTGGGAAGGGGCGGGGGACACCCGCTCTTCCCTCGGCTCGGGCACTTTAGCCGGGAGCTGCCGCCTCGAAGGTGCAGGTAGATCCTCAGTCTCCACCAGGAGAACCAGTGAAGGTGGGTTGTCGGCTTCACCAGTTGACAACCCGTCCGATGAGTCGAGGAATATCTCGACTGCATTGACGTGAGTCTCGGCAGGCTGGCCTGATGGGGACACCGTGAGGCCAGCGGCCTGAGCCGCAACTTTGACCAAAGTCGAAGATCGGCTGTCCAGGGAAGGAGATCTCTCCCACTCCCATGAATGCCGACGGTGGGACTTACCCTTCGACTCTTTCTTCTTGGGCCGAGAGGAATGTCCTGATGGCCCCTCTCCCTTCGTGGAAAGGGACTGACAAAGCTCCTTAAACAAAGCCAAGTACGAGGAACTCAGAGAGAGCAGGATAAATGCCACGGCAGAGGAGGAGGAGGAAGATGCGGCCAGGGCCGCCTCCTCCTCGAGGGCGATCAAATGCTCGAGCTGCTCAGCCAAGCCAGCCGCCGCAGACAATGCCCAACGAGCCTCTTTGGATTTTACCGTTGGGTAACGCTCCTCGGGGTGCCTGAGCTTCAATCGGCAGCGCTTATCTCCAGGACGGTGGGCTGAAAAAGAGCGGCACAACTTGCAGACCTGCGGTCATGATCTAGGCCTAGGCAGTAGCGCGCGTGGAGTCGGATCCATCCTGAACATTTTCTGTCACATGGAGTGCCACGGCAAAGCGAATCGATTGGTCCATCGCAGTGCCGCGAGGGACGATGAAGACCAAGTTGAAAACTTAAAATGAGGTTCGATGAACCGAAGAGTTAGGATCCAGTCTAAAATGCAGAGCGCTAAGGAGGGAACCTGAGCTTCAAAGCGGTAAGGAAGATCTGGCGTCATGGGGCGGAGCCGAGAGTTTTACCAACCAGGTGGGTGGGAGGAGCCAGCTTGACGAACTTCCGGCAAGATTTAAAGCGGCAAGGAACCTGCCAAAAGGGTGGATGAACAACATATCCACGTCCCTAGAACTTTTTTATTTCAAAAAGGGAAGCAGAACCAGGGGACATGATCTAAGGCTGCAAGGAGGGAGGTTCTCTACCAACACCAGGAAGTTTTTCTTCACAGAGAGTGTGGTAGACGCCTGGAATAGCCTGCCTCCAGAGGTGGTGGGGGTTAACACAGTGGCAAGATTCAAGAGTGCATGGGATAGACACAAGAGAGCCTCACATCAAAGGACAGCTAGAGGTGCAGAATAGGTCTAAACACTGGGCAGACTAGATGGACCTGGCGGTCTCCTTCTGCTGTCAACTTCTATGTTTCTATGGCATTTGGCCATGATGAATATTTACTGTTCAGTAACCTGATACTGTGGCTAATCCAGTTTACATGTGGCTAAAAACATCTGGTGCATTTCAGCCACAATGGCTAGGAGTTTTTAGACTTTTGCGCTCACCCATAAAATAATTTTAGTTCTTGCATTGGTTAACTGTTCTGTTAAACCAGGTCCTTTGTAGGTTTTGGTGGCTGGCCCATTATCTACTTCATTTTGATATCTGTATTTTTTCCACACAATCCATCTGATTATCTGTATTTGTCCCACAATCCACTAAGTTTCATTTACTATTTGCTCTGTGTGGACTGTATAGGGATAAACAGGAGGTAAACTGTGCCACTCTACCCAGATCTGAAAGCAGGAGGACACATAAAGTACCGTGTCCAGTAGTAGTGGGTCTTTGGAAGGAAAGTTCACACTTGGAGCCATAGTATAACACTCTCTACCCACTGCTCCATAGATAACTCTCGTTCCCAACTGTGAATCAAATTCAAATTCTCAAGGCCGGCCCAGTAGTGTGGAGGGCTGAAACATCAGTGCTTTACCTCCCGCCATACCAGTGACCCATGTTCGCAGTGCGAGTGAGTTGCTGCGGGTCAGCTGGGGAGGTAGAGAACTGAACATCTGGAGGACAGCTCTCCTCTCCCATGGAGGGCAACCTGGCAGTCCTGCCAAATGACTGCCCCCATGTGGAGGTCTGAGGGCAGAATGGGTCAGGGATGCAAAGGAAGGGAGGGTGCTGCAGGACTCTGCAGTGTGCGCATGCCTCCACATACGATGGTGATGTGTTGCGCCCCAGCAATGGAAAGGGAAAAAAAAATAGGTGGTGACCGGCGTGATGATACTAGTCCTCCACAGACTCCGCACCCGGCCAGCTGGACACCTCTGTGTCAACGAGGTCAGCCCTGGTGGTTGCCAGGGGTGACGGGGCTGGGGGGACTGGTGGAAGGGGGTCAGTCGCCATATGAAGGAGCACAGACAGAACATTAAAAAAAAAATCTAATTCTGAAATCCATCTATCAGTTCACCCTCCAAATCACAACTTCAGACTGCTTCTGATCCTCAACTCATCTGTGTACTTTCAACCCACAAATCAAAACCGCAGCCCATCTGCTAATTCCACCTTCCAAACCCTCAACATTCTTCAGGAGACTAAGGTGGTTCCCTTTTGAAACACAGCAGGCTTGCCATGCAAAACATACTCCCCTATTCATGTATGTTAAGAACTGTGTTATGACCCAGGTAGAGGTAATGAAGCTGCAGAGTTGCTGGTGATTTATGAAGGATCTTCCGAAGGTCAGTCACAGTAATAACGTACACAAAGGATATATAGTAGTAAAACTGTTGGTGATCATGGTTGACTGCTGAGGAGGCCATGCCCCTTTCCGTGCTATACTGTTCCATGCAGGACTTCTACTCTTGGCCCTTCTGTACTGTTGCCTTGCAGGGACTAGGGTGGAGGTAGGAGCCACCATCAGGCAGTATACCTGTTTTACAGCAATACAACAATTTAAAGGAGAACTGTGGCAATACTAAGCTCCCCAACCCTGAAAGGATTACCTCCCGATTAAGCTTTTGAGACTAAAACTCCCCTTTTTTTCCAGCAGGAGCTTACTTTATTTTTATTTCCTAAAATCTGCGAACTGAAAATATGGTGGCCTGTGTACAGCTCCATTTTCTGTAACAGTGTGGTGCTGCAGTGCTCGCTTCAATGTAAGCGCCGCACTGTTCCAGTAAATGGAGCTGCACACGGTTCACCATATTCTGTTTTGCGGATTTTAGGAAATAAAAATAAAGTGAGTGCCTGCTGGAAAAAAAGGGGAGTTTCGGTCTCAAAAGCTTAATCGGGAAGTAAGCCTTTCGGGGGTGGGCAGCTTAGTATTGTCACAGTTCTCCTTAATCCAGTACCTTATTGCACTGAGGCATGTAGCCCTTTTCATACCACATCCATTTTTGTGACTTTTCAAACTGCCAAAGGACAGTGCACATAATTCTTGAAGGTAAAATGCCACCTCAGTACTGCTAAAGTTACTACTAGTTTGCTAAAGTTAGTACTAGTTTGCCTCTTTGCCACTGGACGTCATAAGAAAGAAACAAGCAAAACAAGCATTTGTCAATGCCGAATGTTTCCTAGTATGGTTTATGTGTCAGGGGTGTATTGTGTTAGTTAAATCACAACTTAAGGTTACTAAGCAAAACCTCACCTGCTGCAATGCTTTGCAGGTTTGCCAAAATGCTGACAACATTATAATACCCTTATCGTGCCCTGAAACCAGGTACTAAATTTAAAGAGAAACAGTTAAATCCATACAGAAACATCAGATTTAAAAAGTCTTACTGATAAACTGATGTTGAATAAATCCAATATATAACAGCCTCCAACACCAAACTGGTCCAAACTGTGGACACTGCAGGGGTTGGGAATGTACCACAGGGGGCTTGTACACTCAAGAGGACATGGGCTGAATAATGATGCTTAGGATTAATGTGGGAAAATGCAAGGTACTTCCCTTTTATACACACTGGCCGGGATATTCAAACTGCGCCATGCTGTGGCACAAGCCTGGGCGCAGCTCAACTTTGCTGCGCAGGGGTGTGGCCTGGGCGATATTCAACGGAGCTGCGCTATGGCGCAGCAGCTTTGAATATCGCACCTTGGCCACCCCCAATGTGCATGGCGCAGTGGCACTGTGCCAGCACAAGTGGCCACAGTGGAGCATGGAGATGCACTGGCGCAAGTGCCATTGCGCCAAGCACAGCACCTGTGATATTCAAAAGGGGACATGCAAATGGGGCATAACATATGCAAGGCGCACAGGGGGCCATTTGCATCTCATTACGGCCCCATTTGCATGCCATTAGCATACAGGTGCACCGATTCCCAATAACTTGCGCCTGGCGCCCTGCCAGGCAGCAGCTGTCGGGGACCGACGCCCCCTGCAGCCCAATCGCAGGCATTCCTGTAATATAAAACAAAACGTCCAATATCCCTGGTGGTCCAGTGGACCTCTATGTGCCTCGATCGTGGGCATCATTCATACAACCCCCCCCAAGTCCAACATCCCTGGTGGTCTAGTGTACCCCACTGAGCCCCCTGCCCCTCCCCGGGTCAGTGGCAGGTGGCAGCACCCCACCCGCCTGCCGCCCGCCCGACTGACAACTCGGTAGGGCTGCATACCCATTGGTTCAGGCATGACCCAATGGGCTGCAGCTCATCTCTCAGTCCAGATATCATTCATATCTGGACTGAGTAATCTGTTATGCTGCCGCCCGGTAGCTCATGCGCTGAACCACTGGCGTGCAGCCCTACCGAGCTGTCCGCCGTCGGTGGCGAGCGCGGGCAGCAGGCAGGTGATGCCGCCGCCCGCTGGCTGATGGGGAACGCGGTGGGGCTCAGTGGGCAGGTGGGGTACACTAGACCACCAGGGATGTTGGACTTGGGGGTTTCTATGAATGATGCCAGCATCAGGCTCATTCGCGGTCCACTGGACCACCAGGGATATTGGACTTGGGGGCTATAGTGATGCCCGTGATGGGGCTTGGGGGCGCCCCACGCACGGCAGGAACTCTGGTGGCCACCCACAGGTGGCAGCTGCTGTGTTGCGCCCTGTAATGCGGCAGCTCACCTGTGGGTGGCCATCACTTGTTCCTTTTTTGGAGGGCGTAACTTTGTGCAGGCACAGGTAGGGGTTGCGCATGCATGACTCTGCACATCCCGGGCTGAATATCGGGCTCTGCAGGTTATGCATGGGCACGCTTCCACCTGTGCCTGCATACAATACTGATGTGCTCCGGCGCATCGGGATTTGTGTGGCGCACTTTTCCCTTTTGAATATCGTGCCGGGGCACATCAGTGGGTTGTGCATGGCGCAACACTGTTGCACCATGCGCAACCCTTTTGAATATCTGGGCCACTGTATCACAAAGCCCTTTGCAATCCATGAGGAACTGGCAGCAGCCATTAGGCAAACACAGAAGGTTAAAGAAAGGCTTGGGTAAATTCAGAGTGAGGAACAGAAAGAGAGAGATAGAGAATTAAGCACATGACATTACGAAACTTGCAAAAGGTCCCCACAGTAAGTGGTTCTTGTAGGAGTCAAATCTGGATTTCCTGGTTCACAGCTATGTACTCTAACCACTAGACAGGCTGGCATTGTGCTGCCATGGAGGAAGTACAATGTTGGGTTGCATTAGAAGGGGTGTGTGTGTGACAGGGAGCTCCTGCCACTCTTGAGGACCGACCTTTTCTTAAATCTGTTGCAACAGTTCTTCTATTTCTTACCCTAATCTATTCTTTACAATTTCTAGTCCGTAAGGTTGGCCACCTCCTTCCTTTCTTGACTATGCTATAGTGTCCTCTTTAATTTTCCTTTTCTGGCCAGCCCAGTGGTGCTGAGGGCCGAGGCGCAGGACGCCTCACCTCATGCTATGCCAGCGACCCTTGTTCGGGAAAAAGCATGGGCCGCTGGGGGTCATCAGGGAAGGAGAAGGATAGAGCATCCGATGGACTGCTCTTCTCCAGGGAGGTAGGTCACCAGCAGTCGGCACTTGACTGGCCCCTAGCGGTGACTGGGGTGGCAGCAGGCTGATGCTCTAGTATGGGGGAGGAGAAGAGGCAGACGCTGGGAGGAGCACATGCGGACGCGTGAACACTCTCTCTCTCTCTCTCCATGTGCGTCACTGTATGCCTCATCTCCCTAAGGGGGAAAAAACAGAGGAGAAAAAGTGTCATGGACAGCTGGATGAAGCCGATCCCTGCAGGCGCTGTTCCCTCGAACAGCAGGAACCCCCCAGCACTGGATCCGTTTTGGCAGGTAAAGGGATCCCCACTGCCCCACCATGGGGGGGGGGGGAGAAAAAATTACTCACTATAGTAATGTTGTTTCTTCTAATGGAGTCTTGCAGTATATCTGGTCCAGCCACCACTGGAGGGCTTGAACCAGAGTCTGAGTGACTGGAATCAGTTTGGTAAGTGAATCCTTCTTTTGAGACCAAAAAGACCTCAGATGATACTGAATGTCCCTCATCTGGAACCTTGCTCCCTGCACCACTGCCGTGGTAGCTGCAATGTGGCCCAGGAGCTGGAGGAACTGTCTTGCTGGGCGGGAGACCTGAGGTCGAAAGGAGGAAGCGAGATCCACTTTGCTTGTACAGTGTCCAACTCTATGCCTATAAAGGTGAAAAGTTGAACTGGTTCGAGTACAGACTTTGGAAGACTGAGAAGAAACCCCAGAGAGCTGAGTAGGTTCCTGGGTAGTTTGAAGAGCTCACCTGACCTGTAAAGATGACTGACCCACTAAGAACCAGTCGTCCAGATACGGGAAGATGGTGACAACCTCAGACAAGGGGTTCCATTTCTCCCTCAAGTCCCATCAGTAGTTCCAACTACAGATGCTTCTCTCCTAGGGTGGCGAGCCCACTTGGGAACCCTGACAGCTCAATGGCTCTGGTCTCCACAGGAGTCTCTCCTTCATATCAATCTCCTGGAATTCAGGGCAGTTTTCCTAGCCCTGCAGAGCTTCTTGGATTCAGTCAAGGGCAAGGTGGTCCAAGTCAGAACGGACAACACCACCACAATGTGGTACATCAACAAGCAGGGAGTCACTCGGTCCTCGGCCCTGTGCACAGAAGCCATGAAGCTGTGGTCTCTGGCCTATTCTCTTCAGACTTGTTGTAGCAATTCACCTTCCAGGGAAAGACAATGTACTAGCAGATGCTTTGAGCAGAATTTCACAGGGACACCATGAATGGTCCCTGGATCCTCACATCCTGAAGGTTATCTTCTCCAGGTGGGGCACTCCAGAGATAGATCTCTTTGCAGCACCGGACAATCATCAACTTCCTCTGTTTTGTTGCAGACCTCCAGTCCTGGGGGCGGTTCCCCAAGATGCTCTCTTTTTGGACTGGAAGGGCAGGTTTCTCTATGCCTTCCCTCCCTTCCCTCTGCTGTTCAGAGTTCTGATCAAGATCAGGACTCAACCCTGCACAGTGATACTGGTGGCTCCAGATTGGGCCAGACAGCCTTGGTATCCTGTACCACTGTCTTTGTCAATGTCACCTCCCCTGTCTCTGCCCAGGACATACAATCTCCTGTCCTCCTCCCAGGGGCGGATCTGGTACCCCAATTTCCAGTCTCTCAATCTCAAGGCCTGGCTCTTGAAGAGTTAGAAAATGCAGCGCTACATCTTTCTCAGGGAGTTCTGGATATTCTGAAGGTCTCCGGGAAATCTACCACTAGAAAAACTTACAACTCTAAATGGAAAAGGTTCACTATTTGGTGCTCTCACAAAGGCATCCTGCCCGATTCTGCAGACATTTCCACAACCTTAGACTATCTAGTTCATCTCAATGGTCTAGGCCTGAGGCCTGCCACTCTGAAGGTTCATCTAGCAGCTGTCTCTGCATTCCTCTCAGCAGGGAAAGGCTGTTCCCTGGCATCTCATCCTGCTTTCATAAAGTTTTTCAAAGGTCTGGTTCACATTAATCTTCTCTTTAGGGAGCCCACTCCACCTTGGGATCTTAATGTCTGCATAGCTCAACTAATGCAGCCACCCTTTGAACCTCTGGCTTCGGCCGAATTGAAGTACTTGACTTGGAAAACTGTGTTCCTGGTAGCTATTACTTCTGCCAGGCGGATTAGTGAGTTACAGGCTCTGTCAGTTGAACCTGACTTCATCTCCTTCCATAGGGACAAAGTAGTTCTAAGAACCAATAGGAGGTTCTTACCCAAAGTGGTATCAGATTTTCATCTGAACCAGTCTATATCTCTCCCAGTGTTTTTCACTGACCATTCTTCTTCAGGTGAAAGAAGGTTACACAGTCTGGATGTTAAGAGGGCCCTTAGCTACTACATTGAGCATACTAAGGCACATAGAAATGACTGTCTTCAATTGTTTCTCACTTATGGTGAAGTGGGGAAAGGTAAGCCTGCCACAAAAAGAACTATTGCCAGGTGGATTGTTTCTTGTATACAATTTTGTTATGAAAAGTTGGGTAGGACACCCCCTTTAGGCCTGAGGGCTCGCTCGACTAGGGGTACAGCTGCTTCTCTAGCTGTGGCCAGAGATATACCTTTGTTAGATATCTGTAAAGCAGCCACCTGCAAAACAGTACAAACTTTCACCAAGCATTACTCCCTGGATATCCAGGCTAGGAGTGATGCTAGGTTTGGTACAGCAGTACTGCAGAGCCTATTCCCAAAGTATGTTCTGCATTTCCTCCTCCATAGGGAACTGCTTGGTAGTCTGCATTATGTCTGAATACAGCAAGACTTCATGTTGTTTGAAGAAAAAATTACTTGCCATAGTAATGTTGTTTCTTCTAATGGAGTCTTGCTGTATTCAGACTTGCCTCCCCACTCAGAACCTGGTTTTGGGAAGTGGGCTGGCAGGTACAGTGTTGCCCCTCAGGATTGTACCTTGTATCCTCCCTCTTGGGTGGGGTAGATGTTATTACTTTTCTAGTGTTTTATACTTAAATATTGTCACTACCTTTCCATCTTGGTTTCTCGACTTGAGTCTTTTCCCCTTTGTCTATATTTTGAACAATTTCCATACTATAGTATGTTAGTTAGTTTGCTCGTAAGAATCTGACGGTTACACTGGGAAGTACCACAGACGGAGGTTTGAAAACCGAGCTCTAGCTCAACGTTCTATGCTTCTGCATAGAGTTAACTCTTTCCTCTCCAGGGCAGTTCAAGTGCTGGGGCTAACTGCATTATGTCTGAATACAGCAAGACTTCATGTTGGTTGAAGCCATGGAGGAAGCTGGAAGGTAAACTGCGAGCGGGAGACGGGGCTGGGGGAATCAGACAAGATGGAGCCTTGCCCAGGACTCAAGGAGCATAAGGAAACTAACTGCAAAAAAAGTTCCTTTTCCCTCTCAGGCCCTTGTACAGGGAGGTTATTGTTGTGACCTCTGAACTGATATAAAACAACAGGCTGTGTTCCTTATTGTTGGATTTAGTATGCAATGACACTATGTCATAAAATACTTTAATGTATATACCTTATGTGTATAAAACCTGTAAATGTTCAAAATACCATGGCACTAGGTATTTTTGATAAAGGTAAAAAGTTACTAGGGGACTGTATGATAAAAATTAAGTTAGTTGTGCTTTTCAAAATGCGTGTAAATTGCTGTAAACTGAACATGTCTAGAATTTCATGGTGATCTGCATATATCCCATGATGCTTTGCATTATGGAAGTATGTATAATGTGTTTCTTTGAAACTTGACTTATTGTCAATCCTCTTTGGGGTAACCCTTGTTTCAGCGCTTCCGCACTGAGGTTCTTTGTCTGTAGCTTGTTTTGTTTTTATTTGAGCCCCATCACTCAAGAAAACAAGGACTGCATAGGGGAGGCCAAATCTCAACAGACAAGTTATACTAGAGATCAGTGAGTCAGTAGGTGCTGGCTAAGTGTAGAGGAAAGGCTTGCATAGTCTGTTGCTATAAACTGATGTACTGAAGAAGGGATATGCTATTGCTGAAGGTTATCTTCTGCATTCTGAACAAACATCAAATGGAGATTGTGTGTTGAACTTGAAGTTTGGTGTCTGGTCCATCTGTTATCCCACAACCTCTCCACAGTGTGAAGCAGGCCTAGTGAGATGATCCACAAGTGTACAAGGCGTAGAACAGAGCATACCTGGAGTACTGTACTGCTTCCAGTTCTGACCAGCACAATACAGAAAGGACAGTGAAGAGGTTAAGTGGGTCTAGCACATTTCAACCAAGCTGATTACTTGCTTCGGGCAACAGCTATAAAGAAATGCTCAAATAATTTACCCTTGAGAAGAGAATGTTTAGGAGGACATAATCAGGGTGCTCCTAATACTAAAAGGACAGCTAGGGGTGGGTGGAGCATACATGGCTGTTTGAGTACCGTTCAGGCTTTAAAAGCAGGACCAGACAGGTTCCTAATGGAGACTTACACGGCATTAGGGGTATACTCACTGCCACATGACTGAAGGATTGGACAAGATGGACCCCAAGTCCTTTCTGCCACCACAATGTTATTTTACTATGTTACTCCCCCAGGTCTCTCACCCCAACCCCGAAGAGTAGTATATTTACTGTTCATCAGTCCTCTGACACAACTCCTATTTCTAAGGAGTCCTGAAAATCCTCAGCTAAGGGTTCAGCTATAAACCCTTTCAACTCCACTATTTATTTATTAAGTTGTTACATCCAGGAGAAAACAGAGATACACAGGGAATCTCGTTTACATGTGTCCTAGGGGAAAAGACTGGAATACTGTCATAGTAGAAATTCAGTGACAGTAGACAGCATCAAATTAAATATAAAGTGCAAAACATACATACAGTAGCACAAAACAATGCAAACATGTAAGAAAAGGCAACAAGTAAACAGTCAGAGAAGGAGTGTTATAGTTCTGATGATTATAAAGCCAGGCACGAGTAAAGTGAGAGCGCAATCTCAGTCTGATAGTATGGATACGATTTTCACCCCCAATAACAATCGGTAGGCTGTTCCAAATATTGGGTCCCCAAAGTGGATAGCAGCTTGAACTGCTTTGTTCTTGCAGCTGGGAGTCAGGAGTCTTTGGCAGTAGGAGGGTCTGGGTTAATAAGATGAAAGATAGACAGGTTTTAACAGGTTACTTAGGGATCATAGGAGCTTGTTTCAGAACTGTACAGCTAATGGTGCAGTGTGCATGGAGCATCTATTTTCTAGCAAGGACCACTCCAGATCACTGTCTGGTTAAATAAAGATTGACTGATTGATTTTACTTTGAGAGGGCTCTTGCAGTAGGTAATTACATACAGGACTGAAGCAGGCAGGCATCAGAACCCCACGGAAACATTTCTAGCTAGCAGTCTCTGGCAGGGGACCATCCCCACGTCAGGTGACTGCTGTCAGGCGATGTCAGTACAAAGGGGTGGTTCCCCACACTCGCCTTCCAGTTCTTTCCTGCCATTTGCTTGTCATAGCGCCTCGCGGTCAAGTTCCTCTGCTCATCAGTCAATCATCGGTCTTGTACACCAAATCTTTTCTCGTTTTTACAACATTTTCTTGCTTAAACGCCGTGTATGTCATCCTCTACACCATCCGATTCACATAAAAACAAGTGCGACTCATGTGGCGCCCAGCTCCCGCATAAGGATGGTCACTCCCAGTGCCTCTTCTGCCTAGGCCCGGATCATCCCATGGAGGAGTGTCAGCACTGCCAGCAATTTAATGCCACCACCCGTAAATGGAGGCAGCAGTCTCTGGAGGCCCATATTTTGAAAAAGAAGATGGCCTCCATGGAGAAGGAGCTGAAGAAACTAAGACAGGCCTCCACTTCACTGGAGGGACATTGTAAGAAGAAGGAGAAGCACCGGGACTCCACTTCCACAGCTACTGTGACTCCAGCTGGAGTCGTCGTATTACAGGTAACATCCCCCCCCCGGGGACTGACCCTCGACAGCTCTCTTGACGGCGTCCAAGGCGGCAGCGTCCCTCCTGTACAGCTTGCACTAGGGCCCCTCGACAGCCTCCAGGAAAAAGGAGGCGACAGCTCCCAGGAAGGCCGCTGTCTCACGGCCCTCTGGTCGAAGTGGGTCTGGTAAGTGGATGCGGTGCCACGACATCTGCCCGGACAGGGCGATAGAGTCGTCGGCCCCTTCGGGGGTGTGAACGGTCCCCAAGCCACCCGTCAAGGCCTCCTCTCCCATGCAGCCTTCATCGGGCGCTGGTTCTGATAAGTCAGACGCCAGCTCCTCCGGAAAGGTGGTCGTCGGCTCCTCTGTTGAATACACAGCGAAAGAGCCAACGCCGGACCCCATCGATCAGTCTGCCATTCCCAGCTCACCACAGCGCCCACCGCTGCATACCAAGGCTCCAGTGTCTCCCCTGCTAGACCCTGGGGATTTCAGACCTCCTTCCCCGGGTGACACAGAGGATGTTGGTATGCTGTCATCAGGTCTCCCTCCCTCATCGCCGGATCCCCTGACACCGGACCCTGGCTCTGACATCAGCCTACCCGATGCCGGGCGATGTCCCTTTACCAGATGCTGTCCCAATGCCAGACCTGACACCCATGGGGCCACCTGTACCTGGCCCTCCTGCTGGGCCTCTTCCAGGGCCTTCTGTGCTGACAGAGACCCTGGTTCCCAGGTATCCGACTCCGTCCTATCAGACGCCGTCCTACCCAGGACTAGAGTATCCCACGCCACAGTACCCGACACTGGCCTATCTAACACCGCAGTACCCAACGCCTCAATACCCGACGCCGGGCTTCCCACAGTTGGGGTATGGATACTCAGCCTACGGATACCCTCAGTATCCGTATCCCCCTCATCCTCCACTGCCCCCCCTCCCAGCCACCGGTTGATTTGAAGGAGACTCTGGCTGCCTGGTGGGCTGAGGCCAAGGCTCAGCTCACCAGGGAGGTGGAGAGCCATCTACCAGCGCCAGACCCTGTACAGGATCCCCTGCGCCGAAGGCAAGAAACTCCCTCCCCCCTACCCGCTACCAGAAGTGAACCCTCAGGCGCCAGGGGTGGGGATGATACACTTCCCCGAGGTTTGCCCAAGGGATCCGGTCCTCCCCTGCCACAGGAAGAGTCTTCCTCTTCTTCTACTTTGGAGACCTCAGAGTCAGACTCAGGGTGGTGCTCCGATCCTGACGAGCCACGTACTCCAGACCATCCCAGGCCAAGGACTTCTCTGAAGTCACCTCCGGAAGATCCTTCCTTTCTGAAGCTACTGAGAAAGATCCAGGAGGTCCACCAGTGGCAATCTCTGGAGCCAGATCCACAGTGGAAGAAACTCGCTGTCCACCTGGATCTGCCCGAAACTGCTCCAACACTGATTCCACCCTGGACTGAGCCTCAGGCTGACCTTGTTTCCACTATTTGGAAACAACTGTCCGTGTTAGCCCCCCTTCCAAGGAAGGTGGATCGGCTATACGAGGCTCCGGAGGGTGTGGATTCCTTGAACACACACCCCAAGGCCAACTCGGTCATGATTAGCGCCGCTCACAGCCGGTCGGCGAACCCTAAACATCTCAGCTCGTCTCCATCAGACTAGGAATCCCGTACTTTTGGACCGGTACGGGAAGAAGGTGTACACTTCTTTCACACTGGGAATTAGGGCCCTGAACAATGTTACGCATATGGGGGACTACCAGAAGACTATCCTGAGTGAGGTGGAATCCAAAGTGGATTCCCTTCCTGAGTCTCAGACCAAGCGGGAAGTGGCTGATCTCGTCCGTTCTGCTCGTCGGCCAGTCGGCACATGCTCCGTGCCACGTATAATGCAGTGGACACAGCAGGTCAGAGCTTGGCTTTCGCCGTAGGTCTTCAGCGTCATACCTGGCTCCAGGTGTCAGGATTGGTCCCGGAGGTGCAATTCGCTATTCAGGATGTGCCCTTCAGGGGTTCTGTGCCGTTCAGTGGAGATGTCAAGGACATCATCACCGACCTGCAAGAGAAGGGCACTGCACTCAAGTCTGTTGACTCTTTGTATTGGCCCCCTCAGGGACAGCGTTGCCTTTTTGCATACGTTCTTGGCCTGAAGCAAAACCTCAGGGCAAAGGGCCAACAAATGTCGGGCCCCTCCGGCTGCCAAGCCCCCCACGCCCCAAAAAGCGGCGGGAGCTTCAGCCACGACATTGCCTCACACCTCCTGACTCCTTTCCTCTCCCACAGGCTCTGGACCTCCCAGAGGGACCAGTAGGAGGGAGGTTCTCCTTCCATCTACTGGGTTTGGGGGGGGGGGTTACATCAGATGTTTGGGTGCTACAACTGATAGCAGCAGGACACTCAATCAAGTTTCTTCAGAAACCACCCAGAAAACCACCCCCCAGGTCATCTTACTCCCCGGAACATCTTCCTGTGGTCCTAGAAGAAATTTCCTCCCTTCTCTCACAGAAGGCGATAGAGCCTGTCCCAACCCACCTTTGGGGGACAGGTTACTATTCCCATTTCTTCCTAGTTCCAAAGAAAACAGGAAATGCGAGGTCTATTTTAGACCTCAGCTCCCTGAACATGTTCATGGAGTACAAACGTTTCAGAATGCTCTCCCTGCAGAGCCTTCTGCCACTCCTTCAGCAGGGACAGTGGCTGTGCGCTCTGGATATGCAGGATGCCTACCTGCATATCCCCATCCGCCCTTCCCACTGCAAATTCCTTTGATTTTCATTTCAGGGGGACCACTACCAATTCAAGGCCCTCCCATCTGGTCTTTCCTTGGCTCCCTGAGTATTCATCAAATGTTTGTCAGTGGTAGCGGCCCACCTGCGTACCCAGGGAGTGCAGGTATTCCCATACCTGGATGACTGGCTCCTGGTGGCCCCTTCCAGGAAGGAACTTCTGCACTCCCTTTTCCTTACCCTGCAGGTTTTCACCAACCTGGGCATCACCATCAACCAGGCCAAGTCCCATCTGGTCCCTTGCCAAAGGCTCCAGTTCATAGGGGCGTTCCTGGACAAAACCACTGGCAAGGCCTTTCTGCCTCCGGACTGGGTGGACACCCTGCAGGTTCATACGAGTCTGTTGTCCAGTCGAAAAAGGGTCAGTGGCAGGTCAGTTCTTTGCCTTCTCGGGCTCATGGCGGCAGCTATTCCGACAGTCCCTTGTGCTCGGCTCCATATGAGGATCTCTCAATGGACACTTCGGTCTCAGTGGGACCAGACATTGGACAACCTAGACCAGGAAGTTCTGGTCTCCGATTCCATGGTCCGGGACTTGCAATGGTGGATGGTGCACCTGTGCTGGGGAGTTCCCTTTTGCTTTGAACCCCCATCCCAAACACTGACAACAGATGCCTCGGGAGAAGGCTGGGAAGCCCATCAGGGCTCCTGGTCCAGTCTAGAGCAGACTCTTTCTTTTTTTTTTTAAGCCCCCTTCTCTCTGCCGTGGTGGCACTTCTTCAAGGAGTCCCTAGACTGTGATCCCCAGTCCCTCCCCGGGTACCTACCATGGTGTCGCTCAGACCTGCCTCCATGTTGCCTCAGCCTACCCCCCCCCGGGCTGGGAGAAGGGAGAAACCCCTTTACCCCCTCCAGTCCATTAGTGTGCATCAGGAGGTCCATCTACGGCATCCAGCGGTAGCCCCGTTACGGGTTATCTGGGGCAGTCAGGTCCCGTCTCCATCCTCCACGGCAGATTCCTTTTCTGTTTTCTGTCCCTCCCACAGGACTTAGGCACGCTGAGGGAACCTAGGGGTGGCTTGCGTCGAGGCGTCTGGCGCTCAGTTTCCGGCCCACGTCCTCCCTCCCTTCTTTTATGCAGTCCCACTGCACCTCCACCCGTGGTCACCCAGGTGGTGGTAGAGCTCCAAGACATGCATCTCACCCTTCCCCAGAGGAGGAGAGCAGTCACTGGGCGCTCAGTCCTCCTCTCCCTGGCCGACCCTCCAGTCACCCAAGTCCGTTCCTGAACCCGGGTTGCTGGCGCCACAAGCAGTAATCCTACCACTGCGCCAGTGGGCCGGCCATTGGAGCAGACTCTCCATATCAACGTGCTCAAGCTCAGGGCAGTTTTGTACACTCTCCAGATTTTAAACTCTTGTGTTCTTCTCGGCCATCTGACAATCCAGACGAACATCATGTGCATAGTCTGGTACATCAACAAACAGGGAGGAACTCATTCCTACCCTCTGTGCAGGGAAACAATGAGAGTTTGGAGTTGGGCTGTTCAACACAACCTTCACCTGATGGCAGTTCATGTTCTGGGAGTGGAAAACACGCTAGCGGATCACCTCAGTCGGTCATCAGCCAAAGCACACGAATGGGAACTGGATCAAGAGGTAGCAGACGATATCTTCCTGCGCTGCGGAACCCCTCACGTAGACCTGTTCGTGTCCCCTCTAAATGCAAAACTTCCTGCCTTTTGCTCACTCACTCCAGGGCAAGGCATTTTCTGGCAGGACGCTCTGTCTCTCGACTGCAAGAACAGATTCGTCTATGCCTTTCCTCCAATTTCCTTAATTCCGAGGGTCTTACACAAACTCAGTTCAGAAGGAGCCCGGATGATCCTCATCGCTCCATTCTGGTCCTGGCAAGTTTGGTTCTCTCTCTCTTCTGCAACAGTTTTCAGAGGAACCTCTGCTTCTTCTTCCTCTGTCACAGCATTTGCTGACCCAGGATCAGGGGACCCTGGTGCATCCAGGTCTCAAATCCCTTCAGTTGCATGCGTGGCTCCTGCAGACGTAGCTCAAGCCCGGTTCAGGGTCTCTCTCCGCTCATCGCAGATATTCTGGTGGAGGCCAGGAAGCCATCCACCAGGTCCACCTACGCCATTAAGTGGAAATGTTTTTCGATTTGGGCCTCTTCAAAGGACTTCAAGCCTCTCTCTTGCCCTGTCGAAGGAGTCCTGGATTATATATGTCATCTTTTTGACCTGGGCCTCTGTCATTCCTCTTTGAAGGTCCACATGGCGGCCATCTCGGCCTACCATGTACCTTTTGGAGACCCAGGATCAGACTTTCCTCAGAGGGGTCCTTCATTTGAGAACCCCCATTCACATTCCTGCTCCTCCTTGGGATTTGAACTTTGTTCTCGAGAAGCTTACTCTGCCTCCCTTTGAGCCGGCAGCTTCAGCAGACTTGAAGTTCCTTTCTTGGAAGACTCTCTTCCTAGTGGCCATTACTTCAGCTCGTCGAATTTCCGAGCTTCAGGCCTTGACGTGCAAAATCCCTTATTTGATTTTCCACAAGGAACGTGTGACTCTGCACACCAACACTAAATTTCTCCCTAAGGTGGTGGCAGAATCTACGCTGACTCAATTGATTGAGCTACCTGCTTTCTTTATGCAACACTCCAAACAAGGGAAGTATCTCCTGCATACACTGGACGTTCATAGAGTACTGAGATACTACACCTCTCAGACTAAGGATCTCAGGAAATCTGATCACCTTTTTGTCTCTTTTGCTCACAAAAGAGAGGGCAATGCTGTTTCCAAGCAATGCATATCCAAATGGTTGGCTCACTGTATCACTTTCTGTTACGACAAGTACAACAAGACCCTACCGGGTCAGGTCAGAGGTCACTCCACCAGAGGAGTAGTTGCCCCTGCAGCTTGTTTCAAGAATGTGTCAGAGGCAGATATCTGCGCAGTTGCAACTTGGACTTCTGTCCATACCTTTATGAAACACTACAGTTTGGATATTGCCTCTCGCTTTAGAGCAGGCTTCAGGTTGGCTGTTCTGCAAGGTCTTCTTTCTTAAGACCCTTACAGCTGGAGGCTCTATTGGTTGGTAGTTTTCCTCCTCCCGAGTGCTTCTCTTTGTTCCAGACTGCTTGAGATTCATTCCTATATGTAATTACCTACTACTGCAAGAGCCCTATTGAAGTGAGATAGTACAGTTACGTAAGAACTTAACCGTAACAGTAGATCTTCGAGAGAGGCTATTGCAGTAGGTAATGCCTTCCCGCCCTTCATCCCCCTTAGCTTTTTCAGCTCCTTTTCCAGGGAGGAAAATATCCGCTTCTCTCTCTCTCGTCTTGCCTTTTTGGCCTTTGGCGGGAAAGAACTGGAAGGTGGGCGTGAGGGACTGCCTCTTTATACTGATGTCGCCTGACGCTAGTCATCTGACATGGGGGCGGTCCCCCGCCCACAGACTGCTAGCTAGAAATTTTTCAGTGGGGTCCTGACACCTGCCGGCTTCAGTCCTATATGTAATTACCTACTGCAAAAGCCTCTCTCGAAGATCTACTGTTATGGTAAGTTATTACGTAACTGTACCTTTTCATTTACGTTGGGCAGCTGTGGGTATAGAATGGGTGGGTACAGAATGGGCAGCACAGTACAATGCGACACAAGGAACGGCATAGCACATCCAGTCTGGCCATTTGAGTTTTGGCCATACACTTATAAACAACATTCACACAGGTAATGTAGAGCAATACTCAATCCAGCTCCTGCATGCCAGGGACAGACAGTCTTTGATAAGGTATAGGGTGCCCAGTTTAGGGCATGTCGTAGAGGATAATTTTCCTAAATCTAATGTGTAATCCAGGTTTTTGTTCAGGGTCAGGCTAACATATCTGTAATGGATAATGTTGTCCAGGAGGGAGCTGTTGACAGAGTGTATATTCAGAGAGGGTGTGCTGTGCAGCGAGCGAAGATGCATGGTAACTATCGCCCTGGGGTGGATGCCATCCAGTCTCATGGATTTGGTCTGTCTCCTCCCCGTTCTCCTCCCTATGAGCTTGAGCGCAATCAGTGTCACATACAGTACAGCATGACATAGCCACTCCTAGCACCAAGCATGTCGCAATGTTACATACTGTAGTGCAGTGCTGCACCCTCCCCCCCACCTACTCTCATCTCAAGCACATCCCCGCTGCCTATTGCTACACCTACACTATCTGCTTCCTGTACTCATCCCGCTCTCTGGTGAAGTAATGCCCACATCCAGGCATGCTGTGGGTACCCCACTGCATCCACCAGTCCTCCTGCTGCCCACTTCCCCCTAGGTGATTGCAAGCAACTGTCTCCTGCTTTTACTAGGCAGTAACTTCTTGTGACCACTCCAGTCAGTGACCTGATTTGTGAGGGTCTCAATGCACTAAGGCCCCCCATATTCAAATGGTTAGTGTGGCATCAACCATGTTAGTGCTACACTAACCAAGAATGGCATGATTGGATGGGGCGGGGTCATATTCAAAGGTCAATGGGGCACAGCACTGACCTGACAATGTGCTGGTGCTCAATACATCCCTGCACCCATGGAAATGAGGGATCCCTTTGCATACTGGGCACAGCAGTATATTCAAAGCTTTTGGCAGCGCTAAACAGCCTCTGTTGCAGTGTTGCTTAACATTGCCAAATCCTTACCAAGATCCTCATACACAGTTGTCTCCCGCCCTCAGTCACTGTTCCATCATGCAGAAGCAACTTTACCTTGTGTCCAGGTGGCAACACTCCCTGTCCAGTGGTCCTCCCGCCCTCCCATCCCAACCCCCAAATGACCATCTTCCCCTCTTGTGTCCCACCCATTCAGGACCTCTCACCTCCTTGGCCCCCCTCATCAAAGCTGGACAGTCCCCGAGACAGCGACCAGCACAGCCACTCAACTCACCATCTTGTCCGGCTGCCATCTGAATGAAAGTGAGCATGTTTACACACTCCCTGTCATTTAGATGGCAGACAGATTAGGTAGTGAGCGATGTTGCTGTGCTGGCCACTGTCTCATGGGACTGCTCAGCTTTGGTGAATGAAGGCAAGGGGGCATGAGTAGCAAGAGTGGGCGGAATGAGGCAGACATAATTTGAGGGACCACTGGACATCAGGAATTGTATATACCACATATAGAAGCAGCAATAGGGGTTGGGGGGACAACTGGACATCAGGGAAGGGTGCTTGTATAGAAGGGAGAGGTGATCGAGGGGCCCCACTGGACACATGACATTTTGCGGCATGCTAATGAGCCCATAATAGGCACGAAAATGGCTGTTAGTGCCTTGCATGGCCTATGGGCTTATTAGCACATCAGGGCTGAATATGGCTCACAGGAGCACTGGCACTGTCCCATTTGGGACACACTGTCTTCACTCAGCTCCTGCTAGCCATATTCCAGCTGGGGGGGCTGTGTCAGCTCAGCGAATAATCACTAAGCTCATATGTGTTACACTGTCATAGCCCCATATTCAGACAGTTAGTGTATACCCCAGTCAGAGCATGCTGTCTGAATATTGCCCCAAGCTGGTCATGCATCATCTCATGCACAGCACTGCAGGATGTGCTACGCACACTGCCGGGACTGAATATAGGGCCCTAAGAAATTACAGCTATTAGAACTGTGGCCCGTCACTTTTCCTTGCTGCTGGCAAACAACTTTGTAGATGCCTGGGAATCATTTTGTGACCCTATTAAGCCATGTTTGCTACTGAAAATCCTGCCTCATACACTGTACCTCCACTCAGCCTCACACAAGCTACATCTAATCTGATTCTTTGTTTGCAGAAAAGATGCACTAAACATCACCATTCAGAAACAATTCATGGAGCAGTCCCCTTCCAACATCCAACCAATCCTTACCACCTTCAAAAAATGTATCCAATTAGGTAGCCTGACAGCATGGGAGCCCTGCTGTCTCTTACCGTGTACCCCCAGTGCTAAACTGGATGATCTCACTGGCCACAGCAGCAGCCGCCGCCGTGGAGAACCCACTACAGTTCCCGCCATCCTCACTCTGGGATCCCACTGGATGAGGTTTCACGGGAATGGATGGTTGGGAGAGAAGGAGGGGCACTGCCTTGGCCAGTCTGTTTGAGCTGGAGAGACAGAGACTGGCCACTCCGTGACAATGGTGCACTGCAAAATTCGTGATCACGGCCTGTCGTCCTCTCAAAGCTTCAGTTCATGGCTTCAGGTCACTGCCAGCAGCTACAGTGCCTGGGCGAGAGATACCGTGGCCGCCGCTGTCAGTGTAATGCTCTGGTAATGCACACTCCCCTGCTGTCCCCATGTTGTGAGTAAGAAGCAACCAACCTCTTCCAGCTAGGATTGGCAGCGAGGCGGGAGAGGAAACAACCAGGTGGGTAGGGGGAAAGCAGCAGAAAGGACGAGAGCAGCATGGAGGACCACAATGGCGCACACACCAAATGGACAGGGAAACAGTATAGAAGACAGAAAGGGGTGTCCAGGCAGGACAGGGGACAAAGAAAACAGGGTGTGAGGCAAGGAGACAACTACAAGTGGTGAAGGGCAGAAACGGGAATAAAATGGAGCCCAAAGGGGGGGGCTCCGAGTAGGGCATGCACAGCACAACGGGGGATAAACAACCCTGAAGCATTGGCGGGGGAAGGAGTGGCAGCCCCGAGCAGGGCAAAGAGCCCACGGAAGCCACAGAATGCAGGACCCATGCAGAATATAAGGTACGGGAAAAGGGAAACTGTAATCAAAGGGGAGGAACAGGACGCTACAGGATGAGGGACACCAAGACAGGCGGAAATCAACACAGGCAATATGAGTGAGAATGGGAATAGGGGCGGTCCTGCACTCAGCTGCTTGCCAGCCGGCTTTATGTAAATGAAAGTACTGAAGCACTCATTGGGTGCTTCATTTCTTTGAAGTACACAAAGTTTATGCCCACGAAACTCTGACCACTGTCATACTCTACTTATTTATTGAAATTTTGGAATTACAATCCTTTGAGTCGAAGACTCCTTTGTAATGGCTCCAAGTCCATAAACAGAAACAACACAAAGTGACAAACTGTACATTGCTAACCAGGCAAACAATACATTAAGGCAATATAACATGGTTGAATCAGTACAGAGTAATTAGCTTGCTAGGTTAGTTTCTCACGGTTTCACTAGGGTTGTACAGAAACCCAGGGTCGTGTGGTGAGGGGGAGGATTGGTTGCTAGTTTTAGATGCTAGGATTTGGCCAATGGGTTGAGCTTAAGGTACCCAGAGCTTATGCTGGCCTGTTAGGGAGTTGAGGGAGGCATTGGATTCTGACTTCAGCCTAGTGTGGGAGGACAGGCTGAAGCAGCCACAAGTCTCAGAGTCCAGGAGAAATCTCTTGAGGCCTTTTTTCATATAGACTAAGGCTGGGGGCTTGGGAGATGGAGGAAGGGAGTTGATTAAGCCAGAGTGGTGCTCGATACCTGAAAAACCTTTGCCCTAGTGAAGTCCTACAGTGGGGGATTAAGAGTGTGGTGTTAGCCAGATTTCGAGGGGTGCTCCTATGAGGGGTTAGTTGGATGAGGGGGTGAAGACCTGAAGGTGATAGTTTCATCAGGATCTTTTTTACTTGGAGGCAGGTGTGGTACATTAGTCTCCCTTCAAAGGTCAGCCAGTCTGCTCGATTATAGAGCTTACATGTGTGGTTTAATCTTTCTGCATTAGTGACCAATCGGCAGGCTTTGTTAAGAGCTAATTTGATGCTATTTAGGGCTGTGTTATCGGCTGTGCCCATAATTGTAATCCATAATCGACAACAGATAGGACTGAGCAGGTAACAGCCAGTCTAAGCGCCGGGGGGAGGCAGTGCTTGTGCCTGTAAAGAATCCCCAGTCGTATGTTGGCAGAGGTGGAGAGGTGTTTAATATGTGAGTGGTAGGTGAGGGACGTGGCCATTGTAATGCACAGATACTTAAAGTTTGTGACCTGCTCGATTTGGGTGCCCTGTGGATTGGAGATAATTAGGCATTACTATTGGGGTTTTGGTGGTGAGCAAAGATCACAGATTTGGTCTTGTTGTAGTTATGCAGTAACCTGTGATCAGTAAACCAGGATTCAAGTTCTGGAAAGCAGCTTTTCAGGATATTTTGAAGGGAGATTGGATCTGAGTGTTTCCAGTATACAATGGCATCATTGACGTAGAGTAATAGTTTACTACTGCAGGCCTGGGGGAGGGAGTTGAGAAAGAGAGTGAAAAGTAAGGGGCCTAAGATTGACCCTTAGGGGACTCCAGAGTGAACAGATAGTTTGGCAGATAGGGTGGTATTTATTTTGACCTGTTGAGTCCAGTCTGAGAGATATTCTTGAACCAGGAGATTGCTTCTGGGGCAAGATGGAGGGAGGGTAGCGAGTGGATAAAAAGTGCATGACTAACGGTGTCAAACGCTTTGGTCAGATCCACAAAGACTGCCCCTGCTAGTGACCCATGATCTAACGCTTCATGTATGTAGGAGGTGAATTCGAGGAGGGCCGTAGTGGTGCTGTGCCCTGATCTAAACCCGTGCTGTTCTTGACACAGCAGATTATAGTTGTTCAGGTACTCTGTGAGCTGGTCAGCCACAATTTTTTTGAGCACTTTAGAGAAGGGGGGGGGATTGTAATGGGCCTATAGTTACAAGGATCAGTTAGGTTACCCTTTTAGGATAGGAGTGATGATGCCCCTTTTCCAGAGAGTTGGAAATTGACCCAGTATCAGAGAACAGTTTAGTATTTTGGTAAGGTGAGGCAAGGTCTCATCTAATGTAAGTCTGAGAATGTTAAGGTCTAGGGAGTCACTACTGAAACGCGAGTTGCTCAGTGCTTTGGTTAGGCAATGTTTAGCCTTGTTGCAGGAGATTATTCTCAGCCGAAAGGGAAGGCGTATATTAGGTGTGGAGGCACTAGAGGGACCGTTTGGGATAGGATCAAAGAAATTTTGTGGTAGGATGTGGCTAAGATTGGAGAAGGAGTTGTTAAGGACATTTGCTATGGTGTTAGGGTCCTGGGTGAGGGTGTCCTGATTGAGAATCTGTGTGGGGGATGGGGAAATGGGTTTCCAGCAGAGTTCCTTGACGTTGGTCTAGAATTTATTCCCGGCGCCCCATGTGGAGGTGAGTACTTGCTTGTAGTGGGTAGACTTAGCTAGTCGAATTGCCCAGGTGCACTTGTTTCTAGCCTCTCTATATAGCTGATGGTCAGAAGGGAGTTGGGAGTACAAAGCCCTATGCCAGAGATCGTCTCTGTGTTGCATCAGTTTTAATAGGGTGTGCGAGATCCACGGAGTATCCCTATCTTTTATTACTTGTGTAGTGAAAGGGGCAAATATGTCACAGGCGGTATTAAAGATTTTAATAAAGGATGTGAGGGCAGCGTCTACAGACATGGCAGTGTGAATGGGTGCCCAGTTACAGGAGGAGAGATAAAGTTTGAGACGACAGAGGGCTCCTTTTTTGAGGTGCCTCTGGGTGGATTTTTTAGATTGATTGGCAGTGGATTTATTTGAACAGCAGCAGGAGACAGGAGAGTGGTCATTTAGGACATCAGGGAGGACTCTTACTTTGTTGAGGTGGGTAGGTTTATTCGTAAGAATGAGGTCAATAAGGGTGGAGGTCCCAGAATTGGGATCAACCCTGGTAGGCGACTGGACTGCCTGGATAAGGTCATAGGCACGTATTGCATCTTTGAACGTGGCAGTAGCAGGGGATAACCAGTTCACATTGAAATCACCCCTTATAATCAGTTCACTCCTGGGGGGGGGGAGATGGCAGATGGTAGCCAGAATAGATTCAAAGGCTTGTTTCTGGTCAGAGGGTGGGATGTAGGCTGTCATAATGTACAGTGGTTTACCTGGGGTGCCTAGGGAGGCTTTAATTGTGATGGCTTGGGCACCGTGAGCCAGTGGGGGCAGGGGACAAGGAGGGGCTGGAGAAAGGTTCTCGCATATATGACACAACCACCCCTCTTTTGCCTGTCCTGTATGCTCTGAAGATGGAGTAATCTTTAAGAGTGACGTAAGCAACCGGGATTTTGCGGGAGAGCCAGGTCTCAGATAGTGCCAGTATGTTGGGGGAATGTTGGGTGATCCAACACTGCAGTTCAGTGAATTTCCTGGGTAGGCTGCAGATATTAATGGAGATTAGAAGTAGGCTTCTCTGCTCATGCCCCTTGGGAACACTGGTCGCTATTGGGCCAGGATTAGGGTGTACGTTGCCTGAGATTAGGAGGAGGATGGCCTGGCGGGCGTCTTTCCGTATCAGTTTGGGCTAGAGGTGAAGAAGTGTAGGTTAGATGTAGATTTGGTGTGCACAACTGGAGTGGTAATGGTGCGGACTAGTTGGGCTAGGGATAGGGAGGATGAGGGCTATTTAGAGGTGAATGCCTGAGGGGGTGGCGATGGTCCACTAAAGACATGTAAGGTGCAACTGGTGTAGGAGATAAGGTTAGTGCTGTGGAAAATAGGGGAATTGTTGTTAGGTAGCATGACTTGGTTGCATAGCTGCTGGTATGTGTATTTGGGCAGCTGAAGTGGTCTCTTGAGGCGCTGTGCCCTCAGGAAGAAAGGGTGGGAGTGAGAGAGGACAGTTAAGAAGAAGATTAAGGTGGTGTGGTTAAGGCCCAGGAGATACAACTCATGTTGCTGGAGGGAGGATTGTATATTAGAAGGTAATGGGAGGGAGCCTCTAGCGTTGACCTAGTATAAGCTGCAGATGACAAAAGTGGGCTGATTGGTTTTAGATGATCACGTGATTGTCACTGTAAAGCCTGATGTCGACCAAAGGGTGGTGGTAGGGGTGGCGGGACTCTGCTTGTGCTGGTAACAGAGACCGTAACAGCTGAATGGCAGGCCCCATGCGTACCTGGTGGCGGTGGGCTGTTGGGCGTGGATGAGGGTATCAATCTGACCTCGCGGTCCAACCTCCAGCAGCCCTTTGCTTCGATGGTGGAGGGCTACGGTGGAGACTCTCACAACCTCCTGGTAGGTGGTCCAGCTATGGACAGGAAACAGGGAGATAGACAGTGTTATTTATAGCAGCAGGAATATGGGATGCAACAAAGAGATTAGGTTGCAAGCCACAGTTTAAACAGAGCCTCCGCTCAAGATTACAGCGTAAAATGCGCCGAGAAAGCAGTTTTTCTACTCAGGGTTGATATCAGCATGAAGTTCGCTAATAACAGCCTTTAAATTAAATATCAAGACTTTAAATTAACTATTACCGTGAAATGCGGTTTGAGAAAGCAATTTTGCTAATTTGCTAAGTCTACTCAGAGTAGTTTCAGCATGCAGTTAAACATAACACTTTAACTTCTTCATAGAACTTTAAATTAAATACTACATGGAAACTCTGGATTGGCGCCAATACAAACAGGTTCTTAAGTCCATATAAGAGCAGGGCAGGCGATTGTGGCTACTGAGAAAAAGTTATCTCAGAAACACACTTTAAGTTATTGGTTATTTCAAAATCTGGTTTGGTGCCAAAACGCATTAACGGTCTTAAGGTCAATGACAGAGCAAGGTTGAAATCACAGTTAGTAAGTGTTGAGGCTTCTAATAAAAAACTATCTCCACATGTGTGGGGACAAAATCGCTAACTGCTACTATAAACGTTTTAACTGCTACTATCTATATGTAAAATTAAAGTCCTTCTGCTTGTGCTGGTAACAGAGACCGTAGCAGCTAAATGGCAGGCTCTGTGCGTACCTGGTGAGCGGTGGGCTATTCGGTGTGGAGGAAGGTATCAATCGAACCCTCGCAATGTCCTATCTCAGTGTCCTTTTGCTTGGATGATGGGGGAGGGCTACGGTGGAGACCCTCACGACCTCCTGGTAGGTGGTTCAGCTGGTGGCGGTGGGCTGTCGGGCGTGGAGGAGGGTATCAGTCAGTCCCTATAGCGTCCAATCTCAGCATCCCTTTGCTTTGATGTTGGGGAGGGCTATGGTGAAGACCCTCACGACTTCTTGGTAGATGGTCCAGCTGGTGAGCGGTGGGCTATTTGGCGTGGAGGAGGGTATCAATCGGATCCTCGTGATGTCCTATCTCAGCGTCCCTTTGCTTCGATGATGGGGGAGGGCTACGGTGGAGACCCTCACGACCTCCTGGTAGGTGGTCCAGCTGGTGGGTGGTGGGCTATTCGGCGTGGAGGAGGGTATCAATCGGACCCTCGCGATGTCCTATCTCAGCGTCCCCTTGCTTCGATGATGGGGGAGGGCTGCAGTGGAGACCCTCATGATCTCCTGGTAGGTGGTCCATCTGGTGAGCGGTGGGCTATTCAGCATGGAGGAAGGTATCAATCGGACCCTTGCGACATCCTATCTCAGCGTCCCTTTGTTTCGATGATGCAAGGTCATTGGTCTGTCAGGTCTGTCACGGATGAGCCCAATATAGATTGCTCTGCACTGGGCTAGTCCATGACACACCTCTGAAATACCGTTCTCTGAAGTAAAGCAAAATGTTTCTTGTGCATGAGCAAGGAAACATAATTATGAAAATACAGAGCAGCCTGGATAGATGGAAGTCCTCACCTGTTCTAAACCATCTATGTATCAAGATTCTACAATATGTATAAAAACCCACCACACAAGCACCACACAGTATACTAATGAGGCATGCCAGATGGCAAAAACAGTGCAGCTGAACACCCTTCCCCACATCTTGAGGTTGTAGATTGGTGGGCTGGCTTGAGGCAGGACTCTTGTAAGGACACTGACTTGGGAATACTGTTACTCTGCTTTCAGACTGCGCTAACCTAGAAATTCAATACAGTAAAACCCCACCAGTTATCCAAACCTTAATAGAAAATACAAAATCACACATGCCCACACAATGCAAAGCATCATGGGCTGCATATGCAAATCACCACATAATGTTATGCTGGTTCAACTTTAAGCAGAATTGCATGGTGCAAAACTGTGGTCTGTCTCCCAGCTTAACAGACTTAATCATAAAGTTCCCTTTCTTATCCAAAACCCCATTTATCCAAACATTTGTATTGTCCCTCAGCACATTTGGATAAATGAGGTTATCACTATATATAGGCTGTGCTTAACTGTGCATAACGTATCATGTCCTACATGTCATCTTCAGCTGGGGGGGGGGGGGGGGGGGGGGGGCAGGTCTCTGTAAGAGTACACCTGGACCCTAGAAGCAAGAAAGTACACGGGTGATAGTTTGGAGGTATGATTCTGGAGTAAGGAAGAGGAATCAAAAGCTGGGAAAGTGACAATTACTTTCCAATACAATCCAAACATAGATAATAGGCTATAGGATACCAATGTATCTGACCTCATTCACTATGTTTAGTCAGACAGACAGGGGCTGTGTTTTGAATTAAAAACTAAATGCTGCCTGCATCACATCAATAAATTAATGGAAACATTTTATAACTTCCTGCAAAAGGGTAAAAGCCTAAGGTTACAAAGATGAATTACATGCAGGCAAAAAACTTGAACCATCATGTGGAAAATCCACAGCATCGTGCGGTTAAAGCATTAATCATCCCATAAAAATTAGTCTCCAGTAATAGCCTACAGTTAACTTTATAGCAGGAAAAAAACAAGCATGTTCGTTAACTGCATTCTTTTCAGTGGTTTCTTGCTACATTATTCCTGACCCTGTAATAATATTTTATCAAAACTCCTTTCTGTGCTTTTTCCAACATTCTCTCTTCCACCCATTATAAGCTGGGCCATTCTCATAGCTTTCTTGGCAAGGACACAGACATGCTAACAGCAATTCTACTTATTATTATCCAGCTAGGTGTGCACCTCCCTTCCTCCTTTGGGTTGATTATGCCATGTACTGCCCCTGCCCAGTCTTCTTCAGTGAACAACGGAAACTTGGCTGAGTCAACAAGTATGGTAGTCTGTCACAAGTATAGGCATCTGAAGCAGATTACAAAAACACACTAAAATGAAATCAAAAATACAGAGTCTAAAGCAACTGGTGGTAAATTCATTCTTGCTGAATGTTTGAGCCCCCATGTACTATCTCAATTTACTTGACTAAAGTGGTCCCAGTGCACCTGTTAGCTGTTTTGTGCCCAACTTTGGTATACATATACATGTGGGGCATTCCAGGAATGGAGCACAGGGCAGAGAGGGGCTTCTGATTTCATACAAAGGAGCACTCCTCCTGCATAGATGATGGACTGAGGAGCGAAGCCTGGCAGCAAAATCAGAGCTCACATCGGAGCCAATAATCAGAGAGTAAGCTACGTCCCCTACCCCCTCATCAGCCAATCCAGAGCACCTAGCCCACTTTCTGGGGCTTCAAAAGGAAGAGGCCACAAAGCGGCCCCCCTGTACTAAGGACCCCCGAGACAAGGACAGCACAGCAGGGTCTGTCCACCAGAGTTAGCCCCACAAGGCAGCCGGTGGCCAGACACTCTTCAGTTCACAAGGGAGCAACAAAGGAGTAAGACAGGAGGCAGCAGGACATCAGGACGGTTTACCCTACACCAGAGGTAAGCTTCCTGTTTAAACTTCTGTAACTGCACACACACATTGCAAGGGAGAAAGGAGGGTCAGGGACACACAAGAAGAAGGGTATAAGTAGGAGTGAGAGAAAAAAAAGGGGGTAGTGGTGAGTTAGAGTCCAACAATAATTTGAGTATAGGTGAAACATCCTATCTAGTGTAGGAGTAAAAACGGGTTAAAAGAGAGCTAAACAATAACTGGCAGAGTAGAGGTGAGTTTGGGCAAGGGGTAAAAAGGGGTCTAAAGAAGACAAAACATAAAAACAGGCAAGGTAGGACATAGTTATATTGGGAATGGTACACTACAGTGGCTGTGGGGCGGCAGTCTTCAGGGGGACTTTCTGGAGACTGCGGTACTGCCCCACCTGCATGCACCTCTCTGGCCTAAGGAGGAAGGTTGCTAGACTCCAGGCCGAGCTGACTATGATTTGGGGTGCCTCTGTTCCCACCCAGGGACCACCAAGTCTGCCACCCCTGCCAAAGATGAGAAGCGGCTAGACTACGGTGGGCTCAGAAAGTGTGAGGGTGGTGGATCAGAGACACATCCCCCACATGGTACCACTATAAAATATCTATGCCACTCTGGCAGGGTGGGACTGTCCCACAGCGGCACCTGGAGTAGTGACCAAGGAAGATGTGAGGGTTCTCCACAGTGGAGACCCCAAGGTGGGTGATAGAGGACCCCAGAGGAGGAGGAGGAGGAGGAAGAAGCAAATTCTGGTGGGGGACTCAACTGTCAGGGGGATAGATTTGGGGGCAGGAAGGGAGGGGAAAAGGGCGGTTAGCTGCCTACCCAGCACCATGGCTTGGAGGGATGGGGAGCGGATCCTGAGGATCACTATAGGAAAGAAGGACAGGAGGGAGACCTGGATGTCATGGTCCACCTCGGGACCAATGACCTGGCTAGGGATGAGACTAGGACAGTACAGAAAGGGTTCAAGGAGTTGGGGAGGGGTCTTAAGCAGGTAGCATGCTCAGTGGCCTTTTGTGAGGTTCTACCTGTCTA
The DNA here is from genome assembly GCA_016271365.2 of Neoceratodus forsteri. Classification (NCBI taxonomy): domain Eukaryota; kingdom Metazoa; phylum Chordata; order Ceratodontiformes; family Ceratodontidae; genus Neoceratodus; species Neoceratodus forsteri. Next base: position 430,190,431 of record CM028130.1, read on the forward strand.
TGAGAGGGGGAAGGACAGGGTACTCCACACCAGAAACTTCAACACATGGTTGAAGGAATTGTGCAGAGAGGAGGCGTTTGGCTACATTGGGGATTGAGGTCCACCTGGAGGGATAGAGGCCTATACAAGGGAGGTGGCCTGCATCCATCCGGGAGGGTAACCACAGTCCTTAATGAACGGTTTAAATGTTACATTGATGGGCATTTAAACTAGCCAAGGGGGTGACAGAAGGAAAAGGGGAGTCATAAACTGTCCCCTTCCCCCCAAACTGAAGCAGGCAGTATGGAGAAACGACAGGGAAAGAAATCCCCAAGCGTAACAAACAAAGAAGGAAATAAAGTGGTAGAAGTGAAGAAAAATGGAACTGAGAGCAGAGGGATAAGGAGAGATGGTAAAAGGGGAAAGGGAACTATAACAAATAGGGTGGTAGCACATCCTGGAAGGCCATGTGTGCAAATGCTCAAAATATGGGAAATAAAATTCTGGACCTAGAGGCCATCATGGCAGAGGCTGACCTGGACACTGTCACCATTATCGAGTCATAGTGCAATGAGAACCATAGCTGGGATACAGCCCGACCAGGTTACACTCTGTTCGGAAAGGACAGGGTGGGAAAGAAAGGGGGGGTGGCTGTTTCTGTGAGGGATAACATAAAGGTTACTGAGATACAGGGAAATCAGGAAGGGGTGGAGATACTATGGGTCACCCTAGAAACAGGGAAGGGAGACGCTATTTGCACTGGTGTGATATACAGACCACCAACACCAGGTTGGGGGGAGGGTTGGATAAGGTTCTAGAGGAAGCCATCCAAAAGATGGCAAACAAAGAAGAGGTTCTGCTGGTGGGGGTCGTCAATCTGCCAGATGTACACTGGAGCATCCCAGCTACAGCTAGAAGCAGGGATATCCTGGACTCCCTGCAGGAGGCATTCCTCAGGCAACTAGTAAAAGAGCCCACTTGCGAGGGAGCAGTACTGGATTCTCTACTCACCGATGACAGTGTTGAAGACATCACAGTGAGTGGCCACCTGGGGACCAGTGATCATCGTCGTACAGTGTGGTTCAATGGAAGTACTGCAGTAGAATCGATCCACACAAAGGCAAGGGTCCTGGACTTCAGGGAAGATGATTTTAAAAATATGGGGAATGCCTCAGAGATGCCCTGGCAGAGGGGGAGGACTTGGGGGAGTGGAGGAAAAGTAAGCAAATCTAAAAGGAGGGACAGCGAAGGCAACAAACCTCTACATCAGACAAGTAAGCAAATGCAGGAAGAATAAACTCTGGCCAAAGCCGATAGTGTTGCAGGTGAGGAATTTGGGGTAAAAATAGGGAAAATTTGTTTTGTGATATTTTTACACCAAATTTTCAACATAGTCTTGTTAAGTCCCCGCCACATGAAGAAGGGCAGAGAAAATGTTCAACTTCTGGCCTAAAGGTGATTTTGCACAGAGACAGCAAAATCAACTTTCAGGATGCAAAAACACATTTTGGTCTGGAATTGAAAAATGACAGTTGTCACATTTACGAGGTGCTGTAAGAAATCTATGTTGTAGATCTGGGGTAAAAATATTAAAAATTACCAAAGTTATAATCCTGTGTTCGCAAAATTCAATGGCGGCTCATAATTTCATACTTTTTTAATATTTTTGTGCCAAATTTTCAACACAGCCTTCTTATTACCCCACCTTATGAACAAGGGCAGAGAACATTTAAAACTCCTGCCCAACAGGTGATTTTGCGCAGGGGCCACAAAATCACCTTTCAGGATGTAAAAAAACATTTTGGCCACAGTTTGAAACAAGCATTTGTCAATGTCGAATGTTTGCTTGCTGGCATTGGCAGTGGTAGTGTAGAAGTTACAGAGTTGCGTAATAGGAATGGCAGTGAGGTACTGAACTGAAGCCAACCCCACCACCACCCTGCAGAGAGTGACAGGCACTGGGGTGTGCCTTTGGGTCATCAGGCATAACTTGACCGCCATTTCACCACACCACACCCTGCAGACACTGACAAGTGTCACGGTATGCCTTAGGGTCTTTGGCCCTTATGTGCACCCCATTCCATCAGGAAGTACGGTGAGATGGGTGTGGTATAGGAGAATGGGGTGAACTTTGGGGCCGAAGACTCCAAGGCATACCTCGATGCCTCTCACTGGCTGCAGGGTGTGGAATGGTATGAGCATTACAGGCAAGAATCTACAAGTCACATCCCTGATGCCTGTCATTCTCTACAAGGTTAGGCGTTATGGTTGGAAACCCTAATACCTCAGGCATTCATTGGTATTTTCACTTCAAATTTTTAACATGGTTTTTTTGTGACCCCACCTCATCAACAGTGGCAATATCAGTCTGTTAGTCGAAAGCTGCTTATGCACAGTGACTACGGCATGTAGCACCACAGGTGCAAAAACATTCCGAACAGGATGTAAAAAATGACAGCTGTACTGTTCATGGGGAGGTGTAAAAAATGTCAATGTTGCAAACCTGCAGTAAAAATATTAAAAAAACTGGTGAAGTCATGAGCGTGCATAGAAACTGTGCAACGCACACCCGTAATGTAATTAGTTTGGGGATTTTTTTACAGCAGATTGTCAACACAGGCATTTTGGGACCTCCGATCATGAACAATGTCACTGTGATTTTCTTTATCTGTTCCGAACAATGATTTCCCACAGCGACCATGCATCTTTGCGCTGAAAGTGTGAAAACACATTTTGGCCATGTTGTGAAAATGACAGCTGTACTGTTCATAAGGAAGTGTGGAAAAATGCCACTGGTGAAAATCTAGACTGAAAATATTACAAAGTCATGAACTTACGAGGGTGCGTGGAAACTGCGCAATGCTCACTCGTAACACAGTCATTCTGAGGACTTTTGTCACCAAATTTTCAACATAGCCACTTTAAGACCTCTGCTCATGAACAGTGTAACTGTGATTTTCTTAATCTATCGAAACATTGCTTTACTTTACGACTGCACCATTATGCGCTACATGTCTTGAAAACACATTTTAGGCGACATATGAAAAATGGCAGCTGTACTGTTTATAAGGAAGTGTAATAAAATGGCAATGTTGAAAATCTGGAAGTGAAAATATTGAAATCGCAAACATACGGCGTGCGTAGGAACTGCATAGCGTATGCTGGTAAAACATGATCATTTTAGGAATTTTTTCACCAAATTTTCAACATAGCCATTTTAAGACCTCTGCTCATGAACAGTGTCACTGTGATTTTCTTAATGTGTCCCATACATTGGTTTCGCACACCGACTGTGCCATTGTGCACTACATGGGTGGAAACATGTTTTGGGCAAGATGTGACAAATGACAGCTGTACTGCTCATAAGGAAGTGTAATAAAATGGCAATGTTGAAAATCTGGATTGAAAATATTGAAAATTCGCAAACTTACGAGCGTGCATAGGAACTGCGAAACGCACGCTCGTGAAAGTCATTTTTAGGGATTTTTTCACCAAATTTTCAACATAGCCATTTTAAGACCTCTGCTCATGAACAGTGTCACTGTGATTTTCTTAATGTGTCCCATACATTGATTTCGCTCACTGACTGCGCCATTGTACGCTACATGGGCGGAAACATATTTTGGGCAAGATGTGAAAAATGACAGCTGTACTGCTCATAAGGAGGTGTGGTAAAATGATAATGTTGAAAATCTAGAGTGAAAATATTGAAAATTTGAACTTATGAGCCTGCAAGACTCTGCTACGTTAGTAAAACGATCACTTTTAGAATTTTTCACAAATTTTCAACATAGCCATTTTAAGATCTCTGCTCATGAACAGTGTTACTGTGATTTTCTTAATTTGTCCCATACATTGATTTCACTCGACTGCACCATTATGCGCTACATGGTAGGAAACACATTTTGGGTGAGATGCGAAAAATGACAGCTGCACTATTCATAAGAAGGTATGGTAAAATTGCAATGTTGAAAATCTGGAGTGAAAATATTGAAAATTCGCGAACTTACGAGCCTGCGTAGGAACTGCACATCGCACGCTCGTAAAACAGTCATTTTTTGGAATTTTCCCACCAAATTTTCAAAATAGGCTTCTTGAGAGCCCACCTTATGAACACTGGCAGTGTTGTTTCATTAATCATTCCGGAAAGGTGATTTCGTGCAGTGGCTGAAATCACCCTTGAGCTCAAATATAACATGACAGTGACAGCATTCATGAGAAGGGGTCCCAAAACCCATGTTGAAAATTTGGAGCAAAATTCCAAAAATGCCTGAGATATGCAATAAAGTTGAAAAAACCCTATCTATCCCATTATACAGCTTACGGCATTTCCTCAGTTAGTGGGCGGCTTTGAAGAGTGCAGGCGTGTTCCTGGTCCACGAAGATTATAAAGTGCCGAAGTCCGAAGTAAGTATGGGAGTGAGAGTGTGTGGGGAGGCAGGAGTGCGCAGTGAGAGGTGCGGGGTTGTGGGAGGGGCAGGGAGAAGCACCGAGGACAGTTTTATTTCCAGTTTTTTTTTTTTTAAGCAGCGGCCTGGGACATTTCCCACGCTGGGGTGGGCTCCCAGCGTGGTACAAGACAACTGGTTGGAGGCGTGGAGCTGACGGGGTGGGCACCCCAGTCTGCCATAGCATCAGTTGCCACGCTGGGGTGGGCTCCCAGCGTGGCACCCTGTACTCTGGGGGGGGACAGTGGAGCTGACAGGGGTAGGCGCCCCGTCGGCTATCACGATGAGTTGCCACGCTGGGTGGGCGCAGCGTGGCATGTGAAAGCTTTTGGGGTGGGGGCGCAGCACAGCTGACGGAGATTGGGCACCCTGGCTGTACAGTGTGTGCGTGGGGGGCCATGCGCGGTGTGCCTCACGTGTGTGTGTGTGTGTGTATGTGTGTGTGGGGGGAGGCGCGCGGGGCAGGTGATAACTTATCGCTGCTCACTGGGCGTAGATCCCCCTTTCAATTGCTCTCCAGTGCATTTTGGAGCTGTCATAGAACAGCTCCAGCATCAATGGAGGACTGAGAGCCGTGCCTGCCAACACACTGACTGAATTGGAAGAGGGGGTGACACACCTCCGAAAACTTGGATGATGGCACTATGTTTCTTGCACATGCGTGCAAGCAAACATAAAAATGGCAGTTGTCACATTCATGAACTAAGATACAGTATGTCTTTGGAGAGTGCAACCATTATAATGAAATAAACTGTTTATAATAGAGTCCATGAGCTGCATGGTATACTGAATATTAGTAGTCCATAATATTAATTGTCCAGTTTTCTTCTCTATAAATAGGGACAGAAATACCATGCTTAACCAAAGTAAGTACACTTAATAGTGTTAAATAAGAAAGAACATATCAGGCTCAGTAACCTACAGTACATTCCGCTAGTAAAGGTGCTCAAGCATTGTGAGAAAACATGCACCAAAATGCAGTAGGAACATCTTATAACCAACTGTTATCATAGAACCCCCCCTGATCTAACTAAATGGGTTGAGACACAGCTATGGGGCAAAAAAAAAAATAAAGCTAAGAACTCTCTACAACCCAAGTCCCATTTTGTTATATAGACCAGCTGGGAAAAAAAGGAATAAATACCATACTTAACGGGTTGAGGAAAGGCATCTCTTTTAACTTAAAAATTACCCCCCCCCCGTGTACCATTACCAGTTCAGTCCAAGTGCCCTCCCTAAAATATTAGTGCCTTTCACGTAGCCTCTTCATCAGACGATGGGTCATCTTCCTCGTTGTCTCTCTTACAAGATGGAGCATTCTGTTGGCTCCCGTTAAGAGCCTCCGCTGGTTCTGAAAAAAGAAAAACTTTGTTCCGATGGACGATCCTCAGTTGAGCTGGGAAAATCAGGCTGTGAGGTATTCCTGCCTCGCATAATAGTGCCCTCACTCCATCGAACCTTTTCCTCCTCTGCCTTGTGGCATATGAGAGATCATGGAAAAGCTTGATTTGCTGACCATCGTAGAGCAGGGTTTTCTTCCTCCATGCCAACGCTAAGAGATAATACCGCAATCCCACTCCATCCATTACCATCACAACAGTGCACAGGGCCTCTGGATTGTCCTGACGGCCCTGAAAAGCAACCCGGTAAGCCTTTTGGATTTTCTGGACTGTCAGGTTTGCTTCCTCTCCCAGCTGGTTCGTGATCCATTCCTGCAGGAATAATATCAGGTGGTCCCCCTCACAGCCTTCAGTTAACCCCAGGATCCTAACATTATGGGCCCTCGACTGGTTCTCCAACATTTCAAGCTGAGAATAGATGTGCCTTTTTTTCTTTTATCACTGAGGCCACAGTCCCCATAGCAGCATAGGCAGTTTTAGTGGCTGCCGCCAATGCCAGAGTGACTGTATCAAGGGTGGACTCAACAGCGATCACACGAGCAGTGAAGGAATCAAATTTTGTAGATAGTCCCGCCACTGAGGAAATCAATTGATTTAGTTTAATCCCCAGGGTCTGCAGAGTCTCCTTTCCTGTTCCCTTCTCATGGTTGGGTTCTCGGCCCAACGTCACCCTTGTGGCAGATGCTCCCCGAGTTGTCCTTGTTCTAGCTCTTTTGCCCAAACGTTCATCCTTACGAGGATTGCCCATCTCTTACAGCAGTATTTCAGCTTCTCAATTATATCATATTCATCGCACCAGTAGGAGACTGACTGACCAAAAATGTAGATATTTTGTCAGGTGTTTACAGAGCCTTAAAGTTCAGCCACCATATTGCTCAGGCTCCACAGCGACCCCTCCTCAACATAGCCTTCTTATGACTCCACCTCATGGACAAGGGAGAGAATATTTTCAACTCCTGCCAGAAAGGTGATTTTGCGCAGGGACCATGAAATCACCTTCCGGGGCAGATCAGTTGTTCATGAGGTAGGGTCCCAAAGCAGACATGTTGAAAATCTGGGCCAAAGATATGCAAAAATGCCCAAGTTATGGCACTAGATTCAAAACTCCCACTGAAATACATTGAATCGCATACCTGTTTCTTCATTTCTTGGTCCGGCTTTGAAGACTGAAGATGTGTCTGTGGTCCAGAAGGATTACAGCATTGGACCACTGATTGGTAAGTAAGGGCTAGGGAGGGTGAAGTGGTGGGTGTTGAGTGGTAGGGTCGGGTGGGGGATAGTAACGGCACAAAACACATCAATGGACAGTTTTCTTTTTACTGGTTAAAAAAAAAAAACAAAGAAAAAATGACAGAGGATTCCTGATCATGACACTGGGGTACTGGGCACTCCCAATGTCACTGTTGTGTTTCTTGGGAAGGGAGGTGCTGAGAGGGAGGGTTGGGTAGGGGAGGAAAAAAACATAAAAGGTCACCCAGAACATGATCCACGACACTGGGGTTGGGCACCCCTGTGTCACTGTAGTGTTCTTGGGGGTTGCTGAAAGGAAGGGTCTGGTGGGGAGATAATTAAAAAAAAGGAATTGGCAGTTCTGGCCACGATTGTGACACTGGAGGATTAGGCACCCCAGTGTCATTGTAATATTTCTGGGGGTAAGGTGGGGTGGTGGGTGCTAAGAGGGAGGGTTGGGTGGGGGGATGTGAATAATTAAAAAAAAAAAGGAATTTGGTGGTTACAACGGAATACAGAAAAGTCCACCATGTCCAAGATGGCCACTGCACAGTACTGCGTATGCACTAGTGGTCGCACATGCGCAGTAAAGTTTTACAGCCATCTTGGATACAGCAGAGTGTGCCATGTTCTGCTGTGACTGCCCACAGACAAACAAATTAGTGCAGTGCGACTGCCACTGTCAACAGCGAGTGGAGTGCTTCACGGTCACGGAGGTGACTGTGTTGCAACTCCAACATGTTGTTTGGTTGGAAGGAATGCGCTGCCTGCTTTTTTGATAGCAAGAAGTCTGCAGAGCTACGCCCACTGCAGCACTAAAAAAAGACCACTATGGCCGGGAAGGTAAGAGCAAAAAAGTTAGCATTCAGGAGGTATAAGGAGACACAGAGGAAGATAGAGAGATGTATCGAGAGAAACTGAGGGAGGCTGGGAAAGCAATTAGGAATGCAAAGGCAAAGACAGAGGAGAAAACAGCCCAGGCAGTGTACAAAGGGGACAAGGTATTTTTCAGGTATGTAAGTGAAAAGAGAAAGACCAGGGGAGGGATAGTAAGGCTTAGGATGGAAGCAGGGGAGAGAGTGTGAGTGTGTGTGTGTGTGTGTGGCCCAGGAAAAAGCTGACATCTTCAACAAGTACTTTTGTTCAGTGTTCACAGAAGAAGGGGGAAGGAGAGAAACCACAGATAAGGGCCAGCAGCATCGAGGAAGGGAGGTAGATACTAGTCCATTTACAGAGGAGAGGGTTCTGAGGGAACTTGCAAATCTGAAAAGGACAAGGCAATGGAACCTGATGGGGTGTATCCTAGGATATTGAGGGAGCTCAGGGAGGTGCTGGCTACATCTCTGACAGCCCTGTTCAACTACTCACTGGAGATGGGAGTGGTTCCAGAGAACTGGAGGAGGGCAGATGTAGTCCCAGTTCACAAAAGCTGAAGCAAAAAGGAGGCTGACAACTACAGGCCAGTCAGCCTGACTTCGGTGGTGGGGAAAATAATGGAATTACTACTGAAGGAAAGGATTGTGGAATATCTGGAATCCAGTGGCCTTCAGGATCTGAAGCAGCATGGATTCACTTGGGGGAGATCATGTCAAACAAATCTGATATGATTTCTTTGACAGGGTGACCAGGGTATTGGATTACGGAGGAGCAGTGAATGTGGCCTACCTAGATTTCAGTTCAGCATTTGACACCGTTCCACACAGGAGACTCATAAACAAGCTAGGAAGCCTAGGAGTGGGTCCTAGGGTGGTAAACTGAGTGAGAAATTGGTTGGGGGGACAGGAGATAAAGGGTGGCGGTAAATGGGATTCACTCCAAGAATGGGAGGGTGACAAGCGGGGTGCCACAGTGACAGTACTGGGACTGGTCTTCTTTAATGTCTTGATTAGCAACACTGCAGAGGGGCTAGAAGGAAAGCTATGCCTCTTTGCAGATGACACTAAAATTTGTAATACAGTAGACACTCCAGGGGTGGAGGAAAAAATGAATAGTGATCTAGGGCAGTTAGAGGAGTGGTCAAGGGTGCTGCAGATAGGTTTCAATGGAAAAAAGTGCAAAATAATGCACTTGGGGCACAGAAACCTGGAGGGATAGTACAAAATGGGGGGGCACTAACCACCACCAAACAGGAAAGGGACAGTACAGTTACGTAAGAACTTACCGTAACAGTACATCTTCGAGAGAAGCTCTTGCAGCAGGCCAGCAGTGGTAGGACTAAGCTACCAGGTGCCAGGACCACGCAGAAAACTTTCTGGCTAGCAGTCTGCCACAAGGGACTGCCCACCACATACGTCAGCAGCTGATGTCAATATATCCTATAAAGGTGGGCAGTCCCCCACATCTACCTCAGTTCTCCCGCCGAGACCCCAAGCAGGCAACAAATGGAGTACCAAAGAGGTTCCTCACAGCCAAAGAAGAAAAGGCAGAAGTAGTGCAAAAAGGAACAAGAAACAGCAGGGGAAGGAGAGAGGGAAAGCAGGGCCTGCCGCAAGAGCTTCTCTTGAAGATCTTACTTCAAGGAAGACTCTTGCAGCAGGTCAACACTGGTAGGACTGAGTCACAAGCAGTTCCCAGTAAGACCAGGAGAAAAACACTGGGAGAAGGACAGATCAGCAGTCATGAGCTCAGGGGAGAAGGCACTGTAGCAACGGAAGGCCGAAATTGGCCCTGCGCTGAGATGGTTCAACATAAATTTCAACACCACCTTGGGAAGAAACTTAGGGTTAGTACACAAAGACACCCAGTCTGTGAAAAACCAAATAAGACTCCTTACATATCAGAGTCTGCAGCTCAGAAATCCTTCGAGCAGGAGTAACAGTAGCCTCCCTTACTTGCCATCCTACCCACCTCCAAGCTCACCCATCTTCTTCCTTCTACTGCCATTTACCCTCCTTCCAATCTGTTTTCAATAACTAGTCAACCTCTTCTAACTGCCTACCTAGTACTGCCGATATATAAGGAATCCTGTATAATATAATTGGCACTGTAAGCTGCACAATATTTTACCATGTATTACCATCCTTTTTCTGTCATACTTAATCACCTGTAAATACTTATTAAATAATCCTGTACCGTGTATATATCATACCTTCTATTTATTGTGTATCATTTATATTGCACATGTCTCTTATATTCTATTTGTATGTTAAGGACCCCGTCATAAATGAGCCTGCTCAATATTGTTTTTTCCTGCTAATAAACTTGACTAATAGCAACCAAAAAGAGCACTTTCCTTGACAGAAAGTACATTTTGCAAATTGTGGCCGGTTCAAAGGGAGGTAAAGTGAGTTTCTCCAATATAAAATTGAGTTCCCATGGAGGAACCGGGTCCCGAATGGGAGGTTTCAGATGCAAGATGCCCTGCAGGAAGGTGCGGGACACTCAAGCTGGGCAACAGCTTTGCCCTCGACAGGTGTATGGTACGCAGAGATGGTGGAAAGATGCACCTTTAGGGAGGAGTACCCCAAGCTGCAGTCTGAAAGGGAAAGAAGGTACTCCAACACCTGATTCACCAGGCAGATGAATGGGTCCAATTGGCATGTAGCAGCCCAAAAGGTAAAACACTTCCATTTCATAGTGTCAGTGGCTCTGGTGGAGGGTTTCTAGCAGCCACTAGGACATCTTTGACCCGAGATGAAACCCCAAAGCACGAAATAGCTAAGTCCACAGGAGCCACGCATGGAGATGCAGGGACTTTAGGTCAAGATGGACTAGGGTGCCCTGGTCCTGGAAGAGCAAGCCGGTGCACAGGGGCAAAGGCACTGGAGGTTCCACCGCCAACTGCTGCAACAAGGGGAACCAAATCTGATGCAGCCAGAAGGGAGTTATGAGAATCACCTCTGCCCCTTCCCACTGGAGCTTAAGCAGAACCCTCTGTAGGAGCAGGAAGGGAGTAAAGGCACACAGAAACCTCCCCTTCCAGGAGAGGGACAATGCATCTCACCAGAAAACTCCTGGCCCTGGATTGAGTGAGCAGAAAAGCGGCAGTTTTGCGTTGAGTGGGGATGCAAAAAGGTCCAACCCTGGACGACCCTACCTGTCAATGAGACCTTCGACCACTGAGGTTAGAAGAGCCCGTTCGTGAGACTGCGACCTGAGGTGCCTGAGACTGTCCGCCAAGACATTTTGAACACCTAGAATATGTATGGCCGAGAGCTCCAGATTGTGCTCCATGGCACAATACCAGACTCTCATCACCTCCCAACACAACGCGTAAGAATGGGTCACCCCCTGCTTGTTAATATAATACACCACACACATGTTGTCCATCTGCACCAGCAGCGGACTGGGAAGGAGATGAGTCTGAAAGGCCTGCAAAACATTAAGGACCGCTCTCATCTCCAGGACACTGACATGGAGACCCTGTTCTATGTCTATCCAGGTACCCTGGGTCTTGTGATTGGCCAGATGAACACCCCATCCCAGGCCGAATACGTCTGTTGTGAGAATCTGACAGGGGTTACCAGCTGAAAGAAGACTCCCCGAAGAAGGTTGCCTGGATCCAGCCAAAATGACAGAACTCTTCAGACCAGGCTGAATCCCTGGACCAACTGGTCTAGGTCCCACTGGACCTGAAAGAGCCACTGAGGAACTTTATTCTATCTCCTGTGTGATCTATTACTGTGTGTTCTACTACTGCACTGAATTTGTGTGTACCTTTTTTTTTTTTATATCGACTTTCTTTCTCCCTCCTCTGCAGAGTGGGTTGGCAGGTCATCCGGCCACCGGCACCAACACCCCTGGACCCGGTCTGGTCAGCAACTCGCTCTCCTCCACACAGGCTGGCACTTTAGTGTCCCCCGTTTGGGACCCGGATCCAATACCTGGGGGGGGGGTGCACATCTCTGGGTCCTGGTGGCACGGTGTATGGCCATCAGCTGCCATGAACGCCTCACGATTTTCCACCTGGTTTTACACCCTTCTAGAGCCAGATGTGCAATGACGTCAGTGCACTTGCATGCCAACATCCGCCATGCTCTAGCCCACCCTTCTGTGTGACATTTCTTAGTGCCCCCAACTTCTGTCAGGTGCTGCTGCAGAGCAACGCAAGCCCCTTTACCCACCCCAGAGAGAGGAGAGCCATCATGGGATGCTCCATCCTCTCCCTCCCCTGCGGACCCCCGACAACCGGAGTCCGCTCCTGAATCTGGGTCACCGGCATGGCGCAAGGTGTGGCATCCAGTGCCTCAACCCTCAGCACCACCAGGCTGATTAAATTTGTGTGTACCTTTGCTTTGTAAGTAACCCGGGTCGCCCCTAAAAATGGGTCTCCATTGTCTCTGGGTTTACCCAGTTAACAAAATTCAGTAAATAAATAAATGTGCAGGCGGGCCAGGGGGACCATGGCAATGGCTGCTGCCTCGTGGCCCAGAAAGAACAGGTAAACTCTGGTGGGGACCTGATGACTGGAGGAAACCAGAGGGGCCTGCTCCATCAGTCACTCGCCCTGTCCGTGGGCAAAAAGGTCTTGCCCTGGGAAGTGTCCAGGATCAGTCCTACGTATTAAAGGTGCTGGCACAGAGAGAGGCAGGACTTCGGCAGATTAACAGTGATCCCCAAGGCCTGGAAGAGGTGAAAACTGTGTTCTAGAGTCTGAACCAGGCGGTCCCTGAAGGGGGTTGTTAGCAGCCAATCGTCCATGTAAGGAAACACGTAGAAGCCCTGCCTCCTCAGAGTCACCACCACTACCACCAGACACATGGTAAACAAACTGGGGGCTGAAAAGAGGCCATAAGGGCGGGCCGGGAATTGAAAATGGGCTCCCTGAAAATGGAGGCTGAGAAAGTGACGATGGGCAGGAAAAATCTGGATGTGCAGGTAGGCATCCTGCATGTCCTGACAGCAGAGCCAATCCCCCTGGTACAAAAGGGGTAACAGTCCCAGGCAAGTGACCATCTGTAAGTGTCTGTACTACTCAATGCACAGATTCAGATGGCTCAGGTCCAGGATGGGCCAAAGATCCTCGATCTTTTTGGGGACAAGGAAGAAGTGGGAGTACATCTCCCTTCTCCAGAGAGCTAGAGGGATTGGCTGTATGGCTCCTTTCTGAAGAAGAGCCTGAATTTCCTCTTAGATCAGGGACTGGTGGGCTGGGGGACAAGAGTAGTTTACCGGAGGATTTTCTAGAGGCTACTCCAGAAACTCCAGCATGTGACTGTGCTCTATGATCCGAAGCACCCAACTGTCCGTGGTCAGTTCCTGCCACTCTGTTAGGTGGAGGGAGAACTGACCCCCGACTGCCTCCCCAAGACTGTCAGTCAGAGGAGTGGGGTCGGCTAAAGAGTCAGGAGATTGGGGGCGGGTGTGAGAAGGGCAGCCTCGGGTGCCTGAGGGGCTCTAGTAGCAGCAGCTGGAGGAGCCAAGGTGGCCCTGTGCTTGACCTGGCCTTTAGCAGGCTGATTTCGGGATTGTTTATGGAAGAACTGACAAAAGGATGGAGGTTGGCCCACTCTAGGCTGAATATGGTAGAGCGAATGAACTGTCCTAAGAGCCCAACCCGAATCCTGAAGGGTGGAGATTATGTCTTGAATATCTCTTCCCTGAAGAGGATAGAGCCCCGAAGGGCAGGGCATCCAAAATGCTGGATTGCACATCCAAGGTGAACCTGGATAACCGGAGCCACAAATGGCGCCGGAGGCAAACCCTAGCCACCACCCTTTACCCAGAGGTGTCCATGGTGTCGTAAGCAGCCCACAAAACGTGGCTGCCATTATCAGAGCTCGACTTCAATAACTGGGTGAGTTGCGTCTTAGAGGGTCTTCAGGTAAGTCCTGCGCCAAGCCTTGGCTTGGTCCCAGAGGACATTCTGATATTGGACCATATGGGCCACGTAACTGATGGCCCAGATAGCCAGGATAGTGAACATGAAAACTTGCTTACCCAGGTGGTCCAACTGCCTGGACTCCCTGTCTGGGGGGAGGGCACTGAGGTGCTTTGGCCTTTTGGTACAGTTATACACCATGTTTGTGACCACTGAAACAGCTTTAGGGTGGCCCATTAAAAAAGGCTTACCAGCAGGGGCATGGTAAAGGCAATCCGCCTTCTCAGGCAGCAGAGGGGTAAAAGAGGGGTGCTTCCATGCTGCCTGATGATGTCTTCATAGGAGTCAATCAGGGGTTGCACCACCACCATGAGGGCATTCCACTGTCTCAAATAAATAGCCAGGCGACGCCTCTCTGGGTCCTGTTCCTCTGTTTCCCAGCCCATAATGGACTGGATGTGGCGCTTGACATCCATAAAAGACGGAACATCGGGGTTGGGATTTAGGAATCTCCCTAGGAGGGTCTTCGCCATCCAAAGATTCCCCTGGCAAGGAAGAAGACACGGAACAATCTGAGTCATCCTCATTGGTCTCGCTGTCTTAGTCAGATGCTGGCGGCATGCGCTTGTCCTGACAAAAGCCAGAGCTGATGCTGGGTCAAAACCTGGAGGACCCCAACATAAGGGGTTAATCTGGCCCAACCCAGTTGGGTCCTGGGGTGGTGGGTCCCGGGGGGAACATCGGGGTGACGGCGGAGGCAGTACTGTGGGGGTCTGCCTCTGTACAAAAGACCACCACACTGTGAATAGGGCACTGTAGTCCACCAGAGGTGGAGTACTGTATACCGGTAGATAGGGATAAGAAGGCGCCGGATAAGGGTACGATGGCAGTGGTGCTGGCAAAGGGTACCCTGGAATAGGGCCACCCGGCACTGGCTGAGGATCCAGTGTTGGGGCAGCAGGTGTGGGCTGCAGAAGGGATGGCATTGGGCCCACAGGCTGTGGCAGTGACAGTGCTGGTGGTGGCCCAGCTGGTGTTAGCCGGAAGCGACTGGGAGAAAGATCCACTGGTGCAGGACTAGCTGAAGAAGCAGTGCCTGGGGGGAAGGAGACCTCCCAGGTGAAGGCAGAGGTGTTGCTGGTGTAGAAGGAGTGACGGTAGCCTGCTGCAGGCACTGCTTTGCAAGTCTGAGATCGGGCTCCGAAGAGGAGACTAACGCAGGCAGAGCCATGGCCGGGGCGCAATGGTGGAAGAACCAACACCCAAGAAACTAACACCGGCTGAGCTGCCTGGCTGAGAGCCTATAGATGAAATGGGCCTGAGCGTCAGGGGCTTGGAGACTAAGTGCCCTGTCCCAAGGAGCCACCACCCGAAATGGCATTGAGGGTAGGTGGCTCCGCGACTGGTAGACGAGAGGGTTGGTGGGGCTGAAGGTACGACTCTCCAAAGTAGAATGACCCACACGGTCAAGGGTTTGTGGTGACCTGAGTGGAAGCAGACCAGTCCTGGTCCCACTGTTTGTGCTTCCCACCGGATTTCTGAGAAGAAGAAGAAGAAGCCCCGGAGGACTGTGCTGGCGAGGTCGAAGAGCTCCAGGCCTGCAGCTCCTTTTCCATCATGACCAACCTCTGTTTTATCAGAGGGCTCTCCAGAGTCTTAAGACAATGATTCTGAGTGGCCTGGTTGAATTTCTGGCAAATCTGGCAAGCTTCGGTGTCATGGCTGTGGCTAGGCAGATAAGACACGCAGAGTGGCCGTCTTTTTCAGGAATCTGTTTTCCGTAGGCATATTTTGTGAAACAGTCAGAAGACAAGACTGGTGGAAAAGAAATAAACTCGATAGCTGAAACTTCAATGTTAGAAACTCGAGAAAAAGGCAAGTGCGAGTAATGGCGGTCGACTGTAGCTGCAGTGTCAACTAAGGTCTGATGTGCGAAGGTCGTCGACAGGAAAAAAACTGAGGTAGGCCTGCAGGACCACCCGCCTTTATACGCTAACTTCAGTGGCTGACATCGTCAGTGGGCAGTCCCCCATGGTAGACTGATAGCAAGAACGTTTTCTGTGTGGTCCTGGTGCCTGGTGGCTTCGTCCTACCAACGTTGGCCTGCTGCAAGAGCCTTCCTCAAAGTAAGATCTGGGAGTAATCATATCTGAAGACCTAAAGATGGCCAGACAGTGTGACAAGGCAGTGAAGAGAGTTAGTGGGATGCTAGGGTGCACAGGGAGGGGTATCACCAGCAGAAAGAGAGAGGTGGTGCTGCCGCTGTATAGATCACTGGTGAGACCTCACCTAGAGTACTGTGTCCAGTTCTGGAGACCACATCTCCAGAAAGACATAGACAGGGCAGAGACGTTCCAGAGGACAGCAACCAAAATGGTGCAGGGTCTGCATCACATATCCTATGAGGAGAGACTGAAGGACCTCAATATGTACGCCCTGGAAGAAAGGAGTGAGAGGGGAGATGTGACAGAAACATACAAATAATTCACGGGTACAAATAAAGTTCAAGAAGAAAGCATTTTTCAGGAAAAAAGATGTTCAAGAACAAGGCAACATGCTATGAATCTGGAAGGAGGGAGACAGGGGAGATGTGAAGAAGTACATCTTCACAGGAGTGGTGGATGTCAGGAACAGCCTCCCAGCGGAGGTGGTGGGGCCAAAAATGGTAATGGCCTTCAAGAATGCATGGGATAGGTATCTGAGGTGTTGTATTAGGTAGGGAAAATGGGCAGACTAGGTGGGCCAAGCAGTCCTTATCTGCCATCAACATCTATGTTTCTATGCACAAATGGGTCACCAGCCTTTCACTACATGATTGTTATGTGTACTGCAAGGAAACACAGTGGGGCAGCCTTGGAAATATGGGGTCTAGAATGGATCTAAGGCAGTGAACCACACTCAGTTGTGCCCCTCCTCACATTGCAAGCTACAGTGTTCCACCTCCATCCCCCGCCTGGTAAAACTACTAAAAACAGTTTAACAACTGCAAATAGGGAGGGAGACTCAGGGGAGATGTGAACTGTTGACTTTTCCATTAGCAGATTATATCCTCTCACCACTAGAGGGCTATATCTCTGTCTCTTTCTCTATCTAGTACGTAAGCCATATGGGTTCTCTCTGCCTTTCTCTCGCCTCTCCTCCTCCTCCTCCTTGCCCTGCCCCCTCTCTTCTCTCTCCCTGGTCCTAGCCACCCCCACCCCACCCCCGCCACCCTCTACTCTGGTTTCCACTGCTACTCCAAGGGAACTCTCCACTTCCACTCAAGACTTGAGCTTGGTGCACCGTTTGGATATTCCTGGTTACTTAACCCGACCACCACTCTCAACAAGTCTGGCCACCTCTCTACACTGTACCACCTTGCAGTCCATATGGGATGCCGCCTGGAACCTTGCAACTTCTACTCCCGGAAACAACGATCAAAACTATTTCTCAAAGAGCTGCGACCCTCCTCCTTAAAACTCCTACTCCTCTTCCTTCTCATCTCAGGCAATGTCTATGTAACCCCCCTGCAAATGGGGGTTCCCAAAAGACTTCCAGGAGCTTGCTTGAATGCTCCAAGCCTGAATGGTGTTTGGCATTTAAGCCTTTAACAGTGAGTGTTTTTAGAGCCTCTGGTACTGTCTCTTTAAGAGCTGTCTGCTTGCAGACATAATTAGTTTGTATGGGGGGACTGTGTGCTTCTCTGAGTACCACTCGAGCTGCTGCCAATTCACTTCATTTTTGCAGTCACTAGGAGTGCAAAGGGAACCTATCTGAAAGATGTAACTGTTTTGCCAGAAATTATTTAGAGTAATAATGAAATTACTGTTTGTCTAACCTGCTTTCTTTGCAGTCAGAACTGTGTCTGCTAGTTCCCATTCTAGTTTTGAACTGCTGAACTGGACCAATCAGTGTGGGTAAGCTAGCTCTAAAATGGTGCCTTGGACGAATCAGAACTTGGACTCATAATCTGAGCCAGCCACAAGAGGATTGTATGGGCAGTGACTCTGGGAGATGTAGTTTAGACTTCAGTGCCTTTTGGACCAACAGCAGCAGTCTATTGTGAGTGACAGCCAATCCAGTCAAGAACTGGGAGGAACTCAAAGGAAGTGCCCGGTTTTGTCGGTTGGAGTTTCAGTTGAGCTTTGGCAGTGAAGAAGGAAGGAACCCTGTGCTTTTCAGTGTGCAGTTTTAGTCAAAAACGTGTAAGGCCCAGAGTTCCGGTCTGCAGCTTGTGTAACAGCTTGTTAGACTGAACTGGCCCTGTGAAAAGAATCAAAGGATCTCTGAAGAGTAGAAACCAGGCTCACCCTGTAGAAGACTGGAGGAATTGCTGAAAATTGCACTTGGTCTGTCAGGAACTGAATCTGCTGTGTGTTCTCCGGGTATTGTGCAGTAATTGCGCATCGATACAGATGCAGCCTGCCTGGTATAGTGCTTTCTTTATATGGATGTGTGAAGAGGTTTGTGTACCTATATGAGCCCTGCTGACATTGAAGGACCCTATCTTATTTGGAGGTCGTGAGTACTAATTCAGGGTCGCCCTGTTGAATTGCCACATTAAATCCAAATGGAATTACTGTACTGCTGACTGTTTAATTCTCCTTTCTCTGTGTGAAAGGGCCCTACCAGCTGCCATGGTTTGACTAGCCACTAGGGCTTGGGTACCCAGGGACAGTAACTGATAGGGATAGGCTGTGCACAGAGCCATAGGTAGATTATTAGAGTGATAAGCTAATTAACCTGATTTCCCTGTCCTTGTTATATCCCCTAAATAAATCAGAGCTGCTTGTTTCAGCAAAGTTATACTGCCTGAGGTATTTGTCTCATGTTAAAGTACTGTACTGTGACTGTTGCACTGTATCTCATTTCACAGGAGGTCCCAGTGCCGGAACCAGACCTGGGGGTAAGTGTATACTGTGAAGGTAATTCTGATATATTGTGTGGGCCACTAGTGGGAAGAAAGGGGTTGCAGTGTCCCAGAGGGCTGTGACCAAGTTAGTTTAACTATTGCAAACCCTGACCTCTGGGTGGAGGCACCCGCCATTGGATCCAGGCCCCTCAACCTGTTAGTGGCAAATCAGGCAGGGGTAGTAGCCCCTGGGATAGCGCCATCTAGGGGTTACATCTATCCCAATCCTGGCCCTAGAAACTCAGGCCACGCACAAACTCCAGGTGCCCTTATCCTTGCAACCACTAATATCTGCAGCCTACTACCAAAGCTGGATGCGCTCCAAGCCTTCATATGCCAACACAACCCTGACATCCTTGCAGTGGTGGAAACTTGACTGACACCTAAAGTTCCTGACTCGGCAGTAACAATACAGGGCTACAATGTCCACAGGCTGGACTGGATATCCAAAAAAGGCGGTGGTTGTGCAATCTATATCAAAGACTCCCTGTCTTGGCACGCTGTAGCAACTCCATCACTTTCTGCCTCGGCCCAGATTCTGCCAATAAAAATCGTCCTAGGTCCCAACCATAAAGCCCTGACTTTTGTCTCCGTATACATCCCGCCCAGGGACCCTAAACATGGATTCAGCGATGTCCTAAACTTTATCAATTCTCATCCTCCCAAAGCTGAACTTATTCTACTAGGGGATTTCAACATAAACTGGTTAGCATCGAGCGCCAGTGCCTATAAAGACTCCATCTCAGCAGCTAACCTCATGCAAATGGTAAACTCCCCTACTAGGATTAAAACAAGACTGGCACCAGTACCCTCTTGGATTGGGTCCTCACCACTCACCCCACAAGGATTTCTCGTACAACCATTCTCCAAGACTCTCTCAGTGACCTCTCCCCAGTCATGTGTTCATGGTCTAACAAATTCCTTAAGCCCCCTCCCAAAAGAAAAAATTACTCACCTTAGTAATGTTGTTTCTTCTAATGGAGTCTTGCTGTATTCTGACATATGCAGTGATCACCAACCTTTGAACTGCCCCGGAGAACAAAGAGTTAACTTTCCATGCAGGGCATGGAATGCTGAGCTCGAGCTCGGTTGAAGCCTCTGTCTGCTGTTGTTTAAACTCCAACTGTCAGATCTTTACGAGCTATACTCACTAGGCGTTCTGTATGGAAACTGTAAACTCACACTAGCCAACTGGCAACTAAATTTGTTAAAAAAGGTTTTTTTTGGTTTCAAAGCAAGGACTCAAGTCAGGAAATCCAAAAAACAACAACACAACAGACACCCAAAATAAAGGAGGGTGAGAAAAAGGGGCACCTCTAGGTGCCAACACTGCTCCTGCCCACCCACATCCCAAAAACAGGTTCTGAGAGGGGAGGCTGGGGGAGGTCAGAATACAGCAAGACTCCATTAGAAGAAACATTACTAAGGTGAGTAATTTTTTCTTCAAACAACATGAAGTCTTGCTGTATTCTGACATATGCAGACTACTAGCAGTACTCCAAGGAGGAGGGACAGAACCTACTTTGGGAAAAGGCTCTGAAGTACTGTTAGCTAAACCAAGCATCACTCCTAGCCTGGATATCCAAAGAGTAATGCTTGGTGAATGTATGGACTGTTTTCCAGGTGGCTGCTTGACAGATTTCTAAGATTGGAATATCCCTGGCAGCAGCCAGGGAAGCAGCTGTACCTCTAGTAGAGTGAGCCCTCAGGCCTGAGGGTGGGGTTCTACCCAATTTCTCATAGCAGAATTGTATACAAGAGACAATCCACCTGGCAATAGATCTTTTAGTGGCAGGTTTGCCCTTACCGACCTCCCCATAAGTGAGGAACAACTGGGGGACTCAAACCTGTGACCCTTGGTGCACTCTATGTAGTAGCTAAAGGCTCTTTTACGTCCAGGCTTGTGCAACCTCCCTCTCCCAGAGGAGGAATGGTCAGTGAAGAAAACAGGAGAGACACAGACTGATTAAGGTGGAAATCTGAAACCACCTTAGACAAAAACTTCCTGTTAGTTCTTAGGACCACTTTATCTCTATGGAAAGAGATGAAATCAGGCTCCACTGACAGGGCTTGCAATTCACTGATGCACCTGGCAGAGGTAATGGCTACCAAAAACACAGTTTTCCAAGTCAAGTACTTAAGCTCTGCAGAGGACAAAGGCTCAAAGCGGGGTTG
This sequence comes from Neoceratodus forsteri, assembly GCA_016271365.2. NCBI lineage: Eukaryota > Metazoa > Chordata > Ceratodontiformes > Ceratodontidae > Neoceratodus > Neoceratodus forsteri. The sequence continues at coordinate 430,211,314 of CM028130.1, forward strand.
CATAAGCTGAGCAATGCAAACATTAAGGTCCCAAGCAGGAGCAGGGTCCCTGAAGGTAGGATTGGTGTGCAGAATCCCTTGAAGAATTTGCAAAATACAGGATGGGCTGATAGAGAAGAGGGCTTGCCTACTGACAAAAAGGCAGAAACATCTGCCAAATGTACTTTAAGTGTAGCTGGTCTGAGTCCCAAGCCATTGAGATGAACCATATAGTCCAGGACTGTAGGCGACCCAGCAGATTCTGGAGAAATATGCTTACCCGAGCACCAAATAGTGAACCTTTTCCATTTGGAGTTGTAAGTCTTTCTGGTGGAAGGCTTTTGAGAAGCCTTAAGAATATCCAGAACACCTTGAGAGAGGTGCAAATCAGCAAACTCCAAACTCTTCAAGAGCCAGGCCTTGAGATTGAGAGATTTGAGATCCGGATACCAAATCCTTCCCTGAGAGAATGTCAACAGGTTGTAATTCCTGGAAAGAGACAGGGTAAGGTGGACTGCTAAGGACAGCAACAGTGGATACCAGGGCTGTCTGGCCCAGTCTGAAGCGATCAGAATCACTTTGCACGGTTGAGACCTGATCTTGACTAGTACCTTGAACAGGAGAGGGAAGTGGGGGGGAGCACACAGAAACTTCCCTTCCCAATTCAGAACCAGAGCATCCAAGAGGACTGAGCCCAAGACTGGGGGTCTGCAGCAAAAAAGAGGAAGTTGGTGATTGTCTGGGGCTGCAAAAAGATCTATCTGTGGAGTGCCCCATCTGGAGAAAATCACTTTCAAAATTAGGGGATCTAGGGACCATTCGTGGTGGCCCTGAGATATCCTGCTGAGAGCATCTGCTAGGACATTGTCCTTCCCTGGGAGGTGAACTGCTATCAGAGAAGTTTGCAGGGAATAGCCCAGAGACCACACCTTCATTGCTTCTGTGCACATGGCCGTAGACCGAGTGCCCCCTTGCTTGTTGATGTACCACATTGTGGTGGTATTGTCCGTTCTGATCTGGACTACCTTGTTCTGTACAGACTTGGAAAAAGCTTGCAGTGCCAGAAACACTGCTCTGAGTTCCAAGAGAATGATGTGAAGCAGAGATTCTTGAGGTGACCACAGCCCTTGGGTGGTAAGATCCCCCAAGTGGGCTCCCCAGCCCAAGAGGGAGGCGTCTGTGGTGAGTATTAGTGAATGAGACTGAGTGACAAAAGGAACTCCCTGCCTTAAATTGTCCTGACCCTGCCACCATTGCAAAGCCTGGATCACGGTTCGAGTCACTGGGACTAGTTTGGTAAGGGAATCCTTTCTCTGGGACCAGAAGGCTCTCAAATGGAACTGAATGTCCCTCATCTGAAATCTTGCCCCCTGGACCACTGCTGTAGAGGATGCCATGTGGCCCAGGAGCTGCAAGAAGTGCCTTGCTGGTCGAGACACCTGAAGGGTGAAAGAAGAGGCCAGTTCTATTAGTGCCCTGCCCTGTTCAGGAGAAGGAAGGCCTTTGCTCTTATTGTATCCAGCTCTGCTCCTATAAAGGTGAGGAGCTGTACTGGCTCGAGAAGTGACTTTGGAAAGTTTAGGAGGAATCCTAAGGAAGTGAGCAGTTGCTGAGTTATGTGAAGATGTGACTTGACTTGGTCTGGAGACTGACCCACTATGAGCCAGTCGTCCAAGTATGGAAAGAAGGAGATCTTTTTTCTCCTTAGGAAAGCAACCACTACTGCCAGGCACTTTGTGAACACCCTTGGGGCTGATGTTAGGCCAAAGGGCATTGCTCTGAATTGATAGTGGCCTAAGGGCAACACTTTCTGTGGGAGCATCTGATGGGAATGTGAAAATAGGCATCTTTGAGGTCCAGGGAGGCTAGCCAGTCCCCTGGCCTTAGAGAGGGCAGAATTATTCCCAGAGTCACCATTTTGAATTTTGGCTTTAAAAGGTGCTTGTTTAGATATCTCAGATCCAGGATGGGCCGCCATTCTCCTGTCTTTTGGGGGGGGTTAGGAAGTACCTGGAGTACAATCCTTTGCCCCTGTGTAGGGTAGGAACCCTTTCTATGGCTCTGAGAGCCAAGAGGGAAGAGACCTCTGCCTCTAGGGCAAGGGCCTCTGATGGATTTGCAGGTGGAAAGGATCTGGTTCTCATCTTGGGAAATTTTTTGAAGCTGAGAACCAGTCCCTGGCTTACTACTTCCAGGACCCACTTGTCTCATGTTAAAGACTTCCAGTCCTGGACAAAGTAAGCCAGCCTGCCCGCTACAGGTATTGGAGAATCCGCCTGGGCAGACCCATCAGGGTGTCTGCTTGGCAGGGGCTTTAGGCTGAGGGGTGGAAGCAGGCCTGCTCATACCCCGTCTGCCTCTTCCTCTAAAGAACCCCCTCTGAGCAAAAGCAGAAGAGGAGGCCTGGGCTTGGTAAAAAGTCCTTTGAAAGGGCCTGCCACTGCCCCTGGAATGCTGCCTCTGAGGAGTGGCTTGCCTTTCTTTGGCCTGAGCACTGCTGTAGGTGGTCCTGTACTCATCCATCTTCTTCATGTAGTTCTCTGTCTGCTCCCCAAACAGAGAATTACCAATGACAGGAAAATCCAAGGCCTTAGCCTGGGTATCTTGTGATAGGCTAGTACATCTGAGCCAAGACACCTTCCGAAGGGCCACATATGTAGCCATGACTCTAGATGAAACATCATTGGAATCCACAGCAGCATGAAATTGCACCTTGGATGCCTCAGTCCCATCTGCAGCCACCCGCTCCAGCTCCTTGGCAAGCTGGTCAGGGGCTTGTTTAGCTAGAGCCAGCACAGTGTCCCACCTGGACTTCTGGTATCTAGCTGTGTAGGCATATAGTTAGCCTGCCTGAGTCCCAAAGATGCTGCCGTGTACTGTTTCTTTGCCATGGCATCAATCCTCCTGGAGCCCTTATCTGGGGGGTGTGAAACCAAGGGAATATTTGCCTTATCACAGGCAGCAGCCTGCACTACCCCAACATGGCTGCATTGCTGGGAAAGGAACTCCGTGTCCGAGCTCGAAAGAGTATACCTCTTGTCCATTCTTCTGTCCACAGGAGGTATGGAATTAGGAGTTTTTAGAATTTTAAATGTCTGTTTCCCAAAAGATTTATGGAGGGGAACAGACAATCTCCTGGACTCAGGGATGTCCATCATCTCAATAAATCAGGCTCCTCCTGATCCTCTACTGCTTCTTCCATAGGAAGCTGGAGGGTTTCAGCCACGTTCTTGTAAAACATAAAGTGGGAAGGGGACTCAGAAAGCCTAGGAGGAGAAACACCTGAAGGTCTGTCTGAGGAGATGTCCAGGTCAATAGGCACATCCAGACTTTCATAATCACCATCATCATCATTATCTTCATACTCTCCCTCCTCCTCCTCTGGATCATAAAATTCTTCTAAAGTATAATCCGGAACCGGGGATACCGACCGAACTGAGCCCCTGACAGATGGTGCCGGTTCGGCCGGAACCGAAGTTAGCAATTGAACTATCCTTATCACTTTGGCTATCTCATCAGCGGTCGGAGAAAGAACTTGTGGATCCAAACCGGATGATTTATCCCTTTTCTTTCTTTTAACTGGAACTGACTCCTCAGAATCGGTTCTCCTCTTGCCCGAAGAAGTTTTGCCCTGGTCAGAGGGCACTCCTTCTGGTTCGGTCGGAAGCGAACCGGGCTGGCATCCGGGTCAGTGGACTTTTCGGCCTCCCTTTCCCTCAGTCTACCTACTCTCTTATCCAGGGTAGCTTTGGGAAAACGTTTACAAATTTGGCGGTCTGAATTGAGGTGGTCAAACCCCAGACAATAAATACAGGTGGTGTGGGGATCAGCCACAGTGTTGAAACCCAGTGGGCCCGGTTTTTTCTTGGGTTTCTCACATAGCCAATCCTAACCAAAACTTACCCTTTTTTTCGCAATCCGCCAGGCAAGACACCTTTATCGGTTCCTGACTGTGTTATTGGTCTTGGAAAAACGAACGAACTGCTTTAGAACCAATATGGACCAAGCTACCACACTCTAATGAAGACAGAAGTTTTTAATTAAACTGATCGGTTCAAACCGAACCGATCCAATGTTTACAAGTTCCACACAGAAAACTAATACAAAACCTATCTAGTACTCACAGTACCACAGACAGAGACTTAAACCGACAGGTTCAGAAGCAGAAATTCGGTTGAAACCGAGTAAAAAAACAACACTTTAACCGACTTTTTTGAACCGAGCGAAGGAGAACTCTCCGGAGCGACTGTTCAGTGAGGCGGAGTAAAGAATCTAACGGTTGGAGTTTAAACAACAGCAGACAGAGGCTTCAGCCGAGCTCGAGCTCAGCGTTCCATGCCCTGCATGGAAAGTTAACTCTTTGTTCTCCGAGGCAGTTCAAAGGTTGGTGATCACTGCATATGTCAGAATACAGCAAGACTTCATGTTGTTTGAATTATCGCAAGCAGAGTCCTTCCTCATGGAAAACTTCCACATCTCAAACAACACCTGCTTCTGCAAGACTGGCTACCTACCTATGAAGCAACAGATGTTAACTTGGCTCTTGATCACTTCATCTCAATTTTCAACAAAGCCTGCGACCTGTTTGCCCCTGCTAAAAGGCGCAAAACAAAATCTCTCTCTAACCCATGGGTCACCGCGGCTCTTCTCTCACAGCTGAAACTAAGGGATCACCTCTGGCTGTTGCTAGGGCCACTGGCAAACAACTGGACATCCAAAATTATAAACAAGCACGAAATGCCTGCACAAAAGCCATACGGCTAATGAAATCCACCTATTACAAAGACGCTCTCACCAATACATGAGGAAATGGTCGTGCTTTCTGGGACAGTATCAAGGATGTCACAGGGAAGCAGCTAAAAACCTCTCCGGCCATGTTAATGGTTGATGGATCCTCAACCCTCGACCCCAAGGTGATCGCAAACATCTTTAACACAGCTTTTTCAGACCTTAGTACTGTTCTACCTCACGACTTTTTCGAAAACAGAGCCTGCTCCCCAAATACCTCAGCCCCTCAGTCTAACCATCCCCTCTTCTACTTCAGGGAGGTAAGACTGAATGAAGCTCGTCGCTATATTACTGCAGCTATCTCTAAATCTAGATCTAGTAGCGACACACTGGACCTTAAGCTTCTGTTGCTCACCCTCAATGAGGTAATTTATCCATTAACAAAAATCCTTAACCTCTCTCTCAGCTGTGGAAAATTCCCAGACCTATGGAAAACAGCCACCGTGACACCCGTCCAAAAAAGTGGGGACAAGACGAATCACTCAAATTATCGCCCTATCTCCATACTGCCCCACTCTCTAAGGCACTCGAGCGCATCGTGGTTGATCAACTTACCACCACTTGGATAAATACAATATACCTTGTCCACAACAACACGGCTTCCGGAAAGGTCACAGCACCACCACAGCCCTTCTTGAGTTCACCAGAGCTTGCACAAATCCCTTGACAACGGCCTTCATAGGGGCCGCTTTCGCCGACCCTCCAAGGCCTTCATACAGTACACCATGGACTACTAATACACCAACTACTGAATGCCGGCTATCACCTGACTCTTCTCTCTGGTTTAAAAGCTACTTAGAAAACCGATCGCAGAGAGTAAAAATTGCAGACGCTTTTCTAACACCCTGCCTGTTCGCTGGTGTCCCACAGGGATCCATACTGGGCCCCTCCTTTTAGCCTTTTCTAAACTCCTCCCTTACCACTGCTCTGGAGCAGATCATACTATATGCCATGATGCTGTTGTATTCTCCACTCACAAAGATCCTGCGACTCTTCAACACAACCTTCAACTTGGTTTCAGTTCTGTAGAGACATGGTTTCTTAATCATAAACTGGTCCTCAATGACAAGAAAACTAAATCTGTGCTCTTCTGCAGCTCTCATAACCCACACAAGCTACACCACTTGGCTATCTCCACCACCCAGTGGAACACTCTAGATCAGGTGGGGTCCTTCAAATACTTAGGGATACAGCTTGACCCTAATCTCTCCTATGGACTTCATGTAGATAATGTAGCTAGAGCTGCTAATACACGGCTTAGTCTCCTCTACAAACACAGACCACACCTCACGCTAGAAGCTTTGAAGGTTGCAGTCCTGAGCTCTGTGATCTCTGTAATAGACTATCGTCTCATCATTTATGGCTTGGCCACAACCACAACCCTTAGACGCCTCTCAACTGCCTTAAATAAAGCATGTCGGCTCATCACTGGTGCTCACTGTCTCACCCACACATGTGACCTGTGCACTCAGACCGGCTGGCTCCAACTATCAAACCGCATAAAGTTTCTCACCTGCTCCATGGTGAAAAAAATCTACCTTGGCCTTGCACCCTCTGGGGTCTCAACTCTGTTACAACACCGAATTAACAAATGGTGCCTTAGGAGATCCACGCTACAGCTACTGAAAGTCTCCCACTGTCATACTTCACAGGGACAATGCTCTTTTGCTTATCGAGTGCCACTCTGGTTCAATGGCCTCAGCCCAACCATCTCCTCTGCCCCAACAATTGGTATGTTTAAAACTAGGCTCCGGGACTATCTCACTACCAGCAGCTCCTGTGACTGCCCAACTTAACATTGTTTCTCCACTTCCCTTTCTGCTCTAGTTGTCCCCTCCTCCCCTCCTCACTGGATTCTACCCTCACATCTTGGTATACCCAATGCTGCACTTTTCACCCTCTCCCCACACTTCCAACATTCATTCTCCCCTGCTCCCCTCTTCCCTCTCCCTATGACTCTGGCACTTCTTATCTGTTGTCTATTTTCTCTGACAAATGCCGCTGGCTGCCTTGTTACAATGCTACCCTTGAATTGTATTCATCTGTACTCTGTTTGCAATGTCCACATTGTTGTAATGTCTGTCTTGATGTTCCCCATAATCTGTAGTTCTCTGACGTGGAACCTTTGTAAAAGAGCCAAGACTCAAAGGTATTTGTAATCCTAGACTTGATAAATAAAATAAATAAATAAATAGTGGCCCTGGTTTAGGCCTGCCATGGATAAGGCCAGAATGATGTCTGGCAGGCATTACATGTAGAGGAGAGAGATCATACATTTTTCTCATCCATCCACAGCCTCTACAGCTCGATATACCTTATTTTCATACCACAGGAATTGGTAGCCAGGGCTTCAGGGTACCTCTCTAGGGAACATATTAATCTCAGATCATGCCCGGTGATCTTGTACCTGGCTTGAGGGCAGGTATCAGTAATGTGTGGCATCTGAACACCTCTCTTGAAGCACTCTGTTTTCTGCACCTGGCTAGGACAAGAGATTCAGATATATTTTGATTTTAACGAGACCCCTGATACCAGTGGCAGAGCCAGGTTTGTGAGCGTTTCTGAGCTGGGGTGGGGGGGCATTCAGTCAGTCATGGGCTCCACAATGGGTACTAAACATTGAATAAAGATGGTGGTGGAGCACCACTATTCACACTGGGGCAGCTAGGAGGGGCAACCGCCCCCCAGCCTCCCCTCTAACTCCACCACTACCTGATACCTCTGCAGCCACCAAGTGGGAAACCCTAAAGGCTGTTCTCAGAGGGAAATTACTAGTGTACTGTTCTAAACTCCACAAGGAGCATGATCAGTATCTCCTGCAAGAAGAAAAGATGCTAAAAGCCCTGGAACAGCAACTTTCTGCAGTACTCTGACACAGCAGATACCCTTAGGCCCAAGACGGAGCAGACTAGGGCTGACATTGACTCTGTTTTGCAGTACAGAACAGAGTTCAGCCTATTCAGATTAAATAAGTCATACTGGGAGGCAGGGGAGCAACCCGGCAGATCTATGGCACATCATCAGCAGGCCAAGAAGGCGATGAAGTACATTCCCCTTACACATACTACCCAGAATACAGCTGTGACTACCCTTCATGCTATATTTCAAGTTGTATGCCTCAGAAGATCCCTCCCCACCAAGTATGACAGTTTCCACTCTACAGCTGTCCTTCCACAGATCTTCCAGAGACCAGCACCACCATAATGTCTCCATATATGACCAGGGACATTTTTGATGCCATTCACTCTATGTCCACAGGAAAATCTCCCAGATAAGATGGTTTCCCATCAAATTTTCACCAGATGTTTGCTTTGGGGCTAGCACCATGTCTGACGAGGGTGTTTAATAAAGCCCGGGCTCTGGGTAGACTTTCCTCATCATTTAATGACACCCAGATAATACTTATACCGAAGAAGGGTAACGACAGTGTGCTGTGTTCTCAGTACCTTCCCAACTCCCTGATAAATGCTGATGCAGCAATTTATGACAAGGTACAGTAGGGCAGATGGAAAAGTGTATGGGAACACTGATCCACACAGATCAAGTGGTGTGTGTCCTAGACATATGGGGTCTGATAACATCCGTAGGCTACTGGACATTTTGTGGGAGGTTTGCACTTTCCGGGAGCCCACTGCCACTCTTTTGTAAGACGGAGAAAAGACTTTTGACAGGGTGGAGTGGGCTTACCTGTTTTATGTACTGGGTCACTTCGGCTTCGCCCAGGAATATACTGACTTGTGAAATTGCTGTATACAGCCCTGTGGTTAAGATTTTGAATAACTCTGTGATCTCTTTGAGTTTTCCTTTACAATGAGGGACGAGGCAGGGACAGCCACCTTCCCATTATCTGTTCCTCCTTGCCATTGAGCCCTTAGCTCAAAAATACAGGTTACTCACCTGTAACAGGAGTTCTAGGAATGGTATATGTTGTTCATCCACACTGTCTGGCAGGTTCCTTGCCGCTTTAAATCTTGCCGGAAGGTCTTCAAGCTGGCTCCTCCCACCCACCCGGGTGGTAAAACTCTCGGCTCCACCCCATGACGCCAGATCTGGCCCGCTGGAAGCTCAGGTTGTGCGTCGAAGCCGGGAGGTGTCGGGAAGTCGTAGGGATGAACAACATATACCATTCCTAGAACTCCCTGTTACAGGTGAGTAACCTGTATTTCTAGGGACATGGATATGTTGTTCATCCACACTGTCTGGCAGACTCCTAGCAGTTCTCCGGGAGGAGGGAGGCAAGCGACACCCCCTACTTAGGGAATAGAGACTGCAGAACCGAGGGCCCCAAAACCAGCATCCCGGCGTGACTCGAGGTCGATGTGGGTAATAAAGGTGTGCTGACTTCCAGGTAGCAGCCCTGCAGATTTCCTGGATAGGGACGTCCCTGGAAGCAGCCACCGATGCAGCAGTATGACGGGTAGAATGAGCTCTTATCCCTCTGGGAGGCTCCATGCCCGCCAACTCATAGCAGAGATCTATGCAGGAGGTGACCCACCTGCCTATCGTCCGCTTGGCTGCAGGTCTGCCAGGTGCGGCTTCAGCGTAGGTGACAAACAGCTGGCGAACCTCTCCCCGAATTTCAGCCGTGCGCTCCTTATAATAAGCAAGCGCCCTTCTAGGGTCCAAAGTATGGAGCCTGTATTCGGCCTCCGAGGTGTGATTGGGGTAGAACACCGGCAGAGTTAACACCTGGTTAAGGTGAAACTCCGACACCACCTTCGGAAGGAATTTCGGGTGGGGGCGCAGGACAACCTTGTCCCTGTGGAAGACCAGGTAAGGAGACTCAATGCAGAGCGCCTGGAGTTCTCCCATCCTTCTGGCTGACGTGATAGCCACCAAGAAGGCGGTCTTCCATGACAGGTGAGAGAGTTCACACCTGTGCATTGGTTCGAATGGCTTGCCCATGAGCTCTGCCAGTACCAGCAGTAAATCCCACGGAGGTGGAGGTTCTCGCACCGGAGGGCAATGTGATCAAGGCCTTTGAAAAAGCGCCAGACCACCTTCTCCTGCGCCACCGACTGCCTCCCGGCCCGCGCCCGCTAAGCAGAGATGGCTGCCAGGTGCACCTTTAGGGTCGTCGACCTAAGCTCCTTGACTAGAAAGGGACCATAAATAGTCCAAAAATGCTTGCCAAGGAACAGGAGGAAGGGTCCAAGCCCTTATTCTGACACCAAATGGAAAACCTCTTCCATTTGAAGGCATAGCATTTCCTGGTCGACCACGGGACGCCCAACAACATTGAGGACCTCGGCCGGAAAGACCCAAGGCCTGGAACTCTAGCCGCCAGGAACCAGGCCGTCAGGTGCAGGGATTGAAGGTCCGGATGGAACACCTTCCTGATTGACTGAGAGCAGGTCCGGGCGAGCTGGAAGCTGCCTCGGGAGCCTGGAGCTGAGGCTGAGGAGATCTGGGTACCAGTAACTGGCGGCCAGTCTGGGGCTATCAGAATCACCTGCCTTGTCCCTCCTTGTCTTGAGAAGCACCTTGTGAATCAAGGGAAATGGGGGAAAGGCGTAAAAGAGGCCCGGGGTCCACAGCCTCGAGAAGGCATCCCCCTGCAGCGAGCCCTGCTGAGGGGGCGGCATGAAACAGCCTCAGCTTCGCATTCTCCCTGGAGGCAAACAGGTCCACCTGAGGTGTGCCCCAGTGGGAGAACAGATCTTGTACTACCTCCGGCAGGAGAGACCACTCATGAGATGCAGCCCCTATCCGCCCAGGGCATCGGCCAGGGTGTTGGAGGCTCCTGCCACATGAATGGCTAGGAGATCCGCCCAGGCTGCGCACGAGTGACCAAATGTGGAGAGCTTCCTTGCATAGAAGAATGAGCGGCCCCGCCCTGGGCGGTTCAGGTAGTACATGGTTGTGGTATTGTCCGCCTGGACTCAGACCACTTGACCCCGGAGAAACGGAGCAAAGGCGGTGAGAGCTAGGCGGACCGCTCGGAGCTCCAGCAGGTTGATGTGGCATCGGGACTCCCGCGGGGACCAGAGGCCGTGCACTCGGTGTTCCCCCAGATGGGCACCCCAACCCATCAGAGAGGCATCGGTCGATAGAGAGACCGTCGGCTCGAGGCGGACAAACGGGATGCCCTCCTGCAGATGGGATGGAACGGTCCACCACTGGAGAGCATTCCACATCTCCTGGGTCACTATCACTAGCTGGTCCAATGGATCGCAGCGTTGTGACCACTGGCTGGCCAGTCCCCACTGAAGGAGGCGCATGTGCCAGCCGGCCCAATGGACTACGCTGGTACAGGCCGCCATGAGACCCAGGAGGCGAGGAAGTCCCGGCAGATGCGATTGCCCAACCAGAAATGATTGGGCAAAGGAGGTAAGAACCTCGGCCCTGTCCGCCGAGCCATGCCTGGCTCAAGAGAGTCGAGCTCTGCCCCCATGAACAGGATCACCTGCTTCGGCTCGAGTTCCGACTTGGCCTCGCTGATGAGAAGGCCGACTTGAGAGCAAACCTGGAGGGCCAGATCTCTGGACCGCCCCACCTCCCTGCCTGAGGGGCTGCTATCAGCCAATCGTCCAGGTAAGGGTACACTGGACCCCAGCGCCGAGGGAATGCTGTCACCACTGCCATGCATTTGGTGAAGACCCTGGGAGCTGGAGATAAGTCAAGGGCATGGCTTGAATCAAGAGGGATCCTCCGTCCGAAGTGGAGGAATCTCCGCGTGACGGACGGATAGGGACATGAAAGAACGCGTCCTGTAGGTCCAGAGAGCAGAACCACATGCCGTGTTCCAGAGATGGTATTATCTGCGCCACAGTGACCATTCTGAAGGTCTGAGACCTTAGGAACTTGTTCAGGTCGTGTAGGTCGAGAATGGGGCGCCAGCCCCCCGTCCGTTTCGGAACCAGGAAATACCTGGACACGAACCCCGGGTCTAAAGGGGGGTCCTCTACCTCCGTGATCACCTCCTTTTGGAGGAGGAGAGCGATGTCGGCTCGACGAGCTGCCAGTGAGGCTGCGGACCCCGAGGCCCCCCGAGGTGCGACGGCTCTGAAGGGCGGGGCCTGCTCGAATTCTAGAGGTAGGCCTTTTCCCACCACCTCCAGTACCCACCTGTCCGTGGTAACAGCGGACCAGGCGGAAAGGAAGTGTCTGAGCCGTCCCCCCACTGGGGAACCAGGGTGAGGTGACAGGGATGGGGCGACACCCTCAGCCCGGCCACTGGGCAGGCTTGGAAGAGGGACCGCCGAGGGACCTCCTGGCCTTTACCTCCCTGTTTCCTGTTGAGGAAGTCAAGGCTTGGGTTGGGATACCAAGCTCGAGCCTGCTGGCCCTGACGCTGTTGGGCCGACGCTAGCAGGCGAGAAGGACTAAAGGGCTTAGGCTGTGGCTTTGTGCCTTTGTCCTTCTGAGCAGAAGAGACCGAGTCCAAGGTAGCATTGGACTTCGATCCTCTGCAGGTGACCTTCCACCCCAGGGTCAAGAGGTCAGTCCCCAAAAGGGAACATCTGCCAACTTGTGCTGGGTATCCGAGGTAAAGGTGGATATCCTCAGCCAAGCCCGACGACGCATGGCCACTGCGGCCACCACAGACCTGGCACATGAGTCCCCTGGCGTCAACGCAGTCTGAGCTGCTGTTTGGCCACTGCCCTGCCCTGGTCCTGCACCTGCCTGACCGTAGTCTGCAGATTCATGGAAAGATGAGGGACAACCTCATCCAGGGAGCCCAACAGGGCGTGAGAAAATGTGCTATGAGGACGGCCGAACTGGCCTGACAAAGGCCGAGAGGACGAGCATAGACTTTTCGCCTGGCATAATCCAATTTCTTGGATTCCTTGTTGGGAGGTTTGTCCACATCCTCATGCCTCGCACGCCGGAAAATGCTGTCGGTAACCAACCCTCGCCAAGGGTGTTCAAAACCGACAGGGAACCGGTAGGGACCGGTGATACTTCCTGGCCATCCTGGCCGAAAGCACAGGGCAGGAAGCAGGACGCTGCCAAAGTTCCAAGGCCGGACCCACTATGGCTTCAGCCACCGGAAAGGCCTCCGTAGGAGAATCCCCGCCCAGAATCTCCGTGAGGGGATACCTGGCCCGTTTAGAAACGGGTTTGAGCTTCATCCTGGTGGACTCCGAGATGAGTCAAGCAACCCTAAGAAGGACGAAGGGCTATCGCCCACTGACTGCCTCCGAGGACTCCAAGTCCATGCGCTTGGAGAAGAGGGAGGAACCATCATCGGACTCAGAAGAGTCCTCAAAGAGCTGCCTCAGGCTCTGAGCCACCCTCCACCTGCCGAGGTTTATCGGGAGTGAGGGTGACAGACAGCCTATGGGCGAAACCCAAGGCCAATTTAGAATTTTGGTCGGAGCCCCAACTAATGGCTGTGGAGGCGGAGGTTCCACCAGAATCGGTGGGGCAGCTGGAATTGGCCAACAACCGCCTGGGAACAGGCCTCGGCTACAACGAGGGGTTGTTTCGCCGCCTCCGGTGTCAGACACTTAATGGTCGGAAGACGACTGGGTCGGCCTATTCCTGGTCAAAAGGAGCTGTTGCCACATGAGTTCTTCAGACTTCGACGCAGCAATCCGCGCCAAGCCTCCCCTCGCCTGAGGAAGAGGAAGAGCGGCGGCGCCGCTTGCCGCGGTGCCGAGACCGAGACCGCCTATGGTGGCGGGATCGGCTGGACCGCGAGGATGTCCGAGACCGAGACCGAGAGTCTCGACTAGGCCGAGGAAGGCGAGGAGAAGTGTCGGAAATCGGCACTCCCCTCGGCTCGGACGATCCCACCGCAGGCTCCGGAACCGGAGGCACAGACGAGCCGACGGGATCCTCAACTCCCACCGGGGGAACCTGGGAGAGGGATTTCAGCTTCTCCAAGTTAACAACCCGGCTCAACGGGTCGAGAAAAATCTCAACCGCTACGACGGGAGTCTCGTCAACTGGCCTTGACGGGACACCGTGGAAGCCAGTGGCCAAGCTGAGGGGTCGGATCAAGCCTCACTGTCGACAAGGGAGGGGATCTTCCCCGCTCCCAAGAGCGTCGACGGAGAGACTTACTTTTGCTCTTTTTGGACCTGGAAAAAGGTCCCGAAGAAGTTGGACCCTCACCTTTCATCGAGAGGGTCAGACAAAGCTCCTTAAAAGAAGCCGAGTACGAGGCACCGAGAGAGAGCGGGACAAATGCCGCAGCCGAGGTAGAAGCGGCCCGTGCCGCCTCCTCTTCGAGGGCGATCATCTGCTCGAGCGGATCCGCCGAGCCCGCCGCCATGGACACCGCCAACCGGGCCTCTTTAGATTTCACCAGTGGAATTCTTTTCTCGGGGCGCCCTAGTTGTAATCGGGCAGCACGGTCTTCAAGGACGTAGGCTGAAAAAGAAGAGCACACTTCGCAGGCCTGCGGGTCGTGCTCAAGGCCCAGGCAGTAGACGCACGTGGAGTGCGGATCCGTCCTAGACATCTTCTGCCCGCAAGGGCACCTCCGGAAACCGGGAGTCGATATGTCCATCGCAGCCGCGAGGAGAAGAAGACCGAAGTCTTTTTAGCAAAAAACTTTTTCATTTCGAACTTCCGAAGAATTAGGAACCAGTCTTAAACGCAGAGCATTAAGGAGGGAACCTGAGCTTCTAAGCGGTAAGGAAGATCTGGCGTCATGGGGCGGAGCCAAGAGTTTTACCACCCGAGTGGGTGGGAGGAGCCAGCTTGAAGACCTTCCGGCAAGATTTAAAGTGGCAAGGAACCTGCCAGACAGTGTGGATGAACAACATATCCATGTCCCTAGAAACTACAGACGTCTCCTACTCTTACAGGGATACAGTTGTGGGTGCTTTATAAAATCACTTTATTTGTGGACATCACCTTTTTTCTTATCCCCCGCCTCATTCCCAACCTTGCATTCTGTGATTATGGAGTACTCGCAGATTTCTGGGTATAAACTGAATGGGGCCAAATCTTACATATTTCACCTGAATGTGCATTGCACTCCCCTCATGTTCCCAGGTTATCCCTAACGTAGTGACAATGATTTTCTGTTTTCAACTGAAAACACCAGAAAAACATAGAGGGTTCAATTCTCAAAGCCCTGAAATTGATGCAAGGTGCCTGCACCAAATATAAATGGCACAAGTGGCACCGTGCCCCAAAAACTGCCCCACAGCTGTTCACAAAAGCAGCCTGCATCAACCGCAGGCTGCCTTCCCCAAACGGGGCTTGCGCCGCCCCTGCGCTAGGTGGCATGTGGCAGATGTAAGCCACCACATCCCCAAAAATGGGTTTCACAGAAATCTCCCAGAGGGAGGAATTTTAAGTACCCTTAGACCAACCAGGGCTGGTCTAAGGGAACTTAGAAATTGTCCTCAGGGAGAGTTGGGCAATCTGTGTCAATAGGACCCCCCCCGGCCCTGATCGCCTGTTACAAGTGCTCACAAACCCTGGTGTGCTAGTGTCACCCCCCCAATCCCTGATGCCGCCGGTCATGATAAACAACAAACCTTTTCCCGATCCCAAATGCCGCTGGTCATAATAATTAATAAACAACAAACCCTTTCCCGATCCCCGATGCTGCCGGTCATATTAATTAATAAACAACAAACCCATTCCAGATCCCCGATGTTCCGGTCAAGACCCCCCCTTTCCTGGTAGTTTATTGGCCCCCCTTCCCGATCCACATTGTAAAAAAAACCAGAAAACCCATTTTATGCTAGTCTAGTCCCCCAGCCCCGCTCTCCAGTAATAAAGCTCGATCCTCTGTAGTACAAATTCTCAAATACCTGGTGATCTATGACCCCCACCTGTAGTGCCTGACCACCTTACTCCCCATCTCGTAACCAAGTTGATGACTGACACAGCCCACTGCTCACTCCATGGCCAGCTACCAAATGAGCTCTGACTGAGTGCGTACTTATACAGTATGCGCCAATGACTGACAGCAGCTGTTATTCACTGAATACTACTATATACAGTACGCACTCATTCAGAGCTCAGTCAGTGGCTGGCCGTGGAGGTAAGTAGTGGCTGTGCCAGTCGCCAGCTCAGGGTATGGGATAGGAGGGGGGAGTGGGGTAGGGCACTAAGGGGTGGGGGGTCCACTAGACTACCAGGAATTGGGGATTTGAGCTTCCTGGGGGATCAAGGGGGGGGGCACTAGACTACCAGGGAAATGGGTGTTTTGATTTATTACAACACTGATCGGGGATCAGGAAGGGGGGCCACTAGACTACCAAGAAACGGAGGGGGAGTTATCAGGTCTTCTTGTCCAGGACATCAGGGATTGGGAAAGGGTATTTTGTGTATTAATTATTATGACCGGCGGCATACAGGATTGGGAAAGTGTTTGTTGTTTATTAATTATTATGACCGGTGGCATTGAGGAGTGAGAGGTGGAGGGGGTGGCACTAGTCCACCAGGGTTTGTGAAGAATTCTAACAGGCAATCGGGGCTTGGGGGGGCACTAGACTACCAGGGTTTTTATATAATTATAAGGGGCGACTGGGGCTGGGGGACCACTTGCGTTCCCTGCACAGCCTGCGACTAACCCTTCCTGTGTGCCATGTGTTTGCCGTATGGGAGAGGTTGTTGGAAAAGTGGGGACTTAGGCACCGGGGCCCCTCCTGTACCAGAATGTGGTGCAGGGTCCCTGGCACAATGGACTTCAACGCAAGGGGCTGTTTGACATAGCTTGCGCCACTCACAGCCCCTTTTTAGAATCAAGCCTAAAATTTGCTATTTTTTGCACCAATTTATCAAGCAAAAACCTCCACTTTGCACCAGCTTTTTGGCACACCTCTCCATTCTGAGACAAATTTTTGTTAAAACATGCTGATTCGCCCAAAATGTTGGGAAAACAACAGAAAAAAACAGATTTTAAGATTTTCTGAAACGGATATGGACATTTTTGAAACCAATCATTGTCTCTTCTATCTGGGGTTCCCAGAGGGGGTCACCTGTCTGGGAGTCTAACTGAAACCTACTATATATAGAACAGTTGTGGCCAATGTTGGACAAACTGGACCAAGACCTCCGCAGATGGGGAACTGTTATGTTTTTGTTCTCAGGCAAAATCAATGCTGTGAAGCTTATCACTACACCTAAAGTGCAATATGTACTAACTAATTTGCCCTTTTCCATCCCAAGCTCCTTCATTCACAGCCTGTAGGCTAAGCTTACAGTCTTTATTTTGGGAGGTAAACCTCTCAAAATCAAGTGGCAGACTTTACAACGCCATTGGTCAGTTGGGGGATTTGGATTATCAGACCTCTACTTTTTGAATCAAAATGTAGTGATTTGCCAGGCAGTTCTTTGTTACAGACCAGACCTCCTATCCTCTCAGCTCCACTGGCTCACAATGGAACTCACAAAAGCAACCGTGCCAGATGCACCAGCCCTGGTACAGACAGACTGGCAACTTGCTAAAACGCTTCCCCTTGTTCCACACATGCCAGATTAGTTTGGTCCTAGTTTCTGAGACAGCTGGGATAGTCCACTGAAACCTCCAGACTCAGCTCGCTTTGGCAAAATCCCCAGCTAAAAGATGGAGGTGTGGCAGTTAAGTGGGGTCACTGGAAGCGTCCGGGGGTGCTTAAATAAGGGGACCTGTATGATGACAGGACAGGTGTGTATCACAGTCTTGCCACAATCCAGGTCCAAACTCAAAAGTGAACCCTTGGTCTTTTGGCAGTATCTCCAGTTGTGAGACCTCCTTAGAATCCAGCTTACACGATTTCACATTCCCACCGATAAACCCATCAGACTCCTGGATCTTGGCATTCTCTTCCCTTCATCACATGACTGCACATCTGTCCCACCTTAGGGACCAGTCCTTGACCCCTTCTGTCTCTTCAGGTACTAGAAAGCAGTGAGGAAAAAAAAATGAGGCCTTCTAATCCCAAATAGGAAATGGGACACAGTGTGGCCTTGTGCACACAATGCCAACTGGGAACTACAAGCCTGGACCCCCCCCCCCCAGTTTAAAGTGCCCCACAGGGCTTATAGGATGCCACATGCCTTGCACCATATGGGACTTCTTAACCATAGTGATGTGATTGCTGTTGATGCCCTTCCCCCCAGGCCACTCTCACTTATGTATTGTGGTCCTGTTTCCTGTTGGATCATTACTGGAATGATATTTGGAGATGGTGACATAGCTTGGCACCTCTCTCATTGATTAGAGACCCCAAACTGGCTCTCCCGGGCATCAAACCCTCAGATGCCACCCTGGTCCCTGCACAGGCAGTACAGGCAACCGGAGCTTTCTCTGCAACAAAATGACTCTTGCTCCGCAGATGGAGGGACCCAAACCCCTCAGTGTACAGGGAACGGGAGAACATCCTGACCCTCACAGCCAAGAATGAATGGCTAGCTTTTTCTGCGCTAAACAAAGTAGGGGCATACACGGCAGTCTGAGGCCAATACTTAAACTCACAGTGATCCCACCTCCTGCTTTTACATAGGTGAACCTCTCTCCCAAGGTAGACCTTGCCATCTCCTACCACTGGTGGAGTGACTGGACATATTATTCTCCCTTACTCTCAACCGATCCCCTTAATGGGGAATACCTCAGTTGAATTACCACCAGCTCCCTTTGACTTCTGCCCTTTCTACTGCGCCCCCCCTTCCCTCCCCCCGGATGTCAAATGGCACACCAGTGATAGATTTTGTAGTACATTTCAGAACAGTTCCTCCTCTCATTGCCCCTCTTAGAGGTGCAGTTGTCTCTGAGCCTTTTTCTGAGCAAAGAGACTGATTGAGGCACACTCTATCTCCCCTGGTCATTATACTGGGGACAGCTGTTGAAACTTTGGCTACTTCTTGGCAGCACCATGCCTTCAATGATACAGTCACTATCTTCCATCTGCAAGGGATGTAGTACTGCATTATTTCAACTTCTAGTGACAAATAACTCAGAAACGCAGTGTGTAGTTATATTTTATAACATGGGTTCAGAACAGTAGGGAACCCAACTAGATGAAAAGCATCGCCTGACCATGGATTAAATTCACTATTTAATCCACAGTTGGTGTGAAGCTCCCTGAAGACATATCCCTGTGCGAAATTGGCACTCGTTACCTACTGCAGAATAGAAACTGAAAAGGCAGTCATTACAAGTTGGGCAAGAGAAATGCAGTGTGGGGCAGGCAGAATAGTGGAACAGAGCCCCCGGTTTGTTCCACATCTTCGGGCAGAGAGTGCGCCGTCATGGTTCTATGTGACATGGGCGACGATTCCCCAGGGCGACTAAAAATTTGAAAGTGTTTTAATGGGGTTTTGTCATTTCCACACATCCCCTTTGTTTAGGATTCCCACTCCGGGGCAACTCAGGAAAGAGGGAACTCCTGGGTCACTCGAATTGTCGGCACCATTGTCCTGTCGCCCTTCCGACCAGTCACCCACATTCAGTCGCCCACATCACAGGCTACCCGCCGTCACTGAACCGTAGTGACCACGGTGTCTTTCTGTTCCTCTCTCTCAGCATCTGGCAAAGTATGTTCCTCTGAGTTGGAGTTTGTAAGAACCGGAGTAGATCATAGGAACTCCAGCAGAGGACATTCACTATCAGCTGCTTTAGTTGTATGGTCTATGTTACAATTATTAATATCTGTTGTGTCTCTGTTTGAAATTATGTCAGAGATCTTGATTACCCGATTTCCCTTTACCTGTCAGATTTCTACAAGTATTGAAGCTGAAGCACACAGCCACACACCATTTGGCATTCTGCTGATCGTACTGAACTCGCTGTAGCATGATCATGTTTAGAAGCTTTCTGGTTACTGTTAAAGATTTTAACTGTGATGTGTCTGTTTACATTTTTTTACTGAGGCTGTCCCGCAGTAGTGGGTCTCGCAACCATCCCGTTGCAATCGCACTGTATGGTTGTGCCTCGGCAGCCCTCCTCCCCCACCTAGTAAAATAGGGAGACAGGCAAGTGAAGTGCACTGCTGTGCTCTGGCAGTCACTATCCTGTGCCAAGATGTCCCCCCCGAAGGCTGTAGTAGTAGACAGTGAGACAGAAAATGAGCTGACCTGCTGTCTATAACAGAGCTTCTTCACACTGCCAGAGAGAGTAGAACCGTTGCTTAGTTCAGTGTTCTGCCTCAGAAGGTATATCTCAGACCCACTTCAGACTGCGAGAGAGAGAGAGAGAGAGCGCGAGAGACAGAGAGAGAGAGAAAGAGACCGTGCTGCGGAGAGAGAGCGGAAGGGAAACCAAGTTGCAGTCAAAGTTCTGAAACCATCAGGTTGGGTCACCGTGGCATCTGTGTTACAGGCAAGGGACCCTGTGATCTACGGACAGCAGCTATCAATGCCTATCATATGATGTGCTGCATGGTCCTGGTGTTTTTTGGGGAAAGTGGCAACCTATAGTTCAGCACATCAGCAGGCTCCCAAAGAGTTCTCCAGTACTGCAGAGTAAATGTGCCAGTGGTACACATGACAACGACGAACTGCATGTGTTTTCGGAGACTGGCAAGCTGCAGCTCATCCCATCAGCAGCACAGTGAGTCTGCTACATAGCAAGCACCATGCCTCTCTGTTTCCCAGCATGTTGTTGGGGGGGGGGGCAGAGAACAGCACAGGGAATTGCAGTCAGCATGGCCACTATGCCCATAAACATGTCACAAATCATCGTAGCAGTGTCTGAGTGACATTTGCATGTCCCTATCAGACAGTCATTGTACATGGGTACATTGGGACTACTTTTCCAGCAGCAGGATACATGGCTATTACAGCCATTTAAAGACTTGTAGCACATGTGTTGGGCATGTTTGAGACGAATGAGGGCAGAAAGTAGAGTTACATAAGAAATTACCATAACAGTAGATCTTGGAGAGAGGCTCTTGCAGTAGGCAATAACCATTAGGACTGAGCTGCCAGGCACTAGGACCACACAGAAAACTTAGCTAGCAGTGTCTGGCAGGGGACTGCCCACTCAGAATCACATGACTGATGTCGGCCCGGTGCTATATAGTGGGCGGTCCTCATGCCTGCTCTCCAGTTCTCCCGCCGGAGACCGAAGGAGGTGAAACTGGAGAAAGGAGTGGTTCCCAGAGCTAGGAAAAAAGGCTGAAAAAAGTAGCAGCAGCAGGGGGAAGGAGGGAGGGAAAACCCTGCCTACTGCAAGAGCCTCTCTTGAAGATCTACCGTTATGGTAAGTTCTTAAATAACTGTACTAGCTTACTTCGAGAGGGCTCTTGCAGTAAGCCTAGGACTGAGTCCCAAGCAGCGTAAGTCAGACAAGGACTGAACATGGGAGGTAGGAAAGATCTGTAGTAGGCAGGGTCTAAGACAGAAGGCCTTGAAGAATGGCTAGTCCAAAGCCAGCCCTACGCCTAGAGGCAAAGTCCAAACTGTAATGCTTAGTGAAGGCATGGACCGAGTTCCAAGTGGCTGCCACATTGCCACACAGATGTCTGCGGCAGAGACATTTCTGAAACAAGCAGTAGATACAGCTATGCCTCTGGTGGAATGCCCTTTAATGTCCTCTGGAAGTGGTTTGCTATACTTCTGATAACAAAACAGAATGCAGTATGCCAACCATTTGGATAAACATTGTTTTGAAACTGCCGCACCCTCTCTTTTGGATGCAAAGGAAACGAAAAGCTGATCTGTTTTGCGGACTGACTTTGTCCGATTCGTGTAATAATGTAAAATTCTGTGCACATCCAGTGTGTACAAAATAGCTTCCCCTTGATCAGAATGCTTAGGGCAATACACCAGTAAGTGTATGGTCTGATTCAAGGTAAACTCAGAAACCACCTTTGGTAAAAAGTTAGGATTTATACACAGAGCCATCCGGTCTCTGTGAAAAATCAAATAGGGCTCCTCACACATAAGGGCCTGAAGCTTGGAAATCCTTTGAGCAGAAGCAGTATCAACTAAAAACAGTGCTTTCCAGGATAGATAGTGAAGATCACAACTTGCAGCTGGTTCAAAGGGAGGGAAAGTGAGTTTCTCAAGTATGAATTTCAGATCCCACGGAGGAATGGGATTCCTGACCAGGGGTTTCATGTGAAGGATTCCTTTCAGGAAAATGTGGGAGACCTCCAACTAAGTCAAGGTCTTGCCATCTACCAGAGGATGGTAGGCAGAAATGGCAGACAAGTGGACCTTCTGTGAAAAATAGCTGATTCCCAGGTCAGAGAGATGCAAGAGGTACTCCAAGACCTGAGGGACAGGGCATGAAAAGGGGTCCCAACCCTTAAAGGTTGCCCAGATAAAGAATCTTGTCCACTTCATAGTGTACATGGTCCTTGCAGAAGGCTTTCTGGCCTCCAAAAGAACCTGAGTGACTCTAGAAGAGACACCAAAGCACGAGGCTGCTATGTCAGAAGGCACCACGTGTGAAGGTGAAGGGACCCTGAGACCTGGGTGAACCAGGGTGCCCTGCTCCTGGGTCAGGAGGTGGCGGCAGAGGGGCAGAGGAACCGGAGGCTCCACCGCCAACTGCTGGAGCAGAGGGAACCAAATCTGGTGAGGCCAATATGAGGCTATTAGAATCATGTGGGCCCCCTCCTCCTGCAGCTTGACCAGCACCCTCTGCAGTAATGAGAAGAGAGGGAAGGCATACAAGAACATCCCTGTCCAGCAAAGAAACAGCACATCTCGCTAGAAAACACCAGGCCCGGGAATGAGTGAGCAAAAACTGGGTAGTTTTGCGTTGTATGGGGAGGCGAACAGATCTAGATCTGGGCGACGCCAAAGGTCGAAGATGTCTTCGCTACTGACTGCCTCAGTTCCCACTCGCATGCCCTTGACTGAGTGTGGCTGAGAGTGTCCGCTAGGTTGTTTTGGATGCCCGAGACATGCACTGCCATGAGCTGAAGGTGGTGCTGAACTGCCCAATTCCAAACACGTATCACCTCCTCCCTGCATAGGGGGTATGACCGTGTGCCTCCTTGCCTGTTCAGGCACCAGACCACACACATGTTGTCTGACTGGACCAGCAGTGAGCCTGGAAGAAGAAGGGGCTGAAAAGCCTGAAGGGCATACAACACCGTGCACATCTCCACATGTTGATATGCAAAGAGAGCTCCCGTTGAGACCAGGATCCCTGTGATTCCCCAAGTGAGCACCCCAGCTCTGACCAGAGGCATCCGTGGTCATGGTCTGGACCGAAGCGGAAGGCTGAAAGGGAACCCCCCAGCAGAAATTATTTAGATCCTGCCACCAGAGGAGATCCTGTTGTAAGGGGTTGGAAACCAGGACCGTGTTGTACAGGCATACATGTGACAATATAAATCTGTGCAGGAGGAAGGTTTTGTAAAGTTAGGCAGGAGATTGGCATTTTAGGAGGGAGAAAGTACCCAGCAACCCTCCTCACAGATGTGCTACATTTACCTGCACAGCCATTAATGGCTCTCCACCCGCCCACCCCGCAGATCTCCATTGTTCCCCACACAGG
Organism: Neoceratodus forsteri; assembly: GCA_016271365.2. Classification (NCBI taxonomy): domain Eukaryota; kingdom Metazoa; phylum Chordata; order Ceratodontiformes; family Ceratodontidae; genus Neoceratodus; species Neoceratodus forsteri. The sequence goes on from CM028130.1 coordinate 430,234,430, forward strand.
CATGCTTGCTGCTGTCTTCCATTGGGTGCTGGTCCTAGACACAGAGTGACAGAGAGACGGACATTGCGTGCATCACAACATGCACGGTTTGTGCTCTCTCCTCTGTCTGAGAGCATCTGCAACGTTTCAATCCCTAGGAGATCACAGGATGGCTGCTGTTGAAGTGTGTGTAGGAAGCGCCTGGACCCTTCAGCCCACTGAAGCAAAGTGCAGGTTGTTGCTTAGTGCACCGTTAAGCGCCCCCCCGCCCCCAGGTCCCCGAACACTGTATGCAGCAATAGGAAGACAGGGAGTAGAGCAGAACTCCTGAGAGACCCAGGAGAGAGAGATGAAGAGGGACAAGCAAATGGTGACAGGCACTGAACAGACCGCAAATACAGATTTTTTTTTTTTGTGACTGACTGTCTAAATCGGGAGATTTGCTTTCCGCAGTGGGTGGAGTTTAGTTAAAACGGGACTCTCCCGGCCAAAATGGGAGGCATCACATGTATGGGTACAGGTCATCTGACATCTGGTCCCACTGCACTGGAAGCGTCCACTACATGACACGCATGTGGAGTCTGGCTAGAGGAACAGTGGGAATAGCCGCCACCATAAGGCCTAGAAGGCGTAAGACGGACCTGGCCATAGACCAGCGGCTGGAAGCCACCTGCCTGGCCCGCTCCTGCATCGTTTCTGCCCTGTCCATGGGGAGAAAGGCCTGACCTGGGCTATGTCCAGCATTGCTCCAATGAATTGGAGGTGCAGAGAGGGTGATAGGGGAGACTTTGGGTAGTGCACCATAACTCCCACTTGGTGAAACAGAGCCAGGGTAGCTGACAGACAGGCTTCCAGGTTGTCCCTTGATGGATGCGACAGGAGCCAGTCATCGAAGGTATGGGAACACATTATGACCCTGGCATCGCAAAGACACTGCCACCACCGCTAGGCACTTGATAAACACCCTGGGTGTCAAGGAAAGGCCAAAGGTGAGGGCTTTGAACTGAAAATGCTCCCCCGGAAGGAAAACCTCAGGAAGCGGTGGTGGGCCAGAAGACAGGTATATGCAGGTATGCATCCTGCATATCCAGAGCGCAGAGCCAGTGTCCCTGTTGAAGCAGTGGCAGTAGACCTGGGAGGGTCAGCATGTGGAATCTCTTGTACTCTACGTACAGATTGAGCGCACTGAGGTCCAGTATTGGCCAAAGGTCTCCTGTCTTTTTGGGCACCATGAAGAAGTGGGAGTTATACCCCCTTCCAGCTTGGCCCTGTGGAATGGGCTCTGTGGCTGACTTTTCCAATAAAGCCTCAATTTCCTTTCTGATGAGCAGGATGTGACCTTTTGGGTAATGAGAGTGACCTGGAGGATTTTCTGGAGATATTTCTACAAATTCCAGTCTGTGGCCTTGAGCTATGAGCTGTAGGACCCATGAGTCTGCCGTGTTCACCTCCCATCCGGGCAGAAGACTAGCAAATCTGCCCCCCTACTGGCTCCTCTGAAACTGGTGGTGGTGGTGGGGGGGATCCATGAGTCAAGAGACGGAGAGAAGGTGGGGAAGTGCCACCCCAGAAGCTCTCTGAGACTTGGTTGGGAGGGGGTGGGGGCAGCTGTAGAAGCCCGATGTTTGCCCTGATGCTTGGTGGGCTATTGTCTTGCCTGACGCCTTTGCTGGCGACGAAAAGGCTGCTGGGGCTTGGTATTAGTACGGTACAGTGATTGCCCAGAGCAGAGAGATTTCCCACTCTCTTGCAATTCAGTCAGTATATCCTTGATGTCCCTTCCAAAGAGAACCAAGCCTCGAAAGGGAGCATCCAGGATGGAAGCTTGAACATCCTGGGCAAATCCGGACACCCACAGCCAGGAGTGTCTGCATAAATGGACAGCTGTCACAGATTTGAGCTGTCCCAGGATAGCCTTCTGGCAACATACCATGTGAGTTTCGAAATTCAGAGCCCTCAGTGCCAAAGTGGAGGACGAATAGACCTTATGTCCAAACTAGTCCAGTTGCCTCGACTCCTTATCTGGAGGGGAGGTACTCATATGCTTAGGCTTAGTAGTACAGTCATGAGCTGCATCAATGACCAGCGAATCAGCTTTAAGGTGGGTGCTGAGGTGGTCTTTTCCCTCTGGGGCATGGTATAATCTGTCTGCCTTCTTAGCGACAGCTCCTACAGACGATGGTTGCTGCCAAAGAGTAGTGGCTAAATCGTCGTGTGGCCCCATCCATGGGGGATTGAGGAGCAGAGTCAGCTCTGGTTAGTCAAGGTGCTCCACCAATCTCCTATATTGAGGATCTTGGTCTTCAGTCTTCCATCCATTTGCCTCTTGGATTTTCCAGAGCATATCCATAAAGAAGAGTCCTCTGGGGTAGACTTGGGGGTCTCACTGGGTTTAGGATCCTCCAATGGAGGAGATTCATAGCCCAAGGCTGAGGAGGAAGAATCAGACTCAGAGTCCGACGAAGGGCTCCTGTCTGGAGACAGAGACCCACGGCGAGAAACCTCCTTCTGGGGTTTGGACGCCACACTTCTTCTGTCCCCCACTGCCGAAACACCTAACATGTGGCCAGAAGTGGAGGGACGAGTCTCAACAGGAGAGAGAGAGAGAGAGGAGTAAGAGTCAGTAAGGCTAGCATAGAGGTCGCAACCGGCTGACGTTGGTCCAACTCTGACACAAGCTGAACCTTGGCCCTGTTCCACCAAGACTGAAAAAGGGCATCATAATCCACCTGCAGCTTAGGAGCAGCAAGAGGAAACTGGAAGGCTGGTGGGTAACCTGGTGTTGGATACCCTGGTGTTGGGTACCCTGGCATGGGGTACCCTGGTGATGGATATCCTGGTGTCAGGCACCCTGGTGTAGGGTAACCCTGCGTAGGATATCCCGACGTCAGATAACCTGCCAAAGGGCCCCATAGAGGGGCTGAAGGACCCGGCGGAGGCCCTGAAGGGACACCAGAGGGCCCAGGCTGCAGGGAAGCCAGTTGTAGTCCTGTGGGGGAGGCAGCGATGGACCCACGGGGTTCCAGTATCGGCCCTCCCAGGCCAATGGGTGCATCCAGGTTCTGGGGCTGGGGAGGCAGCCCAGATGGAGGCAGATTGCTCAGAATGTCCACGGGGGTATCTGATGTAGGGCTGGCCAGCGGTGGCCAATTGATCAGGTCAGCAGGCAGCAGCTCCTCTGGCTACGGGTGGGGGAAGAGGTAGAAGGACCCACTGGAGGCAATGAAGGAGTGTCCCAAGAGGGGGATTCCTCCCGGGATGGCTGCGGCCAAAGTGGCAGCGGGCACTGGTCCAGAAGACTGACGCCGGACCCCAAAGTGGAGTCCGACATGAGTGCCAGGGCTGTGCAGTCATCGGCAGAACCAGCGTCCGACTTAGCAGTCAAACCACCCAGCTCATACCCAGAGGATTTGAAGGGCCTAAGAGTGGTGGAAGCCTCCCGAATCCCCGGAGGTCCCTGCCTGCACCATAACCAGCATAGGCAGGGGGACCAAGGGCTGTCCCAAAGAGTAGGGTACGAGCTTGGCTGGAGGAGTGGTATCCATGTTGGAGGAAAGCCGCTTGTCGGCCGCGGTCCCCGGCGGGAGCCGTGGCCTGCAGGGAGACCGATCCTGGTCCCGGTGCTTCTCCTTGTCCATCTTCTTCTGCTTGTGGGAGCCAGAAGATCCTCTTGGGGATGAGGAAGAGCTCCACACCTGCTGCAGATCCTTCTCAATGGAAGCCATCTTTTACTTGGCTTCCAAGGTTTGCTGATGGTGTTTCCATGTGGTCTGGTTGAACTTCAGGCAGGCCTCACAGTCTGCAGTGTTGTGGTCAGGGCCCGGGCAGAGGGAGACACGAGGTATGGCCACCCTTCTCTGGAATCTGCTTGCCACAGGTGCACTTGTTATGCAATTCAAAAGGAGTTGGAGAAGACATGTAATCTGATGACAAACTACAGAGTTTTTTCAAGAAAATAAAGAAATTTGAAAATGTATACATTTTCAAAATGGCAGTCGACAGAAGCAGCGTTTCAGGAGGTCCGACGTGCGCAGGTTGATGGCAGGAAAAAACTGGAAGGCAGGCGTGAGGACCGCCCACTATATAGCGCCAGGCCGATGTCAGCCATGTGACACTGGGTGGGCAGTCCCCCGCCAGATACTGCTAGTTATGTTTTCTGTGTGGTCCTAGCACCTGGTGGCTCAGTCCTAATGGTTACTGCCTACTGCAAGAGCCCTCTCAAAATAAGATCCCATGTTATAAATGCAATAATCCACCCCAGTGTATGGGGTTATAGGCATTTAATCCACACCTTGGGTGCTGTGAGGGCACTCGGCCTGTGGCCCCATGCCTCAAAACGCACTCAAGGCATGTATTAAATGCCTATAACCCCATACCCTGTCGTGGGTTATTGCTAACTTATTACAAACTATCAACTTCAACACCCATTTCTGATAGTTGTCAATTCACATGTTAACAATATCTTCTTAGCATAGAAACATAGAATTTGATGGCAGATAAGGACCGCTTGGCCCACCTAGTCTGCCTATTTCCCTACCTAATAGATAAGCTGTAGATCCTAGTTTACCAACAGCCTACTTCCTCCTACCCCCCCCACTAGAATTGCCTTATGTCTGTCCCATGCATTCTCGAATTCCCCCACTGTTTTTGACTCCATGACCTCCTCAGGAAGGTTGTTCCATGCATCCACAGCCCACTCTGTGAAAAAATACTTCCTCACATTACCTCTGAGCTGTCCCCCCTCTATCTTCAAATTGTGTCCCCATGTTCTTGCACATCTCTTTTTCTGAAAGATGCTACCCTCTTGGACTTTGTTGATTCCCTTGAGGTGCTTGAAACTTTCTATCATGTCCCCCCCCCCTTTCCTCGAGGGTACACATATCAAGCTCCTTTAGTCTCTCTCTTCATATGTCTTCTGGTGCAGACCCTTCACCATTTTGGTTGCCCTCCTCTGGACAGCCTCCACCCTGTTTATGTCTTTGCGGAGATGGGGTCTCCACAGCTGCATGCAGTACTCCAGATGGGGTCTCACCAACTGTCTGTACAGAGGGATAACAAGAAAAAATTACTCACCATAGTAATGTTGTTTCTTCTAATGGAGTCTTGCTGTATTATGACTATATGCAGTTAGCCCCAGCACTTGAACTGCTCTGGAGAGTAAAGGGTTAACTCTATGCAAAGGCACAGAACGTTGAGCTCAAGCTTGGTTTTCAAACCTCTGTCTGTGGTGCTCTGAAGTGTAACTGTCAGATTCTTACGAGCACTAAACTAACTCAAAGCAAGAAATCGTTTCGGAATTTTTGTGCCAAATGGCAAAACAAGGTTTTTAGGGTCAAAGACTCAAGTAGAGAAAACCCAAAAAGAACACAACAGGTAGTGATTCACCAAACTAAAAGAAAAAAGACCCCCTAAGAGATGGAGGCATGTCCAGAACACCTCTGGGGTGCAGCACTGTGCCTGCCCCGCCACTTCCCAATACTACTAGGTTCCAGGAGGGGAGGCAGGAAGGGAAGTCAGAATACAGCAAGACTCCATTAGAAGAAACAACATTACTATGGTGAGTAATTTTTTCTTCAAACAACATGAAAGTATTCTGACTATATGCAGACTACCAAGAAGTACCCCCTTGGAGGAGGGAGTTACAGAACCTATTTTGGGAACAGGCTCTGCAGCACAGCTGTGCCAAACCTAGCATCACTTCGTGACAGACTGTCCAAAGAGTAATGCTTGGTGAAGGTGTGAACAGATTTCCAGGTAGCTGCTTTACATATATCCACTAAAAGTATATCTCTAGCTGCTGCAATCGAAGCAGCTGTACTTCTGGTAGAATGAGCCCTCAGGCCTGAGGGAGGCTCCTTCCCAAGTTTAGAGCAGCAGAATTGGATACAAGAGACAATCCACCTGGCAATAGACCTCTTGGTAGCAGGCTTGCCCTATGCCACCTCACCATAAGTAAGAAACAATTGAGAACAATCTTTCCTATGGGCCTTAGTATGCTCAATATAGTAACTGAGAGTAATTGAGAGCCCTTTTCACATCCAGACTGTGTAACCTCCTCTCTCCAGAGGAAGAATGATCAGTGAAAAAAACAGGCAGAGACACAGACTGGCTCAGATGAAAGTCTGACACCACCTTGGGAAGGAACTTTCTATTGGTGCGAAGGACCACCTTATCCCTATGAAAGGAAATGAAATCAGGTTCCACTGATAAGGCCTGTAGTTCACTGATCCTTCTAGCTGAAGTAACGGCCATCAGAAATACAGTTTTTCAAGTCAAGTATTTCAGCTCAGCTGAAGATAAAGGTTCAAAAGGGGGCTGCATAAGCTGTGCAATACAGATGTTCAGATCCAAAGAAGGAGTAGGCTCCCGAAAGGGAGGATTGACATGGACCAAGCCTTTGAAGAATTTCTTGAAAACTGGATGAGAAGCTAGGGAAGAGGCCTTACCAGCCGAAAGAAAAGCAGACACAGCTGCCAAGTGTACTTTAAGAGTAGTAGGCCAGAGGTCTAAACTGTTAAGATGTACCAAACAGTCCAAAACAATGGCAATGTCAGCCAGCTCTGGCTTAATATGCCTACTAGAACACCAAAAACCATACCTTTTCCATTTGGAGTTGTAAGTCTTCCTAGTAGCAGGCTTCCTGCTAACTTTAAAAATATCCAAGACTGATTGGGACAGATACAAACTTGTATATTCTAGCTCTTCAAGAGCCAGGCTTTAAGCATGAGAGTCTGAAGGTTGGAGTACAGAATCCTCCTCTGAGAGGAGGTGAGGAGATTGTACTGCCTGGGAAGACACAAGGGCAGTGTTACTGACAGTGACAACAGTAGAGGATACCAAGGCTGTCTGACCCAGTCTGGAGCCACCAGAATCGCCTTGCAAGGCTGGGACCTGATTTTTATCAAGACCCTGAATATCAGAGGAAAAGGAGGAAATGCAAACAGAAACCTGCTTGTCCAATTTAGTAGGAGAGCATCCTGGGGAACAGAACCCATAAGGGGTGGTCTGCAGCAATAGAGAGGAAGTTGATGATTGTCTGGGACTGCAAATATATCTATCTCTGGAGTGCCCCACCTCCTGAAAATGACTTCAAGGATGACAGGGCTCAGGGTCCATTCATGGTGACCCTGAGAAATCCTGCTGAGAGCATCTGCTAGAATGTTGTCTTTCCTTGGGAGGTGCACGGCCATCAGGGAAACCTGAAGGGAATAAGCTAGAGACCAAATTTTCATGGCCTCTGTGCACAAGGCCGAGGACTGAGTGCTTCCTTGTTTGTTGATGTACCACATGGTTGTGGTATTGTCTGTTCTGATCTGTACCACTTTTCCTTGGACAACTGTTGAGAATGTCTGAAGTGCCAGAAAGACAGCTCTTAATTCGAGAAGATTGATGTGCAGAAGGGACTCCTGGTGTGACCAAGTTCCCTGAGCTGGGAGATGATCTTGGTGGGCCCCCCACCCCAGAAGAGAGGTGTCTGTGGTGAGAACCACAGAAGGGACCTGACTGATAAAGGGGACCCCTTGTCAAAGATTGTCCTCGTCCAACCACCACTGAAGGGCCTGGACCAAGGTTTTGGAGAGTGGAACCAATTTGGAGAGAGGTTCCTTTTTCTGAGACCAGAAAGATCTGCGATGAAACTAAATATCTCTCATTTGAAATCTTGCTCCCTGAACTACTGCTCTGGAAGCTGCCATGTGTCCCAGCAGCTGTAGAAACTGTCTGGCTGGACGAGACACTAGAGGACGAAAAGAGGACACCAGAGTAACCAGAGACTGAACCCTTGAGAGAGCAAGAAATGCTCTTCCTCAAACTATATCTATTTCCACCCCTATGAAGGTGAGAAGCTGGGCTGGCTCTAGAACAGACTTCTCTAAATTTAGAATGAAGCCAAAGGATTCTAGAAGTCTTTGGGTGACCTCTAAAGCTGACTTGACTTGGCCTGAGGACTGGCCTACTAGAAGCCAGTCGTCCAGATATGAGAACAGAAGGATGCCCTGCCTCCTGAGGAATGCCACCACCACTGCAAGACACTTGGTGAACACCCTTGGAGCAGACGTTAGACCTAAGGGCATGGCCCTAAATTGGTAATGGCATGAGGGCAACTCGAACCTGAGGTACTTTCTGTGGGAATGTCTGATAGGTACGTGGAAGTAGGCATCCTTGAGACCCAGTGAGGCTAGCCAGTCTCCTGGTCTCAGAGTCGCCATTTTGAACTTTGGTTTTGTCAAATGTTTATTCAGGTACCTTAAATCCAATATGGGTCGCCACTCCCCTGTCTTTTTGAGGGTAAGGAAGTATCTTGAATACAGTCCTTTTCCCCTGTGACAAAGAGGTACCTTCTCTACTACTTGCAGAAGTAGAAGAGAGGAGACTTCTGCCTCTAGGGCCTTTGTCTCCAAGGGAGAGGGAGGACTGAAAGACTTTGCTCTCATTTTTGGGAACCTTTTGAAACTGAGAGCAAGTCCCTGGCTCACAACTTCCAGGACCCATTTGTCTGAAATAATAGACTCCCAGGCCTAGGAGTAGTGAGCCAGCCTGCCTGCTACTGGAATTGGGGAGGCGACCCTGACTGACACCTTAGGGTGTCTGCTTGGCAGGGGGCTTGGACTGAGTAGCTGATGGGGTCCTGGTTACCCCCCATCTACCTCTTCCCCTAAAGAACCCCCTCTGCTGGAAAGAAGAGGAGGAGGCCTGAGCTTGGTAAAAAGGCCTGCCCCTACCCCTAAACTGCTGCCTCTGAGGAGTGGTCTGCTTCTCTTTGGCTGCAGCACTTCTACATGTGGTCCTGTACTCGTCCATTTTCTTCATGTAGTTCTCTGTTTGTTCCCCAGAGAGAATTACCAGTTACAGGAAAATCCATGGCCTTAGCCTGGGTAACCTGAGAGAGGTTGGTACACCTAAGCCAAGCAAATCTCCTCATGGAGATAGATGTAGCCATGATCCTGGAATGAACATCATTGGAATCAACAGCAGCGTGGAATTGCACCTTAGATGCCTCTATACTGTTTGCAGCCACCTGCTCCAGCTCCTTGGCTAGCTGGGAAGGGGCATCGTTAGCAAGATCCAGAACCATATCCCACATAGATTTCTGGTATCTGGCAGTGTATGCCATGTAATTAGATTGCCAGGTCCCAAAGAGGATGCCAAGTACTGCTTTTTTGCCATGGCATCCGCTTTACTGAAATCCTTATCTGGGGGGTGAGATGCCAGAGGAATATTAGCCTTGTCACAGGCTGCAGCTTGTACTACCCCAACATAGCTGCTATGATTGGAAAGGAATTCAGTCCCAGGACCTGACAAAGCATACCTCCTGTCCATTCTTTCTTCCACAGGAGGAATGGATGAAGGAAATTGTAAGATTTTTTGTGTCTGCTTCCCCAAGGATTTGTGTAAAGGGATAGATACCCTCTTTGACTCTGGTACCTCCATCATTTCTAAATAGTCAGGTTCTTCCTGATCCTGTTCAACCTCTTCCATAGGAAGCTGAAGAGTCTCAGCCACTTTCTTGTAAAAGAAGAAATGGGAAGGTGACTCAGAAAGCCTGGGAGGAGAAGCCTGAGAAGGCCTGTCTGGGGAGATGTCAGGCTCTTCTGGCTCATCTAGGCTCTCACATTGTTCCTCTTCATAATCTTCATCCTCCTCCCAATCGCCTTCATAGTATGCCTCAAGATCAGTATCTGAAGCAGGTACATCCGACCGAACCGATCGGCTATGAACCCAGAACAGTTCAGCCGGAACCGGGCAAAGCGACTGAACAATTGAAATCATTTTCGCTATTTCATCAGCGGTCGGACCATGGGGAGCCGGATCCAAGCCGGTGATTTCCTTTTTTTATTTCAGAACCGATTCCGGCAGAATCGGCTCTCATTTGCCCAAAGAGGTATCGCTTGCGGGTCAGTGGGCACCTCCTCAGGTTCGGCCGCAACCGAACTGGGCTGGTCATCTGGGTCAGCGGACTTCTCGGCCTCCCTCTCCCTTAGCCTACTCAAATGTTTATCCAGGGTGGCTTTGGGAAAGTTCTTGCATATTTGGCAGTCTTCCTTGAGGTGGTCAAACCCCAAATAATACACACAGACGAGGTGAGGGTCGGCCTTAGCAAAGGCCACCTTACACTCGGTACAGTGCTGAAACCCAGTGGGTCCAGTTTTCTTCTTGGGTTTCTCAGACATGCCTTCAGCAAAAATCACCTTACACAGTGGTTAAGCCAGGTGATACAAATCCAACGGTTCCAACTGTGTCACGGGTTGGTTAAAAAAATCCTAAAATATTGGATTTTTTTAGGAATGGATGAATACCAGAAAAACCACAAAATACAATACAGTAAACAAATAAGGAAGATGGGCTTCAGTTCTGAACCGGACTGACCGACAAAGACGGACAAAACAAACAATTTCTTACAAAAACACAGAAAAATAACCACTACCTACACTACCACTTACTGGTACCGAGACAGAGGCAAGAATACTGAAATTTACTGGAACCATGGTTTGAAAAAAAAGACCGATCCGAACTAGACCAAACCGAAGCGCAGGAGAAATCTCTCGAGTGACTTCACAGTAAGGCGGAGTAAAGAATCTGACGGTTACACTTCAGAGTACCACAGACAGAGGTTTGAAAACCGAGCTCGAGCTTAACGTTCTATGCCTTTGCATAGAGTTAACCCTTTACTCTCTGGAGCAGTTCAAGTGCTGGGGCTAACTGCATATAGTCAGAATACAGCAAGACTTCATGTTGTTTGAACTCACTGTTTTCTACTGGTGATGCCTCTCCCTATGCATCCCAGTATCCCCCCAGCCCTCCTTACTGTCTTCTCGCATTGCTTGCCCACCTTTAGGTCATCTGATATACCTACCCAAGGTCCCTTTCCATTTTTGTTGTTGTCAGTATCTCACCCCCCACTGTGTACTCTTCCCCTGGGTTTTTGTTTCCCAGGTGCATTACTTTGCACTTCTTTGTGTTGAATCTAAGCTGCCATACATTTGACCATTCCGCCAACCTTGCCAAATCCCTTCTCATCCTTTCCACCCCACCTTATCATGTGGGGTTCTTCCTGATCCTGTTCAGCCTCTTCCATATGTGTACCAACCCTATTGCAGATCTCTGTGTCGTCTGCAAAGAGACAAACTTTTCCTTCCAGTCCCTCTGCAATGTCACTTATAAAGACATTAAAAGGACCTGTTCCAGTACTGAATCCTGCGGTACCCAGCTAGTAACCCCCCTTTCTTCACTGTGGACTCTGTTTACTGTAACCCTCTGCATCCTGTTGTCCAGCCAATGTTTTACCCACGCTACCACCCTGGGACCACTCCCAGGCAGGCTAATTTTTATTAATCTTTTGTGCGGGACTGTGTCAAATGCCTTACTAAAGTCTAGGTAGGCCATGTCCACAGCTCCTCCCTGGTCTACTACTTTGGTCACCCAGTTAAAGAAATTGATTAGATTCGTCTGACATGACCTTCCCGCTGAGAATCCATGCCGCCTTGGGTCCTATGCCCCACTGGCCTCTAGGTACTCAGCAATTCTTTCCTTCAGAAGTGATTCCATTATTTTCCCTACCACTGAGGTCAAACTGACAGGTCTATAGTTTCCTGCCTCTGTCTTGCTCCCACTTTTGTGAAGGGTAATTACATTCGCCCTCCTCCAATCCTCAGGTACCGCACCATCCTCCCATGATTTGTTAAAAAGGGTAGTCAGTGGTGTTACTAGTTCTCCCCTTAGTTCTTTTAGAATTCTGGGGTCAATTCCATCAGGCTCCACTGCTTTGTCCACCTTCAGTTTTAGGAGTTCTTCCGGAACCCTTTCTTCTGTGAAAGGACTGATATCGACCCCCCTATCCAGAATGCTTCTATTGACTGAATTAGGTACCTCCTCCTCCTCTTCCTCTGTGAATACTGAGCGGAAGTATTCGTTCAGTATCCCTGCTTTTTCACTGTCTCTCTCTCTGCCTACCCACCCTCCTCTTTATTCAGCCTCAGTATGCCTCCCTTTTTCTTTCTTCGTTCCCTAATGTACCTATAAAAGGTTTTATTCCACTTCTTAACCGAGTTGGCTATCTTTTTCTCTGTTTAGCCCTTTGCTATTCTGACTGCTTTCCCCGTTTCCTTCTGCTTTAACTGATACAGTTCTCTGTCCTGCTCCTTCTGTGTTTCCTTATACTTCCTGAATGCTATCTTTTTCTTCCTAACCTTCTCCGCTACCTCTTTTGAGAACCATAGTAGTTTTTTTTTGTTTTGATTTATTTGCTTCACACAAAGGCTTGTTTATTTATTTATTGAAAGATATCGAAATTACAATCCCAGTCGACGAATCCTTTGCAAAGGCTCCACGTCATTAAGAACATACACCAAGTATCACAAACTGAAATATTAGGTACAACTATTATACAGTTGGCACCAGTACAAACTTAAAACATATGGCATGGTTAAACTTAAAACACTGGTAGAGGGTTTAAATAGTTGGTGCCACGTATGATGCGGGTTATATCATTTGGGATTTTAAAGAGGTCCCGGGTCAATACTTTAGATTCATGTGACAGTACTTGGTTTCGGAGGGTCTAACAAAATAGGCCCTGTGTCAAGATATGATCAGAGTGAGATAGAGGATCCTGGCTTTGGGAAAGCGTAGAGAGTCATTGGGGGGGGGGACCCCATATTTGTGGCAACTGGAACCCTGTAAGAGTTATCTACAGTCACAGGTTGCAGAGTTGAGGAGTGTCCTTAGACCAGCTTTAAACTGACCCAAACTGGATGTAAGGGCGATTGTGGACGGTAGGTTGTTTAGCCACATTGGGGCATGATTTTTTTTTTTGAAATTCAAGTTTATTAAATTTCCAAAAAGAGAAACAACATTTACATAGGATGCAATGACCTAATTATCCATACTTGGTACAAAGTAAAAAAAAAAAAAAAAAAGACACAAACCCCACCCTCCCACCTACCCGCCTCCTCCCACCCCTCAACCCAAGTGTGCCAAGGTAACTTAGTACTATTACAGATGTTACACTGGGAAAACAGCTCTTAAAAGTGCAACGGGTATAAATACAAAAGGGAACAAGAAAGAAACTACCATGGGCAACAAAGGGGAAGCCAAGAGGTTATCGGTGTAAATACAGAGCATATAGTTTACCCCACCTTTTCTGGAATAGATCCATATGGTACCACACACTGGCGGAAAGCCTTTCGACATTTATACATGCTGAAAGCTCAGTCAACCATTCCGAATAAGTCAGGGTCAGTTGGTCAGTCCAGTGTCTAAGGACTAGCTTCTTAACCACATCAGACACAAGGGCAATGTGATATCGACGCTCGACACAGTCAATATTACTATATTCCCCTAGAATACAAATTTCAGGAGTGAAGAAGGGAGTAAGGCCCAATAGGGGTCCAAATTGTCCTGAATAGCTGACCAGAGCGGAGCAACTTTAGTACAGTGCCAGAAAATATGAAGGGGATTTCCTTCCTCCTGCAAACACCTGGTACACTGGGAGAGAGCTAATCTATTGAGCCGAAAGAGTTTCTTAGGCGTATAATACATATTATTCAAAATATAATATTGGGTAAGTTTAAGTCTGTCCTGAGTATGGTATCTATGCAGGTCCTTCCAAACCTGGGACCAGTTCAAGGCCGCCTCGGGAAGTAAAGAGAGCCAGATACCAGATCCCGAACAGGCTTAGGAAACTTATAGTCCAATAAAAAGAATATATTCGCGATAGCATGTGGTTTAGAAGCAAGGGTACAGATGAGATAGGAAGGGCTGAACCAGTTTCTCTGAAATGAATGCCAAACTTCTCAGCAATGAGGTGCCTTAATTGATATACATTAAAGATTCTGCCCCATGGAATGCCAAATTTGGTAAGAATCTCGAAGAGAGAAGGGAACCCTGATCGTAGAACTGGTCCAGATTGGTATTTTAACATGGAAGCCAATCAGGGACAATCACCGAGTTGCCCAACTTAATGTTGGGATTTAGAACAATGGGCTGTCCAAGATCCAATTTGGGTGGGATCCTAAGAACTGCATACAGTGAGAAAGGGATTTGAGAGACGAAGAATTGTTTGGTCCGTTATCCACTGAGAAAGGAGAGAGATGGGAGTATAGTAAATGGCCATGGGATCTAGCTTGGTCTCCGAGAGAATCAGTTTCTCAATTTGGAGCCAGATCGGGGGAGAGGGATCAGGATTAGACGAGATCCAGCTCCCAATTTTGGACAAGTGAGAGGACCAGTAGTATAGTAGAAGATTGGGGAGTCGAGGCCCCCCTTTATCCTTAGGGAGAGCGAGCTTGAGGAAGGAACGCCTGGCCCCTTTCCCGCGCCAGAGGAATTCCGAGAAGGCCGCGTGGAACTGTTGCAAGTACGAGAGCGGTAACCACAGACCCAATAGGTTAAGCGGGTAGAAGATACGGGGAAGGACATTCATCTTAATGATATTAATCCTACCCCAACGAGAGATGGGAAGATTGGACCACCTTAGTAGATCCTGCTGAATTTGAGATTTAATAGTGTCCAAATTAAGCTTTTTGAGTAGGGCTAAGTCCGGGGAAAAATGGATACCTAAGTATTTGATTGACTTTGGGGACCAGCGATACCAAACTTGATGAAGTCTTGCTTGTATGTATAAGCATTTAAGGAAAGACTGCAGACTTAGCAATATTCAGTTTGTACTGGGAGAAGTTCCGAACTGATTAATGAGCAGAATTGCTTGCTCTAGAGAAGTGACGGGTGAGAAAATGCAGAAGTATATCGTCTGCGATACGCTTAGAGGACCAAGTCCTGCTGACGACTCGGCAGCCTTTAATAAGCGGAGGACTTAAGTTTAATAAGAAGAGGCTCCAAATATAAATTAAAAGGAAAGGTGATAAGGAACAGCCCTGCCTGGTTCCCGTAAACAGTTGAAACTTCAAGAGAAAACCCGTTACAGTATATCTTAGCCGAAGGGGAGTTATATAGAACCTGGATCCATTTAAGAAGCGAAACTGGGAAACCCATCTTGGACAGTAAGCAGAGAAAGGACCAGCCCACCTGGTCAAAAGCTTTCTCTGCATCAATGAAATCAGGGCCATAGGGAGGTGGGATGATTGAGCTAGATGAGAAATATGAGAGAGGGTTCTAAGGTGATCCGAAGACGAGTGAGAATGAACAAAACCAACTTGCTCAGGACTAAGAAGATGGAGCCATATTTTCTTAATCCGCTCCGCCAAAACCTTAGCAAGAATTTTCATATCGCAGTTCTGAAGGGATATAGGCCGGTAGCTAGCCGGATCCGTGGGACTTTTGTCCGGTTTAAGGATAAGGACAATAGTGGCCTCAAGTAGCGCGGGGTCAGTCGCATTAGCAGAAAAAGATACTGATAAAGCTTGAGGAGTATTGGGGCCAGCTCCTTGGAAAATGTCTTGTAGAAATTGGCAGGGAACCCATCTGGACCGGGAGCTTTGTCCGGAGCCATAGAGGCAATAACCGCCCAATTTCAGAAAGGGAAATAGGGCGGCAGAGAGTAGTTATGTGCGGGGCAGAAGTTTGGAATATCAATACCATCTAGATAAGCTAGTCGTCAGATAGAGGAGTAGGAGAGGAAGACGCTATAAAGGTTTTATAAAATTCCTCAAAACACTTGCGATCTCCCTGGGAGAAGTTACCATGGAACCAGAAGAAGATTGCATGGCGGATCAGTCTGGAACTTTCCAGTGAACGAAGTCTCAGGGCCAAAAGCTTACCCGCCTTCTCACCATGCTCAATATACCTGGCTTGAGTCTTAACGAGACAATACTCAGCTTTTTCCCTCAGCAGATCAGCATATTCACTTTTGGCTGTCGTGAGAGCTTCAAAGGCTGGTAAGGAAGAAGGGGAGGAACAAGAGTTCTCCAATTCTCTGATTTTAGCCATAAGGGAAGATGCCCGAGATAGTCGAGCCCTTTTCCTTGCTGAAGCAATCTTAATCAGCTCGCCCCTAAGATAGCACTTTAGGGAACCCCAAATACAATCAAATCTGGGGGTGGATCCAAGATTATTCTCCAGGAAAGATGAAATAAGGGTCTTAATCTGGGCTACGATATGCGTGTCTTTTAGAAGCTGGGTGTTAAACTTCCAGGCCGTGTCCCTTTGAAACTTAAGCCCTGGGGATATTTTAGCCCACACAATTGCATGGTCGGAGAGAATAATCGGTTCAATGCCAGATCGGAGGTGATTCGGAAAAAGAGTTTTACTGACCAGAATATAGTCTATCCTAGACCAAGAGCCATGAGGCTGAGAAAAGAATGAGAAGGAGCGGAGAGATGGGTTCGAAAGACGCCAGGGATCGCAGAGGCTAAGCATATGGATAAATTCCTGCAGCGCTCTTTGAGCCGGAGAGGGTGGAAAGTTAAATTTGGGATCCTTATCCAACAAATGAGAAGGAGGGAGGTTCCAATCACCGCCAACACAATTTGGGAAGGGAGTATGCACTAATTTTGTCCGCTAGGGACATAAAAACGTGACTACCCCTATTGGGCCATACACAGATCCTAGAACCATATTGTCCCATTCAGAGAGCCCTTAATCAATACATATCTCCCTCTGGGTCGCTACTATATTACTAACCACGAAATTTACATATTTTTAATAAGTATATCCCCCCAAAGTTAGAACCACCTGCCACGAATACCTGCAAGAACCCGGATCGAACCAGCCATTTCGATTCAGCTTTAGTTAGATGGGTTTCCTGTAAGAACAAAATATCTACCTGAAAAATTCACAATGTTTGAAAACCTGAGCCTCTTGGCTTTCCTCTAAGCCCACGCACATTCCACGATGCAAATTTGGTGACCATTAAAGCCATTTCAAATATAAACCAAAACCTAGGTCAAACAAGTATATGCTAACATAACAGGCACACTTGAACCCCGAGTTCCAGCTACCCTTAGACTATCGGGATAGGTTTGCAAGAATAGATGCACCCTAGACAAATACACACTAACTAACTCTAAAAAGTCAGACATGTATCCCAGTAGGCTGGAACGACTCCACCTCCCCCACTTTAACCCACCCAAAAGAACATACCTAACTATGTACAAGTTGGCTCCAGACATGTACAGACCCAAAACAAATATAGGAACAGCAACAGCCTGGCAGCCATTTCCCCAATACAAACCCACTTCCCATCAGGCTGTAAAGGACCAAAAAACTGGAAAACAGCCAGAATTCGGGGAGCCACAGTGGAAGGACCCCCCACCACCACCACCCCAAACAGGCAAACAGTGTCCCCAAGCCAGGGAAAGGATTTGCTATCCCCCCAGCCATCAGCGCACAATGCAGCTGCAAGCACACGCAAAAGGCTCAGGAGTACCCCCCTCCCCCACCAACCACTACCCAGCTAGGTTGCAGAGAAAACAGCGAGTATCCCAAACTACCCCCAGCGCCTCTGCACGATGGGAATTATGGAAGCCTGAAAGAAAGACTGACTCACCATCGGCAATAGCAGGAGGCGAGGGGCAAGGACGCAAAGAAATTGTAGAGCAAACACTCCAACATCATCGTGGTATAGCCACGATGTTTCCCAGGGGAATCAAAAAACCCTAGGACCGGTCCGGTCCGTCGGAAAACCCAGTACACTAGGAAACAGCATCCCGCCCGGGGGCGTTCCAGATGAGGTATCTCCCAAAGGAGGGGAAAGGCAGACAGGACCAACGCGGCATAGTTCGGCCTCTGCTCTGCCGCTAGCGGTCTCCGGCCAGACCCAGGGACCACAAGAGCAGCCAGAACAGGTAGGACCAACCCAGACAGCTACCAAACATACAACTAGGAGAAGGAACAAGGGAAAGTGGAAAAAAGAAAAGGGATTAAACAACATGATATAACAGGCCCCAAAGCAGCCAGAAGCCATCAATTAACTTAATACAGAGACCTCACATCAGCCATTTGCAGTAAAGAGGTTAGGCATTTTAACAGTCAGGTCTTTGAGAGCCAAGTCCGGGGCTTCATAGGTCAGGAGGACTACCCGACTGTAACCTTGAGGTGGCTGGGTAAAGCTATACAGGGAATGCCTGCAGCAACCAACTTCTGCACCACAGGATGGAATGCAGCCCTTCTCACTCTGACTTCTTTGGGTAAATCTTGAGCGATTTGTAGCTTAGAAGTCCCCCAGGTAATAGCCTGCAGCTCCCGAGATTTATTGAAAGCATGTTGCCGCTCGATGTAGCTGAGGAACTTCATGATGATAGGTCGTGGAGGAGATCCGGGTGGAGGTCTGGGCCTGAGAGCCCGATGAGCCTGCTCCAGGTGGTAGTGAGGACTTAGGGGTGAAGGGCCAACTATCTTCACCAAAAATTTTTGGAGAAACATCATAAGGTCTGCTCCTTCCTCGAGCTCTGGAAGACCCAGGATTACTAGATTATTTCTCCGGCTGCGACCCTCCAGATCCACTGTTTTGGCCTGCTTCCTGACCTGCTGGGCCAGAAGACCATCTCGGCATCGCGGTAGCTTCCACATCCCAGTGGGTGAAGCCTGGCCTCAAGTCAGATACTCTGGTGGTGGCGCTGGAGAGGTCTCCTCGAATAGACTTTAGCTCGGTTGTGATTGACTGCAGCACCTCTTTAACAGGGCGATCTCCAGCAGGAATTTTCTTCAGTAAGAGGGCTGGCTGATTGATTCTTATCGCCAGATCTCTCAGAGCTTGGTCCTGGCTGATTCCGCTGCTTTTTAGAGGCTTTTTCCGGCGTGGTCGGGCGGTGTATGCCGACCATGGCCTGCTTTTTTGTCTGCCTCCATCCCGCTGTAAACTACGGGATGTAACTCCAAAAACGCCCGAGAGCCGACAAGCGGAGCGCACTCTAGCCGGTACTATATCGATTGAACGTCAAACTAATCGGAAAATTGCAAAATAAACGTTAGTTAGTTGGCGGGAAGGGAGAGCTCTAAACCTCTGCTGTCGCTCAGCCAGCAGACATCACGTGACTTCCCACATTGGGGCATGATAACAGAAAGACCGTTGCCCAAGGGAGGTTCTACAGTGAGGCACAAGTATGGGAGTATTTGCAGAGTGTCTTGTGGCCCTCCTGAGCGAGGCTGTTTGAATAAGAGGGTGGAGGCCTGTCGGAGCTTGTTTGTGTAGTACCTTCCTTGCTAGAAGGCAGGTGTGATACTTCACCCTATTTTGGAAGTTTAGCCAGCCAGCAATTCTGTAAAGCTGACAAGTATGGTTAGCTTATTACAGTTTGAGATCAGGCGGCAGGCTTTGTTGAGGGCGAGGCTAATGTTGCGCAGGGCAGTATGATCAGCAAACCCATAAATTACTATGCCACAGTCCACCAGGGGTAGTACTGAAGAGGATACTGCTAGATGCACTGCAAGCGGTGGAATGCAGTGCCTATGTCTGTAAAGGATCCCTAATCTTGTACTGACAGAGGAGGATACTTGCTGAATGTGAGCATGATAGGTAAGGGAGGAGTCGAACAAGACGCCTAGGTATTTGAAACTGTAGACCTGTTCTAGAGCGATGCCGTGTGTGTTTGTGATGATTAGCGACATGTTACAGACCGGGTTTTGGCAGTGAGTGAAGATCATAGCTTGTTGTCTCTGTGACGGCAGTTTTGATATTTTGCAAATAGATTACACTGCATAATATAGCCTGTACAAGAAGTATATGTAGTTATAGCAAAGCTGAAATGTTTTAGAGGGGAGGGTGGAGGCAACATGTAAGTATTATTGCATTGTGACACTGGTGGATATGGGGTTTTGATGAGACTGACTGAGAAAAGCTTTGCATTTTACAAAAGATTTGGTTCTTGGTGTCTAACACTTGTAAAGAGGAGTATATGTATGTGACTAATTGGTTAAAGGGTTAGACTAATTAACCAGTTGGTGTGTTTCATTATAGGAATAAAAAGGTTCTATGGATTATTAAGTAAAGTGCAAGAACAGTCTGGTCTGCTATGTGCAAAGTGCGTAGCGGAATATGTCTCGAGAAAGCTTTTTAACATAGTAAAACATTATGTATAGTTAATTTATGTGGACAGGTCATTGATTTTTGTATGTTTGTACATTTTTTAAGGTTCTTAAAGGCATCTCCTGATGAAGCCAGCTTAGTTGGTGAAACGTCGAGGTTATGGGCCAAATTTAATAAAAGAATAAACATTTTTACATCAAGAGAGGATCTGTCTACATTTTTTGTGCGTTTGCACCCTCCTACTCTTTTCTGAATGAGACCTGCTTATGATTGAACACATCAGGAGTAGCAGCAGTGCTACCTTTTTTCTACTAAGATCATTTCCCGTGGAATTTCCAGAATTTTCTGGGACTTTGTAGTTTTGATGTTTCCCCATTGTTGCTCCACTCCTCCTTCTTGCCTGTTTGCTAGTGCTTTTCTGAGGCACTCTCCCATTTTGACAAAATCAGCCCTCCTGAAGTCCGGTACCTTCACTTTTGTATGGCTTGACTCTAGCTGAGTTTATTGTGAACCACACTGTTTGGTGGTCACTTGTTCCCAGATGGCTACCCACTTCTAGATCTGAGATCCTCTCTCCGGTACCAGGTCTAAGGGATTGCTCCCTCCTGAGTGGGTTCCAACACTAGCTGTCTGAGGCATGCCCTCTGTAGGGCATCGAGAATAAACCTGCTTTTGGATGTGGTTGCAGCAAAGGTGCTCCAGTTAACATCTGGCATATTCAGGTCCCCCATCAGCAATATCTCCCCTTTCTCTGCCATTCTAAGGATGCCTTCTATCATTTCCTTGTCCATTTCCTCCCCACGAGATGGGAGTCTGTGTACAACCCCTGTGCGGATCGTGGTGCCATTTCCAGTCTCCTGGGTGACCCACAGTGCCTCCGCTCCTCCCTGTTTACCCTTTACTTCCATTGCTTTGATCCCTTCCCTTACACAGAGTTCTCCTCCTCTTCTACCTTCCCTGTCCCTCCTGTAGATTGTGTACCCTAGTATGCTGACATCCCAGTCATGGTTCTCTGTGTACCTTGTTTCTATGACTGCCACAATATCCAGGCATCCCTCTTCCATCAAGGCCACCAGTTCAGGGAGCTTGTTACCTAGACTATGGGCATTGGCACTCATTACCCTCCATTTTTTGATGGCCTTACCCCTTTTCCCCCATCCCTGTCCTTACTGCCTTTGTCTTTTTCTCCATTTACCCCAATCTATCTCCCTATTGATGTCTCTGTCTTGGTGTTTACCTCACTAACTACCCTGATTTTGGGGGGGCTAGGACTTCCCTTCTCTGTTTCAGTGCCTCCCCCCTTGGCTAGTTTAAATGATTGCCAATGAAGCATTTAAACCTATTACCTAGGATCCAGGTTCCCCTTCTGGACAGATACAGACCATCGCGCCAGTATAGGCCTGCATCCCTCCAGGTGGACCCCGAGTCCCCAATAAAGCCAAAACCCTGAGCTCTGCACCAGTCTTCAACCACTGATTGAATCCCATAGTGTGGAGCACCCTAGCCTCACCTATACCATAGACAGGCAGCACCTCCGAGATGTTACCATGCATGCTACTTGTCTAAGGCCCCTCCCCAGCTCCACAAACTCCTCCTGCACTGCTCTGATCCCTTTCCCAGCCACGTAATTTGTCCCTAGGTGGACAATGACATCCAGCTCCTTCCCCCGTGCAGCTGCTCCTGTGATCCTGAGGATTCGCTCCCTGTCCCTCCAAGCCATGGAGTCAGGCAGGAACCTTACCTCCCTCTCCCCTCCCTCCCCCAGTTCTACCCTCCTAACAACGAAGTTTCCCATGAGGAGTTCCTTCCCCTGTGGGGTCCAATGCCACCCTCCTGTGGGTCTCCCTTGTGGAGGTTCCCAGCATCCTCTTTGGTGTCCACTGCAGGTGCCTCCACAGAGGAACCACACTTTTCCAGAATGGCACATGAATTGTGGAGAGGTACAACTACAAGGATGCTCCTTTGTTCCACCACCCTCACCCTCCCTGAGCCCCACTGTGGTCCAACCGCTCCTCTTTCTTGGCAACCTCTGAGGCAGCAGCAGTGGCCCTGGAGGTCCCTGGGTGGGAAAGGAGGTCCCCTGAATCCTGGCCAACTCATCCTGGAGATGAGCAACCTCCCCCTTCAGCCAAGAGAGGTGCCTGCAAATGGGACAACACCGCATTCCTCCAGAACGTCTCTCGGAAGACTGCTGCTCCACAGCCACTGCACTGCACCACTCCCATCATGTCTTATTTGTGGCCCCTTAACTGTTGTTTTGTAAACTTACTCTTTTCTCTCTCTGTTTATTTTATTTATATCATTTTTTTTCTTCTCCCTACTTTCCTACTGCCTCCATGTCCTTAAAGCTCCTGATCTTCCTGTTCTGGGACAGTAAGTTCCTATATTCTTCAGTAGTCTCCTTCTTTTTTTTTTTTTAACATTTCTCTTTATGGTGCTGGCACTCCAAGCCCCAAGAACGCGTTTATCAGACTCTGGTGACCCTCACCCGGGGATGCCCCCCAAAGTGGGGCGGCCGAGGCAGAACTGTCATGGCTGGAGGGTCGGGCATCAGAGCCAGCTCATACGCAGCAGGCGGCATTTTCTAGAGGCCTTTCTCCCCGGGAGCTGGAGACATGCAATGACGCTAATGTGTGAGAGTCTGTCCCCAGCTCTGCCCCTGGTAGCACAGCGCTGTGTCACCCAGCCTCCGCCAGGTGGCAATTGGTGCTGACACTGGGAATCCCCCCCCCCCGCCGTACCGCAGGGGTCGGTGCTGTCCCCTATGTTATTCGCGGTGTATATGCTTCCATTGGGGGACATTATAAGACAGTATGGGCTGAGTTTTCATTGTTATGCTGATGATTCTCAGCTCTACCTGTCTTTTATGCCTGATCAGGAGTCTGATTCCATCACGATGTTTAACAACTGCCTCCTGGAGATTCAGGATTGGATGAGTGCTAGTTGGCTTAGGTTGAATTCAGGGAAAACCGAGGTGTTGGTTGTGGACCCTGGAGGGAGGACAACAGGGGCTTGGACTGGGAAACCCTCGGGTTTATATCTTGGCGGGGCCCGCTTCTTGCCTCTGGCCAAATATATAACCTTGGCATGATTTTTGACGAAAGCCTGACGATGAAGATGCAGGTGTCGACCGTCATCAAATCTGCCTTTTTTCATCTGAGGAACACTGCCCAGGTGAAACACTTGGTTCCATGGGAAGATCTTCCCATCTTGGTCCACGCCTTTGTCACCGGTCATTTTGATTACTGCAATGCCCTCTATCTAGGGCTGCCGGGGGTGGATATCCGCCACTTGCAGCTTGTGCAGAACGCGATGGACAAGTTGTTGATGGGACTTTCAAGATCTAGCCATATGACACCTGTGCTGCGTGATCTGTACTGGCTGCCAGTACAGTGGCGGATCACCTGCAAGGTTGCATTATTGACCTTTAAGGCCCTACATGATTTGGGACCTCACTACCTGAAAGAGCTCTTGGTGCTTTACTGTCCTGCCCGTTCTCTTTGCTCCTCTGACGAGGGAGTGCTACAGATTCCCAGGGTACGTCTAAAGACGTCTGGAGGTAGATCTTTTGCCTATATGGCACCAACCCTGTGGAATTCTCTACCTCATCAGATACAAGAATGCTTAACTATTGGAAGTTTTAAAAAACAACTAAAGACTTTCCTTTTTGCCCTAGCATTTGCCGGAACATAGTAAGTAAGTGTATTGTATGATTGTTTGATTTACTGTTCTGAAATGTGATTTTAAGTGATTTGAACTATTGTAAAAGTGCCCTGAGCTTGGGAAGAGCGCTTTATATAAATAAAATTTTACTTACTTACTTACTCCCTGGAGAAGGAGAGCAGTCCTCCGGACGCTCGATCCTTCTCCTTCCCTGCTGACCCCCAACGGCCTGTGCCGATTCCTGAACACGGGTCGCTGGCATGGCGCAAGGTGTGGCGTCCAGTGCCTCAAGCCTCAGCGCCACCGGGCCGGCCCAGTACTCTCCTTCTTATTTGCTCAGAGTCAGACCTCCAGCAGCTGGGGGGGATCCTTGTGCTTGTATGCCATCCTTTGTAACTCTAACTTCAAGTTATGTATGTTGCAAAACTTTAAAAACACACAATAAAAACTTTTATCTAGCAATCATTTATTTATAGAAAGTGCAATTCCGGAAAGATCGAAGCGCTTGTACAATTAAAGAATCCTAAAAGCTACAATATAAATTCGGAAAATTACAGTAAAATCCTAGAATTATTAAAACACAACCAATTAATCAAAATCAGGGAAAGCCATACCAAACAGATGAGTTTTAAGAGCAGATTTAAAGCTCTCAACAGTCGGGCACTCTTGTACCTGACGAGGTAGAGAGTTCCGCAGGGTGGGGGCCATAAAAGCAAAAGAATGGGCCCCTGAGGACTTTAATCGAACCCTGGGAACCTCTTGCAGTCCCTCGTCTGAGAAGTGGAGGGGATGATGGGGCAAAGAAGATTGTACAAATACAGGGGTCCCCATCCGGGTAGATCACTATAGGTCAGTAAACCAACCCTGAAGGTGATCCGCCACTGTACCGGCAGCCAGTGCAGGTCTCAAAGCACAGGTGTGACATGACAAGTTCTTGATAAGCCAGTCAACAACCTGGCTGCCACATTCTGCACCAGCTGCAAGCAGCGGATATCAACCCCCAAAACACCTAAGTACAGGGCGTTGCAGTAGTTAAGGTGGGAGGTCACAAAAGCATGGACCAAAGTCGGAAGGTCGACAGAATGCTTTTCTTATGGTGCCTCTTTTTCGACAGAACCAGGTGTTTAATCCAGGTGATGTTCCTCAGATGAAAAAAAGAGGTCTTGACAACAGCTGATACCTGAGCTTTAAGCATTAAACCGCTGTCAAGTACAACACCCAGATTCCGCACCTGGCAAAAAAATAATAACAGTTATGGCAAAAAAAATAGTAACAGTTTTACAGGGGAGGAAGGCAGGCTTGCAAAGTGGAACAAAACATGCTGGCAGGAGAGAGATTAAGCTGCGCTGTGAGCTTCTTCAATAAACTGATGGACAGGGCTAGGGAGGGAGAAAACACTGGACAACAGAAAGAAAATATTTCTGTCAGAGTGCTTTGGTGGAGAGGTACAGATCATAAGGGAAACAGAAGCAGATGGTTTGTACTGAGTTTGTAGTCTGCCCAAAAGTAGACTCAAGGTGAAAGGTAAGGGAGGACGAAAACTGCAGTCTCACTTTGCACCCAGGACTCTGGGTATGGCATAGCATTAGGCGAGTAGCACTATACCTTGCTCTGACCCCTGTGACTACTGAAATCCAGATTGTTAGTGGGTGCAAATCCAGTTTGTGCCAACTAACATCTGGATCAGCTCATTTGAATTTACTGCCAAGAAATACTGTTGTGGGAAGCTCCACCCACTGGTGACAGTATGGAGGCTTTGTACATTCTGAAAATGTGTGGTGGAATTATGGGGTGCCTGTTTATCCCATTTAACGCCACCACACCTTGGGGTCTGGCTTGACCAGCACTCCACCTTCTCTGGACACATTGATGCCATCCACGAAAAGCTATATCCTAAACTGTATGCTCAATACAGAAATCATGGTTATACTCCTTTACCGGCTCACTGAGCCCTGGTTCAGAAAATGATCCTACCTATCTTTGCCTATGGTGATGTAGTCTACAGTGCTGCTTCCAAATCTTCCCTAATTAGGCTAGACTCTCTTTTCCACTCTTTCTGCAGTTTTGTTCTCCACTTACCCATCACTGTACCCTATATCAGTCTCTCTCTCTTCTTTCCTTAGCCAACAGGTGACATACCCACTGTGCCAACTTTCTCGCCAAATTTTGGTTTCACAGACTCCCTCCTTATCTCACCTCCTCTATTTCCCTCAAATAGTCTTCTTCTCATTCACTCAGATACCATGACCATCGCACTATAGCCATCCCACTCAGGACTACATCAGTTGGTCAGGCTGTATTCTCACACCATTTCCCTAAAATCTGGACTGCCCTCCCACCTTCTATCTGTCATGTTGCCACCTCGCCTATCCTCAACTCCCTCCTTAAGGATCATTTCCCCCCTTCCTGTAGATATGTTTAATGTTTAGTCTTTACCCTTTCTCTTTTTGCTGCTGCACTAGAATGCACTAGCTTGTAGTAGTAACTCTATATTTTTATACAGGAAACGATCTTACAAACACATCATTAGGTCGAAGACTCATTTCAAGATGGTCCTGTTTTGTTGTTAAAAATTACAAGCATAAATAAAGAAACAAACACAATTACAATAAATACACATGGACACACTCTACAAAATGAATCTGTGGTAAATTAAAACAGTACAAATGTCCTTAAGATATAGCTATTAGTTAAGTTTGCAGCTTAGTACCTTTCCTATATTAATTCAAATACTATTATTTTGTTTTTTATTAGTCTATCACCTTCATGTTGTTGTTGTTTATCTGAATGTATTATCTATTTTGCACATCCTGTGTATGTTAGTATTCTTTCCGTTATGCACTGTTTTTTTTTACTTTGCTGCTGTAACTGTATCTGTAACTGCTGTCACTACAGTACTGTGTATCCTGTTCCCCTCTCCCCCAGGACGCATCTGGAAATGAGAATGACTGCTCAGTATGTCTTTCCTGGTGAAACTTTTAAATAAATAAATAAAATGAGAATCCTAGTTCCTAACTTGAGAAATGCATAATGTTTCCATAGTGTGCAAAGCCATACTGACGTGCCAAGTCTTGTTTCATTAGGGAACCTGAGGTTACAATAAGGGGTGTGTATATGCCTTTGATTTCTTTCCCATTTTAAATGCTTTTTAGACATCCCTGTGGAAGAAATACAGAAAATCCAAAATGCCTGCTGTGTGGGAAGGGAGGATACCTGGGATTAAGGAAGAGACTTGCCATATGCACTTTTCTTTTCTCAGAACAGCAGATTACGGGTGTCAGAAGAAGAAAATCCTATTGCATAATCCTCCGTTTAAAATGATGACAGAAGCATATTAACCCCTTTCCAGAATAACCCACTTCTGCTAGATTATAAATATAACTTTTTATTTAAGTTTTATAAGTACAGGATGGTTCCACGAGGGGCAAGTTTCATTTACAGAGCATTGCAAGTCACAATTATAAACCCCTAACAACAAATATGATCTTAAAAAAATTTACAAACAATACCAATTTCATTTGTAATTTCATTTACAGACAATGTGTAAATCAACTGACAAAGCAGTTGCAAGGAGATTGTTCTTGTAGCAGCAATTTCATTAAAACATGTTTAAAAGAACCAATGGCAGAACAATTTCCAAGCTGAGGTTATAAAGTGCTCCATGAAAACAAGGCACCATAAGAAAAGCATTCTTTGCCAAACAAGTAGAGAATTTGGGAAGAAAAAAGCTGCAATGTGGTACATCCCCAAGGCTATATCTGTGAACAGGTATGACTAAACTTTCAGATAAATAAGCAGAGGTTTGGTTACAGCATTTGCCGTTTTATAAATGAGAAATGACCAATGTAAATTGTGCCTAGAGCAAGGTGATAACCAGTTTAATCTATTTAATAAAGAATAATGATGCTCATCCCATTCTGACTTCAAAATAAAGTGCAACATCTGAACATAAGCAACATTTAAAGAAAGAAGATGTGAATCAAGAGCATGGCGATAAACAGTGTCACCATAATCAAGATTGGGAAGAACTGCTTGACCAATAATGTGTTTATGATCAGAATTGGGCAAACAGTGTCTGGTGTGCCTTAAGTGACCCAGACATTGACAAATTTTGGATACAGTTTTTTTTCAATGTGAGGTTTGAAAGTCAAGAAGGAATCAAAAATAAGACCAAGATACTTAAATTCATTAACGAGTTCCAAGGGATGATTTTTCAAGTAGACACTGTAGAAAAGAAAGACTCTACCAAGGACAACGAATGCTGGGACCCAAACAGCATTGTCCGAGTCATCTTACTGTTTAAAAGTAATAGGTTATCCGAGAACCATTTCACCACTTTGTCAAAGTCACCATGAAGAGACATGGCAAGTACAGAGAGAGAGTTGAGAGCATAGAAAAGCACCATGTCATCAGCATAAAGTCTGACTTTTTTTTTTATTTAGCTTTTGTTGACTGGGTTAAGTGCACTAGACAAATCCTGCCTATTTTCAGGCACGACCCGGGGGAGGGGGATACAGATGAATACTTTTTCCAAGGTGCATGATTTTACATTTTTTAGCGTTGAACCTCAGTTGCCAGGCCTCCGACCATTTTTCAAGCAACTTCAGGTCTGTTGCCATTTTAGTTACCCCACTGGAGATGTCAACCCTGCTGCAGATTTTAGTATCATCTGCGAACAGGCACACCTTGTCTTTTAAGCCCTCTGCGATGTCGCCTAAGAACAAAGTGAAGAGGGCTGGACCCAGTACCAATCCTTGCAGCACACCACTGGTCACTCTGCCCTCACCAGAGAGACTTTTGTTCACCACTACTCTCTGAGTCCTTACATGAAGCTAATTTCCCACCGATCTAACAACTTTGATCATTATCCCAGCATTACTGAGTCTGTTTAAGAGCCTCCTGTGTGGGATGGAGTCGAAGGCCTTGCTAAAGCTGAGATAGGCCACAGCCACTGCTCCTTCTTGGTCAAAAACCTTTGTCACCCAGTTGAAGAAGTCCACCAGATTAGTCTGGCAGGATCTGTTTGCTGTGAATCTGTGTTGTTTTGGATCCTGCAACCCATCTGATTCAAGAAATTCCATTAGCCTTTCCTTTAATAGGGATTCCATCAGTTTTCCCATTATAGAAGTGAGACTGACTGGTCTGTAGTTTTCTACACACTCTCTGCTCCCACTTTTATGAAGTGGCACGATGTTTGCCCTTTTCCTGTCTACTGGCAATACTTCCTGATCCAGTGATTCACTGAACAGTGCTGCCAGAAATGCAGCCAGGACTTCCCCCATTTCCTTTAAGATCCTGGGATGGAACTGCCACGAGGATATCCTATCAGCTGTAACACTGCTGTATCACAGAAGGGCACAGATGCATTTCATGGCCTTTGAACTGTGGTGTAACAACATTTCAAGTGGCATAGAAATCCATGCAGAACAAACCCTCAATATATACTATATATAAATATACCGACTTATCTGACTAATAGATTAATTTAAAAATAATATTATGTTATACCCACAAACGGTTCCCAAGTTATCCCATTTTAAAGTAATTATCTTTTGACAACGTCTAACTTTTGAACTGTTGGGGCTCGAAACAATATTTTCTTTTTCTTTTTTTTTTTAAACGTTTTATTTAAGTTTTTTTGACAGCATAAGTATCTTACATCCACAGCAAGACAAGTAATACCAGTATCATCAGAGTACAGTAATGAAATAATGTTTACCATTCCATAAGTTACAGTCATTCATATTTCATTATTTTTCCTTCATTAATATGTTAGCTATGGAATCCCTCCCCTATCAACTATTGAGGGGGGTTTTGTGACTTCTTAAAATCATCTTCCTCTTCTTTATGAGTTGCTAGCTTAGTTATGTTTTAACTCTATTGGGCTTTATCTTATTGTCATTATTCTTCCCCATGGGATAACGGGCTACTGTAATTAAATCTCTTAGTCTATTATTAATATCTCCATTTCCATTCCTCTTGCTCTTTTCCCAAGGTTATCTCTGTATTTAGGTCTGCTGCTCCCTACAAGTTCCCTTATGGCACTATGTCCTGCTCCTTTCCCCTATTAAAAGGAACCATGGAGCCCATGTATTCATCAAAGCTGGAACCTGATTATGTAATTTAGCTGTTAGAAGTTCCATTTTGGGACTTCCGGTGACGTCACCGAAATGTAAGCAGCACACGATTTGAGCTCCATTATCCCCGATTGCAATCTAATTTAATCCTTCCACTAAAGAGGACGAGAAAGCTGTTTAACCCTTCTGTTCAGCTACTAAATATGCCACAGAGAACCAACAAGGAAAAAAACTCTGAAAGTGGACCCCCAGCAATGAAAATGAAGCAACTATGGATGGAGGTGGGGATTGAGGGCCTAGCAACCTGCACTCCACGGCTGCGTACCACATCAGACTCATCCATGGATTGTGAGAAAGAAGAGGATTTACATCCAAGGAAAATAGGCAGAACGTTATTGAAAATATTAATCTCGGTACAAAGAGTAGAGTAGTTGGTTGCTGACCTATGCCAAAACATGGGGCAATTGAATCAGCGAGTCGGGGAGAATATTAAAAAAATTTCCGAGGTAGTAGAAGTGAAGGATTCATCAGATAGACTCCTCCTCTATTTGCTGAAGCAGGACAGTCAGTCCAGAGCCCGCATAGAAGATACAGAGAACAGGGCGAGAAGAAATAATTTTCGTATCCATTGTGTCCCTGAAGGAGCAGAGGGGGGGGTTTCCATCCGTGGTGGATTTTGTACAGCACTTACTGCACACAAGTTTACCACTACCACCGGATTTTCACTATAAAATGGATAGAGCCCACCGCTTATTGGGCCCAAAACCAACTTCACCCACTGCAAGACCACGCTCAATAGTGGTGGTCTACTATCAGGCAAAAGACCAGCTACTACAAGAAGCGTGACGGCAAAAGGAAACAAAACTGCAGGATACTCAGATTTATTTCAATCACAACTTTTCCCCCATGCTGCAAGCCAAAAGGCAAAGGATTCGAAGCATTATCAAGCAGAGTAAAGAAAAGAAAGGGATGAAAGCGCAACTTAACTTTCCTGCAAAATTGAAAATCTTCACTGCAGAGGGACGGGACCAAAGATATTCAGTTCCCTGGCTGAAGCAGCTTCCTTGCTACAGAAATGGAGGATCCAAATACTGAACCTAGAAATGGAAGACTTGGAATGCAAATTGTTTCAAGAATCCTGGTCGGATGCAGGTCAGAATGCCAGAAGGGGACTGCTGGGCACCTTACCGAAGGGACTGGCTCCAGACTTAAGGAAACTGATAAACAATGCAAGTGTGCGAACAGCGTGCCACCACACGAGTGACATAGCAGAGGGTCATTCTGGATCAACTTCGGATCGTACAGACCTGAGGGAGCAAGCAAGTAAATACCAATATCTGGGACATGGGAGATCTTTATCTCAAATGGTGTGACCTGTTGAAGGGGGAAGCAGTGAGTTAATGCTATCCATTGCTTGGGGGGGGGGAGAGCTGAATTATAGAAAAGGAGGGATGATCAAAATATGCTCCCTGGACATATAATTGCTACTCTCTCTCTCTCCCTCTCTCTTGTTCGTCTGGGGAAAGTAGATAAGGCCTTGGCACAAGAACAATACTGCTGTACAAGACCGAGGCCCTCTTAAAGACCGTTCAGTGAAGGAATTAGTAAGGTGGCTCTTATGAAAGGGAGGGTTTGAGGAGAGAAGGGAGCTCATGAAAGTAACGGTTTATTCCTTTCTTGTTTTATTTCTTCAGGGAGCATCCATAGTCTACTTTTTCATTCAATCAGGCATGGGGCTTGACAAGAAAATACTGTGTTTTTGTGTGTATTTTTGTTTTCTTACATCAGGTGACTAATATTTCTACTCTGACAAGGGTTTTATTCCTTGATCAGGTATCCCCTGTAGACAGGGAGATTGTGCCTTACTAGGTGACTGCTTGGGGGTGGGGTGGGGGTTTCCTGCACCCTTTCAAGACAGTGTGGTAACCAAGTAAGGCAGATTTGACTCAAGTTTTAGTCTTTTGTACCGTGATCAAATGTTAATTACATTTATATTGCATACAGTTATAATTCAGTGTTTAATCTTGTGCATTGCTATAGAACAAATGTTTTTTCACACCAAATAACATGGTGTAAATGAGATTTCTAACTAATAGCCAGGGGAGGTCCCAGACTGTGGGAGGCAAAGAACCGGACAGCGGGGGAACAATGGGAATATCTCATCCATCCTAATGAGTACCTTAGAATAATTTCTTATAATGTTAAGGGCATCCACTCCCCTATCAAAAGAACTCACTTATTAGGGGAACTGAAATGGCTGCGGGGGGACATAGTGTTCTTACAAGAAACCCACCTGACAGGGACAGAACACCTGAAATTGCAATGAAGCTGGGTGGGGAGGGTGGAATACACAGCATCCTCAAACCCAAGAAAAGCGGGAGTGGCAATTCCAGGGTTTTAAATAATTGATTAGCAGTTTTTTTCTTGGGACAATGCTAACTGAACAGAAAGTATTTATATCGGTTTTCTAGAAGTGTTATGTTTGTTAAACACAGTGAGGCAAGTGCTATGCATTTTCACAATGTTTTAGCACTTTTATGAGCAAAACGCTAATCAATTTTTGGAGTTAAATAAAACCCTGCAATTCTGATCAGAAGGGACCTCCCACAGGAGATTTCCTCAGTGGAAGCGGGAATGGGGGGATGATTTTTGAGAATCTTTGGGGAGTTAAGAGGGACACAAATCCACCTGATCAATGCATATGCTCTGAACAAAAACACACAAGTTTTTGACCCAAATTCTTCATAAGGTAGCTGAAAACCCACTGGGGCAAATAAGGGGGTGGGACCCTAACACTGTGAGCAATGTACATCAGGACAGGTCTTCCAGAGAAATAAGCACAATGACAAAAGCCACAAGAGTGTTAACTAGTTTAACGAAGGAACAGGGTTTGAGTGATATTTGGAGGATCCTACACAAAGGGGGAGAGGAATTATACCTTATTTTCTCCAGCTCACAAAGTCTACTGAAGGACAGATGCCTTCTTCACACAGACTCAGTATCTGTACAAAATAACCAACTCCCAAATCCATAATTTTACTTTATCTGATCATGCACCAGTTTCCTTTGATATTAAAATAAAGACAGTAGAACAGAGCTCATTATGGAGACTGAACGTCTCCCTTTTGAATAACAAAGTATTTAGAGAAAAGCTAGATGAAGTAATAAGAGAAGTGGTAGTGATCAATAAACAACAAGGTTGCTCTAGCACCTCCACTTGGGAAGCGGTCAAGGCAGTGGTCAGAGGGGAGCCAACCAGTCAAGGGGCGACTCTGCAAAAGATAAAAAAAAACTAACACTGAAGCGGCTCATGAACAGGATAAGGGAACTAGAGGAGGTGCATAAACAAAACCCCAAATCATCTAAGATTTATAAGGAACGGCTTAAGACAAGAGATGAGCTAAATAAGATTGAAAATGAGACAATGGAGGAGAAATTGAGATTTTTAAGTCACAGATATCAAGAAGTGGGAGGGAGAGAGGCGAAATTGTTGGCTTACAGGTTATGGAAGGCTCCGGCTGACAGGGTAGTCCCCTATATAGCAAATAAGGCAAATCCTAACAAACCCTGGACAACCCCAGGGGAGGTTGCTCAACAGTTCTCAGAATTTTACTGACAGTTATATACAGAAGATAAAGAAAGAGAGGTAGTTCGGGAACGGACAAGGACAGTCTTGCAAAAGAAAAACATTACTCACCTTAGTAATTATATTTCTTCTAATGGAGTCTTGGCTGTATTCTGACAACTGCAGTGATTCCCAACCTTTGAACTGTCCCAGAGAACTAAGGGTTAACTTTCCATGCAAGGCATGGAATGCTGAGCTCGAGCTCGGTTGAAGTCTCTGTATGGAGTGTTTTGAACTCAAACCGTCAGATTCTTACGAGCCCAACTAAACTAAAAATTCTATGTGGAAATTGTAACAATTCTAGCCAACTGGCTGAAAAGTTTTGAATTCCCAAGGAAGACTAAAATCAGGAAACTCAAAAACTAAACCCAATGTACTAAAAAAATAATGATAAATAAGCACCAAAACAAAAGGGAGGAGGGTGCCAGCAAATACACCCCGGGGTGCAACTCTGCACCTGCCCACCCACTTCCCAAAAACAGGTTCTGAGAGGGGAGGCAGGAAGGGAGGTCAGAATACAGCAAGATTCCATTAAAAGAAATATAATTACTAAGGTGAGTAATTTTTTTCTTCAAACAACATGAAGTCTTGCTGTATTCTGACAACTGCAGACTACCAAGCAGTACCTCCAAGGGGGGGGGGGGGCAGAACCTACTTTGGGAATAGGCTCTGAAGTACTGCTGTGCCAAACCGAGCATCGCTGCTAGCCTGGATAGCCAGAGAGTAATGCTTGGTAAAGGTATGGACCGTTTTCCAGGTGGCTGCTTGACAGATCTCTAGGAGAGGGATATCCTTGGCTGCAGCCAGGGGAAGCAGCTGTACCTCCTGTGGAATGAGCCCCCAGGTCTGAGGGTGGAATTTTTCCCAGTTTTTCATAGCAGAATTGTATACAAGACACAATCCACCTGGCAATAGATCTTTTGGTGACAGGTTTGCCCTTTCCCACTTCTCCATAAGTGAGGAACAACTGGAGGGAGCCAAACCTGTGACCCTTGGTATGCTCTATGTAGTAACTAAGGGCTCTTTTGACATCTAAACTGTGTAGCCTCCCTCTCTCCTGAGGAAGAATGATCAGTGAAGAAAACCGGGAGAGACATAGACTGGTTTAAATGGAAGTCTGAATCCACTTTGGGTAAGAACCTTCTATTGGTTCTAAGGACCACTTTATCCCTATGAAAGGAGATAAAATCAGGTTCCATTGACAGGGCTTGCAATTCACTGATATGACTGGCAGAGGTAATGGTTACCAAGAACACAGTTTTCCAAGTCAAGTACTGTACTTAAGCTCTGCTGAAGACATAGGCTCAAAGGGGGGGTTGCATAAGCTGAGGAATGCAAACATTCAAATCCCAGGCAGGGGCAGGGTGTCTAAAAGGGGGATTGGTGTGAAACAATCCTTTAAAAAAGTTACAGAACACAGGATGGGAAGATAGTGAGGAAGACTTCCCCACACACAAAAAATGCAGAAATAGTTGACAAGTGTACCTTGAGAGTAGCTGGTCTGAGGCCTAGGCCATTAAGATGGACCATATAATCCAGAACCATAGGCAATTCAGCAGTGTCTGGAGAAATATTCTTCTTAGAACACCAAACGCTGAATCTTTTCCATTTGGAGTTGTAAGTGTTTCTGGTGGAGGGCTTCCGAGAAGCCTTGAGGATGTCCAGAACCCCTTGAGAAAGATGCAGATCTGCAAACTCTAACTCTTCAAGAGTCATGCCTTGACATTGAGAGACTGAAGATTGTGGTACCAAATCCTCCCATGAGAGGATGTTATTAGGTTGTAATTCCTGGGAAGAGACAGGGGTAGATGGACTGTTAGGGACAGCAACAGGGGGTACCAGGGCTGTCTGGCTCAATCTGGAGTAACCAGAATCTCCTTGCAAGGTTGAGACCTTATTTTGACTAAAACTTTGAACAGGAGTGGGAAGGGGGGAAAGGCATACAGAAACTTCCCTTCCCAATTCAGAATCAGGGCATCTAGGGGGACTGAGCCCAAGACTGGAGGTCTGCAACAAAAGAGAGGGAGTTGGTGATTGTCTGGGGCTGCAAAGAGATCTATCTCTGGAGTGCACCACCTTGAAAAAATCACTTTCAACACCTGAGGGTCCTGGGACCATTCGTGATGGCCCTGAGAAATCCTGCTCAGTGCATCTGCTAGCACATTGTCCTTGCCTGGAAGGTGAACTGCTACAAGAGAGGCTTGCAGGGAATAAGCCAGGGGCCACAACTTCATGGCTTCTGTGCACAAAGCCATGGACCGAGTGCCTCCCTGCTTGTTAATGTACCACATGGTGGTAGTGTTGTCTGTTCTGACTTGAACCACCTTGTTCTGAACTGACTGTAAGAACACTTTTAGAGCTAGAAAAACTGCCCTGAGTGCTAGAAGATTGATGTGGAGAAGGGATTCTTGGGAGGACCACAGGCCCCGTGCAGTAAGGGACCCCAGGTGGGCTCCCCAGCCCAGAAGAGAAGCATCCATGGTAAGGACCACTGAACAAAGCTGAGCAACAAAAGGAACACCTTGCCTTAAATTGCCCTGATCCTGCCACCACTGGAGGGCCTGGATCAAGGTCGGAGTCACTGGAATCAGTTTGGTAAGGGAGTCCTTTCTCTGAGACCAGAAAGCTCTCAGGTGGAACTGAATATCCCTCATCTGGAATCTTGCCCCTTGGACCACTGCTGTTGAAGCTGCCATGTGGCCCAAGAGCTGGAGGAAATGCCTTGCTGGTTGAGATACCTGCAGGCTGAAGGAAGAAGCTAGTTCCATAACAGCCCTTGCCCTTTCTAGAGGAAGAAAGGCTCTTGCCCTGAGTGTCTCCAGTTCTGCCCCTATGAAGGTAAGGAGCTGGACTGGTTCGAGAATTGACTTGGGAAGACTGAGAAGAAATCCTAGGGAAGTGAGCACTTGCTGGGTCACCTGCAGGTGAGACTTGACTTGGTCTGGAGACTGACCCACTAATAGCCAATCGTCCAGATAAGGAAATATGGAAATCATGTGCCTTCTTAGAAAGGCAACTACTACTGCCAGGCACTTTGTGAAAACCCTTGGAGCTGAGGTTAGGCCAAAGGGCATTGCTCTGAACTGATAGTGGCCTGAGGGCAACTCGAACCTGAGGTAGTTTCTGTGGGAGCACCTCATGGGAATGTGAAAGTAGGCATCTTTGAGGTCCAGGAAGGCTAGCCAGTCCCCTGGCCTTACAGAGGGAAGGATTATTCCTAGAGTTATCATCTTGAACTTTGGTTTTAAAAGATGTTTGTTCAGATATCTTAGGTCCAGGATGGGTCGCCACTCCCCTGTCTTTTTGGGGGTCAGAAAGTACCTGGAGTACAGTCCTTTGCCCCAGTGTAGGGTAGGTACTCTCTATAGCTCTAAAGTTAGAGAGAAGAAACTCTGTCTCTAGGGCAAGGGTTTCTGAAAGATTTGCAGGTGGAAAAGATCTGGCTCTCATCTTTGGAAATTTTTTGAAGCTGAGAACCAGTCCCAGGCTTACTACTTCCAGGACCCACTTGTCTGATGTAACACACATCCAGTCCTGGACAAAGTAAGCCAGCCTGCCCCCTACTGGAATAGGAGAGTCGACCCGGACAGGCCCATCAGGGTGTCCGCTTGGCAGGGGCTTTAGGCTGAGGGGTGGATGCAGGCCTGCTCATCCCCTTTCTGCCTTTCCCTCTGAAGAACCCCCTCTGTGAAAAGGAAGAAGAGGCCTGTGCTTGGTAAAAAGGCCTTTGAAAAGGCCTGCTCCTGCCCCTGGACTACTGCCTTTGAGGAGCTGCCTGCATTTCCTTGGCCTGAGCACTCCTGTAAGTGGTCCTATATTCGTCCATTTTCTTCATGTAATTCTCTGTTTGCTCCCCAAACACAGAATTACCCTCTACAGGGAAAATCCATAGCCTTAGCCTGTGTGTCCTGTGAGAGGCTAGTACATCTGAGCCAAGCCATCCTTCGAAGAGCCACAGATGTAGCCATGACTCTTGATGAGACATCATTAGAGTCCACAGCAGCATGAAACTGAACCTTAGATGCCTCAATCACATCTGCAGCCACCGCCTCCAGCTCCTTGGCTAGCTGGGGGGAGGTCTGTTTAGCCAGTGCCAGTACAGTGTCCCACCTGGACTTCTGGTACCTGGCTGTGTAGGCCATGTAATTCGCCTGCCTGAGTCCCAAAGAAGATGCCATGTACTGCTTCTTTGCCATGGCATCAGTCTTTCTGGAGTCCTTGTCAGGGGGTGTGAAGTCAAGGGAATATTTGCCTTGTCACAGGCAGCAGCCTGCACTACCTCAACATGGCTGCATTGCTGATATAAGAACTTCATGTCTGAGCCTGAGAGTGTATACCTCTTGTCCATTCTTCTATCCACAGGAGGTACAGTGTTAGGAGACTTTAAGATTTTTTGTGTCTGTTTCCCAAAAGATTTATGGAGGGGAACAGACAGTCTCCTGGACTCTGGGATATCCTTCATCTCTACATAATCAGGCTCTTCTTGATCTTCCACAGCCTCCTCCATAGGAAGCTGGAGGGTTTCAGCAACTTTCCTGTAAAACATAAAGTGGGAAGGGGACTCAGAAAGCCTAGGAGGGGAAACACCTGATGGTCTGTCTGGGGAGATGTCTGGTTCCACAGGCACATCCAGACCTTCACTTACATCATAATCCTCAAAATCCCCTTCCTCTTCAAACTCCGGTTCATAAAAATCTTCAAGGGTATACTCTTGAACCGGGGGAACCAACCAAACTGAACTCCTGCCAGAAGGAGCCGGATCGGTCAGAACCAGACGGAGCGATTCCACAATCTGAATTGCCCTGGCTATCTCTTCGGCGGTTGGAACATGTACTTCTGGATCCGAACCGGTCAAATTATGTTTGCGCTTTCTTTTTGTCAGAACCAGTCCCTCAGAATTGGTTCTACTTTTGCCCAAAGAAGTATCGCCCTGGTCAGAGGGTACTCCTTCTGGTTTGGTCGAAACCGAACTGGGCTGGCCATCCGGGTCAGCGGACTTCTCAGCCTCCTTTTCCTTCAGTCTACCTAATCTCTCTTCTCAAGGGTAGATTTGGGAAAATGTTTACATATTTGGCAGTCTGAATCGAGGTGGTCAGACCCCAGACAATAAACACAGGTGGTGTGGGGATCAGCCTTGGCAAAGACCTCCCCATACTCACTGCAGTGTTGAAACCCAGTGGGCTAGGTTTTTTTCTTGGGTTTATCAGACATGGCCAACCTAACCAAACTTACCTTTTTTTCAACAACTGCCAGGCAACACACCATTATCGGTTCCTAACCATGTCACAGGTATTGGAAAAAAAACAGTTAAAACACATTTTTTTTAGAACCGATAAGAACCGGTAACCACACACTAAATATAGCAAAATTCACAATCAAATCCGCACTTTTACAAGTTCCACACAGAAAAATAGAACAATTCCTATCTAGTACTCATGGCACCACAGACAGAGACTGAACCGACTATGTGGATACTTTTCTTCGGTTTAAACCGACGAAAACCTGAAAACTTTAACCGACTTCGAACAGAGCTGAAGGAGAAATCTCCAGAGCGACCGTTCAGTGAGGCGGAGTAAAGAATCTGACGGTTTGAGTTCAAAACACTCCAGACAGAGACTTCATCCGAGCTCGAGCTCAGCGTTCCATGCCTTGCATGGAAAGTTAACCCTTAGTTCTCCGGGGCAGTTCAAAGGTTGGGAATCACTGCAATTGTCAGAATACAGCAAGACTTCATGTTGTTTGAAACATGTTTGAGCACATGTGGTGTGGAATGGCGTGATCTTTGCGCAAAGTCACTTTTTGGGGCTGAGTTAACGACATGGCAGTGCCACTGTTCATGAGGTGGGGTCCCAAGAAGGCCATGTTAAAAATTTGGAGCAAAAATACCAAAAAAACGCCCGAGTTACATGCACTTGTTGACATTTTACTACGCATGCTTGTAACTTTGCCAATTTCTCATATTTCCTTCCTTCCTTCCTTTCTACTTTTGGCTCTGCTGCCAGCCGCCCAGTACGTCCGCCCAGTCACAGACCTCTGACTTCCATCTTCAGATAGGCCAAAACCCTCCAAAACCCCCTGGTTTACCCCCCAAGGTAGGGTTTTTATTTATTTATTTATTTATTGTAATATTCAGAAAGACCTTTGAGTCAGGGACTCATTTACAAAGGTTCCACGTCATACATACAGGCACATGGAGTGGACTTGACGATACAGGTTACAGAAAAACATTACAACATATTAAGAGTTACTGGTAGTTACATAGATTGACTGACAGTAGTTTCGCTTTGCATTCCTATAGCACAGCCAGAAGATACAGAGGGCTCTGTAAAGGCTGATAGTCATATAGATGATTCATGAGGGTTAG
The DNA here is from genome assembly GCA_016271365.2 of Neoceratodus forsteri. Lineage (NCBI taxonomy): Eukaryota > Metazoa > Chordata > Ceratodontiformes > Ceratodontidae > Neoceratodus > Neoceratodus forsteri. The sequence goes on from CM028130.1 coordinate 430,274,053, forward strand.
TTGGTAAGGGGGGAAAATAGGAGAGTGTTTTTTTTTTTTTTTGGGAAGGAGGGATAGGACATTCTGGAGTTAAGGGCAGTCACATTGGTTAGTGGCCTGAAGGTGTGTCCTCAGCTTGGATTTATAGGAACCAAGCCTTGATTCGTTAGTTATGTGACTAGGGAGGGCATTAGACCAGGTGGGGGCTCTGTAGCTAAAAGTATGCTGGAATTGGGAGGTCCGGGCATGGGGGACCCATAGCAGCCATTTGTTCGAGCTACGAGTTGTTTTGCCAGGAGGTATTGGGTGGATGATTTGGTTAAGAGTAGGATGGGTAAGACCAAGTAAGGCCTTTTTGGTCATAAGGCAGGTGTGGTACCTAATTCGGTTATCAAGGTTTAGCCAGGGTTGTGGCACCATACCCCCGCAGTGCTGCAGACAATGGAATAGATCGGAGGGCCAGCCTGGAAGCTAACTGAAGTTGAGGTGGGCTTCATCTAGCGCAGCCGGCAGCAGTGTTTTTCCCCGATGAATGAGGATGGGGATGTGCAATGACGTCCGGTGTTCACCCCTACCCCTCCGAACTACTTGGCATTGGCAGGCAATCAGTACACCCAGCCTCCACTAGGCGTCTGTATTGCGCCGAACGCTTAACCCCCCTCCCCCCGGAGAAGGAGAGTAGTCATCGGATGCTCAATCCTTCTCCCCTGGCCGGCCTTCTGATGACACGGGTCCATTCCCGAAACCTGGTTGCCAGCATCACAGGTAGGCACCCTGCCCCTGTGCAAGCGGGCCGGCCATCACTCCCAATTTTCAACATAGCCATTTTTTTCACACCACCATGAACACTACAGCCGCCATTTCTCACATTCTGCCCATAACAACTTTCCGCATCTGTGGAGCGGCATGGCATTTTGCCATGGATTAAGAAATTTTCACCTACAGGGTTTATGAGGTAAGGTGATAAGAAGACTATGTTGAACATTTGGGGTCAATATGTGAAAAGATTACAAAGTTATCACGGCAACATACATGCATCTGCTTGCTGTACCTAAAACCCAGGTTCGGAGATGGACCTGGGAGTTGGAGGGCCTGCCGGGGGCAGTAGGATTGAATGTCCCAGGAACTGCTCTCCTTCTGGGGGTGTCCAGTGCATTGTGCACCTCTGGTGGAGGCTGGGGTACCACCGCTGCTGGCACCTCATGCAAGGGTGGTGAGGCAGAAGATGCTGGCATCACTGCACATCCTGAGTCCACAAAGATCTTTAAAACTTAGCATATGAAAAATTCCAGCCCTGTTCCTGATGCTCCCTCCTCTGCTCCCATAGCAACTAATAAGAGAGAGAGAGAGAGAGAAAGAGACTATTGGGGGCCAAAGAAAAATGTTATAGCCACAGAAATCACATATAAATTTTATTCTTGGCCCCAGTGTGGCCGTGTGTGTGTGTGCACAGGGCAAGAGCAGGCTGGCAAAATAAATCACAAAGTTATGAGCCTGCACTGAAATTTGCCAGCGCAGGCTCGTAACTTCAGTATTTTGACCCCCGATTTTTAACATAGCCATTTCTTCACAGCACCTCATGAATGTGTGTGCTGTCATTTTTCAGATCCTGGCCAAAATGTGTTGGTCTCTTTGGTCCCAACTAACATCCACGGGGCGGCATCCCTGCCATATATGCGTTTGTCGACTAACCCCCTCCTCTAGTCCACATTGTCGACGAACCCCCTCCTCTAGTCCACATCCTGGGTCACCCCCCCCCCCCCGAGGCAGGGACGCCGGCTTCCCAGTGTTTTTTTTTTTTTTTTATCAGTTAGAGCGGAGAGGGGGTCCTGGCCATGAAGCGGGGACTGGCGCCGGCATCATTCGTTGGGAGACACATGTTTGGGTGCTAGTTGGGGGCAGGGACGTGCAATGATGGCCAGTGTCCACCCCACCCCCCAACCTAAGTGGTGCTGGCACGAAGGTTCCCCAGCCTCTGCCAGGGGTTGCATGGTACTAGACACTCTACCCCCCTCCACCTGGAGAAGGAGAGCAGTCCAAAGGACGCTCAATCCTTCTTCCCCCCAGCCAGCCCTCTGACATTTGAGTCTGTTCCCGAACCCGGGTCATCAACGTCACAGTCGGGCACCCTGCCCTGTACCGGCTGGCCAGCATCTTGGCCAAAATGTTTTTTTTTTTTCACTCTTAAAGGTGATTTCGCAGTTGCTGCGCAAAATCACCTTTCGGAAAGGAGTTGAAATTTTTCTCTGCAGTTGTTCATGAGGTGGGGTCATAAGAAGGGTATTTTTTTTATTTATTTAAATTTTGGGAATTACAATCCTTTGAGTCAATGACTCCTTTGCAAAGGCTCCATGTCAGTACATACATAGATTAAAGACAAATTGTACATTGCATACTGTACTAGGCAAAACATTACATTAAGACAAATTATACATGGTTACTCTGTACAGGTTAATTTACACGGCTCGCATTACATTGCTTTGTTAGGTTCTCTAGGGTTGTTTATAGACCCTGGGTCATTGCAGGGCAGAGGGACTGGTTCCCAGTTCTGAGGCCATCTCCAATACGGGAGTATGGGTTTATCGGCACCGTTAGTTTTGTTGGCCTTGGTTTGGATCTCAGGGAAATGCTAGCTTTCAGACACCTACCGTGTTAGCGAGGACTGGTTGTTACAGTCACATATCTCCGAGTCAAGGAGAAATCTCTTGATACCATTTTTAAATAGGCCAAGGCTAGGAGCCAGGGAGATGGTGGAGGGAAGTTTATTTAGCCAGAGTGGTGCATGATACCAGAAAGACCTTTGCCCTATGGCAGTCCTGCAGTGGGGGACTAGGAGAGGGGTGTTCGCCAGGTGCCTAGGGGTGCTTCTGTGGGGGGTAGGTTGGATGACGAGGTGGAGGCCCTTAGGAGCAAGAGTCATTTGGATCTTTTTTGCTAGGAGGCAAGTGTGGTACATTAGTCTGCCTTCAAAGGTCAGCCAGTCTGCTCGCTTATAGAGCTCACACGTATGGGTTAATCTATCGCTGCTTGAAACCAGTCTGCAGGCTTTATTGAGAGCTAGTCTGATGCTGTTTAGGGCTGTGTTGTCAGTCGTGCCGTAGATTATTATCCCATAATCGAGCACGGATAGGACTGAGCTGGTTACCACCAGCCTTAGCGCCTGGCGGAAGGCAGTGTTTGTGTCTGTATAATATCCCAAGCCAGATGTTTGCAGTGGTGGAGAGGTGCTTAATATGTATGTAGTAAGTAAGGGATGTGTGCAGAGTGATGCCCAGGTATTTAAAGTTAGGGACCTGTTCTATGTGGGTGCCCTGAGAATTTGAAATAGACAGCAGGGCATTACTGTTGGGGTTTTGGCGGTGAGCAAAGATCATAGATTTAGTCTTGTTGTAATTAAGTAGTAATCGATGATCAGAGAACCAGGATTCTAGTTCCCTAACACTACCTTGCAGGAAATTTTGAAGAGAGTTTGAATTGGGGTGTTTCCAGTATACTACGGCATCATCTGCACAGAACAATAGTTTACCACTGCAGGCCAGAGGGACGGAGCTGGATAGAGAGTGAATAGTAGAGAGCCTAATATCGACCCTTGGGGGATTCCTGCATGAACAGATTGCATATTAGAGAGGGTGGTGTTGATTTTGACTTCTTGTGTCCAGTCAGTTAGATAGTTTTTGAATAAGGAGATTGTTTTTTGGGCAAGATGGAGAGAGGGGAGAGAGTGGATAAGGAGTGACTGGCTGACAGTGTCGAAAGCTTTGGTCAGATCCACAAAGATTGCTCCTGCTACAGACTCCTGTTCCAACGCTTCATGAATATAAGAGATGACTTGGAGAAGGGCAGCGGCAGTGCTGTGACCCGCCTTGAATCCGTGCTGTTCTTGACACAGCACATTGTGTTTGTTCAGGTATTCGGTGAGCTGGTCTGCTACAATTCTTTCGAGCGCTTTAGAGAGGGGGGGAAGGATTGTTATGGGCCAATAGTTACTAGGGTCAGTTGGATCACCCTTTTTTAGGATAGGTGAGATAATTCCCTTTTTCCAGAGCGATGGAAACTGACCTAAGCGCAAGGAGCAGTTTAGGATTTTGGTAAGGTGAGGCAGGGTCTCGTCAAGAGTAAGTCTGAGAATTTTAAGGTCTAGGGAGTTGCTACTGAACTGTGAGTTGCGCAGGGCTTTGGACAGGTAGTGTTTAGCCTCGTTGCAGGAGATGGATCTTAACTGGAAGGGAGGAAGCGAGAGTACTAGTGGGGGAGGTGATGGGGTGGTCATTTGGGATGGGGTCAAAGAAGTTTTGGGGTAGGATATGGCTAAGATCGGAGAAGGAATTGTTCAGGACATTAGCGATGATGGCTGGGTCCTGGGAGAGGGCTTCTTGGTAAAGGAGTTGTGAAGGGATAGGGGAAACGGTCTTCCCGCAGAGTTCCTTGATAATTTGGAGCAAAAATATCCACAAACAACAAAATCATGAGCCTGTGTTTAAATTTGTGAATGCAGGCTTGTAACTTTGGCAATTGTCAATATTTTGTCCCCAGATTTTCAACATAGCCATTTCTGCATAACACCTCATAAATGTGACAGCAGTCATTTTTTAGATCCTGGCCAAAATGTTTTTTTTTATGTAACCTGAAAGGTGATTTCACAGTGGCTGCGCGATATCACCTTTCGGGCAGGTGTTGATATTTTTCTCTGCACTTGTTCATGAGATGGGGTCATAACAAGAATATGTTGAAAATCTGGGGCAAAAATATTCACAAATAACAAAGTTATGGGCCTGCGCAGAAATCTGTGAATGTAGACTCGTAACTTCTGCAATTTTCAATATTTTGACCCCAAATTTTCAACATAGCCATTTCTTCACAGCACCTCATAAATTTCACAGCTGTCATTTTTTAAGATCCTGGTCAAAATTTTTTTTTTGCATCCCGAAAGGTGATTTCGCAGTCGCAGCGCAAAATCATCTTTCAGGCAGGAGTTAAATTCTTTAAAATTTGGGCTCAGAATTGTAAAAAAAAAAAAAAAAAATTTTTTTAACAAGCAACCAACGTTCGACATTGACAAATGCTTGTTTATACTTGCTTTACTGAGTTAAGGCAGAGAAGACAGAGTGCACAGTAAGTATATCCATTTTCATAGAAACATATAGAAACATAGAATTTGACGGCAGATAAGGACCGCTTGGCCCACCCAGTCTGCCCATTTCCCTACTTACTGGATAAGCTGCAGATCCTAGTTAACCAGCAGCCTACTTCTTCCTACTCCCACCCCCTAGAATGGCCTTATGACTGTCCCATGCATGCTTGAATTCCACCACTGATTTTGACTCCACAACCTCCTCCGGAAGGCCGTTCCATGCATCCACAACCCTCTCTGTGAAAAAATACTTCCTTAAATTACCTCTGAGCCGCCCCCCATCTTCAATCTTCTTTCCCACCCAAAACATACACTGTGTTAAATTCAGCTTTGTCCCTGTGCAAAGTTACAGCTGGATCCGTCCATTTTATAAATTTTTCACAACCTGTAACTCAACTAACTTACTAACATAAAACTATTGTGACATTTCATGGTTATATAGTCTTAAGTGAGTAATCTAAGTCCATGGCAATGAACATGATGGATGATCTGCTCATAAGAGGGAAAAGCGATCTGAAAGGCACATACTTATTCTAACCTAGTGAGCAATTAATGGTCCCAGGATAAGATAGAGATAATAACGTACATGTTTGTTCCCTCCCTTGTCTTCAGCTGGGACAAAAGCTGTGAAGCTCCCATAGGCTTTAAGAAACATTTGCAGGGTTCTCAGGAACCTCAGCCATGAATCTCAAATCCCATGTTAGTTCCCAGTGCATCCATCTGGTGAGGTAATCTGGAGTCCTGTCCTCTACTGCGAAAGTCAATTGTTCCATCTCAGACATCTGATTTATCACTTCTTCCCATTCACCTGTCGTGGGAGAGGAGGTCTGTAATCACCGCCTTGTGATGGGTTTTGCAGCTGCTACTGCACAATATACTCCAAAAGTAAGTGGTAGCCTTCTCTTTAACATCTTGTGGGGGGAGCCCAAGGATCAGGTGATGGAACTGAAGTGGCTCTTCTGTGCTGAAACTGTGAAGTAGTTTGTCCTGCACTGCTTGCCAATATAGCTGTAGGCCAGGACCAGTCCAAAAAATGAGGTTGTGGTTTGCCCTCTCAGCTCCACGCCCTCTCCAACAGGTGGCATTAGATTAAAAGTCCCATTTGGCTTTTATAATTGTGGTAAAAAAAATAATGGGTACATACTTTCCACGCAAATTCCTGCCATCTAGGGGAGGATGCCATTTTAAGCACGACTTTCCAGATCTTAGCCCATTCCTTTGGTGTTACTTGAATCTTGTCCTCTGCCTGCCATTTATCTGCTATATACTGTGTGTGTGTGTACTAGAGTCCTGCATCATAAACTGATACATCAATGTAATTGCCCTTTTTTATTGTATAGAACTCAGTAGAGTACAGAAGGGGACTGCATCCATTTAGTCCACTCTTCCCACTTCCGCTTTCTTCTCAGTTTAGTTAGTATATAATCCCTAAGCTGAAAATATCTAAAACAGTCCCTAGTAGTCCAGCCAAATTTTGTCTTGAATGCCTCAAATGTTTTAAGTGTATCCTCTAGCAACTGGCCTGGGTATTGTAGTTTACGGGATACTTGCCTTATTAACCACAAAGCTATTGTACTCAGGTGAAAGTCTTTGTCCCAAGCTAGCCATTGATATGTAGTGTCAGTGGCTCAGTAGGTAGCAGAGGGCTGTGGGTTCAGTTCCCACATCTGGCACTTGGGTTAATAACCCAGTACTGACACTGTAGTGCAGCATGAGAGGGGTACTGCACTTCTGAGGTGCCGTCTTTCGGATGAGATGTTAAACTGAGGTCCCATCTGCCTGGATTGGTGGTAGTTCAGGTGGATGTTAAAGATCCCATGGCACTTATTGAAAGAGTAGGGGAATTTCGCCGGTGTCCTGGCCAAATTTCCCTCATTCACTAAAAATACCACCAACAGCTTAATCTGGTTCAAGGTTCAAGGTCAGTTGGCATTCATCTGTATCCCCTTCCCCCAGGTTGTGCCTGAAAATAGGCATGATTTGTCTAGTGCACTTACCCGGTCAACAAAAAATAAATAAATATCTCCAGAGCTATTTAGCAACAGAATGTTGTCTGGTACATTTGTCCCAGGCTTCTAAAATTACCCGCAATGCAGCAAAGTGATCTGTGGTTCCCTCTTGCCAGAGAGCTCTGTCAGATAACATGGCTGGGAGCGGGGTGGGGTCTAGAAGATCCTGCTCCATAGATTTCCAGGTGGTGACATACGTCAGTTCCCTCCACAACAAGGCCAATTTGACTTCTGCCACAAATCAGCAGGCTTTCATCGAGGGAAAGGCCCAAGCTCCATATCGCTTTCCAGCTCACAGAACTCCACTTTTGACCCAAGGTCTCCTTTGCCCCCATATAAATTTCATGATCTGTTTTTGTGTCATCTCAAACCATACCTGGGTCAAATGCACCTGGGCACATTAGAATAAGTAAACATACCTGGGTAAAAGGTTAATTTTAATCTCCTGTATTCAGAAATACAGCAGCAGGGGCAATAAGGACCATCTCTTAATGTCAGTTGCCAGTGCTGGCTGACAGCATTTTAAAGGGGTTACATAAACAGCTGGAAACCCTCACATACAATAGAACAGTTGGAAATTTTCCTTTAAAAACAACTATTTAAAAAAATTAAAACATTTTAGTTTTATAAAGCATCAACTCACTCAAAGGGTTGGGTTACCTTTGATAATCTAACCCCCTCCCAAGTTTTTCCCTGTCCCTCAATGTCATCTCCCCTGCCCCCCACTGATAGTTATAATAATTATGGGGGGTGCAGGGGGCAAAGCAACCCTGCAAAGGAGGGTGCAGCAAGAGTAGCAGCACTGATTTTGGAGTACGCAGTAGTGCTCTGCGCTGTTTTGCTTGGGGCTGTTTTTGCCTCGCTGTTTTTTGTCTGCACCGTTTTCACACAGAACACTCCCACCCCACCCCGTCATACCTTTATATTTTTTGAAGTTCTCCTGGAGGCGTCGGCTGATCTTTAAATGCCCTGCATGTGAATGATTTCCACAGTAGTAATCTGTGATGTCACAACCAGGGGATTATGACTTCAGTTCCAGAATAAACCTCAGCTAAAAATGAACTGTAAAGGGAAATATCTTGTTTTCATAAATATCTTTGGTAATAATGAATAGAATAGGATGAAATTACATTTTTTAAATCTTGTTCACTGAGCTCTGCTGATGCCAGCTGTGGGTTTTCGGGCCGGTGACCTATATAATCGATAAGAAATAATTATTCACCGTAGTAATCGTCTTTCTTCCAGGGGATCCACTAATATTATTAACTTCTGCAGTGTCCCTTTAAGACAACACTGCCCTGGAGAGAACTGAACTATATGCAAATGATCTAACATTTGCCACATACCATTTTTCAAAAGCTGCCCAGCTAACTGCCTATGTTCTAACTCCTCAGATTTGGACAGAGTCTGCAAAGAGGCCCCAATATAATAATTCTAGTGACACCAATAAAAGTCCCCCACTGGTGCAACTACTACAATATTAACAAACCACCCTTCAATGTCAGAATCGAGTGAAAAAGGGGAACAAGGACCCAACAGGCCTAGAGAAAGATGAAGAAAAAAACATGGCCTTAACTGGTACCCCCATAGCTGATTAATTAGCCAGGGATATAGAGGTCTCTGGTTCTAGAAGGGGAGGTAATGGTGGGAAAGTTAATATTAGGGGATCCCCTTGAAGATAGAAGATTACTACAGTGAGTAATTATTTCTTCTTACCCCAGGAATCCACTAATACGATTAACTTCTGTAGACTAAGAAGCAGTACTTTTGGAGGTGGGCAAAGAACCATTTAGTAAAAAAGACTGCAGAACTGCTGTGTCAAACCTGGCATCATCACTAGACAAGTGTCCAGGAAGAAATGCCTTGTAAATGTGCAGAAAACTTCAAGGTAGCTGCTGTACAGATTTTCAACAGGGGACCTCCCTGGCAGCTGCAACAGGGCAGATGTAACCGTTGTGTAATGAGTTCTGAACCCTGATGGGAGTTCCTTTTCCCATCATGGATCTGCAAAGCTGGTTACACTGAACTATCCACAAGAGCTAGTTCTTTTGGGAGCTGGATATTCTTTGCCCATATCTTCACTGGTCAGGGAACGCACATGCCCGTCCTGCCTGTGATCCTTGGCATGACTTATGGTAATGCAACCCCCTTGCAAATGGGGGTTCCTAGAAATGCCAGTCTGGGTTTACCTTAGCCTATTTTGTTCTGTCCTTCTCCCGCTGTCTCTCGGACTTCTCCTGACTTGGCCTCTAATTTTTCTGGCTTCCCAGGTCCTGTTTGCCCTCGTGTGTGCCCCAGCTTTCAGTCAAATGAAAATCCAGCCCCTCGGGGCTTAAACTGCTGACCGCGAGCTCCCGCTGCAAAAGTGCTGCCTCCAGGGCAGTGGGAGTCGTGGCTACACGCAGCGCCTTTGATGTGGAGTCGCTTGTTTTGCAGTCACCTGGGATCGGCTGTGAGTCCCAGGATCCCTTCCATTTATTTGGGACCCGTGACCATGGACAGCCTGCTGGGGGACCGCTCAGATGGGAATTAAAGGAGTTCTGACCGGGGCTCATTTGAGTATGCCTGTACAGGGCCCCGGTCATCTGAATAATGCATAACAGTGTGTCTGGCTGCCTCCAGGGTAGCTATGTTCAGCTCCAGCCGAAAAGTAAAGAATTAAAATGTTTTAAATAATGGAACTGTTGCTGCTTGTCGAGAATATACTGTGCATGTGGGGAAAAGTGCTTAAAGTTAAAATGAGTACTGTTTCCCTGGCAATTCCAGTATCTGGGACTCTGCGAGTCAGCCTGTCAGCTGCTGCAAGGGGAGCTTGCATAAGTGCAGTAGCGACAGGAAAAGTAAAAGAGCCATGTTTTCATCTGTGCAGCGACTGCAAGTACAGCCTTTAAGCTATAGAACAGTGGGGCATTTGAGGCAAATTACTTCTTTCTGGCTGCACCAGGACATTATTCAGGACTGTATCTAATCTGCTATAAGGGACAGTGGGTTAAGCAGCCATTGCCAGCAGTACAGCCAATTGGAATTGCAGCAATAGAAAGCCAGGACTTGTGGGACATTCACTGCATCTCATGGGTAAGCACCCAAGTGCTTATGGGGGCTTACAGGGACATTATTTTAGGCGCAAATTCCACAACCCAATTGTGCCTCGAGTGTTCTGATTGACAGGTCCTTCAGCAACTTGGAGACATGTCACCCCATCCCTGCTACCAATCAGGAGTCGAGCTAGGAGCTCTATAAAAGACAATGTTGCCAGTTTGTCTGGGGATTCACAAGGAGATTCAGAGATGCAGAGCTGAGAGAGAGAGAGAGAGAGCAGCAGAGCAGGCTCCAGCCTTCTGGGAGCCCCCCATGGGGAGAGGGGCTCAGGCTCCAGCCATGCCATCAGGCCTGGGCCACTTAATTCAAGCCTTTTCAGTCTTCAGGGGGCATTTGTTATTTTCTTCAGTTAACTAATTACAGTAATTGTGCTTTCTGCAACAGCTAGTCTGGAGGTTGCCAGTACTGTCCTCCAGAGGCTAGCCTCCCTCCCACGTCGGGGAAAGATGTGGACCGAAGATCAGATGTCTAGCAGCGGTGAGAGCGCTGACCAGACCAGAGGACATCATGCAGTGGTGAGGGCGCTGACCAAGTACCTCAGCGGTGAGAGAGCTGAAGAAGTCTTCAGGATGCCTTCGATTGCAGATGAGACCCGTGGAGGATCTGAGTGAGTACCCTCGTACCCCCAGGTGCGAGGGAGAAGCTAAGCAAGTAATCTTGGGGGCCCCAGGCCCCATTAAGAAATGTGTGCTGTTAAATGTGAAGTATTGAAGTCATCAGTCTGGGCTACTAACCCCATAAGAGACTGCCTAGTTCAAGTAATGGATGCATCTTGCCTGTGGCCCAAATGGCTAAGTTGCAGGTGCAGCAAGATGCTGGGCTTAGTGAATCATATACATGTGTAGCTATGGGTTAGATTCCTGCCATCGTGGAGCAGTCTGCCAAGACGCACTTGCCACTTCATGAGACAGGAGGCCCTAGAGCATATTAATGTCTAAGATACCTTAAAGAGAATGCACCTGTGTCTGCACAGAATTTCGTCTAAGAGCACTTGGTATAAGTGTTAAATGGCTAGACGTGCTGGACAGGACTCCGCTTGTGGATAATGTTCTTGGTATATAGAATGTACTGGATGTGACTGCCTGTGACTAAAGTATGGGATGCTTCATAAAAGTGTCGTTGCCAACTTACTCTGGATGGATGCCTTTTGGTATATAAAGTACTGGATGTAAGATCCACCTAGTTTGTTCTGGAATGTTCAGAAGTCTGCGAGTGCAGGGCAATCCCTGATTTGTCTGCTAAAATGCAGGGCAATCCCTGCTGTGGTTGTAAATAGTAATTTGTTGCTTTACAAAAATCTATTTCCAAGTTGTCCCCACCCTCAAATTAATAACCGGCCACCTCGACCAGCTGCAACTCCATCAGGCCAGCAACATCTTGGACTGTGATATCTGTTTAACCAGTATGGTATGAGATTGCGGGGTTTCTGCTGTATCTGGGAAACGTAACTGGTCACCGTGGGTGGTGTAGCAGCTCAGGGGGCTACACCCAGTACCATCTCACCCACATAAAGCACCCTGAGTGGGGGCACTGCGCAAAGGTTTTAAAAAAGGTTATGAGTTAGCGAACCCAAACCCCTTAGCCTAAGTCCAGGGTAGTAGGCAGGGGTATAACACTGGGGGGTGGCACCGCCCAGGGGTTACACGATGGAGGCTCACCACTGGGATTATGTTTTATGCCCCGCGCCAAAACCAGCATGGACCCCCCCCATTTTGTATGTGTGGAGACTCTTAAAATGGCTGCCACCGCCTAGCCTCAGGAGTATATTTTGGCGCCAAAACTGCCTAAGCTGTTTGTTCACTGCTGGCTCAGTGACAGTATATAGGGGGGATGCTCCCTAGTGGCCAAAAGTAAAATTGCGCCTGTTATGTTTTTGTAGCTAAAAGAACTGTTTATATAAGGATCCCTATACAATGTAACATCTGGTAATGCTCACAGTGGTTAAAATAAAATATTTTGCTGATTTAGAATAGGATGTAATTGTCTAGATCAGGATGTTTGGTAACCAATGACGTCTAGGAAGCCATACGCCCCAGATAAGACAAAATGTTTTAGTATGTTAATAGTTATTGTATGATGGCACCCTTGTGTGCCAGGCTTGGCATACCCTTGGCACGGACGCCAAGGTTTGTGGCCACGGGAGAGTGTAACCCCCTTGCAAATGGGGTTCCTAGAAATGCCAGTCTGGGTTTACCTTAGCCCATTTTGTTCTGTCCTTCTCCCGCTGTCTCTCGGGCTTCTCCTGACTTGGCCTCTAATTTTTCTGGCTTCCCAGGTCCTGTTTGCCCTCGTTTGTGCCCCAGCTTTCAGTCAAATGCAAATCCAGCCCCTTGGGGCTTAAACTGCTGACCATGAGCTCCCGCTGTGAAAGTGCTGCCTTCAGAGCAATGGGAGTCGCGTTGGCGTGCAAAGCGCCTTTGATGTGGAGCCACTTGTTTTGCGGTCACCTCGGGGACTGTGCTGTGGGTCCCGGGATCCCTTCCATTTATTTGGGACCCGGTGACCATGGACAGCCTGCTGGGGGACTGCTCAGAAGAGAATTATAGGAGTTCTGACCGGGGCTCATTTGAGTATGCCTGTGCAGGGCCTCGGTCATCTGAATAATGCATAACAGTGTGTCTGGCTGCCTCCAGGGTAGCTATGTTCAGCGCCAGCCGAAAAGTAAAGAATTAAAAATGTCTTAAATAATGGAACTGTTGCTGCTTGTTGGGAATATACTGTGCATGTGGGGAAAAGTGCTTAAAGTTAAAATGAGTACTGTCTCCCTGGCAATTCCAGTATCTGGGACTCTGTGTGTCAGCCTGTCAGCTGCTGCAAGTGGAGCTTGCATTTTGTATCTCATGACAGTGGCTGTTGCCATGCATGGGTAAATACAAATGCCATGCATTGTTCCCTAAGACACCCATGTACCAGCCCAGAGCCTGTAAAGTTGTATTGTGTATTAGTGACCAGTCCTTCAAGTTTCGACTCCTATGAATAAAATTACAGAAAGGTTCAGTGTTTTCTTTGTTAGTTTTCATGGAAGCAATTCAGAGTCTATTTGCTACCCCCATTAAATAAAATTGCACACCATGGAGTGCTTGGAGTATGCCTGCCTACACCCATGCCAACAAGTTCTGCAGAGTTTGTTTTGGCACCCAAAGCTGCATCCCTCTACAGTCTGGATGGGCACCTGGCAGTGGATCAGTCATCCTAACATGGCAACAGCACATCCAAGGTATCTAAAACACTGACGGAGGCAGCATACTGATTAGCTGTCATGCATATAGGACATGGGGCCTGCATCCCTGAAAGCCCTGAGAGTATTGCAATTTAGAAAGTTAAGCTTTATTTTTTAATCTCATTATTCACCATCTCTGTTAGTGCTTACTATCTGGCATCTGCCAAGTCTGCTGCATCCCACTTATAAACTGTTCCTAAAAGCTGCTATTCCTCATCCCGTCTGACTTCTAGTTGACCATGGTTTATCCCCCACAGCTGGGCCTTTTTCTTGAGCAGTTACTTTCATTCTCAAGGAGTGGGAACTCATACCAGGCATGCCAACGCCATGGGAAGTTCAGATATTCAGAGTGTCAGTGAGCATTATGAATGATTGGCTGGCCATTTCATCCTGTGCCAATCAGAGTGATTTGTACTCCAGTTTTTCCACCTTCCCCCTGCCCCAGAAATGAAATGCATGTACAGGAACATTCTGGGGACTGCTAGGCAGAGCATGGTCACCCACATCACCCCTAGCAGTCACTGAAGTATTGATCACATAAGCTTCTCACATGGGAGAACAGCATTAGTGTGGATACTCACAGCCCTCCCTGCTGGCCTCTGCTCCAGATGCCCTGGGCTCATGGAATGAACTCATACTGCCAACATACTAGAGCAGTCTCCCCGCTCAGTGCTAAGGAGCCAGCCAAAGGTTAAGCACTGCTGATCTGTGCTGCTATGCTGGAATATCACTCAGTTTAACCAGTCACAACTGTGCTAATGCACCAAGTGGCACAGGGTACCTGTGAGAGGTGTGTAACCTGGCTGCGCAGCTCTGCACCCATGGACAGGTGCATGGTGGCCAGCATGCACATACATGTGCCACTGCGTGGTGCCTGTCCTCAGCCCCACTCCCATAGCACACTGCCGTGCGGGGGAGAATCAGATGACAAAGGTGGGCATACAACTGGATGCCATCCTGGGTCTTGAAGTGGATACCCTGCTCCGCGTAAGCAGGGGATTCAGAGGAGTCATGGGAGGGAAAAGTTTGAAAAGATGGGCAAATGCCAAATGGCTGCGCTCAGCCCTCCCTTTGTAATCAGAGGGCTGGGGCAGCACTGGAATGGGAGGGGCTGTGATATCCCACAGCCTGTGTTTTTGTTTGGGAGGGCATGCAACAGATGCGGCAGGGTCCCTGCTGCCATATCCTGTGCCTCCTTGCCCAGCACTCCATGCCATTGTATATGGCATGGAGTGTGGGCATGCTCCCTGATACGCCCTGTAGCGTCCAAGTGCATAGTTGCGTGAACAGCCAGGGGATCAGGTGTAGAAGGGTTGCATGTCCCTTCCATGCATGCCACTAGGAACTCACGGGATCCCTTATGTGCGGCTCAGGGAATTAGGGTTGCCTATGCACCGCAGATTTGCAATGTGTAGGTAACTTGAACGTTAATGCATAGGGCCCAATGTTTGGTTTATCTTACCCTTTGATAACTACAATGAAGTGAACATGACTTGAATTTTGATGTTATGATTATGATACACTGTAACTTTTGCTAATGAGAATGTTTCTAGGTCTCAATTCTCTTGGAATCCTGCTGTGTTTGTGTCTTGGTATATCGAAATGGATACTTGGAACTAAAGAAGTGCAATGGATAGACTATTGAAGTACTCAAAAGAAAACAGGTGTGGGCCAGTGACCCTGTGAAGCAGAAAACACTGCCAGGAGTTCAGTCAAAAGGAACAGAATACCTCTAAAGCAAGAAACCATTGGAAACAACTCACTCACTGAAAGTGATTTTGCAGCAAGTGTTTATTTATTTATTTGAAATATATTTTACTAGGTAAACAGAGCCCAGGAGATTCCAGATGCAACCTGGGAGGGAGGGAGAAAATAGTAAAGTTTACATTCATGTACATGATACCACAAAAGGGTACAGTGTACATAGTACAAATAGATATGGTTACAGCAAGCCCACTGTTTGGCTACACGGTAAAGTACATACAAAAGCCTAGTGCAGGCAACCTGAATAACCTTAACAGAGACTAAACCTTTTTTTAATGTAACCCCTAGGTGGCGCTATCCCAAGGGCTACTACTCCTGCCTGAGTGGCTATCTGCAAGTTAAGGGGCCTGGGTACTGATACCGCTGCCTCCACCCGGAGGTCAGGGCTGTTAGTGGTGAGCTAACCTGGGCACAGCCCTCCGGGACACTGTAACCCCCTCTTTCCTTTCTAGTGGCCTGATCAATACACAATAATCACTTTCACAATGACCCTTATTCACCAGGCAATTAGCCACACTGTTTGCACTTACCACCAGGGCTGGTTCCTCTGGCTTGACCCTGGAGACCCCCTGTAAAACAAGGTTATGCACAGAAAATAGCAACAGCACAGTACTATTGGTACAAACTGGAACCACAGTCAGGTTAAACAATTAAAAAAAAAATGCAAGAAGAGTTAGATCTGATTTATTCAGGGGACTTGAACAAGGGAGGGGTGTAATCAGGTAGATTTGCTTAAAGGCTATATCAATCAGACAGTTATGCATGCACTTCAGAGTCCCAACACAGTCACACACACTGGGTACCCAGGTAGGAAGACGGTGGGCTAGCCAGGAACGTTGTCTGGGGTAGGCCGGCGTTGCAGCTGGTTGGAGCCCTGTGACAGAAGAAAGCAACATGCACAACACACACTATTTGTAAGCCGGAGCCGGAGGGCTCAGTTCGTGACAGAAAAGACAACAAACAATCAAATGACAACACTTTAGATTTAGCTGTTGTTGCAGGGAGTTACCCTGATGTTTACTCATGATACCCAATACAGGACACAGGCAGGACGAAATCGAGAAAGGAGGTGGTTGAACTGAAGTGCCAGGAGAAGCAAGGCCCACACGAATCACCGAGACGTCATTCCTGTTCAAAGCATGAGCAGGGGGCTGATCCCCAGGCAGGTCTCTCGTCAATGGCTTTCTCTGTGCAGCGGGTAGTCTAGCTGGGCCAGTGTGGCAAGGCCCAGGCCCAATGGAGATGAATATGGATTCAGTCTGTGGGAGCTGGATGCAGCCTTCAGCAAGCAGAACACAGTTCGGCACACAGTGGGGAACCAAATCACAACCCACTAACAGCACACAGTACATTTACATGTAAGAAATTCTACTATACCAGGCAGATTGCTATCCAGTCGCAATTACAAAGTCTGCACAAACCGCAAGTTCAGAGGTGGCTGGAAATCCTGACAGGCTGTTCGCATTCAGCAAATCTTTGGTCTTCTTCAGGTTAAAGCCTGGTCACAGTCCAGTGGCTTAAATCGTTCTCACAACTCGGATTCAGTCCAAATCAACTCTATTTTCCCTCTCAGAGACAGCAGGAAGACAGGCAGGCCAAAACTCAGCCCTTTCACAGTTCTCCCACGCGAATCCATGCAGGATTTGCTATGCGACTGTCTCGAGCTGTTACTCCTTCACTTCCCAACTCAGGTCTGAACTGAAACTGCAAGCAGGCTGGAACTTTCCCCAGGATCCAAAAGGTTAGGTTGGCTGATTCCTCTGTCAGTCACAACAAGGGCTCCCCCTCCAGGTTCATTTAGGCACCAAAAGCCCCAAACTACAATTCCTACAGAATTTTGCCCCCACAAGGCCCCTAGGGACAGGCTCTATTTTAGAGTCCCCAAAGGTACTGATTGGCCCATTTCAGCAATCCAGGACCAAGATGGTGGAGACAAACAGAAATGTCCATGCTGCAAAGAAAGCAGGTTAGACAAACTGCAATATTATTACTAGTCTAATAAATGATTAGCAAACAAGTACATATTCTAACAGAGCTCCCTCTGCGCTAATAGCGATGGGCTGAATGGAGCGATTATTTGGCAGCCTGAGCAGGACTCAAGCATAGAAATATTCAGCCCCCTCCCAGATTAATTATGACTGCAATCCAGGCAGTTCTTAAAGAGACAGTACACAGAGGCTATACAGGCACTCTCTGGCAATACATTTAAACTGCTAAAACGCAGGACACCAGCCTGGCAGTGAGCATTTAGGCAAGCTCAAGGAAGACTTTTCAGGAACCCCCATCTGTAAAGGGGTTACATTAACACAGCGGATGTTATACAGTCTTACATTTATGACTTATGTCCTCATACCTAAGTAGAGCTGTAAACTCCAGGGACCGGGCTTGGTTGACTCAATGGGGGGAATCCAAGGAATCTGAGGTAGTCATAGTAAGTCACTGGAGAGGAATAGTAAGAAGAAGTAAGTAAGTAAACATTTCTTTAACACCCAATCCCGGAGGCTCTGGGCGCTGTACAGGTGTACAGGATGAAAACATACATCAATAAAAGGAAGAAACAAGTGATAGTAATATAACAGGTAGGATAAAATGCAGAGATAAGTTAAAATGCAGCAGTTTCATAGTCTTTAACTATAAATAGTTAAATAGTCTTCAAAAGCTTTTTTAAAGAGATGGGCCTTTAGACCCTGCTTAAAAACCTCCATCGATGGGGCCTCCCTCAAAGAATCCTGGTAGCAAATTCCACAACACCGGGCCCGCCACTCTAAATAAACGATCACAGAGTACTTCAGGCAGGCCCTGGGAACCGCTCGGTGAAGGAGCAAAGCGAGCACACGGGAGGGGCAGGAGTCAGGAGGTCATTCAGGTAGCCAGGACCTGACCCATGTAGGACCTTGTAGGAGAGTAAGCCCACCTTGAAGATGATTCTCCATCTAACTGGCAGCCAGTGCATTTTGTGCAGAACTGGGGTCACGTGACAGGACCTCGGAGGCCCGTCAGCAACCTTGCCACTGCATTCTGCACCAGCTGAAGGCGGCAGAGAACCCTTCCATTGACCCCGAGGTACAGAGCTTTGCAGTAGTTGAGCTGTGACATCACAAACGCATGTACTAGTGAGGGCAGGTCATCAGGTGGAATCAAGGCTTTGATCCGGGCAACATTCCTCAAGTGTTAAAACCACTCCTGATGACGGCCGACACCAGAGCTCAAGTGTCAGCTCATCATCAAGACTGACGCCTAAGCAGGCCCGTTGGCACTGGAGGTTGAGGCGCTGGAAGCCACAACTCACACCATGCTGGTGCCCTGGGTTTGAGAATGGACCCGGGGTCTTCAGGGGTCAGTCAGGGGGAGGAGGATTGAGTGTCCCAATGGATGCTCGCCTCCTCTGGGGGGGGGGAACACTCCAGGAAGCACTAGCACCCATTGTACTACCACCGGTGGAAGCACAGGCAGCAAGGCGCATGGCTCTCAAGAGTGAGGGAAGGGCGCTGTAAGGCACTTGACTACACAAGTCATCAGTCTGGATGAATGTCCTTTGCACTGGCGCTCTCGAGGGGTTGGGACTGCACCAGAAAAAATGGGAGAAAAAAACACAGAAAAAACTCCCAGGCATTGAGCAACATGACACCGGGATCCCAGTCCGCCAAGACCCAGCTGAAGACTGGGGATGATAAAAGGTACCCCCACGGGGCCAAGGCCAATGGGACAAGTAAAAAAAAAAAAAAAAATGACACCCAGATTTTTCACCTCGATGGATGGCACCAAAGGGATGGGACCAAGGAATAACCCTGTTCCTATCCAGCAGCACCCACATCCCTCAGACAACCAGGCTCAATTGCCAGCACATCCATCTTGTCAGGACTGAGTCTCAGCCAGCTAGAGGACATCCAGTCCTGGGTCTCGGCCAGATGTTTATTTAGCACCTCCACAGTGCCACCTGTCTCGAGTGCAAATGACTTGTACAGCTGGATGTCATATGCATAGCAGTGATATCCAAAGCTGTACCATCTAATGATCTCACCCAGGGAAGCATGTACACCGCAAACAGTGCAGGTAACAGGATCGAGCCTTGGGGAACTCCATATAGCAGGGGCTTCGGGCAGGATGAGAAATTCCCCATCACCACCTTCTGCATCCTGCCTGTGAGGAAGGACTCAAACCATTTGATGACAGTACCGGTAAGTCCACAGAACTCCCTCAGGTGATCCAGCAGAACTACGTGGTCCACAGTGTCAAATGCTGAGGCTGAAGACCAAGTGGTCATCAAGTAGTGAGCCTTGATCAATCTCTTACTTGTGAGGAGGTTTTGAGACAAGGTTAATTTTGGCTGAGAGGCTGTTCTATATGCTGGGGATCCTGTAGCTGATGGATACTTGCCCTAGGTTGTGCATGTAGCATGGGATTTGGAGATGACAGCCTTTCTTTGATCTGAGTGAGCAGGTAGGGTTTGTTGAGAAAGTGAAGAGATCAGAGAAGTAGCTTGTCAGTTTGGCTGCCCAGTACTTGGCACCATCCAGGGCCATGTGCAACAACTACTTCACAATGGGAGGTGCCAACCCACGGTTGTTGTACAAGGAGCACTGGTGCATTCAGGAAGTGCAGACCAGGGCAAATCTGCATGGGGTACTGAACAGAGTGGTAATCTTAGCCAAGGTGGAGGAGTTGGATACGGAGTAAACAATGTCCACATAATCCAGCAGGAGTAGGATATGTGCTCAACACCCAGCTTTCTGATATGTAGCTGGAGACAGTTCTTTACTCTGTAAAGAGCACCAGGTTTAGCAAAACACTTGGCTACTGCCTACGATACATGACGGAAGTAGTCAAGGTACTGGTCCATGTGTAGGCCTAGATATCTGTGGGTGGAGACAGAGTACAGATGGTCACCTTGGGGGGAACATAGAGTCAGAGAGGATGGTGTAGAGTTTAGCCAATGACTGGAGCTGAACAGCATGAATACTGTTTTCTTTTGATTCATGACTAGTCAATTGTCCAGGAACCATTTTGCACTGCCCGTTACTAGCAGGGCTAATGATTTTCCATTTTCAATGAAAAATGCCAGTAAAAAAATAGAATTCAACATTTCTAGACTAGCACTTAGGAGTCGATTTTTGATGGAAAAAAATCGTTTTGCACCAGCTTTTTATGCAAACCCCTCCATTTTGCGCCAACATTTTGTACAAAACATGCTGATTTGCCCCACATTTGGAGGGAAGAAAATGGATTTTTAAGACTTTGCCAAACGGAATTGGCCATTATTGAAAAATCAGAAAATCACTGGCTCTATGCAAGGTCTCCTCGATGGAGGGCCAGATGTGTAGATGACTGTATCATCAGCATACATGTCAATGCTGCAGGAAGAGAGGGCAGAGGGGAGATAATTCATGAATACTGTAAAGGGCAGCGGTCCCAGAACACAGCCTTGGGGGGACTCCAAGGGTGACCAGAAGGGAGGAGGATGTGCTTCCGCCTGGGTTCAGTTAGTCAGGTAGGAATGGAACCAGATACAGTAAGTGTTGGGGAGGGGGAGCACTGAAGCTGCTAGCTCATTCAATAGGAGGTTATGGTCCACAGTGTGGAAGGTCTTGGCGAGGTCAATGAATATGGCCCCTGTGCCCATGCCCCCATCCATGTTTGAGTGGATGTGGTTGATGACTCTGAGGAGATAGGATATGGTGGAGAAGCTGATTTGGAAGCTAGACTGATATGGTGTCAAATCTTGAGTAATAGTTGGAGAGCTGGCTGTGGACTAGCCTCTCAAGAACTTAGTAGGGATGAGTAGAAGAGATATCAGGTGATTGTTGGCAGATGCATCTGTGGGACCACCTTTGTGGATAGGCTTACCAAGGCATGTTTCAAGCTGGGGGGTTAATGAAGCCAGTGAGGATGGACCATTTGAAGATTCAGGCTATAGGAACTGAAATTTGGGAGGGATACCATCAGCACCACAGCTGGACACATTTTTTAGCACTCTTTAATATCTCTAAAAATACTGAACTGATTTACATGAAACATTCAGGGATTGCAGATTCTGCCACGGACAACAAATCCTGAAAGTTTCATGTAAATCCGTAAACTCGTCTTTCTGCAAGGAGCAAACAAAAAATTGAGTTTAACACAGAACTCACCAGCCATGCTAACTACTGCATCGTGCCCTATAATAACCTATATGTCCTACTTGTTACCCACCAAACAGTGCTACTACCCATTCATATTCATACCTCCATCTACTGCAGTTGGCAAATGTTTGGTCGGTTTTCAGTTAAGTAATAATGCCAAAGCAATCAGGTATTTCTGGGGGGGAGGGGGGCAGTGATGATGACCTGATGTGCAGCTGATGGCCACTGACCTCAGCAAGGGCAGTAAGTCTAGGAAATGCCCGCTTGTGAAGGTGTCACCAAGATTATAAAAGTCTAACAGAAGATTATAAAAGTCTAATTGCATTAGATTTTTAAAAAAGAAAGAAAAATGGAGTTTACACAAATGTATGCTGCACTGCTCTGAGCCGTGCAAGGCATTTGTAAGAGATTAACTCCTGGTACAGCAGTTAATCAGAGCTCCCTAATGGCCTCATGAATAATTAAGTATGGAAAAAGCCACAAGAGGCTGTTGTTTAGTGGATTCTGATACATACCTCTTGGGTGTGGGGGCATTAGGCCGAAGGTTGTGTTCTTTTAGTACCGGGAAGTGCATCAAACTCCTTTAAAGTACCGCCTAGAGTGGCTTATTCTGCTCATAAAAGTTGTATGAGTAAAACAGAACATTACATTTATGTTTTATAGTGTTAGACGTGATTAAATACTCCATTGTGGTCCCTTTAACAGCAAGCGGGTGTGTAAGTGTTATTGAACTGCTGCTTGTTGCAAGCTAACACACACCTGTGGTGGTGGTGGTGGTGGGTGGGGGCGGGGAGCAGTGCTATTTATGTTCAACAGACAAAAAGAAAAGGGTAGGTATGATTTGAAAGCTGATGTATGAGTGTGATTTGTAACACAAGGTTGGTAATCAGGTTTTGATAGGTCTTCACTAAGTTTATGTAAGAAGCAAGACATTTGAAAGGGTAATTTATGCCCCATTAACTTTCTAAGCTCTGGGCTGAAGTCCTGAGCCCCAAACTTGACACACTTTAACTGCCATGATGGATGTTGGGGTAAAAATTACCCTCCCAGGAGTCTCATTCCACATACAGATTTTTGTTTTGTGAGTTTTAAGCTTTTTTTGTTTGTTTGTTTTTTCATTTTTGAGTACATGGGATGTGAACAGAAGTGGTATTGTAGCTTTAAAATGAATAATCAGTAGGGGGATATAAACAATAGCGGTGAGTCAGTGCTATGCAGAATGTTACTTGTGTCAGGGGATAGTATGCCCAACTCCATTCTGAATATGACTGCCAGCATGTTGAAATGGAGTGTTGCAGCAGCAGTTGGTGAGATTTAAGACTTTTTATTCCTAGTTACTGTTAGAAAAAGCATTTGGTTTATTTTCTTTCTCTTTTCTGTTAAACAGAAAGCTCTGTTTTGGGGGAATGAAGCCTATGAGGTTTTTAAAAGTTTAAGTAGTTTGATATTTTCAGGGTGGGGTGGGGCTGTGTGTTTGATCGTGTTTGGATTCCAGTATATCAGAAAGGAGCCATGTAGCTTCTGTTACTGAAATTTTAGACCTTTTCTTGCTAGTTTATGTGCAGAAAAGCTGTTGTTTCATTGTGTTCTGTGGGACAGAAAGCTCTGTCTGTGAGGAATATGGGTTTCTAACATAGAAACATGGATTTTGACGGCAGATAAGGACCGCTTGGCCCACCCAGTCTGTCCATTTCCCTACCTAATGGATAAGCTGCAGATCCTAGTTAACCAGCAGCCTACTTCTTCCTACCCCACCCCCTAGAATTGCCTTATGACTGTCCCATGCATGCTTGAATTCCACCACTGTTTTTGACTCCACAACCTCCTCCGGAAGGCCGTTCCATGCATCCACAACCCTCTCTGTGAAAAAATACTTCCTTAAATTACCTCTGAGCCACCCCTTCTATCTTCAAATTGTGCCCCCTTGTTCTTGCACACCTCTTTTTTTGAAAGATGCTACCCTCTTGGACTTTGTTGATTCCCTTGAGGTACTTGAAGTTTCTATCATGTCCTCCTCTCCCTCCTTTCCTCGAGGCGTATACATATTCAGCTTCTTAAGTCTCTCTTCATATGTCTTCCGTTGCAGACCCTGCACCTTTTTAGATACCCTCCTCTGGACTGCCTCCATGCTGTCTATGTCTTTGTGGAGATTGGGTCTCCAGAACTGCATGCAGTACTCCAGATGGGGTCTCATCAACTGTCTGTACAGAGGGATAATAACTTCCTGTTTTCTACTGGTGATGCCTCTCCCTATGCATCCCAGTATCCCCACACCCTCCTTGCTGCCCTCTCACGTTGCTTGCCCACCTTTAGGTCATCTGACATGACTACCCCCAGGTCCCTTTCCATTTTTGTCGTTGTTAGTATCTCACCCCCATTGTGTACTCTTCCCTTGGTTTTGTTTCCCAGGTGCATTACCTTGCACTTTTAGCACTGAATCTAAGCTGCCATACATTTGACCATTCCTCTAACCTTGCCAAGTCCCTTCTAATCCTTTCCACCCCACTTTGTGCATCAACTCTGTTACAGATCTTTGTGTCATCTGCAAAGAGACATACTTTTCCTTCAGTCCCTCTGCCGTATAAACATATAAAGACATTGAAGAGGACCGGTCCTAATACTGAACCCTGCGGTGCCCCACTAGTAACCCCCCTTTCTTCAGAGTGGACTCCATTTACTATTACTCTCTGTGTCCTATTCTCCAGCCAATTCTTTACCCAGGCTGTCATCTTGGGACCCACTCCCAGGCTGGCTAACTTGTATATTAATCTTTTGTGTGGGACTGTGTCAAATGCCTTGCTAAAGTCTAGGTAGGCCATGTCCACAGCCCCTCCCTGATCTACTACTTTGGTCACCCAGTCAAAGAAATCTATCACATTTGTCTGGCATGACCTTCCGCTGTAGAATCCATGCTGCCTTTGGGTCCTGGCCCCTCTGGCCTCTAGATACTCAACAATTCTTTCCTTCAAGTGATTCCATCATTTCCCTACCACTGAGGTTAAACTAACAGGTCTGTAGTTTCCTGCTTCTGCCTTGCTCCCACTTTTGTGAAGGGAATCATCTGCTCTTCTCCAGTCCTCAGGTACCACCCCATCCTCCCATGATTTGTTAAAGAGGGTAGTCAGTGGTGTCACTAGTTCTACCCTTAGTTCTTTTAGAATTCTGGGATGAATCCCATCAGGCCCCATTGCTTTGTCCACCTTCAGTTTTAAGAGTTCTTTCAGAACCCTTTCTTCTGTAAATGGGCTGGTATCAACTTCTGTATCCAGAGTGTTTCTACTGTTTGTTTTAGGTACCTCCCCACTTCCTTTGTGAATACTGAGCAAAATGTTTGTTTAGTATCTCTGCCTTTTCAGTCACCCTCTGCCCACCCTCCCTCCTCTTTATTAAGCCTCACTAACCCTCCTTGGTCTTCCTTCTCTCCCTGATGTACCTATAAAGGTTTTATCCCCCTTCTTAACTGAGTTGGCTATCTTTTCCTCAGTTAGGGCCTTTGCTGTTCTGACTGCCTTCCCAGCTTTCTTTTGCTTTAACTGATACAGTTCTCTGTCCTGCTCCTTCTGTGATTCCTTGTACTTCCTGAATACTTTCTTTTTCTCTTGAACCTTCACTGCCACTTCCTTTCAGAACCATAGTAGTTTCTTACATCATTTCGTTTTGTTTATTTGCTTCACACAAAGGCTTGTTACCTCTGTGATGGCAGTTTTTATTATTCTCCATTGTTCTTCCACCCCTCCTTCCTGCCCATTTGCTAGTGCATTCCTTAGGCACTCACCCATTTTGGCAAAGTCAGCCCTCCTAAAGTCCAGTACTTTTGCCTTTGTATGACTTGACTCTATTGCTGTGTTTACTGTGAACCATACTGTTCGGTGGTCGCTAGTTCCCAGATGGCTACCCACTTCTACATCTGTGATCCTCTCTTCATCTCCATTTGAGAGAACCAGGTCTAAGATTGCTCCCTCTCGAGTGGGCTCCAATACTAGTTGTCTAAGGCATGCCCCCTGTAGCGCATGCCTTAGACAACTACTAAGTTAAAATCGTTTTATTTTCTAAAGACAGCACTGTTGAGCACTGCTACGGCGTGGACGCATTTTCAGAGAACTGTTGTTTCAACAATTCAATATATATTTTAAAACTAGGGAACTAACAGTTCTTTTTGTTCTTTTGGACAGCCGTCAGTACTGAGACATGAACTACAGTACATCGGTTTGGAGGATGAGAAAAATTAACAGTTGCGGCTGGGTGGGGGTGGGGGGCAGAGGGATACAGAGTTACAATCCTCTACATCAGATCAGACTCCAGCCCTAATGCTCAACTTTACTGGGTACTGTTGAACTACCATGGCAGCCCCTACTGCTTACACTGCTACCAACTGATGCTAAAGTGGAGGCAATTTTGAAAAGAACAGACAACCAGGATGTTACGATAGCTGGCCACAACTACCGCTGCCTCAACTGCCAACAATGCTAGACAAGCATTGCTGCCATAAGTAAGCTGGCATTGGAAAACATTCAGTTTCAATTTCAGCTGGAGGTCTTGGAGAACATGGTGTAGACCCCTTCTGTTCAGACTGTGGATCTCCCAGAAGGCTTGAAGGCACTGATTTCTTGGGGTTTCTATGTACCTGGCTTCTCACTGCCTTGAAACTGGAAAGTATTTTTATAGGACTCAACTTTTGCAAGGCCAATCAGATACTTCTTTCAGCAGATTTACAGAAGATGGCTCCTCGGACTGTTCTTTTGTTGACGGGAGTGGTTATCTGATCTCTACTTTGCTACATACTTGGTGCAAAACGTTTTCTCTGAAGGTCTGTCTGGACTGATTTTGTTTCTTCTTGCACTGGGACATTTATAACTGGATGCCTCCCATTTGGAATTATGGCGAAATTGTAACCCTCTGTCCTGTTCCATCTTGCCTATAAGCCCAAATGCCTATTTGTTTCAATCATACTACAATACTACAATCTTATTTGTAAATCTGGAGCATCTTAACACTTGTACTTTGTAATTTGTACAGTTGTTTATTATTTTAATATGCTGTTACAGTTGGAGCAGTTTTATGACAAATGTTTTGTTACAAACCACATCAGATGTTAAATGTTGAGGACCACCACTTACAGTGGCAGACATGGCCATCCACCACAATAACAATCATATCCAGCCACAGCTTTTACTCTCTACCATCAAACTGAATGATATATGTCTAGCTATGACTTGCCTAAGTATGGATATCATTATGGATATCAGTGACTACTACTGTAGGATATTTAATTTCAGTTTTGTTCATATTCTTGTAGCATGCAGCATTTGGGTATTATGTTGGTATAATGGCTTTTGGTACTACCTCAAGTTTAGCTAAATCAAACTGTTGCAGACTGTGTTTACTGATCCATTGGATGGTTCTGTTATCTAATGTACCCGATGCCTGACATGAAAATACCTATATTTTGTATATAGCAATAAAGTGTAAGTTTATATTTTTTATCATTTTGGGGGGGGCTGTGTGTTTGCTTACTTAAAGAGGTTTTGCTAACTTTCTAGAAGACTTACTTTTTTTAGCTGTGTTTTGTTTTTTATAGTTTTGTGTGGTTTTCTGACTGTAAGAAAATGTGCTTTCTTTGCAGGACAGCTGGGGAGGATTTGTCAGGTGCTTCAGTTTATTTGCACATTTATGATGGTGGGTGCAATATTATTGTCAAAGCACCCCTGCCATGATATTCTGCCCATTAAAGCAGCCCCACATGCCTGACTCTCAACCAATGAGGAAGCAGAACTGATAAGATCCTATTCTGTAATTAAACTTATAATTACACAGTAAGTATCTGTTCAATATCCAAGTCAGCAAGTGACTAACCAGTCAGATGATGCCCCTTCATTGAGCAAGATAATAGTGGCAGTCTGGAAATCTGAACGATCCTTTATAGCTGCAAACATAATTGCCCAAAGTAGACATGGGGTGGGGGAGCATGGTTACCCATCCTTCTCTGTTTCAGTTTTTAAGTAGAATTTGTCTGCAGCAAGCATTCACCAAGATATTTATTGTGTGATAACGACTATAAAATTACCTTACATATTTGTGTATCAGAAAAGGGAGACCATGGGCAGAATGAACACACCACAGACATGTGGAAGCTATACACATTTCCTTGGCCTGCAGCTAATTATTTGACAGATTTACTATCAAGTTAAAAAAATGCATTATTTATTAGACTTCAATGTTCCGAGGTCCCTGAACAATCGCAGTGATGTGACCTCAAGCACAAGTTATCTTCTTATAAATGTCAGCAGCAGAGGGTACTGCTGTGGCAGCTGCATTTTATTTATTTAATTTATTTAGCTTTTGTTAACCAGATGGCTACACCACACAAATAAATGCCTATTTTCAGGTACAACCCAGCAGAGTAAAAAAAGAAACAACATTACAATTAATCAGGAATTACGGATAAAACAAGGCAGGATAAAAGTACAGGTTCAGTAGAGCATGATAAGACTACCAGAAACAAACTGGATCACAGTAAGATTGAATATAATAATATGTAGCTGACAATAGGCAGTCACAAAAAGCAATTTGCTGGCCTAGAATGAGAACAAATACAACAATACACACAGTCAATAACAGGCAGTAATAAATAACAGTTAACCGGCCTTGAACGAGAACATCAATACTAAATAAGTGGTGGTTAGTTCATCAGGTACAGTAACAAGCAGATGAGGCCTGTAAATGTTTTATTAGGGCACCTCTGAAGAGGGGATAGGAGGGAGTGCTTGGTAAGGGCACTGGAGGGGAGTTCCAGAACTTTGGTACAAATAAGGAGAAAGCCTGTTCCCCATCATGGTGGCACACTTGGGAACATGGAGTAGGGATTTGCCAGAGGATATGAAGGGGAAGACCTGGTAGAAGCGCTGAAGGAGCAAAGTGACAGAGGCAGGAACAAAGGCTCTTTAGAGCTTATCTAGAAAAAACCTGAGAGCATAAGTGCGCCCAGCGGACAGAGACAGCCATCCAAGGGAAGAATACAGATCACAGTGGTGAGTGGGATAGTAGGAGGACAGTCCAAATTGGCAAACAGTGTTATATGTCACATTCCATTTAGTCAGGATATTTTCAGAGAAGTGGACAAAGGATAGAAGAAAGTATAGTAGGTTAGGCAAGAGGTCTCCTTTAGCAATGGCAAGTCTGGCCTGCAGGATAAGCATGTGCCTAGTTCTGTAGGTTATGCCAAGCTTAGTATTAACTGCCTTGCAGATGGTGGGGATACGTAGGGGAAAATCCAGTGAGTGGTCAAGAGTGATGCCAAGGTATTTGAATTGGCAACCGTGGCATGTAAAGAGTCATCTGCACAAGTGACTGCTATGGTATCCACACAAGACCTACTCTTGTCATTAAAACCAAATAGCATAGCCTGGATCTTTTTGGCATTAAGGACCAATTTATTTTTCATGAGTCAGTTCTGCATATTCTGAAAGCTGCAGCTAAGCTGCAAGTTAATATGGCCTACAGTCCAGGAACTGAAATAGACAGCAAGGTCATCTGCATAAACTAGAGAGGAGCAGGAGACAGACACAAGAGGAAGACTGTTGGTAAAGACTGAGAAGAGCAGTGGGCCAAGAATAGAGCCCTGGGGGACACCAACTTCAATAAAGGCCATATTGGATAGCATGTTAAACTTTACGAACTGGAACCTATTTGAAAGGTAGTTCACAAACCAAGAGACAGCATGGAAGAAGAGGCCAAATGTAATCAGTTTTGAACATAATAACTGGTAATCAACTAGGTCAAAACCCTTAAAAAGGTTGTCGAATACAACTCCTGTCATCATTCCCTTATCCATAGCTACTTTAATATCATTAGCTAATTTGACGAGTGCAGTGGATGTGCTATGCCCCTTACGGAAGTCATGCCGTTCGGGTGACAGCAAGTTTTACTTGTGGAGATAGGCTGCCAAATGCACCACAACAACCTTTTCGAAAAGTTTATTCATCACGGACAGGAGTGCAATAGGACAGTAGTTATCAATACATTTTGGGTCTCTTTTCTTGAAAACAAGGACAACCATGGCAATTTTCCACTCCAGAGATTACTGATACATTGAAAATATAGGCAATGGATAAATTAAGGACAGTAGCAGCAAGGTTGAGTATCCTAGGTTCCAACCCATCAGGCCCAGGGCTGGTGCTGTGGGACAGACTGCTTAGCACTTTTCAAATTTTCTTTGTAGTAAGTAAGTAAACTTAATTTCTTAAGCGCCCAATCCCGGAGGCTCTGGGCACTTTACAAAGAAGTGTGAAAACATGCAGTCACAACAATTTACAAACAAGAGTCAAAACAACATAAATACAATTCAGTAGAGCAAGTCAATAAATACTGTAAATGGTAAAACAATAAACAAGGCCGTCACTAACTTCCGAATGCTTCTTTAAAAAGGTGTGTCTTAAGTCCCAGCTTAAAAGCCTCCACCAATGGAGCCTCCCTCAAGGACTATGGGAGCGAGTTCCAAAGGGTCGGGCTGGCCATCTCAAATGCACAATCTCCCAAGGTTTTCAGCCTGGCCTTGGAACAGTTAGGAGGCCATCAGTGGAGGAGTGGAACAAGCGAGCTGTGCTGACAGTAGAAGCAGTAGTAGTAAAACATTTTTGTTAATTATATGAGTCAGATACTCAACTGAGCAAAGCTCATTTCCAATAAGGTCCCTTACATTCACACCTTATTCTCTGGGGTCACAACCTTCAGGAAAAACTGAGGATGATTAAGAAATTGGGAATAGTTCAGATGGTTGGCTATTTATTTAGTTTTTATTAACCAGGTACGGTGCACTAGACAAATATTTTGCCTATTTTCCTTTTTTTTTTTTTTTTTGATATGGGAGAATTACAATCAAAAACAATTCAACACAGTGCAGACTGGTGACAAATCACAAATAGATTCAAATTATGACAAATTCAAGAGTACAAAATTGAACTTACAGTGACAGAATGCAGAACTAGGGGGAAAGTAAGGTGTACATTCTGCATAGCCGGTTTCAAGGAGAAGTCAGGCATACAGTAGAAAATAAAAAAGTCAAAAATAAAGAGATTTAGGAATACATTCAACATAACAGGTAAATGAGTTAAGAAGTGCAGAAGTAACCAAGTGATGTGAACAAAAGCCAATTTAAAATTTAACAGCTAGAAACGGGCACATACAGCCATTTGAAGCAGATGAGAACGATGGTTGTTTTGGAAGGACTGAGCAGTAAGACACTGTCTGATTTGAGATGGAATGGTATTCCAAAGTTTGGGGGCAGAGACCGAGAAAGTCACATCCCCTAGTTTTGTTCTGGTCCATGGTATATCTAAGTAGTCAAGGTCCAAAGATCTCAAGAAATAACATTTCTGCAGGCATTAGTAGTGAGGCAAGAGACCAGGGTGCTCAATTCTGCAAAATGTTGAAGATGACTCCTCCCAAGGAGAGGTCACGAGTAACATATGGAAGAAGCCACCCCAGCTTCATGTATAATGTACAATGGTGGGTAAATCAATTTGAGACCACTGCAAAATGAAAAATACTATTATATGCAACATCCCATTTTTGTAATATGGTTTTAGAAGCTGCTGAAAAGACAGACAAACCATAGGTGAGTTTAGGCAGCAGAATGCCGTGAGCTATAGAAAAACAAGATCTAAGAGACAGGTTGCGGATAGCCTTGCAGGACAGCTCTAATCTGATATTAACAGCTTTACAAGTGAATGCCACATGGAGTGAGAAGTCTAGAGAGGGGTCAAGTGTAATACCAAGGTAATTAAAGGAGGGGACTGTGACAAAGGGAGGACCATTGTCACATACCACAGATAGTGGGGCAGAGTTGCTGTTTAGACAGGGGGCAGTTCCAAACAGTTCCTGTTACTCTGCAGCATTCATGAGAAGCCTGTTCTCATGTAGGCATTTCTGGACAGTTTGTAGGTCTGACAATTTTATATTGATGTCAGGCACATTTTGAGCACTAGGGAAGAACACAAGGTTGTCTGCATATGGAATGCGCATGCTACGTGTGAGACAACGGTAACTGAGTTAATACATAGGGAGACAAGAAGAGGCCTAAATATGGAGCCCTGTGGGACTCCAACTGTGACAGGAGCAGGGTCCAAGAGAGCGGGACCAAACCTAACTCACTGTTGCCTGTTAGACAAAAACAGGTTACTCACCTGTAACCGTAATTCTAGGAGTGGTATATGTTGTTCATCCACACTTATTGGCATGTCCCTTTCCCCTTTAAATCTTGCCGGAAGTCTTCAAGCTGGCTCCTCCCACCCACCCAGGTGGTGTACATACCTTGGCTCCGCCCATGATGCCAGATCTTAGCCCGCTGGAAGCCAGGTTGTGTGAGTCTGCAGCCAGGGAGGTCGGGTGGGTCCATGTGGATGAACAACATATACCACTCCTAGAACTACTGTTACAGGTGAATATCCTGTTTTTCTAGGATCGTGGATATGTTGCTCATCCACATTTATTGGCAGACTCCTAGCAGTTCTCTGAGAGGAGGGAGGCAAGGCGCACACCCCCTACTTAAGGAACAGAGATTGGACAACTGAGGTCCTAAAACCAGCATGACTCAAGGTCGATGTGGTAGTGGGTGATGTTAGCTGATTTTCAGATAGCAGCCCAACAGATTTCCTGGATAGAGATGTCCCTGGAAGCAGCCGCCGATGCAGCAGTATGGCGGGTAGAATGAGCTCTTATCACTCTGGGAGGCTTCTTGCCCGCCAACTCATAACACAGACCTATGCATGATGCAATCCATCTTGCTATGGTCCGTTTGGCTGCAGGTCTGCCAGAAGCGGCTTCAGCGTAGATGACAAACAGCTGGCAAACCTCTCCACTAATTTTCGCCATCTTCTCCTTGTAATAGGAGAGAGCACGTCTCAGGTCCAAAGTATGGAGCCTGTACTCGGCCTCTAAGGTGTAATTAAGGTAGTATACTGGCAGAGTCAACACCTGGTTAAGGTGAAACTCTGACACCACCATTGGAAGGAATTTCGAGTGGGGGCGCAGGACAACTTTGTCTCTGTGTAAGACCAGACAAGGGGAGTCCACCGAAAGTGCCTGGAGCTCCCCTGTCCTTCTGGCAGACGTGATAGCCATCAGGAAGGCTGCCTTCCATGACAAGTGTGACAGCTCACACTTGTGCTTTGGTTCAAATGGCTTGCCCATGAGCTTTGCCAGTACCAGCAGTAGATCCCACGGAGGTGGAGGTTCATGCACCGGAGGGGATATGTGATCCAGACCTTGAAAGCGCACCGACCACTGTCTCCTGTGCCAATGTCAGCTGACCGACCGCTTGATGGCAGAAATAGCTGCCAGGTGCACCCTAAGGGTCAATGACCGTCAGATCCCCTTTGGACAGAGACCAAAGGTAGTCGAGAATGTTAGCCACAGAACAGGATAAGGGGTCCAGACCCTTACCCTGACACCAAATGGAAAATCTTTTCCATTTGAAGGTGTAACATTTCCTGGTCGATTCCTTTCTAGATGCCTCCACCACGGTGTAGACATCTTCAGAAAGACCCAAAGCCTGGAACTCTAGCCACTCAGGTACCAGGCTGTGAGTTGCAGGGACTGAAGGTCCGGATGGAAGACCTTTCCCTGGTTCAGAGATATCAGGTCCGGGCATGTACAAAGCCGCAGCTGAGGCAGAGGAGATCTGGATACCAGAACCGGCACGGCCAGTCTAGGGCTACCAGAATCAACTTCGCCTTGTCCCTCCTCACCTTGAGCAACACCCTGTGGATCAAGGGAAATGGAGGGAAGGCGCAGAGGAGGCCTGGGGTCCATGGTCCGAGAAGGCATCCCCCTGCAGCGAGCCCTGCGGAAGGAGGTGGGAATGAAACATCCTCAGCTTGGTGTTTTCCCTGGAGGCAAATAGGCCCACCATCGGTTTGCCACAATGGGAGAACAGGCTACAAGCTACCTCTGGATGGAAAGACCACTCATGGGATGTCTGGCCTATACGGCTGAGAGCATCTGCAAGCTGGTTCGAGGCTCCTGCCACATGGATGGCTAGGAGATCTGCCTCCAACCAGCTCACGAGGGTCCAGATGCGGAGCACCTCCTTGCACAGCAGATAGGAGAGCATGCCATCCTGTTTGTTGAGGTATTACATGGTCGTCGTATTGTCCATCTGGACTTGAACCACTTGACCCCGGAGCTGAGGAGCAAAAGCTTACAGTGCCAGTCTGACTGCTCTGAGCTCCAACAGGTTGATGTGGCATCGGGACTCCTTGGGAGTCCAGAGTCCATGGGCCCTATTGTTCCCCATGTGGGCTCCCCAGCCCATGAGAGAGGTATCGGTCATGAGGACAACCATCGGCTCGGTGCAGACAAATGGGATCCCTTCCTGTAACCGGTTTGGGGCGGTCCACCATTGGAGAGTGTCCCACATCTTTTGGGTTACAGTGATCAGCTGGTCGAATTGACCGTGGTGCTGCAGTCCACTGGGTGGCCAGCTTCCACTGGAGGGGGCACATGTGCAACTGGGTCCAACGGACCACTGAGGTGCACGCCGCCATGTAACCCAGAAGGCACAGAAAGTCCCGGGCAGGGCGCAAGTGCCCAACCAGAAATGATTGGGCAAAGGAGGAGAGACCTGAGCTCTGGTTTGACAAGAATCAAGCTCTGCCCCAATAAAGCCCATCACCTGAGAAAGCACGAGTTTCGACTTGGCCTCGTTGATCAGGAGGCCGAGTTGGGAGCAGGCTTGGATGGCTAGATCCCTGGACCTCTCCCTCTCCCCCTCCTGTTGGGTGGAACCTGCAAGGAGCCAGTTGTCAAGGTACGGGTAAATTTTGACCCCCCCCCCCGATGCCGGAGATGGGCCGCCACCACTGCAATGCATTTGGTGAAGACCCATGGGGTCGATGACAGGCCGAACGGCATGGCTCGGAACTCGTACAGGGTCCTCTCGACCCTGAAGTGGAAGAACCACTGATGGGATGGGCGGATTGGGACATGAAAGAATGCCTCCTGCAGATCCAGTGAACGGAACCACATGTTTTGCTCCAAGGATGGTATGACTTGGGACAGAGTGACCATCCGAAAGGTGCGTGACCTGAGATATTGATTCAGGTTGTGGAGATCTAGAATGGGGCACCAGCTCCCCCATCCGCTTGGGCACCAGGAAGTACCTGGAGACAAAGCCTGGGTCTGCAGATGGATCTGCCATGAGAGCTACTGCCTCCTTGAAGAGGAGCTGAGCGATGTCGTCTCGAAGAGCCGACTGGGTGGATGCAGAAATCCATTCTTCTCAAGGGGCATGGGCTCAGCTGGGAGGGTACTGCTGGAATTCTAGAGGCAGTCCCTGACCCTCCACTTTGAGAACCCACCAGTCCGAAGTGATAGCAGACCAGGCGGAAAGGAAGTGGCGGATCCAGACCCCCACGTGAAGACCCAGAACTGGTGTGATGGGAACAGGGGTGGCAGCCCCCAACCCGTCACTGAGTAGGCTTGGAGGAGGAGGAGGAGGAGGAAGCTCCAGGACCTGAGCCTCAGCCTCCACTGTGGGCCTGTATGGGTCCAGGCTTGGGCCAAGGGTGCCAAGCTTGAGCCTGCTGCTGATGCTGCATTCCTCCCTGGAAGGAGGATTGCTGGACTGCAGGGGAAGAGTGCCAAAAAGGCTTCTTCTTTTTCTTCTGCTGGTTCTTGCCCGAAGAACTCTTAGCAGAAGTGGCGTCCAAGGTGGCATTGGACTGCTCTATGTGCTGTAGGTGACTGGCCACTCCTGGGCCAAACAAGTCAATCCCAAGGAAAGGTACATCAGCTAACTTGTGCTGAGTATCTGACGGGAAGGAGGAGAGCCTCAGCCAAGCCCTGCAGCAGCCATTGAGCGGGCACAAGAGTCTCCGATGTCCAGGGCCATTTGGAGCTTCTGTTTGGTGACAGCACGGCCCTGATCTCAGACCTGCCTGACCGTGGTCTACATGTCCGTGGGGAGATGTGGGAGGACTTCATCCAATGACCAGAGAAGGGCATGGGAGAAATGTACCATGATAATGCCCCGAACTTGTCTGATGAAGGCCCAAGGAGGATGCTGCATAGACCTTCCGCCCCGAGTGGTCCAAATACTTGGACTCCTTGTTGGGATGTCGGTCAGTGTCGGCAGAACTGCCAGTACGCCTGAACACAGAGGCAGTCACCAGGCTCTCGGCCGAAGGGTGCTCTGTGAACCCCGCAAGAGAACCCATGTGCACTGCATACTTGCGGGCTATGCGGGCAGACGGTGCTGGACATGAGGCAGGATGCTGCCACAGTTTGAGTGCCAGACCAACAATGGCCTCGGCCACCGGAAAGGCCTCCATCGGGGTATCCTCTCTGTTGAGGATGTCCGTGAGAGGGTACTCTGCCTTTTTTCTGGATGGATTCCAGGGTCATCCCTGTGGAGTCAGAAAAGAGATGAAGGATCCCTTGGAAGAAGGAAGGACCTTCCTCCATCCCTGTGCCAACAGATGACTCATCATCTCCAGGATGACAGTGGAGCCCGGTGACATCTGAGTTCAAAGAGTCGGGGTACAGCGGTCTGCCGCCCAAATCACCCTCGACCCACCGAGGGCAGTCTGGGGTGACGGTGACTGACAAACATCAGAGAAGCCCAGTATCTGGTCGGTCCTCTTTGGAAGGAGCCCCTCCCACAGGCTGCTTGGGCGGCGGCTCCACCACTATCGGTGGAGAGACTGCTATTGGCCGAACCAGAAGACAGGCCAGCCCTGCGGGCGGAGGAACCAAAGACTTTGGTTCCGAGGGGTTCGGCTTCAGCCTAGGAGGTGAAAGCCAAGTAATGGCCGGAGCAGGAGTCGAAGTCGGCTTGTGCCCGGACAAAATCAGCTGTTGCCACAAGAGGTCCTCGTAACACCGACGGAGTTTCCGTCAGAGCCTCTCCTCATCCGAGGAGGATGAGGACGACTGGTGGCATTGCCTCTTTTTAGAGCACTTGTGGCTGTTCCTTGGCCGCCCGGACGAGGGGGTTCTAGATCTCGACCGAGATCGGAAAGGTTGACTCAGTCGCTCAGGAGAGACCAGCGGGACTGGTGATACCCGGGGTCCGGAACTGGGTCCTTGAAGGGGACACCAACAGGCTGGGTCTCCTCATCGGGGAAGACAAGGACTGGAGTCCTTTCCAAGGAGTCATCGACAGGGGCCGGGGAGAGTGGATTGATGGGGTCGAGACACGCCTCAACCTCATGGTGGTCGCATCCTTGGTCGGCTGGCCTGATGGAAGGTACGTGAAGCCTGCGGCCGAGGAAGCAATCTCGACCGAGGTCGAGACCGCATGCTCCTGAGACTGAGACCTCTCTTGGTCCAAAGAGATCTTCGCCGAGATGAAGACGTGCTTGGTTCCTTATCTCTTTTACGAGATCAGGAGGAGTGCGAGTCCATGGGCGCCTCTCTCCGGGTGGAGAGAGACTGACACAACTCCTTGAGGGAACCTGAGAAGGTTGAGCCTAGGTTGAGTGGAATGAAAAAGCCTCCACTGTCCGAAGTGCAGATGGCTTCTTCTTCGAACACCTTCATGCGTTCTAGCTGCTCGGCAGAACCCATGGCCGCAGAAACTACCCATCTAGTCTGCTTGGACTTCACCGGAGGATTCCTTTTCTCTGGTCTCCCCAACTTTAAGCATGCCAGGCAGTCATTCAGAATGTTGGGATGGAAGGCCAAGCAAAAACTGCAGGATGAGGTGCCATGGCCGACATGGCCTAGGCAGTAGATGCATGTGAAATGGGGATCGGTGCGTGACATCTTCTGGCCAGAAGTACACCGGTGAAATCCTGAAGAAGATTTCTCTTCCATGATCGAGGACGCAAAAGCGCAATTGCTAACTTGGACGAGTTTTAATTTCGGTAAAACCGAAGTATTGAATGCCAGGGCCTACGAAATGTGTGAGCACAAGGGAGGCAACCTGTTTCTTCCAGCGGAAAGGAAGATCTGGGGTCATGGGGCGCAGCCGAGGTATATACAACCTGGGTGGGTGGGAGGAGCCAGCTTGAAGACTTCTGGCAAGATTTAAAGGGGAAAGGGACATGCCAATAAGTGTGGATGAACAACATAGCCACGATCCTAGAAATAACTATTTTTGTTTATCCTTTTTTCTCCCTTCCCCAGTCAGCCCACATCCAGCTGCCAACCTGGTGCACCCGTCGCTCCAATTCAAGGCCCTCACCCCCGCAGTACCCCCACAGCTTACCCCCATGGTGGGGGGGTGCGGCAAGTCCCCCTTACTTACTGCCCAGATGGATTCAGTGTTTTGGGGTGAGCCCTTGGAGCCAGCGGCACTACCAGGGATGGCCATCAAGCTGCATGGCTGAGACATTTTCCGTGTTCTGTTTGGGGGTGGGGTGTGCAATGACACCAGTGGAGGCAACATACACGCTCCAGTGTGCGCTCCTCCATGTGTCTGCCCAATCCCTGCCCCTTGAATGCCAGCATCAGCACCCTGTCCCCCAGCCTCCGCTAGAGAGCAGGAAATCACCAAACCCTGCGACCCCCGCTCTGGAGGAGAGCAGTCCTTAGGACACTCGATCCTTCTCCTCCTCTGCCAACCCCCGTGGCCCATGATCGTTCCCAAACACGGGTCACTGGGTGGCGCAAGATGTGGCGTCCAGCACCTCAACCCTCAGCGCCACCAGGTCGGAAGACAAATAACTTTTAAACCACGCCTTCTAAACTGTTGCAAAGCATGGTATACTCTACCAGGTCAAAGTTCTTAGTTAGATCTATGAAGAGAGTGCTTGTTAACTCACCCTTGTCAACTGCAGTGGCAATGCTGTTGGCTATATTGATGGGCTGACAAGGAGAAGTATATGCTGTTAAATCAGTAAAATGATCATTAAAAGCATCTGCAACAGTAACAGGGTCATCACAGTTTATCCCATTAAGAACCATGTCATTAATGTCTTGTTTAGTGGAGCTACTTATAAGACCCTTAATATGGCACCAGAAACTATGGGAGTCCCCAGCAGAGGCTCAGTGCTGGACCTTACAGAAGGTACTTTTAGCAGTGTGGGTTACTTTTGGTAAAACATTTATGGGACTTCTTGATTCATTCTAAATGGATTCACTGGAAGAGACCAGCACTGTCCAGCTGGAAGAAACAGTCCTGGCAATTAGCTGTGCAAGAACTAGAATCAACTGCCGGAATAGTAATAGTAAGAGGCCCCGTGATGCACGGTTGCATTGGGATTCCCCTGTGCATCTCGTTGGCTGTAGTTGGGGGGGGGGGATACAAATGGCCATATATGGCTATGCAGCCACCAGAAGCAGGGCCTTTCAATCATCTCTCAATGGGTTCTGCCACCCTGTTCTACCAGGGTCTTTCAGTCATCTCCCATCAGGGTCTGCTGCCATGTCCCACCCTTGGGGGTCCACAGGGAGGGTGGTGGAGCCATGGAATAGCCTACCCAAGGAGGTAGTGGGGGCCAAAACAGTGAGCGAATTCAAGAACACATGTGATAGACATAAAGGTAGCATATGGAATGGCAAAGGAGGGAAGAGGGAATAGCACCAGGTAGGTTCTTGGGCAGACTAGGTGGACCTTGCGGTCCCCTTCTGCCGTCACTATCTATGTTTCTATGTTTCAGTACTTACAGTCTGGGTAGTCTCCTGCCTTCTCAATCCTGCTCTGTGGTGCTGCTGTTGTGAGTGTTTCATAAATTCTGTCAGAAGATGAGGACCTCTTGGCCCACCTAGTCTGCCTGTAAAATCCCCCCAAATAGTACTATCCAAGCCACTACTGGGGAGGCAATCATCCACCCCCTCCGTTACCCAAGATATCCATGTGTTTATCCCATACACACATAAAACCCGTGACTGTATTTGCCAGCATCACCTCAGCTGGGAGGCTGTTCCAGTCATCCACCATCCTTTCTGTGATGAAGAACTTCCTCACATTACCTCTGAACCTACCTCCTTTCAACTTCATATTGTGACCCCTCGTCCAAGAACATCTTTTTTTCTGGAAAATACTCTGCTCCTGCACCTTGTCTATTCCACTGAGATATCTGAATGTCAGCTCTGCTGAAAGCTCCTAGTGTGTTCGACTGCTGCTGCCGATGTTGTAAGGCTCTGCTGTCTTCACACTGATGACTAGCTTTCCGGACACAAAGTCAAACTCTGAGTCCTTTCTCTTCGGGATTTCTTCTAGACAGAGGACTGTCACTGGAGCGGGAAGGGGATCCAGAGTGAGGCTGCATCTGACCCCAGGCCAGGAGCATGCACTGGCCTCTGGCAAACTGTGCAGAGCAGGTCCACGCAGGAGGGCTCCCTGACAGTGCAGCTGTGTGCTGCAATATGATACATCCATAAGTGAGAGTAAAAAGAAATAAAGAATCCTGAACTGCCTGTCTCCAATGGGGCAGGAATAAAACAGCCACAATTCACAGGAGGGCAGACCTGAGCTCCTGTGTCAGAAGTCTACTGCCTGCCTCTACATGAGCCTGAAAGTGAAGAGCCCAGTGGTATGGAGGCCTTGACACCATCAACTGGAGAGAGGACCAATGATTATCCCTGGCCTGCGTCAAGAAGAGTAAATCGCTGTAAAGGTATTTTCTTGCTGTACTCCCACTCTCCTCTTAATAACAGGAATGTGTCTATCCTGCAGAATGGTGATTTGAGCAATGTGGTGGGACAGAGCTATAGCAGCATCTGAGGAAGAGTAAATAGGGAACCAGTCGACCAGGGCTATGTCAGCAAGAAAACTAGCAGTGTCCAGTCTGGAGAAGTCCCTTAGGGTAACAACTTTGCGGGCAAACTTTAGCAAATGGACCTTTCTTAAGCGGTACATAGGAGAATGGTCGCTGACTTGAGTCAGGTAAAACTCCAGATAGCTGGATCCTGTCCCTTCTGTTGGATAGCATCTAATCAACCAATGTATGATGTCCCCCTTTAACAAAGGGTCTTGTCAGGGCATAGATAAGCCGGGTAAGGTTCGGCTTGCTGATAGGAGACAATGCTTCACAGGATTTGGTATTTTTACCTAGCCAGTCATGTTTAATATTACCAGTGATTAATATCTCATTGTTACCAGTCCTTGGACTAACCTGGTTGATTACATGGAAGAGGCAAGAATACCACATTTAGGAGAATTGTAACCACAGTCCAAATGAAGCCTCTCAGTATTACCCAGCAGGAAAACTGAATGCGAAAATTCATAGGAGGGCACTGTAGGAAGGCCCTACTGCACAGAATATATATTTAAACAATTTCTGTAATAAACTATTAGACCTCCTCTCTTTAGAATCAGGGTGATCTAATATAATAAGGTTATCATTACAGAGGGAGAAGGCAGAGTTGGGATGGATGATTAAGCCAAGACTTGGAAATCCTGAGAATTACTGCTGAGTAACAGTCAAACCAGGCTTCAAGCTTCAATGTTTGCCATAAGGCTTTGAATATTGAGGTGTGCCATTTTAATACCCCTTTGATTGTGTCATACAGAATATTTAGCACAGAATCTGAAGCCAGTAGTGGAAAAGCTTATTTGCCAGGTAACCAGGTGGGGACACAAAGTATGCACTATGATTTATATAATGTACTATACGCACAGCAGACCTTGAGCCTCAGCAAGCAGGTAACATTAGCTGCATGGATGCTAGACACCAAGACATTTGAGAGAAAGTAGAATCTGTGAAGGCGTTAAGGTTAGGTACTTGAGTACACTCTACATCAGCAGAGACTGCAGCACTGCTTCCCACTGCATTCCTGAGAATCCTATCCCTAGATTATTTTGCTAATTTTTACAGAATAAATCAATTTCTTAAATAACGGCTAGCCCGGTGGCACTGAGGGTTGAGGCGCTGGACGCTACACCTTGTGTCACACCGGCGACCCAGGTTCATTCATGAGCTCGGGGCACTGAGGGTCGGCTGGGGTTGGGGGGTGAGGAGCTAGCTGAGCTGCCGGCAGGCAGCTCTCCTTCTCAGGGAGGGATTGAAGGTCTTCTCGGCACTTGGTCACCTCCTAGTGGAGGCCAGGGGACAGCGTCACATTGAGGAGCCCAGGTGCTAGGCCGAGGGGAGGGCGGAAGGGGCTGTCACCGGAGCCGTGGTGCACATGCGCATCTGCGTTCTGGAGCCTCAGGGTAAGGGGAGTAAATGAGGAAATACAGGTACTGCAGCAGGATGACACCTCAAGGCCGGCGACATGCAAGGCATCTGTAAGATCCCAAAAGACCCCCAGAGACTGGTAAGG
This sequence comes from Neoceratodus forsteri, assembly GCA_016271365.2. Classification (NCBI taxonomy): domain Eukaryota; kingdom Metazoa; phylum Chordata; order Ceratodontiformes; family Ceratodontidae; genus Neoceratodus; species Neoceratodus forsteri. The sequence continues at coordinate 430,315,582 of CM028130.1, forward strand.
GTGGCCAATAAAAAGCAACATGGGAAACAAAAATGTTTCTTAAATAATTACATTCTGGATTTTGTTTTAATTTAAATATAGGTGTATTACACAAACAGTCAATTAAAACTGTAAAGTGTATTCAACAAAGAGTGCCAGACATTAAGCAACTGAAACATCTAACCTTCTGGTTCTCTTCTTTTTACTTTCTATTTATGCTGCTTATCCCTTAAATGGCATTCCCCAGCGCATCCAGCCATGTCACCCCTACCTGGGGCTACTACCCAAGGAGCCTCAGATATACCAACAGGCATGGCAAAAAGTGGAGGGATTTCCCTTGGAATGAGTTGCTGGGAGTGTGACAGGAGGCAATGCAGAGCCCGAGTGTACCATGGGCCTTCATCATGCTGCTGTGATGTGGTGTTTCTCAAGGATGTCATGGTGTGAGCATGCACACAATGCAAGCTGTTCTACCAACGTCAGGCAACATCCTCCCTCCACAAGTGCCAAGCCTTCATCCTGCTGCTGCATCAGGGGGTTTCTTCGAGTTACTCCCCAACCCCAGGACATCATACTGACAAGGATATCATGATCTGCATATGCATGCGATGTAAGCCATCCCACTAAGGTTGGGTGACGTCCTCATATCCACAAGTGCCTTTGGCTTCACTGTCATCTGTGATCATTCATGTGGTTCTATGACAGCAAGGCAAACAGCCCTTCTTCCCTCCCCAGAGATAGGCATCCTCTGAGACACTCAATCCTCCTTCCCCTGCTGGCTTTAAGACCCCAAGTCCATTTCATACCCTGGATGATGCCGTTGCAAGTGGTCACCCTTCCACTGTGCCAACGGGCCTAGGTTTATGGTTCTGTTCTTAAAGTATTTACTGCATATGTGAAAAATGCAACATTGCTGAAGAACTGATATGTACAATATGCCAGCTCAGATGAGCAGAATGCCTCATTTCTGATACTCTGTGGGATTTTCAATCTGTATGATTTCACCATGTGCCAAAAGGCTTATTATGTTGTCTTGCGCATGCGCAAGTAACATCTTGCGGTAGAAGCACATTCAGAGGTGTGTCAGTGTTACATCGTAGGAACGCCTTTAGTGGTGCATCCCTCAGCCACCAATTAGCGAGCATGCTAGCGATGCCAGCAGTTTCAAAGAGAGCCGCAGAGCTGAAAGAAATCTCCCGCTCCATCAGATGACAAGGCTCCATTATGTGCCTTTCCTGGTGAAACATTCCAATAAATATGGTGGCTCCTGCCACCCATCGCACAAACCCCATAAATCCAACATCGTGGATGCCCAATCCCCGTGTCGACATGCCCCCCCCCAGTTCAATTTGTTTGCCGATGGGGGTGCCCAATCCCCATAGGCATCATGTCCCCCCAAACTCGTGTAACACACTGGAGCCCACCCCAGTGTGCCAAAAATAATTTTACCTGTAAATAAAGAAAACCGTCCCGAAGTCCATTTATTTTTGAACCTGTAAAAACAAAATGGTCCCTCGTCATCCAACCATGTCCCCTCCCCAACCGCACCCACCCACTCTGCACCGCTCTCCCGCACCCCTCTCACCATGACTTACCTCCAGAGGGTTGGCACTGCGATCTTCTGTGGAGCAGGAACACGTCTGAACTCTTCAAAAGCCAACCGAGAACTGAACAAAATGCAGTAAGATATATAATGGCAGGCAATTGGGAGTTTTTAACTTAGGTGGATATCTCAGCCATGTTTGGGAATTTTGGTACCATTTTTTCAACATGGAGTTCTTGGGACCCCACCTCACTGAACACATGCACTGTCATCTCGTTACTCGGTCCTGAAAGGTGATTTAGCGGTTACTGCTCAGAATTACCTTTTGGAGATGATTAACGAAATGACAGTGTTACTGTTCTTGAGGTGGGATCCCAAAAAGCCCATGTTGCAAATTTGGTGAAAAAATTCCAAAAAACTACTGTGTTACGAGCGAGTGTTGCGCAGTTTCCATGGACACTCGTAACTTCGACAATTTTTTATATTTTCACTCCAGATTTTCAACATTGACATTTTTTCACACCTGCTTATGAACAGTACAGTTGTCATTTTTCACACTCTGCCCAAAATGTGTTTTCTCACCTGAGGCGCACAATGGAGCGGTCACTGTGGGAAATCAACTTTTGGGACAGAATAACAAAATCACAGTGCCACTGTTCATGAGGGGAGGTCCCAAAATGCCTATGTTGAAAATGTGGTTAAACAATTCCTCAAAATAACTGCATTACGGATATTGGTTGCACAGTTTCTATGCACACTTGTGACTTCACCAGTCTTTCATATTTTCACTACAGATTTTCAACACTGCCATTTTTTTAAACCTCCTCATGAACAGTACAGCTGTCATTTTTCACATTCTGCCCGAAATGTGTTTTTGCGCCTGTGACGCCAAATGGCGCAGTAGCTGTGCAAAATCACCTTTTGGCTAACGAACTGATAGTGCCACTGTTTATGAGGTGGGGTGCCCTATGCTGAAAATTTGTTGTGAAAATACCAACAAACGCTCGGGGTGTTAGGGTTTCCAACCATTATGCCCCACCCTGTAGAGACTGACAGGTGTCAGGGGTGTGACTTGGGATCGTCGGCTGTAATGCTCATGCCATTCCACCCCCACCCCCGCCCTGCAGCCAGAGACAGGCATCGAGGTGTGCCTTGGAGTCTTCGACCCCAAAGTTTACCCCATTCTCCATATTGCACCCATCTCAGCGTATTTCCTTATGGAATGGGGTGAGCGTAAGGCCTGAAGACCACAAGGTACACCGTAACACTTGTCAGTGTCTGCAGGGTATGGTGAGGTGAAATGGCGTGAGCGTTATGGCTGACGACCCAAAGGCACACCCCCAGCACCTGTCAGTCTCTGCAGGGTGGGGATGGGGTTGGTGTCAGTTCAATACTTCACTGCCATTCCTAATATGCATCTCTCTAACTCCTGCATTACCAATGCCAATGCCAGCAAGACAACATTCGGCATTGGCAAATGCTAGTATATTTAACTAGTGCTAGAATAAATTTCTCATGAACCATCAGTCTCTTGAACTTGTGATGAAGAACATGGGTTGCAACTGGTCGAGGTGTTTGACCAGATCAGTATCCCCCCACCTGGTGTTACTCTACTGTTTTTTTAAACTAAACTGACTTTTGAAATGTCTGCTGAAATTTCAGATAGAAATCACTTGATGAAATAAAGGAAGTGAAAAACCTTTTTTTTTAACTTTATGTTTATTATTTGATAAGCAAACATACAGTTTGAGATTGCTAGCACAGATATACTGTAAATTTTCAAAATACAATGAGGGCGCCACTCCTCTTAATACACACAGTTAAGCATCAGTGCTATAAGATACGTCATTAGGAGGCAACGTTAGTTATTAAAATGATCAAAGAATACACATATGCCTGTGTAATGAGCCCAAGAGTTGCATGGTATGCATAACACAAAGTCATTATTAATGTCCAAGTCGCCCCTTCCTAACTGGAGGGGGGAAAATAAATGAATACCTTGCTAAGCCACAGTTTTACTCACAATAATGTGAGTTGGTTTAAGTAAATACGTGCAGTTGTAAAACTAGTCGCGCTAAATCAAGATTAACTGAGATACATATTAATTTTCAGCAATTAACAAGAAAACAAAAACACAACTTTTGTTGCCTTTTTTCAGTATTATTTGTTAAGAATAGATTAACCTTTAAGTTATAACATTTAAACCCTTCCATAGAGAAATACGCAGAGAGAGAGAGATATAACCCTAGTCCTGATACATTAAACAATCATGTAAGTCAAACAAACTTAGAAGACTCCAGGAACTAATCAGGGTGAGTGGTCACCAGGCACCGAAATTATTATTAAACGATTTTGGACTTACATCAAGAAGTAGGAAGAAGCCTGGCTATAATACCCCCCGCCCTTGTACATTACCAGTCCATTAGTAACTCAGGTGACATCTTCATCTGATGAATGTTCTTCTGAATCAGCAATACAAACCCTGAAAGTCGTGTTCTTCTGAGCCCACTTCATAGTGTCATTTGGGTTTGAAAATAGAAAAATCCTCCCCTTGTAGGCGATTCTAAGTCTTGCTGGGAAAATCATACCATGAGGTATCGACGCCTCTCGAAGCAGGGCCCAAACACCATCAAATCCCTTTCTCTTCTGTCGGGTAGCATAACTAATATCCGGGTATAATGTGACTCATTGACCGTCTTGTAAAAGGGATCCTCTCCATCTTGCCAGTGCCAACAGGGAATCGCGAGTGCCCGAACCATCCGTAACTACTACAGTCATTCGCGGTGCCTCAGAATTGTCTGTCTTTCCTCGCTGGGCCACCCTATAGGCCTTCTGAAACAACTGAGCCTCCTCAATTGCCTCATCACCTAATTGCTGGCCGAACCAATCTCGTAGAAACAGGAGCAAGTGATCACCCTCTGAACCCTCAGGCATTCCCAGTATGCAGATGTTTGGGGCACGGATCTGGTTTTTAAGCATTTCCATCCATGCCTTCCAGTGAGTGCTTTCTTTAATTATCATAGAAACTGCTCCCATTGCTGCATCGGCATGCTTCGATGTCTCTGCCAACACTGTCCCCACATTCTCTACATTGGTCTCCAAGTTAACTACTCTAGTAGTAAGCCCATCAAATTTATTAGAGAGGGTGGCAACTGACTTAATTAGGTGAGAAATCTTCACACCTATAGATTGTAGGGTCTCTTCACTGACTTCCTCAGGAGTTGCTTCACTTCGGGTCTGTCCCGACCTCGTGGCGGATGATCCCGGAGCATTTTTGGGTTTATTTCCAGACCCCGATTGCTGATCCCGATGAGGATTCCCATCTTATTTATAAGGGATTCCGCTGCAGTTTGTTGTGGTTTTTATGTCAATTGGCAGTTAAATTCAGTTTTCTTTGCTTAAATTATATTGTTTAGCTGCAGAGCTCTACAGTCCAGCTGCCATCATACTTGGGCTCCACAGCGCCCCGTGAAAACAACTTTTATCTGATCTGGAAGGGGGTCTATATTTTTCCCTATAGAGCTTCTCTCTCCCCCCTAAGTCTTTCGTGCCCTTATTGGGCAAGGACAACTGCCCAGCCCCATCACCCACCAGTAGCCTGGGTTACGGGTCAATGGTGCAGGTCCAGAGTATATACTGGCTGTCATTCAGATGGCCTCAGGGATTCTTCCCCAGGTTTTTCCCCTGCCTGCCATCCACCAAAGCCCCTGGGGAAACAAGCTCCTTGTCATGCTAAAGGCATCACTGTGGTGCTAGAGATGGAGTAATTCCCTTCTGTGACTGGAAAGTGTTGTCATCAGCAGAACTAGCTCCAAGTCCTAGCCACCCTTAAGCATAATCTAAACAAAGCATCTAAGGGAAAAAACATACAGGATATAACGACTGAGAAGCAGGGGATGGGTTGATGGACTTTTTGGCTTCTGCCATCGTGATTCCTTATGTTCACCCATCATAGTGCCCAAGTCCACTTACATACCCAGGATGCTGCCCTAGTAACTCTGGGCCAAACGACATGCCACGTAAGTCTATATTTTGAAAGAAAATGAGATGGACTTTAATACAGATTGTGGGTGTATCTTTGTTATGAAAAGGAATTGTGTTAAACGACATAGGTCCAAATGGACCACCTGTTTGATAAAGTATCTGAGTCAATTACAAAATATGTGGTAGTTTAGCTCATGGAATTGGATGAGCTGTTCTACAGCACATAACATGGTTTCACAAAACATAGATCCTGTGAAACCAGCTTGTTTGCTTTATGTGAGGGGTGTGACTGAGGAGGTCAATAAAGGCTGTCTGGCCAGTGAATACTGTCTAATGTGAATTTATCAAGGTCTCTCACACAGTACCCCATAGAAAACTAATGTAGAAAGCAGTGCAGTATGGAGTCCACAAAGAAGGTGGATAGCCAACTGGCTGATAGTTAGGAAGCAGAAATTAGCAGTGGGTGGTCACAGTGAGGGTAGAGGGAGATCTGAATAGAGTACCCTAGGGTTGATGCTGGGTCCGCTGCTGTTTAACATATTTATTAGTACCATGCAAAAGAGGGTCGGCTGTAGGCTGCTAAAGTTTGCCGACAACACTAAATTGGCAAGAAGAAAGGACATAGTGGGGGGAGCACTACAGAGGGAGCTGCACAAATCAAGGGTATGGACTAAGAAGCGGGGGTTGATATTTAATGAAGGAGGTGCAAGCTACTACACCTAGGAACAAAATGTCTGGATCACACATATAGTTGGTGTGGTAATGAAATGGATACCTAGTGATTAAAAAAAAATCATGACACTGACATACACAAACGAAGCAATACTGAGATACACACACAGCAACATACACGAACGCAGACATGCTAATACTGTCCACGCACAGTGACATGCACACTCACATAAACAGGTACACAGACAAATAATAAAACATATATTTAATCCCCTTCACCAAAAAAAAAAAAAAAAGGCGTTAAAACTTATGTAATCTCTTCCTTATACTGGATACTGACATTATGCTACATCATCATCCACTTTGGGCAACTGTCTGCAGTTCCTAGATAGGCTAGTGCCAACAGCTCTGTTTTTCATGTGTTCAAATAAATAAATAACAAGAGAAAACCATAATTAAGCACTTCATAATTTTAGTTCACTAGTTATACAAATGCATATGATCCCTAATCAACAGGCCCCACATTAGCTAATTAAATGAATACATGAATAAATGAAAATCTACAACAGAAAAATAACACCTCCCAACCACCACCATCACCACAACCACTAATCCGAGTCCTCTTCCTACTACATCTTAATAAATGTAAAACTATAATAGAACGTGTTGTTCGTTTTTAAAGTTCTGGGGCTGATACTCAGAAAAGCACAAAGCGGAGTGCAAAGGTTTGCTCTGCAACTGCCCAGGGGTCTGAGGATGATATATGCAGTCTGACAGCTCACTGGCACTACTCGACAGAATAAAGGGCCATGTTGGAGCAGCGTTAAGTCAAGTAGCGCTGCCTGGACCTGGCTCATGAAGTGGGCCTCAAGAGTGGATAGTGCCAGAGCACTATCCTACATTGTCAAAGAGACCCATGCAAATGAGCTCATGGGGCATGCAAGGGACTAAGGGCCCATTATGGGTCCATCTGCATGGGCAGCAGAGGCAGGTTAATGCAGCACCACTCCCCCCTTCCCTGGTACAAGACATGTGTAGATATCCCTGCTGCCTAGTGGTCACCCCACCCACCAACTGCCAGCCTTTAACAGTAAAAAAAAAAGAAACACCTCCCTGATGCTAGTGGTCTCCCCTCCCTCCAATCATTAGCCTGTAGTAAACAGTAAACCTCCCTGGTGCTAGTGGTCCCCCTCCCTCTGATCACCAGCCCATAGAAAAACTAAAACCCTCATTGGTGCTAGTGGTCCCCCTCCATCGTGATCCTGTAGTAAACAATAAAAAATCTCTAGTGTTAGTGGTCCCCTCCCCCCCCCCGATCACAAGCCTGTATGAAAACTAAAACCCTCCCTGGTGCTAGTGGTCCCCCGATCACTGCCCATATAAAAACTAAAACCCTCACTGGTGCTAGTGGTCCCCCACCACCACCACCCATGTGATCCTGTAGTAAACAATAAAACATCTCTAGTGTTAGTGGTCCCCCTCCCACCCTGATCACCAGCCCGTATAAAAACTAAAACCCTCCCTGGTACTAGTGGGCCCCCTCCCTCTGATCACCAGCCCATAGAAAAACTAAAACCCTCATTGGTGCTAGTGGTCCCCCTCCATCGTGATCCTGTAGTAAACAATAAAACATCTCTAGTGTTAGTGGTCCCCCGACCCCGATCACCAGCCTGTATGAAAACTAAAACCCTCCCTGGTGCTAGTGGGCCCTCCTCCCTTTGTTCACCAGCCCATAATAAAACTAAAACCCTCCCTTGTGCTAGTGACCCCCCCCCTCCCAAATCGCTAGCCTGAAGGAAAACTTACAACCATCCCTGGCATCCAGAGGTCCACTCCCAGGCATCGAGTCACGGTACTGCTGGTTGCAATTCCATAATCCCTGGTGACTAGTGGCCCCCCCCACTGTGGCACCAACCACCACAGTCACCTCACCAATATCTTTGGTGCCGTGTGTGCGCATGCGGCAAATGGCGCAGCCCTCCTCACCTCCTCCTCAGCCAGCGCAGAATGTCCATGCAGGAAGCATGTACCTTATTCTTGGATGGGGTGTTGCCCTGTCCTAAAATAAGGCGTTTGCTCCTGCCTGAACATATAGGTGGCTGGCCAAGAAAAATGTAAGAGAAATGCGATCTCTATCTTGCCAGCACGAGGATCTGGCCAAGTGACTGGAGTGTTCAGTGCCACAGTGGGGAGGTGCTAAATGCCAGGGATTACAGAATGCGACCAGCGGTACCATGAATCAGTGCCAGGGTGGGGGAGGAACCACTGGACGCCAGGGAGGCTAAGGGCCATTTGCATGCCCATTATGTTTTCCTACAGGCTGGTGATCGGAGGAAGGGGGGGCCACTAGGCAACAGGAAGGGTTTTAGTTTTCCTATGGGCTGGCGATCGTAAGGAGGGGGACCACTAGCACCATGGATTTTTTTTTTTTTATTAGGGGCTGGTGATCAGGGAAGAGGTGCCACGGACCACAGGGGGTGGGAGTGCTCCCCCAGTGACCAACCATCTAGTTGGCTGCATTACCTCCAGTAACCGCTAGGGCTGCATGGAGTTAGAGGGGGTTTTGTTTGGCGATATTTGCGCTGCACAAAAGGACTGCACTAAACCCTTTTGCACAGTGCAAATCTGCTGAATATCAGCTTGTGCTGATATTCCTGTCCCTGCCCCCCCTTTTGCATACCCTGACCCATTGTGGTTTACGCAGGTGCTAACCCTGTCTGCTGATGTAACTGACCCTTTTGAATACTGGGTCCCTGATGTTTTATAACAAAAATAAAATAGTGTATGGTGGGCACTGTTCTGCATGGAAATCAATGCTAAGAACAGGGTTGCTGGGCTGCAGTAGTGATGTCAAAATGTTGTTATGCTGCAGTACAACAACTCTGAATGCTTCTGCACAGTTGGGAAGTGGCCTGTGAGGGAGAGAATGAGCAACAGACAGAACAGCAGAAAGAAAAAAATTACTCACCACAGTAATCTTCCTTCTTCCAAGGGGTCCTTTAGCATCAGTAACTTTAGCAGTTAGCTGGCAAGGTGCAACTGCCACAGAGGTATGCCTTTAAGAGAATTTTATTTAAATGAGCTTTGGGCAATAGCTAATCAAACAAGCATTTGTCAATGCCAAATGTTGTCGCTCTGGCATTGGCATTAGCAGTGCCAGAGCTAGAGACTCATAATAGGAATGGCAGTGAAATATTGAAGTGACTCCAACCCCACTCCCACCCTGTAGAGAGCGAGAGGCATTGGGGTGTGCCTTTGGGTCATCAGCTATAACGCTCATGACAATGTACCTCACCCTACCCTGTAGACACTGCCTGACTAGGAGCCGCGCAGGGGCGATCCGACCGCCGATGTTAAGCCTGTTCTTTTCCTCAGGGCTTTCTGCCCAGGAGCTGCGCAGGGGCCATCCGACCACTGACGTTAAGCCTGTCACTTTCCCCAGGGCTTTCTGCCCAGGAGCTGCGCAGGGGCCATCCGACCGCCGACGTTAAGCCTGTCCCTTTCCCCAGGGCTTTCTGCCCAGGAGCTGCGCTGGGGCCATCCGACCACCGACGTTAAGCCTGTCCTTTTCCCCAGGGCTTTCTGCCCAGGAGCTGCGCTGGGGCCATCCGACCACTGACGTTAAGCCTGTCCCTTTCCCTAGGGCTTTCTGCCCAGGAGCTGCGCTGGGGCCATCCGACCGCTGACGTTGAGGTATGGAACAATACATTCAACGGCTTGCTGCATCTGCAAATTTAAACTTGGCGCCTTTTTGACCTTGGCCCGTTGGAACTCTCCTGTTCTTTTTGCCGTCGGAGCTCTCCTCTCCCTACGGACTTCGCAAGGACCAATATTCCTATTCAATATTCTTGTTTAGTACATATGGGGCATTTTGTTTAGGAAAGCTCACCGGTGTACAGCTGAGGGAGTTGTGCTACGAATAGTGGGCGATCTTGATAGAACAGCCTAGCTCCCGGTGGCATACTGAAATTTAAACATAATCAGTGGGCGCACTCAAGGTTTAAATTGTCTTCTGCTGTACCTGAGCCAAAGTGAAGTGCACCTTCCAGCTGCCCGGCCGGTTGTCACGGAAGTCCTGCTGCTGCTCAGGCTGGCCCGGCTGGGTTCGGGGCTGCCAAGAGATCCCTTGTCGCCACACTGCTCCCTGCCTGTCCCCCAATACCCTCCCACCCTTAGCCGACTTTGAATTTATAGCTGTGGATATCGTGAGAGGTGAGTGTTTTACACTATCTCCCTACATTGCAGGTCTGCAAGTTATACACGCTTGCCACTAGAGGTCGCCTGTATCCCAGTGCACTCTGACTCTCGGTCTTAGTGCTTATCTGAATTCTCCTGCTCCAGTGCTGAACTCCTCTTCTCCTTGTTGTCTTCACCCATCTCTGAGTACCTCTGCCTTTTGGCCTTCCTCACTATGCTCACTAAAAATATTTTATCCCTCCTGCTAGCTACAGGTGCTATGTTGATTCTAGTGGTAATTACTGGCACTTCTGAGCATCCCTCTACCCGCCTCTGTTACTCCATTGACAACTTCTGCTATTCCAACTTGCTCTATGACCCCTCCCCTAAACTTCTACCTTTGCTTGGCATCAGTAATAAACCATCTGGGGTCCTACTTAGGTATATCTTACGAAGATGTGCTCTCTCTCCAGCGAGTGTCTCCCACGCATGTGTCATAGCCTTTCTATGGATAACTTGTCTCTCCCTTACTCTTGCTGGGGACATTGTGACCAATTCTGGACCCTCTACAGCTAATGTCACCACCAATTGCTGGCATCGATCCCCCAGTTTTACCTTTGCTCACCTTAATATTAGCAGCTTTACTGCTAACCTCCCAGATCTTGAGGCTTGGGTCACCTCAACTAAACCAGATATTCTGGCACTGTCTGAAACCTGGCTGAAACCATCTATTTCTGACTCCTGCTGCTCCTTGCCTGGCTATAATATGCTTCAGTCCGATCGCCCTAATGCCAAAAGAGGGGGTGGCCTGGCCGTGTACTTCAAGCCTCACCTCAACGTATCTTTTATACAAAGTCCCCCTGTGGCTAACTGCGAAGTACTACACTCGCTTCTACTTCTCGGGGGTGTGAAAAAAATTCATATCTTCTGCGTTTATATATCTCCTAGGAACTCGAAGCTGGGACTGGATGAGTTTATTGATCTCGTGCCCTCTGTGTCTGGGAAAAATGAAGTAATTTGCATGGCCGATTTTAATCTGGACTGGGCTGGACCCAGTTCCTCCCACTTATCCTCCATTACAAGCAAGGCTAACCTTGCTCAGCTTATCAGGAGCCCCACCAGGATCTCCCATTGGGGGACCACTGCCACCCTCCTAGACTGGATACTCACCAACAGGATTGAGAACTTCCCCTCGGCTGGAGTCCTACCTGACTCCATAAGCCATCACTGCCCGGTGTACTGCACTTGGAACACCTCCCCCCACCCACCCAAAGTCATATCTTTCTCCAACATCTCCAAACTTAACCATGCTGCCTTTCTGAGTGATCTTTTTAATGGTTGACTGGTCCCCTATCTTCATAACCAATAATGTTAACAAAGCGGTAGGTCACTTTAATGATACCCTAATCTCTCTCCAGAACCTTCATATTCCGGCCACCACTCGTAGAGTACAAGGTAAAGTCACCAAATGGCTCAGTCGCCCCCTACTTCAGTTGCTAAAACGTAGAGACAACCTCTGGTCAGTTTGGAAGTCCACTTCCCATCAAGTTGACTTTGAGGCATACAGGGCCTTATGGAACACCTGTAAAGGAGAGATTTGTGCGGCCAAGAACTTATACTACCGCAACCTTCTCAGTTCTTCATCCGCTAACCCCAAACGGTACTGGTCACATATCAAAGAAATTCTGGGTCACAATAAGCCTATGACTCTGAATGAAATGCTGATAAATGATACTCACTGCAATAACCCCCTTACCATTGCCAATGCTTTTAATTCTCTGTTCACCTCCCCTTCTATCCCCCCACATCTGCCGACTCCCCCTTAGTTTCCCCTTGCCCTCCACCTGCTGCACCACCAGCCCTTGAACTTTCTGCGGTCTCTTGTCGTGAGGTGCTTAAGCTCCTACGGTCTTTACCGGCTAATGGCAGTGCTGGCCCTGATGGTTTACATCCTAGGATTCTCAGGCAGTTTGCCTCCAGTCTCGCTGTACTGTAACTAGACTCATCAACCCCTCTATCTGCTCTGCCTCAGTGCCTTCAGTCTGGAAGATTGCCAGGACTATACCTATCTTTAAGAAAGGGGACATCAGGATCATGTCTAATTACAGACCCATTTCACTCCTGCCCACTCTCAGCAAGCTACTCGAGAAACTTGTTCACCGTCAGGTCTCTGGGCACATTCTTAACTCCAACCTCCAATCCCCTATACAACATGGTTTTAGGGCAGGGCACAGTACTACCACTGCTCTTACTCAGCTGACTAGCGATATAAAAAATAATATGGACAAGGGCCTGCTTATTGGAGCTGTCTTTGTTGATCTCTTCAAAGCATTTGACATGGTGCATCACCCACTTCTTCTGTCTAAGCTGAATACTCTTGGTGCCTCTGACTCTACCATCTCCTGGCTGAACAGCTACTTTGACAATCGATCTCAGGCTGTATCATTCGGTAAGACTATCTCCGCCCCTGTCCCGATTACCCGTGGCGTTCCACAGAGTTCAATCCTTGGTCCTCTACTTTTCTCCCTCTTCATTAATGATATCCCCACTCCATCTCCTCACACTAACATTTTAACGCATGCAGATGACCTGGTGCTTTATTCGTCCTCCAAGTCTATTGCTGACATTAATCTTCATCTCTCCTCCGCAATTCAGACCCTTCAATCCTGGTTCTCGTCCAACTATCAAGTCATAAACATATCCAAGACCCACACCATGCTCTTTGGGTCCCACAGAAAGGTGCCCACTGAATCCTCTAAACCCCTGGTGTGCAGCTGTGACAGGACTGCAGTATCCAACACTTCATCCTTCAAGTACCTAGGGGTGATGCTTGACCCCGTACTTGACTACTCAATGCATGTTCGCGAGGTGTGTCGCCTGGTCAATGCCAAAATCGGTGCGGCCTACAAAGTGCGCCACTCTCTCACCCCGGCTGCCAGGATCTCTGTGGCGCGTGGGGTATTACTTCCACAACTGCTTTATGCTCTGCCAGTGCTTTCGCACACTAACATGGGTATCCTTCGCAACTGGGACACATCTTACAACAATATCTGTAGATTTGCCCTTTCTGCTCCCTGCCTTACACATCGCTGCCATCTCTATTCTGCCTTGAAATGGCTGTCTCCGGATGCCCTACGCTCATACTCCCTAGGTTGTTTTGTTAACTCCTTAACCAGATCACCTCGTCGTGCCGCCCTGGGGGACATGTTTACCCCAGTCTCTCACTATCACTCCCTTAGATCCTCTACTTCCCCGTTACTATCCACTCAGGCCTGCTCCATGAAGATGGGTGAACAAGTCTTCTCATACTTTGCTCCTAGGTTGTGGAACTCTCTTCCTTGCATTGTCAAGAACTCCTCATCCCACCTTACGTTTAAGCATGCCCTATTTTCTCACCTCCTTATCTCTGGAACCTTTGACTGCCCTTAACTTCTTTCCTGTCCCTCCCCTTGTCTCTTCTCTCGTCTTTGACTACTTGTTTGTGACCTACCCACCCACTTGGAATGTCCGTTTGTCTTGAGTTCTGACTGCCTCCCCCATCCCCTGGCCAGATGTTTGTGTCTATCATGTGATCCTAGTCTAGCATGTTACCTTGGATTTCTGCGGTTAGCTGAGCAGTCTGGACTGCTTGCTCCCAGCCAGGCGACCTGAATGTTTGCCTACTGCCAGCTGTAATTAACGGCAGGATACACTGCTGGTTGCTATTCATGTTTCGTATTTAAGGCAGTCCTCTGTTATGCATTTTGTACAGTTTCATGGCACTTACCTGATTGATTGTTTGTACCACTGTTTGTTTTTATACTCTGCTGTATTTGAATTAATGTACTCTCCCGGGTCGTGCCTGAAAATAGGCAGGTCATGTTGCCTAGCGCACTTACCCAGTTACCAAAAGCAAAGAAATAAATAAGTGTCATGGTGTGCTTTGGGGTCTTTGGGCGTTATACATATCCCATTCCATAAGGAAATACGCGGATGTGGGTGCAGTATAGGAGCATGGGGTGAACTTTGTGGCCGAACAGTGCAAGGCACACCACGATGCCCGTCAGTGGCTGCAGGGTTGGGGCAGGGGTTGGAATAGCATTAGCATTACATCTGATGATCCCAAGTGACACCCCTGATGCCTGTCAGTCTGTACCAGGTGGGGTGCTACAGTTGGAAACCCTAACACTGTAGGCTTGTGGTGGTAGTTTCACTCCACATTTTCAACATGGGCTTCTTGTCAGGCCACCTCATGAAAAGCAGCACAATCACTTTGTTAGCTGAAAGGTGGTTTTGCACAGCGGCTGTGGCATTTGGTGACAGAGGGACGAAAACATATTTTTGGGCAGTATGTGAAGAATGACAACTGTATTGTTCATGAGGAGTCGTACAAAAATGGCAACGTTGAAAATCTGGAGTGACAATATGAAATATTGGTGAAGCAATGAGCATGCATACAAACTGCGCAACACATGTCCATAACCCAATTATTTTTTGCAGTTTGGTAGCCACATTTGTAACATAAGCATTTTGGGATGTCCCCTTATGAACTGTAGCGCTGCAATTTTGTTAATCTGTCCCAAAAGTTGATTTCCCACAGCGACCACGCCATTGTGTGCCACAGGTGCGGAAACACATTTTGGGCAGGATGTGAAAAATGACAGCTGTACTCTTCATAAGGAGGTGTGCAAAAATGCCAGTGTTGAAAATCTGGCATGGAAATATTGCAAATTTGCGAAGTTACAAGGGTGCGTGGAAACTGCGCAACGCACGCTTGCAACGCAGTCATTTTATGGACTATCAGCACCAAATTTTCAATATAGGCATTTTAGGACCTCTGCTCATGAACAGTGTCACTGCCATTTCCTCAAATTGTCCTGAAATGTGATTTCGCACAGCGACCGCGCTATTCTGCGCCAGACGTGCGAAAACACATTTCAGGCAGGATATGTAAAATGACAGCTGTACTGTTCATCAGGAGGTGTGGTAAAATGGCAATTTTGAAAATCTGGAGTGAAAATGTTACAAATTCATGACGTTATGAGCGTGCGTTGAAACAGCGCAACGCACACACGTAAAACAGCCATTTTTGGGAGTTTTGTCACCAAATTTGCAACATAGGCTTTTTGAGAGACCCCCCTCATGAACAGTGGCACTGTCATGTTGTTACTCAGTCCCAAAAGGTAACTCCGCGCAGTGACCGCAAAATCACCTTTCGGGACCGAATAACGCCATGACAGTGCCAGAAATCATGAGGAGGGGTCCCAAAAACCCCATGTTGAAAATTTAGTGCCAAAATTCCAAAAAATGCCTGAGATATGCATCAAAGTTGAAAACCCTATTTATTCCATTATACAGCATACCGGCATTTCCTCAGTTCGCGGTTGGCTTTGAAGAGTGCAGACATGTTTCCAGTCCACCAAGATCGTCGGCCGTGCTCGAGGAGGTTAGTATGGGGTGGGGTGTGTGGGAGGCAGGGTGAGCAGTGGGTGGGCGTGGGTTGTGGAGGGGCAGGGAGATCGTTGAGGACCGTTCCTTTTTTACAGGGAACAAAAATAAAAAACATTGCGGGACCGTTTTGTTTACAGGGGCATGCTGGGGTGGGCTCCCAGCGTGCACAATGGAGTCTTTGAGGGGGCAGCTGTGGCCGGCGGGGGATTGGGCACCCCCTCGGCACACAAGAAGCGGGGGCAAGAGATGAGGGAGATTGGGCACCCGGTATATAACAAATTGGGGGGGGGTTCTTTATGCCGATGGGGAGTGGGCTCATACATTGGTGGCAGGGTAAGCTGACAGGGGGATTGGGTACCCCCGAAGTTGGCAGTTTGGCGGGCAGTGTGCCACCACGTTTCTGTTGCTGGGGAAGCATGTCGGGAGGTCTGCTGCATGTGACGAGCTTTGCTCGCATTGCAGCAGACCTTTCCTTAGATGTGCTCGCAGCATGCAGACTGATTGGGGAATGAGGGACACACCTACTGATGCGTGCCCTGCATTTGCCTAACAGTGACCGCACCTCCAAATCTGCACTACCGCAAGATGTTGGCTGCGCAAGTGCACCAACATAAATACAGGAGGGGCAGTGAGCTGAGTGAGAGCTGCCTGAAGGCTTCAGAATTTTTTTGAAGGAAAATGAGGGCACATGCCCAAAAAAGAATCAACAGGATTCAAAAAACATGCAAATGTCTACAAAAGTGGAAATAGGAACAACAACACAAGCTAAAAACTCATCAATAAGAAACTCCAGATTTGAGAATAGATGTGATAAAGAGCCCTTCTCCGACAGGTGAACCAGGGAGGAAGGATGGGAGCTTACTGATGCTAAAGGATCCCTTGGAAGAAAGAAGATTACTGCGGTGAGTAATTTTTTCTTCTTACTCCAGGAATCCTTTAGCATCAGTAACTTTAGCAGACTACTGAGCAGTACCGAGTGGGAGGTGGGCAGAGAACCTACTTAGGAAAGAGGCTCTGCTGAACCGCCCTGCCAAATCTGGCATCAGATCTGGTCTGCACATCCAAACTGTAGTGTTTCACAAAGATGTGCACAGATTTCCAGGTAGCTACTTTGCAGAAATCCAGTAGCGGAATGTCCCTTGCTGCTGCAAGTGAGGCTGTAGTGCCCCTGGTGGAGTGGGCCCTGAGCCCTACTGGAGGTTGGTGACCAACTTTCTCATAGCAGAATCTCATACAAGAGACCAACCAACGAGAACTAGTTCTCTTGGTAGCTGGTCTTCCTTTGCCTACATCCCCGTAGGTGAGGAATAACTGAGTGGAAGAGCCTCTGGACTGTCTAGTATGCTCCAGGTAGTAAAAGATGGCTCTTTTGACAACCAAACTGGAGCTTTTGCTCACCAGAAGTGAATTTCTCAGTAAAGAAGACAGGCAGAGTAATGGACTGGTTTAAATGGAACTCTGAAACCAACTTTGGCACAAATGTCCTATTTGTCCTGAGCTCAACTTTATCGTTGTGCAGGATGATGTAATTTGGCTCAGTGCACAGGGCCTGTAGCTCTGAAAACCTCCTGGCAGAGGTAATGGCTACGAGGAAGACTGTCTTCCAAGTTACAAACTTGATGTGGGCAGTGGACATAGGCTCGAATGGTGGTTTCATGAGCCCGTCTATGCAAAGGTTCAGGCTCCAAGGAGGAACAGACTCCCTGATTGGAGGCTGGAGGTGCAACAGGCCTTTAAAAAACTGTTTAAATATGGCGTGGGAAAAAAGTCATTTTTCTTTCCCACCAAAAAGTAGGCCGAAATTGCTGGCAGTTGTAGCTTGAAGGAAGATGGTTTCAATCCTGATGCTTGTAAGTGTACCAGGTAATCTAGCAGCTGAGGGTCTGAAGCTGAAAGGGGTTCGACCTTTTTGCTCTTGCACCAGAGGGAAAACCTTTTCCATTTGGCTGCATAAGTCTTCTTAGTGTTTGTTTTTTTTAGCTATCCTCAGTATCTTAAGGACCTGTTCAGAGTACTGTGAGGATGGAAACTCCTTAAGAACCAGGCCTTAAGGTAAAGAGAGTATATGTCTGGATACTGCACTCCTGACTGAGGAAGGGTCAGCAGGGAGTGAGTTGGAGACAGGTGAATGGGCCTGCTGCAGGACATTGAGAGAAGAAGGGGTCCCTGGCTTGCCTGGGCCAGTCCTGAGCCACCAGCATTATTGATGCAGGCTGTTGTCTGAGTTCCAGCATAACGCTAAGTATCAGGGGAAAGGAAGGGAATGCATATAGGAACCTCCCTGACCAGTCCAGGATCAGGGCATCCAGAGGAAGCGTTCCCAGGACTGGGGGCCTGCAACAGTACTGAGGAAGCTGAAAATTGAGGTACAAGGCAAACATATCCACTTCTGGTGTGTACCACCGCCTGAACACCGTAGCTAGTACATGCTTGTTCAGGGTCCATGCGCTCTGGCCTTGATAGATGTGACTTAGAGCATCTGCCAGGGTATTGTGCTTGCCTGGGAGGGGAATAGCTGAGAGGCTGACTCCCAGGGAGAAGGCTAGAGATCAAAGATTTAGAGCTTCTGAACAAAGTTTTCCTGATTTGGTACCACCCTGCTTGTTTATGTAAAACATAGCAGTAGTGTTGTCTGTTCGAGTTTGAATCACCTGCCCTTTTATGCTGGGAGCGAAAGCTTTGACAGCTAGAAAGAGTGCTCTGAGTCCCAAGAGATTTATGTGCAACTGCGGTTCTTCGAGAGTCCAGGTGCCGCTTACTGAGGCACTGTCCAGATGTGCTCCCCACCCCAAGATGGAGGCATCTGTGGTGATCACTTTTGTGGAAGCGGAGCTTGAAAGGGTACCCTTTCCTGTAAATTTGCAGGGTTCTTCCACCACAGCAGGTTTTGGAGAAACTGCTCCATCACAGGTATCAACTTTGAAAAGTTGTTGTTTCTCTGAGACCAGCAAGCTCTGAGGTAGGCTTGTAGGAGTTGCATCCTGTACGTGACGACTGCAGTCATCGAAGCCATGTGTCCCAGGAGTTTGAGAAAATGTCTGGCTGGTCTTGGCTGTCCCCAGATGAAAGAATCTACCACTGAAAGGAAACTCTGAATTCTTTCCTGCGGGAGGAAAGCATATCCTTTCTGAGTGTCCAGCTGGGTCCCTATGAAGGTGAGCAGCTGGGTGGGTTCCGGGTGAGATTTCTTTAGATTTACCAGAAAACCCAGAGACTCCAGAGTACATTTTGTAAGGGAAAGGAACTCCTTAACCTGGCAAGGGGACTTTGCTACTATGAACCAGTCATCCAGATGGGGGTAGAGAGCAACACCCAGTCTCCTGAGATGTGCTGCTACCACTGTGAGACACTTGATAAAGACTCTCAGGGCCAAGGACAGATCAAAGGGTACTGTGGCGAACTGATAGTGACCCAAAGCAAGTCTGAATCTGAGAAACCTCCTGTGAGATCTCCTTCTCGGTGTGTGGAAGTAAGCGTCCTTTAAGTCCAGGGAGGCTAGCCAGTCTCCCTGCTGTAAGGACTGTATGACTAGTGACAGAGTGACCATTTTGAATTTGTTTTTTTTTCCAGATGTTTGTTTAAATATCTGAGATCTAAGATAGGTTGCCACTTCCAGTTTTCTTTTGTGTCAGAAAATACCTGGAATAGAGGCCCTTGCCCTTCTCGTGGGTGGCGACCCTCTCCACTGCTTGTAAAGCCAGAAGGTTTTGTACCTCCAATTCCAAGAGTGGAACCTGTGTTGAGGACAGAGGTCTTGACACCTGGGTACACTTGAGGTCTGGCATCTGCTTGAACTGTAGTGCAGACTCTTCTCCACTATCTCCAGCACCCACTTGTTTGATGTAACGGGGGGACCAGTGCTGAAGATAGTGGGAGAGTCTGCCTCCCACCGGAAGCGGGGAGGCAACCTGGACACTTACATCAGGCCTTAGACTGCGAGGCAGATGGCTGGGTAGAGGTGGCTCTTCTTTGGCCTTGCACCACACATTGGAGAGATTCTGAGGGTATCCTTCAGGAGAGGAAAAAATATTACAGATGTAATTGTGACTAGCCAGTTTCAAGAAGAAAAAAAATCCATCAGGAAGAAATACATGATTACCAGTAAAGCCCAAAGGAATGTACAAATGTGGACATTGTAATGTCTGTTTATTGTGCCAACAGGGGACAAGTTTTATTTGACCAACAAATAATAGAGAGGTGACCATCAGACAATTCATCACATGTGTAATTACCTACACAGTTTATGCCCTCTGGTGCAACTGGCCCAAATTAAATGTAGGAAGAACAGTTCATCCACTGAAAATTAGAATACAAGAACATGTAAGGGACATCAGGAATATCAATATTGATAGTCCAGTTGCAGAACATTTCATGCAACATCACAATAGTGATCATAGAAATCTAAGATTTACAGGACTGGAACAGGTTAAGGTTAGCACCAGGGGAGGGGACAGATTAAACAAACTGTCCCAAAGAGAAACATTTTGGATTTTTAACTTGAGAGCCCTGACACCTGATGGGCTTGACCAGGAAATTGATTTCAGATCTTACCTGTGAGAACCCACTTACAATACTAACAAATTGATTCTCCCGAAATAGAGGAAGGAAAAAAACATATAAAAAGCCCCCCCAATATGAGTATAACCAGGCTGTCCATTGCTGTATTTTTATTATAAGATCTGTGAATCAAACCATAGAGAAATTAACACTTCCATGGAACCTTGTTGCTTTGGTATTTTGATCAATGAATTTAAAAAAAGAAATAATAACTGTTAATGGTTTACTAGCATATTTTAACCCATATTTTGCTTTTATATTTTCATTGCAACAATACTGGAGAAAGTACAGTTAAGTAAGAACTTACCATAACAGTAGATCTTGGAAAGAGGCTCTTGCAGTAGGTAATTACATATAGGACTGAACCCGGCAGGTATCAGGACCCCACAGAAAAATTTCTAGCTAGCAGTCTCTGGTGGGGGGCTGCCCCACATCAGGTGACCAACATCATGTGACGTCAGTGTAAAAGGGCGGTCCCCCATGCCCGCCTTCCAGTTCTTTCCCTCCAAAGGACAAAAAAAGCAAGCCGAGAGAGAAGCACATGATTCCCTTCCTGGAAAAGGAGCTGAAAAAGCTAAGGGGATGGAGGGCAGGAAGGCATTGCCTACTGCAAGAGCCCCTCTCGAAGATCAACTGTTACGGTAAGTTCTTACGTAACTGTGCTATCTTACTTCAAGAGGGCTCTTGCAGTAGGTAATTACATACAGGACTGAATCCAAGCAGACTGGAAAAAGGAAACGCACTCAGCAGGAGGAAAACTAACCAACCAATATAACCTCTGGCTGAGCAGGCCTTAAGAAAGAAGACCTTGCAGTACAGCCAACCCGAAGCTTGCTCTACAGCGAGAGACGATATCCAAACTATAGTGTTTTGTAAAGGTATGGACAGAAGTCGAAGTCGTGGCTGCACAGATGTCTGCCACTGACACATTTCTAAAACAAGCTGCAGAGGCAGCTACTCCTCTGGTGGAGTGACCTCTGACTTGACCCGGCAGGGTCTTGTGGTACTTGTCGTAACAGAAGGTGATACAATGAGCCAACCACTTTGATAGGCATTGCTTGGAAACTGTGTTGCCTTCTCTTTTGTGAGCAAAAGAGACAAAAAGCTGTTCCAATTTCCTGAGATCCTTCGTCCTAGAGGTATAGTATCTCAGTATCCTATGAACATCCAAGGTATTCCAAAGAATTACTCCCTTGATTGGAGTGTTAAGCGGGTAGCTAATGGACTGATTCGGCGAGATTCTGCTACCACCTTAGGGAGAAACTTTAGGTTGGTGCGCAGAGTCACACGTTCCTTGTGAAAAATCAAATAAGGGATTTTGCACATCAGGGCCTGAAGCTCGGAAATTCGTCGAGCTGAAGTAATGGCCACTAGGAAGAGAGTCTTCCAAGAGAGGAACTTCAAGTCTGCTGAAGCTGCCGGTTCGAAAGGAGGCAGAGTAAACTTCTCAAGAATAAAATTCAGATCCCAAGGAGGAGGAGGAGCAGGAATGCGGATAGGGGATCTCAAGTGGAGAACCCCTTACTTGAGATCCCCTCTGAGGAAAGTCTTCGAGACTTCCAACTGCGCGAAAGTCCTGTCTCCAAAAGGGACATGCTAGGCCAAAACAGCCGCCATGTGGACCTTCAAAGAGGAATGTCTGAGACCCAGGTCAAAGAGATGACGCATGTAGTCCAGGACTCTCTCGACAGGGCAAGAGAAAGGCTCAAAGTCCTTTGATGAGGCCCAAATCGAAAATCCATTCCACTTCATGGCGTAGGTGGACCTAGTGGAAGACTTTCTGGCCTCCACCAGAATATCTGCTACGAGCGGAGAAACCCCAAACCAGGCTTGAACTACGTCTGCAGGAGCCACGCATGCAACTGAAGGGATTTGAGACCTGGATGAATCAGGGTCTCTTGATCCTGGGTCAGCAAGTGTTGTGGCAGAGGAAGAAGAAGCGGAGGTTCCTCTGAAAATTGTTGCAGAAGAGAGAACCAAACTTGCCTGGGCCAGAATGGAGCAATGAGAATCAACCGAGCTCCTTCTGTACTGAGTTTGTGTAAGACCCTCAGAATTAAGGGAACTGGAGGGAAGGCATAGACAAATCTGTCCCTCCATTTGAGAGACAGAGTGTCCTGCCAGAAAAATGCCTCCCCCTGGAGCGAGCGAGCAGAAGGTGGGAAGTTTTGCGTTTTGAGGAGACGCGAGCAGGTCTACCTGAGGGGTTCCCCAGCATAGGAAGATGTCGTCGACTACCTCTTGATCCAGTTCCCACTCGTGGGCTTTGGCTGAAGAATGACTGAGGTGGTCTGCCAGCGTATTTTCTACACCCAGAACATGAACTTCCATCAGGTGAAGGTTGTGCTGAACAGCCCAACTCCAAACTCTCATTGTTTTCCTGCACAGAGTTCCTCCCTGCTTGTTGAGATACCAGACTACGCATACGTTGTCCGTCTGGATGGTTAGATGACTGGGAAGAATGTAAGAGTGCAGAGCCTGGAGAGCATACAAGAAGGCTCTGAGCTCGAGCACATTTATGTGTAAGGTCTGCTTGAGTCTGGACCAGGTGCCCTGAGTCCTGTGAGACCCTAGATGGGCTCCCCAACCCTCTCCTGAGGCATCCATTGTCAATGTTTGGGAGGGAGATTTGATATTGAAGGGAACTCCCCGGCAAATGTTCTCTTGCACCATCCACCACTGCAAGTCCCTGATTGGAGACTAGAACCTCCTGGTCTAGGTCATCCAGTGTCTGGTCCCATGGAGACTGGAGCATCCATTGAGAAATCCTCATACGGAGCCGAGCGTGAGGGACTGTCGGGACAGCAGCCACCATGAGCCCGAGGAGGCAAAGAACTGACCTGGCACCAACCCTTCTGCAACTGAACAACAGACTTGCTTGACCATGGAGGGTGTCCACCCTGTCCAGAGGCAGAAAGGCCATGCCGATGGTCGTGTCCAGGATCACCCTGATGAACTGGAGTCTATGGCAAGGGACCAGATGGGACTTGGCCTGGCTGATGTTGATACCCAGGCTGGTGAAAACCTGCATGGTAAAGGAAACAGAGCGTAGAAGTTCCTCCCTGGACGGGGCCACCAGAAGCCAGTCATCCAGGTACAGAAATACCTGCACTCCCTGGCTACGCAGGTGGGCCCCTATCACTGACAGGCATTTAGTAAACACTCGGGGAGTCGAGGAAAGACCAAGTGGGAGGGCCTTGAATTGGTAGTGGTCCCCCTGAAACGAAACCCGAAGGAATTTGCAGTGGGGAGGGTGGATGGGGATGTGCAGGTAGGCATCCTGCATATCCAAAGCGCACATCCACTGTCCCTGTCGAAGAAGCAGCAGAAGGCTCTACAGTGAGAGCATTCTGAAGCATTTGTACTCCATGAACATGCTCAGGGAGCTGAGGTCTAAAATAGGCCTCACGTCTCCCATCTTCTTTGGAACTAGGAAGAAATGGGAATAGTAACCTGTCCCCCAAAGATGGGTGGGGACTGGCTCTATCGCCGCCTTCGAGAGAAGGGAGGAAACTTCTTCCAGGACGAGAGGAAGATGTTCAGGGGAGTAAGACAGCTTGGGGCGGTCTTCTGGGCAGTTTCTGAAGAAACTCGATTGAGTGTCCTGCTGCTACCAGCTGGAGCACCCAGTCATATGATGTAATCCTCTCCCAACCCAGTAGATGGAAGGGGAACCTCCCTCCTACTGGTTCCTCTGGAGTGTCCAGAGGCTGTGGGAGAGGGGAGTAGTCAGGAGGTGTGGGGCAACGCAGCAGCTGAGACTCCCGCAGCTTTTTTGGGTGGGGGAGTCTTGGTTGTTGGAGGGGCCCAACATTTGTTGGCCCGCTTGCCCTGTAGTTTCGCTTTAGGGTGGAAACGTCTGCGAAAAGGGTGACACTGTCCCTGAGGGGGCCTGTACAGAGAGTCCATGAACTTGAGTACAGTACTCTTCTCCTGCATGTCGGCGATGATGTCCTTGACGTCGCTGCCGAACAGCACCGAACCCCTGAAGGGCACATCCTGAGCAGCGGATTGCACTTCAGGGACCAACCCTGACACCCAGAGCAAGGCACGATGCTGAAGACCTACAGCGAAAGCCAAACTCCGACCAGCTGCATCCACTGCATCGTAGGTGGCACGATGCATGTGCCGACTGGGCTGAATGAGCAGACTGGACAAGATCAGCCACTTCCTGTTTGGTCTGGGACTCAGGAAGGGAGTCCAATTTTGATTCCACCTGACTCAGGATCGTCTTCTGGTAGTCCCCATATAAGCAATGTAGTTCAGGGCCTTAAACCCCAGGGTAGAAGAAGCATACACCTTCTTCCCATACTGGTCCAGAAGACGGGATTCCTTGTCTGGTGGAGATGAGCTGAGGTATTTTGGATTGGCAGAACGGTTGTGAGCGGCGCTAATCATGACCGAGTCTGCCTTGGGGTGTACATTCAAAGAATCTACACCCTCCGGAGCCTGATATAGCTGGTCCGCCTTCTTGAAGGGGGGGCTAATGTGAACAGTTGCTTCCAAATAGTGGAAACAAGGTCCGCGTGAGGCTCAATCCAGGGTGGAATCAATGTCGGAGCGGTCTCGGGCAGATCCAAGTGGGCAGCGAGATTCTTATGCTGTGGATCTGGCTCCAAGGATTGCCACTGATGAACTTCCTGGATCTTTCTCAGTAACTCCAAAAATGAAGGATCTTCCGGAGGAGACTTTGGAGGAGTCCTTGGCCTGGGTCGATCTGGAGTACGTGGCTCGTCATCCGGATCAGAGCATCCCCCTGAGTCTGAGTCAGAGGTCTCTGATGAAGAGGAGGAAGACTCCTCCCAATGCGGGGGAGGAACGGACCCTTTGGGAAGCCCTCTGGGAAGCATGTCCTCCCCACCTCTGGTGTCGGGTAAGGGGGGAGGAAGTCTCCCATCTCCGGCTTAGGGGATCCTGTGCAGGGTCCAGCCCTGGCAGACAGTTCTCCACCTCCCTGGTGAGCTGAGCTTTGGCCTCAGCCCACCAGGCAGTCAGAGTCTCCTTCAAATCCACCGGCAGCTGTGGTGAGGGCAGTGGAGGAGGAGGAGGAGGGGGATATGGATACTGGGGTATCTGTAAGGCAAGTATCTGTAGCCTGACGGTGGAAAGCTCGGCGTCGGGTATTGAGGTGCCAGGTACTGCAGCGTCAGATAAAGCAGCACCAGGTACTGCAGTGCTGGATACTGCGGTACTGGCTAGGATGGTACCAGATTAAGCGGTGTCAGATACCTGGGTGCCAGGGGCTATGATGGTGCAGAGGGCCCTGGAAGAGGCCCAGCAGGTGGGCCAAGTAAAGGTGGCCCTGCGGGCATTGGGCCTGGTGCTGGAGCAGTGTCCAGTAAAAGAACGTCGGCTGGCGTCGGGTAGGCCGGCATTGGAGCCGGCGTCCGAGGATCTGGCATCAGGGGGTCCAGCCCTGTAGGAGGGAGTCCTCATGTCAGCGTACCCAACTCCTCTGTGTCACTCGGGGATGGAGGGTTGAAATCCCCGGGGTCCAGCAAAGGAGACTAGGGAGCCTCGGTTAACAACGGCAAGTGCTGCAGTGAGCCTGGGACGTTGGACTGGTCCAAGGGGTCCAACGTAGACTCTTTTGCTGGGCGTTCGTCGGAGGGGCTGACATCCGGCTTACCAGCAGGATTCAGGCGGGCATTGGAGGAGCCGGCGTCCGACTTATTGGAACCCTGGCCTGACGGGGGTCGTGATGGGGAAGCGACCCTGATGGGTGTGCGAGGGACCGTGTGCCCCCCCTCCGAAGGAGCTGGCATCTTATCGGACCTGTCCGGTTGGACATTGGTGATACCGGCGTCCAGCTTAGTGGACCCGCTCGACCCATAGGGCTGCATGGTAGCGGCCTTCCCAGGAGCGGTAGCCTCCTTTGCCCTGGAGGCACCTGAGGGGCTCGAGCGCAAGCCCGACGGGAGGGGCGACACCGTCTTGGACACTGCCAAGATGGCCGTTGAGAAGCGGTCCCCGGAGTGGACATTACCTTGAGAACCGCGACTCCAGTCGGAGTTGCGGGAGCCATGGAGGTGGAGTCCCGGTGCTTCTCCTTCTTTTTCTTGTGGTCTTCGGGGGAAGTGGAAGCCTGCCTTAGTTTCTTCAGCTCCTTCTCCAAGGAAGTCATCTTTTTCTTCAGAACATGGTCCTCCAGGGACTGCTGCCTTCATTTTTGGGTGGCTAAGCTGAACTGCTGGCAGTGCAGGCACTTCTCCATGGGGTGGTCCAGGCCTAGGCAGAAGAGGCACAGGGAGTGACCGTCCTTATGCGACAGTTGGGAACCGTACAAGTCGCACTTGTTTTTATGCGATTAGGAGGGCGTCGGGGATGACATACACGGCAGATAGTAGAGAAAAAACAAGAAAAAAACGGTTGAAAAATTGGTAGCCTTTCCAACGTAAGACTGACGAGCAAAGGAAGTTTACCGTGAGGAACTTTCACAAGTTGACTGTGGGAAAGAACTGGAAGGCGGGCGTGGGGGATCACCCCTTTATACTGATGTCGCATGACGTCGGTCACCTGACGTGGGGGCGGTCCCCCACCAGAGACTGCTAGCTAGAAATTGTTCTATGGGGTCCCGACGCCTGCCGGGTTCAGTCCTATATGTAATTACCTACTGCAAAAGCCCCCTCGAAGTAAGATCTCAGGATCTACCTGTAATTCACCACAATTTGTCCAGCTAAAGTTGGCTGAGTGGATGACTCCTTTAAATGGCACTGTTAAGTAAAGTATTGAATATTTCATTCTTTGATGGGACTTCTAAGCAATAATAAAATCAGGGGCAGAGAAATTATGTAAACCAGTATATACTGATATTAATCCATGTTGGCACTAATAGAAATTGAGCTGTTATTATTTGTGATTTGTTTTAGTATCTAATGAACTGAGAAAGAAACTCAGGAAGAAATATGGAAATGACTTATAATTTAAATAACAGAATTGTGCAATATAGGAATTAGACACATAAAACAAATCAGAATTATTTTAGATATTTTGTAATTATGCACCCTTAAATCTTGAGAAACATAAGAAATTGCAAGAATAAATATTTCTACTATGTCATTATGATGTAATGATGATGTCATTAATTTGCTTGTATTTAAGGGGCTGTCCTATAACAGACTAACGCCCTCTGGCGAAGCCCTTACCTGGCGAAATGCCAGGGCAGCCTGATTAGAGACGTACTTTCGTACCTTCTCTTCTAAAAAACTGAGAATTTACCTCCAAAATAAACATTTTTTGGTTTTGCAACAACTGTGTCTCATGGATTTCCTTCACTGGAGTTTGCAAGGGTAAACTCCTGGCTCTGGTGTGCTGGTTATATATTTTGTGTTGGTTCTTCTTTGGTCCCTTCTGCCCCTGCCTCTGAAAGACGCCCTGTACTGACCAAAGTCAGACTGGGCATAGGGATTGTAAGGCCTGGGAACAAAACTTCTGCCCCTACCGCCCCTGGGACGAGATTTCTGAGGGGTAGTAGGCTTAGGTTTGGATGAGTGGTTCTGCCGGGAACCCTTGTACTCATCAACCTTTTTCATGTAGTCAGTGGTTCTGTAATCAAACAACATGTTTTGATCATAGGGAAAATCCATGGCCTTGGTCTGGGTATCTGTGGTTAGACTGGTCGTTCTAAGCCAGGCGAAGTGTCTCAGAGAGATGGCATGGGCCATTGCCCTAGAGGCTGCATCATCGTTGTTGTCTGCCATGTGGAATTGGTACTTGGTACCTTCCAGGGCAGCTTTTGTCATATCCACCATCTCCTGCATCACAGAATCTGACCCATTGTGGACAATGGCCAGGACAGATTTCCACAGGGCTTTCTGATATTTGGCCATGAAAGCCATGTACGGAGAGAGTATGAGAAGCAGGGAGGCTGTGGCATACATTTTCTTCGCTATGGCATACATTTTCTTTGCTATAAAGTCCATTTTCTTGAAGTCCCTGTCCGGAGGTAAGGGGGACAAGGAGACTCCAGCTTTCTCATGAGCTGCCTTTTGCACTATACTCTCGTGGCTCGGGGGTGCAGACAGGAACTCGGTACCATTTCTAGACAATCTATATTTTCTCTCAGTCTGCTTGTCAACCCCTGTCACCAAAGTGGGGTTTTGAAGCACTTTCATGGTGTTTCTTCTGAATGCATTATAGATAGGGAGGTTGAAAGACCTCTCCTCTCTCTATATATCTTCGTCTTCATTGACATCCTGGTTGATCTCCTGCGTAGGGAGGTCCAGGGTGTCTAGCATATTTTGTATTAATGTAAACATAGAGGAGGAATCCTCCTGGTCACCTGGAGGGTCCCCGAATGGAGGTTCCGGGGACTCATGTGACTCAAGGCCCTCAAAATCCGTGTCAGGGGCATCAAAAAATTGTTCTTCATCATCTGTGTCACCCTCACAGTCTACAGAGGAGATAAGTATGGAAGAGTGCTTGCCAGCCCCAGTAAATATAGGGCCCATCTTTTGTAGGGTCTGAAACAGTTGCCATGCTTCTGCCATGTCCTGCACAGATGGACGATCCTGCGCAGGTTTTGGTTGTATGTGTTTTATTTTTTCTGTATGCTTTAAGCTGCCTGTTGTCTCACTATTGGCTTTTCCAGAAGCAACAGGAGCATTTTTGTCTTGACAGTTTCTTTTTAGCCACTTCGTTAATGGCTTGATCAAGCTTCCTTTTTTCATCACTTTCATTATGTTTTAATTTATAAGGAACTTCACCTTTGTAAGCTTTATTTTTTGGCTGGGATCTGGAGGGTTCCTCAGCACCTCTGCTTACATTGTTACTGTTAGTACTTTTAGATGGCCCCTCATTGGAAGCCTTTGATTTATCCTCAGCCATAAAAAACAAGATTTGTTTGCTATGTGCCAGTTTAAGCAAAGCAACCAAGTACTGGACTTCACGAACCAATTTGCTGCCTCAGGGAGTCAAGAGAACACACACTTGCTGGTATGCACTACTGTAGGAGAGTGTAAGAATCAGGTTGAGGGACGTGATCTTTCAAGTTTCATGGTTGCCAGTATGCTATGTATAGATGCCCGTACATTATATCTTGTATCCGCAATAGAATGTTCCTAGCTTGCTAGCCACGGAACCTAACCTATTATTACATATCCAAATTCCTATGAGAGGATCACCTTTTCACTGGTAGTCAGGCTTACAGTATTCACATCTGAGATGATAACTGAAACCAATAATCCCTTTTAAAATTATGGAATGAAGAAAAAAGGTGTTTTAGAAAGTAACAAAAAAAAAACAGAAATGTGTGGCAGACTCTTGTTGGATAGTTTTTTTTTTTGGTGGAAAGGATTCTAATACTATTTGGATCATCTATTTAAAAAAAAATATCAGGGGAGAGAGGGTGGAGAACAACAGCTTCATCAGGATGAAGGGAGTTTTGCTGGAAGTGCATGGCCCGATTCTTCCACACACCCTCAATCACTGGACTCTTCTGAAGAGGTAACTCCGAGTTATGTTGGAGGGGGTGCAGACAGGCTGGGACCCACTTCTGGTTGTGGCCAGTGATCGTGGCCTTTTGGTCCAAGATCCATCAACATCTCAGCCAGGTGTGGGGGTATCAATCCCCTTCAACTTTAACACATGGATTCTGGGATTTAAAATACAAGAAGTGGGGAATAATGGGAAACAGTATCTTGTTCAGCACACTCTTCCTGGCAGCCCAGAAGGAAGTAACAGCGAACTGGCTTAGGGCCCCCCTCCATCATTTGACTCTCGGATAGTTAGAGTAGAGAACATAAAAAGAATGGAAGAGCTGACTAGCAAACTTAGGCACGCCACAGAGAAACAGAGAGAACATTGGGGAAATGGGAGTGGATGGGCACCCAGGAACACTCAACAGTCCCAGAGGACCATCCTGTGGATCAGAACTGAGATATGGACTTAAGAGGATGGACTAAGCTACATTCCACTGTCATACAGTTTGAACTTGGACCCCTAGTCACTGCAAACCCCCTGAGTGCCACACATCTTGATGGCACGAAACCCTGGACCGAGCGTGGGCACACCTCCTGCCCAGACTGAGGCACCCTCAAGAGGGGAAAAAGTCTAATAAAACAACATAGCCATCTTGAATTAACACTGCTGACTCCGGTTGAGTCTAATATTTTGATAATTTGATAAAAGCAAAAATGTTTTCTTCTGGTTTCTTTCCTTGGTTCCTTGATTTTGATTCTACCTCATTAGCTACGTCCATCAAGGAGGGCTTTGTTCTTAACTTCGAGAACCACATGTAGTAATGGCGAGAGGGGGGAAAAAAAGGAATATTCATAATGTCTTGACATAATGCAGGGGAATAACCTTCCTCAGGGGGAAAATGTCTGTACTGTAACACATGATGGTGTGGGGTGGTTAAACGGCTGTATGCCCTTGGGGAGGGAATGCTATTTGTACCCATACAGTACTGCATACTGATTTTACCTGTATTGCAACTCTATATCAATAATAACAATGAGTTTAAAAAAAAAAAAAAAGAAAAAGGCCTGCTGGAGAATCCTTATTAATTCCTGGTTGGGACTATTTTCCAAAGCAGCTTGTTGCTCGCACACAGTCATCACAGCTACAGAGGGAGAAAACATGGTCAGATTTTCTGAGCGTGGTTAGGTCAATTTGTGTAAGGTGACCTCATCACTTATGGGTGTTTTCCAGAATTTTGTAATTTTGTTGGTATGTATGCATTACAGCCATGTTCTATGGATCAACTCTAAAAAGATCTAGGGGTATATTGGGGAATAAGCTTAGGTCAGACAGGCAATTTGCTGCCACAGGGAGTCAAGAGAACGCACACTTGCTGGTATGCACTACTGTAGGAGAGTGTAAGAATCAGGTCGCGGGAAGTGATCTTTCCCCTGTACAAGTCCTTGACTAGCCCACACCTGGAGTACTGCACCCAGATCTGGCCACCGCAGCACAGAAAGGACATTACGGATATCAAGACAGTTCAGCACAGAGGGAGAAGCTACTCGTTGAATGCAGCTATGCTTGGCCTGACTGAGATTTCTACTAATTTCATCAATTCTACTCACTTAAGTCTGCTTTTGTTTGGATTTTTTCAACAACATGATTTCTCAAGCAAAACTGAGCAAGGCAGACAAGAAACACTGATAGAAAGCTGAAAATCCACATTGAACCTACGGGTTTATGTTGCTGCCGACTGTGGGCCTGACTCCGCACGAGGCTCATGGCCCAGGACTCAAGGTCCAGGTCGGACTCCAACTCCAAGGTGAACAGTAGTATTATACAGTGGAGTTACAGCGCTTAACCTGCTCCCAACTTAAAACTTCTACTTTTGTTCACTTTGATGGCCAAATCCAGGGATACTACAGAAAATGTCATATTAAACTTACAAAAAGAAACAAAACATTCCTCTGCTGAATTAAGCAGCAAGTCTGACTCAATGGCAAACAATGTGTTGGACATTGTACAAAAAGTGGATACTACAGTAATAGTGAAAAAAACTGCTTTACTTGAAAAATACTTGCTAAATACTTACAATGCTGTTACTTCATTCAATACATCCTGTGAAGTTCTTGTCAGGGAGAAGGTTTGCCTGAGCCACAAAATGGAAAGGATTGATAATATGCTCAGAGAAAATAATATTTGTGTTTTGGGGCTACCTGCTGCCTTTGGTAGTGACAATCTTTCACTGGACACTCATTGGTTTCTTCAGTCTGTGGTTGAAAAGGATGTTTCTATGGTCCGCGCCTTCCGTATACTCGTTTGCCCAGCTCTAGGCAGTAGACAAGCTGCTGGTGTTCTTCAGAATCTTGCCACACAGGTAGGACCTACAATAGCTATAACCCTGGTTACAATGGTTCTATGTGATAACGGCGACCGTCAAAGGGCAATCGCCATTATGGTGAAGTCAGAGCGCCGAAAATCACCTCCCGCACCCCCTACCTAAAGATTCTCAACTCCGGGGGTGCATGAAGGGGGGCAAAATGTAAAAATTAAATCTGGACTGGGCACAACAAAAACAAACCTGCGCCGGACAGACAGCACCCTACACAGGAAAGCTGCGAGCCAACCTGCTACACCACGAGGCCAGCTCGGCGGCCTACAGCAGTGCAACCTCTCAAATCCCTCCTCCTCGCATGCTCGTTCACTCCACCCCGGGCATTTACCTGTAGCGGCGTGCTCCCACCCCACCCCTGCTTATGTACCTGTGGCGGCTTCCTGTGGCGGCGAATGGCCAACCCACCCCATCCGGTCGCTGTAGCTCCTGGGTTGGCGCTCTGACATGTGCCGCAGTTGAGTTGCCCTTTTGCGGGTCACTCAATTGCAGTCGCCAATGTCACGGTATACCGTTTCAACTAAGGAAAAAAGAGTGGTTTTGAAAGTTGCTAGAGAGAAACAAAATATCAGACTATAAGGTATCTTGCTATCCAGATTTTTCAAGAGACACTCAAAGGAGCTGCTGCCATCTGCAAACTTTCACCCGGTTCTTTTGGAAATGGGAGCCCAGGTCTCCTTACTGCAGCCTGCCAAACTTAGCACTGTGTTTGAGGATCATACATGCTCCTTTAGAGATGAGACGGCCGTCCAGGATTTCCTTAGAAGTCCTGTTTCTTTAGCCTCTGAACATGGAGATGCAGAAGGTAACAATTCCATGCTGTCCATCAAGACTATTTCCCTATTACCCCAGCTTGTATGCTGCAAGAATGAAAGTCTTCTGAATTTTTTCTTCCTTGGAGGAAAAAACGATTACTCCTAGAAAATCGCTGAATTAAGAATATAATAATTTTTGAATTTCACTCAGTCTCAATGTGAAATGAATTAGGGCATGTAGCTTCAGCAGTGGATATATGTATCATTTTGCCTGGTTTCATAAAACTGTTATTTGAGCAGGCACAGCCATAGTTTTGACTTCCAAAGAATGTATGATAAATCAGTGTATTTTTATGATATACTTTAAGAGCAAGAGACTATGAACTTCATTTTATAGTCTCTGCATACCTTTTTCCATATCTCTCTCCCTCTAATGAGGACACAATTTAGATTTATACATATTTGACTAAATGGTTAAGAGGTTCTTCCTTGGACAGAATTTACTGAATGTATAAATCATAAAGGGAAATACGTATATTCATTTTCTTTTTAAATTGAATATATACATATATATATATATATATATATATATATATATATATATATATATATATATATATATATATATACACATATATATATATATAGTATATATGTATATATATATATATATATATATATAGGGTACAACACAGGGCCACAAAAGCTGATTTGTGATTTAGGAATTAACAGCTACAGGGAGAGATAGGATACACTGGAATTATTCAGTCTAGAGAAGAAATGGCACAGAGAGGACATGATCACCGCATTCTGAATGGTAAAAGGGATAGACAGGGAGGAGTACATGCAGATGCTTGAACTAGTGAGTACAAGCAAAATCAGAGGACATGCACTCAAATTGAGGGGGAAGAGAAAGAGGCAGGATAAAGGAAACATTAGAAAGCATTACCTCGCCGGCCCGCCAGCGCAGTGGTATCGCTACCGCTTGTGACGCCAGCAACCTGGGTTCGGTAGCGAGCCAGGGTTGCTGGAGCGCCAGCCAGGGGGAGAAGGATTGAGTGCCCAGCGTGCTGCTCTCCTTCTCCAGGGAGGGCTGTATCCCTCGCCGCGATATTGCCACCACCTGACTGACCACGGGTGGTGCCAGTGCGGCTGGGGAATCGGACAGTAGGGGGAGGGGCTAGCGTCAGCCAGGGACCTGAGTGGAGGTACATCTCAGCGTGCCTTCATCTCATTGTTCCCCCTCGAGTGCTGACGCCAGAGGTGCGGAGACCAGAACAAGGAAAATGTGCCCTGCTCCCGGTCCAGGTGATGAGCCTCCAGCACCATATGTGCAGGAGGATCTAAGGGCAGACTCCACTAGTGCGCGCTCCCATGATGTTTGGGGGAGGTAAGGGGAGGCCTCCTTGACCCTGCCCAGTGGGTTGTCCGGGGGCTCTAGAGGTAAGCGGAGCAAGTAGCACCTTAAGGAGCAGACACCTCAGGCCTCTCAAGTAGGTGTAGCTGTGCGGTGCATGGAGCTCTGAGAAAGGGACTAGGAGTGGAGTGAGTAAGGGCGCAAAAAGAAAGAGTAAAAATTAAAAAGAAAGCATTACCTCACACAGAGGGTGCTGAACCTCTGGAATGTTCTACCCTGGGAGGTTGTGGAAGCTGGAATTTTCAGGGTTTCAAAGCGGAACTAGACAAAATTCCCAAGGGAGAGTAGTATTTAGAATTATACTGTATGAGATCGGGTAGCATTCTGGTGATGAGCTTGGAGGTGTGCCTCAACTCGTACTGAGAACCCAAACTGCCATGTGGCCACAGGGGCAGAAAAGATAGACCCTAAGTCCCTTCTGTCATCATAGTACTATGTTACTATGTAACTACAGTAGGAAAGTAAAAGGATGTGATGTTCACAGGATTGGGCTGTGGCACGGGGGCCCACAGAATATTTTGAACAGTGACAGTCTGGAAGGTAGAGATGATCCAAACTGGTGGTGGTGTTTGGAGGAGGGGGGAGGCTGCAAATGTCCAAGTATTCAGATGGGTCAATCTGCCTCTGGATGATTACTTACCCCATACCCAAAAAGCCCACCAATTTATAGATGTTTTAATTTTTCTTTCCCTTGTTTCCACACTCGTTCCTTTTCTTTTGTCTGGTGATCACAAATTAACTTCTCATAAATAAAACAGGTCACTGTAAACCCACTCACCCACCCCCGGATGTAGTATACCTGGAAACAAGCTGTCACAGCTCAGTTTGTCTTTCCTGGATAAATAAAGAAACCGGGTCCCATGTAACAGCCACCCCAGGACATACTTGGTAACAAGCTGTCACAGTACAGAGTATCTTTCCAGGGCAAAACATGTAACTAAAAAAAAAACACATACCAACAGTACAGATAGAAAGTTTGCAATTAAAAGAAATGCAATTTTAAGCTAAAACATGGTAAAACAGTAATAAAAGCATTACATATAGTGTAGTATGTATAATATACCTTATGGGTTGTGGTAAAAGAGCACATTTATCTCCATATGTGTGATTAAGACTTTCATAATAGGGGTCTTACCACTCTCTAGTAGGGGATACAGAGAAAAATGTATAAGTAACAGTGTGTAACAAGTTTTTTTTTTTTACACACTCAAGGTGTGTGATAGTAAATAAACCTCAATACCAAAGAAGCCCAAAGAACCCTCATCCTATGGCCTACAGCCTGCAAGGCAGGAGACTAACTGGTGGGCACCAATGGTAAATGCTGTGGGACACCACATGGGATGTCAGCTCTTTAATCTCCAGCACGCCAGCAGCAGAGAGTGAAGGTACGCATTCCTTAGGAGAAACAGATGCACCCTCTACTTTGGAGAAATATGTTCAGTTTGTGTGTTATCCCACTGGAAGGCAACAACTAATTGAAACCAGTGTTGCAATGTTTCGAAGTCCTTCGGTGTTGGGCCCACACCCTATACATCATGGCTCAATTGGATAACTCAGTAAGAAATTAGTATGTGGGAGACTGAAACTATTCTGAAATTTTTTATAGGATATCAGAGTGCACACTCTAGACATCTGAGTTGGTAAAATAAAACCCTGTCTCCCCTAAAGTTGGAATCAAATGTTTATAATCAAGAGCAAGGAATTCTTATTGTAAACAATAGGGAAAAGTAGTTCCAAGATCTTGGATTCTCACAATCTGTGATGGACTACAAACCAACTCCGTCTTATACTGCTGACCAAGTAGAAATGGCAGTAAGAGACCTACAAAAACCATAGGTTCCTGGTGGAGGCAGACTTCTTTTTTGTTCCAAGATCCCATCTGAAATCCTCAGGTAATACTACGTTCAGAGTGGCTACCCCAATTCTTCAGAATGCCCTTCCCCTGGAGGTGAGAGGTGCTCCTTCACTCGCCACGTTTAAAACGTGTTTGAAAACTCATTTGTTTACTTTTAGTTTTGGGCCTGGTGCTGTTTCATAAAGATTTCCGCTATTTTATATTCTATGTTATTTTATTGATTTTATTTAAAATTTTACTGATCTTGCTGTGTATATAGTGAGGCACCCAGAGCCCCTGGGATTGGGTGCCATATAAATAAAATTGCCTTGCCTTATCAAGAGCTTGGACAACAACCCCAATTTTTTATCCTTCCAATGGGAGTCATACACATCTGGCACTTGAGTCATTGTAAAGAGTCGTGATTTATTGGCAGACACACTTAATTCAGTCTTGGATAGCTTACCTCCAGTATCAAAAGCATAATGCTTCCCAGGAGCTAAGCATTCTTCAGGAGGAAAAACATAGCACAGTTACATAAGAACTTACCGTAACAGTATATCTTTGAGAGAGGTTCTTGCAGTAGGTAATCACTTGTAGGACTGCGCCCTCCTGGCGTCAGGACCACATGGAAACTTTTGCCAGCACTGTCTGACGGGGGACCGCCAACCGGATGTCACATGACTGACATCAGCGTGACACTATTTAGTGGGCGGTCCCCATGTCCGCCCTCCAGTTCTCCTGCCGGAGACCACCAAAGATCATGACAGGAGAAAGTAAAGAGTTTCCTGAATTCCAAAAAAAAAGGCTTTCTGAAAGAGAGCTGTAAACTAAAAAAGGGGGAAGGTGGGTGAGGAAAAAGGTTACCTACTGCAAGAGCATCTCTCGAAGATCTACTGTTACAGTAAGTTGTTACGTAACTGTACTATCTTACTTCAAGAAGGCTCTTGCAGTATGTAATCACTTGTAGGACTGAGTCCCAAGCAGTAAAGTGTCCAAGGGACAAGAAAACATGGGAGGCTGGAACATAGTCCTAGTAGAAAAAACTAGAAAGTTAGGACAGGAGTCCCTGGAGGACTGCTAGTCCAAAACCAGCACTATGCCTTGAGGCAATGTCCAAACTGTAATGTTTTGTGAAAGTGTGGACAGAACTCCACGTAGCTGCCATTAAGATGTCTGCAGCAGACACATTTCTGAAACAGGCTATGGAAGCAGCCATTCCCCTGGTAAAATGTCCTTTTACCTGACCCGGAAGGACCTTACCATACTTTTGGTAACAAAAGGTAATGCAGTTTGCCAGCCATTTAGAAAGGCACTGTTTGGAAACTGCCACACCCACCCTTATTGGTGTGAAAGAAACAAAAAGTTGGTCCGTCTTGCGGACATCTTTAGTCCTGTTCGTGTAATAAAGTAACATCCTGTGAACGTCTAATATATGCAGGATGGCTTCCCCTAGATTAGAAAGCTCGGGGTAATACACCGGCAGTTCTAAAGACTGATTAAGGATCGTCTTCGAAACGACCTTAGGAAGAAACTTAGGATTTGTACACAGAGCCAGCCTGTCTCTGTGAAAAATCAAATAAGGCACCTTGCACATCAGGGCCTGAAGCTCAGAAATTCTACGAGCTGAGGTAACTGCAACTAAAAAGAGCATTTTCCAGGACCAAAAAATGCATATCACAAGAACTTGCTGGCTCAAAGGGAGGCAGGGGCAATTATTCCAAAAGAAAATTAAGGTTGCACAGTGGAGCAGGGTTGCGCACCGGGGGTTTCAAATGCAGGATACCTTTCAAAAAGATTTTGGAGACCTCTAACTGAGCCATAGTCTTGCCTCCTACTGGATCATGGCAGGCAGAGATGGCTGCTAGATGCAACTTCAGGGACAAATAACTCAAGCCCAGGTCCAACAGATAAAGGAGATACTCCATAACCTGGGGAGTGGGACACATGAAGGGATCCAGATCTTTCACAGTGGCCCAAATGGTGAATCACTTCTACTTCATGGCATAGGTAGTTCTGGTGGATGGCTTTTGCACCTCCACCAAAATATGAGCTACCCTGGGGGAAACCCCATATCCAGAAGCAGCTATGTCCTGAGGCGCCATGCATGAAGATGAAGGGACTTTAGCCCTGGATGCAACATTGTGCCCCCTTCCTGGGTGAGCAGATTGTAAGACAGATTTAGACGTATGGGAGGCTCCACTGCTAGTTGCTGAAGCAGTGGAAACCATATTTGTCAAGACCAAAAAGGAGTTATCAAAATTATCTGTGCTCCTTCTGACTGGAGCTTGGCTAATACTTTCTGTAATACTGGAAAGGGAGGGAATGCATACAGAAATCTCCCTGTCCTGGAAAGCGACAGTGCATCTTGGGAAGTTTTATGTTTGATGGGGCTGCAAACAGATCCACCTCTGGATGACCCCAAAGGTCGAAGAAGTGATCTATTACCTCTTGCTTTAGCTCCCATTCATGAGCCCTTACCCTGGTGTGACTGAGACTGTCTGCAAGAACGTTCTGCACCCGGGACGTGAACTGCTCGGAAACGGATTTTGTGCAGAACTGCTCAGTTCCAAACCCGCATCGCTTCAATGTCTTTATAAGCGACATTGCAGAGGGACTGGAAGGAAAAGTATGTCTCTTTGCAGATGACACAAAGATCTGCAACAGAGTTGATGCACAAGGTGGGGTGGAAAGGATGAGAAGGGACTTGGCAAGGTTAGAGGAATGGTCAAATGTATGGCAGCTTAGATTCAATGCAAGAAGAGCAAGGTAATGCACCTGGAAAACAAAAACCAAGGAAGAGTACACAATGGGGGTGAGATACTAATAACAACAAAATGGAAAGGGACCTGGGGGTAGTCATATCAGATGACCTAAAGGTGGGCTAGCAATGTGAGAGGGCAGCAAGGAGGGCTGGGGGATACTGGGATGCACAGGGAGAGGCATCACCAGTAGAAAACAGGAAGTTATTATCCCTCTGTACAGACAGCTGGTGAGACCCCATCTGGAGTACTGCGTGCAGTTCTGGAGGCCCAATCTCCGCAAAGACATAGATAGGATGGAAGCTGTTCAGAGGAGGGCAACTAAAATGGTGCAGGGTCTGCACCGGAAGACATATGAAGAGAGACTTAAGGAGCTCAATATGTATAGCCTCGAGGAAAGGAGGGAGAGGGGGGACATGATAGAAACTTTCAAGTACCTCAAGGGAATCAACAAAGTCCAAGAGGGTAGCATCTTTCAAAAAAAGAGGTGTGCAAGAACAAGGGGGCACAATTTGAAGATGGGGGGGGCAGCTCAGAGGTAATTTAAGGAAGTATTTTTTCACAGAGAGGGTTGTGGATGCATGGAACGGCCTTCCGGAGGAGGTTGTGGAGTCAAAAACAGTGGTGGAATTCAAGCATGCATGGGACAGTCATAAGGCAATTCTAGGGGATGGGGTAGGAAGAAGTAGGCTGCTGGTTAACTAGGATCTGCAGCTTATCCATTAGGTAGGGAAATGGGCAGACTGGGTGGGCCAAGCGGTCCTTATCTGCCGTCAAATTCTATGTTTCTATGCTTCCCTGCAAAGAGGGTACGAGCGGGTGCCCCCCTGTCTGTTGATGTACCATACTACGTACATGTTGTCCGTCTGGATCAAGAGGACTTCCTGAAGAAGGATGTGCTGAAAAGCCTGAAGAGCATAAAGCACTGCTCTCATCTTTAGCACATTTATGTGCAGGTGTGTTTCTGCAGGTGACCACAGGCCCTGGGTCGTGTGGGATCCCAGATGGGCACCCCATCCCTGTCTCGATGCATCTGTAGTCAGTATTTGGGAGTGGGGAGGGGTCTGAAAAGGGACTCCTAGCAACAGATTGCTGGAGTCCTGCCACCACAACAGGTCCTGTTGCACTGCGGTGGAGATGAGGATTGGGCAATCTAAGTTGTCTTCCCTCTAATACCACTGAGATCTTAGAGTTCGCTACGAAATACAGATGTGGAGTCTGGCCAATGGGACCATGGGAATAGCCGCTGCCATGAGGCCAAGAAGATGGAGAACCGCTCTGGCCGAGATATGTCGATTGGAAGATACCAGCTTGGCCTGACTCTCCAGGGTGTCTACCCTGTCCAAGGGGAGAAAGGCCATGCCCCGCACTGTGTCCAGCACCACCCCAATAAACTGAAGGCACTGGGAAGGAGCAAGCTGGTACTTGGAGTAATTGATTGTGATACCCAGGCATTCGAATAGGTGCAGAGTAGCTGATAGGGAGGCTTCCAACTTCTCCCTCATTGGGGCTGTGAGGAGCCAATCATCGAGGTAGGGAAAAACAGCGTGCCCCTGACACCTCAAGGACCTTGCCACTACTGCTAAGCACTTGGTAAAAACACCCGCGGGGCAGAGGACAGGCCAAAACAGAGAGCCCTGAACTGGTAATGCTCCCCTTGGAAGGAAAACCTGAGGAATCTGTGGTGAGGACTGAAGATTGGGATGTGAAGATACGCATCCTTCATGTCCAGGGCACAAAGCCATTGATCCTTGGAAAGGCGAGGCAGGAGGCTTTGCAATGTCAGCATCTGAAACCTCTTGTATTCTATGAAGAGGTTTAGGGTACTGAGATCCAAAATCGGGCAAAAAGCCCCTGTCTTTTTGGGTACCAGAAAGAAGTGGGAGTAGAATCCCTTCCCGATCTGGTTTGCCAGCACTGGCTCTATTTCTTCTTTGTGAAGAAGAGCTGTGATCTCCTCCCTTAGAAGGGGGATATGCACCCTTGGGTAATGAGAAGACCTCGGTGGATTGTCTGGAGGTTTTTCTTGAAATTCTAGAATGTGACCAAGCCTTATTAACTGAAGCACCCAGGCATTTGTCGTGATGGACTCCCAGTCACCCAGAAGCCTTGAGAATCTTCCGCCCACCTGTTCCTCCGATAGACGAGGAGGGGGGGATGGTCACCAAGTCAGGAGTGGGAGGGAGGGTTAGGAAGGGTCACTCCTGCAGCTATTTGGGTTTTTGACTTGGGGGCTGGCAGCACAACTGGGAGCCTTATGCTTAAACTGACATTTGGGCGCTTGCTGGTTTTTCATCTGGCATCTATTTTGCCAACAAAAATGATGCTTCTGTTGCTGCTGTTTCGGTTGATACATGGTATGAACCGACCAAAGTGCTGTGCCTTTATCCTGTAGGCTAGTTATGATGTCCTGGGCGACCCCGCCGAACAGGACAGAGCCCCTGAAAGGGGCATCCTGGATAGCTGACTGAACATCAGGGGCTAGGCCCGATACTCTTAGCCAAGAGTACCGACGAAGGCTCACAGTAGTGGCCGTACCTCTAGCGAAGGAATCCACTGGATCATAGGTGGCCCGCAAAAGCATGATGTCCAGCAACCTTGACCATTTTCAGAGTGGATGCCAAGGATGACTTTGAATTGGATTCCAGTAAGTCCTCGACGACGGGTTCAGGCTGGCAGAACAAGATCTTCTGGTACTCTAGCATGTTAATCAATCAATCAATCAAAATCTTTATTTATGCAGGCGGACATCATTGAGCAAAGCTCATTTACAAGATGGACCTGATAGGTCAAGGAACAAATTGAAGGTACAATAGCAGACATATACAAAACACTTCTATTTAAACAGATACAGTAATATAAACATATATACAAACGGAGGATAAAGGTTGATAAAACTTGACAGGGCAAGGTAGGATACAGTAAAAGTACCACGCAACACAGGGTAGCCGGTATTACAGGCTCCAAGGCAAACTAACGCAGACAGACAGATATGATTGATGATCTAAAATGATAAACAGCCTCTGAAGAATGACATGGAGGGGCTGGTGGGAGATTTAGATAGAGACTAAGGCTACTAGTAGTAGGAGGTATGGAGGAGTGATTGGGGTAGAAGTAAGTGCCAGGAGTTGCGGTGGAGGTCTTGGTCAGGGGTAGCAAAGCTGTAGAAAAAGGTATGATAGGGAGCTGAGATACAAAATAAGGGGGCTGTGAGGGAGGGAAAAAAAAACTAAGGGGATGATTTATGGAAGAGCTGTCAATAATAATTGCTGGCTGAAAGGGGGGGGTTATGAATGTGATTGGACTAGGCCTTGTGATAGCATGTGCGAAACATAGTTCAGAGCATGTATTGCTAGTGTAGAAGAGGCATAACATTTTCTTCCGAACTGGTCCATTTGTCTGGACTCCTTGTTGGGAGGGGAGGTACCGAGCTGCTTCAGCTTAGCAGATCTATCATAGGCTGCTGTGATGACCACCGAGTCTGCTTTAGGGTGTACGCTCAGGTGGTCCTTATCCTCAGGTGTCCTGTAGACCCAGTCAGCCTTTTTTTGCCATGGCTGGGATAGAGGAAGGTCTCTGCCAAATAGATGAGGATAAATCCTCATTGGGTTCTAGCCAGGGTGGGGTGAGTACTGGACTCATATCAGGAAAGTCCAGATGCTCTGCCAACTGTCATCCTTTTAGGTCCAGAGCCTCTGAATTCCACCCTTGGGCCTCCACCATCTGCTTGAGGAGGTCCACAAAGGAAGGTTCTTCTGGTGGGAACTTTGGGGATTCCCAAGGGACTGGTTCCTCCTGGGTGGGGGGGTTCTAGGCCTGAACTGGCATTTGAGGAACCCAAGTACATGTCAGAATCTTCCGAATCCTCTGGATTCTCAGTAATTGGAGGATCTGGCTCCCTGGTGATGACTTTGGACATCAGGGGTTTCAGAGGTTCTGACGGACGGCCTGATGTTGAAGGACGAGTACGTACTGGTGAAGGCGCCCTAAATGTAGGAGCTGGGCAGTCGACATCCAGAGGAACAGGATGCCTGCTGTCTAGTTTGGAGACTAACAGACTTTTGGTCACCATCCACCATGAATTTAGAATTTCTCTAAAGTCCACCTGAGGTTGTGGAGGAGGTGGAGTGGGAGGAGAAGGTGGCTGAGTAAACCC
Source organism: Neoceratodus forsteri (assembly GCA_016271365.2). Taxonomy (NCBI): domain Eukaryota; kingdom Metazoa; phylum Chordata; order Ceratodontiformes; family Ceratodontidae; genus Neoceratodus; species Neoceratodus forsteri. The sequence goes on from CM028130.1 coordinate 430,358,641, forward strand.
AGATCCAGGCCCATGTCCCCCAAAACTAGGAGATGGATAATGGTGTGAGTAGCCTGATGAAGGGTAAGAACCAGGGTAGCCTGGATAGTAATAGGCCAACAAAAAGCGATCCAGCATCGGGGTTGATGGTGGGTAACCTAACAGAGGATAAACTGATGTCGGAAAGCCTGACATCAGACCGTAGTGAGGGTAACCTGGCAATAGGCCTAAAGGAGGGTATCCAGACGGCTGCCCTGACGGAGGGTATGTTGATGGCCTGATGGAGGGTAGCCAGAAGGGGGCCCAGCTGGGGGATAGCCTGATGGAGGCCCCAACGGGGGGTAGCCTGATGGCAGCCCCGACGGAGAGAAGCCTGACGGTCCTGCAGGAATTCCTGAAGGGCCTATGGGCCCAGAAGGGCGAGGTCCCAAGGGGTGCCCCGAGGGAGGAATGTTTATAGGAAGCTCCAATGGGGCAAGGCCCAATGGTGGTCCCGGCGGAGGTAAGGGAACCTGCGGGTGTTAAGTAACAGGATCTGGCATCACAATAGGTGGCGTTGGAGCCACTATAAGGCCTGTCAGCACTCTGTCGTTGGGTAAACCCGGTGAAGGGTGGTCGTCCATCAGGGCCAGCGGGCTGGCGATAGCGGGAGGAAGCTCCGACGGATCAGGTGACGGGTTTGCCGTGAAGGGAACCCCAAGGAGACCCCTGTCCTCCAGCATGGACGGTGCTGACGTGATGAAGTGGTTATTGATACGTTTAATTTGTTTAGGACAATGCTTTGTTCTATTGTTCTAATTGTGGAAATGGAAATTACGTACTTACTGTAATTCTTGATCTTCTTGGACGCAGTCTCCACCACTCATTCACTTTAATAGGACTATGCCGGAGGCATTAGTACCCCGCAGGAGCTAAAAATCTTCAGGAGGGCCGGCGCCAGGATAGGACCGTGCATGCTTGGCACCACAATGCTAGCTCACGCCTGTATAGGCTATCCTGATGTCGACCCTCAAACTGCCTCAGTACCTTTTCAACCAAGGAGGTGCAGCGTAACTCGTGAAAGAAAAATCTTACCCTAACCTCTGGGCATGTAAAGGCCTGGATGACCCATGCAAGGAGGATCAACTAAACAATGTCTTCACAGCCCGAACAACAAGGCAGTGAAGACCAAAGAAACAGAACGAGTGAGCCCTGAGGATGGTGGGTGGGTGGGTGCGTGAATAAGTGGTGGAGACTGCATCCAAGAAGATCAAGAATTATGGTTAGAATGTAGTTTACATATCTTCTTGGACTCAAGTCTCCACCACTCATTCACACTAATGGGACAGTACCAAGCTAAAACCAACCCACCATTAGTAGGGCAGTTGGAGTCAGGGCTCACTCAAAACAGAAGTCAAAGGACTGTCCTGCCAAGAAAAGAGCTGTCTAGAATGGACATCCAGAACATAGTGCTTTACAAAGGTATGCACTGAGCTCAAACTCGCTACCTTGCAGAAGACTGCAACGGGTACATTATGAATCTCTGCTAGGAAGCCGCAATCACTCTGACAGAGTAGTGTGAACCTGGCCTTTCAATCTTGCCTGTGACAAGGATTAGTAGTGTCAAAGACATGCTACTAACCAAGCCGAAAACATCTCAAGGCAAGAAGCTGACCCAGCCATCACATGCTGAAGATACAATAGTTGTTCGAAAGTGTAGCTCTTCATTCTGTCGATAAGAATCACAAAACCGTCCTAACATCCAGAGAGTGAAGGGAGCACACCCCTTCCTTCTGGAGTTAACAAAGCAAAACTTGACTAACGGTAAGAGAGCCAGAGGCAAATGTCTACTGGTTCAAGCTAGACCGAAAATGCGCAGATGTGTACCTTCACTACCAAGTATGTCCAACCTGCACTCCAACACCGTACTTGGTGGGCAACCAAAGGGTCCAGGTGGGATTTGCCCACCAAAAGAGAAGGGTTTCCACTTACCCACATAAGCCTTCCTGGTGGAAGGCCTATGCATGACTTAAAGACATCTACGATGGTCTGGGAAAAAATAGAGCTTACCCACTTCCATTTCTTCTGGGCCTGGCATGGAGATGCAGGGAGCACAGGCTAGAACGGATCAAAATCCCTGTGTCAGACAGTCCGCTCATAGAGGTAGTCACCTCGGGGGAACTTTTGACCGACTGCAGATAATACAAATCCATCTGCTGAGGTCAGAATGGAGCGATGAGGATCATCCGCCCCCCCCCACCCGAGCATAAAACTTGATCAGCACTCTCTGAATAAAGAGAAGAGGAAGAAAAACATACAGGGGGCATCTTGAAGATTGCAGTGAACACATCCTGACAGAAAACACCAGGGTCAGGATTTCTGAAGCACGATAGAGGCAGTTTTGCGTTTAAAGGGGACGCAAAAGGACCAGATCCGAACTGCCCCATTCATCAAAAATGACTGCACAAAATCTGAACTGACGCACAGTACTCAAGGTACCACTCTTACAACCTCACGGTCCTACTGTGGAAAAGGGTAGGGGGACACCCCACCCTGTTTGCTGATGTAATACATCATGGCTTTGTCATCCTTCCGAAGTAGGAACACTCCGTGGTAGGGGGCATATTCCAGGACTTTGTTTATAAGATAGCTCTAATCTCTAAGAATTTATGAAGAGATGAAGTTCCCCCTGGCTCTACACCTGAGTGAAGAGAACAACTGAGAAGCTGTGGTAACTGCCTCCTGTGTCTCTTGCCTGGAGAGGCTAGCTAGGAGTCAAAGTTCCAGGACGTGAATATATATATATATATATTTTTTTCAACTTTATTTCTGCACCCCTACCTTTTTCCTGAACTCTTTCAGGAGTGGTCACTTGAGGTCTGTCCTGTTCCTGCCCGCCTGAAGCCCCCCTCTCGCACCTCTGGCAGGGCCCCCTCCAGCTGCTCTCGCTAGCCACCTGGCCCCCTAGCTCTAAGTCCCCCAAGGCGGGACCACCAGATTACTCCTCTAGGTGCTCTATTTACAATCAAGTCTGGCGGCGCGAGGCAGTGAAGAGTAGAGGAGCAAGAGGTTGAGCCTGACATTGGGTGTGGGGGACGACCCCCCCCCGGACCATCCATCACCTATCAGGAGGCAGAGGGGGATTTTCTTGTTAGGTGTTATGCCCTCACCCCCACGCCCCAGGTACAGCCTGAGCATGCCATGACACCAGGAGACGTCCGTTGTGGCTCCGCATCCCTCTATGCATGCCCTGAATGTAGCAGTACCTCCAGTCACCACTGGAGGCCACTGCGGTGCCGGGCAGTCCCCCTTGAACCCCCCAAGGGAGGAGAGCTGTCCTCCGGATGCTCGATCCTCCCTTTCCTCTGCCAACCCCCGACGGCCCAGGCTCATTCCCAAACCCGCAGCACAAGGTGTGGCATCCAGCGACTCAACCCTCGGTGCCACTGGGCCAGCAGGAAGTGAATACCTGAACGCAGAGGTTCTAGTGAACTTCTCCCTGAACAGGAATTTGTTTAACCTTCCAAGGTTGACAAAGGTGTATGCTGCCTCTTATCTTGGAACCAGAAACAATGGAAATAGGCAGCCAAGAGAGTGTGACTGAGAGACGGACAGACTGGGCTATTGTCTGGGTGGAAGGTCTAGGGAAATCTGCAAAATTGGTGGAGCATCCCTCTCGGACAATCCTGATGACCCATATATCCGGTGTAATAGACTTCCGCCAGCTGTAAAACCAAATTAGATGCCCCTCCTACCGCTGAGAGGAATCCTCCTCAGACAGCTAAATGTGGGACCTGGGCTGGACCCACAGAGGTTGGTACAGAGTGCTTTGGGGCCCTGTGTCCTCTACTGGGTCAGTTCCTGATAAAGGCCTTTATCTTGAAAGGACTACCATGAGAATGTCCAAGGTCCTATCCCTCTGAGAGGCAGCAGGCACCACCTATTGTTTAAATGGCAGCCGTGTTGTTCTAAGTGGCCCCCAGAACTTAACCTGAGGGCCGAACAGTTAAGCACTGTCAAGGAGACGTTAACCACCTGCTGGCAGCTGTCTTAGAGGCAGAGTCGTAGGCGTCCGTAAAATCTTTCAGCTGATTATTGGGTTATAAGCCCCTAGCAATGAAGGGTTAGATTTCAGAAGGCTCTCGCCCATTGCACTAAGTATGTTCCACAGGGTGTACTCATACTGAGGAATGTAGAAACTCATAGAAGTCTGCTTCAGACCACAGATGACCGAAATGTTATGGTGGACCCCATATCCCTTAGGAAAAACTAACTGGAAAGAAGATCTTCCATCACACTGATACAGAAGGCTTGCATTCCATCCCATAAAATTAGTCAACCACTACAGAATAGGGAGAGATTCATCCAGATCCATTTCTACCCCAGAATAACCTCTAAAAAGGCAGGTCTAGGCCAGGAACAAGAAAGATGCCGCCACCTGGAGCGGCGAAGAGTAGAGCGCCATCCGCGACACCGGCATCACATTCGGTGCCTGCACCACTCACGGTACCGACACCACTCTCAGCGCCGACACCACTCGCAGTGCCACCACACACAGTGCCGGCACCACTTTCGGCGCTGGCACCACTCACAGCACTGGCACCACTCACAGAGCCAGCACCACATGTGGTGCCAGAACCGCTGCTGGGTCCAGACTTGAAGAAAAATAAGGGGAGAAGAAAAGCGGTACCTGTGGTGGCCCTTGCAGGGAGAAGGAGAGGGGGTAGGCACGAGGGGTCAGTGTCGATGGCGCTGGCACCAGAGAGGGCACCGTGCACATCTCGACCCAACCAACCCGGCCACGGTCCAATGGCTCCAAGGCTCAAAGGCCCCGGAACCAGGACCACTGCCAGGACAACTGGGCAGACGCCGTACCCCCCTGCTCTAAAAGAGTGGCCCAGAGGTGAAACTGCTCACCGGAACCCCATCGAGGACAGAGACGGGATCCGGTGTCGAAGATCGTGATCGTTAAAAGCGGAGCCACAAAGGAACCCACTGGAGTCGGTTCAGGCCTACCTCTCTCCACCACCAACGACCCCCGCGCAGACTTACCAGAGGGGAACCTCAAGCGGTACCAATTCTTCTTCCACCAAATGGAGGAAGAAGAGCTCCAGACCAAGTGGAGCTGGGTCCCAGAACCGCTATTTGTGCTACGGGCGGACTGTCCTCCCCCCGAGCACCAGACTTCCCGTGGTTGGACCCCCCCCTCCAAAAAGGTCGGTGGACTGGACACAGCCCCACTGCTTTCAAACGAAGTCTCCCTACCGTCACCACTACCGTCAAAGGTTGATGGCAGGCTGAGAATAACTTCTACTTCTTTTTCCTCTTCATTTCCTTCTTCTTCTTTTTCAGCTGCCCCAGAGAGGAGGAGTCAATGCAAATGAGGAAGGCAATGGCCAATCAGGATACAGTTAGAGTACAGTGCTGCCTGCAGTCAGCCTGAGGGACCTCAGAACGCATTTCAGAGCTGAAAAAGAGCAAAAACTATGCCCACTAGGGCCAAAAAAAAAAAACTGTTAACAATAACCCACCATATATTCTAACCCACTATTATGAAAATTTGTATATTTTTTTTTAAATTATACGAATGAATGACAATCGTCAAATTTGGCTGAATCCCATAACAGAGCCTTTAGACAAGGTTTCCAGGGAAGAAGGGTGGGAGTGTCAATAATGCTAAAGAATCCCCTGGAAGAAGTAATATTACTTCGGTGAGTAATTATTTCTTCTCACCCCAGGAATTCTTTAGCATCTATTGACAGCTGCAGACTTTGAAGCAGTGTAGTTGGGAGGAGGGCACAGAAACCTATTTTAAGAAGAGGCACTGAAGTATCGTCCTGCCAAATTTGGCATCTTATCAGACTATACATCCAAGAAAAGATCTTGTTGAATGTGAGAAGCAAATTTCAAATAAGTGATCTGCACACTTCTAGTAAGGATATAGCCTTGAACACTGCCCAGGAGGCATCTGTTCTCCAGGAAGTAGGCCCTAAGCACGAGAAGGGCTGAATGTCAGCCTTACTGTACCAGACCCAAAATACTGGAAAACAGTCCCGTGGAAAATACTCTTGGTCACTGGTTTCTCCTTTTCTGCGAAAACGCAGGAAAGGAAGGGATGATAATGACAGTACCTGAACTGCTAGGACCGCTGACACAGACCAGCAGGACTAATTCGTGCCCCATCTGAGCAGCTTGAGATAGCCTAGACAGGACTTGCCTGAGAGCAGTACAGGCAGAGACAAAGGGGTTGATGAAGGTGGAAGTGGTAGACACTTGGAAAAAGGATTTCCTATCCGTCCAGAGGACTAAATTGTTCTTAAAGGCACTGAAAGGATAAGGCCTAAAAGAAAAAAAACCTGAAACCTGTCTGACAGAGGAAAAGACAAGCATAAAGGTTGTCTTCGATGTTACTCTGTTGCGAACAGAATTGTCACAGGTTCAAAGGGACACCCCATGAACTTGACTATACCGAGGTTTGTGTTCCATGGGAAAAAATTCTGGTCCATAGAAGGGTCTGGAAGTGAAACTGCCCCTAGCAGAATTCTTAGAAATGGTCTGAGAAATGACAGATTTCTCTTGCCTGACAGAAAAAGAATCTGAGTAACCGCTAGGTGTACTCCCAAAAAAGAGGCCTACTGTCCTATTGTAGGTAAGAAACTAAAAACCTTCATATTTTTACAGGAAACAAGTCACAAAGACCAAACTAGTTCTGGGTACAAGACAGTAATGCCTGTATATGAACTAAATAATCCAGTCATGAGAGGAAAGAGGGTTGAAAAACTGTAGGCTCTTGTCCTTGTACCAAGGAGAAAAAAACGCTTCCACTAGGAAAGCTGAGGTTTTCGTTGTACTAAAACTTTTTTTTAATACTTTCCAGGCCTTATTTGGCTACAGGGACTCTAGGAGATCTAGCCTCTCAAGAACCAGACCTTGATGAGAAAAGACTGAGAGCTGTGAAAACACTACTCCTGCACAAGAAAGGAAGTAGCTTGTGGAAAATGAAAGCAGCCAGGAGGCTGTTTAACTGAAACATTTTTTATCAGAAAGTATCAAGGTTGTCCAGAGGAGCCACCGGGATTGTGGTGACTGATTCCTTAACTAGAGAGGTACTTAGGAAACAAGGGATATATGGGAGAGAGAACACTTCTCTGACCAGTCCTGAGATAAGAAAGTCCGTTGGAAGGAACCCCGAGCTGGGGCCTGCAACAGGAAAAGGGAAAAAAAACTGGTGGTTCGGGTTGGAGGTGAAAATTCAGATCTGGATCTGACCTTACCCACTGAATGATGTGGCTAGGGCTTGTGTGCTGAGGGATCACTTGTGGTGGCCCTGACTAATGCAGCGTAGAGGATTTGCCAAAGGGTCCACTTGTGGTGGCCCTGACTATACCAATTTGCCCGACAGATGGATGACTGACTAAGACACCTCCAAAGAAGCCAGCTAGAGATCAAAACTTGTAGCTATTGCGGAGAGATTGGAAGCCTTGTGTTCCAAATGCTCGCTGGTGTGATACAGGGCAGGAATATCATCTGGTCCTCTCTGAACTAAATGACCTCTGGACTGAAAAAAATGAAGGCCTGATAGAGAAGCTCTGGGATCCCAGGGACTGTTGAAAGAGGGACTGTCTCAGAAACCAAGCCCAAATAATGGAACTCCCCGAAGGGAAGCACCCACCAGAAGGAAGCCTCTGTACCGAAGATTTGAAGAGGAGAGGTGTGAAGTTCACTGTTTCCTTACACTAGTCCAGCTTTTAACAGGGTTCAGGCTTCATATAAAATTATCATATTTGGAATCTGACCTAGACGTCTAGCTCCTGGGACTCTAGTGACAAAATTATGCACCATATACAGGGAACGAACTTCCCCTGACAAGAGGTGAGCATTGCCCCCTAAGAGTTGCCAAGATTTAGATGGTATGGGAACTTTTTTCTAATAGGTACAAAAAAACCCAAGACTGTAGGAAATAACATGTCAGACTTAGGGCCTGAAAACCAAAGTCAAGGAGAATTGGCTACAGACGGCCAAGCCTCGGAGAAGGGAAACCAGATTACCTGTCTTCAGGTGAGAACCGCCAACCTACCCGGATACCTGGAGAATAGCCTGATTTTTACTCCGTATCTGAGAACTCTCTGGAGGCAGTCTAAACGGCATGGAAGAATACTGGTAGCTGCCTGAGAAAAACCCCAGGCTAAGGAACTGAGAACACAGAATGTATCGAGGGAAGAACGAAAATCCCATGCGTTTGCTCACTTGATACCGACTTGTGTAATACCTGTTATCAATTACATGTACCCTGTACCCAATTGTATTTGTCTGACCACTATGTGACGTGGCACCTCTGGTGAATGCCTATTGATTTTTTGCAAATCTTTGCTATGTAACCGAAACGCAATGTATGTCTTTATGTGACGAAGTACCTTTGGAAACGAGCCTCTGGCTCAAAGGTTGTAAACTGATTCTTAAATAAATAAAATAAAATAAAAAAAAAAAAAGAGACCTGAGTCAAGTAAGCCTCCTGACCCCAGGTTGTGAACGTTGATAATAATTTACTGTTCCCTATTTTCCTTTAAAATTCAGGTAATAGCCGGAAAAAGAGGTCCAACTCCCAAGGAGAAGGGAACCCTTTCACGACTTTGAACCTCATGAGGTTCTAGTGCTCCAGTTCCCACTGCTGATATACTACTGGAGAAAAACAGAGAATACAGCACTTGGAGGTAAACTTTAGTTATTTACTTATCATGTGTATATATATATATATATGTATGTATATATGTATATGTCAATATCTGCATACATGTATCTCCTTTTATTTATTTATTTTTTTACACCAACCAAAGAAGGGGTAAAAACTTGAACCAAGAAGAAAAGTAACTGAAGAAAAAGGGATTACCAGGAATGAAAAGAGCATTCCTGCCTAAACCCCCCCGGAAAACTTCACATTTGGAAATTTTCTAATGTGTTGGCATAGGGAAAAAAGGGTTAAAGGGAGAATAATTCCTACCAGAAGCCCCCCATATCCTGAGACTTCTGGGGAAGGAACGCTTATCTTTAACGGAGTACTAGGAGAGTTAAACTCATCCATACGTGCCTGTCAGATTTAGTTTGCCATAAAGACAAACCAAAATTTGCATCAAAGCATAACCCAAAAGGCTGGAACTTTTCAGACAGGCAAGCCTGAGGAAAATGACCTACGCCAAGACTCTAGAAGCTGTAACATTATGACTTAAGGCTATGAGAGCATAGTGCTACTATATGCCACTTGGGTATTTCAGCAAACCTCTTTGTGAATAGTGCTCCAGTGCCATCGCACTATGGCAAGGATAGGAAACATTAAAAAACTCTTGATATGTAATAGCATTTGCTACAAAGGTAGGAGGCATTACGTAACATTTTTTACACATGGTATATGATTAACTAGAGTCTATCTCTGGAGGGAAAGGAGAGAGTGGCACAAGGCTGAGAAGCAGGCCACTGTTTGCATTAACTCTCTTTAATCTGAAAGTGTACAGATAAAAACAGCAGAACACTTACCGATCTGGTATTTCCTCTGAATGCTTCTGTCAACACCGGAAAAGAAGAAGGGGTTTCCAGAACCTATCTGTAGGTTTCTTCAGAGAGTTGTCAACTTCATTGGAGGAGAGCAACCACCGGATCTACGAAGTCGTCGTCCTCCACCTCTTTATCGGTGTCGTCCTGGAGGGAAAAGTCCAGGGAGTCCACCGGTTGAATATAAATGCCTCATTATACCATAACCTGAATTAACCTCAGGGTGACTGACTGGAATTAGTGGGCCCTGAGAGGAGTTCATGAAGGAAAATCCTCTCCTAAATTACTAATAATAATAATAACAATAATATCCTTGGGCATAAAGATTAACATGGAGAGGAATACTCGGATCCGAAGGAGCCGAGAACACGCCCAGAATTATAAAGTCAGGAATAATTGCCAAGCTCTCAGAAATTCAGTTGCAGAGGGCATAATTTTATCAACCCTTGATGACTCTCTAAGTCCTTCAGGAGGGAGGATGAGAGGAGATTGGTCTCTATTTTTGTGCAGGGAAGAGGGTACCCTGCCTATTTTCAAATTAAAGGCTTGGACAGAGAAACAACTACTACAGAACCAGACTAGTAATAATGGAAGTCCCAAGGGGACTTGTCATTTTTTTTGTGTTAACTTGAGGTACCCTACTCAGCGCTTTTAGAGGAGAGGGAGGTAGACTGAAAGCCCAGATAATAATAGTTAGGCCACAGCTTAAACAAATCAAAATCAACTTTAAGAGATTTTTTTTTCACAAAGAGGAAAAAAACAGAACCACCTCCACACCTCATGTCAACAAAGCCCACTGCACAGCAAACAAGAGTGTCTCATCCCAAAGGAGAGGGGATTACCCTTCAAATATTAATCATTTTGAATTTAAATAGAGAAAAAAGGGTTTCAAGAATTTGTGCTGGTGTGCAACGTAAAAATTGCGTACGTGTTCGAAAAAACAAATCAATGATTTTAGAGCAAAAGCGTTAAACACCACCAATAAATATTAAAAACGAACAAATTAAATAAAAATGACTCAATTTATTGCACACGCGGGTGAATTTTACTTCAGGAAAAACTGCCGAAGCAGGAAAAATACAAAAAAATCCCACAACTGCTCGGAACCCAGCGAAGATGCGGTAAAAATAGATAAAATGAAGAAAATATACAAAATACCTTAAAAGCAGCACTCAAAAAGAAAGAAAATGGCACAGGAAGATCTCTGAAGAGGAAAGCTCCGGGGCAGTGTTGCCAGTTCAGCGGAGAAAACGTTCTGAGGTCCCTCAGGCAGACAGCAAGCAGCATTCTACTCTAACTGTATCTTGATTGGCCAATGCCTTCCTCATTTGCATTGACTCCTCCTCTCTGGGGCAGCTGAACCCAGCTGGCATACTGCATCTGTCAATAGATGCTAAAGAATTCCTGGGGTGAGAAGCTGCCATGACTCGTGATGATACATCATTAGAGTATACAGCAGCATGAAACTGGGTCTTAGATGCCTCTATCCCATTAGCAGCCAACTCCTCCAGCTCCTTTGCTAGCTGGGGGGAAGCCTGTTTAGCCAGTTCCACAACAGTATCCCATCTGGATTTCTGGTATCTGGCTATGTAGGCCATGTAGTTAGCCTGCCTGAGTCCCAAGGAGGATGCCATGTACTGTTTTTTAGCCATGGCATCCAGCTTCCTGGAGTCTTTATCTGGGGTGTGTGAAGCCAAGGGTATGTTAGCCTTATCACAGGCTGTAGCCTGCACAACCCCAACATGGCTGCATTGCTGGTACAAGAACTCTGTACCTGAGCCTGACAACATGTACCTCTTGTCCATTCGTCTGTCCACAGGAGGTAAAGAATTTGGTGTTTTAAGCAGTCTTTGTGTCTGTTTCCCCAGGGATTTATGGAGGGGAATAGACAATCTTTTTGACTCTGGCATGTCCATCATTTCCACAAAGTCAGGCTCCTCTTGCTCCTCAGCAGCTTCAACCAGAGGGAGCTGAAGGGTTTCTGCCACCTTTTTGTAAAACAAAAAGTGTGAAGGGGACTCAGAAAGCCTAGGAAGGGAAACACTAGAAGGCCTGTCTGGGGAGATGTCCGGTTCTGTAGGCTCATCCAGACCTTCAATACCATCATCATCATCGTCGTCATCAAACTCTTCATCCCCCTCCAGATCTGGTTCATAATACTCTTCTGGGGAATAATCCAGAACCGGAGGAACCATCCGAACTGAGCGCCTACCGAGAGGCACCAGATGAGTCAGAACTGGATGGAGCAATTCGACAATACTAATCGCCCTGGCAATTTCTTCGGAGGTTGGACAATGCGGTTCTGGATCCGAACCGGACGATTTCTCCTTTCTCTTTCTCTTAGCTGGAACTGACCCCTCAGGATCGGCTCTCCTTTTGCCTGAGGGAGTCTCGCCCAGGTCAGTGGGCACTCCCTCAGGTTCTGTTGGAACCGAACTGAGCTGGCCATCCGGGTCAGCGGACTTCTCAGCCTCCTTTTCCCTAAGCCTGCCCAATCTTTTATCTAAGGTGGCCTCAGGAATATTTTTACAAATTTAGCTGTCTGAATCAAGGTGATCAAAACCCAGATGGTGTGGGGATCAGCCTTAACAAAGGCCTCCCCACACTCACTGCAGTGTTGAAACCCAGTGGGCCTGGTTTTTCTTTTGGGTTTCTCAGATGTAGCCATCCTAACACTTACCCTTTACTCGGCAAAAGACAGGCAAGACCCCTTATCGGTTCCTAACCGTGTTACGGGTATTTGAAAAAAACGTCTGAAATACGTTTTTTTTTTTAGAACCGATAAGGACCAGTACCTCACACTAAAACAGTAAAAGAAAAAACTTAGAAAGAAGTAAACCAGACAATCGGTTCGATTGAAAAACCAGCTTTTTTACAATTTCCACACACAATCACACTCAGTCCACTACCTAAGCACTTACTGTACCGCAGACAGTGATCTGAACCGAAGTAAAATACGAAAATAGTAGTTTAAAACCGACGTTTTTCACTGTACCAAACTGAAAGCGATGGAGAGCTCTTCAGAGCGACTGTTCAGTTAGGCAGAGTAAAGAAGAAAAAATTACTCACCTTAGTAATTGTGTTTCTTCTAATGGAGTCTTGCTGTATTCTGACAATTGCAGTTAGCTCCAGCCTTTGAACTGCCCCGGAGAGTATAGGGTTAAATTTCTATGCAGGGCATAGAACGTTGGGCTCGAGCTCCGTTGAAGACTCTGTCTGCAGTACTTTGAATCCAAACCATCAGATTCTTACGAGCTAAAAACTCAGTGACCTATCAGAATGTGGAAATTGAATAATTTCTACTAGCCAACTGGCAACTACTGGTCTAGGTTCCCAAAGGAAGACTCAAGTCAGGAAACCCAAAAACCAGGTAATAAAGCATAACAAATTCTTAATAACCAAACTAAAGCATCCAACAGGAAGTATGCTGAAGACACCCCTGGGGTGCAACACTGCACCTGCCCACCCACTTCCCAAAAACAGGTTCTGAGAGGGGAGGCAGGGAAGGAGGTCAGAATACAGCAATACTCCATTAGAAGAAACACAATTACTAAGGTGAGTAATTTTTTCTTCAAACAACATGAAGTCTTGCTGTATTCTGACAATTGCAGACTACCAAGCAGTACCTACAAGGAGGAGGGACAGAACCTACTTTGGGAGTAGGCTCTGAAGCACTGCTGTGCCAAATCTAGCATCACTCCGAGCCTGGATATCCAGGGAGTAATGCTTGGTGAAGGTATGAACTGTTTTCCAGGTGGCTGCTTGGCAAATTTCTAACAAGGGAATATCCCTGGCCGCAGCCAGAGATGCAGCTGTACCTCTAGTGGAATGAGCCCTCAGGCCTGAGGGAGGAATTTTTCCCAGTTTCTCATAATAGAATTAGATACAGGACACAATCCACCTGGCAATAGTTCTCTTGGTGGCAGGTTTGCCCTTACCTACTTCCTCATAAGTGAGGAACAATTGGAGGGAGTCAAACCTGTGACCCTTTGTACGTTCTATGTAGTAACTAAGGGCTCTTTTAACATCTAAACTGTGTAACCTTCGCTCTCCTGAGGAAGCATGATCAGTGAAGACCACAGGAAGAGACATGGATTGGTTCAAGTGGAAATCAGAAACCACTACTGGTTCTAAGGACCACCTTGTCCCTATGGAATGAGATGAAGTCCGGTTCAACTGACAGAGCTTGCAATTCACTGATATGTCTGGCAGAGGTAACAGCAACCAAAAACACAGTTTTCCAAATAAAGTACTTGAGCTCTGCTGAGGACATAGGCTCAAAAGGGGGTTGCATAAGCTGAGCAATGCAGACATTCAAATCCCAGGCAGGAGCAGGATCCCTAAAATGAGGATTGATATGAAGCAATCGTTTGAAAAATTTACAGAATAAAGGATGAGATGACAGAGAGGAAGGCTTTCCCACTGACAGAAAAGCAGAAACAGCTGACAAATGTACTTTGAGAGTAGCTGGTCTGAGGCCTAGACCATTAAGATGAACCATATAATCCAGAACTGTAGACAATTCAGCAGTGTCTGGGGATATATCCTTCTTGGAAAACCAAATGCTGAATCTTTTCCATTTGGAGTTGTAAGTTTTTCTGGTGGCAGGCTTTCGAGAGGCTTTGAGAATGTCCAGAACCCCTTGGGACAGATGCAAATCTGCATATTCTAACTCTTCAAGAGCCATGCCTTGAGATTGAGGGACCGAAGATTGGGGTACCAAATCATCCCCTGAGATGAGGTTAACAGCTTGCACTTCCTGGGGAGAGACAGGGGAAGATGGACTGCTGGGAACAGCAGCAGGGGATACCATGGCTGCCTGGCCCAGTCTGGAGCAATCAGAATTAGTTTGCAGGATTGTAACCTCATTTTGACCTGAACTTTGAACAACAGAGGAAAAGGAGGGAAGGCATAGAGGAATTTCCCTTCCCAGTTCAGAACCAGAGCATCCAGATGGGCTGAGCCCAGTACTGGAGGTCTGCAACAAAACAGAGGAAGTTGATGATTGTCCAGGGCTGCAAAGACATCTATCTCTGGAGTGCCCCACCTGGAAAAAATCACTTCTAGCACCAGGGGATCCAGAGACCATTCGTGATGGCCCTGGGAGATTCTGCTCAGTGCACCTGCTACCACATTGTCCTTTCCTGGAAGGTGGACTGCAACTAAGGATGTCTGCAGAGAGTAAGCCAGAGACCATAGTTTCATGGCTTCCGTGCACAAGGCCGTGGACCGAGTGCCTACCTGCTTGTTGATGTACCACATGGTGATGGTGTTGTCTGTTCTGACCTGTACCACCTTGTTCTGCACTGACTGAGAGAAGGGTTGCAGAGCCAGGAACACTGCTCTGAGCTCCAAAAGATTGATATGCAGGAGAGACTCTTGATGGGACCACTGTCCCAGGGCTGTGAGAGCCCCGAGATGGGCTCCCCACCCCAACAGAGAAGCATCTGTGGTAAGGACCACAGAGTGGGGCTGACTGATGAAAGGAGCCCCTTGCCTGAGATTGTCCTGATCCTGCCACCACTGAAGTGCCTGGATCAGAGTCTGAGTCACTGGAACTAGTTGGTAAGAGGATCCTTCTTTTGGGACCAGAAGGACCTTAGATGGAACTGAATGTCCCTCATTTGAAACCTGGCTCCTTGGACCGCTGCTGTAGAAGCTGTCATGTGACCCAGAAGCCGAAGGAAATGCCTTGCTGGTCTAGAGACCAGAAGGCAGAAAGAGAAGGCCAGCTCTGAAATGGCTGTAACCCTCTGCATGGGAAGAAAAGCTCTTGCCTTGACTGTATGCAGCTCTGCTCCTATAAAAGTGAGAAGCTGTACAGGTTCGAGAACTGACTTGGAAAGGTTGCGAAGAAACCCCAAGGAAATGTGCACTTGCTGGGTCACTTGGAGGTCTGACTTGACTTGGTCTGGGGACTGTCCCACAATGAGCCAGTTGTTCAGATATGGAAACACTGCAATCTTCTTCCTTCGTAAAAAGGCCACCCTACTGCCAGGCACTTTGTTAACACCCTTGGAGCTGATGTTAGGCCAAAGGGCATTGCTCTGAACTGATAATGGCCTGAAGGCAATTCGAACCTGAGGTACTTTCTGTGGGAGTACCTGATGGGAATGTGAAAATAGGCATCCCTAAGGTCCAGGGAGGCTAGCCAGTCCCCTGGCCTTAGAGAGGGAAGAATTATTCCCAGAGTCACCATTTTGAACTTTGGTTTTAACAGATGCTTGTTCAGATATCTTAAATCCAGGATGGGTTGCCACTCCCCTGTCTTTTTTGGGGTAAGAAAGTACCTGGAGTACAGACCTTTGCCCCTGTGTAGGTAACGCACCCTTTCTATGGCCCTTAGAGCCAACAGATATGAAACCTCTGCTTGCAAGGCAAGGGATTCGGAGGGGCTTGCAGGTGGAAAAGATCTGGGCCTCAGCTTTGGAAATCTTTTGAAGCTGAGGACCAGTCCTACTACCACTTCCAGGACCCATTTGTCTGAAGTAACAGACTTCCAGTCCTGGACAAAGTAAGCCAGCCTGCCACCTACTGGTATGGGGGAGTCGACCCGGGCTGACACCTCAGGGTGTCTGCTTGGCAGGAGCCTTAGGCTGAGGGGTGGATGCAGCCCTGCTCATCCCCCTTCTGCCTCTCCCTCTAAAGAATCTCCTCTGGGAAAAGGGAAAAGAGGCCTGCGCTTGGTAGAAAGGCCTGTGAAAAGGCCTGCCCCTGCCCCTGGCTTGCTGCCTTTGAGGAGTTGTCTGCCTTTCCTTGGCTGTGCACTCCTGTAAGTGGTCCTGTATTCGTCCATTTTCTTCATGTAATTCTCTATCTGCTCCCCAGACAAAGAATTACCCACCACAGGGAAATCCATGGCCTTAACCTGGGTGTCCTGTGAAAGGCTAGTACATCTGAGCCAAGCCATTCTCCGAAGAGCCACAGATGTAGCCATGACTCTTGATGACACATCACTGGAGTTCACAGCAGCATGAAACTGAACCTTGGATGCCTCGATCCCATCAGCAGCCACCCCCTCCAGCTCCCTGGTCAACTGGGGGGAAGCCTATTAGCCAGTGCCAGTACAGTGTCCCATCTGGACTTCTGGTACCTGGCTGTATAGGCCATATAATTAGCCTGCCTGAGTCCCAAAGAGGATGCCATGTACTGTTTCTTTGCCATGGCATCCAACTTCCTGGAGTCTTTATCTGGGGGTGTGAAGCCAAGGGAATGCCTGCCCTGTCACAGGCTGCAGCCTGCACTACCCCAACATGGCTGCATTGCTGGTAAAGAAACTCCGTATCTGAGCCTGACAGAGTATACCTCTTGTCCATCCTTCTGTCCACAGGATGTATAGAGTTAGGAGACTTTAGAATGTTTTGAGTCTGCTTCCCAAAAGACTTATGAAGGGGAATAGATAGTCTCTTAGACTCTGGGATATCCATTATTTCAACGAAGTCAGGCTCTTCTTGATCCTGCTCAGCCTCCTCCATAGGAAGCTGGAGGGTTTCTGCCACTTTCCTGTAAAACAGAAAGTGGGAAGGGGACTCAGAGAGCCTAGGAGGGGAAACACCAGAAGGTCTGTCTGGGGAGATGTCCGGTTCTATAGGCACATCCAGATTTTCTAAGCACTCATCATCATAATCCTCACATTGTTCACAGTTCCCCTCCTCAAAATCCGGTTCATAAAAATCTTCAGGGGCATAATCCTGAACCTGGACCGAACTGAACCCCTACCAACCGGGACCGGATCGGTCGGAACCGGATGAAGCGATTCCACAATCCGAATCGCTCGGGCAATTTCTTCCGCGGTCGGAACATGGAGTTCTGGATCCGAACCGGCAGATTTTACCTTTCTTTTCCTTTTTGTAGGAACTGACCCCTCAGGATCAGCTCTCCTCTTGCCCGAAGAAGTATCGCCCTGGTCAGAGGGCACTCCTTCTGGTTCGGTGGTAACTGAACTGGGCTGGCCTTCCGGGTTAGAGGATTTCTCTGCCCCCTTCTCCCTAAGTCCACCTAATATCTTATCCAGGCTAGACTTGAGAAAATTCTTACATATTTGGCAGTCTGAATCGAGGTGGTCAAACCCCAGACAGTAAACACAGGTGATGTGGGGCTCGGACTTAGCAAAGACCTCCCCACACTCACTGCAGTGTTGAAACCCAGTGGGCGCGTTTTTTTTCTTGGGTTTCTCAGACATGGCCAACCTAACCAAACTTACCCTTTTTTCGGCAACCACCACGCAAGACTCTCTTATCAGTTTCTAACCGTGTTACGGGTGTTTGAAAAAAAACCCGCTAAAAACACATTTTTTTTAAAACCGATAAGAACCGATAACCACACACTAAAATGACTAAATCAAAAGACCTAAAGGATCGGTTCAGCCGAACCGATCAGGACTTTTACAATTTCCACAATCCAAAAACACTATCTAAGTACTTACTGTACCGCAGACAGAGTGAACAGAATTGCGGTAAAATAATTCGGAACTTGAGACTTTAACCGACACGTAAACCGAGTCTTTGAACCGAGCAACAGGAGAAATCTCCAGAGCGACTGTTCACTGAAGCGGAGTAAAGAATCTGATGGCTTGGATTCAAAGTACTGCAGAAAGAGTCTTCAACCGAGCTCGAGCTCAACGTTCTATGCCCTGCATAGAAATTTAACCCTATACTCTCCAGGGCAGTTCAAAGGCTGGAGCTAACCACAATTGTCAGAATACAGCAAGACTTCATGTTGTTTGAATCTGACGGTTACACTTCAGAGTAGAGCAGATAGAGGCCTGAACCAAGCTCGAGCTCAACGTTCTATGCCCTGGCATAGAGTTAACTCTTTCCTCTCCGGAGCAGTTCAAGTGCTGGGGCTAACTGCATAATGTCAGAATACAGCAAGACTTCATGTTGTTTGAAAGCTTGTGTATTACAACATATAGGGCTGGATATTCAAAAGGGTTGCGCCATGCGCAATAAGGTTGTGCCTGCGCAAGTCCGAATTGCGCCATTCTGCCATATTCAGCAGGAGGCAGTTGCGCCCCCCAAGTCAAGCTGAGCAGCAGCGCAATGCTAATGAAGGCATGCTGAACCGGAGGGGGAGGAACCATGCATAAACTGCACAGCCCGATATTCAGTGGGCTGTGCAGAGTTGTGCAGGTGCAACCCCCAACCTGCGCCTGCACAACTTTGAGCCCAAAAAAAGAAGGAGTAAGTCGAGGGCCACCCACAGGTGAGCTGCCGCATTGCAGGGCGCAACACAGCAGCTGCCACCTGTGGGTGGCCCTCAACCTACTCCTATGCCCCTCTGCAGCCCAATCGCAGGCATATGGCACTCCCTCCCCATTGGCCCGATCGCGGGCAAAAGTGTAAACCCCCACCCCTGACTGGCCCGATCGCGGGCAGCAAAGTGTCAACCCCAGGACATATCCCTGGTGATCCAGTGGACTGTGAAGCCCGATCGCTGTTCATTACATATCTGGACTGCCTTGTACGGCATGGGCTGCCGCCCATGGCTCTTGCTCTGCACCAATGGGCGTGCAGCCCTACCAGCTGATCAGTCGTTGAGTGGCGGGCGGCAGGTGATGGATGCTGCTCGCCCGGCTGCGGGAGGCCGGTGGTAGGCCGTGGGTGGGTGGGGTGGGGGCCACTAGATCACCAGGTAGGTGGTCCTGGGGGTGAACAGTTTGCAGCCCAGCGATCGGGCTCGAGGTCCACTGGACCACCAGGGATATGTCCGGGAGGTACTTACACTTTAGCCCACGATCGGGCTTCATGGTCCACTGGACCACCAGGGATATGTCCTTGGGGGGTTGACACTTTGCTGCCCACGATCGGCCAGTCGGGGTGGGGGTTTTTACACTTTTGCGGCGATCAGGCCAGTCGGGAGGGGTTTTACACTTTGCCGCGTCAGGGCCAGTCAGGAGGGTTTTACACTTTTGCCCGATCGAGACTGATCGAAGTGGGGGATTTTTACACTTTGCCAGCGATTGGGCTGCGGGGCGTCGGTCCCCGGCGGCTGCCGCCTGGCGAAGCAGGCGCAAGTCCTCGAGATCGGCGCACCTGCATGCTAATAGCATGCAATGGGGTCATAAATAGATGCAAATGGCACCTCGCCTTGCATGAATTATTTGTCCCTGCATGTCACCTTTTGAATATGAGAATTTGGCATGCGAATGGTACTTGCGCCTACCGCAACAGAATGCTCCACTCTGACCACTTGCGTGGCGCAAGTTCCACTGTGCCATGCACAATGGCTGTAGTGGCAGGAGGAAGTGATATTCAAAGGAGTTGCTCAATAGCGCAACTCCTTTGAATATCGCCCCGGCCACACCCCTGCGCAACTATTTTGAGCAGCGCAAGGGCTTGCGCCACAAAATAGCGCAGTTTGAATATCCAGCCCATAGTCTCCAATTAATCTTGCTTGAGAATGGAAAACTGTATGCACCAGAAAAGAAACTGCAAATCATTATGGCCACTTTTTTTATATCCACTCTGCGTAATGAATTTTTTCTTGTTTGTTTGTTTTCAGAATAAAGATGTCCCATATCACTACAGATAAGCATTAAGACACAGCAGGGTATGTGGTGCTTGGGGATACCTGCATGCTCAACTATGTAATGACACTCAGCGCCGCAAATGGACTTACAGATGCTGTTATCAGCAAACACAGCACACCCTGAAATGTCTTACTGCACTCAGAAAAGTGAAGTTAGAAAAGACAGGCAGATTCTTAAAATTGTTTTAAAACAAATTTGTAAAATATTCTTCTGCTTAGGTCAGTTAGTGGCTTAAAAAGCCATGAAGTACTGGGACTTTTTTTTTTTTTTTGTGAAGGTGATGTTGGGATATAAACTTACGGCATTAGAATGCCATCAACCAATCAAGTTCAAGATTTGCCCAACCAATTTTCTAACTAGATTGATTTTTTTCTACAGTACTTTTTGTGTTTGCTTGCGCATGTGCAAAAAACACCTTGCTTCAGTAAGTGGCAGTTAATGAGCATGCCACTATGCATAAAGAAATTGACCGCTGCAGTCAGGGAGCACCCCATCACAATCGCCTGTGTTTGTGGGGTGGTCCCTGACTTCAGCAGCCAATTACAGCTGCATTGTCTGATGTCCTGTTTCAAAGAAACACGGCTTCTCCGTCACCTCTCACAGTCCCTACAGAGCCAACATTCTTGAAAGATCAAACACGTTTTAACAAAATTAGTACTCCGTTATCAGGCATCAATATCTGCAGTGTAAAATGTAAAAGTGGGTACAAAACCCAGGCTCTATGGTTTCAACGTACAGTAAGTTGCTCTTTCAGGCAGAAATAATAGTAAAGCCCTACACACACTGCACTCTTAGCTCCACCCCTTCAGTTCAGTTTCGATTCTCCAGTCTTCGGAGCTGTAGAAACTGAAATGCGATCCGCACATTACATGACTTACTGTAAATAGCGCTTAATAAAATAATTTCACTTTTTTCACCTTTAACGCAGCATGCAAACAACACAGAACAAAGTGTAAACCAATAATTTAAACAGGCTGAGAAATGTCTCATTGTATTACACCCCCCGCGCCCTCTCTTTTTTGTCAGTTTACACGGAACAGCCTGATCCCCATCGGCTCCTGTGCCCCCCAAGTAAACACCCAGGTAGCATGCTGGGAGCCCACCTCAGCATGCTCATGCGCTCCGCCCCACCCCTGCACACTGTATAGACAATGGGGGTTCCCAATCCCCCATCGGCTCCACTGCCCCCCCAAACAGACTTTCAGGTGCCACGCTAGGAGCCCACCCCAGTGTGGCAAAAGTCCTGCATCGTCTTTGTAAAAAAAAAAAAAAACCTGTAACAATAGAAAATGGTCCTCGTTGACTCTCTTGCCCCTCCCAACCCGGCCTACCCTCTGGGCACCCACTTCCCCACCTCCCCTCACTCCATAATTACCTCTGGAGGCAGCGCGATGGTCTTCGTGGACGGGAACACGCCTGAATTCTTCAAAGCTGACCGCGAACTGAAGAAATACCAGTAAGCTGTATAATGGCATAAATGTTTTTTCAACTTTGGTGCATATCTCGGTAATTTTGGAATTTTTACCAAATTTTCAGCATGGGGTTCTTGGGGCCCCACCTCTGAGCTCAGTCACTGTGATTTTGTTATTCAGTCCCGAAAGGTGATTTCGTGGTCACTGCGCGGAACCACCTTTCGGCACCAATTAATAAAACAACAGTGTCACAGTTCATGAGGTAGGCCCCTCAAAACCCTATGTTGAAAATTTGGTGAAAAAATTCCCAAAAATGACTGTTTCACGAGCGTGCGTTGTGCAGTTCCAATGTACGCTTGTAACTTCGAGAATGTTTAATATTTTCACTCCACATTTTCTTTTTTGCACAGCAAATCTTTATTGACCTTTTGATTTAAAAACAACATCTACCACAACTATAGGTAAAGACCTGGACAAACCAGGGTATACAGCCCAAAAACTGACTGTATGAACTATGTACAATCCAATATTTACATACACAGCAGGAATCCATCTCATAGTAGTACGCAAAACAATTAGCAACTCCTGTATAAAAGTTACAACCCACATTCCATATTAGTCAGATACTACCAGAAGGTATAATCTAGACAGGTAAACAGGAGGCAGTTCAACAATCAGCATAAGAAAAAAAAAAAGGAAGAAGAAAGAAAAAACCAAAACAGGAGTAAACTCCACCGTACCAACACATATAAAACTTCACAATGTTAATCCAATGGTGAAGGTCAATACAACTATTGAGTTAAATCAGAGGTGAAGTCCTGCCGCGTCACCTGGAAAGAGAGAGAGAGAGAGTCCCCATCCCCACCTAAAGCCTGGAAGGCTTACATTCCGAACTCATTTAACCCTTACTTGAATCACAATTTGTCTGTACACTGGCCACCTTACTTGATCAAGTCAAAAAAGGTACAATTCGACCAATTCTCTTTCTAAAAAACTAAGTTCCTACTACTCAGAACATGACAGACGGACCTGTAAAGACCTCTGTGGTGAGTAAATTGTATCTAAAGATGACCATCTCTTAGCGTATAACCTTTTATTCCCCTCACCCCAGAGCTGTCTCCTTACTCTACCCAGAGTAACCACCAAATCCCGTACCCACTGTCCATAAGTATACACTTGATCGTCTTTCCAATGCTGAACCAAAAAAGATTTCACTAGTGCAGTCATCAAAGCCAAATGGAATTTGGGTAAGACTCCGGGTATTTTTGAGAAATCACCCAGAATACACACCTCCGGGGTTATATATTCTGAATAGTTCAACAATGGATCGATACGCTGCCTAATTTCAGACCACAGAGGAGAGATTTTACAGCATTCCCACATCACATGCAGCAAATCTCCTATTCCCGTCCCACATCTAAAACAACGTTCCGTCTGCCTAAGCTTCCTATCAAATAGTTTTGCCGGGGTAAAATATAGATTGGAGACAATAAAATACTGCATGGTCCTAAACTTAGGTATTGATATGTACCTATGGTTTTTCCAAATCGAATCCCAAGCAAGATTCCTGGGAGCCATTACTTTATCCCAGTGCGGCACTTGTACGGGTGAGGATGGACTAAAAAACTCCACCAGCTTTCTATAGACCTGGGACAGAGCGTTTGCCTTCGGATCCACTCCCTTCAAGAAATCCCAAGTGAATGAGCCGTCTGAGAACCCTCCAATCCTTTTCACCACTCCCTCCAGCAATCGAATTAGTTGCAGTCTTTTAAAGAAGGGCAGCCCCTCCATTGAATCTGATATAACAACCCTTTCACCTTGGATAAGGTCCCTCACCTTTAGACCCCTCACCTGGTTGGCCCATCGCACATTTACCACCTGCCCCCCAATTTTGAATGTGGGATTACCCAGCAACGGTTGGTCCCAGGCTTTCAACTGTGCTTTTCTCTGCGCAGGGGTAAGGAGGACCACGCACTCATTGACTTCCCAATCGGGTTCCCACCCCTTTAATGAAATCTTTACACAATTAGCATACAATAATGCCTCCGGTGACCCGCTCCTTCAACATTTGCCTCTCCATTTGCAGCCATGTTGGGGTATATGTTTCCCCATCAGTCTCCTGACCCAGAAGCATAAAACCCAATTGTCCTGCCACGTAATATACTTGGAGATCAGGCAGTTTAATCCCACCCATTACCTGAGGTAGCGTAGTAATTCATATTTCTTCCTGGGTGGTTTAGGTTCATAAAAATCAGAAAGAAGCTTCCTGATGACCCTAAACCAAGTGGTATGAATATCATAAGGGCAATATATAGTGGGTATAATAATCTGGGCAATATGTTCATTTTGATGAGGCCAAGTCTAGCCATAAAGTTCAAAGGAGCTTATTCCCTCAATATATCTCCTCTTATTGCAGAAACCACCCTCCATGTTTGCCTCGGCCCTCTTTCTCTGTTTGCCGTGATCCGAATGCCCAAGTATTTAATCTCATCCGTCCTCCACTGGAGACTTAATAGAGCGAAATCCGCCCTATATACATGCGGGGTCAGGGGGAGAACCTGGGTTTTGGTTAGGTTCAATTTATAGTTTGATACCGCCGAAAAACGCCCAATTAAAACCCTTACTCTCTCAAAACTTAAAACTGGGTCCTGTAAGTGCAACAGAATATCATCAGCAAAAACTGAAAATTTAAGTTCCTTCCCCCCTACCCTTACCCCTTTTATAAGTTTGTCCTCCTTGAGAGCTCTTAGCAAGGGCTCCAAATAAACACTGAATAATATTGGTGATAGAGGACATCCCTGTCTAGTCCCATTTTTTAACAATATTTCTTGTGAACTATACCCATTGCAGAATATCCTAGCCGTTGGGGCGGCATAAAGATGCTTAATACCTTTAAGCAGACCCTCCGGAAAACCCATCTTCTGCATTGTGGCGAACAAAAAACAATGGGAAACCCTATCGAACACCTTTTGGCGTCTAATGATATTAAAGCTAAAGGTAATTGAGAATCATGCGTAGCTAAGTATATGATAAGCTTCCTATGGCGTCCTGAGCTCCCTCCTGGCATAAATCCCACCTGTTCCTCACTGATTAAGCTTGGAGCAATGCTCAATATTCTGTTAGCCAAAATTCTCGTTAAAATCTTGATATCCTGGTTCATTAAAGCTATAGGCCTGCAGCTATCCACCGATCCCTGGGTTTGTCTGGTTTAGGGATCAATGATATAAATGCCTGGTACAAGTGGATGGGACAACCCCACTTGCATAATAGTATTAAAAACTCTAGCAAGAGTGGAAGTAAAGTCTTAATATGCTTGATAGAACTTAGCATTAAGACCATCTGGTCCCGGAGTTCTACCAGTCGGTAAGGATTACCACACCCCAATATCTCCAAATCCGTAATAAGAACGCTAACTTTCTAGCCTGTGCTTCGTCCAACACCGGGAGGGGTATTCCCTCAAGAAAGGCATTGATTTCCTCCTCTCCAGCTACGTTTCCTAGCCTGTATAGGTCAGTAAAATGGGACGCAAATGCATCTGCCATTTTTTGAGGGTCCGTTATCAATTTCCCCCCATGCCAAATAGAGGTAATAGTTCTGCTAGCTTCCCATTCCCTAACCCTGGCCGCTAGCAAACGACCTGGGACATCCCCCTGGAGAAGATATTTAGCCTGAATCCTATCCAACCAGAATTCCACCTTACCATACCAGATATCCGCCCATTCCCCCCGCAAGGTTTTAAGTTCCAGATCAATTTCTCCTGAGGATCCCTCCAGAGGAGATAGCGAATCTATCGCCCCCAGAATGAATTCCTCCTTTGCCTTCCTCAATCTATTCCTCCTGGCTGCCAGAGCCTGAACTGCCCCTACATATAGCACTTTACATGTCGGCCACGCCAGCTTTGATTTTGTAGGATAGTAATTGAAACTGGATAAATCTTCTTCAGGATCTGCCTAACTCCTCCTGCACTGTAGTTTCTGAGAGCAACAAATCATTCAGTCTCCACCTAACTGGTTAGGAGGAGCAGGACTTAGTTCCCACAACAAAGAGATAGGGAATGATCCGAAAGGACCCTAGCCTCGGTCGTCATGTCCTTCACTTCCTAAGAACCGCTGCTAACCAAAAAAAATCAATACGTGACTGAGACTTATGGGCGCAGGTAAAAGGTCATAATGTTACCCTTCTTGGAGTGGGTCCTACAGGATCCGCCAGAACAATCCACCTCACCATCTTATTCAAGGCAATCTGTGCCTTGCTTGAGAGCCTACCAGATAAAGGTATCCTATCCTCCAAATTATTGGCGCACACATTCCAGTCCCCAGCCAAACTAAGTAGATCTGTAGGTATGGCTGCGATATCCTTTCTATGGAGGCAAAAATTCATGGAAGAAGGGTGGGCCATAAATAGAGGCCAAAGAAATTGCTTTCCAGCTAAAACCCCGACAGATATAGCCCCTACCATCCTCCCTTAACAGCACCTGTTCAACCCTAAAAGGACAATTATTTCTTATTAGGATCGCCACCCCAGCTGCCTTTTCCTTACCTTGCCCATACACCTGGCCCACCATAGTTTTTTAAGACAGCTTAATTCCTCCGTTAACAAGTGGGTCTCCTGCAAAGCAGCTATATGAGCTCCCAAGTAATTGATATGCCTCAGAATAACCATTCTTTCGTCTACCCTAAGACCTTTAACATTCCAAGAAATTATGTTAAGCGAGTCATTATCCACCAAATAAGTCATAGCATGTGATCCATTTCATCAAAACCTTTCCGTTCCACCTTCCCTCACTACTCCTTGTATGAACTCTCTCTCTCTCTCTTCCCAACCCCCAATCCCACCCTCCCCCGCTCCCGATCCTTGATCGACCTCCTAACAGTCGCCAGTCATGGATGAGCCTCCTCTGGATTCCTCCCGCCCTCAATCCCTAGCCCTATCACAGCAAGAGTCTGCCCATCACTTACTCTCCCACTATCATTCTCCCCTCCTGCTATTCCATCCCAGTTCCCTCAGACTTCCCCTCTCATTCCAAAGAAACTCCAGAACAATAACATACTAATAATCACAAGTGGGTCAGTTCTCACTGGAAACTAATCCTGCATAAAACTATTTCCACCCAATGCAGGAGGAATCAAATAGTGCCATCCTTGTATGTTCCCTTTATTAGAACATGATCATCACAGACCCCTTGGGCTTTGCCCCCTGAAACCAAATAACTCCCCCTTGAACCCCTGCTCCAAACCCCCTGAGACGACCCACACAGGCCAATCAGACTTGATGTAGCCCCCCGAGTTACTACCTAATATAAAGATAGCAAAAAAAAAAAAGAAAAGAATACAGCCGTAGCTAAACTAAGCTTAACGTCCTGGAAAACTTCATGATCTCCTTGTCGAACTGTGATCAAGTCCGTACACCACCGCTTTATCTGGGTGAGTCACCTCAAGTCTGAGACTTAAATAAATTAGGGAGTTCAATCATGGAAAC
The DNA here is from genome assembly GCA_016271365.2 of Neoceratodus forsteri. NCBI lineage: Eukaryota > Metazoa > Chordata > Ceratodontiformes > Ceratodontidae > Neoceratodus > Neoceratodus forsteri. Next base: position 430,385,563 of record CM028130.1, read on the forward strand.
TTTCCAGCGCATCCCTAGCGGTCAGGTATCGTTTTCTCAGATTGAAGTCTCACCAACAGCGTTGCTGGGTACTGCAGACGCAAATTTAACACCAGCTAAATAAAGCTTTTCTTAATCTCCATATTCCTTCTGCTTCTCTCTGATTGAAGGGGTTTGATCTTGAAACATCCAAAGCGTCGCGCCGTTCCATTGAAGAGATTTAAGTTGTCTGGCCTTCCAGCACATGCATCTTCTCTTTAAAGTTGAGGAATCTCATGATAATCACCTCTGGTCTGCCCTTGGGGTATTTCCTTAGTGCTCTATGGGCCCTCTCAAGGTTATAGGCTTCCCCAAATGGTGTCTGGCCCAGCAACCGAGAGCAGGTCTTGAATAAAAAAACACAGTCTGCCCTTCAGCTCTTTCGCAACCAGCCAATATCAGATTATTTCTCCGACTTCTTGACTCCTGGTCATCCATCGATCCTCAAGTTTCTTAATTTGTTTTTAGCCAAAATCAATTCCTGTTCCATCGTCAACACTTTTCTCTCCTGAGAAGCAATCCTGGCTTCAGCATCCCCATACGCTGTGCAGATTGTAGTGCGGTTTCACAGCAGCAAATCCACCACTAATCCTTGGAGTAGCTTTTTAATTTCCTGCAGGTCCTCATTAGACTGGCCCGTTACCCCTCCTCTGTCCAACTCTTCCTCCGGTTCCGTGGGGATAGGGGATTGTGGTTTAGGCCTTTTGGTCGCGGGGGATCTCGCAGAGAGGGGCTCCGTGGCTTCGGGCTCCATCTCGACTACCAACCATGGCCTGCTACTCCCAATTGCAGTGCACCCAAGCAAGGCTTTAAAACAAGTGTACTCGAGTTATTTTAAGACAGTTACAGCCTGAACTCCCGACCACTAAGGTTAACTCACACTTATAATAATAAAGCGATCGAATTAGGCAGACCGCGGCGTTTAACACCAGATTTGTAGCTCGGGCCTAGGGAGCAGCTGAAGGGCGATCTGGCCTGGCTCAGCACATCCGTGACCTCCTCCTCCACATTTTCAACATGCCATTTTACCACACCTCCTTATGAACAGTACAGCTGTCACTTTTCACATCTCACCTGAAATGTGTTTTCGTATATGTAGCGCACAATGGCGTGGTCAGAGTGCAAAATCAATGTTCGGGACAGATTAAGAAAATCACAGTGACACTGTTCATGAGCAGAGGTCTTAAAATGCCTATGTTGACAATTTGGTGACAAAAGTCCATAAAATGACTGTGTTACGAGCATGCATTGCGCAGTTTCCATGCACCCTCGTAAGATCACAAATTTGTAATATTTTCAGTCGAGATTTTCAACACTGGCATTTTTCTACACCTCCTTACGAACAGTACAGCTGTCATTTTTCTCACCCTGGCCAAAATGTGTTTTTGCATTTCCAGCACAGAACAGCGCGGTCGCTGTGGGAAATCAGTGTTCAGGACAGATTAGGAAAATCACAGTGTCACTGCTCATGAGTGGAGGTCCCAAAATTCCTATGTTGAAAATCTGGTGTAAAAAATCCCCAAACTAATTACATTACGAGTGTAAGTTGCACAGTTTCTATGCATGCTCGTGACTTAGCCCGTTTTTTATATTTTTACTCCAGATTTTCAACATTGCCATTTTTTACACCTCCTCATGAAAAATACAGCTGTAATTTTTTCACATCCTGTTCGAAATGTGTTTTCGCACCTGTGGCGCCAAATGGTGCAGTCGCTGTGCAAAATCACCTTTTGGCTAACAAACTGATAGTGTCACTGTTCATGCGGTGGGGTCACAAAAAGCCCATGTTGAAAACTTGGAGTAAAAATACCAAGACAAAAGAAGGCGTTATGGTTTCCTGACCATAACGCCTACCCGAGGACGACAGGCGTCAGGGGTATGACTTGGGATTATTGACAGCAATGCTCATGCCATTCCACCTCACCCTGCAGCCAGAAGATAGGCACTGAGGTGTGCCTTGGACCCTTTGGCCCCAGAGTTCACACCATTCTCCTATACTGCACCCATTTCAGCATATTTCCTTATGGAATGAGATGAATAAAGCCCAAACACCCAAGGCACACCTCGACACTTGTCAGTGTCTGCAGGTAGGGTGAGGTGAAATGTCATGACTGTTATGGGCGACGACCCAAAGGCACACCCCAATGCCTGTCCATCTCTGCAGGGTGGGGGTGGAGTTGGTGTCAGTTCAATACTTCACTGCCATTCCTATACTGCATCTGTCTAACTCCTGCATGTCCACTGCTAATGCCAGCAAGCAAACATTCAGCATTGACAAATGCTTGTTAATAAACAGACTTGTGCATTCCTTAAAAAGCATGAAGTAAATTTTAGAACTAACAATACTGACAGCACAGTATCACCCTTGTGTACATTACTAAAGAAAAAAAAAATCACTTCTCGCTGAATCCACCTTGCAGTATTCTCAAACAATTACGCTACCTACATATATATTCTCCTGTTCTCTGCAAAGGTCTCAAAGTGTCTTGTATACCAATAAATTATGGAGAACTACCACACTGGAGTGATTTACATGCTCTGGAGAATTCATCCCGGCAATGAAAAGAACACTGTGCTGTGCTGCCTCTTTCCTCCCGGCTTCAAGCATTTGTTTATAGCTACATTGTATACAGAACGCTGTAAAGTTCCTTCTGTCCTACTTTCAGATAACAATGAACCACACCTGTATAACTCTGACAATGTTAAAAGAATTAAAATAAATCTCTATATTACCTCTAACTTTCGCGTTTGTAGTTAAGTGCTGTATTTGTCTTTGTCCTCCACACTAGCTACTTTTGTTCATCTGAGGACTTAGAAGCCACTTTTTTCATCTTAGGAGCAACACCAAAGCTACTGTTATTCTATATTATAATAACACCAAAAAGTAATAATGTACGGTACATAATGTAAGAAACACGCACACTATATATTCCGTGCCATCTGTATATACTGAAGAACATGTTTTTGTTCTACGTTACAAGCATCTAGTGCCATTAGTGTAAAGTTGTAATAATCAGAGCCCCATCTAGTGGTTCTGAGAGGAACTCTTGCCCACAGATGCCTACAACAAGGAATTTGAAGAAGAAATTCAGAGAAATTGTTTCAAATAGTGCCTTTCATGCATACTGTACACTACTTTACAAGCTGTGAACAGGTGCGACACCCACTAAAAATGCATACATTTGCCATGTACCATAACTATGGGTTTAGCAGTTCTCCACTGTATTTCTTGTTTAAAGAGCTGCTGATGCCTCAGAGAAAACTTTGAAAGACATAAAAATTAGATATAATTCAGTTTGTATTCCAAATATATTCCATAGATCCCCCCCATCTTTTATTACAGAGGAAATCTGCACGAATACATGCTCTTTATCTGTTAGAGTTCATCTGCCTCTACAACTTACTCCCCACTTCAAACGTCATAATCCTCTGTTGTGACATCACAGTCTGTTACCATGGAGTAACTGTGATTTCACAAGGGATGCATTATTACCTCATGTGAGGAGAAAGCAACAGGAATAGATGAACCTAACTTACTGAAAGGTGACCTCCACCAGCAGGACTGGTCTTCTATCTGTTCTGCCAGGACTGCTGACACAGCCCTAGAAATGTTTATCTGCACTCTTACGAATTGTCTGACCAGCAAGCTCCATTGAAAAAGTGTAAAATCAAAGGCCATAGCAACCTGTGGTTCTCTCCTGAACTCCTCAAGCAGTTGAGGACAAGAGATCACTTATGGCAGAGAGCACGGGCCTCCAGTAAACATCCGACTACTAGAAGTGCAAAAAAGCTCGTAATGAATGCACAAGAGCCATTCATTCAGCAAAAAATCAATATTATAAGGAAGTCCTTACTTACTCATGGAATGCTGACAGGGAATTTTGGGCTAACCTCCTAAAGAAATCTCTGGGAAGGACCAAACGTCAGCCCCCACTATGCTTAATATGAATGGTGTTCCCACTATTGAACCCAGTATCATAGCAAACACATTTATTCTAGCCGTCTCAGATCTTAGCAGAGTACTTCCACCAGATTTCTTTTACCATACTAACTCAACTCCTAATACTAGTTCCAAAGACCTGCCACCCTACCAACTCCGCTACATTTTAGAACCATCTCCACCAGAGAAGCAAGGAAATACCTACTAAAGGTTCTTGGGAAGTCTCGCTTTAGTAGAGAATCTCTTGATCTTAAATTTGTGGCTTTCACCTTAGATTACATACTGGCACCACTTACGCACATTCTCAATGCCTCACTCAGACTTGCTCAAGTCCCACAAGCGTGGAAAGTGACCTTAGTGACACCTGTCTTCAAGAGTGGGGAACGCGCAGCCCAGGGAAATTACAGACCCATCTCGATTCTACCGCCATTATCAAAAGCTCTGGAAAGAATAGTTGCAGACCAACTCGTGGAACATTTAGAAAAATACAATATGCAATGCCCAGAGCAGCATGGGTTTTGCAAAGGACACAGCACTAACACTGCTCTACTAGAGTTCACAGGGTATATCCACAGCTCCCTGGATTGTGGTGCACTGGTTTGGGCTGTGTATATTGACTTAATTAAAGTGTTCGATACAGTTCACCATGATGTACAGTACTGCTCGAACAGCTTGCATCCATTGGTCTATCTAAAGATACTGTTGCTTGGTTCAAAAGCTACCTCACAGACTGATCACAACAAGTCAAGATTAATAGCATCCTGTCAGACAGCAGACCCGTCCGATTTGGAGTTTCCCAGGGGTCCATACTTGGTCCCTTACTGTACAGCATTTTCCTCAACCAGCTCCCACAAGCCTGTCACTTGTCAAATTCTGCTGTACGCTGATGATGCACTCATATTCACAAGTGATCCAGAACCTATGGCACTTGAATGCAAGCTACAAGAAAGTTTTACTACAGTTGAAAGATGGTTCAGACAGCAAAAACTCATAATGAACTATTAAGAAAACAAAGACAATGTTGTTTTCTATTCCACAAAATAGGCACTGAACATACCCCCCTTACCATAACAAATGAGGCTGGTACCCCACTGGAGTTAGTCCAGCAGTTCAAATACCCGGGGATCACTTTAGACAGTACACTGTCATATGCTTCCCATATCGACTATACTGTCAAGGCGATCAATATCCGCATTGGTCTGTTACACAGGCATAAGCATAGCCTAACACCAGAGGCTCTGAATCTTGCAATACAAAGTTCAGTCGTATCGCTCATCAACTATGGAATAGTAATCTATGGTTCTGCAACAGACACAGCCCTTCACTGTATTTTAGTCGCATTAAATAAAGCCTGTCATCTTTCAACTGGCTCTGCAAGGCTAACTCACACCTGTGACTTGCATATACAGGTAAGTTGGCTCCAATTCTCAGGCACGCTAAGGTTATCATACCTGCCTGCTGGCAAAAAAAGTGAGTCTGGGACTGCTGCCACCTGGGGTACAGAAGCTCCTCACCCCTTTGAATGCAGCCGCCTCACCAGAAGCTCTGACAGTATGATCTTTAATACTCCACAATTTCGCACCTCTTTAGGTCAAAGGGCTTTTTGCCACTGTGCTCCTAAATGGCTTAACAGTTCACCACCTGACATCTCCTCTCTAACTACGTTAGGCCCCTTTAAACGTGACCTCAGGCATAATCTGGTTGCAAATGCCAGCTGTGACTGTTTTCGCTAGCTCCATGCTGTTGCCTATGACCTACTAACTAGCCTCCTGACCTTTTAGCCACTATTCGGCCCTCCATTCCATTTCCACTGAGGCCTGTTCTGGCTTGATATATTCACTACCCTGTCTGCTTACAAGATGTCTATTTTGGAAGTCATCCCCCACTCTCTTTTCTACTTCACCTCTATACAGAATGAGAGATATCCTCTTTCTCTCTCTCTCCCTCTCCCTCTCTCTCGCTCTTTTGAACTTTTCTGACATCTTTTAACACATATTGTGGAAATACTATCCTGTATATACAAGGTCCAGTGCCTAAAGTTATTTTTGTACATAGTTTGACCACATTATGTTTATTCCTTAAGTACTTCACTTTGTTAATTGTTTTCTATTTGCACAGTTTGTAACCTCTGACATGGAACCTGTGTAATGAGCTTGTTCTCAAAGGTATTAATCCGAGACTACAATAAATAAAGAAATAAAAACTTTTCAGGAGTAGAGATCCTGTTTTCATCCAAATGGCCTCATTAATAAATAATGGGGAGGAAAAATACAGAACTAATGTGAACTATAAATTGAACTGTATCTAAATATTATGGTTTGTTTAAGTTATCCTGAAGGGGTCAGTTGCTCTTTAATCTACTGTCACATGTTTGTGGATAGTGCAGCTGTGGAGCTAGAACTAGCAACAAAATTCTGAACATTATGGAGTCCGTAGATAGCCTCACAAGCAAGGCACTACATGTGTATGGACTAGAAATGTTGGTACCTACTACATACAATTCAAGCATCACCTAGTTCCAAGGTATTATTCTTAAGGAGTATATATGAATGTAACCCCCCTGCAAATGGGGGTTCCCAAAAGACTTCCAGGAGCTTGCTTGAATGCTCCAAGCCTGAATGGTGTTTGGCATTTAAGCCATTTATCTGTGAGTGCTTTTAGAGCCTCTAGTACTGTCTCTTTAAGAGCTGTCTGCTTGCAGACATAATTAGTTTGTATGGGGGACTGTGTGTTTCTTTGCTTGAGTACCACTCGAGCTGCTGCCAATTCACTCCATTTTTGCAGTCACTAGGAGTGCAAAGGGAACCTATCTGAAAGATGTAACTGTTTGCCAGAAATCATTTAGAGTAATAATGAAAATACAGTTTGTCTATCCTGCTTTTCTTTGCAGTCAGAACTGTGTTTGCCTAGTTCCCCATTCTAGTTTTGAATTGCTGAACTGGACCAATCAGTGTGGGTTAAGGTAGCTCTAAAATGGTGCCTTGGACGAATCAGAACTTGGACTCATAATCTGAGCCAGCCACAAGAGGATTGTATGGGCAGTGACTCTGGGAGATGTAGTTTGGACTTCGGTGCCTTTTTGGACCAACAGGGACAGTCTATTGTGAGTGACAGCCAATCCAGCCAAGAACTGGGAGGAACTCAAAGGAAGTGCCCGGTTTTGTCTGCTGGAGTTTCAGTTGAGCTCTGGCAGTGAAGAGGGAAGGAGCCCTGTGCTTTTTGGGTGTGCAGTTTTAGTCGGGAAACGTGTGTAAGGCCCCGAGTTCCGGTCTGCAGCTTGTGTAACTGCTTGTTATGACTGAATCACCGTCCTGAAGAGAATCAAAGGATATCTGAAGAGTAGAAACCAGGCTCACCCTGTAGAAGACTGGAGAAATTGCTGAATCGCTCGGTCTGTCAGAAACTGAATCTGCTGTGTGTTCTCCCGGGTATTGTGCAGTAATTGCGATCGGGATAGAGAAGCAGCCTGCCTGGTATAGTACTTTCTTTTTACCATATAAATGTGTGAGGAGGCTTGTGTAGCTCAAGTGAATCCTGCTGCCATTAAAGGACTTTTGCCTGTTACTGTTCACCATATAAATGTGTGAGGAGGCTTGTGTAGCTCAAGTGAATCCTGCTGCCATTAAAGGACTTTTGCCTGTTGCAGTTTGCCATATAAATGTGTGAGGAGTCTCGTGGAGCTCAAGAGTAGCCCTGCTGACATTGAAGGACCCTATCTTGTTTGGAGGTGGTGAGTAATAATTCAGGGTCGCTCCCTGTTGAATTGCCACATTGAATCCAAATGGAATTACTGTACTGCTGACTGTTTAACTAATTTTTCTTTTCTCTGTGTGAAAGGGCCCCTACCAGCTGCCACGGTTTGGACTAGCCACTAGGGCTTGGGTACCCAGGGACAGTAACTGGTAGGGATAGGCCTGTGCACAGAGCCATAGGTAGATGAGTAAAGTGATAAGCTAATTAACTTGATTCCTCCCTGTCCTTGTTATATCCCCCTAAATAAATCAGAGCTGCTTGTTTCAGCAAAGTTATACTGCCTGAGGTATTTGTCTATGTTAAAGTATTGTACTGTGATTGTTGCACTGTATCTTATTTTACAGGGGGTCCCAGTGCCTGAACCAGTCCTGGGGGTAAGTGTATACTGTGAAGGTAATTCTGATATATTGTGTGGGCCACTAGTGGGAAGAAAGGGGGGTTGCAGTGTCTCAGAGGGCTGTGACCAAGTTAGTTTAACTATTGCAAACCCTGACCTCTGGGTGGAGGCACCCGCCATCAGATCCAGGCCCCTCAACCTGTTAGTGGCAAATCAGGCAGGGGTAGTAGCCCCTGGGATAGCGCCATCTAGGGGTTACATCTTGGAGGCTCACCGCTGGGATTGTGTGTCCTCTAGTGGCCATATTTACGAACCACTGTTAAGAAAAAAATGGGTACCCCAACAGAAGTGGCTGTGCACCGGCTGGTGGAGTGGTGTACTGGGGAGGAGATCGACCCCCAAAATGCTATGCTTATCCTGGACATCCCCCTGGGTATCAATACGGACACTGTACAGGGAGTACTTTCCAAGGTGGAAGGTTTACAGAACCCTGTGGTGGTGGGTCGGCATGCTAATCTGCTCAACCACACTTTCCTGGCCCTAGTAGAGTTTAAGGATCCCATAGATAGCTCCAAAGTGCCACAGACCATTACCCCAGAGGGAGCCCTCACTGCTTGGAGAGTGATAACTAAGGACAGTAAAGACCGGGGGAATGAGCACCCACCACTATCTGAAACTTTTGAGAAGAAATTTGCTAAATGGTTGCTGGGGGAAGGGAAAACTGTGGAGGACTTGAAGAAACTATTCTTGCCACCTGGGGACGTTCCTCCCCCAACACCCTCTCCCGCTCCAGTACCCGTAATGGTGGCTGAACCAATGCAGACTCCTATTTCTGCACCTGCCATTAGTCACGACTCTTACCGAAGGTTGAGGATCTTCTCTGGCACCCTCCCACCCCCAAGGGAGGATGACTGGGAGACCTGGATAGACTATGTTGCCCCCCAAGTGCTAGAATGGCAATGCTCGGAAGCTGAAAAGTGAAAGAGGGTTAGTCAGAGCCTCCGAGGTCCTGCCCTGGCTACCATCCGTGCTAAACGGGCCAGTAACCCTGAAGTGACTGCACAGGCCTATCTTGAGGCCTTGGAGAATGTGTATGGGAGCCCAGATTCTGATGAGGACCTATGGTGGAGAGTAAGAAATGCACAACAGTACCAAGGGGAGTTGTTGTCTGTGTATATATCTCGGCTGGAAAAATTGTTGCAAGAATGCCTCAGAAAGGGTAGTTTGCCAGCGCTTGAACTGGACCGAACCAGGCTGGACAGGATCCTTAAGTCTGCCCCCTTCTCAGAACTGCTGTTGCTTCAGTTACGCCTGGCAAATCGACTGGAATCCCCACCCTCCTATGATGAGTTAATAAGAGAAATTCGAGGAGTTGAGAAAAGGCGACCTCGGGAGGGACCTGCACCAATAGCTGCGGCTACGACCCGAGTGACTGAGGGTGACCCATCAAGTGAAGTTCAGGGGCAGAGGCTGGCAGTCAATGAGTGCTCTGACAAGGAAAAAGATATGCCACAATGGGGCGAACTGTTGAGAGAGATCCGGGAATTCAAAAACAGTCCCTTTATGAAGGCCACGCCTGCAAGTACGGGCCCTGACCTATATCCGACTGCATCTGCTATGGGGGTGGGGGGTACCCACCCATGTATCTCCTGCTGATAACAGCTCCAAACTCAATTCCTTGACCATGGAAGTGGAGAAACTGACGAGATGTCTCCAAATGCTTATCACGCCGCAGACAGAGATGGCACCAAGGTTTCCAGTTAGTAGTACCCCCGCCCTGGCTCCCAGTGTGGCGCCTCGGCCAGCTCAAACTCCAGAAAGTATGTTTTGCTATAATTGTGGGAAGGATGGGCACATGAAGAGGGAATGCCGGTCCCCAAAAGACACTGACAAAGTTGCATATAGGCTACAAGGAGAGCTTCGGAGAACAAATCAGTGGTTAAGAGGTGCACAAAATGATCCCAGTGAGGGCACCAAAAATGCTAACTCACGTCTTTTTGTGGCAAGGTCAGTTGCCCAGGCCCCCACTACCGCCTCTCCAGACTGGTCCAGAATAGTGGGTCCCTCCATGGAGACCACTGTAAAGGTGAATGGAGTGTCTACAAGAGCTGTATTAGACAGTGGCTCCCAAGTGACAATTATGTTCCAGGATTGGTATCAGAAGCATTTGTCAGACGTACCCTTACAACCATTAGAAGGACTGCATGTATGGGGGTTAAGTGAGAAGGCCTACCCTATTCGGGTATATCCGACTTTGCTGTCTTTCCCACCTCCGTGGCTGGAGTGACCGAACAAGTAGAGACCCTAGCCTTTAGTGTGCCCCCGCTGGACTCCTGATTGTGAGACTGCTTTTCATGAGATCATATATCAACTTACCCATGCTCCAGTGCTGGCCTATGCTGATCCAAGAAAACCTTACGTCCTGCACACTGATGCTAGCTTGCAAGGGTTGGGGGCTTGTTGTACCAAGAGCACGAGAATGGCCTGAGACCAGTGGCCTTTGCCAGTAGAAGCCTGACCCCATCCGAAAAGAACTATCCTGTACATAAGTTAGAGTTCCTAGCTTTGAAGTGGGCTATTGTTGACCAATTCCATGAGTACTTGTATGGGGCTAAAATACTAGTAAAACTGACAATAATCCTTTGACCTATGTGCAGAGACCTCAGCTAAGTTGGATGCCACTGGCCATAGGTGGCTTAGTGCATTATCTACATATGACTATGCTCTCGAATACCGAGCAGGTCTGAACCACATAGATGCTGATGCTCTCTCCCGGAGGCCTGTTCCCCAGAATGACTGGGTCAGATTGGCAGAACCTGACATTCGGGCACTCTGCCGGAAGTTTGACAGGAAGGAACAAATGTCCACGGACACGGACTGCATGGTGGATTGCTTGGGACCCTCTGAGAATTGCATACCTGCTGCTTATTGCCACTTTTCTGCAATAGACATTGGTGCACTGCCTCAGCTGGACAATGACAGTATTCAGCGGGCTCAATCCCGCCGATCCCATGATCAAAGCAGCTTTAGAAGCCTCTATGCAGGAAAAGATGTGTCCAAATTCGCTCCACTGATTTGAGAACTGCACTGTTATACAAAGAAGGTCCTAAGTTGAAACTGATCAATAAACTGTTATACAGAGAAACAGCAGACAGAGGGGGACAAGTAGACAAACAACAACTAGTGCTGCCCACTGCCTTCGAGACTCAGTACTGATGTCCTTGCACAACCACATAGGGCACCTTGGTATAGACAGAACACTTGACTTGGTGAGATCCAGATTCTATTGGCCTAAGATGGGGGCTGATGTGGAGCAACACATTCAAACTTGTAGTCGCTGCTTACAGAGAAAGCTTTGCCCAGAGGGCTGCCCCCTTGTTAACATCACCACCAGTGCACCCATGGAGCTGGTCTGTATTGATTTTCTGAGTCTGGAGTCAGATCAAAGAAATATCAGTAATGTGCTGGTGGTCACTGACCATTTCACAAGATATGCCCAAGCTTTCCCCACCAAAGACCAGAAAGCATCCACTGTGGCCAAAGTACTTGTAGAAAATTTTTTTGTTTACTATGGGGCTCCACAAAGAATCCATTCGGATCAAGGGAGAGACTTTGAGAGTCGTCTGATCAAAGAGATGCTTTCTCTGTGGGGAATGCGAAAGTCCAGAACCACTCCTTACCACCCCAAGGGGGACCCACAGCCTGAACGTTTCAACCGCACTTTGCTAGATATGCTAGGCACCCTGCACCCAAAGGACAAGCCTAGATGGAGCCAACAAATTAGCACCCTGGTACATGCTTATAACTGCACCAAAAGTGATGCCACTGGGTTCTCCCCTACCGCCTGATGTTTGAAGAGAAGCTCGACTACCGTAGATGTGTGTTTTGGGGTCTCTCCTGATGGGGTTCAAGCTGACAACTATTTACAGTATGTGCAAAAGTTAAAGGCCCAGCTAACTCATGCACTAACTGGCTCAAACCATGGCTGCCAAAAGAAATCTGGCCAACAAAGAAAGGTATGATAAAAAGGTGAAAGCACAGGAACTCCAGGAGGAGATCGGTTTTGCTAAGAAATCTGGGACTGCATGGCAAACACAAGATTGCTGACAGATGGCACCATCTCCCTCACATTGTAGTGGCAAACTAGATGATCTGCCAGTGTACAAAGTAAGGCCTGAGAATAATTCAAAAGATGTAAAACAATGCATAGAAATCATTTACTGCCCATTGGACAAATCTTGATTGAGTCTGAGCCCCAGAAGATGCCCCTCTGGACCAGTGACTAGAGCTGCTGCTAAGAAAAGATCAAGAAAGTCTGCACCTACAGAAGCAGAGTTAAAGTGTTCCCTCCACAAGTCCCAGTTGAGCATGACTGTCAGTCCATATCAGAAGAAAGTGAGAGTGACTTTGAATACTATCCTTCTTACGAACTGAGTCAATTGTTTGGGGCAATCCTCTAGTCAATACTGGAGATGAAGCTGGGCCTTCTGGACTGCCTAAGCCCCAACCTTGTCCCTGGAGCCAATGCTCCCAGAAAGTGAAGTGCAAAGCATCAGATCAGATGAAATGGAATCATTGTGCATGGTTGAACTGTTTGAGCTTTCAGGGAGAAAATGATGGATTAGGGCAGACTGGTGATACACCAGAACAAGAAGAGTATTTTGAGTGCCCTGACAGTCCACTGCCAGTGTCCGAAAGCTCCATGCAAGCCAAATGTTGTGGACTCAGAAACTGTAACTCCTGGAGCTGAAAGTGCCCCAAGTTCTAGCCTCTCTACCCCCATGGAGACTCCCCTGACAAGTGAGGACAATGCTGAAAATGAGGTTCAGAGTGCAGAGACTGTAACAGTTCCCCCTAGAAAGACTGGTCGAGCAGTAAAGCATGTGGTGCACCTCAGTTATGATTCCCTTGGGAGGCCTGTGGACTTGCCTCTCAATGTTGTCCATAAAGGAGTGTATGTGTCCCCAAGCTCATTGCCCAAACTGAGCGTCAGTGCTAACTCCAAGTTACTTGTGTTGCCCTCTAAGTATGGTGCCCTTGCCCCGTCCATCCCCAAGGTAACTGATAGGGAAGGGCCCCCTCTCTTCAGGTTTCATGTACAAGAGGTAATAACTTGAGTTATGGTACAATGTGTGTGTAATACTGTAAAGAGTGACGCACTGCAATGTTTCAGAAATGTGTTCTTGGTAAAATGATATATTGACTGATGATTACATGTGTGAGCCTAATGCAAATGTATATGGTTGCAGTTGAAACTTATAGGTACTTGCTTGGCGTGACGTCAAGCTTTCCCAGGCCAGGAAGGGTGTAACCCCCCTGCAAATGGGGGTTCCCAAAAGACTTCCAGGAGCTTGCTTGAATGCTCCAAGCCTGAATGGTGTTTGGCGTTTAAGCCATTTATCTGTGAGTGTTTTTAGAGCCTCTGGTACTGTCTCTTTAAGAGCTGTCTGCTTGCAGACATAATTAGTTTGTATGGGGGGACTGTGTGTTTCTTTGCTTGAGTACCACTTGAGCTGCTGCCAATTCACTCCATTTCTGCAGTCACTAGGAGTGCAAAGGGAACCTACCTGAAAGATGTAACTGTTTGCCAGAAATCATTTAGAGTAATAATGAAAATACAGTTTGTCTAACCTGCTTTTCTTTGCAGTCAGAACTGTGTTTGCCTAGTTCCCCATTCTAGTTTTGAACTGCTGAACTGGACCAATCAGTGTGGGTTAAGGTAGCTCTAAAATGGTGCCTTGGACGAATCAGAACTTGGACTCGTAATCTGAGCCAGCCACAAGAGGATAGTATGGGCAGTGACTCTGGGAGATGTAGTTTGGACTTCGGCGCCTTTTTGGACCAACAGGGACAGTCTATTGTGAGTGACAGCCAATCCAGCCATGAACTGGGAGGAACTCAAAGGAAGTGCCCGGTTTTGTCTGCTGGAGTTTCAGTTGAGCTCTGGCAGTGAAGAGGGAAGGAGCCCTGTGCTTTTTGGTGTGTAGTTTAGTTGGGAAGCGTGTAGCAGGCCCGAGTTCGGTCTGCAGCTTGTGTAACTGCTTGTTAGGACTGAATCAGTCCTGTGAAGAGAATCAAAGGATATATGAAGAGTAGAAACCAGGCTCACCCTGTAGAAGACTGGAGAAATTGCTGAATTGCGCTCAGTCTGTCAGGAACTGAATCTGCTGTGTGTTCTCCCGGGTATTGTGAAGTAATTACGATTGGGATAGAGAAGCAGCCTGCCTGGTATAGTACTTTCTTTTTACCATATAAATGTGTGAGGAGGCTTGTATAGCTCAAGTGAATCCTGCTGCCATTAAAGGACTTTTGCCTGTTACTGTTCACCATATAAATGTGTGAGGAGGCTTGTGTAGCTCAAGTGAATCCTGCCATTAAAGGACTTTTGCCTGTTGCAGTTTGCCATATAAATGTGAGGAGTCTCGTGGAGCTCAAGAGTAGCCCTGCTGACATTGAAGGACCCTATCTTGTTTGGAGGTGGTGAGTAATAATTCAGGGTCGCTCCTGTTGAATTGCCGCGATTGAATCCAAATGGAATTACTGTACTGCTGACTGTTTAACTAATTTTTCTTTTCTCTGTGTGAAAGGGCCCCTACCAGCTGCCACGGTTTGGACTAGCCACTGGGCTTGGGTACCCAGGAACAGTAACTGGTAGGGAGGATAGGCCTGTGCACAGAGCCATAGGTAGATGAGTAAAGTGATAAGCTAATTAACCTGATTCCCCTGTCCTTGTTATATCCCTAAATAAATCAGAGCTGCTTGTTTCAGCAAAGTTATACTGCCTGAGGTATTTGTCTATGTTAAAGTATTGTACTGTGATTGTTGCACTGTATCTTATTTTACAGGGGTCCCAGTGCCTGAACCAGTCCTGGGGGTAAGTGTATACTGTGAAGGTAATTTCTGATATATTGTGTGGGCCACTAGTGGGAAGAAAGGGGGGTTGCAGTGTCCCAGAGGGCTGTGACCAAGTTAGTTTAACTATTGCAAACCCTGACCTCTGGGTGGAGGCACCCGCCATCGGATCCAGGCCCCTCAACCTGTTAGTGGCAAATCAGGCAGGGGTAGTAGCCCCTGGGATAGCGCCATCTAGGGGTTACATGAATAAACCATATAATTAGTGTCAGTGGCTCAGCAGGTACCACACTGTCCTCTGAGGCCGGGAGATTAGAAGGCTGTGGGTTCTATCCCCACACCAGGCACTTGGGTTAAATCCCAATACTGCCACTGTAGTGCAGCATGAGGGGGATGCTGCACTCCTGAGGTGCTGTTTCTCGGATGAGATGTAAAACCGAGGTCCTATGTGCCTGTTCTGGTGGTAGTTCAGGTGGATGTTAAAGATCCCATGGCACTTCTCGAAAAGAGTAGGGGCATTTTTTATTTAAAACAAAAAGTAACAAAAAGAAAACAAATCATAAATAAACAGTATTTCATCATACAAAGACATAATAACAAAAAGAGCAAAAAAAACAAATCCGTGGTTTCACATACAGAGAAATAAAATATTGAAACCAGGGGTAGGACTAATGTCATACCGTAACTACAGACATACACAAATTTCACTATACCAGATTCCCCCTTCCCTACTTTACTAAGGAATAGGGGAAATCTGTTTCCCCACCTTGCTCTCCCATCAGTACAAAAAGTGGCACAATATATCATAACATAAAGTAAAAAAAAAAGAAAGTTACAAATTTTGTATTACATCATACGAAACATAAAAAATAATAAAGATAAACTAAGCAGTTAGTCAGACAACAGCTCATAGGAAAAAAAATACAGTAAATTAGATGAAAACACCTGCAGCCCTCCCTGAACCAAAGGAAAAGGGGAGCCATTCATAATCTCAGGTACTGTTATTAGTTGTACAATATCTGAGAAATGTTGAAAAACAGAAACAAACCCCAGTAAACAATACAATTATATGCATAACGCACAATCAGAAGAACATCACACCAAGGCACTTGCCATGATGTTTGGGCTGGAGGCCCCCTAGATTGGCCATGTCTTATCCTTGGAGAACCACCCCAGAACCTGGCTGGAGCTGACTCATTATATCTGTGGACCCTCCTTCTGGCAGCAGCCCATAAGGCCATTACCAAACTGTGGTTGAAGCCCGACACTCTACCTTGGTCAATTGGACACTATTAGTCCAAGGAATTGCAGAGATGGAGGAGCTGACATATAAAATAAATGACAGAACTTCGGCTTATGTCCGGAGATGGGCCAGATGGGAGCTCTGGAGGGAAGCAAATGCTGTTTGACAATACTCCAGCTACTGTTGAGGCCTCCCCCCCGTCCGGTAGTGGGGGGATGAATGGGAAGCGAGGGTTCCCTCCCTTGCTCATTAATTTGGACTCCATATGAACTATGGCTCTTGTATGGCGGCTTGCCTGTGGGAGGTTCTCCTCGAGGTGGAGATATGAAGGGTAGAAGGATGCCCCTAAAGATATCAGACGGGGACCACCGATATACTCTGCTCACTTTCTTTTTCTTCTTATTATTAAATTGAATGATTAAATGGAAAAGTATTGAAATGAGGGAAAATACTGTCTGTATATGATGATCTATACTAACCTTGTGTAGAAAAGTGCAAATTGTCTGACCTGCCTGTATCAATTGTACCTGCTGGTTGTTAATAAACTTGAATTTAAAAAAAAAAGAACATCACAAAAAAGGACCCCTATGGGTACACCCCCACACATGCAGAATAAATTTCAGTTCACAGTTTCTTGGCTGAGAAAGCATACAAAATCCAGGCCAGAACCCAACACCTCATGTGACCTGAGGATACCATGTAGGGAGGAAGGACCCATGGAACCTATGGAGGTTATAAATCAGGGGCTTGGAATGTAGCCGTCACATGACCAGAAAAACAGGCGTGGATACCTAAAGGGGGGGAAAAAAAAAGACCAAGAACCAAGGGGGCCCCTTACCAATCGGCAGGTCTGGGGGCATCACTGGCAGGTGGGGAGGGCTAAGCAGGGAGAAGAGGTACTAGAAGTGGAAATCACAGCAGAGAGAGTGAGGAAGTCCTCAGCTCCCTTAAGGCGGAGAAAGCACGGGGCGGATAAATTACATCCTAGAGTGCTGAAGGAACTTGCAGATGTCCTGGCGAAACCCCTGGCAGAGCTTTTCACCATCTCTCTGAGGACAGGGTGGGTGCCCCAAGACTGGAAGGTGGCGCATGTAGTGCCTATCCACAAGGGGGGATCAAGGGAGGCGGCAGGGAACTACAGGCCTGTCAGCCTGACATCAGTGGTGGGCAAGGTGATGGAGGGCATTGTCAAGGAGAGGCTAGGGGGGGACCTGGATAAGTCAGGGTGCCTGGACGATAGACAGCATGGATTCATCCCGGGGAAATCGTGTCAGACAAACCTGGTGGAGTTCTATGACTGGGTGACAAGTGCCTTGGACCTGGGTAGACCAGTGGATGTCCTCTTTCTAGACTTCAGCAAGGCATTTGACTCTGTTCCTCACGTGGGCCTGATGGATAAACTAGGAGAAATGGGGGTGGGAAACCAGATGATCCGATGGATAGGCAATTGGCTCCAGGACCGGACCCAGAGGGTCGTAGTTGGTGGGACAGTCTCTTCCCCAAGGAGGGTCATTAGTGGGGTCCCACAGGGATCAGTCCTTGGGCCCCTTCTGTTCAACGCCTACGTATCTGACATAAGGACAGGAATCAGGAATGAGATGAGTCTCTTTGCAGATGACTTGAAACTGGGGGCGGTGGTGGATGGGGAGGAGGGGAGGCGCCCTGCAGGGGACCTGGAGGCTCTGGAAAGATGGTCTAGAAAGTGGAAGCTGAGGTTTAATGCAGAGAAATGCAAGGTACTCCACCCAGGCCAGGAAACCCAGGCCAAGTGTACACCCTGGGAAATACTACAAGTCTCAATGGCTAAGAGGGACCTGGGGTGGTGGTGGATGTCAGATGAACAACTCTGAGACTTGTAGGAGGGCAGCAGCCAAGGCCAACAGGATGCTGGGATGCATCGCTAGGGGATCACCTCCAGAAGGAAGTGATACTCCTCTGTATAACTGCTTGGTGGCGCCGCACCTGGAGTACTGCGTGCAGTTTTGGAGGCCGCACTTAAAGAGGGACATTAACCTCCTGGAGAGGGTCCAGAGGAGGGCAACCAAAATGATTTGGGGCTTGGGGACAGGACCTATGAGGAGAGCTCGAAGAGCTAAATATGTACACTTTGGAAGAGAGAGGGACCGGGGGACATGATAGGAGTCTTCAGGTACATGAACAGGGTAAATAGGGGAGGAACAGTGAGGGTGCTTGAAGGAAGGAGGAGGGGCCACTAGGGGCATGGGTGGAAGCTGGAGGGGAAGATTCAGGGAGAAAGGAGGAGGTGCTACTTCACTGAGAGGGTGGTAGAGCCATGGAATGCACTACCTAGGGGGCTGGTGGAGGCAGAGACAATGGAGGGTTCAAGAGGGTGGGACAGGTACAGGGGAAGGGTTCAGGAAGCAAAATCCAATGCAGCAAGAATATCCGGAAATGGGAAGGGAGAAGCCAGAGAAGGCGAGGGGGACAGCAAGGTCAGCACCCAGGGTGGGGGCTGACCAAACGAGCAGACACGAAAGACCATTAGGCCTATTCTGCTGGCATTTTAGTATGTTAGTATGTAACCAATGGGAGTTTCATAAACAACATAGTAAGCAAAACATTCAATGGTCACGACAGCCAAAAAAACAGTTCCCACATATCTTGCCACATTTTCAACGTAACCTTACCTACATCTGACTGTTTAATACCTAGTAAATCATTCTGTAACAAAATAAAATTCTATAAACTTTGAATGCTGCTGTTGTAATATGAATTTGCAGCGGACCTGCCAAATCCAATATAGAACATAACCCATCAAGATCCGCAGACTACCTAGGTCAAAATGGTTCCAATAAGGGGGAAAAAACACGAAATAAACAATCAAGGGACATAATACCAAACACCTGCATCTGCCATCAAGTTGCTAAGACTTTCCAGAAGTCAAGGATGAACGGACAGTGAAAATATAAATGGTAAAGTGTTTCAAACTGGAGTGAACAAGGAGGCCTGGGACAATAACAGTCCACAACCTGCTTGTGCGTATGATTACTCCTTACATTTATCTTGCAGTGGGTACCCAACCACACAATGTCCCGGTATTTCAGGGGGAGACGAGGCTCACAGAGGGCATCTATAATTGCCCGCTGAACCTGTGTACTATATATCGTAAAAGGCAACGCAGAAAAATAGGTTGAAACAACATAATCATAAAGAGTCCATCATCTCATGCTCAACAAATGCTGAACCGTGAGACCTCTGCATTTAATATAATCAAAACATAAAGACCAATCTGGTGGTAATCTATAGTGACGTTTATTTTTATGAATAAAGGCATTCCCCTGCTATTCTAAAAGAACGGCTCATACTGACGTCATTGACCATGCTTTCCACTGTATGTCCGCATCCCTCAAGAGAGGCAATAAAGCTGTATAAAACAAAATAGACCAAAAAAAAAACTAAAGGGTTTATCATACTCCCCCCCCCACCACATTTTCTAGGCAAGTAAGTAACCATCCTGCTAATAGGATTAAGCCGTCTGCCCCATAACCATTTAAAAAAACAAGAATATAACGTAGTTTCTCTGGATTGTGGAATGGGGTAAATATAGCTTAAAATTAAAAAAAACAGGAATCAGAAATGTCTTAAATAGGTAAACACGTTTGTCCTTACTCATTGACCATTTGTTTCAATTAGAAACCAATACCTGGCCTTTAGCAAGCTGCGAATCCCAATTAAAGACCTGCATATCCCCAGAGCCCAAAAAAACACCCACAATTTTACAGGGCTGGGTAGAAACTGGAATAGGACCTAACCATGTGGGAGACAGCACTCCAACCTGTGGGGAATGTGGACAAAAAGGAACACAGACACAGTTCTTCGCATTCACATGAGCCCCAACTATATGTGACTAAGTCCAAACTAGTAGGAAGGCACGAATGCCAGACGCAGCACCTTGAACTGTGAAAATTATATAATCTGCATATGAAACAGACAAGGGACCTATTTAAAATCCTGACAATAGGATTCACACAGAGGACATAAAAGAGAGGACTAAGGGAGCAGCCTTGCTGTACCCCTACCACAACTTTTACCTGTCGATCCAAACATTTATTATCATAAGGCTAGATAAAAGTCCCTCGGTAACAGAGGCGGATCCAGTTAATAAAGGGTTGGGGAAACCCATAAAGATCTAAACAAAGCCATAAATAGTCATGCTGAATCCTGTCAAAAGCTTTTTGACTGATCCAGACTGACCAAAACCCCCTTTGAATTTGATAATACCCCTTGTTGCATTATTTCTTCAGAAAGCAACAATGCGTCTGAAATTCTACGACCAGGTACAGAACAGTACTGGGAGGCATGAATAATGTCCCCCCAGTACCCCTGATAATCCACTGCTTAAAAACTTGGCCAAAATTTTGAAATCCACATTTAGAAGTGTAATTTGCTGCCAATTTTATAAATCCATTCTGTACCCTTTTTTAAACAAATAACAGACCGTCATACATCTGGTTAGCCAAAAAAAGGGAATCCAAAAAAACTATGAAATACCATTAGGAGTTCATTCGGAATCAGTTTAAACAAAACCTGATACAGCTCCCCAGGAAGCCCATCTGAGCCAGGAGCAACTTTTTTCTGAAGGCCTGAGATGACTGTATCAAGCTCTGCCAGAGACACTGCAGATATCAATGATGCTTGCAGTGAATCTGATAACCTCGGAACATCCGCCATATCCATTAGCAGATGCACTGCCGCGTGGTCTAAATTTAAAGGGATATTTTGGTTCTCCAAAAAGTGTTCCATCTCAGTCAAAGTAGAGTGGTTCTCCATCAATTCAACATTTTGAGCAGTTATCAATGATGTAATCCTACTTCTACGTAATCTTGCACCACAGTCATCTAATGACTTGGTCTGGGATCTCCGTCCTTGTGTACTAAACCTTTGCTCTAATTCCAGGGTTTTACGTTTATTACACTGAAAGGACAAAAAGTCACGCATAGCATCAGCCAATGCTGCTGACACATCGGACCCTGAGTCCGTCTGTCTGCACAATAAGCCCAGGTAAACAGATCTAAGACGGGAATAGTCCGCTTCCTCAGTACTACTTCTTTGTAAGGAATGGGACTGAAAAAAGGTGGTGAGAATTCTCTTAGTATCAGACCACCAAGAAATACCTGAATCATAATGGAAAAGCACAGATTTCCTATCAGTCAAGATCACCTGCAAATCCTGGAGTATTACAGGATCAGCAAGCAAACCACTATTAAGACGTCAAACCCCTTTCCCGTTGGCCCTGGGTGGGGAGGAAGAAATGTAAAGGCCAATCAAGGCATGGTTTGAGGATGCAAAGGGGACCATTTCAGTTTGAAATAGGGGAAGGGTTAGGGAAGTGAACCAATAATCGATACAAGTTCACAATGAACCCTTAAAAAAGGTATGAGGGGAGTGTTTACAAAAAAAAGCCTGCGTATCTATCAGGGAAGCAGATCGAATCATATGTCTAAGAGACTGGGCATTACAGTAAACCTTGGAGCCAGAGAGGTTTTATTTCAATAAACTAATATTGAAATCCCTCCCCCAACAACACAGGGCATCTGGTATTAAGATATGGGTGCAACTGTTGTAATAATTCCACCCTTTGAGCCTTAGTCTGCCGAAAATAAACATTAATTAATCTATATGACTGGCCCTCAAAGCCAATATCCAATAATAGAACCCTCCCGGGGCAAATATGCACAAATTTATGCACCTGGACATGGGAGGATGCAAAACAAATACCAAAACCACTAGACAAAGGCTCACCTATAGACCAATACGAGTCACCCAGGACCCAATCCCGCTGCACAACAGAGATATCCCTAAGAGAATGCAGTCTAGTATCCTGGAGAAAGAAAACATCATAATTACATTCTTGCAACAGACAAAAGATGGTTAAACATTTGAAATCAGATTTGATACTATTGACATTGAGACTAGCAATTCGAAAAGGACCATGAGAATCAAGAGGGAGACACAGTAGCTTTCTTCTGACTGGATCTAGTGACCGTTATCACTTTAGGAGGTTTCTCCTTTGTGGATGAAAAATGTGTGTGTGTGTGTGTGTGGGGGGGCACCAGCTCAGGAACAGGTAGACCTGAATCATTCAAGTCCGCCTCATCCATCTGATCACCCCAAGTCTGAAAAGCATGAAATTGGTTTAATAATAAAATATCTTCAGCAACAGAGACATCCAGAGAACCCACTGGGAGGGGTGCTGGCTGAGTAGAAGGGTTCAAACCTCATTCAGGGACTTGTAAAGAATCAGGCCCAGGAGATACAGTACTGAAAGGGTGGGGTAATACCACTGGCAACAGCTCCGTAGGAAGCTGGGACCCTGGTGGCACCAGTGTGGATCTAAAGCTTCAGCTACAGTGATAGAATTTGCTGAAGGGTGGGGATCAGAATCATCCGACTGTGGGTGCGGAGATGAGCTAGGAAATGGTGGGGGAGGAGACCCTGCAACACGGAAAGGTTTCTTGGCTGTACGCAAGTGGAAATTCTGCTCAGTATCATCTGCAGAATTATGGGCAGCCCAAGGACAAGAGCCGAAATCATGCTCATCGTCACCACACAAGTTACAAATCAAAGGGACAGTGCAAAACCGGTCAGAATGGCCGACCCCCACCCCCACACTGGAAACACTTCATAGCAGTACAATCGGTATTAAGGTGTGACAAAGACCCACATCTATAACAGCTTTTAGGCTGACCCTGGTAAAAGAGGATATCCCTGTTTCGATCAAGAAAAAAGCAGTTTGGTAAATGACATGTCCCAATCTCAGTTTGCTTCAGCTTGACTTGAAAGGTCCAGCCCCCAGTTCAGAACCCATTTTCGTACATAATGGGAATAGGATTCCCCTGGATGTCACGTCATTTCTCTAACCAGAAGATAATGTTGTTGCCGCTAACCCCCTCATTCTGAAATAGGATGGTGACATTTTTAATAGAGGGTTTCGTAATAGGAATGGCTATGTAATCCTGCCGTAATGGGGTATTCCTGACTTCAGCATAAAGTTTCCAAAATTTGTCAAGTAAAGAACTAGTGCAACAACTGATATCAAAATTGAAATCACCAGGTGTATGTATAAAGGCACAGATTTCTGCTAGGGTAAACCGGAGGGAATCTCTAATTAATGCCTTTCCCACAAAAAGACAGTCAGGTAAGGACTCCCTGCCCCCCTTAAACCACAGACGAGCCACAAAGTGTCGCTTTGCAGCCTCTATTGGCTTTTTAAAGAGGCTTGCATAGCTAACCTTGGGGGGGGGGAAGGAAGAATCAGGAAAGGATTTATCGACAGATATATCTGCCACCTCCGCAGAGCCAGAATTGTCAGTCTCAGTTATACTATGTTGCCCACCAGGCGTTGGGGGCATAAACTCACCAATAGCAGAATCTTCAGCCCCATCTGGCTCCATCAGAGAGACGGTCGGGGAGTCAGTAGCAAACGGCTCCAACAACTCTGGGGTCACAACTTCCATGGGCCCAGGTTCTATAGCAGGCAGCAAAAAAGTAGACTGCTTCTGCAAAAGTGTAGCGTGAAATGCAATCTCAGTACCCAAAACTCCTAGGCCCTGTATTAGGGAAGACCCAGCCATATCGTCCTGCAAACTATCTGGAGGCGAACCTGGAAGTGGAATAGCAGGATTGGGAACCCAACGATTATTTAGAAAAATCCATCCCGCTTGTTGCAGGGAGGTCTCTGGAGTCCATTCCGAATCTGCAGGGAGATCTTCTGGTAGTACAGGTGAAACTGGGGAAATAACAGAAACAACTTCAGTAGCAGGAGAAGCCTCACGTAGAGAGGTAAAATGCAATATTTTCCCTGCCAAAGGCTGCGGACTAACCCGTATTAGTTTCCAATTCTTCTCCGCCTCCAATCTTGAGTTAGACTCCACAAAATCTTGTTCAGCTTCTTGAATCATAGAAAATAGCTGTTTCTTTTTTCGGCGTAGTCTGAGCTCTAGCAGTGCTTCCTCTGAACAAGTTGATTCCATCGGTTGCTCTAATAAATCATCCAACCCTTCCTGCACCACAGCAGTAGAAGGGGTATCGATCTTTACCAAATTCACCAGTACAGCTGCACAATCCTGCGATGTGGAATGCTCCATAACAGCACGACCATCCACTCCGGTATCCTGAGTGGAAATGACCGCAGCCATGACTTGCAACGTGGCCTCAGCGCCCCCTACCACAAGAGTTGGGGTAAGTTTTTTGAACATAAAATCAGAATACATCCAAAAAGACATTATGACACAAAAACAAAGAACAAAATCCATTTTGAGAAACATAGAACAATCTAAATTAAAGTAACTAACTAACAATCCTCATTACTGTTCATGTAACTGCAGCATCTGTATTTGTGATCCAGGGCATACTTTTCCATAATTCTCTAATGTCCAGATTTGAAAAATGGGCACATTCTGTAACATAGACCAACTGTAACTCTTTTACAATTTATTTCCTCAATTCAATATACGTACAGTCTTTTTGTTGTAGGGTGAACAGACATCAAGCCAGCCAAATGTTCCACTTGATTATAATGAAAAGTAATTGCAACATACTTAAGATTCCATTTACCCCAAGCCGTAGAAACATAACCATACATAATATTAACATAAGTAAGCTCCGCAATTAAAGGTTCATCCCATTGCTTAGTAAGATATACCCAAAAATCTTTAATAAAGGAACATTTGAAGAAAATATGTTCTATTGTTTCGACAGTATTGGTACACTGTAGTCTACTACATATTCTAGCTTGAATCTGTTTGTGTTTATGGTTGCTTTTTTACATTTATCTTCTCATGGCAAGATAGCCAATGAAAGTCCCATATGTGGACCAGAATTCTTGGATTTTTCAGCAGAGCTTTGCGAGAACTCCTATACTGGGAAGAGCACAAGTCAAAAGGTCCAGGGCATGCACAAATTGATGCCCATAAACTTTTATACAAATTCTTACGTGTGGAGGACAAAAGGATCTGTTGGGTGATAATGTTCCACTGTTTTAGCCTGAGAAAAGTTTCTTTAAGATACTGTAAGGTGTCCGGACCTTTCAATGTCTTGTTCTGTTCCCATTGGCGAAACCATGGTTTACAATTTTCATATAGCCAACTTTCCCATCCCTTTTGTGTATTGATCAATAATGGTCTTAAGTTGGCCATTAGGAAAATGCTGTTAAATAATAAAATGGGATTAATCATATCCAGCCCTCCATCTTTAACAAGTAAGTACAGGATATTTCTTTTAACGGAGTTAAGGTGACTGCCCCATACAACTTGAAAAAAATAAACTCATGATGGTGGTTTCTAACTTTTTACGAACTGGGAATACATAACTGAGGTATAGAAAAACAGGAATTAAAAAGCTTTTAATCAAAAATATTCTTTTCTTTTTGCCAGTTTTACTCTTGCTCCACTTATCATTTTAAGTCTTCCAACAGCTATTTTTTCTTCCAAATTTAAGATATCTATCCCGGGAGGGCCAAATTTAACCCCTAAAACTGATATTGGGTTTGTGGAGAGTTGAACAGGACCAATGGAATTTTCCTGTAAAGGGGAAATGCCTAATGTCAAAGCACTACATTTATCTATATTTAAAGCAGCCCCTGAAACTGTTCCAGAAGTGGAACATTCTGAAATAGCCACAAGGATAGAGGTGTTATCCGCCACCATAAGGCACATATCATCTGCATATGCCAGGGCCCTGGATGGCACTTGCATATGTGGCCCTACTATAGATCTAATGGACTAGGAGTCATTGATCTTCCGTAACAATGGGTCTATAAAAAAAGTATATAAATAGGGACTCATCGGACACCCCCTGCCAAACTCCTTGCCTAATAGGTACCATAGGTCCAAGTCTCCCATTTACTACTGGCACTATGGTTGCTGTCTTATAAAGAGATTTAATCCAGTCTACCATTTTGGGTGGTATGTGATAATGTAATAAGGTCTCCCATAAAAAAATTGTGACAGGATTGAAGGCTTTTCGTTGATCTAAAGACACTACATAACCAGAGCAAGTGTTAGAGTAGCCTTTCATAATAACCTCCCTCACTAGAATGAGGTGGTCTTGTATTTTCCACTGTGGGATAGCACAGACTTGTTTTGAAGAGATGACTGTTTCTGCCACCAAGAGCAGCCTGTTTGTTAGAATTTTAGATTAAAGTTTGCAGTCGGCAATTACAAGCTTTTATAGTTCAGTGTGTCAGCTTGAGACTGTCAGCTCACTTGCAAAGAAAGA
Source organism: Neoceratodus forsteri (assembly GCA_016271365.2). Taxonomy (NCBI): domain Eukaryota; kingdom Metazoa; phylum Chordata; order Ceratodontiformes; family Ceratodontidae; genus Neoceratodus; species Neoceratodus forsteri. The sequence goes on from CM028130.1 coordinate 430,411,945, forward strand.
AAAAGGAAGTGATTTATTTAAAAAAAAAGAAGAGACAGAGCTATATCACTTGGCGTACAGTCAAGTTCCTATCTGTTCTATTTTTTTTTTAAAGTGCAAGTCAGAGTAGCCGTAGTTAGGGAAGAAGATGGTTTCCAACTACAACAGGCACAGTGTCAGTGGCTCAGTAGGTAGCACACTCGCCTCTGAGGCTGGGAAATCAGAGGGCTGTGGGTTCAGTTCCCACATCTGGCACTTGGGTTAATATCCCAGTACTGACACTGTAGTACAGCATGAGAGGGGTGCTGTACTTCTGAGGTACCGTCTTTTGGATGAGACATTAAAACCGAGGTCCCATCTGCCTGGATTGGTAGTATTTCAGGTGGATGTTAAAGATCCCATGGCACTTACTGAAAAGAGTAGGGGAATTTTTTATTGGAGAAAGCTGCAAAAACAAAACAAGGGAAAATACAGAGAAACAAAACAGAAAAAACAACTCAAAATAATTACAACTATGCAAAGATATAAAACAGAATTCACCAGGACCCTACTAAACCAGAAAACCCAAAACGCCTACACCCATACCCCAATCTCAAAACAAACACTGTACACCAAAACTTCCTGGCACTGAACAAAAACAAAACCAAAAACAGACATCCTATTCAAAACCCCTCCTCCAATGCAAGATGGAAGGATTCCACCAGTTCATTTGATACCACAAGGGCACTACTGGTCTGGCAAAGCTTGTGAAAAGGGGAGGTTATTCCAACCTCTCCACCTGTCACATAATAAAGATCTAGGAAAACTACATCTTTCCTTAAGATAAACCTTTGAAATTTCTTGTTCTATTTTGCAAACCCAACAAGGATAGCTGTTTTTGTTGTAACACATACTGACATCTGGTTTGCCAAATGACCCATTTAATCAATGCCATAATTACACAAGTCGTACCAGAATGGAAACATCTCCAAAGATTACAGTCATATTGTCCATACACCAAAGTATTATAATTCATGACTCTTAAATGAGGGATATTCCAGGAACAGGCCAACAAAGACCATAAATCAATTATATAAGAGCATTTAAAAAAAAGATGTAACATCATTTCCACCTCTAAACCACAACCCTCCCTTAAACACGATCTGTCTTGAATGCATTTATGAAAATGACTGCCTGTGACATTAAGCCGAGAAAGGCAGCTAAGCCATACAGTGTCCCATACTTTAGGGAGAAGTCTGGCTTCCATCAACTTGGTGGAGGACAGCAGCAGGTACTACCGTGGCCAATAAAACCAGACAAGGTTCCTTAAAACAAATCACTTGTAACAATTTACGGTATTTCATTTTCCTAGTAGTATGTAAAAGGTCAAAGGTCGAGATATTCCAATTCTTCTATTTTTTACGTACTTCCAATAAGTAAGGAGAAAAGCCCTGTGGTATACCCCGAAATATCCCCCATTGTTGGGTGTCCCATTTTTGCCAGAAATAAAAGCATCTTATTTTCAATAAGGGCACTCAAGGCATAAGACGCCTCATTAAAATGGGAACAAAATTTGCATAAAGAAAGGTAGTAAAAAGAAAAATCACGGGATTAACCATATTCAACCCACCATCACATATAGGCCAGTAAGTGCAATTTCTTTTCATGGGGTTTAGCTGGCTGCCCCACAATAACCCGAAATGACACACTATACATTTTAACTTCTAATCTATTTGGTAGTGGATACACATAACTTATATTCAAAAGTAAAGGCAAAACAAAAATTTTAAACATATATACCCTCTTTTTCTTTGTCATGGGAAAGCCCTTCCATCTTGCAACCTTCTCCTCTGTTTGAGTTAACACAATTTCCCAACTAAAATGTGCCTGATCAGGAGCCCCAAACCAATGACCCTAAATTTTAATAGGTAACGGGGTTATACCAATGCCTCCTATAGAGTGAGGAACAGCATCTAAACGATGGAGCCCTACCACTTTACTTTTATTTCTATTAATCTGTGATCCAGAGATACTAGAAAAATAATCTACCACCCTCATTGCCTGTTCCCCAGATTCCTGATCTTTTACTAGTATATTAGTGTTATCTGCATAGGCAAAAGCAATTGGGAATGTCTCATCCCCAAGCCCCTAAAAGGTGAGATCCCTGGTACTAAATTCAGTCTTTGTAACAAAAGGTCCAAAGAAAAAACATAAAGAAGCGGACTCAGGGGACAACCTTGCCTGACACCTCGCCAGATCAGAACAGACTTCCCCAGCCTCCCATTTGCCAAGGGCCTTGAGGAGGCATATCTATAAATAATTTGAAGCCAATCTATGAACTTAACAGGGATACCAAAATGTAGTAGTACCTGAAACAAGTAAGCATGTGGGACCTCTTCAAAAGTTTTCACTTGGTCCAAGGAAATCAAATACCCTGACCCACTTGTGTCATCAAAAGCTTCCCTCAGAAGTTTGGTAATGTCTTCCATTCTCCAATGAGGGATGGCACAAGTCTGTCTGGATGAAATTATATCCTGAGCTACCCAGGATAAATGCTTGCACAATATTTTACACAGGATTTTCCAATCCACATTCAGCAAGCTAATCGGCCTCCAGTTTCTAAGATCCGATTTGTCACCTTTTTATAAAGAAAAGTCAAGATACTGTCTGCCAAAGCCATGGGGAAAGGAACCAAACCTGATAAGATATCATAATACACAGTTACCAAATAGGGGCATAAAAGGCCTACAGCTTTTTTATAAAATTCCTCGGGTAGTCCATCTGGGCCAGGGGAAGATCCAGATGATAGACCACCAATAACCTCCTCAACTTCTTTTTGTGAGATGGGAGAGGTCAGTTGAGAGTTATCTGCCTCCAAAAGAGCAGGTATCTGCAATATGCTAAGGAAATCCTCTATCCCAGCTAAAGAGGGAGAGTTATCACAAAAAGAGGATTCTACAAACTGATTGAACCATATGTTCTATGTCACAACCAGAATCTACAATCTGACCAGCTTCTGTCCTTAAGGTCACCATATACTTAGAATCTACTCTTTGAGAACAACAATCATACGTATTAACTCCTTGTGCTTTCCCTTGGGTGCCATATTTTTGTTCTAAAAAGAGAATGTGCCCTATCATACTGAAAATTACACATCTCAGTTTTAATCAGGGCAATGTCCTCTGTGAGGTCTTCTCCAGTTTCCACAGCCCAAGAAAGTAACCTCTGGAGCCTGTCCCTTAATGTCAGATAAGTTAAATACTTAGAAGTGGCAGCCTTTTTTGACAATGAGTTACATAAACCTTTAACATCTCGTTTTGAGTCTTGCCACCATAAAAGGGAATTGTCATATAAATCAAAGACGGAAACCCTGGCGTCCAACTCATTCAAAATGAGATCCCAGGTGTCTGTATTTGGTAGAAGAGTAGTATTCATCCTCCAGAGTGGATTTGGGCCTGGTTTGTTTACAGGAGTACCCACGGTCATTTTAATCATTCTATGATCTGAGGTCTCTATCAGGGAAACTGAAAAATTGCTCGCAGGGACCCAGTGAGAGGCAAACCAGAATTCAATACGTGTGGATAAACGGCCCTTAAAAAAAGTGTGCTCCGGTAATCTAGATGAGACAGTTGTACAATCCTTAAGTATAGCCTGGGTACACATTTTTTGTAAGAAATTAGAATCAGAATATAATTTTAGTGTTTTCCCTGTTTTGTCGGATAAAGATAATATACAATTAAAATCCCCTCCCAAGAGAATTGATCTAGTAGTGTACAAAAAAGGCAAGACCTTCTGTAAAAGGGCAACCCGTTGAAACTTGGCCTGAAAATTGCAAACATTTATAACACGGAATTCATGAGTCCCCAGTCTAGCATCAAGGATGCACGCCCATCCAGGAACCAAGTCAATGAGGCGAGATACTCAGAGGTCCGGATTTAAAATCAAAAATCCAACCCCCGAGCATGGTTCCTCACCCAAGGACCAAAAGAAGTCCCCCTAAACCACTCTTTCGAAGTCCAGTAGGTCTCCCTAATAGTATGTAACTGGGTGTCTTGAATTAAACAAATGTCAATCAATTGATTAGCTATAACAGAAGAAGTGGTAAGTCATTTTTTATGATTCTTAATGCTATTAACATTTAAGGAACTCAATGAAAGATACCACGCCATGGTCAGGTGGTGGGGTAGATGCCTTAGCATTAACCGTAGAGTTAGAAGTTTTGGACCCTGATCTCTTAGATTTCTTCTTCTTTTTACCTCCTTGTTTCGTGACTACTAAAAGAATTTCAGAATCAATCATAAGTTCAATCTGAGAGGAAATCAAAGAGGAGGAGTCAGAATCTTCATCCATTTCATCCCATTGTTTTCGTTTAGTAAGGGGTAGAAATCTATTGGACATGGGGAGATCAACCTCACTCCCATCCACAGTTTCTTTTCCCATTTTTTGGGATGAACTGTCGATCAGTCGTCTGGTTTTCTGAAGTTCCCATTCTACAGGGCGAGGGGGTGGCATGGTGGGATTTAGGCACCATGCAATTCTGCTTAAAGTTGGACCAGCATAACATTCTGTGGTGGTTTGCATATGCAGCCCATGATGCTTTGCATTGTGGGGGCATGTGTGATTTTGTATTTTCTTGAAACTTGGCTTCTCAGCCAAATGCCCTTTGGGGTAACCCTTGCCTCAGTGTTTATGCATAGAGGTTCTTTGTCTTTTAAATGGTTTTTTATTTAATGGGTTCACCACAATACATCCAGGCACACTGCCTTAGGGGTAGCTGGTCCATTCCACTGGGGTGTCAAACAGGCGAGGCATACTGATGAGTCCTGGTAGGATGAAACACGTGTCTATGTCTTCTGTTAGCACCCTTTGCAAACTGTGTGAGGCCTTCGCACCATGCAATTCTGCTTAAAGTTGGACCAGCATAACATTCTGTGGTGGTTTGTATATGCAGCCCATGATGCTTTGCATTGTGGGGGCATGTGTGATTTTGTATTTTCTTGAAACTTGGCTTCCCAGCCAAATGCCCTTTGGGGTAACCCTTGCCTCAGTGTTTATGCATAGAGGTTCTTTGTCTTTTAAATGGTGGGATTTAGACCAGAAGGCCCTGGATCAGCAGCAGAGGGAAAGCACACCTCTGTATTCTTGGCAGGAATGGGCAGTACAGGAGGTGCCACTGTCCCTGGTGCCATGCCTTCAGTGGAAACTGCCTTTTGTGGTAAGGGAGAGACTGGGGTAACAGCAGCCGAAGGTATACTCAAAGGCTCAACAGTGACCTCATGTGGAGAGGGAGAAGGAGGCCTGGAGCATGGTAAATTTACAGAGCAAGCTTCCTTTACAGGTGTCTGAGGTGCATCGGTAAAGGTCTCTGTAGCTTCATCCCCTCCTGCATTATGGGAAGCCCAGGGACAGTTCCTATAAGTGTGGGTAGTGTCATCACAGAGGTTACAAACCACGGGTGTTTGGCAAGAAAAAGCCACATGGCCAATCCCTCCACAAAGTGAGCATTTCATTTTGTCACAGGCATTGCTTAGGTGAGTATGGGCCCCGCACGTGAAACAGGATCTGGGCTGCCCAGCATAAAAAATAAAGCCCCGATCTCTCCCCAGGTAGAAACAGCTAGGTAGGTATTGAATAATGCCTCTGTTTTGTGACAGCTTGACCCAAATCCTCCACCCCCAAGTCCAAATATCCTCTGAGTCCATAATAGGATCTGGGAGACCTAGGACAGAACACTTAGACTGCAACCAAAACAAGATATCCGATATTGCAACACCTTCATTCTTAAATAAAACGGTCACAGTCCTGTAAGCAGGTTTAGTTAAAGGAATAATAGCAAAAGCTTTCCATTCTGGGTTATTACGAATTCCTTGATAATGTTCCCAAAAAAGCTCCAAATTTGCAGCTGTTTTAAAGCTAACATCAAAGTTTGGGTCACCCGATGTATGAAAAAGTGCATAAATATCATAAGCAGAGAAACCCATGCTCTCTTTCAAAAGTGTACGTCCTACATACGCTCTGTCTGGATGCACCTCCCAACCCCATTTATATTTTATTCGTACAGCATTCCGGCATTTAGCAGATTCTGGAGGAGTGTGAAATAATCCTGCGTATGTTCTGCAGGAGGAAGATCGGCTATCCTCAGAAGAAACCCCTGCTGAACCCATAGAAGGATGGGGGGGGAAGGGGACCCCGGGCTAGGCCCAGATGAAACAGATATAGGGTCAGTGGGAAGAACAGTGTCATGTAGTTGCCCGGAGGCATCATGAGAAGAAAAGCTGGCCATTGGATCCAGCTGATTCAAAAATAAAACCGGAGAATTAGTCATTTCCAAGGAGGAGGGAAGCTCCATAGGGTCTGCAGGAGCAGGCTCTAAACGCCCAGGTGACACCCATGGCTGATCAGGGCCAGACTTCACCCACCTAGCAGCTTGCAGGGCCTCTACCACAGTGTGTCCCGTAACCAGAATGTTTTTATCAAAGTCTGAACCCCCACTGGAAGTTCGGTGCTACGTGAGGGAGAAGCAGTCAAAACCTCAGTTGTAGAGGGACTAAGCAAAGTCTGAGGCGACTCAGGATGGAAAACAGTGTTTGGATTAGAACCCTCTCCTTGCAACACTTCATGTGTCAAAACTGGAGCAGTTGCAACATTGGCAAGCTTATGGGCAGTTCCCCAAGGTGACATACGGGAATCTTCCCCAGCTGCCGAAGCCAGTGCACCATCAATCCCCTCAGCAGACTCAGTAGCCATCCCAGCACTGGAGCCTTCACAAGTGTGCCACAACTACTGCCAGACATTTCGTGAACACCTTTGGAGCTGAGGTGAGACCGAATGGCAGGGCTGAGAACTGATAGTGACCTGATGGGAGTCTGAATCTGAGATACTTTCTGTGAGACTCCCTTATGGGGTTGTGGAAGTAAGCATCTTTTAGGTCCAGAGATGCAAACCAGTCTCCTTTTTGGAGTGCTGGCAGAATCAGAGATAGTGTTACCATTTTGAATTTGGGTTTTGATAGGTGCCTGTTTAGCACCCTTAGGTCTAAGATAGGCCTCAACTCCCCATTTTTCTTTGATGTAAGAAAATATCTTAAGTACAGCCCTTTTCCCCTGTGCTATGGGGGCACTGTTTCCACTGCCCTTGACAGCAGCAGCATTTGAACTTCCTTTCCCAACAGCTTTTTCTCCATGATGGAAGCTGGTTTGAAGACTCTTGTTCTTAGGGAGGGGAAGGACTTGAAGTTTTCGGACAGTCCCTAACCCACTATCTCCAGAACCCACTTGTCTGTGGTGATATTTTTCCAGGCCTGGAAATAATGGGTCAGTCTGCCCCCTATTGGAAGAGGGAAGGGGGCCTGAGAAAAGAAGTCAGAGATCCTGCTTAGCTTGGGGCTGAGAACGGGGTCCACGCCTAGCACCCCTCCTGCCCCTACCGCTAAAATATCCTTGCTGGGGGTACTGAGGTACCTGGGGTATAGCCATGGCCTGATAAAAAGGCCTGGAATAAAATTATCTGCCCCTGCCTCCCCTATTATAAGGCCTTGAGGAGCGAGAGGCCTTTTCTTTGGCCAAATTATTTCTGTAAGTGGCCTTATATCATTGACTTTTTTCATGTAGGTCTCTGTATGGGTCCCAAAAAAGGAAGTTATCCTCCACTGTGAAATCCAAAGCCTTGTTTTGGGTGTCCTGTGTGAGGTTTGTGGCTCTTAACCAAGCAAACCTCCTCTGGGCTACAGTGTTGGCCATCCACCTGGCAGCAGTGTCATTTGAAAAATTTACTCACCACAGTAATGTTGTTTCTTCTAATGGAGTCTTGCTGTATTCTGACTATATGCAGTTAGCCCCAGCACTTGAACTGCTCCAGAGAGTAAAGGGTTAACTCTATGCAAAGGCATAGAATGTTGAGCTCGAGCTTGGTTTTCAAACCTCTGTCTGTGGTACTCTGAAGTGTAAGCGTCAGATTCTTGCAAGCACTAAACTAACTAATTCGATAGACAGAAACTGTTTCTAAAATTTTTGTGCCAAATGGCAATAACAGATTTTTAGGGTAAAAAGACTCAAGTCGAGAACCCCAAAAAGAATGTAAGTAGGTAGTGAAACAACCCAAAAACATTAATAAAAAAAACAGAAAAAACCCTAAATAAGATACAGGCATGCCAAGTACACCTCTGGGGTGCAACACTAAGCCTGCCCCACCACATCCCAAAACTACTAGGTTCCAGGAGGGGAGGCAGGGAGGGAGGGAGGTCAGAATACAACAAGACTCCATTAGAAAAAACAACATTACTATGGTGAGTCATTTTTTTCTTCAAACAAAAATGAAGTCTTGCTGTATTATGACTATATGCAGACTACCAAGCAGTACCCCCCTTGGAGGAGGGAGTCACATAACCTATTTTGGGAACAGGCTCTGCAGCACAGCCATGCCAAACCTAGCATCACTCCGTGACAGAATGTCCAGAGAGTAATGCTTGGTAAGTGTGTGAACAGATTTCCAGGTGGCTGCTTTACAGATGTCCACTAAAGGTATATCTTTGGGTGTTGCGACCAAAGCAGCTGTACCTCTGGTCGAGTGAGCCCTCAGGCCTCAGGGAGACACTTTCCCAAACTTCGAATAGCAGAACAGGATACAGGAGACAATCCACCTGGCAATTGTTCTCTTGGTAGCAGGTTTGCCCTTTCCCATTTCTCCATAAGTGAGAAACAACTGAGAACAGTCATTTTTATGGGCCTTAGTATGCTCCACATAGTAACTAAGTGCCCTTTTTACATCAAGACTGTGTAATCTTCTCTCCCAAGGGGAAGAATGGTCAGTGAAAAATACAAGCAATGACATAGACTGATTCAAATGAAAGTCTGTAACCACCTGTTGGTTCGAAAGACTGCCTTATCCCTGTGAAAAGAAATTAAATTAGATTCCACTGATAAAGCCTGTAATTCACTGATTCTTCTGGCAGAAGTAATGGCCACCAGGAAATACAGGTTACTCACCTGTAACAGGAGTTCTAGGAGTGGTATACGTTGTTCATCCACACTGTCTGGCAGGTCCCTTGCCATTTTAATTCTTGCCAGAAGGTCTTCAAGCTGGCTCCTCCCACCCACCTGGGTGGTAAAACCCTCAGCTCTGCCCCATGACGCCAGATCTAGCCCGCTGGAAGCCAGGTTGCACGCCGAGCCGGGTAGGTCGGAGGTCGTAGGATGAACAACATATACCACCCTAGAACCCCTGTTACAGGCAAGCAACTTGTATTTAGGGATGTGAATATGTTGTTCAATCCACACTGTCTGGCAGACTCTAGCAGTTCTCCGGAAGGAGGGAGGCAAGGCGCACACCCTACTTAGGGAATAAGGACTGGAGAACCGAGGTCCCAAAACCAGCATCCCGGCGTGACTCTAGGTCAATGTGGTAATGGGAAATAAAGGTGTGTGCTGACTTCCAGGTAGCAGCCCTGTAGATTTCCTGGATAGGGACGTCCCTAGAAGCAGCCACCGAAGCAGTGGTATGGCGGGTAGAATGAGCTCTTATCCCTTTGGGAGGCTCAATGCCCACCAACCTATAGCAGAGATCTATGCAGGAGGGGACCCACCTGCTAATCGTCCACTTGGTTGCTGGTCTGCCAGGTGCGGATTCAGCATAGGTGACAAACAGCTGGCGAACCTCTCCCCGAACTTCAACCGTTCGCTCCTTATAATAAGAAAGCGCTCTTCTAGGGTCCAAAGTATGGAGCCTATATTTGGCCTCCAAGGTGTGATTGGGGTAGAACACCGGCAGAGTCAACACCTGGTTAAGATGAAACTCCGACACCACCTTCGGAAGGAATTTCGGTTGGGGGCGAAGGACAACCTTGTCCCTGTGGAAGACCAGATAAGGGAGACTCGATGGAAAGCGCCTGGAGCTTTCCCATCCTTCTGGCTGACGTAATAGCCACCAAGGAGGCGGTCTTCCACGACAGGTGTGAGACATGGCACCTGTGCATTGGTTCGAATGGTCTTCCCATGAGCTTAGCCAATACCAGCAGTAGATCCCACGGAGGTGGAGGTTCTCGCACCGGAGGGGATATGTGATCAAGGCCTTTGAAAAAGTGCCCGACCACCTTGTCCTACGCCACTGACTGCTTGCTGGCCAGTGACCGTAAAGCAGAGATGGCTGCCAGGTGCACTTTGAGGGTCGTCGACCGAAGCCCTGGCTGAGAAAGGGACCACAGCTAGTCCAAAATACTAGCCAAGCGGCAGGAAGAGGGGTCCAACCCCTTGTCCTGACACCAAATGGAGAATTTCTTCCATTTGAAGGCATAGCACATTCTGGTTGACCCCTTACGGGATGCCTCAACAATGTTGAGGACCTCATCGGAAAAGACCCAAGGCCTGGAACTCTAGCCGCTCAGGAACCAGGCCGTCACGTGCTGGGATTGAAGGTCTGAATGGAGAACCTTCCCCTTGTCTACTGAGATCAGGTCCAGGTGGGCTGGATGCCACCTCTGGAGCCTGGAGCTGAGGCTGAGGAGATCTGGGTACCAGAACTGGCGAGGCCAGTCTGGGGCTACCAGAATCACCTCTGCCTTGTCCCTCTTCGCCTTGAGAAGCACCTTGTGGATCAAGGGAAATGGAGGGAAGGCGCAGAAGAGGCCTGGGTTCCACGGCCTTGAGAAGGCATCCCCCTGCAGCGAGCCCTGCTGAGGTGGCAGGTGTGAAACCGCCTGAGCCTCGCATTCTCCCAGGAGGCGAACAGGTCCACCTGAGGGGTGCCCCAACCGGAGAACAGTTCTTACACTACCTCTGGCAGGAGTGACCACTCGTGAGATGCAGCGCCTATCCATCTGAGGGCATGGGCCAGACTGTTGGAGGCTCCTGCCACATGGATGGCTAGAAGATCCGCTTCCTGGCTGATCACGAGAGACCAGATGTGGAGAGCCTCCTTGCACAGAAGCAAGGAGTGCGTCCCGCCCTGACGGTTGAGGTAGTACATGGTCGTGGTGTTGTCCATCTGGATCTGAGCCACCTGACCCCGTACAAATGGAGCGAAGGCGGTGAGGGCTAGTCAAACCGCTCGAAGCTGCAGCAGGTTGATGTGGCACCGAGACTCCTGAGAGGGCCCGGAGATCCCCCAGATGGGCACCCCAAACCATCAGAGAGGCGTCAGTCGTTAGTGTGATCATTGGCTCAGGGCGGACAAATGGGATACCCTCCTGCAGATGAGCTGGGACAAGCCACCACTTCAGGCCATCCCACATCCTGGGTCACTGTCACAGGCTGGTCCAGAGGACCGGAGCGCTGTGACCACTGGCTGGCTAGCCCCCATTGCAGGGGGTGCATATGCCAGCGGGCCCAATGGAACACGCTGGTGCAGGCCGCCATGAGGCCCAGAAGGCGCAGGAAGTCCTGGGCAGGGTGCAATTGCTCAACCAGAAATGATTGGGCAGAGGAGGAAAGCTCTGGCTCACAGAGAGACAAGCTCTGCCCCGATGAACTGAATCACCTGCGATGTCACGAGTTCCGATTTGGCCTCGTTGATGAGGAGGCCAATCTGAGAGCAGAGCTGGAAGGCCAGATCCCGGGACCGCTCCACCTCCAACCTGGAGGGGGCTGCAATCAGCCAGTCATCGAGGTAAGGGTACACCTGGACCCCTTGGCACCGCAGGAATGCTATCACCACTGCCACGCATTTGGTGAAGACTCTGGGAGCTGGAGAGAGGCCAAAGGGCATGGCCCAGAACTCGTAAAGAGATTTCTCCGCTCTGAAGCGGAGGAATCGCTGATGAGATGGATGGATTGGGACATGAAAGAACGCGTCCTGGAGATCCAGAGAGCAGAACCACATGTCTAGTTCCAAGGATGGAATGATCTGAGCCAGAGAATCCCTCCTGAAAGTGCGCGGCTTTAGGAACTTGTTCAGGTCGTGCAGGTCGATAATGGGGCGCCAGCCCCCGTCCGCTTTGGGACCAGGAAGTACCTGACACAAACCCTGGGTCTGGAGGAGGGTCCGCCACCTCACTGATCACCTCTTTCTGAAGGAGCAGGGCAATGTTGGCTCGATGAGCCGACAGAGAGGCTGCGGTCCCCGTTGCCCCCCGTGGGGTGATGACTTGATAGGGAGGGAACTGCTCAAACTCCAGAGGCAGACCCTGCCGACCACTTCTAGCACCCAGCAGTATGGTGGTGATAGCGGACCAGGTGGAAAGGAAGTGGCGGAGCCGTCCCCCCCATGGGGGGAACCTGGGAAGGAGTGACGAGGCTGGGGGTGACACCCCTCAACCTGTCACTGGGCAGGCTTGGAGGAAGGGCCAGCCAAGGGGCCTCCTGGACCCTTCCCTCCAGGCTTTCTACTAGAGGAAGTGGCAGACTTGGCCTTGGGATGCCACGTGTGAGCCTGCTGGCCCTGTTGCTGGTGCTGCTGGGCCGGGCATGCCGCAGTGGCGGAAGGGCGAGAGGGCTTATGCTGCTGCTGGTGGCCTTTGTCCTTCTGGGCAGACATGACTGAGTCCAAGGTGGCACTGGACTTCTCGATCCTCTGGAGATGGCCTTCCACCCCTGGCCCAAACAAGTCGGTGCCCAGGAAGGGAAAGTCTGCCAGCTTGTGCTGGGTGCCCACTGTGAAGGTGGAGATCTGCAGCCAAGCTCTGCGATGCATGGCTACTGTGGCCGCTACTGACCGAGCACAAGAGTCACTGATGTTCAAAGAAGTTTGGAGCTGTTGTTTAGCCACCGCCCTTCCCTGATCCCGCACCTGCTTGACCATCATCTGAAGGTCAGCCGGGAGATGAGGAATCACCTCATCCAGGGAACTCATAAGGGTGTGTGAGAAATGTGCCATCAGTACAGCTGAGCTAGCCTGTCGAAGACCTAGGGAGGAAGCAGCGTAAACCTTCCGCCCCGAGTAATCCAGCTTTTTGGATTCTTCATCGGGCAGTTTGTCCACGTCCCTAGTGTTCCCAGAACGCCGGAAAACACTGTCGGTCACTACCCCCTCCGCAGAGGGGTGCTCCGAGAAACCGGAGAATGAACCGGTGGGGACCACGTACTTACAGGCCATCCTGGCCGAAGGCGCGGGACAAGATGCAGTCCACTGCCACAACTCCAGGGCTGGGCCAACAATTGCTTTGGCCACAGGGAAGGCCTCTGTCGGGGAATCTCCTCGGTCCAGTATCTCCATGAGAGGATACCTCGCCCGTTTCTGAACGGGTTCGAGCTGCATCCCAGTGGACTCTGAGATGAGACGGAGTATACCCAAGAACGAGGATGGGCTCTTGTCTTCCAACTGACCCCCTGCAGATTCCAGGTCAATGGGCCTGGAATACAGGGAGGAGTCATTGTCAGAATCTGAGGAATCTGCAAACAGCTGCTGAGAGCCTGAGCCACCCTCCACCTGCCGAGGTTGATCGGGAGTGAGGGTGACCAACAACCTGTGGGGCAAGCCCTGACCCAACCGAGAATCCTTGGTTGGGGCCCCAGTCTCCGGTTGAGGAGGTGGTGGTTCCACCACAATGGGTGGAGCAGCCAGTTTCGGTCGAACAACTGGTGCCGGGGTCGGCTCCTCGATAACCATGAGGGGAAGGGATTGTTTTGGTCACTCCGGTGGCAGCCACTTAATTGCTGGAGAAGGCGATGGAGTCGGCTTGTTACTGGTCAACAAAAGTTGCTGCCACATTATGTCCTCGTAGCGCCGGTGCAACTTACATCGGAGCCTATCCTCCAAAGAGGACAAGCGACGATGCTGCTTTCCATGTTGCTGAGATTGAGACCACCGATGTCGGTGGGACCTACTCGACCTGGAAGAGGACCAGGACCGAGACCTTCGGGGTTGCCGAGGGGTCAAAGAGGGGGAAAACTCCGCTTATCCCCTGGTTCAGGGTCCTTTACCGGGGAATTTGGCACAGGAGGCACAGGCAAGTCCTCAGTTACCACTGGGGGAACTGGTGAAGAAGGGTTGTCGGTTTCTCCAGTCGACAAACCGTCCAACGGGTCGAGAAAAATCTCAACCGCGTCGACGGATGTCTTAGCCAGCTAACCTGACGGGGACACCGTGAAGCCAGCGGCTTTAGCCGCAACCTCGATCGAAGTCGAGAGTCGACAGTCCAGTGAAGGGAATCTCTCCCACTCCCTCGAACGTCGACGGTGGGACTTACCTTTTGGTTCATTTTTCTTCAATCTACTGGAATGTCCCAATGGCCCTTCTCCCTTGGTGGAGAGGGACTGGCAAAGCTCCTTAAAGGAAGCAGTGTAGGAGGAGCCCAAGAAGAGCGGGATAAATGCCGCAGCCGAGGAGGAAGATGAAGCGGCCTGGGCCACATCCTTCTCGAGGGCAATCAACTGCTCCCGCTGCTCCGCGGAGCCCGCAGCAGTGGACACTGCCCAACGGGCCTCCTTTGACTTCACCAGCGGGTACCGTTTCTCGGGACGCCAAAGTTGTAGTCTGGCAGCGTGGTCCTCTAAGACCGGAGCCGAGAAGAACTTGCACAGATCACAGGCCTGCGGATCGTGGGCAAGGTCCAGGCAGTAAACGCACGTGGAGTACGGATCGGTTCGGGACATCTTCTGCCCGCAAGGGCACCGACGGAAGCCAGGAGTGGATTTGTCCATTGCAGCCTCGAGGGAAGATGAAGACCGTAGTCTAGAAAACTTTAAAATAATTTTCAGAAAACCTGGAGAGTTTGGATCCAGGCCTAAAACGCAGAGCACTAAGGAGGGAACCTGAGCTTCCAAGCGGTAAGGAAGACCTGGCATCATGGGGCAGAGCCAAGGGTTTTACCACCTGGGTGGGTGGGAGGAGCCAGCTCGAAGACCTTCCGGCAAGAATTAAAGCGGCAAGGAACCTGCCAGACAGTGTGGATTGAACAACATATCCACATCTCTAGAATACAGTTTTCCAAGTCAAGTATTTCAGCTCAGCTGAGGATAAAGGCTCAAAAGGGGGCTGCATAAGCTGTGAGAAACAGATATTCAGGTCCCAAGAAGGGGTAGGCTCCCTAAAGGGAGGATTAACATGTACTAAACTCTTGAAAAAGGTCTGGAAAACTGGAAGAGAACGCTAGGAAAGAGCCCTTACCAGCAGAAAGAAAGGCAGACAGAGCTGCCAAATGTACCTTGAGAGTAGTAGGCCGGAGGCCTAAACTGTTAAGATGCACCAAATAGTCCAATACAGTGGCAATATCAGCCATCTTTGGCTGGTCATGCTTCTGGGAACACCGAAAACCAAATCTTTTCCATTTGGAGTTGTAAGTCTTTCTAGTAGCAGGTTTCCTGCTAACCTTTAAAATGTCCAAGACTGATTGAGAAAGGTGTAGGCTTGCATATTCTAGCTTTTCAAGAGCCAGGCTTTGAGCCTGAGAGTCTGAAGGTTGGGATAAAGGATCCTCACCTGTGACGAGGTAAGGAGATTTAACTGTCTGGTAAGACACAGAGGTATAGTCACTGACAGTGACAAGAGAAGGGGGTACCAAGGTTGTCTGGCCCAGTCCGGAGCCACTAGAATCACCTTGCAAGGCTGGGACCTGATCTTGTTCAGGACCCTGAATATCAGAGGAAAAGGAGGGAATGCATACAGAAACCTGCTCGTCCAGTTCAGCAAGAGAGCATCCTGAGGGATGGGGCCCAGAAGCGGTGGTCTGCAACAAAAGAGAGGAAGCTGATGACTGTCTGGGGCTGCAAAGAGATCTATCTCTGGAGTGCCCCATCTCTTGAAGATGACTTGAAGGACTACAGGATTCAGGGTCCATTCGTGGTGACCCTGGGAAATCCTTCTGAGAGCATCTGCTAGAATGTTGTCCTTCCCTGGGAGATGCACAGCCATCAGTGAAGCCTGAAGGGAATAGGCTAGAGATCATACTTTCATGGCCTCTGTGCACAAGGCTGAGGACTGAGTGGCTTCCTGCTTGTTGATGTACCACATGGTTGTGGTATTGTCTGTCCTGATTTGCACCACCTTTCCTTGAATAACAGCTGAAAATGTCTTAAGTGCTAGAAAGACAGCTCTCAGTTTGAGAAGGTTGATGTGTAGAAGGGACTCCTGGTGTCATCAGGTTCCCTGTGCTGTAAGCTGCTCTAGATGAGCCCCCCAACCTAGTAGGGAGACATCTGTGGTGAGAATCACTGAAGGAGCCTGACTGATAAATGGGACACCTTGTCGCAGATTGCCCTCCTCCAGCCAGCACTGGAGGGCGTGAACTAGAGTTTGAGACACTGGAACCAATTTGGAGAGAGGGTCTCTTTTCTGAGACCAATAGGATCTCAGATGAAACTGAATATATCTCATCTGAAACCTTGCCCCCTGGACCACAGCTGTGGAAGCTGCCATGTGGCCAAGCAACTGTATAAAGTGTCTGGCTGGACGAGAAACTAGAGGATGAAAAGAGAAAGCCAGAGTGACCAGGGACTGGACCCTTGAAAGAGGGAGAAATGCTCTTGCCTGAATAGTGTCTATTTCTACCCCAGTGAAGGTGAGAAGCTGGGCTGGTTCCAGAATAGACTTTTCTAGGTTCAGAATGAAGCCTAAGGATTCAAGAAGCCTTTGAGTGACCTCTAAGGCTGACCTGACTTGGTCTGTGGACTGGCCCACTAGGAGCCAATCGTCCAGGTATGGGAACAGATGGATAACCTGTCTCCTGAGGAATGTCACCACTACTGCAAGACACACGGTGAACACCCTTGGAGTGGATGTTAGGCTGAAAGGCATAGCTCTGAACTGGTAATGGCCTGAGGGCAACTCGAACCTGAGGTACTTTCTGTGGGAATTGCTGATAGGTATGTGGAAGTAGGCATCCTGAAGATCCAGAGAAGCTAGCCAGTCTCCTGGTCTCAAAGAGGGAAGAATTACTCTCAGAGTCACCATTTTGAATTTTGGTTTTGTCAAATGTTTGTTCAGGTACCTTAAATCTAGGATGGGTCGCCACTCCCCTGTCTTTTTCAGGATAAGGAAGTATCTGGAATACAGTCCTTTTCCCCTGTGTCAAGGAGGCACCTTCTCCACTGCTTTGCAGAAGCAGAAGAGAGGAGACTTCTGCCTCTAAGGCCTTTGTCTCCAAGGGAGAGGGAGGACGGAAGGACCTTGCTCTCAGTTTTGGGAACCTTTTGAAACTGAGAGCAAGTCCCTGGCTCACTACTTCCAGGACCCATTTGTCTGAAGTAATAGACTCCCAGGCCTGAGAGTAATGAGCTACCCTGCCTCCTACTGGAACTGAGGAGGCGACCCTGACCAACACCTCAGGGTGTCTGTATGGCAGGGGGCTTAGACTGCGTGGATGATGGGGTCTTGGTCATCCCACGCCTGCCTCTTCCCCTAAAGAACCCCTCCTACTGAAAAGAACAGGAGGAAGCCTGAGCTTGGTAGAAAGGCTTTTGAAAAGGCCTGCCCCTGCCAGCCCTAAACTGCTGCCTCTGAGGAGTAGTCTGCTTTTCCTTAGCTGCAGCACTCCTATAGGTGGTCCTACACTCATCCGTCTTCTTCATGTAGTTCTCTGTTTGCTTCCTAAACAGAGAACTACCAGTAACAGAAAATCCATGGCCTTAGTCTGGGTATCCTGCGAAAGGTTGGTACATCTAAGCCAAGCAAACCTTTTCATAGAGATAGATGTAGCCATGACTCTAGAATGGACATCATTCAAGTCCACAGCAGCATTAAACTGCACTTTGAATGCCTCTATACCATTCACAGCCACCTGCTCCAGCTCCTTGGCTAGCTGGGGTGAGGCATTTGTAGCCAGTTCCAGAACCATATCCCACATAGATTTCTGGTACCTGGCTGTATATGTCATGTAGTTTGATTGCCTCAGCCACAAAGAAGATGCCAAGTACTGTTTCTTGGCCATGGCATCCACTTTCCTGGAATCCTTATCTGGGGGGTGAGATGCCAGAGGAATATTAGCCTTGTCACAGGCTGCAGCTTGCACTACCCCAACACGGCTGCTGTGCACTGAAAGGAATTCCATGCCAGGACCTGACAAGGCATACCTCCTGTCCATTCTCTTATCCACAGGAGGTATGGATGTGGGAAACTGCAAAAGTTTCTGTGTCTGTTTCCCCAGGGATTTATGCAGAGGGATAGACAATCTCCTTGACTCTGGAACATCCATCATCTCCACATAATAATTTCCTCCTGATCCTGATCAGCCTCTTCCATAGGAAGCTGAAGAGTCTCAGCCACCTTCTTGTAAAACAAGAAGTGGGAGGGGGACTCAGAAAGCCTGGGAGGAGAAACACTGGAAGGCTTGTCTGGGGAGATGTCAGGCTCTAGTGGCTCATCTAGGCCTACAAAATCTCTTTCTTTGTCATCTTCTTCCTCCTCCTCCCAATCGCCCTCATAGTATGCCTCTGGGTCAATATCTGGGGCAACCATTTTGGACCAAACTGATCGCATTTGAACCGATGACGGTTTGGTCGGAACCGGGTGAAGCGACTGCACTATAGAAATCGCTTTCGCTATCTCCTCAGCGGTCGGTACATGGAAAGTCGGATCTGAACTGGCTAATTTTCTCTTTCTCTTAGCCGGGACTGATTCCACAGAATCGGCTCTCCATTTGCCTGAGGAGATATCGCCCAGGTCAGTGGGCACCTCCTCAGGTTCAGTCGCAACCGAACCGGGCTGGCCATCTGGGTCAGCGAACTTCTCAGCCTCCCTCAGCCTACTCAAACGTTTTTCCAGAATGGCCTTGGGAAAGTTCTTACATATCTGGCAGTCTTCTTTGAGGTGGTCAAACCCCAGATAGTATACACAGACGAGGTGAGGATCAGCCTTAGCAAAGGCCTCCTTACACTTGGTACAGTGCTGAAACCCAGTGGGCCCGGTTTTCTTTTTGGGTTTCTCAGAGATGCCAAAAATTAAAAAAGTCACCCTTGTCAGCGTTTAAGCCAGACGACTAAAAACTTATTGGTTCCAACTGTGTCACTGGTCAGTTAAAAATATCCCACAAGTACCAGATTTTATTAGGAACCGATAAGTACCGGAAAACCACAATATGAATGGAGAAACAAAATCACAATAAGTTTGGTTCTGAACCAAACCGACCGGAAAAGAACCGAAGGCAAACCAATTTCCAACAAAATCAACAATTTTTAACACTACCTACTACTACAACTTAATTGTTACCAAGACAGAGGTAAGAATACCGAAAAATAGATGAGTTACAGTTGAAAAAAATAACCGATTCAAACTTTTACCGAACCGAAGCACAGGAGGGATCTCCGAAGCGACTTCACAGTTAGGCGGAGCAAGAAATCTGATGGTTACACTTCAGAGTACCACAGACAGAGGTGTGAAAACCGATCTCGAGCTCAATGTTCTATGCCTTTGCATAGAGTTATGCAACCCATTACTTCTGGAGCAGTTCAAGTGCTGGGGCTAACTGCATATAGTCAGACTACAGCAAGACTTCATGTTGTTTGAAGAGTCTGCTGCCATTTGAACTTGATATATGGCAGCTTCTATGCCAAACCTAGCTGTCTCAGCTAAATCTGCTGACAGATTGGCTTGAGCTTTGTCAGCCATAGCCAACACAGACTGCCAAAGAGATTTTTGATATTGGGCAGAACAGGCTTGAAAATTACCCTGCCTGATTGCCAATGAAGCTCATAAATAGCCCTTTTTGGCCACGCCGTCAATTTTGCGCGAGTCCTTCTCTGGGGAGGGTGAGAGGCCAGAGGGACTTTTGCCTTGTCACAGGCTGCAGCTTGCACCACCTCCTGGGGGTCAGAGTGTGAGTACAAAAATTCAGCCCCCTCACTGTCAAACTGATATTTTTTATCCAGCCTTTTGTCTAAAGGTGGGACAGACCCAGGTGTCTGGAGTAGCTTGGGGGCATCCCTTTTAAAAATGTACTTATAGGGAGCAACAGCTTTTTGGTAGGTGGTAAACCCATCATCTCAAGGTACTCAACTTCGTCCTCATCTTCTATTACTTCTGTGGTAGAAATATCTAAAGCATCCACAATTTTCCTGACAAAGGAAAAATGGGGAGAAAAGTCTTCAGAAGACCTGGGGGGAGAGCCAAACTCCTGTTCAGGGGATATCTCAGGCTCTATAGGCTCCCCTTCCTCCTCCTCTTCCTCTTCACCATAATCTTCCCCAGTGGGAAAGATTGGTTAACATCAGTGGGGGTCTGAACTGAGAGCTGCAGATCAGCAGGCAGCAGACCTTGCAAGGCTTGTAACATTTTTAATGCCTGTGCAATTTCAAGAGGAGAAGGCATGGCAGTTAGCACCACAGAAGTCCCATTAGGCTGATCAGCAGGTGGTTCAGTGTGCTTTGTCTTTTTTGCTGGAACCGGAGCGCTAGACGGTTCAGCCATTCTTTTTGTACCCATATCGGGGTAGAAGTAATGGGAAATGAAAATTATGTACCTACCGTAATTCTGATCTTTCTGTGAATCTTCACCATTCATCGCCTTTGGGGTACTGGCCGGAGGTCATGACCCTGCGGGAGCGCTTTTTTTTCTGATGGCCGGGGCCAACACACCATTAGGGCCCCAGTCTCTGGAAGTAGAAGGGAGGATGGAGGGAGGGTAAAGGAATTTAGGGATAAAGATGTGAGGGGGGGAAGAATGGAACACACCCTGGACCCCTGAACTGTCTCCAGATTGTATAGGAACTGCAAAGGAGTAGACAGAAGGCTAAACTGCCAGAATTCAAGGCACAGAGTCACTGGCAAAAACTCCAACAAAAGCAGCATTGGCTATTCTGGAAGAAAAGACAGGGTACAGGAAATACCCCGAATAAATTTTTATGGTGTAAGAAACACAGTTTCTTAAATTAGAAATAAGGTTGTGTCCAAAGGACAAGGAAAATCAAAGTAAAGGTGATGGGGAGAAGGGCAGAGAGAATGGGGGGGGGGGACTACCGACCCTCGCCCTACAGGGGTGGAGCCGAGGCACTGAAGAAGGAGTTCCCCCCCAATCTGGACCACTATCCCACTATAGAAAGAGATCCCCCTATGTGCCCAAGGTCACCTCACTCCTGACTAACAGAAAGGAGGGGGGTGAAGGAGGACACAGAGAGGGAGGGGGAACCCAGAGACTGAGGCTCCAGGGGGATGGAGGGTGGGACTGTGATGAATGGTGAAGATACACAGAAAGATCAGAATTACGGTAGGTACGTAATTTTCATATCTTATCTGTGTCAATCTTCACCATTCATCACCTTTGGGTGAGTGCCAAGCCCCCCCCGAAGGGCGTTTTAACCCTAAGGGACTGAGTCCCTTAGCACTCAGTGGGTGACACACTAAGAGAGAGAACCTTCATGGGTCTGGAGAGGCCCGAGAGTGGGGACAGTGAGATGGAGATCCCCCAGAGTGGGTAGGAAGTTGCCCCGACAGACGTCATCTCACCCTACGGGAGAAAAGACAGGTTCTCTGGCCTACACCGGGCCAAGGGTGACAACCGGGAGAGATGCAGCCATGCCGTCTGCCTAGTACAGGTTGCTGTCCCTATGACCTTGGTAGCTACCTCATTGGCATCATACAATGCCCTTGCTTGGTGCCTTGCTAGCTACAGGCCACGTGCAGAGAGTGCAGTGGCTTATCTAGTTTCCTCCATGTCAGGCATCGAGGCTAGGAGTTTACCTAAACTGGACCACAGGAACCTATCATAGGTAGCATAGTGGGCCTGATGAGCAGATATCAAGAGAAGCAACCGTGCCGAGTAATATGCCCTCCTACCCAGAAGTCGAAATCCAAGGAATCTTGATCTGGGGGCCGGTCATGGTGCAGGGTGCAAAGCCTATTGGGAGTATCCAGTTACGTCAATCCTGAGCTAGGATGAGGCAGGTTACCTGAAGACTCTGGGGGGGGGCACACAATACCTCTGGCGGAGATCCCCAGGGGCTGGGACTCCGGAAAAGGGTCTCTGTCAGAAGCGCATCAATGGCTCCCTACAGGGAGCAAGCCAGGGGGCACTACAAGAGTGTCCGCACTGAAATCGCCCAAAAAGGTGTGCACTGAATGCTCCAGATTGTGCTGAGTGGGAGGGGTGACATGCAGGTCCTCCAACATCCTCATGAGAAAACGCTGATACTCAGCGAGATCAGCAGCTGGGGAGATGTGGACAGATGGTTCCTCACCTCCTGAAGAGGAGGATGAGGAGTCAGAGGACCTCAGAGGTTCACTGCTCAGGGAGAGGTTGAAAAACCTGTCCGTCCATGGCCCTAACATAAAAGGGAAATTGAGCAGCCACAGTGCTGAACTGCTCCCAGGAGAGAGAACCGTTAGGACCAAGAATACCTGGGGGAGCAGGAGAATGTGGCAGAAGAGAGGGGGCAAAGCCAACAACAGGAATCGGCTGTCCTCTGCCTGGGCTACAGAGCACACCTGGAGCCCCAAGAGATGAGGGAGCTCTGGAAGACTCAACAGCCGACAGCTGGTCAACCATACTGGAACTGCCTAGGCTGTGCCCTGAAGAATCCCCACTGTGAGGTGACCGAGGCCGTGAAAGTCCAGAAGGACAGTCCCTCACCTACAAAGAATGGGGTCCTCTTGAGGAAACCGAAAGGGAAGGGCGAGGGTCCATGCTATGACTTCTCCCAGAGCCCGGGTGGTCTTCTGAAAAAGGTCGCCGCATGGAACCCATACTCCTTGACCCCTCAGAATCTGAAAGTGCCCCCCTCCTCCTCGAAACAGCCAGCCTAGGCAGCTGGCAACCATGGTCAGCCCCAAAGGGGCTATCCAGGGAACAGCACCCTCCCCTCCTCTGGGTGCTCCGACTGGCCCCAAAGTTGGGTGATCCAAGCACACCACTCGAGGAGGTACCACCACTGAGGGGTCAGAAAACCCTCCAAGTCCAGGTTGCAGAGCATAGGTGGCCTGCACCACTGCCTGCCGGTCAGCACCACTGACCCTGGTCCCGGGAGCCACTTCCTGCTCCTCAGAGGGGGTCTGGTTCTGGCCTGTCGAGGACACTACCAAGGTGTCCACATGAGCAGCCAACTCCAAAGAATCAGATTGGCTATCTGACTCAGAGTCCGATTCCTCCTCCGAAGAGGTGGAGATCGAAGTTCTGTGCCAAACGGTGCGTGGACGCCTGCTGCCATCCTGACTGAAAAGGGCACCAGACTCAGAGACTGCACCAAAGTCAGTGCTGAAGACACGGCTCCAATGACTGCAGCAGCATCACAGCCGGAGCCTGTCATGGCGCCTTCCCGACCCATGGCGCCGCAAATGGCACCGAGGTCAGAGACAGAGCCAACGATGGCTCCGACCGAGCTCTCGGCACCACGAATGGCACCAAGGTCAGAAACCCCCATGGTGCCATCCTGACCCACGGCGCTGAGGCCAGCGACGCTGCCACCACTGATGGCTCTGACCACGCTCTCGGCGCTGAGGTCGGAAACCCCAAAAGCGCCGTGTCCTCGCTCAGAGCCACAAGCGGCTCCAGAGCTGGACACAGCACCATGCTCAACTACGGCACCATGGATGGCACCAGAGCGAGCAACAGTCAAGCGTGGCACTATAGAGCCTCCCACGGTGCCATGAGCACCATCTATGCCGTGAATGGAGCCAACAGCAGCAACGGCACTGAGTGACGGACCAGAGCTGATGACAGTGCCATCAGGGCCCACAGCGTCGCGAACGGCGCCAAGGCCCAAGATGGCGGAGACAGATGGCATTGAGGACGGCGCTGACCCAGGCCTTCCGAGCTGAGGGTATGACACAGGGAGAGCCTTCACCCCCATAGGGGCGATTGCCATGGCGGTGCCTCCTGCCCATCCCGGGGGGGAACAGACTGGGCCTCCTGCATTGCGGAAGAGGCTTCTGCCATGGTGAGGCTACAAGAGGCAGAAGCCCCCTCCTCCTCAGTCCATATAGAACTGGGAGGGGACCCAGAGGAAAGACCGAGAGAACGTGGCTTGGCCCAACGAGTGTGCGCCTGTCCCCTGAAAGTCGGTGGAGCTTGTCCAACTTTCCAAGCGCGTTGTTCGATGACACGACGGTCCATGGAGAAGCAGGCATCGCACAAATCCATGTCATGTAGTGGGCCAAGACACGGGAGGCAATGGTCATGTTGGTCGGTGATGGAGTACTTACCGCCACACGGGCACCGACACATAGGGGGCCGTCCCGTCTTCATTGTTTTGTTGCTCCTTGACCGAGACATGACCTACGGAAAAAACAACACCAAACAAGACCTGACATCACAAAATAAAGAAAGGAACAGTCTTACTTTAATCTCAGGCGACGTTGAGTGGGCAAAAGCAAACGGCAGGAAGAATTTAAGGACGGAGTCGATGGACTTCGTAATGGAGCCGAAGGCTTCAAGAATGACAATAGGCCTCTTACACAGCAGAGCTACCCGCGAGGTGACCTCGACGGCGGGAGATGAAAAACTGGCGGGAGGGTGGAGTCGACAACACCTAACAGCCAACCTGCGAGCGCCATGCAGTGCGTTGGCCTCGAAGGCGGTGCCGATGGTGCATCGACTGTGCCCATCAAAAAAAAAAAAAAAGAGCTCCTGTGGGGTCATGACCTCTGGCCAGTACCCCAAAGGTTATGAATGGTGAAGACTGACACAGATAAGATCTATGGTTTCACCCACTGCCCCAGATGGTATTGGCTGGTCAGAGCCAGAGGAACCCTTAGGTGGAGGCACTTTTTTCTTTAGACTTTCCAGATGTTTTTCATGCATCTTTTCAGGAAAGGTCTTGCAGACCTCACAATCTGCATTTAAATGGTCACAGCCAAGGCAGATTACACAAGAACTGTGTTTATCTGCCTTGGCAAAAACCTCTTCACACTCTACGCAATTTTTGAAATTGGGTTCACCGGTCTTTTTCTTCGGTTTCTCTGACATATCCGAAAAAACAGCAACCGCAATAAAACAAATACATTTAAAATGTTTTTAAAACAAATTTAGTGGTTGCGGTTAGTTCAGGAACCGATAGGAAAAACGAGTGGAACCGTGAGTCGATGAAACTGGAACCGGTATTAGCAGTTTGGTAACTGATAAACTCAGTTACACAAATATAACAAAATTAAGCTTTTTAAGACTATAAAAAACTAAAACGAGGGGAAAAAACTCCGCTAACGCAAAAAAATTCTCGGTTTCTCACAGGTCATACCAAATAGTGGAAACCGAGAAAAACAACGTAATCAAACTAAAACACTATCGGTTACAAGATAAACAAAAGATAAGGGCAGCAGTTGAAAATAAAATAAACATTTTATTACTTACAGGTTATTTTCTAAGTGTTTGAAGGCGAGATGTTAAGGAGAAAATCTCTGAGCATCTTGTCTTGACAGGCGGAGAGAGAAAGCTGAGGGTTAGAATGTAGGCAGTTGATAGGTGGCAGCATTTGAAAAAGTGGCACGAGCCAATAATTCTGTCATTAGCATAACGCTCCATCTCTGGGCAGATCTGGCTTAAAGGCACACTGCGAAAGTGTTAGGAATGTTGGAGTATTCCTGGGGTGAGAAGAAAAAATTACTCACCTTAGTAATGTTGTTTCTTCTAATGGAGTCTTGCTATATTATGACATATGCAGTTTGTCCCAGCCTTAGAACTGCTCCGGAGGTGAAAGAGTTAACTTCCATGCCAGGCATGGAATCTTGAGCGCAAGCTCGGTTGAAAAAACTCTGTCTGTTGATCTTCAAACTGAAACTGTCAGATCTTTACGAGCAAAACTCACTAAGGTTCTGTGTGGAAGCTGTAAACCTACACTAGCCAACTGGCTACTAAAATATTAACACATTTTTCTGGTCCCAAAACCAAGACTCAAGTCAGGGGATCCAAAAAATAAAATAAAATAAAATACAACACCCAAACACCCCAAAAAGAGGGGTGAAAACACAAGGTGGGCATCATTAAGTGCCAACACTGCACTGCCCACCCACATCCCAAGAGCAGAGGTTCTGAGAGGGGCAGGAAGGGGGGAGGTCATAATATAGCAAGACTCCATTAGAAGAAACAACATTACTAAGGTGAGTAATTTTTTCTTCAACCAACATGAAGTCTTGCTATATTATGACATATGCAGACTACACAGCAGTACCTCCATGGAGGAGGGACAGAACCTACTTAGGAAATAGGCTCTGAAGCACAGCTGTGCCAAACCGAGCATCACTCCTAGCCTGGATGTCCAGGGAGTAATGCTTGGTGAAAGTGTGTACTGTTTTCCAGGTAGCTGCTTGACATATCTCTAAGATAGGGATGTCCCTGGTCGCAGCTAGGGACGCAGCTGTACCTCTGGTAGAGTGAGCCCTCAGGCCTGAAGGGGGAACCTTACCCAGTTTTTGATAGCAAAATTGGATACAAGAGACAATCCACCTGGCAATGGATCTTTTAGTGGCAGGTTTCCCTTTACCAACCTCACCATAAGTGAGGAACAGTTGGAGGGAGTCAAACCTGTGACCCTTGGTACTCTCTATGTAGTAACTAAGGGCTCTCTTTACATCTAAACTGTGCAGCCTCCTCTCGCCAGATGAAGAATGGTCAGTGAAGTACACTGAAGAGATATAGATTGATTAAGGTGGAAATCTGAAACCACCTTAGGCAAGAACTTCCTATTAGTCCTGAGGACTACCTTATCTCTGTGAAAGGAGATAAAATCAGGCTCCACTGACAAAGCTTGCAATTCACTTATGCGCCTGGCAGAAGTGATAGCTACTAGAAACACAGTTTTCCAAGTCAAGTACTTAAGCTCTGCTGAAGACAAAGGCTCAAAGGGGGGTTGCATTAGCTGAGCAATGCAAACATTAAGATCACAGGCAGGAGCAGGATCCCTGAATGGAGGGTTGGTGTGAAGCAATCCCTTGAAAAACTTGGAGAATACAGGGTGAGCAGAAAGAGAAGAGGGCTTTCCTGCTGAAATAAAAGCAGAGACAGCTGCCAAATGCACTTTCAGGGTAGCTGGCCTCAGCCCCAAGGTATTTAGATGGACCATATAGTCCAGGACTGTGGGCAAATCAGCACATTCTGGGGAAATATGCTTTCCAGAGCACCATATGGAAAACCTTTTTCTATTTAGAATTATAGAGCTCCTGGTGGAAGGCTTCCTAGAAGCTTCTAAGATATCGAGTACACTTTGAGAAAGGTGTAGGTCAGCAATTCAACTCCTCAAGAGCCAGGCCTTGAGGTTGAGGGATTTGAGATTCGGATACCAAACTCTCCCTGGGCACAGGTTAACAGATTGTGATTCTTGGGGAGACACAGGGAAGGTGGACTGCTAAGGACAGAAGGAGTGGATACCAGGCTGTCTGGCCCAATCTGGAGCAATCAGAATCATCTTGCAAGGTTGAGATCTGATTTGACTAGCACCTTGAACAAGAGAGGAAAGGGGGGAAAGGCATAGAGGAACTTCCCTTCCCAATCGAGAAGGAAGGCATCCAGAGGGACTGAGCCCAACACTGGGGGCCTGCAACAAAAGAGCGGAAGTTGGTGATTGTCTGGGGCTGCAAAAAGATCTATCTGAGGGGTGCCCCACCTGGCAAATACTAACCTCAGTACTAGGGGATCCAGTGACCATTTGTGATGGCCCTGGGAAATCCTGCTGAGAGCATCTGCCAGGACATTGTCTTTGCCTGGGAGGTGAACTGCCATGAGGGAGGTGTTCAGGGAATAAGCCAGAGACCACAACTTCATCGCCTCGGTGCACAAAGCCGAAGACCGAGTGCCCCCTTGCTTGTTGATGTACCACATTGTAGTGGTGTTGTCTGTTCTGACCTGTACCACTTTGTTCTGAACAGATGCAGAAAAAACCTGAAGTGTTAGAAAAACAGCTCTGAGTTCCAACAGATTGATGTGGAGCAGAGATTCCTGACGGGACCACAATCCCTGGGTGGTGAGGTCGCCCATGTGAGCTCCCCATCCCAAGAGGGACGCATCTGTACTAAGGGTCAAGGAGTGAGATTGAGGGATGAAAGGAACCCCCTGTCTCAGATTGCTCTGATCCTGCCACCACTGCAGGGCCCGGATCAGGGTTCGAGTTACTGGGATCAATTTGGTTAGAGGATCTCTCCTTTGAGACCAGAAGGCTCTCAAATGGAACTGGATGTCCCTCATCTGAAATCTTGCTTCTTGCACTACAGCTGTGGAAGCAGCCATGTGGCCAAGGAGCTGTAGAAAGTGTCTTGCTGGTCGAGAGACCTGCAGAGTGAAGGAGGAGGCCAGAGCCACCAGAGTCTTTACTCTTTCTAGAGGAAGGAAAGCTCTGGCCTGCTTTGTGTCCAGTTCTGCACCTATGAAGGTGAGTAGCTGAACAGGCTCTAGAACTGACTTTGGAAGACTGAGAAGAAAACCTAGAGATGTAAGCAGCTGCTGGGTAACCTGAAGGTGTGATTTGACTTGGTCTGGAGACTGACCCACTATGAGCCAGTCGTCCAGGTAAGGAAAGATGGCAATCTTTTGCCTTCTTAAGTGAGCAACTGCTACTGCCAGGCATTTGGTGAATACCCTTGGGGCAGAGGTGAGGCCAAGGGCATTGCTCTGAACTGGTAATGGCCTGAGGCAGTTCGAATCTGAGGTCACTTTCGTGGGAGCTTCTGATGAGAACATGGAAGTAGGCATCCTTGAGGTCCAGGGACGCAGCCAGTCCCCTGGCCTTAGGGAGGGTAAAATAATTCCCAGTCACCATTTTGAATTTTGGTTTTAAAAGGTGCTTGTTTAGGTATCTTAGATCCAGGATGGGCCGCCATTCTCCTGTCTTTTTGGGGTAAGGAAGTACCTGGAGTACAGTCTTTGCCCTGGTGTAGGGAGGACCCTTCACAGCTCTGAGAGCCAGGAGGGTTGAGACTTCTGTTTCAAAGCAAGAGCCTCTGATGGATTTGCAGGTGGAAAGGATCTGGTTCTCATCTTTGGAAATTTTTTGAAGCTGAGAACTAGTCCCTGGCTTACTACTTCCAGGACCCACTTGTCTGATGTTAAAGACTCCCAGTCCTGGACGAAGTAAGCCAGCCTGCCCCCTACAGATAATGGAGAATCGGCCCTGGGCATCCCATCAGGGTGCCTGTTTGGCAGGAGCTTTAGGCTGAGGGGTGGGAGCAGGCCTGCTTGTACCCCGTCTGCCTCTCCCTCTGAAGAACCCCCTCTGGGCATAAGCTGAAGAGGAGGCCTGGGCTTGGTAAAAAGGCCTGTGAAAAGGCCTGCCCTGCCCCTGAAAGCTGTCTCTGAGGAGTGGCTTGCCTCCTTGGCCTGTGCACCCTATAAGTGGTCCTATACTCATCCATTTTTTCATGTAATTCTCTGTCTGCTCCCAAACAGAGAATTACCCACAACAGGAAAATCCATGGCCTTAGCCTGGGTATCCTGTGACAGGCTAGTACACCTGAGCCAAGCTCTTCTACTTAAAAGCCACAGATGTAGCCATGACTCTTGAAGATACATCATTAGAGTCCACTGCAGCATGGAATTGCACCTTGATGCCTCAATACCATCAGCAGCCACCTGTTCCAGCTCCTGGCAAGCTGGCCAGGGACCTGTTTCGCTAAAGTCATAACAGTATCCCATCTGATTTCTGGTATCTTGCAACATAGACCATATAATTTGCCTGTCTGAGTCCCAAGGATGCTGCCATGTATTGTTTCTTTGCCATGGCATCAATCCTCCTGGAGTCCTTGTCAGGGGTGTGAAGCCAAGGGAATATTTGCTCTTATCACAGGCTGCAGCCTGCACTACCCCAACATGGCTGCATTGTTGTGAAAGGAACTCCGTATCAGAGCCTGACAATGTGTACCTCCTGTCCATCTTTTTATCCACAGGAGGTAAAGAATTAGGAGCTTTTAAAATCTTTATTGTCTGGTTCCTAAAAGATTTATGTAAAGGAAAAGACAATCTCCTAGACTCTGGGATAGCCATCATTTCCACATAGTCAGGCTCCTCCTGTTCATCCACAGCTTCTTCCAAAGGGAGCTGGAGGGTTTCAGCAACTTTTTTATAAAACAGAAAATGAGAAGGGGACTCAGAAAGCCTAGGGGGGGACACTCCTGAAGGTCTGTCTGGGGAGATGTCAGGTTCAATGGGCACATCCAGACTTTCAAAATCACATTCACTCTCTTCATAATCCTCCTCCCCCTCCTCTGGTTCATAAAATTCTTCTATATCATATTCTTGAACCGGTGGAACCGCCTGAACTGACCGTTTACCTGATGGTGGCGGTTCGGACGGAAACGGGGAAAGCGACTGGACAATTTGGATCGCTTTGGCTATCTCTGCAGCAGTAGGAGAAAGAAATTTTGGCTCCACATCTGCTGATTTTCTAGTCCTCTTTGCTGGAACTGGCTCCTCCGAGTCAGCTCTTCGTTTGCCCGAGGAAGTATCGCCCTGGTCAGAGGGCACTCCCTCCGGTTCGGTTGGCACCGAATCGGGCTGGCCATCCGGTCAGCGGACTTTTGGCCTCTCGCCCCTGAGCCTACCAACTCTCTTATCCAGGGTAGCTGCAGGGAAATTCTGCAAATCTGGCAGTCTGCATTGAGGTGGTCAAACCTCAGACAATAAACATGTGGTGTGTGGGTCAGCCTTGGCAAAGACTTCCCACAGACACTACAGTGCTGGAAACCCAGTGGCCCGGTTTTTCGGTTTCTCAGACATAATGCCAGCCTAACCAAAAACTTGCCCTTTCCCGCAAATCGCCAAGAAGACACCTTATCGGTTCCCAACCGTGTCATGGGTCGGGAAAACCGTAACGAAACTGCTTTTAGAACCGATAAGAACTGGGAACCGCACTTAAATGTAATTTAATAAGTTTTAACAATAACCTGATCGGTTCAAACCGAACCGATAACAACGCTTAAAGTTCCACACAGAGAAATGTAAACCTATCTATTACTTACGATACCACAGACAGAGCTTGAACCGACCGGTTGCGGTTAAAATATATAATTGCAGTTTAGAAAACCGAGAAATAACACTTTTTTAACCGACAAATGAACCGAGCAGTAGGAGGAATCTCTGGAGCGACTGTTCAGTGAGGCGGAGAAAAGAATCTGACAGTTTCAGTTTGAAGATCAACAGACAGAGTTTTTTCAACCGAGCTCCCGCTCAAGATTCCATGCCTGGCATGGAAGTTAACTCTTTCACCTCCGGAGCAGTTCTAAGGCTGGGACAAACTGCATATGTCATAATATAGCAAGACTTCATGTTGTTTGAACAATGCTTTCCATGACAGGAAACACATCTTGTGGGTAGCAGCAGGCTCAAATGGAGCCAAAGTCTATTTCTCAAGAATGAAACTCTGGACTCAAGGTGGAACTGGTTTATGAATCGGGAGACACATGTGCAGAATACCCTTAAGGAACATACTGAATGCCTCTAGCTGTGCCACCATGCACCCATCAATAGGGACATGGAAAGTTGAAACAGCAGCCAAATGCACTTCAATATTTGAAGCAACATCCCATTGTGTTAGAGAAAAGGAAGTGCGAAGAAAAAATGAGGAAACCACTTTGGTTCTCAAATACAGTAGCAGAAAAGGTCAGAGTCAA
This sequence comes from Neoceratodus forsteri, assembly GCA_016271365.2. NCBI lineage: Eukaryota > Metazoa > Chordata > Ceratodontiformes > Ceratodontidae > Neoceratodus > Neoceratodus forsteri. Next base: position 430,443,282 of record CM028130.1, read on the forward strand.
AAGGTTGGCCTTCAGGAAATATAAGGGAACACAGCGGGATAAAGATAGGGAGGCATACCAAACTTCCCCAAGGGAAGCAGGGAAGGCAGTAAGGCAGGCAAAGGCCCAAACAGAGAAAACACTAGCACAAACAGTGAAAAGTGACAAGACTTTCTATAGATATATTAGTGAAAGGAGAAAGTCCAGAGGGAGTATTGCTAAGATCAAAGAAGATAAGGGTGTGTGTGAGGAGAAGGACCATGTAAAAGCATCTATCCTAAATAGATACTTCTGCTCAGTATTTACTGAAGAGAAGGTAGGGCAGGGCCCACAGCTCAGCACCATGGACACAGAGGGGGAGGGAGGTGAGCACTAGTCCCTTCACAAAAGAAAGGGTCCTACAGGAGCTTGATAAGCTCAGGGTGGACAAGGCAATGGGACCTGTTGGCATACATCCCAGGGTATTAAAGGAGCCAAGGGTGGAACTAGCAGAGCCATTATCAGAACTGTTTAGTGAGTCTCTGAGCACAGGAGAGGTCCCAGAAAACTGGAGAAGGGCTCATGTGATCCCGCTCCACAAGAGTGGTAGTAGGGAGGAGGCAGGGAACTACGGACTAGTCAGTCTTACCTCAGTAGTGGGCAAGATTATGGAGGCACTCTTTAAGGAAAGGATAGTGCAACACCTGGAATCCACAGGAGCACAGGATCCAAGACAGCATGGGTTTATAAAAGGAAGGTCCTGTCAAACTAATCTCATAGATTTCTTTGACTGGATAACCAGAGTGGTGGACCAAGGGGGAGCAGTTGATGTCGCCTACCTTGACTTCAGCAAAGCTTTCGATACTGTTCCACATAGAAGATTGATTAATAAGCTGGGTAGGCTTGGGGTGGGTCAGAAGTTGGTCAACTGGGTGGCAAACTGGTTGGCGGGCAGAAAACAGAGAGTGGTGGTAAATGGTATACAGTCAGAAGAGATGCAAGTCACAAGTGGGGTACCACAGGGATCAGTCCTGGGGCCAGTCCTCTTCAATATCTTCATCAATAACATTGCAGATGGACTGGAGGGTATGGTTTGTCTGTTTGCAGACAACACCAAGACCTGCAACAGAGTAGATAATCCAGATAGGGTGGGCAGAATGAGAAGAGATTTGGGCAAACTAGCAAAATGGTCGGAAGAGTGGAACTAGGGTTTAATGGCAAAGAAGTGCAAGATCATGCACATAGAGAAGAGAAAACCTGAAGCCACCTATAGACTGGGAGGGGAGTTGCTGGCAGTCACAAGGGAAGAAAGAGACTTGGTCATCATCATCATCACCAGTGATCTGAAATCATCCAAGCAGACCACTAAAGCAGTAGGTAAGGCTAGGGGGATGTTAGGGTGTATTAGTAGGGGTATCACAAGTCGTAAGAGGGAGGTAATAATCCCTCTTTACAAGACACTGGTTAGGCCCCATCTGGAGTACTGCGTGCACTATTGGAGGCCACACCTTCACAAGGACATTAACCAAACTGAGGCAGTCCAGAGAAGGGCAACCAAAATGGTGCAGGGACTGCATCAGAAAACATATGAGGACAGATTAATGGAGCTCAATTTGTATACCCTAGAACAAAGGAGGGAGAGAGTGGATATGATCGAAACATTCAAACACCTTAAGGGCATTAACAAGGTGAAAGAGCCTAACATGTTTCAATATAAGAAAAACAGCAGGACAAGAGGACACAGCATGAGATTAGAGGGAGGCCAATTAAGGGGTAATGTGAGGAAGTTCTTTTTCACAGAAAGGGTGGTGGATGCATGGAATGGCCTACCTCAGGAAGTGGTGGATATGAATACAGTGCAGGGCTTCAAAGAGGTATGGGATAGGCATAAGGGAGCAATACAGATGAGAATGAATAAATAGGCCACTGACAGAGCAAAGGCCGATGGTACATTTATAAGGTAGAAAATAGAAATGGGCAGACTGGATGGACCTTGCGGTCCTTATCCGCCGTTAACTTCTATGTTTCTATGATTACTGGAGACCAGAGTCAGATACGGAAGGAAAGTAGTCCAGTCCAGTAGTCATTGAACACATAAATGGGTCCACCAAATGGAAGCACAACATATGGAAATGTACTTCAATTTCGAAGAGTAGGTGTACCTTGTAGAAGGCTTTCTAGCCATAAGCAAGACATCAGCCACCAGGGGAAAACCCCCAAATAGGGAATGGCTATGTCTTCAGGAGCCATGCATGCAAATGCCAGGACCTCTGAGCCTGTGACCGCAGACCCCAACAAAGGGGCAGCTGAGCAGGAGGCTCAACTAACAGATGCTGCAGAAGTGGAGACCAAATCTGGTGAGGCCAAAAGGGAGCCACTAGAAGTAGGGTGGCATGCACTACCTGCCACTTGAGCAGAACCCTCTGTATGAGAGCAATCAGAGGATGCAGTACATTTAATATAAGACACGGGGGAGGGGTTGAGAACTCAGATTCTGAACCTGATGCTCACCTTGCCTGCCAGCTGAGGACCCATGACCCCACTCCCATTGTCACTCAGACATACCGCATGATTTGAGCCATTTTGTCCAGAAGCACTGCTCAGATCAGGGTGCTGGATATACTGCAGGCATGCCAGATGGCATGACCACACACACAAGAATCTATGCAGACTGTTGATGCGCAGGGGTGAGAGGGTGGCTTGTTCAGGGGCCTTTACCACCACACGGACCAAGCCCTCCACCTCCAAGAAAGAGTTTACTGCATATTAGAGAATGGTTTCATAGTCCATTGAAGAGTTATTTTTCTATATATAGTTGTTTTTTCTCCCCCCAGCAGGCGGCTCCGGTCCCTCCCTTGGGTGGACTCGTAACCGCCACACCGCTTCCCAACCCAACACCCCTCAACTCCCCATGTGTCCCCCATGGCAGGGTCAGGCAAAGGGGTGCTGGTTTACCTAAACCCCACAGCGAAATCCAGACTTCAGGGGGACGGTCAGGGCACTGGTGCAGCCATCATGGAGCCTGCTGGCTCCTTTTTCTGTTTTCTCCCTTCCTCCCTCCCCACTGACGTAAGGACGCTGGCACGTGCCTTCCCAACCCATACCGTCCTCCAGCCATCGCCAGAGGGCAGTCAGCGAGTGGGATGACAAACCTCCCTCCCTCTCTTGAAAGAGGAGAGCCGTCCTCAGATGCTCAATCCTCTCTCGCCCCTGCCGACCCCCGGTGACTTAGGCTCATTTCCAAACCCGGGTCACTGCGTGGCGTGAGGAGTGGCGTCCAGCGCCTCAACCCTCAGTGCCACTGGCCCGGCTCAACTGGTTATTTTTCAACATCACCCTGATTGAAAATGTCATGTTCCTGTCAGGTCTGAGGTTGCTGTTAAATTTCAGTAAACTGCACGGAAAGGGGTTCACAGTCAGAGATCTTTGGTGCTGTGGACAAGAGAAGAGACAAACAGGAGCTCCCCTTCATTGGGTCCCAGTGATTCATTTTCAGTGCAGGACTACATCTTATATTATGTGTCTGCTGATTGAAAAGTAACTTCTTTTGCTGCAAGCCCTCTGCTTTTCCTATCGATACTGCAATGGCAAGCCTACCCCTTATATGGCTTTCATGGAGTATTAAGGGAATTCATTCCCCTTTAAACAGAAAATACTGGACCATCTAAAATGAGAGGGGTCTGGGACTACCCTTTTACGAGAGACCAATCTTACGCAGGCCAAGACCAACAAGCTTAAAATGGGATGGGTCTCACAGGTGTTTGGTAGCACCTTTTATTCGAAAAGCAGAGGGGTAACCATCCTTATCCATGAGAATATTACCTTCATGGTAGGTCATCTCTGACACAGAGGGCCATTATGTCATTGTCCAAGGTACTCTTTATGGTCAGAAAGTCACTCTCTGCAACATGTATGGCCCAAACCAACTGTATGCCACATTTTTTGCTGCACTGGCACAGACTCTAGTGACTATCAGAAGGGGCAGCTTGAGGTGGGGGGAACGCTACTACAATGTTAAGAGTACTTTTTGGATTGAAGAAAGACAACCATGGGACCCCGCACACTGGCCTCCCTTGCTTTAGTGGACATAATAATGGAACTAGGCCTCATGAATATCTAGAGGTTAGTGAACCCCCGTGGCAGAGATACCTCTTTTTACTTGGCCCCACACCAACTGAGGATAGATGTTTGGTTAACCCCAGGACAGAGGGTGTCAGACATGATAGGTGGCCACATTTGTATAGTGACCATCTCGGACCACTTCCCAGTCTCTTTTACCTGGATGTCAGCAGGAGCATCGCCCATCTAGGAAGCAATGCCGCTTTAATGACTCCTTCCTATGGGATCCAGTCTTTAGCAAGTCACTAGAGATGGGATCTATGGGATCCAGTCTTTAGCAAGTCACTAGAGATGGATGTAAGGTCCTTCTTAGACACTAACCACTGTGAAGCTACATATATAGCAATCCACTGGGATGCCCTGAAGACCTTCATAATGGGCAGGTGCACTGGTTATGCATCTCACCTCAAAAAGGTCGGGAACAAGGAGCGCTCAGATCCAGAAGCTCATAGAGAAGACCCAGAACTTTCCTCATCACTCTCTGTAGAAATAACAGGCCAGCAGTACAAGGTAAACCTGCACTTGCATCAGAAAGCAGAGTTCGACCTGTTCCACCTCAGGCAGCCTTTTTGGCAGGCAGGAGAAAAGCCAGGCTGCTTTTAGCCTACCAGCTCAAAAAGTGCCAGGAGAAGTCCAGGATCATGGGAGCCACGTAAAGGAACAGAGAGATACAGCAAGGGAACCAGGACTTCGACAATAAATTCCTGGAATTCTACCAGATCCCTCTGTATAAACAGGAAGTAGCTCGGTCTGAGGAGGAACTCCTCCTTCACAACCACTTTGGGGCTGCCCAAACTGATTCCAGATCTCAGGGTCTTACTAGGCAAGCTCTTTGTCTCTAGAGAGCTAGAAACAGCACTACATAGCATTCCAGCTGGGAAAGCTCCAGGAAGTGATGGGCTCCCAACCAAGTTTCTCTACTCCTTCAGACAGGTCCTACTGGTTCTATGCGATAATGGCAAAAGCCTAAAGGCCCCACAAACTCCCACAGAGTGAAATGGAGTACAGAACTAGGCTGTGAGATAACTCCCTCTACTTGGGGCAGATCTGTCTGCACTCAGTGGCTAGAGAAAATAAGAACTGCATTACTGAATTCCAGATCTTGCATTACTGGCACAGAACCACTCAGAAGCTCCACAGGTGGAGACTGATAAACTTAGACGGTTGCTAGAGAGGCAGCTCACTACTGGTACCATCACGCACCTGCTAAGGGGAATGCCTGATACTGTGTCATTACTGGGGTGAAATTCAATGGGTTTGCGGGCCCTGGTAGACTCTGATGTGACCCTGATCACCACACTGGTGATGTAAGGTCACATGAATGGGGAGTGTGTTATTGAGATTATAAACTGGATCTGAGATTTTTTTGGTGGGGGTGAAAAATGCACAAAATTAAAATTATGCCAAACATTTTAATGATTTTTTTAAAAGTTCATCCACCTAAACAAAATAATCCCAGTATATCCCAGCACAGGCACGCCATCTCAGTTTCAACTATTATGCACAGCAAAATACATTGTTTTTTTCTAATTAGCTCTTAAACCCTCTATTTTCCCCAAACCACTCCTATTTATCTATTTCATTACCTTTCACCCTTCTTCTTTATATTATTTTCTCCATTTTCCCTACTCTGTTTTTTATCTTTCACACATTCAATAATGAAATGCTTACTATGGATGCACTACAAGAATTCAAATCTCTACTCAGTTCTACTGGTGGAATTGTTTTTTAAATATTTCTTTATTAGCGAGGTACAGTTGGAATCACATTGTCATGCAGCATTCCTATACAATATGCATTGTTTAGCAAAGTGTTAAGGATGCATACATCTTGTGCATGTCAAGGAGACCTTTCTCAGCTCGTAAAATGACACAGTATAAAGGTGGGGATAGAAGAGAGTCCTTGTCGGTCATGGAGTAGGATCTTGAAATAACAATTATACAGGTAGATATGCATGTGTTGAACCCCACAATCACACAACAGAAGGCCTCAGGCAGAACCAGGGCTTCTGTTTTTGTGCAGCAAGTTAAACAGCAGAGAATTTCCTGGTAAGCATGAGAATAGGAGGAAGATTTGTCATGATCAGTAAAGAAACACCAGACAGTAAAACTGTAAGTACTGCAGTACTTCATTTTAATTATGTACATGTGTGTAAGAAGAGGATTATGAGGGCAAACAATATTTAGTTATTATTCTTTTAAAATTTAATGCAGTTTTATTTTTAGGGCCTTTTTGAAGGTTTTTAGTGAGTAAAGGTGGCAGCCATGATTGTGATGGCAAGCAGGGACGGCTTGGCAACTGAAAAAAAAAACCATAAACGAGGAGGTAGTAAAGGATTACCATTCATCTTCCCTATTACTTTGGGAAACTCTAGCACCCCTCCAAGGAGAGGGGGAGCAACTGACAAGTGGAGTGGTGGAGTGTCGCCCACACGGCTGAGAGCGTCTGTCAGTTGGTTTGAGGCTCCTGTCACATGGATGGCTAGGAGATCTGCCTCCAGTCAGTTCACGAGGGTCCAGATGCGGAGCACTTCCCTGCACAGAGGCTGGGTTGTGTATGCTGCCCTGCTTGTTGAGACAGTACATGATCGTGGTATTGTCCATCTGGACTTGCACCACTTGACCCCAAAGGAGCGGAGCGAATGCTGACAGTGCCAGTCTGACTGCTCTGAGCTCCAGCAGGTTGATATGACATCAGCATTCCTCGGGGGTCCAGAACTCGTGGGCTCTTTGATTCCCCATGTGGGCAACCTAGCCTGTGAGAGAGGCATCGGCTGTGAGAACGACAGTCAGCTTGGGACGGACAAACGGGATCCCTTCCTGCAAATGTGCTAGGATGGCCCAGCACTGGAGAGCATCCCACATCTTCTGGGTCACTGTGACCAGCTGATCAAAATGACCATGATGCTGGGTCCAGTGGCTGGTCAGCTCCCATTGAAGGGGGTGCATATGCCACCAGGCCCATTGGACCACGGTGGTGCAGGCCGCCATGTACCCCAGAAGGCGCAGAAAGTCCCAGGCAGGGCGTAAGTGCCCAACCAGAAATGATTGGGCAAAGGAGGAGAGAACCTCTACCCTATCCATCGGGAGCCGGGCTCTGGCTCAGCAACAGTCGAGCTCTGCCCCGATGAAGCATATCACCTGTGAAGGTACGAGTTCCGACTTGACCTTGTTGACCAGGAGACCAACATCTATGCAGGTCTGGATGGCCAGATCCCTGGACCTCTCCAACTCCTGTTTGGAGGAACCCGCTAAGAACCAGTCATCGAGATAGGGGTACGCCCTGACCCCTCGATGCCCTAGATGGGCTGCCACCACAGAAATGCATTTGGTGAAGACCTGGGCGGCCGATGACAGGCCAAACGGCATAGCTCGGAACTCGAAGAGGGCTCCCTCTGCTCAAAAGCAAAGGAACCTTTGGTGAGATGGACGGATTAGGACATGAAAGAACACGTACTGGAGATCCAGAGAGCAAAACCACATGTTCTGCTCAAGGGATGGTATGATCTGGGACAGAGTTACCATCCTGAATGTGCAGGACCTGAGGAATTGGTTCAGGTTGTGCAGATCTAGAATGGGGTGCCAGCCCCCCATCCGCTTCGGGACCAGGAAGTATCTGGAAAGGAACCCTGGGTTGACAGGGGGGGTTGGGCGATGTCATCTCGGAGAGCTGTCTGAGTGTGCACGGATGCCATCTCCTCCTGTGGGGCGCGGGCTCAGCTCGGTGGATACTGCTCGAATTCCAGAGGCAGTACCTGGCCGACCACTTCTAGAACCCACTTGTCCATGGAAACAGCGGATCAGGCGGAAAGGAAGCGCGGTGGAGCCGGCCCCCCCAAGGGAGGACCCAAAGCTTACATGGCAGGTTTAGCGGTGGCCACCCCCATCCCATCACTGAGCAGGCTTGGAGGAACAGGGTCCGGTTTGGGGACCACCTGAACCCCGTCCTCCGGGTTTACAGGCCGCCGGGGGTCCGGACTTGGTCTGGGGGTACCAATACTGTACCTGCTGTTGCTGGCCCGATTGAAAATGGGGCTGCTTGGCCGCAGGGGCAGAATGCCAAAAAGGCTTCTTCTTCTTCTTCTGCTTTTTGGAACCCTGGGATTCCTTCCTCGCAGAGGTCACAGAGTCCAAGGTGGCACTGGACTTCTCGATGCATTGGAGGTGACCATCCACACCTGGGCTGAAAAGGTCAGTACCCAAGAAAGGGACGTCCGTCAGCTTGTGCTAGGTGTCCCTGTGAAGGTGGAGACCCTCAACCAAGCCCTGCAATGCATGGCAACTACAGCCATCACCGAGCGGGCGCAAGAGTCCCTGAGGTCCAAAGCAGTCTGGAGCTGCTGTTTCGCAACAGCCCGACCCTGGTCATGGACGTGTCTGACCATGGTCTGGAGGTCTGCAGGGAGGTGACGTAGAACCTCACTGAGAGAGCCCTAGAGGGCATGGGAGAAGTGCGTCATGATGATGGCTGAGCTTGCCTGACGAAGGCCCAGCAAAAAGGCGGCATAGACTTTCCAGGCAGAATGGTTCAGTTTTTTTGGATTCTTTGTCTGGGGGTCTATCGGTGTCTCCCAAATTACCCGAGCGCCTGAACACAGATTCAGTCACCAAACCCTCAGCAGAGGGGTGCTCTGTGAATCCCGAAAGTGACCCGATAGACACAGTGTGTTTGCGGGCCATACGGACTGAGGGCGTGGGGCAGGAGGCAGGGTGCTAGCACAGCTCCAAGGCTGGACCCACAACAGCCTCAGCCACTGGGAAGGCCTCCGTTGTTGAATCCCTTCATTGGAGAACGTCAATGAGGGGATATTCGGCCCATGTCTGAATGCGTTCTAGGAGTACACCCATAGATTCGGAGATAAGACGGAGGATACCCATAAAAGAAGATGGACCTTCTCCCATCGAGAGACTACTGACAGATTCCTTGTCCGGGGATGCAGGTCAGAGTCCTCAGACTCAAGGAGTCTGGGTAGATCGGCCGGCCACCGGAGTCTCCCTCCACCCGCCTAGGACGGTCAGGAGTGAGGGTGACAGAAAGCCTACATGGAAGGCTCGGAACAGGCCAAGACTCCTTAGCAGGAACCCCCGACAGAGGCTGTTTGGGTGGCGGCTCCACCAGGATCACTGGAGAGGTCGATTTTGGCCAAGCCGAAATGGTCATGACCGGCTCAGAAAGTGGAGGAATGGTATGGACTGGCTCCAGATGAATGTTGGCGTCAGCCTAGAGGGGCAACAGCCAAGTAAATGGCCGGGGTGGAAATCAGGGCCGATGTCTGACCGGACATCATCAGCTTCTGCCACATTAAGTCCTCATAGCGTCAATGGAGTTTCCATCGAAGCCTCTCCTCATCCAAGGAGGACGAGGAAGAGTGATGGCAGCGCCACTTTTTGGAGCACTTATGCACCTTCTTCAGCCCATCAGTCGAAGGGGTTCGAGACCTCGACCTGGATCATCAGGGGGACCAACTGGATCATTTGGAAGGAGCTGGGGAGAACCATGGCTCTTTCTGGTCAGGGACCGGGACCACGAGGGGATTCCCAGCAGGCTGGGTCTCCTCCTCCTCAGTGGCAGGCAGGACTGGGGTTCTGAATAAGGAGTTGTCAGCCTCATCAAGTGACAACAGGTCGGCGGGGTCAAGAATAATCTCAACTGGATCGTCGTCCTGCGTCTGAGCTAGCTGGCCTGATGGGAGTACCATGAAACCAGCAGCTGAGGCTGCAACCTCAACAGAAGTCGAGACAGCAGATTCCTGGGACTGAGATCTCTCATGATCTCAAGAACGTCATTGGCAAGACAAAGTTTCTCTCGGCTCCTTGTCTTTTTTACGGGACCGAGAGCCATGCATGCCCGAGGGCCACTCACCCTTGGTGGGAAGGGATTGGCATAACTCCCTAAAAGAGTCAGAGAAGGTAGAGCCCAAATTGAGAAGGATGAAAAAGGACATTGAGGACTGATCCGCAGCCCAAGCTGCCTCCTCCTTGAAAGTCTTCATCTGTTTGAGCTGCTCAGTGGACCACGTAGCCGTGGAGACTGCCCAACGGGCTTCCTTGAATCTGACCGGCGGATTCCGTTTTTCCGGTCTGCCCAGTTGAAGTCATGCAAGATGATCGTCTAAGACATTTGGGTGAAAAGTGTGACACATTTTACAGGCTTAGATGGCATAGCCGACACTCAAGCAGTACACGCATGAGGCATGCGGGTCGGTGTGAGACATCTTTTGCCCGCACGGGCAGTGGCGGAACTGGATGAGGATTTATCCTCCATCGAAGTCAATATCACAAAGTGATTAGCAAAAACTCTAATGAGTCGAAGTTTAGGTAAATCTGTGGATTTAAGCGCCAGGGCCTACAATAACATGTGAGCGGTAAGAAGAAAACCTGAATCTTCCAGTGGAAAGGAAGATCTGGCATCAAGGGTTGGAGCCAAGGCATATACCACCGGGTTGGGTGGGAGGAGCCAGCTTAAAGACCTTCCAGCAAGATTCTTAAAGCGAAAGGACATGCCAAACAGTGTGGATAGAACAACATATCCATGATCCTAGAATGCAAAGTAGCACATGGGCTGAAGAGAAAACTCTTCTTCCCCACCAGTCGGATTCAGCGGAATCCAGATCCGGAGGTCAGTTGTGTGCCAAGTGTTGAAGCCCGTAAGGAATACCCAAGGCTGTCAGCCCCGAAGGAGGGTGAGGCAGAGAATCCAGAGACTCCTGGGGAGCACAATACCTCCTCCTGCAGTCTGCTGGGGTTGGTGATGAAGCGGCTGGTGACTGCCAGGTGCACATTGACACTTCCTGGAAGGGAATAGGATAGGAAGGTACCATCAGGTGGTGCACAATAAATTAGCTCAGAAAGGAGCGTATCTCCTGCTCAGTATTGTGTCTTGTCATGTGGGATATATGGAGTTCCTGTATTAACCTCAAGAGGAACCGCTGATATTCAGTGAAATCAGCATCGGAGAAAAGGAGGATTGAACATTCCTCTTCCTCAGATGAGGATGCCGAGGAAGTCGAGGAGCTCGGGTGCTCAGAGTCCTCCTGCGGCAGTGGAGACAGGCAGAAGACCTGCTCGTCCATGGCTCTAACATACCTAGGGAAGGCGGTCACAGTGGCCCTAAACGTCTCCCAGGTTAAGGGTCCTCTAGAGCCCACCTGGCCAGGGAGAGGTGGAGGTGTATGCAGAGGGTTTGGGGAAGAGCACCTAACTGAAAGTGCCCAGCCTCTGCCAGGGCTCTGAGACCTTGCAGTAGATCCTCCAGCTCGTATGCTGTAGATGTGAAAACATATCCTGGCTGAGCCCTGAAGGGGAATATCCCCTGTGGTGCAACCAGGGTTGCATGGATCCACAAGGGCAAACCCCAGCGCCAAGGGCATCTCTGAGGACTCCAAGGTGGAGAAGTGGGGCTCTGCACTGTGACTCCTCCCCACCCCCTGCAGGGAAGTGGAAGAAGGCCACTGTGCTTCACCCCAGCCCCTCAACCCCTTGGACTCCGAGGTCGCCCTCTTCCTTGACTCCATTTCTAAGGGGTCCCCCGATCCCGCAAACCCCCCAAAGGAGACCGCAGAAGAAAGGGTCCCTGTCCCAACCGAGGGAGTCAAGGCAGCACCAGACATGGCAGCTGCTCCGGTCCCCACAGTTGCGACCGCCACGCCAGGCTCCGCCCACAGAGACCACAGACTCTAGGGAGCCCCAGAGGCAAACAATAGGTCATCCAGCGCTGTGTCCAAGGGGGCTCCCTGACTCCAGGGAGTCAGGACGCCAGTCCGGATCAGCCAGCAAGTCATCTTCTGAAGAAGAAGAGGAGACCACACATACCGCCAGACTGGCAACTCCAGGAGCTTCAGGACACGTCAGCGCCTGCAGTGCCACCCCGATCACTGGCACTGTGAATGGCACTGGGATCCAAAGCGGCACCAGCAGGTGGGCTGAGGGTCCGCTGGTGCCGGGCCCAGCAGCCGTGGGTCGCAACACTGAGGGAGCCTGCACCTCCCTGGAGGTGACTGCCGTGGCGGTGCTCTCAACCCAGCTCTGCAGAGAACCAAGACGCTCCCCCGGTACTGCAGAAGAAACCTCCTCAACAGCAAGGCTGGAATCCAAGGAGGTTTCCTCCTCACCGAGCAGTATAGACCCGGGAGGGGACCCGGAGACAGAGTCAAAAGATCTTCCCATGGCATCCCTAGAACAATGCTGTCCTCTGAAAGTCGGTGGGTGCCCTACTGACTTTTTTTTTTTATCTATTTTTCCCCCCTACCTGCTCAGTGTCCCCACTCCTTCAGGTCCACCTGGATCTTCCTGGTTCTCCCTGCTGTCCCCCCCCTCCTTCATCAATCCTCACATTTGCAGCCGCTCTCCAGAGTATCCTGGCGTATCCCGGTGCCGGGCGGGTCCCCCTTCTCCGAGAGGGAAGGCACCAGTGTGGGGCAGCCTGGCACTATTAATTTAGGCCCTGGGGATGCTGCTGAGGTGAGGGGAGCAGCTCACTGGGGCTTTGGGTCCTACTTACTTTAAACACGTAGATCTCAAGAATGCGGCGGTCCATGGAGAAGCTGGCATCGCAGTTATCCATATCGTGGTTGGGACCCAGGCAATGCAGACAAACTTCATGTCATTCCGTAATGGCAAAATGCTGGCCACAGGGGCACTGATGCATGGGGTCACGGCCCGCTTTGGATTTTCTCTTAGTCCCCCCCAAACCAGACATGACGCAAAAACAATTCAGCAAATTAACAGAAAAGGACCTGGTGCTGTGGGTAATAACAAATAAATGGAACAGGCTTATCAGTTTCCGAACGGTGTCAGGTGAAACTCAGAACTGGGATGGAGAAGCAGTAAAACGGTGTTGAATTTCGGGGAACACCTGATGACGCAGCAAACTCAGACTCGCGCAGCAGGTACAACCTCGACGGCAGGAGAAACAGAACTGGAGTGGGAGAGGAGGAGTCTGTGGCGCCTAATGGCCAACTCTCGTGCGCCACACAATGCGTTGGCCTAGTGGGCTGCGCCATTGGCGCTAACTCCACCCCCCAAAAAATAATTAAGCTCCCGTACAGGTGAATGCCTCCGGCTTACACCCAGCAGCAATGAATGGTGAAAACTGACAAGGGAAGATCTTTTACATATAAAAAAATCACAGGTTGATAGGTTGTAATTTTTTAAGTGTAACATCATTATCTGAATACCTAATAGAAAACCTAGTTTCAGAAACTGTTACAACATCATAATTATTTAACTTAACCCAAATGGCATATTCATTGAATTTTGATAACAGACTTTGAATATTAACATGGACAATCGTGAGCTTTCCTTTAGCCTTATCCATTACAGACCCAATATTACGAGTCTGTACAGGACCTGGGTTAGACCGGACACTGCCCGACATCAAAAACAGCAATAACATTTGCTGCATCTGTGTACTGGCCCTGTTCAGACAAATCCAGTCATTATTTGAAACACTAAGGGGCCCTCACAGATTGTACTCCACCCTCACAAAATGTGTACCTCCCTTCCACTGCACAATTACAACTGTTCTCTCTGTACCAAAACTTGTTAGATACACAAACATTAATTACACAAAGATATTCTGAATGGATTGCACAAATCCCTATTCTCATATTGACACTTTCTACTTTTCCCACTGCATTTTCAATTACATCCATAAAAAACCCTAAACACAATAAAAATTGTACCAACACATTCCATATATATATATATATATATATATATATATATACATACATATATATACTTATACATATACATATATATACTGTATATATGAAAGCCCAGAGGCCAAGAAGAACAGCGCTCATCTCACGAATGTTGACGTGCAGAGAGGGTTCAACAGAGGACCAGACACACTGAGCTTGATTCTAAAAGGTCGGTGCAAGCTGCATCAATGGTAGTGCCAGGCACCCTGCACCTGATCCTCTATCGGGTAGGGTCCCAGTGGCAAAGTCCCGCAAGCTTGCAACAGCTGTGGCCATGACCCAAACATATGGCACATCTGCGAAGTTTGCTGCAAGCTGGGCCCATGGACATCAACTGGTGTCTAGCGGTCCCCCCCCCATGTCCCCTGCATGCTGACAGAGCAGAACTCCCTGGTGGTCCAGTGGCCCCCAATCCCCGATGTCCCCCATTAAATATTCATACATCTGTTCTTGGTGTTCTAGCAGGCCCCCTCCCTATTTCTGATCTGCCCATATAACACATAACTTTCCCTGGTGGTCTAGTGGACCTCCCACCCAACCCCATCCGGGCAGGTAGTGCCCTACCACCCTACTCCATCCGTCCCATCTCCGAGCCGGCAACTGGCACAGCCCTCCACTCTCCACCATGTATGAGATCGACTGAGCTGTCAAGGAATGCATACTGTATACAGTATGCGCTCCTTGATAGCTCAGTCGGTGGCCGGTGTAATAGAAATTTCTGAGTTCATACTAGTATATGCTGTTACGGGGTTACAGAATGTCACTGAGGTTACTTAAGGTACATTTGTAGAAGCAGAAAGCAAAATAAAACTGGATAGAACTGGTTGGTACCAGCCTGGATAACAGGTTCGGACAAAAATATAAGATAACAGCATGTTAAGGCATGGAAGGTAAGCTGTACGTAGCTATGGTGTGAATGAAACTCATTGTTTCACTCAGGTCAGCTTGACCCAGGCATATGTATCAAGAAGTATTGGGAAAGAAATGAGAGTGTTTTCTGTTACATTGGTATCAACATGTTTTCTAATTCATGATTGGTTAATACTGCAATGTTGGTATTTTTCGAGATAAAAGTACGCCTAACAACGCCTTGATAATAAGTGTATATAAGTGATTGACTAATGAAACTCAGGGAGCCTTGCATGTTATTGGAAGCAGACTCCCATATGCATATGTATTAAACTTTTCTTTTTACTACATGCAGTGTTCCCGAGCCTGATTTTAAAGTAAAGTGTAAGAAGAACATATATTTTTTTCCACGACACCGGCCATGGTGGAGAGAGGAGGGCTGTGCCAGTCGTCAGCTCGGGGATGGGAGCGGGGTGGTGGGGCACTGCCTGCCAGGGTGGGGGGGTCCACTAGACCACCAGGGAAAGTTATCTGTTATATTATACAGGCAGACTGGGGATAGGGAGGGGGGACCCCGCTAGACTACCATGGACATGATTTCTTTTAATAAAAATGGAATCAGGACTGGGGGTGCTGCTAGCCACCAGGGATGTGAATTCTTTTATTAAAAAGGGAACTGGGGCTGAGGGGGGCCACTGGCTACCAAGGACGTAAATTATTTTATTAGAAAGGGGATCGGGGATGGGGAGGAGGGACCGTGGCACATTGGTACAAGTTTCTACACCCTCTCAGAGGAAATACTTCTAAGTACCCATAGTCCAGCCCTGGCTGGTCTAACAGTGCTGTCAAATTTACCCTCTAGGAGGATTTTAAGAATCCCGAATTAGGGGACATGGCAGCCTGCATCTGCAACAAGCCCCCTAGCACCATGCCCCAGCCCATTTTGTACCGCAAGGATGGAGCAATCCCCCTTCGTGCACGCAGCCCGTGTTTGCCACAAGCTGCATTTGAGAATTGCTCCTGGTGCATCTTTTGATGCAAGCCACACCTTGCACCATTTGCTGTGGCGCAAGCCCCTTGCTCCATTCAGGGGGGCTTTCAGAATTTGGACCACTGTGTCTACTGGTCCATGAAATATGCCCCAAGCCCTGACAACGTGCATCAATGGTAATGACCAGCAGAAGGGTCAACTGAAAAGTGGGGTGCCAGACTAGAGATGGCAGCAATCCTGCTGCCAACAGAGGGCCCTATGTAAAGAGTCTGTGATCAGAACTGGGTGATCCAGGGCACTGAATGCCTGGGCCAACTAAGCAAAAAATATCCACTGAGGGATATGCATATGAAGGCGGACCTTGGGAACAGTAACAATGGCAGCCACCATGAGGCCTAGAAGCCATAACAGACATCTGACCATGACTCAGGAGCTGGTAACCAGCATCACCTGGACCACTGGAGTGTCTGCATGGGGCTCCAAAAAGAATACCCATGCCATGGTATTGTCCAACATCATGCTTGTGAATTGCAGGTACTAGCATGGAGTCAGAACCAATCTGGATTTGTTAATCGAGAGTCCCAGTTGATCGTACAACTGACAATTCTGAAACCATGTTTGTAATGCTGCATTCCAAAACAGTAATTTTAGAAGCTAATTGTCCAGGTACTACAATACATAAAGGGCTGCTGAGTGAAGGGCTGTGGCTACCACTAAGCACTTGGTGAATACCCATGCCTCTGAGGTTAAGTCCAATAGCAAGACATGAAACTGATAGTGCCTGCCTTCCAAAAAGAAGATGCAGAATAAAGGAAAACTAGTGCACACAAAATCTGTAAACCATGAAAAAGATTAATTTAAGGTACAAATCCATTACAAGAAAAGAACACAAACCTTACTCCCATGCTTTGAGGTGCTCTGCCTCTTTGTCAGGGGGCATGGACCACACCCCCTGATGAAAAGGCAGTGCACCTTGAAGCACTGGGGCAAGGTTTGCATTCTTTTTTTTCCATGGTTTGCAGATTTTGTGTACGCTGGTTTTCCTTTTGTCAGCATTGACTATTCAACCTCCACTGAGCTGCACACTCGAATCTTGTGTAGCGTACTGCTCCCTCCCCTGCTCCACTCCCCTTCCAAAAAGAAGCCCAAGTCTGACGATGCCTGGGCGAAATCTTGAAATGCAGTTATACATCCTGCATATCCACAGCACAACTCCAATGCTGTCACAGAAGCAGAGGTAAAAGGGATAGCAGGGAGACCATTCAAAACTTTTTTTATATACAGTGTGCTCTTTCATGTCTCTGAGGTCTAAGGCAGAATATTTCCTCATCTTCTTAGGAACCGGAAGTATCTGGAGTCGGAGCCCTGATTGTATTCAGTCAGGGATACGGATCAAATAGCCCTCTTGTCTAAAAGCATCTGGGCTGCTCTCAGTAAGACCACCAAGTGGGTAGGAAGAAGTAGGCTGCTGGTTAACTAGGATCTGCAGCTTATCCATCAGGTAGGGAAATGGGCAGACTGGGTGGGCCAAGTGGTCCTTATCTGCCGTCAAATTCTACGTTAAGTGGCCCGGAGCATAATTACAAGTGATTGAAAGATGCACAGGAATGGGTGCAATCATTTCCAGTGGATAGCCTGTCCGAATTATCTCGAAAACCCACTCATCTGATGTGCTCTCCTACCACTTCGGTAAAACCAAGGAGACCCTGCACTCTGCATGAATCTCCATATGTGTCAGAGGTTCAGGGGGTCAAATGGAGACCCTGCCCCTACCCAAATCCAGGTATGAGTCAGAGGAGTGGGAGGGGTGGAAGGGAGTCAGAAAGCAGCGGAGGCACTGCCGGAACCATTAATAGCCTTGAACTGGGTGTCCAAAATCTAAGACAGAGGTGAGGGGTTCTAGAAGCCCCTCAGTCAGGAGCATGTCCATCGGAGGAGTGGGACCTGTATGAAATAAGCCACTACCTCACCCCGTGGGGGCTAGGATGTAAGGGAGAGAAGAGTAATTTCTGAGGACTGTAGGTCCTGAAGAATCAACTCCATGATGTGACCAAAAAGTTTCTGGCCACAAAAAGTTGCTTTAAGAACCAACTATTGGGGGCGTGGCCTAGCATTAGAGTGAGATGGCTGTTTAATCTGGGAGCTCTGAGAACATCCCTTGCAATCCCCTTTGCGCAGTGCTAATAACTCAATATTTTATACAGAATCTGTAAGTTTACGGAGAGCTGGTATCGTCTAATCCAAAATTGGGGAGGAAACAAGCCAAAATATCCTTTAAATCTTCCCCACGTGGGTCCTCTGCAATGGGCCTGGCTGAGCCTGAAAAAGCATCCGAAGAAGCACAGAGAGACAACCCAGTGAGAAACCTACCCGGACAAGGCTTAAGTACAGAGCGTGTTGTGATGGATAGTAAACCAAATTTTACAGTGGCTGAAGGCTATCAACAGCTAGAGCGTTTAATTAAAAACTTAAAATATGACCTAGGAACCAGAATGGAGGCCGGGTTTGATAATGCTACAACTCAAATACGGCATCTCCAGCAGGCAGTCGATTCCACCTCGAAACAGGTCGAAACCCATGAATGGCGTCTGGGGGAGATGGAGCAATGGGTTAGCGACCAGGAGGATAGAGCAGCATCTTACTCTTCTGATCTAGCGAAACCCATAAAAGAAATTGAATTCCTGAACCAAGCCATAGATGACCACAAGAATTGTGAATGTTGCTGCAACATTAGAATTATAGGCCTACCAGAAGGGCTCAAGGGGAATGACTGCATAAAATGTATCCAAAAATGGCTTACTTCCAGCCTGCAGTTACCCCAAGACAGCGGTCTGGAAATCCAAAGGGCACATCGCTCTCCCAGTCCAAAACCTCCCCAGATCAAAGACCGAGGCACCTGATAGTAAAATTCTTGAGATACCAGGACAGGGTGGTGGTGCTGGAGGCGGCGAGGAAGGTGGGGATCATCCTAGAGCAGCAAAGAAGAGTCAGTATCTATCCGGACTACTTGCAGCTCCTTCAAACCCAAAGGCAAGCTTTTTCAGAAGTACAACGGTTGCTCCATTCTAAAAACTGTCCATTCACACTTGTCTACCCTGCACAACTGATAGTAAGGCTGCCTGGAGGAAATACTAGGGCCTTCACTGATCCATCCACAGCGCTGGAGTTTGTACAAGGTTTAGATATTTCAAAATAAATTTAAATCATCTCGATAACCCAGGAAAGACGTACTGTGCTGAAGTTGGGGTGGTGGGGAGGGGGCACCATTTCCCAGATCCAGTAACTCTGGTAGGGGCATATAAGGGCTGGATTGGGGGCTCCTCTTCCCTTTCTCTAGGTCCTCCTTTAGGGGTCCATTTGGATCTTTGGTGACACTTCGGCATTCTGATCTTTGAAAGTCAGTGTGGTGTAACTGTTCGGGATGGTTCAACAATATGTTTTTGGTCCCTGTTAATAGAGACTTCTCGATGGTATAGGACTGATTTATGTGTTAAGTCTATCGGACTGTCAGTTGCTTTGTTAAGTCCAGTCTGGCACTGCATAAGAGCTTAATTTGAGCACAGATTTGTTGGTTGATACTTTGAGGGAAAAATGGGGCCATATTGAGAGGTTCCACTCTTCATCTAGCAACTTTTGTTTTTTTTTCATTCTTTCTATATAATGCGCCAAGTCCTCACAGTCCGCTTAATTAATGGAACAATAGGGAGGTGCTCTGCAGTTCTTTTTTTTTTTGTTGGGTATGAGCCATTGTGTTAATGCTGTTAAATCCATGATACTGGGGAATTCTGCTCCAAAAGCTGACAGTAGGGGGAAGTGCTACCCAAAACACCTCCCATCATGGTGAAATATATTTACCTTTTTACTTAATAGAATTTTAGTCTGTGAGGATACTTGGAATCTCTCAGGCTATTCTGTAGAGGGTTGGGGAAGTTGGAGGGTGCAGCCCCTTGATTTCTAGATCCCCGACAAGTTATCGGGTTCCACTGGAGCACAATGTGGAGGGGGAATTAGTCCATAACTTTATTAAATAATGAAGGGACATTATTGCAAGGGATGGATGCTCAATCCATGAAAAGTAGAGGGTAGTTTTTGATCACATTTGAGCTGTTTTTCAGCTTACGGGAGGGATAAGAGTGGGTGCTAGGGACAATAAAAAGGGGAGGGGGACATTCTTATTTTTTTTCTTTATCATATCTAGTCTATACATGTTGGTTGTTGCAGCTGAGGGGGTAGGGGAGGAGGGAATGTTGGGAAAGTATATAAAGCATTAAAAATGGTTTGTATTCGCAGTGAAGTAATGTTGGATTCAAAATCACATATGTACAAAAGACATGCAAAGTCGACTGAGAGGTACTACAATTATGGCTAATATAACACTGGTATCATGGAATGTAAATGGGCTACAAACAGTCGTCAAGAGAAAAAGGGTTCTGACACAGATTAAAAACAAAATGAAGGGGGACGCAGTATTCTTGCAGGAACTTCATTCAACAAGGGTGGAACTGGAGGGCCTGCGTCGTTCTTGGGGGGTACTTTACCAGCCTCACCTTTCAACTCAAAGGCTCATGGTGTAGCTATTTGGATTAGACCAGGGTTTCCGCATAAAGTTCTGTCCACAGTATCCGACCCTCAGGGAAGATATGTTATAGGGGTAGTTGATATGGGGGCTCCATAACAACACTAGTGTCTGTGTATGGTCCCAATATAGACTCCCCAGAGTTCTTCTCCCATTTGGAGACTACACTAGCACTTTACCCAGATGACATAATGGGAGGGGGACTTGAATACATACTGGGACCCTCACCTAGATCATTCAGGTATAAGGAGAGGGCCAACTCCTAAAAGTGTAGGGACGCTTTGTCACATGAAAGAGGGGAGATCTCTTTTAGAGGCGTGGAGATTCAGTCATCCATCCACCAGGGAATACTCCTTTAATTCACATGCACATAAAGTCTACATGAGACTAGACTATTTATTTTTGACAAAAGTCAGAATTGGAGATATAGTTGAGGCAGCGTATGGCCCAATTCTGATTTCTGACCACGCCCCCCTGAAAGTGATAGTGGAAGGGAGGAAAGAGACCACAGTTACCCCTTCATGGAGGTTGGATCCCAACCTTTTGGTGGATATGAAATTCGTTCAGTAATTAAAACAACATGTACATGATTTCCTTGCAGTGAATCGGCCTGGCAATACCAATATTAGAATTATTTGGGATACCCGTAAGGCCTCGATAAGAGGACAAGCCATTTTGTACGCTTCATATAAGAAGAAATTAACCCTGAAAAGAGAGCAGGAGTTAGAGCATCAAGTCCAAACTCTAGAGCAGGAGTTAATGCTTTAGCATGATAACTCTAAGTTAGCTACCCTAAAAAAGTTGAAAAGTGAATTAAACCAAACATCCACTCACAAAATTGAGAGGGGCCCTTATTTTGACTAAATCCTACTCCTATTTTGAAGGAGATAAAGACGGAAAGTGGCTGGCAGGGTTGGTCAAAAGGCAGAGGATGGACAGAACCATTTTAGGAGTAGAAGTGGAGGGTGAAGGGGCCACCTATAATCAGCAGAAAATTAATTATGCATTTCAAAAATATTATTCGCACTTGTATACATCGGAATATCCTCAGGGAGCAAATCTGGATGCATTCTTGGGGGAAGTCCTATTTCCCAAACTGAACGACATCGATGTAAGACAACTGGAACGTCCGATCTCTATAGAGGAACTCAAAGGGGTGATGTGGAAATCAAAAAGGGGCAAGGCACCGGGACCAGATGGTATCCTGGCTGAGGTTTATAAAATACTTTGGGATGAGTTGGGCCAGACGATGTTGGGGATGATAGAGGAGTCGTTGGAGGAGGGAGAGCTCCTGCCCTCACAGAATTTGGCCACAATCACGGTTTTACCCAAGGCCAGAAAGAACCCTCTATTGTGTTCTTCATATCACCCAATTTCACTACTAAACGCAGATTACAAAATTTTGGCCAAGCTTCTGGCTAATAGGTTGGAGAGCTTCCTTCCTAAATTAGTTCATCCAGACCAGGGAGGCTTTGTAAAGGGAAAACAAATTAAACATAATATCAGACGAGTAATTAATATAATGCATCGGTGGCCTAAGGGAGGGTCGGGAGGTCTTTTGGCACTTGATGCAGAGAAGGCCTTTGACTGAGTGAGTAGCCTTTTATGATGATTGTCCTGCGGAAATTCGGACTTGGGCCTCTTTTGATGAAATGATAGGGAAGCTTGTATAAGAATCCAAAAGCCCAAATCCTTACTAACAACATCATTTCACCTCCCTTCGCTCTTACTAGAGGCACAAGGCAGGGGTGCCCATGCTCTCCACTAATATATGTACTAACAACAGAAGTCCTTGCTCAAAACATTAGAGGCAACTCCTGAATTAAAGGATTTCAGTGGAGGGGTGGGGAACATGCGATTTCCCTCTTTGCTGATGATATTCTTTTAGCCATCAGCTCCCCTGAAGAGGCTATGAGGGAATTGTCTCAAATATTTGAAGGATATGGCCCTCTTTCAGGCCATAAGATTAACTGGAACAAGTGCAGTAGATGCCTCTGGGGGGTGTGAGAGACCCCATTAGAATAGGTCAAACGACAGTGCAACCTTCCAAAGCAATTAAGTATTTGGGAATACAAATCACTTCCAAATTATCGAATTTAGTTACCACCAACATGAATAGTCTAGTTAAGTAAATAAAGGATGATTGTCTTGAGGGCGATGCCCTGACTCTCTTGGGTAGAGTGAACCTGGTAAAGATGTAAATTTTGCCCCAATTTTTATATTTCTTTCAATCGGTTCCTCTAAAAATTCCTATAAAGTACTTTAAAAGTATTGAGGGGGTCATAACTCAACTATTATGGAATAATAATAAACTGAGGATTAAAAAGGCTCTATTGTGGTTACCACTGAGAAGGGGAGGGCTGGGACTCTCGAATGTTCATTATTACTGGGTAGCCTCACAGCTAGCCCACATCTCGGACTTGTTAAAGAAACCAGAGGAACAACCGGCTTGGGTTAAACTGGAGGAGGACAGGGGGTTCTCAATATACCATGATGTTCTGTCCCTGTGTGGGGGAGTTAATGTAAGCTATGTCCCGCATCACCCCTGTATGGACACTTTGGTGAGGGCCTGGAAATCTGCCCACCAGTGGATAGGAGTGCTAGCAGGGTTGTCCCCAGAAAGCTCTCTTGGGAGACTACTGCAGGGAGAGGGAGGTTTATCCATATCGGACAAACCAGTGTTAAAACAATGGGCCCACAGAGGTTTATATTTACTCAAACACATTATGACTGAAGATAACTTTATCCCTTTCACTAACTTAAAGGTTTTTAAAAACATCAAAGATTCTCATTACCCCCTTTAAAGAAAATCAGGAGACGCATACGATAATTTGACAGGTGGAGAAGACCCGATGAGTGCGTTGTCCCAAACCCCCTTGGAGGAGCTATTTTGGGGACAATCGGGCGACCCAAAGTTTAAACCTTTGAGAAGAACTTACAAAATTCTGATAGGGGCTTTGCCAGATATGCTGAAGAATGTTAAAGATAAGTGGGAGCTGGATATCCACCCAGAGGATCTGACAGGGGGCAACTGGAATACTATAATAAGCAACAGTATGAGCTGTTCTGTGAACAACAGAGCGAAAGTTATACAATATAAAGTTCTTTGCAGAATATACCATACCCCTTGGTTAGCTTATGCGATAAATCCCAATGTCTCCCCCCCTTTGTACCCTAAATGCCAAATAAACATTTGGTACATTTTACCATATGGTATGGAATTGTAATAAGGTGAGGTACTTCTGGACAGGGGTCCAGGAAGTTCTCTCCAGGGTGGTGGGTATTCCCCCCCAGACTATAGCCAGCAGAGATACTGTTGGGCCTTCCCTTGGGTGACCCTACTCAAGAGTCCTCCCTGAGAACCAAATATATGAAGGTATGGAGGTTGGGGAATGTTATGGATTTAAAGGTTCTGGCCATGCATTGGAGGCTAACCTCCACTCCTACAATTTCTGAATGGGCCAGTAATTTTCTGGACTGTATGAAATATGAAAAGATATAATACATAGTCAAAGGTCAAGTGGATACATTTCTGGAAATGTGGGCCCCAGTGGACGATGCTATGTCACAACCTTGGTTTCCGGTCTTTTAATATATATCAGTAGAAGAATCAAGCTCTTTAAAGATACCTTCTGAGTTTTTCTGTAGAAAGATTAGTAAACCCATGTCTAGAATACGTGTTTTAATGACTTTTATGGTACTGGATATGCGTCATATGTAACCTTGTATAGCATCTCTGAATATGATGTCAAATATGTAATAGTTTAACCGATAAACTCACTGCTGAAATAAAGTTTACAAAAAAAAAAAAAGAACCAACTATTGCACATTGGTTGCAAAACTAGCCACCCACAGCAAAGAGTATCTACGAAGGCAGATACCAGAAGCCACTGCACAGGCCAAAGCATCAGGACTGTCACATGCAAAATGTAACAAATGCTTCCCAGTATCTACACCGTATTTAACAGACTGCTGGATCTCGCTTTTAATTGATACTTCTGGCAGCTTGTCAAACATGGTAGGGAGGAACTTTCAGAGGCTATTCTGATATTCTATCATATATGCCTGGTTAAATAAAGTGATTGATTGATTGACTGATAAGCCTGGTAGCTGGCAACACAAAGGCCCTGTGAAGCAGAGGCATATGTATATTTGTCCATAACATCCAATTTCCTCGACTCATTGTCGGGTGGCAAGGAGCTCATGTGATAGGGCACTTGTGACCTATCATAAGTGGTAATAATTACCACAGATTCAGTTTCAGCCTGGATGGCATAGAAAGTTTTTGTAGTAGAGGCAGGATACTGTTTGTCTGCCTGTGAGGGACAGCTGATAAATTACTGGGACTGTGCCAAGCAGCCACTGTGGCATCCTCCAATACAGGGTAATGCAGGGTAAATAGGAAGAAATAGGAGGAATATTCACAAATGATAAGCGCCTCAAGGAATTCATACAGAAACATGGAACTTGTCTGCAGAAATGGAGCACTTGGCCCACCCAGCTGGCCCAAATGTTCCCTGTCTGTAAGATTCTGTTCTGTGGAGTCCTCATCCTCAGAAGCAAAGCCCAGCTTTTCCTTCATGAAGCGTAATAGAGCCTGAAAATAGGCATCCTCACGGGAGACCTCTGGGCATAAATCGCAGTGTCCTCACTACAGAAGCAAACAGTTCACCTAGAGACAAAGACAATATGCTGCTTCGTATCATCTTCCTCTCCTTCATGATCCCCCTTCTGTATCTGGTAGGTCTAGAATGTATTCCTCCTCCTTCTCCTCTGGCTGAGAAGTGGGACTGTAGAGTCTAGTGGCTGTCTAGGCATCAATGGAGGAGGCACAGGACTGGCAACCGGGGCAGACACAAGGCATCGATGGCTAGGAAGGCAGTGCCGATGACACAGTAATCATTGAAGGCAACGATGATGGCAGGAACTGAAATAATTCAGACAGTCACAATTAAAATGGCTTGCGCATCAACAGTGCCAACCAGTGGAGCCGACAATACTGTTGAAGACAGGGCAGTGGTTGACTATCGATGGCTGTGTACCACTGTTAGCAGGACAGCCACAGCCAGTCCCAACCTTGATGTTGTAACAACAGTTAGGGGGACTTAAGGATGTTCCTCAGACAAAGCCTAGAAGCCAACCAGGCGAAACATTAGGTGTTTGTGTTTACTGATGTTATCAGTCGTTGCTGATGCGTTGTATGTGTGTCCCCGGCATGCTGAGCACTATATTTTGCATACGCTGACATTCACAATAAATATGGTAAGAATATACCCATGTTTGCTAGTCTGTTTTTGTAGTGGGTGCAATATTTTGCTCTTTCTGTGTCATAAACAGAGGACTGTGATGTCAGATGTAAACAAGCAACCAGAGCAGGTGAAGTATAGGAGGCAGGGATCTGGTTTTCATGCCAATGTATCATTATAAAGAAAAAGGGAAGCCAGATACAGAATGTGTGAAATATAGGCATAAATGTGTATAAAAATTATGGATTTTCTTAGTTTCCCCCGTAAAGTTTCAGGCTCTCTTTAAAATATCCAAAGGCTGACCAACAGGCAATCTATCATAAATTTGTTTTTAGCATTTAGGAGAATAGTGTGTGTGTGTGTGTGTGTGTGTGTGTGTGTGTGTGTTCTTTGTACACTATAATGATGTTCTGCTTATCACTGGATATAATGTCACATCTACCTGCATCAGTCACTCTCACATGCAAGATCCTGTGACATCTCAGATATATACCACAATCAAATATTCAAGGGCTGTAAGAAAGATGTGGTGAAGCAAAGAATCTACTTTTTTAGTTAGAGTTGAAGTGTATTGCAGAAAGTAGCAAAAGACTCTTTATATGTAAAACAACTGGCAACAAACAAATTTCTTCCCAAGGATAAATCACACCGTAATACTGAATTCTGCACTAATAGCCAGTGCACTCCACTGCATGATAATAATTATGCTAAATGTCACTCAACACAGATAAAACAATCAAAGGCAGTCATTTCAGCAATACTAGTATTATCATTAGAGAACATTACCAGTGGTCAGACCAGCACTGCAGCAGTCACATTACCGCTCACTACACACTGCCAGCCCACGTTCATGAATGGACTCAGGTTACTCAGGGGGCCAGCCGGGGAAGATATTGCTCCACGGACAGCTATCCTCCCTCGGGGAAGGGGATGCTGGGTCCTGCTCCTTGCCTGCCACCTAGTAGAGGCTAGGTGGAAGCACAGCTGCAGCACAATAGCAAGGAAATGGTGCATGCCAGCAAGCACGCATGACTGTGTATGGGTGTGTACATCACGGCAAACTGGCAACCCTCAGGGTTAAAATGTTGAGGACCTCCACCAGCTGGCAGGATGACGCTAACACCACTACAGACCCCAGGCAGCATCCACCCACCAAATGCTGGTCTGGGACAAGTGGTAGAGAGAAGTCCTGAAGAAGGTGTGTAATGGGGCTCTGGGGTGCCAGCAGATGGAGCAAGGCTAGGCAGACCAGGAAATAAAAAAGCCTATATGGAGAAAGCAACATGAAAGAATGTATGTGATAATCCCCTTTGTGTTTTTTAAATGGTTTTAAAAGTAGAAGCAGATGCTCAACTAGACCAAGCAAGCTATTTTTTTAAACCATTACTTCTAAGGAAAGACATGTCAGTGCTGAAGGGTTTATCTTAATTACCTGATGGAACTGGCAATCTTGGTAGCGTCTTCCTCTGGCCCATCAATATTTATGTGAAATCCATTAGGTATGGTTTTCAGTGATGACCTGCTTAGCACATTTTCTGATTTGCTGCTGGTTATCGAGTGTCTCAGAGGACTCTCAAAGTTGCCATCAGTTGGCTTTGCTGCCCCCTCTTCCTGTTCAGTAGCAGCACTTAACTGCAGTACTTCTTGCTGTTGAGCGACTAACTTCTGTTCTAAGAGTTCTGGGCCCTCTTTAATCCTTTGCTGAATCAGTGGAGTAAGGGGGGCCTCAAAACTCACACAGCTGTCTGTCTCATCAGTTAGGGACAGCACATCCAAAGAGTCCAAGCTACTATAATATGTTCCCTTCATGAGGTCGGACTCCACGATTCTTTCAAATGTGGAACTAAAACCATCTCGGTTATCTTTCACTTGGACCTGTTCCTTTTCGGTGCCAGCAACAGCATCCATGTGTCTCCTCTCACGTGTCACAAACCTGAAACAAAAAGTGATGGGTTGCTTAATTCTGTTGGGCACAAAAGTGATCATTTTTCACAGTACAGTACAAGTGTAGGAAGAAAACATATTAAAATAACATGAATTTCTTGGGAAGATCATAAGAATACATTCACACAGCAAGCAATCACTATATTTACATGAGATAACAGTATAGCTGGAACAGATTTTCTAAGAATTTGAATACATAATTTGGTTGTTCCAGCAAATATTTTTACATTTTTGAGGGCAGAAAACTGCTTGGCCAGAATTTATAGGGAACTTCTAGAACTTGCTTATTTTATTTTTTTATTTATTTAGTTTTTGTTAACCAGCAACCATCAGCATCAACAGGCAAGGTGCACCAGACAAGTAAATGCCTGTTTTTAGATGCGACTTAGGCAGGGCTCCAGATAAGATTTTTTGAGATGAGTACTGTACTCCTTATTTTGAAAGTGAGGCGAGTAAAACCAAATTCAGATGCGTACAAATGTTTGGACGAAGTGGAGTGAGGAGTACATTTAAACAAAAATGTAGTTTTTTTCGAGATAAGAATGGATCAGATGAAAACAAGGCTGCAGATAATGTTGGCAGGTGGAGTAATTTACTCACCAGTTTCAAAATCTAAATTGGGATGGGCACGAGTGCTGTAAATCTGGAGAAAATGCTCCTTTTGAATCACCAGTTACATTATGAAGCAGTATTCTTTGAAGTGTGAAGTATTTACAAATGTTGGGTGAGTATTGATACTCATTAAAAGCATTTTCTGGAGAGTATTTTCTAAAATGAGGAGAGTAAAATAGATTGGTACTTTCCTTATCTGGAGCCCTGGACTTAGGAGAGTTCAATAGGGAGCAATATCACAAAAGAATACATAATACAGAGAACAGTCAGTGATAGCTAACGAATGATAAACAATGAAATCATGGAACAAGCATGGACTAAAGTACAGAGATACATACATAATCTTACTGGTTATGACCTTACGTCCCTTGAAATTCTGACACTTGTATGCAAGAAGTGATAACATTTTTCTAGTGAAACCAGATTTCATCAGCTGACTGTATATTGTAAAACACCTGGGGCTGGATTTTCAAAACCCCAGAAAATCAAGGGGGGGGGACTGCCATGACTGTGATTCCGCAATTTTTTCTGCATGCACCAGATGCTCAAAAAAGGAGCAGGTTTACGTGGTCTCCCTGATTTACAGCAGCTTACAGATGTTTTCTTTGTGCAGCTGTGATGAAATGTTATGCTTGATGGGACCAGGCATAACTTCTCTTAGAGCTGTGCCTGCCACCCATGCAGGGCATGGGTTGAAAATAGGAATCTCTGGCTGTGGAGTGGGACTCAGTCCCTGAACTCCTGAAAGTCTAGCTCCTGGTCCTGGAGTTTAGGAAATCAAATGACAACTTGTGAAAAATAACCTCACTCATCTATTCGTGGGCAAGTTTGACTCTGTTTAAAAAAATAGCCATTGTTGCTTATTCAATTTAACACATAATGCAAAAGCACTGTGCTAAAAAAACACAAGACTGCTATAAATGAGCTTTAAACCTTTGCCTGCGTTCTCACTTCTAGAGCCTATATACAAGTTGAAGACTTCTATGCTAAACCTTATTCAAAATGGCTGCCACAAACCAAATTAAATGAAAGCCCTCAATTTGCAGACTGGCCCAGTAGTGCCATCGCTCACTACTGTTGACTTGGGTTCACGAATGGACTCTGCTTGCTTGGGGGCTGCAGGGTGGGGGATCAAGTGTCCTAAAGATAGCTTTCCTCAATTGGAGAGAGGGAATGCTGCATCCCACCGCTCGACCATTTGGTAGAGGTCTGGCAGCAACACAGCATGAGCACACTGATGTGGAAAGAAGCTGACACTTGACACAAGGCACACATGCATGTGCAACACTGCACACCGGCACCCTCAGGGAGAGAACCAGGGACTGGAGGAAAAAGTCCTGGTCTGCTCTTGCGCTGGCACTCCTTGCGGGCCCACACATAATTAGTATGGCACACCACCCACCACTACTGTGGTCCTGGGTAAGCGATGGATCACCTTAAAGTCCATGAGAGAAATAGTGTCAGGGCTGTGGGGGGGTGCCATTGTGTGAGCCATGGTGCAAGTAAAAGCTAAATGGAAAAAAGCTTTCAAGTCACGAAAAACAACCATCAGCTTCTCCAAATGCACTGTGCTGTAGGTATTTGAACACGTACTCTCACCAGCCTGCTTTGTACCTATATAGTTGCTTATGTATTATCAAACAGCTCCGCAGCAGACATGAGTAGACAGTGGATTATCCACTCTGTGACAACTGTACTCGCTCTATTTTTAAGCAGTTTAAAACATGGCATAAAAGAGTTGCTATCTGGTCAAGCTATCCTAGCCAGCATGCCAGTTACCATAATGTTAAGCTCAGGTAGAATATTTTCACTGTAAATAACTGCTATGGACTGTACCATGATGAGCAGAAAAATGATAACAGACTGCTATGCTCCAGTACAGTGAAGTTTAGAATATGTTGCTTGGGAAATAGGGTTTTATGCATTTCACCAGCAAAACAATGTACAGTATTGCTGGGACATGTATTTAACATATGGTATAGCAGAGGAGTAGCAGAGATAATACTTGTAGCCTAGAAAGGTGCTTCTTAAGTCTAGCTCTAATCCATCTGGTACTATGGCTAGGGTGCACGCGTGTCTCAAGGAAGCGTTCCCAGATAAGTCCAGTAATACTTGCCGGCTTTGAGAGAGGGACCTGGGCTTGATTATTTCCAAGTAACATTAGACCATGATGTGTAATTCACATCTAGGACTTTTATGGTGTAACAAATTTAAGGAGGCACAATATAAGTTTATTTATTGCCTCTATCTCCCACCGTCACTGTCAACAAATATACCCCTGGGATATCTTCTTTGTGTGGGAGGTGTAAGGAGGGTATGGGAACCTACTTGCACTTTTTCTGGAGTTGCCCCAAGCTACAGCAGTTCTGGTTAGATATACAAGAGCAAGTAAGGGTCAGGCTTGATGTTCAGGTGTTGGATGACCCTTTCTCTGCTTTATTTGGTATAGCTACTACAAGAAAGAGAGCCATGAGAACTATTGCCGACGGTAGTTAGAATCTTGTTGGTCCTGGTGAGGAAGTGTATACAAAACACCTGGATCTTATGTCAGTCTCCAACAGTGAAAATGTGGTTAGATTTAATCGCCCAAACATTACCACTGGAGCAGATTACTTATGAGTTAAAGGATGAAGGGGTGCGGTTTGAGCGGGATTGGGGGCCTTTTATTGACTCCTTTTCGCCCGAGGAAGCTGAGGCGATGAGAATGGGGTGTACTATTTAACCTACTTAGCGCATTTTTGGGGATGAGACAATTTGCTGCATTCCTCCCTCTGATTGTGTTGCGTTGCGGGGGTGTGCTGCACCTGAATCCTGAGTAAAATTCCTTTCTGTGGGTGTGGAGCATGTGGGGCTGGCAGCAGCACAGGTTTTCGTTTCAACCCAGTTTAATTTTAGTCCTAGCTGAGTTTTTTTTTTTTTTTACTTTCTCTTTATGCCCCCTTCCTCACTGCACTGAGTTCCTTTCTTCGGGGATCTCCTAGGCTGTAGTTTTCCCGTAGTCCCACCCCAGGTACCTCCCTCCAGGTGCTTGGCTAGCCTTCCCCATCCTGCCGCGGTTTACCCCCTGGGCGGGGAGGAGGGAGACCCCCCCAGATAGTCCCCCTCTCCTCTCACACCTAGAGACTGTGTCGGAAGGCCTCGCGAGCCCCATCTGTGGAGCCTGGTTAATGGTTTTCTTGGGACAGCCGGGTCCCGTCTACAGGAGCCCAGCGCAGGGTTCTTTTTCCGTTTTTCTGGTCTCTACCCCTCGGGCGTCTGCGCATAAGGGGCCAGGAAGTAGCGCATGCCTCGGCGTGCTTATGCTCCGCTCGGCAGCGTCCTCCTTCCCTCGATGCTGTCTCGCTGCACCTCCACCCGTGGTCACCCAGGTGGCGGTATCGCAGCGGGACTCGCATCCACACCTCCCGGAGGAGGAGGAGAGCAGCCCTGGGCGTCAATACTCCTCCCTGGCCGCCTCAACCACCAGTCCGTTCTCGAACCTGGTCACTGGCACCGTAATCACACTAGCATTACAGCCGGCTCAGTCTCTAGCTGAGTTTTGATTGGTTGATATCCATTACCCTAAACGGGACAATGTTACTTATTTTCATGTGTGCTTCAGGTATCAGTCTCTACTTTGTTTATTCCGGATTGTCTATATCCCAAGATTTCTTTACTGCGTGGGAAAGGGCAGTCTTAGGCTATCATGCTTAGCAGCTATCGGATTTGATTTTCAAAACATTTTTAATAGTTTGTTTGCTTTAAGACTTCCTTTGGACTCTAGTCAGAACAGTAAGTGCTGCTTTTACTTGAGATGTACCTGACTGTACTGTTTGTTTAAATGTTTTTTTATATAAAGAGAATTTAAAAAAAAGAAATAACACATGCAGTAATTAAAACGCTTGCCATGGGTTCAAGGGTGCAACTGGCCAAACTGTGCCCCTCAGCACTACATAAGTTCCCAGCTTGTCACCCCTTCTTGCCTTAGCTGCTTTGAGTGGTTGCTGCAACCTACTTTGCTGTTCTTTTCATTCTCCTCCTTTGCATCTGCTCACTGTTTCTCCTGGCACCCCTCTCTATGACTCTTGTTTCTGCTCCATGCCTTTGGTTTGTTTCTACTTCTCTGCAGCCACCATTCAGTGCGATCATTCCTCCTGTCACTCCTTGCCTTGTGTTATATTCCCCCATTTCCCTTTTGTCTCTAATTCAGTGCGCCCATTTCAGCCTGCGCTCTTCTATGCCCTGCAGGTAGCACATACTGTAGGGTGAGATGGCCTAAGCCAGGTAAATAATGACTGCGGACAGTCATTTTGCTGGCCCAGGGTGAGTGTAACCCCCCTGTTACCCGGGGTTACTAGAATCCCAGTAAGACCTAGTGGTAGGCAGGGAAGGCAGCTTGGGAAACTCCAGTTAAATGGATTTCACACTGTCTTACTCTGTTCTCAGTCTCAGCTGAGACTGAGGGATGACATCACCACAGAACTCTCGCAGCTGCCTGAGCCACACTGGAGTGCCGCAGTTGGAAGTAGGATAGAATGTTGGGGATTTTGAAGAGAGTCTGTGTGCAGTCTTGGAGAGAGACAGCAGCACAGCAGTTTGTGTGCAGGCTCTCAGAGCTTTAAGCTCTGTTTTAGAGCTACTGTTAAGAAAATGTGTGTTTCCACCGTAAGAGGGACACAGAAACTTATTGCTGAAGTGGTGGAGACTGCTGTCACTGGTCCAAGTGCCCCCTCCCTGTGGGGTTGGGGGGAAAAGGTTTGCCTGTGTTCCAGGAGCAACCCTCCTGGTTCCGGCTAAGGGAAGAAGCTGCCTATTTCAAGTTGTGCTGCGACACCAGAAGATATGAGAGAGAAATTCCTGTGAGGACTCGCCTGTGGGGCACCTGCAACCAAAGGGTGAGTTCGCTCTGACGGAGGGCCAGTGTTTTTCACCTGAACTGTTGGAATGTGGGGATTGGACTACTTAATCTGTAGGAGGTCTAGTGTAATAGACATTGCCAGTTAACTCAAATAGGTTCAAGTCCAGCACAAAGAGTGAAGTAAAGTGGGGACTGGACTGCTTAATCAGTGGGGGGCCTACAGCAATGGGCTAAGCCAAGTAAAAGTATATTCAAGTCCAGCACAAAGGGAAAGCAAGACAAGTACAGGAAATGTGACATACATTTAGCCTTAATCTACACTGCCAAGCTTTACAGTATGAGGTGTTTACTGACCAGAGAGATGGACGGGTATGAATTGTGGAAGCGAGAGGTAGGAGACCCCCCCATCAGTAGTAACCAAATTCACCTCTACGGATTTGCTCTGTGGCAACTTTACTTTCTCTCAGGTACTTGGCCAGTGCCTGAGGAAAGTACCCAGACGTGGGGTTAAAAGTAAGTTTCCCTGATAGAGCTGAGGTGCTCTTAGGTGGTTTAGGGAGCCACCAGCAAATGTTTCCATGACTTATGGAAGGTGTCTGAGTGTCCAGCAAGGGAGCTGAGCCTGGGAATCCCAGATCAGTGTACAAGTTCGGGCTGTGTACCCAAAGTAGCGTGCAAGCCCGGGCTGTGTGCCTGGTGGGTTCAGAGCCTGAGGGCTGAAGTGTTCAGGAAGTGTTCTTGATTCTTTTAATCTGCATTACCAGGAATGTAGCCCCGTGGGGGTCCATCTATGCTTTGTTTATTCTGCTTGGATGTGAATAAAAGCCACACTTTAGAATCTCATTTCTGGTATTGGACATTACAGTTCATACTTCCTGTGTTCGGAGTTACTTGGGTGCCCCTGTGCAGAGTAGCCAAACCTAGCCCTTGTGCCAAGTAACCTATTCCTCCCCGAACCCAGTCCTTACCTGGTAATGCTGTCCGATTTAAACAGCATACCACTTGTCGTTTGCAAAATGATTGAGGTGGGGGTTGCACATATGTATATAATTATTTTCTATGTATTTATTGAAGTATCTTTGAATATGTGCTTATTTATTTGTACGGTGCCCAGAGCCTCCGGGAATGGGCGTCTACTTAAATACATTTTACTTTACCTTACAAAATATGAAATATTGGTGAAATCACGAGCATGCGTAGAAACTGCGCAACACACGCCCGTAAACCAATTATTTGGGGGATTTTTTTAACCATATTTTCAATAGAAGCATTTTGGGACCTCCCCTCATGAACAGTGGCACTGTGATTTTGTTAATCTTTCCCGAAAGTTGATTTCCAACGGCGACCGTGCCAATGTGTGCCACAGGTGCAAAAACACATTTCAGGCAGGATGTGAAAAATGACAGCTATACTGTTCATAACAAGGTGTGAAAAAATGGCAATGTTGAAAATCTGGAGTGAAAATATAAAAATCTATCAAAGTAATGGCGTGTGTGTGGAAACTGCATAGCATACGATCATGCTGCGTCATTTTTGGGAATTTTTCACAAATTTGCAACATGGGCTTTTTGGGACCTCATCTCATGAACAGCTTACACTGTTGTTTTGTTAGTTCAGTCCTAAAAGGTGATTCTGTGCAGTGACCGCAAAATCACCTTCGGGACCAAGTAACTAGATGACAGAACCCCATGTTGAAAATCTGGTACAAAATTCCCCAAAATTGCTGAGATATCCACCGAAGTTGAAACCCCCCATTGCCTGCCATTATAAAGCTTGCCACATTTTGTTCAGTCCTCGGTCAGCTTTTGAAGAGTTCAGACGTGTTCCTGCTCCACAGAAGATCACAGCGCCAGCCCCCCAAAGGTAAGTATGGGGTGAGGTGGGGTGTGCAGAGGGTGGGTGCGGGTTGGGGGACGGAGCACGTCAGGACAACAAGGGACTGTTTTTTTTCCAAAGGTAAAAGTAAACAAAAACCTAAATTCTTTATTTACAGGTGAAAAAAATTATTTTGGGCACAGTGGGTGGGCTCCCAGTGTGCCACGAGTTTGGGGGGGACATGATGCCGATGGGGATTGGGCCCCTCATCAGCAAACAAATTTAATGGGAGGGTACATGCCGATATGGGGATTAGGCATCCCCGATGTCGGCTTTGTGGGGATTGTGTGGGGGCAGCAGGAGCCGCCATATTTATTGCAATGTTTCACCAGGAATGGCACGTAATGGAGCCTTGTCATCTGATGCACCAATGAGGAAACTGCACCTCATTGGAGCAGCAGATTTCTTTTAACTCTGTGGCTTTCTCTGAAACTGCTGTCATTGTCACCATGCACGCTAACTGGTGACTGAGGGACGCACCCACTAAAGCGTTCCCTGCATTCGTCACAACAGTGACATGCCTCTGAATGTGCTACTACTGCAAGATGTTGCTTGCGTGTGTGCACAAGACTACATAAAAATAACATTTGGTCTCTTCCCTCTACACTATCAGCTCTTCCCTACACTGCACAGTCAAAGTAAATGCTTGATAAAAACTATAAATACATAAGAAAATATAAATGTTTTATAGCTCAGTCCAGTGAGTACATACTTTACCATTTTATAGCAGCAAAATATTTTAGTAATAGCTAGGGTTGGGGAGACTATATGGAAAGGTGAGCCTTTTCCAGCCTTCACAGTCTATGGGCCACATATTCAGATGAGATGCGCAGTGCATCCCTGGATGCGCTGCACATCTCCGAACTTGCACAGGCTGTCAGAGGGTGTGGCCATATTCAGAAGGGAACAGTGCACCTGCACTCTAAGACTATGCTGCCACACACAATATTGTGATGTGCCTATGCAAATGAGGGGTTGCCCATGCATAAGCTGCAGATCACAATATTGAGACCCCCCAAAGTGTAACTATGGCTGGCATCACCAGCGCAGAGTTATGCTTTTGAAGCCCTACTTTAACTATGCGTGGGGCAGGTTGGTGCCCCACCCACAGTCAGTATGCCATCGCTATGGTGACAATTTTACCACGACCAACACTACAGCAACAACAGCACCAATGTTTCTGTAGTGTCAGTCCGGGAACCCAGCACTGCTTTCTGGGGGGTCTTGCACCCTCTCCCCAAATCAACTCTGATTCTGAGTAGATTAATTTAGTTATGGGGGGTGTAGGGACAGAGCCCATCGCTTGGGGGTTTCGAGGGGCAAAGCCCCCACCAAGAAAACACAATCTGAAGTGACTGTCTTTATGCCAACTGCAAATGCGGCTGACATAAAGGAGTCGCTGTAACATTGGTTGCCAACGAATTTGTCGACCGACTGTCATGGATCCCCACAGTCTAGGGCCGGGTACACGTTCCCCTCCTCCCCAGCCCCAATCACTGTTAAAATAAAAATAGAAGCCCAATTCCATTTCCATAGAGTAGCATCCCTCCTCCCCAGCTTGATCACTGTTATAATTAAAATAAAACCCTAATCCCGTATTCCCCAGTGGCTAGTGGTCCCCCCCCCATTAGGCACTGACCCACTACCCCCCCATCTCAACCCATGCTGGTGACTGGCACAGCCCTCCTCACCCTGCCATGGCCAACCGCTGACTGAACTATACTGGAGCACGTACAGTACACAGTAGGCGCTCATTGGTCAGATCGGGGCTGGGGAGGAGGGATGCTACACTATGAAAACGGGATCGGGATTCTATTTTTATTTTAACAGTGATCGGGACTGTGGGGGATGCTACACTATGGAAATGGGATTGGGCTTCTATTTTTAACATAAAGAGTTGAGGGCTGGGGTGGGGGGACACTACACTATGGATCAGGCTTCTATTTTAGGGTTGTGGGAGGAACCTACAGCCATTTTGGGATCGTGGGTCTAAAAATGGCCAATCAGAACCTTCTGTTGGACTTTTGAAAGTATCCTTCCGAAGCCCAGGGCTTGAAACCCTCTGCCACGATCAGCTGCTGCAGAATAAGAGCTGCACTATTTAGACTGTTACTTCTGCATTCTGTGGCATGAACTGCATATGCATTAACTCGTGATGCATACGCAGTTCTGCTGCTGGCGCCTATCAATGCCAGAATGGCAAATGGCATTCACTGCAAGTATGCATGTGCGAAAAGCCATTTGTGCAGTTGCATTACCGCCACTAGCACTGGCAACAACGAAAACCATCTCACACCCTCCCACTGCTGCTGTCCTCCCTGCTCCCTCCGTTCCCGTCTCTGCGCTGACATTGGGATCCGCAATCCCCCTGTCGGCATGATATAGCCCCCCTCCACTCATGTGGCACACTGAGAGCCCACCCCAGTGTGCCCAAATGTATTTTTATTTCCCTACTCCCTGCAGACTCCAAGTCAACATCAGCATCCCCAATCCCCATGTCGGCATTATGTAGCCACACCCACTCATGTGGCACACTGGGAGCTCATCCCAGCGTGCCCAAATGTATCCCCACCCCACCAACATCGGGATGCCCAATCCCTGTGTCGGCATCATGTACCCACCCCACCCCCAGTCATGTGACACACTGGGAGCCCACCCCAGTGTGCCCAAATGTATGTCCCCCGAAATAAGGAAAGCCATGCCGGATGTGTTTTTTATCTGCAAAAAGAAAACAGTCCCTCATCGCCGCCCCAGTCCCCTCCCCCACCCTCCCACTGAGCACCCATCTCCCGCACCCTCCCTTACCCCATACTTACCTCCGTAGGTCGGCACTGTCATCTTCTATGGACCAGGACACGTCTGCACTCTTCAAAGCTGAACCGCAAACTGAAGAATCAAAGGTAAGCGTGCTGTAATGGCATTCAGTGGGGTTTTCTGATGTTTCCAGATGTTAACTGGAGTGCAGTTGCAGCTGCCACTTCGAAGAGTGCAGTTATTCTAGATGCCCTACAGGGGGCATGCCTTAGACAACTAGTACTGGAGCCCACTCGAGAGGGAGCAATATTAGACTTGATTCTCTCAAATGGAGATGGAGAGAGGATTACAGATGTAGAAGTGGGTAGCCATCTGGGAACTAGCGACCATCGAACAGTATGGTTCACAATAAACACAGCAATAGAGTCAAGCCATACAAAGACAAAAGTACTGGACTTTAGGAGGGCTGACTTTGCCAAATTGGGTGAGTGCCTAAGGAATGCACTAGCAAATAGGCAGGAAGGAGGGGTGGAAGAACAATGGGAATAATAAAAACTGCCATCACAGAGGTAACTAGCCTTTGTGTGAAGCAAATAAACAAAACAAGACGATGTAAGAAACCACTATGGTTCTCAAAGGAAGTGGCAGTGAAGGTTCAAGAAAAAAGCATTCAGGAAGTACAAGGAATCATGAGAAGGAGCAGGGCAGAGAACTGCATCAGTTAAAGCAAAGGAGGCTGGGAAGGCAGTCAGAACAGCAAAGGCCCAAACCAAGGAAAAGATAGCCAACTCAGTTAAAAGGGGATAAACCTTTATAGGTACATCAGGGAGCAAAGGAAGACCAAGGGAGGGATAGTGAGGCTTAATAAAGGGAGGAGGGTGGGCAGAGGAGACTGTGAAAAGGCAGAGATACTAAACAAATATTTTTGCTCAGTATTTACAAATCAAGAGGGGAGGTACATAAAACAAACAGTAGTAACACTCTGGATACAGAAGTTGATACCAGCCCATTTACAGAAGAAAGGGTTCTAAAGAACTCTTAAAACTGAAGGTGGACAAAGCAATGGGGCCTGATGGGATTCATCCCAGAATTCTACAAGAACTAAGGTGAACTAGTGACACCACTGACTACCCTTTGTAACAAATCATGGGAGGATGGGTGGTACCCGAGGACTGGAGGAGGGCAGATGTGATTCCCTTCACAAAAGTGGGAGCAAGGCAGAAGCAGGAAACTACAGACCTGTTAGTTTAACCTCAGTGATAGAAAAATGATGGAATCACTTCTGAAGGAAAGAACTGTCAAGTATCTAGAGGCCAGAGGGCACAGGACCCTAGGCAGCATGGATTCACAGCGGAAGGTCATGCCAGACAAATCTGATAGATTTCTTTGACTGGGTGACCAAAGTAGTAGATCAGGGAGGGCTGGACATGGCCTACCTAGACTTTAGCAAGGCATTTGACACAGTCCCACACAAAAGATTATACAAGTTAGCCAGCCTGGGAGTGGGTCCCAAGATGACAGCCTGGGTAAAAGAATTGGCTGGAGAATAGGACACAGAGAGTAATAGTAAATGGAGTCCACTCAGAAGAAAGGAGGGTTACTAGTGGGGTACCGCAGGGTTCAGTATTGGACCAGTCCTCTTCAATGTCTTTATAAGCGACATTAGGAAGGACTGGAAGGAAAAATATGTCTCTTGCAGATGACACTAAGATCTGCAACAGAGTTGATGCACAGGGTGGGGTGGAAAGGATGAGAAGGGACTTGGCAAGGTTAGAGGAATGGTCAAATGTATGGCAGCTTAGATTCAATGCTAAGAAGTGCAAGGTAATGCACCTGGGAAACAAAAACCCAGGGAAGAGTACACAATGGGGGTGAGATACTAACAACAACAAAATGGAAAGAGACCTGGGGGTAGTCATATCAGATGACCTAAGGTGGGCAAGCAATGTGAGAGAGGGCAGCAAGGAGGGCTAGGGGTTACTGGGATGCATAGGAGGCATCACCAGTATAAAACAGGAAGTTATTATCCCTCTGTACAGACAGCTGGTGAGACCCCATCTGGAGTACTGTGTGCAGTTCTGGA
This sequence comes from Neoceratodus forsteri, assembly GCA_016271365.2. NCBI lineage: Eukaryota > Metazoa > Chordata > Ceratodontiformes > Ceratodontidae > Neoceratodus > Neoceratodus forsteri. Next base: position 430,482,829 of record CM028130.1, read on the forward strand.
GACCCAATCTCCGCAAAGACATAGACAACAGGGTGGAAGCTGTCCAGAGGAGGGCAACTAAAATGGTGCAGGGTCTGCACTGGAAGACATATAAAGAGAGACTTAAGGAGCTTAATATGTATAGCCTCGGGGAAAGGAGGAGAGGGGGACATGATAGAAACTTTCAAGCACCTCAAGGAATCAACAGTCTCAAGAGGGTAGCATCTTTCAAAAAAGAGGTTTGCAAGAACAAGGGGCACAATTTGAAGATAGAGGGGGGCGCCTCAGAGGTAATTCATAAAGTATTTTTCACAGAGAGGGTTGTGGCTGCATGGAACGGCTCTCCGGAGGAGGTTGTGGAGTCAAAATCAGTGGTGGAATTCAAGCATGCATGGGACAGTCATAAGGCAATTCTAGGGTGTGGGGGTAAGAAGAAGTAGGCTGCTGGTTAACTAGGATCTGCAGCTTATCCAGTAGGTAGGGAAATGGGCAGACTGGGTGGGCCAAGCGGTCCTTATCTGCCGTCAAATTCTATGTTTCTATGTTTCTATGTTTCACCTTATGTTGATAAATCAGCCATTGTTTGGAAATTTTTCCCCAAATTTTCAATATGGGGTTCTTGGGACCCCACCTCGTGCAGACATTCACTGTCATTTTATGACTCAGTCCTGAAAGGTAATTTCGCAGTTGCTGCATGGAATCACCTTTCGGGACCGATTCACGAAATGACAGTGGCACTATTCATGAGGTGGGTCCCAAAAAGCCCATGTTGCAAATTTGGTGAAAAAATTCCAAAAAATTATCATGCTATTTAGCGGTATTATGCAGTTTCTACTCAAGCTCGTAACTTTTCCAATTTTTAATATTTTCACTCCACATTTTCAACATTGCCATTTTTGCACACCTCCTTTTTAACAGTACAGCTGTAATTTTTCACATCATGCCTGAAACGTGTTTTTGCACCTGTGGCACAGAAGAAAAAATAACTAACCATAGTAATCTTGTTTCTTCTAATGGAGTCTAGCTGTATTTTGACTAAATGCAGTTAGCCTTTCCAGTTCAAATGCCCCGGAGATGAAAGAGTTAACTCTATGCAAATGCATACAAAGTTGAGCTCGAGCTCGAGCTCGGTTTTCAAACCCCTGTCCCTGGTACATTCTATGTAACCGTCAGATTCCTACGAGCACTAAAACAGTGGCTGCTAAGCTATACTACATACATAACAATAAAATAGTAGTCAAAAGACAAATAGCCAAACAAAAGGGCAAACTAGAAGACTCAAGTCAGAGATGCCCAAGAAAGTGCCACCCCAGCATACCTCTCAACTGTCACACATTATGTAGTGCGTCACTCATTTTACCTCTCAGAAACCCTTTGTCCATCATGGGGAAGGTGATATTCCACATTCCCCACTGATCCGTTAAAGCAGAAATTCATAATAATCTATTATGCTCAATTATCAAAAAACATTATGAACATTAGTGCACTGATAGCTATAATGTTCTGAGCTTGCAGTGCCTTGTTGGACGATATGTCACACATTTTGCTCATTTGTCACACATCGTGTCACACATTTTGGTGAAGAAAGGCTGAGAGGTATGCACCCCAGTGGTGCAGCACTCAACAATCAGAACAGCTGTAATGCAGTGCCCCCCCCTCAGGTTCTGTTAGGGCAGGCAGGGAGGGAGGTCAGAATACAGCAATACTCCATTAAAAGAAACAAGATCACTATGGAAGTAATTTTTCCTTCAAACAACATGAAATCATGCTGTATTCTGACTAAATGCAGACTACCAAGCAGTGCCACATGAAGGTAGGCACAGAACCTACTTTGGAAATAGACTCTGCAGTACTGCTGTGCCAAACCTGGCATCACTCCTGGCTTGGGTGTCCAGGTAGTACTGTTTAGTGAATGTGTGACAGTTTTCCAGGTAGCTGCTTTGCAAATTTCGAGTAGGGAGATATCTCTAACAGCTGCAATACAGACAGCGGTTTCCCTAGTAGAGTGAGCTCTAAGGCCAGCTGGTGGCTCTTTCCCCAATTTGCCACAGCAGAATTGGATGCAAGACACAATCCACCGAGCAATGGTTCTTTCAGTGGCTGGCTTGCCCTTACCCACTTCCCCGTAGGTAAGGAACAGCTGTGTACTGTACACTCATTCCTATGGGCCTTTGTCTGACCCAGATAATAGCTAACAGCCCTCTTAACATCCAGGCTATGTAGTCTGTGTTCTCCTGAACTAGAATGTTCAGCGAAGAATACAGGTAATGTCATGGACTGGTTAAGGTGGAAGTCAGAGAGAACCTTTGGAAGAAATTTCCTGTTTGTCCTAAGGACGCCCTTGTCCCTATGGAGTGCTATGTAATCAGGCTCCACTGACAAGGCTTGTAGCTCACTAATCCTCCTTGCAGAGGTTATATATTTCAGTTCAGAAGAAGATATGGGTTCAAATGGAGGCTGCATTAGCTCTGCTATGCAGATATTAAGATCCCAAGACTGGGCTGGCTCCCTGTGAGTGGGGTGTAGATGGTGCAACCCTTTAAAGAACTTCTTGAAGACTGCATGAGATGCCAGGGAAGGGCCCTTCCCTGCCGAGAGATAGGCAGAAACAGCTGCCAAATGTACCTTCAAAGTAGAAGACTAAAGGCCTAAGGAATGAAGGTGGGCTAAGTAGTCCAACAGGACTGCCAATCCAGCTGCCTGTGGATCTATTTCCTTTTGTGCACACCAGATAGTAAATCTCTTCCATTTGAAGTACAAGTCTTTCTGGTGGCAGGTTTTCTGGAAACCTTCAAAATATCCAGAACCCCTTCGGAGAGATGCAAGCTTGCATACTCTAGGTCCTGAAGAGCCAGGTCTTGAGCCTGAGAGACTTGAGGTTGGGGTATAACGATCCTCCCTTGAGAGGAGGTCAGAAGATTGTACCTCCTGGGGAGACAGATCGGACTGGTCACTGACAGACAGCAGCATGGGATACCAGGGCTGTCTGGACCAGTCTGGAGTAATCAGAATCATTGATGATGGCTGGTTCCTGAGTTTGACCAGAACTCTGAAGATCAGGGGGAATGGGGAAAGGCATACAGGAATTTGCCTGTCCAGTCTAATATCAGTGCATCCAGAGGTACCCGAACCCAGAACTGGAGGTCTGCAGCAGAACTGTGGTAGCTGATGATTGTCTGGGGCTGCAAACAGATCTATCTGTGGTTTGCCCAATCTCCTGAACACTGCATGCAGTATTTCCTTATTCAGAGACCACTCTTGGTGGCTCTGATTTATTCTGTTGAGGGCATCTGCCAGTACATTGTCCTTACCTGGCAGGTGCATGGCTGAGATGGAGGTCTTAAGGGAATAAACCAGACTCCAGATTTTCATTGCGTCCATACACAGGGCAGAGGACCTCGTCCCTCCCCGCTTGTTTATGTAGTACATGGTGATGGTGTTGTTCATTCTTACCTGCACCACCTTCCCCTGTACCATCTTTATGAATGACTGAAGAGCTAAGAACACTGCCCTGAGCACTAACAGACTGATGTGGAGCAGGGACTCCTGGTGAGACCATGTCCCATGAGCAGTATAGTGCCCCAAATGAGCTCCCCACCCTAGGAGAGAGGCATCTGTGGTCAGAACCATTGTAGGAGATTGCTGGAGGAATGGAACACCTTCCTTGAGGTTGTCCCTGTCCTTCCACCATTGTAATGCCTGGATCAGGGTGGCTGTCATTGGGATCAGTTTGGACAGGGAATCCCTCTTTTGGGACCAACAGAACCTCAAATGAAACTGGATCTCCCTCATCTGAAACCTGGCTCCTGGAACCACTGCTGTGGAAGTTGCCATGTGCCCCAGGAGCTGGAAAAATGTTTTGTCAGACGAGACACCTGTGGGTGAGTTTGCCAGCTGAATGAGGTTGCCTGCCTTTCCCAATGGCAGAAGAGCCTTTGCTGAACCGTGTCCAGCTCTGCTCCTATAAATTCTAGGATCTGGATGGGCTCCAGTACTGACTTCTTTAGGTTCACCAGAAATCCTAAAGATATGAGGGTATCTTGCACCAAACCCAAGGCATCCTATACCTGCTGGGGGGACTGGCCTACAACCAACCAGTTGTCCAGATAGGGAAGCACGGACAATCCTTGTCTTCTTAGATGAGTTACAACCACTGCCAGTCATTTTGTAAATGTTCTGGGGGACAAGGTAAGGCCAAAGGGCATTGCCTTTAACTGGTAGTGGCCTGAGGGTAATTCTATCCTTAGGTACTTTCTGTGAAAGTGTCTGAAAGTGTCTGAGGACCGCCACTAGCACTGGCATCCTTGAGGTCCAAGGAAGCTAGCCAATCCCCTTGCCTGAGGTTACGGAGGATTTTGGTAAGAGTCACCATCTTGAATTTGGGTTTTGTCACATGTTTGTTGAGATACCTCACATCTATAATGGGCCACCACTCCCCAGTTTTCTTCGGGGTAAGGAAATATCTGAGTACAACCCTTTTCCTTTGTGAAGAAGAGGAACAGGTTCCACAGCTCTGTGCTCTAGAAGTGTGGTAACCTCTGCCTCCAACAGGGCTGTCTCTGAATTGTTGGCAGGTTTGAATAACCTTGCTCTTTTTCTCGGAAACTGTTTGAAATTTATAGCAAGTCCTTGGCTCACTACTTCCAGAACCCACTTGACTGTGGTAATGGCTTGCCAGGCCTGGAAGTAGTGAGCCAACCTGCCCCCTACTGGCAGTGGGGAGGTAGCCCTGGTTGACACATCAGAGTGTCTGCTTAGCCGGGGTCCTAGGTTGAGAAGTGGAAGTAGCCCTGCTTACACTCCTCCTGCCTCTGCTCCTGAAGAATCCTCTCTGTTGCTGGTAAGCAGGGAACGCCTGGGCCTGGCAGAAAGATCTTTGACAAGGCCTGCCTCTGCCCACCTTAGGCTGCTGTTTTTGCGGAGTTGCAGCTTCTTCGTTAGCAGCTGCACTCCTGTAAGTAGACCTGTATTCATCCATTTTCTTCATGTATGTCTCTGTTTGTTTCCCAAACAGAGAATTCTGGACAACAGGGAAGTCCATAGCTTTCGACTGGGTGTCCTGGGAGAGACCGGTACACCTGAACCAAGAGACTCTTCTTAGGGAGACTGCAGTAGCCATGACCCTAGAGGATACGTAATTTGAGTCCACAGCAGAGTGAAATCGGACTTTGGATGCTTCAATGCCATCCTTGACTATTTGCTCCAGATACTTAGCTAGCTGAAGTTGAGCAGTCTTGGCCAATTCCACAACAGATTCCCATCTGGATGTCTGGTATCTAGAGATGTATGCCAAGTATGAAGCTTGTCTAATTACCAATGAGGCAGCCAAATACTGCATCTTGGCCATGGCATCAATCTTCTAAGAGCCCTTCTCAGGAGGGTGCAAAGCCAAGGGGATGCCAGCCTCATCACAGGCAGCAGCCTGAACAGCCACTACACGGCTACATTGGTTAGACAGGAACTCTATAACACTGCTAGACAACATATACCTCCTGTCCATCCTTTTGTCCACAGGCGGAACAGAAGCAGGCATCTGCAGAATTTTGTTTGTCTGCTTTTTTAGAGACTTATGAAGAGGAACTGAGAGTCTCTTAGTGTCAGGGACATCCATCATTTTAAGGAAGTCCGGCTCCTCCTCTTCTTCTGCTGCCTCAGGAGTAGGTAGCTGTAAGGCCTCAGCAATTTTTTGGAAAAATGAATAATGAGAGGTCTCCTCCCTAGACTGTCTAGGAGAAGAAACAGACTCTGGTCTATCAGGGGAGGCATCAGGATCAGGCTCAATGGGGTCACCCAAGCCTTCCTCTTCCTCCTCTTTTTTCCTCTCCCTCCCACTCAAATTCATAATAGGCCTCCAGATCATATGAACCGGTGGGAAGCGAACAGGGAGGTGTCCAAACCGTGGTATGCAGTTTCTTTTTTTTTTCAAATTTATATTTATTAAGAGATTTTATAACACACAAAGTTTACAGCGTCATTATGTCATGATACAGCAGTACATATGATGGAAGTGGTTATTTTTTTAAGGATAGAGTTCATTTTATACAATAAAGTATTTAATTTTTCCCCGTTCCTTTATCAAGGTATATGTCCGAGAGGTGATTATATTATTTCTCCCCAGAGAACAACATGGGCACAAGCAAGAAATATATAATATATATTATCCCCTAGATATCTAGATCCCCAACCCCCCGATATCCCAAAACTACTCAGGGAGTAAACTCTGGGTCTACCCCTAACTGGTCGAGTACCCATCTCTGCCATTTCGTCTGGAAGGCCGGGGCACGATCCTGTAAAGCAGCTGTGAGACTCTCCATTTGGTAAATTCTCATTATGATAACTCTCCATGGTATGCGGTTTCTAAACCGGTCCAGTATCACCTGAACTGGTCTGTAAGGACTGTATAATCCGTATCGCTTCAGCGACCTCCTTGGCAGTTGGAGCTGCAAATGTTGGCTCTGAACCACACAATTTTCTTTTTCTCTTTGCAGGTACTGACTCCTTGGTATCTGCCTTCCTTTTGTGCCCTGGTCAGAAGGCACCTCCTCCAGTTCCCCAGCTCCCTCAGGAGCTGAACCAAACTGGCCATCCAGGTCAGCAGATTGTTCTGCCTTTCTTTCCTTAAGCCTGAAACGCTTAAAGCGCGGCTTTCGGAAAGTTTTCATAGATTTGGCAGTCTGTTTTAGGTGGTCAAACCCCAGATAGTATGCACATATGAGGTGGGGATCAGCCTTGGCAAACACATCCCCACACTCTGTACAGTGCTGAAACCCAGTGGGGCCGGTCTTTTTCTTGGGTTTCTCTGACATAATGCACTGAAAAGCCAAGTTACCCTTTTATGTGGCGGTCAGGCCTGTGTAACTAAATGTGTTTTCGTTTAGCGACCGGTTCAATGGTCGATTGAAAAAAATGAGAAACAGTCTCGTTTTTTTGTTTTTAAAACCGAAAACCCCCAGATCCCAAACCAAATAATATAAAACAAGTTAGACTTTACCTCAAAAGAATAGAATTCATTCGGTTTCCTCCCAGCAACGCGAACTGTAAGAGAAACCGAAGACTTATCCAATTTGGAGAAAACCTAAACTACTCTAACCTGTACTGTAGGACAGAGGCTTGAAGAACCGAAAAATGAAACGTGGTTTGAAGAAACCGTTGAAAAACCACTCGTATCCGAAGCAAGCGAGGAGGAATCTCTGGAGCAATTTCACATGGAGGCAGAGTAAAGAATCTGACAGTTACATAGAATGTACCAGGGACAGGGGTTTGAAAACTGAGCTCAAGCGCAACATTCTATGCATTTGCATAGAGTTAACTCTTTCATCTCCAGGGCAGTTGAACTGGAAAGGCCAACTGCATTTAGTCAGAATACAGCAAGACTTCATGGTGTTTGAATGGCATGGTCGCTCTGCAAAATCACCTTTTGGGAAAAGTGAGCAATATGACACTGGCACTCTTCATGAGGAGGGGTCCCAAACAGACCATGTTGAAAATTTGGTGCAACACCTCTCAAAAATGGCCAAGTTATACCTGGGCGTTCAATAACTTCTATGCACACGTGTAACTTTGCTGACTTGGCAGCTTGTCGCAGCCCTATCGGCTCTGGCCAGAGTATGTTATATTAGTGATTGAGGCTGGGGAGGGAGCAACGCTACACTATGGAAATGGGATTGGGCTTCTATTTTTATTTTAATAGTGATCAGGGCTGGAGGGGGGGAAGATGCTAAACTATGGAAATGGGATTGGGCTTTTATTGTTTTTCTTAATCCTTTTTACCTGTATGACCTCTGGTCTGCTATTCATGTCCGGGCATCCGTCCACCTCCAGACGCCGTCTGGTCCTGCCCCGGCCTCCAGTGAACCCCCCATCACCATCTACCCCCACGGCTTGCCCCCTGCGGGGGGCGGCAGGGAGTCCCCCTTACTCCCCTCCGACACAGGATTCAGTATGGGGTGATGGTGTCCCCAAGGCCAGGCAGATCCCTCAGACGGCCATCAAGCCGCCACGACCAAGCACCATGTTTCCACTTTTCTTGGCTTGGTGTGGGCTGGGGCGTGCAATGACACCAGTGGAGGGAGCGCGCAAGCGTCTGCATGCACTCCCTCCCGGCACCGTGCCCCAAGCTCACCTCTTACGTGCAGTGCCAGTGCACTGCCCCCCAGCCTCTGCCAGAGGTTGCTAGTGCGCCAACTGTTGGCCCCCCTCCCCCGAGAAGGAGAGCAGTCCATGGACGCTCAATCCCTCTTCGCCCCTGCCGACCCCGGTGACCCAAGTCCGTTCCTGAACCTGGGTTGCCAGCGTGGAGAGAGGTGTGGCATCCAGCGCCTCAACCCTCAGCGCCACTAGGCTGGCACCTTTTTTTTTTTAACAGTGATTGGTGCTGGGGAGGGGGGACGCTACACTGTGGAAACAGGATTGGACTTCTGCTTTTGTTTTAACAGTGATTCGGGCTGGGGGGGGACACTACACTATGGAAACAGGATTGGGTTCTTTTACCTGTAATAGTGATCGGGGGTGGGAGGGCTGGCCAGGTACACAACACAGTAATGCAGCCATGCAGATGAGCCCATAATGGGCATGCAAATGACCCCATTGTGGGGTGCATGCCCAATGGGCTCATTTGCATATTTGGGCTGAATATAAATCAGTGGGGCTCACAGCACGCCTAGTATGTGCCATGCTCTATGGGCGGTCTTCAGCCCCGTACCCTGGATGCGCCGCGCCAAACATGGTAGCTGCTTGCTGTGCCCCACATATCCAGGGCCCAATATTCAAACAGATTGCGCGATCTGTTCTGATCATGCATTCTGTTTGATTATCACCTCAGAGCCGGCAAGCCCAACTTATTTGCGTGGCACACCGTTATGCGTATGCATCTGGATGGCTCTGAATATGGGGCCCTATGTTTCTATGTAGGTATTTTTAAAATCTTCTGGGGCCCAGGTTTTTATGTTCATGGCACCGACCCTCTGGAATTCTCTACCCCGTTGGATTAGAGAGTGCATGACTGTGGGGGGCTTTAAACAAGCATTGAAGTCTTTTTTATGGAATAAGACATATGGGGATGGTGTCGACATGGATTGATTGAACTCGTTTTAGCTATTTTATCATGATGTTTTATTGTGAATTTATTTTAAATATGTACTGTGCCTTGATTTTGAAAGGCGCATTATAAATAAAGATTGTTATTATTTCAAAACTGAAGACTCATCTGATTGTTCTTTACTGCAATGAAGAAGAAAAAAATTACTTACCATAGTAATGTTGTTTCTTCTAATGGAGTCTTGCTATATTTTGACTATATGCACTTAGCCCCAGCACTTGAACTGCCCCAGACAGGAAAGGGTTAACTCTATGCCAGAGCATAGAACCTTGAGCTCGAGCTCAGTTTTCAAACCTCTGTCTCTGGTACATCTCAAGCAACCGTCAGATTCTTACGAGCACTAGACTAATAGCTATAGAAATTGTGTAAAATTTAAGCCATAGGCAACAAACACTTGGGTCCATAAGACTCAAGTCGAGAACCCAAGAAGAACCTTAAGTAGATAGTGAACATACTAATAATAACAATAACAATAATCAGCAAAATACCCACCTAGCCAGGCAAGGTATAAAAAGGTACACCTCTGGGGTGCAACACTGTACCTGCCCACCCACATCCCAAAACTAGGTTCTGAGAGGGGAAGCAGAGAAGGAGGTCAGAATACAGCAAGACTCCATTAGAAGAAACAACATTACTATGGTAAGTCATTTTTTCTTCAAACAACATGACGTCTTGCTGTATTCTGACTATATGCAGACTACCAAGCAGTTTCCCCCTGGAGGAGGGAATCACAGAACCTCACTTTGGGAACAAGCTTTGCAGTACTGCTGTGCCAAACCTAGCATCACTTCTGGTCTGAGTGTCCAGGGAGTAATGCTTGGTGAACGTGTGCACTGTTTTCCGCTGGCTGCTTTACAAATTTTCACCAAAGGAATATCTATAGCAGCTGCCAGGAGGCAGCTGTACCCCTGGTCGAGTGAGCTCTCAGGCTTGAGGGAGGCTCTTTCCCTAGCTTTGAATAGCAGAACTGAATACAAGAAACAATCCACCTGGCAACAGTTCTTTTAGTAGCAGGTCTACATTTTCCCACTTCTCCATAAGTGAGAAATAACTGAAGACAATCAATCATTCCTATGGGCCTAAGCATGCTCTATATAATAGCTAAGTGCCCTTTTCACATCCAGAGTGTGCAATCTTCTTTCCCCAGAAGAGGAATGGTCAGTGAAAAACACAGGCAGAGACATGGATTGGTTCAGATGAAAATCTGAAACCACTTTAGGATGAAATGTTCTATTCGTCCTATGGACTACCTTATCCCTATGGAAGGAAATGAAGTCAGGTTCCACTGACAGGGCCTGCAATTCACTGATTCTCCTGGCAGAAGTGATAGCTACCAGGAACATAGTCTTCCAAGTCAAGTATTTAAGCTTAGCTGAGGACAAGGGTTCGAAGAGAGGCTGCATAAGCTGTGCAATACAGATATATTCAAGTCCCAAGCAGGAGTAGGCTCCCTGAAAGGAGGGTTGATATGAAACAGACCTTTGAAAAACCTACTCAAAACAGGATGAGGTGCAAGGGAAGATCCTTTCCCTGCAGAAAGAAAGGCAGAGACAGCTGTCAGATGAACTTTAAGGTTAGCAGGCCTAAGGCCTAGACCATTAAGATGAACCAGATAATCCAGGACTGTGGAGATGCCCACAGAATCTGGCTGTATGTCTCTCTGAGAACACCAAATACTGGATCTTTTCCATTTAGAATTGTAAGTTTTTCTAGTGGAAGGTTTCCTAGAAACTTAAAGATATCCATTACCTCTTGAGAGAGGTGCAGACCTGCATACTCTAACTCTTCAAGAGTCAGGCTTTGAGACTGAGAGACTGGAGACTGGGGTACCAAATCCTCCCGAGAGGAGGTCAGGAGGTCGTGCCTCCTGGGTAGAAAAAGGGGGACTGACACTGCTAGAGACAGCAACAGAGGATAACATGGTTGCCTGGCCCAAGTACCCTGTGCACTGAGCTCCTCCAGGTGGGCTCCCTACCCCAGAAGGGAAGTATCTGTGATAAGGACCACTGAGGGTGTTTGACTGAGAAATGGAACACCCTGTCTGAGATTGTCCTCCTCCAACAACCATTGGAGAGCCTGGACAAGAGTCTGAATCACTGGAATCAGCTTTGTGAGAGAATCCTTTGAGACCAAAAGGACCTTAAGTGGAACTGAATGTCCCTCATCTGAAACCTGGCTCCCTGTACCACCACAGTGGAGGCTGCCATGTGGCCTAGAAGCTGAAGAAAATGTCTGGCAGGATGAGATACTAGTAGTGGAAAAGAGGAAGCCAGATCTGTAAAGGCCTTTACCCTTGAGCAAGGGAAAAAGGCCTTTGCCTGAGTGGTATCCAGCTCCACTCCTATAAACGTAAGGAGCTGCACTGGTTCTAGAACTGACTTGGGTAAATTGAGAAGGAAACATAGGGAACCCAGAAGCCTCTGAGTGACCTCTAGAGCTGACCTGACTTGGTCTAAGGACTGGTCTACAATGAGCCAATTGCCTAGGTAAGGAAACACTGAGATTCCCTTCCTTCTGAGGAAGGCTACTACTACTGCTAAACATTTTGTGAATAGCCTTGGAGCAGATGTTAGACCGAAGGGTATTGCTCTGAACTGGTAATGACCTGAGGGCAACTAGAACCTGAGGTACTTTCTGTGGGAGCATCTGATAGGAATGTGGAACTAGGCATCCTTGAGGTCCATGGAAGCTAACCAGTCTCCTGGCCTTAGAGAGGGAAGTATTATTCCCAGAGTCACCATTTTGAATTTGGGCTTTGTGATATGTTTGTTCAGATATCTCAGGTCTAGGATGGGTCGCCACTCCCCTGTCTTTTTTTCGGGTAAGGAAGTATCTTGAATACAGACCTTTCCCTCTGTGCTGTAGAGTTACCTTCTCCATAGCTTTTAAAGACATCAGGGAAGAAACCTCTGCCTCTAAAGCAATTGTTTCCAGAGGTGTTGCAGGTGTAAAGGACCTGGCTCTCATTCTGGGGAATCTTTTGAAGCTGACAGCAAGTCCCTGGCTTACTACTTCCAGGACCCATTTGTCTGAAGTGATAGACTTCCAGGCCTGGAAGAAGTAAGCCAGCTTGCCCCCTACTGGAATTGAGGAGGCGACCCGGTTTGACACATCAGGGTGTCTGTTTGGCAGGAGCCCTAGACCGAGAAGAGGATGCAGCCCAGCTCATCCCCCTTCTGCCTCTTTCTCTGAAGAACCCCCTCTGCTGGAAAGAAGAGGAAGCCTGGGCTTGATAAAAAGGCCTGTGAAAAGGCCTGCCCCTGCCAGCCCTAGACTGCTGCTTTTGTGGAGTGGCTTGACTTTCCTTGGCCACAGCACTCCTATAGGTGGTCTTGTATTCATCCATCTTTTTCATGCATGTCTCTGTTTGTTCCCCAAACAGAGAATTGTCAGTGACAGGAAAATCCATGGCCTTAGTCTGGGTATCCTGTGAAAGGCTAGTATATCTGAGCCAAGCAAACCTCCGCAAGGAGACAGATGTAGCCATGACTCTTAATGCCACATCATTGGAGTCCACAGCAGCATGGAATTGTACTTTGGATGCCTCTATACCATCTGCAGCCACCTTCTCCAGCTTCTTGGCCAGCTGGGGAGGAGCATTCTTAGCTACCTCCACAACTGTATCCTACCTGGACTTCTGGTACCTGAAAAACATAAGACATATAAGAAGTCTGCCTGAGTCCCAAGGAAAATGCCAAGTACTGTTTCTTTGCCATGGCATCCACCTTCCTGTAATCCTTATCTTGGGGGTGTGAAGTCAAGGGGATGTTTGCTTTTTTTACAGGCCTTCAGCCTGCACTACCTCAACATAGCTGCAATGAGAATAACAAAAATCCATTCCAGGACCTGACAAAGTATACATCTTGTCCATTCTCTTATCCACAGGAGGTATGGAAGATGGCATCTGTAGAATTTTTTAAGTTTGTTTCCCCAAAGATTTATGCTGGGGAATAGACAATCTCTTAGATTCTGGGACATCCATCATCTCCACAAAGTCAGGTTCTTCTGCCTTCTCCACAGCTTCCACTGCTGGTAGCTGGAGGGTTTCTGCCACTTTTTTATAAATTAAAAAGTGTGAAGGGGACTCAGAAAGTCTGGGAGAGGAAACACTGGAAGGTCTGTCTGGGGAGATGTCAGGCTCTACTGGCTCATCTAGGCCTCCAAAATCATCTTCATCTTCATAGTCTCCCTCGGATCCCCCTCCCAATCCAACTCATAATACTTCTCCGGTTCATATTCTGAAGGGGTTGGAACCCGACCGAACAGATCGCCTGACGGGTGGTGTCAGTTCGGTCGGAACCAGATAGAGCGACTGAACTATATTAATAGCTCCAGCAATCTCTTCCGCGGTTGGGATCTGAGGGGTAGTATCCAAACCGGTCAATTTCTTTTTTTCTTTTTGAAGGAACCGATCTTTCAGAATCCGATTTCTTTTTGTCCGAGGAGGTATCGCCGATGTCAGCAGGCACCTCCTCAGGTTCGGTTGGGACTGAACCGGGCTGGCCATCCGGATCAGCGGACTTCTCAGCCTCTCTTTCCCTCAGCTGAACTAATCATTTTTCTATAGTGGCCTTAGGAAAATTTGCACAAATCTGGCAGTCTGTTTTGAGGTGGTCAAACCACAGACAATAAACACAAGTGAGGTGGGGATCAGCTTTAGCAAAAGCCTCCCCACACTCAGTACAGTGTTCAAACCCAGTGGGACCGGTTTTCTTCTTGGGTTTCTCAGACACTGCCTTACCAACCAAATTACCCTTAATAGCTGTTACGCCAGGTAATACAAAAACGTTTCGGACACCAGCCGGTTCAAGGGCTGTTTAAAAAAACAGAATAAGTCGTCGGTTTTTTTGAGACCGAAAAAGTACCAGACCACACTAAAAACTGAAGAACACAACAGATGTAAACAATTATTTCATTCTCAACCAGACTGACCAGAAAGGAACCGAAGAAAACAATTTCGATCACGATCTACCAAAACTATACTGCCTGTATTGTAGACAGAGATTTGAGACTAAAAAAATAAAGAAACGGTTGTAATAAACCAATCAGGGAATTATACCGAACCAAAACAGCGAGGAGAAATTCTCCAGAGCATCTTCACAGTTAGGCAGAGTAAAGAATCTGACAGCTGCCCGAGATGTACCAGAGACAGAGGTTTGAAAACCGAGCTCGAGCTCAACGTTCTATGCTCTGGCATAGAGTTAACCCTTTCCTCTCCAGTGTAGTTCAAGTGCTGGGGCTAACTGCATATAGTCAGAATACAACAAGACTTCATGTTGTTTGAATCCATTATGTTCGCATATTAGGCAAGGTAAATCGTGTTTGTTTAGTGCCCTATCACTAGGGCTCAGTGTGTTTTACATAAAATCATAAAAAAAAAATTAAATTATTTAAACAAAAACAAAAGCATAAGCCAGAGGTGCAAAAAAAGTTATTCATTATCCATGCAAAGTGCTAGTTCAAATAGATGACATTTTAAGCCCCTTCTCCAAGGACAAACTCCTAAGATAGAGAGGCAAAGAGTTCCATATTCCATAAAAAAGTGCTGGCACAGATGGAATTGAGTCCACATTCTTAAAACTAGGGTACCATCTCCTAACCGCCCCAATAATGCACATCTTTATTCTTTCAATGTTCTCTAGAACGGCCCCGCATGCTGGAAAACAGCCTTCATACTGCCCTTGTTCAAATCCAGTGTCCCATGTGACCTTAACAGCTATAGAGCTATTTCCATCCTGCCTGTTCTGTCAAACTCTTAGAAAAGCTAATTAATAACCAGCTAAAAGATCATCTGGAAAACTCAAAACTATTCAACCCACTACAATCTGGCTTCAGGCAAAACCACAGCATGGTGTCAGCACTAGCCAAAGTAACTGACGACCGGTTCTCCACCCCTTGACAATAAACACCCCACAGGAGCCATCTTTCTATATCTAAGTAAGGCCTTTGATACTGTTGACCACACTCTCCTGCTTGCTAAACTTAAAGATCATGGCCTGAATAACCGCTCAGTCAGTTGGTTAGCCAGTTATCTTTCGGTCTGGCTTCAACGTATAAAAGCAGACGGGCTCCTTTCCCCTCCCCTACTGCTCACAATGGGGGGGGGGTACCCTAAGGCTTCATTTTAGGACCCCTATTGTTCTCAGTCTGTATCAACACTCTAGGTAACAACAGCCATAACTATAAACTACATTTTTTTCATGGACGATACTGTGTTATACACATCAAAACCCTCCCTGATGAACGTGGGCACTGAGCTGTCCCTCTCTCCTGCTCGCTGCCTGCTGAGCTTTCTCAGGCTCGCCCCTGACCCGGGCGCTTCGCTGCACTGGTGTGCAGCATGGCTGGAGAAGCCAGCCGGCCATCCCTCTCTCTCTCCTGCCCACTGAGCCTTCTCAGGTTCGCCCCTGACCTAGGCGCTTCGCTGCACTGGTGTGCGGCACGACTGGAGAAGCCAGCCGGTCGGCCCTCTCTCTCCTGCCCACCGGCCGCTGGGCCTTCTCAGGCTCACCCCTGACCCGGGCGCCTCGCTGCACTGGTGTGCGGCATGGCTGGAGAAGCCAGCCAGCCGTCCCTCTCTCTCCTGTCCGCCACCTGCTGAGCCTTCTCAGGCTCGCCCCTGACTGGGCGCTTCACTGCCCTGGTGTGCGGCACGGCTGGAGAAGCCAGTTGGCTGTCCCTCTCTCTCCTGCCCGTCACCCACTGCCCATGCTTCACTGCACGGTAGGCTGCAAAGATTGAGGAAGCCAGCAGGCCGCCCCTCTCTCTCTCTCCTTCCTGACACCTGCCGAGTCTTCTCAGGATCGCCCCTGACCTGGGCGCTTTGCTGCACTGGTGTGCGGCACAGCTGGAGAAGCCAGCCTGCCATCCCTCTCTCTCCTGCCTGCCACCCGCTGAACCTTCTCAAGTTCGCCCCTGACCTGGGCGCTTCGCTGCACTGGTGTGCCACATGGCTGAAGAAGCCAGCCGGCCAGCCCTCTCTCTCCTGCCCACTGCCCGCTGAGCCTTCTCCATTAGGACTTCATCTACAGACCAGGACCACTGTGGGGCTCCAACTGGTTGCTGCCCCGGAGCTCCAGCTCACTATCGGTTGGTGTGGCAGCAGCTCACTCCCTCCCTGACTGGCACAAAGCTTTAAACTCTGAACTTAAGATTTCTAGGTGCCGGCTCACTCGGCATTGCATATTTCCAGTCCTAAACTTATTACTGCACCCTGTTTTTCCGTACCACCGGCCCTCCCCCACCCACACCACTCTTTAAATGCTCCTCCTTCCCATCCTACTATTGGTGGTGTTTGCCAAAAACACCTCCCAGCAAACCTGCCACTGGTGGCTGCTGTTGTGCTGCAGTTGAAGTGGCATCTCGATATATTTTCCTTTTCTCTTCTCTTTTCTAACTGTTTTTTTGCTGCCTTCATATCTACCAATGGGCCAAGAGTCCTTTCTTGTTAGTTTATTTTATTTATTTGATTCTAGGATTACAAGTACCTTTGAACCGAGGCTCTTTTACAAAGGTTCCACGTCAAATTTTATCCGGCATAAATTAGTGCAGCCATCTCACCCTACCTGTAGTTTCAGGTTTGTGAGGTGTCAATCTATTCTGACCATTCGGCTCAAGCTCTCACATATCTATTTGACCTCAGGTGCGTGTCGCGTCATCTTGAGTGCTGCTCTGCATACCCTCCTATCAAGAACCTTGCATTCCGGCTACGTAATATAGCTTAGCTCATCAGCTCCCGTGGAGCTGCTTATTAGTCCCAGCTTCTCTTGTGACCATTGTACAGCACTCATATTATCATTACTGTCTTCCTGCGTTACACACAGCAATACTTAAACTTTACTGTCTGTCTAGTTTCCTTATACTCCCCACTGTATCCAGGACTACACAATGCAGACCTCTTTATTATTACTTTGCATTGTATCTACCTCCCTCCTCACTCCACTAGAGCCACATACTGACCATTTACAGGTGGAGTACATTATATCTCCTTGGGGGACGACATTCACTGCCATCCACTACCTGGTTTCCTCTTTTTATTGGAACCTTCCTTTCAGCCACCTTGGAATCCTGGAACATTTGTCTTCCTTTTACCATACTTTAACCACCCAATCGTACTCCATCTGTCCCTCTTCTACTTGGTTTTTTGTGAGGTTAGGGTACTGCTTTATGCAGTGTTAGGACCACTTAGTTACCAGGGTATTTACTCTTCATCTAGTCTCTCTCCCAGTAGAGAATGTACCCATATCCTTAAACTGCTACTAAGTGCCATGAGTAAAATGTTGCTGATACTATTACTCTGATCGGGCAATGTCGAACTGAACCCTGGACCATTCGCTTCGCTAACAGTTCCCTCAGATTTAGCTAACCTCAAGGGAATAAAATTCCTTCATATTAATGTTTGTAGTCTTCTGAAGAAGTCTGATTCCATTCAGTCCTGGACCCTCCATACTAAGCCTGACATACTGGTAGTAACTGAAACCTGGCTCAGTCTTTCTACTCTGGATTCTACACAAACATTCCATCCTATAACGTCTTCCGAACTGACTGACTTACCAGAGGGGGCGGAGTAGCTGTATATATACACTAGATACATTTTTGGTGACCACTATCAATTCAACCTCTTTGTCTAAGGAGTTTGAAAGTTTGGCCCTGAAGATTCAGCTCTCTTCCTCACAATCTCTTTGTGTTATTGGATGTTACCGCCCACCCTCGGCAGGCCTAAAGGCACTAGACCACGCTCGCAATGAACTAAACATGTTGTCTTTGGAAGTCATCATTTTGGGAGACGTCAACCTCAACTGGCTCTCAGCTAGCTCTGAACCTCTTAAAGAATTATGTGACACCTTTGGCATTATGCAACTAATTCACCCTAATAAGAAAAACCCTGCCAACAGAACCTTAATTGATGTTATACTAGTTAATAAGACTCACCTCTTCACCCATTCATTTTTTTCACCGACCTTAGTGACCATTGTTCCATTGCTTGTGTGAGGTCCGCTCCCAAACTAGTCTCATCTTCAAGACATAAATATATATATATATATATATACATATATATACACACACACACAAAAGAAGCAAATGTAACTTTGATCCTCTTGCGTTCCTCAATGAACTACAAAACTCTAGTTAGCAAGACTTCTATCTAGTCAAGTCAGTGTGCGAAGCTTATGAATCCTTTCAAAGGATTGTACTTTTGGCTATAGACAGACATGCTCCGTTGGTTAAAGTTCGCTCAAAGAAAAAAATTGTGCCCATGGTTTACGGCCAACCTGAAGGCCGCTTTACTTAATAGGGACATTCTTTGGAAAAAAGCATGCAAAACCAAGCTCCCTGCTGACTGGTTGGCTTTCAGAATGGCTAGGAACATTTGTACTAAACTTGTCAGATCCGAAAAAGTTAAGTATTTTCAGCACGAGCTGGACTCATCATCTAAGTGCGCTTCTAAGTTTTGGAAGACCATTATGGATATGGAAGGGCATGAATCGGCAAATTTTCTCCTGGCCAAAATCCTCTCTGGTGGCTCCACATTCACTGACAAACAGACAGCTACCTGATTGTTTCTGGAAGGCACAGGCTAGTCCCATCCCCCTTCCCGCCCCCCCCCGGTTTGGGATTTCTTTTATACCAGGGTAATGACATCACTTCCCCAGAAGGGCAAATGACATGCACCTGTCAGAGCAGAAGCAGACATCCAGAAAAAGAACAGCAGCGAGTGAAGAGATGAATGCTATCTCAGTGGAAGGGAAGTAACTACAAAACAAGGAGGTTTCATTCTTACCTGTTTGCAGTGGTATTTGCATTGTGGAAAGGAGGGGTATGAGTTTGAAAAAGGCTGTGTAATAGTTGCTTGAAGTCTCTTTTTGGGTGTGGACAGGAGAGATAGGAATGTAAAAAGCAGTTGCTCAATCAATCTAGAAGTGTACGACGAAGGGGGTACGGGAAATTCAGAAAAGGAGAAGAATGTTTTACAGATGGGGGGAGAGGGGAGACTTGGGGGAGTGTTTGGTATCCTTCATCTGGAAGGAAAAAATTACTTACCATAGTAATCTTCTTCTTCTCAGTGATGCTCAGATATCCATAACTTTGTGCAATGAGCCTGGAGTGCTGGACTGCCCAGAGAGATGGAACACATGCAAATGATGGAATTCTTTGCACGTGAACATCTTTCAAATACTGCCTCTACCAACCGTAGTGTTCTAACCTCTTTAGATTTGTAAGAAGCCTGGAAGTCAGGCATTAGGAAAAAAATCCAACAGTTAATCCCTTTTTTTTTTTTTTTTTTTAGGGTTACCCTAATAAAGAGAATTAACCAAAAAAAACTCCTAAGGAGGAACTATATCCAATAAACAATGGTGTTCACTAAACAGCATGAGAAAACTATTAAGAGAAACAGAAAACTCTGTTTAAATTCTATTCGGTATAGAGAAATGCACCAAGAAGGGTATGGCTATGTGGCATTAGCATGCGGAGTGCAGGGTCTGAAGTTCTGGAAGGGGAGGATGGGAGGGAGTTATGAATACCTGAGCATCACTAAATGCTCAGGATATTCATAACTTTGTACAGACTACCGAGCAGTACTACTGGAGGTGAGCACAGAACTTATTTTGGAAACATACTTTGCAGGACTGCTGTGCCAGACCTGGTCTCACTTCTGGACAAAACATCCAAGTTGTAATGCTTTGTAAAGGTGTGTACTGATTTCCAGGTAGCTGCTTTACAAATATCCAATGATGGAACCTCCCTAACAGCTGCAAGACTAGCAGCTGTTCCTCTTGTTGAGTGTGCCCTCAGCCCAGCTGGGGGCTCCCTACCTGCTTTAGTGTAGCAGAATTGAATACACTGGACAATCCATCAAGAAATTGATCTTTTTGAGGCTGGTTTGCCCATTCCAACATCCCTATATATAAGGAAAAGTTATTTTTTGTCTTGCCTATGGCCCTTTGTAGCTGTCATGAAATAGCTGAGAGCTCTTTTCACGTTCAGACTGTGGAGTCTTCTTTCACCAGAGCTCGCATGGTCTGTGACAAAGACAGGCAGAGTGATTGATTGATTCAGATGGAAGTCTGAAACGACCTTGGGAAGGAATTGTCTGTTTGTTCTGAGGACTACCTTATCTCTGTGAAAGAAGATGTAGTCCTGGTCAACACAGAGAGCCTGGAGCTCGCTGATTCTTCTTGCTGAGGTAATTGCTACCAGAAAACTGTTTTCCAGGTAACATACTTTAGATGGACTGTAGCTATGGGCTCAGAAAAAGCCCCCATTAATTTGGCTATACATATATTAAGATCCCAAGCAGGCACTGGTGCCCTGTGAGGAGGATGCAAATGCATCAGGCCTTTAAAAAACCTTTTGAAAATGGGATCTGATGCTACTGACACCTTTGTTCTAGCAGAAAGAGTATGCAGACTTAAACCTTTGTTCTAGCAGAAAGAGTATTAGAGTACCACAGCTGCCTGGGCCAATCTAGCAGAAAGATATGCAGACACTGCTGCAAGATGAACAAGGGAGACCCACAGAAGGGTGGCAAGGGACACCACAGGGGAAGGAAACAGCTTCTGATAGGGGGACTCCATTGTTAGAGGGGTAGACCTGGGGAAGGGAGAGGAGAGGGAAGTAAGGTGCCTGCCTAGCGCCATGGCTTGGAGGGACAAGAAGCGAATCCTCAGGATTGCAGAAGCAGCATCACAAGAGAGGGAACTAGATATTATTGTCCACCTTGGGACAAATGACCTAGCTAGGCATGGGATCAGTGCAGTGCAGGATGAAACTGTGGAGTTGGGGAGGGGCCTCAAACAGGTAGCAAGCACAGTTACCTTCTCAGAGGTGCTGCCAGTCCATGGCAGGAGTGAGGCTAGGGTACTACACACCATGCAGTTTAATAAATGGTTGCAAAACTGGTGCAGAGCACAGGGCTTTGGCTTCATTGGGGACTGGGGGTACACCTGGAGAGATGAAGGTCTATACTGGCATGATGGTCTGCATCTGTCCACAAAGGAACCAAGATTCTAAGTGACAGGTTTAAATGCTTCCTTGGCAAGCTTTTTAAACCAGCCATGGGGAGGTGCCAATAAGAGGCAGGAAATGTCAAGCCTCCCCCCACAAAACATGACAGGTAGTAAGGTAAACACTGAAGTACAGTGCTCAACAGAGGGCAGGACAGGGGTAAATGGAAAAATAGACAAGGGCAAAAAGAGCAGGGATGGGGGAAAAAGGATAAAGCCAACATTAAATGGAAGGCAATGAGTACCAATGCTCATAGTCTAGGAAACAAGCTTCCTGAGCTAATAGCTTTGATGGAAGATGAACAATTGGATATTGTGGCAGTCATGGAAGCATGGTACACGGAGAACTATGACTGGGATGTCAACATACCAGGGTACACAGTTTACAGAAGGGACAGGGAGGGGAAAAGAGGAGGTGGAATAGCTCTATACATAAGGGAAGGGATCAAAGCTACAGAACTAAAAAGTAAAGGGGAAGGACAAGAAAAACTCTGGGTCATCTTGGAGACAGGGAATGGCATCACAATCTGCACAGGGGTTGTATACAGACCCCATCTCAAGGGGAGGAAATGGACAAGAAAATGATAGAGGACATTCTCAAAATGGCTGAAAAAGGGGAGATACTGTTGATGGGAGACCTGAATATGCCAGATGTTAACTGGATGACATGTACTGCAGCCACATCCAAGAGAAGGGTCATTCTCGATGCCCTGCAGGGGGCAGGCCTTAGACAGCTAGTGTTGAAACCCACTCGGGAGGGAGGAATACTAGACCTGGTACTCTCAAATGGAGAGAGGATCACAAATTTAGAAGTCAGTAGACATCTGGGAACAAGCAACCACTGCACAGTGTGCTTCACAATAAGCACAACCATGGAGACAAGCCATACAAAAACAAGCATACTGGACTTTAGAAGGGCTGACTTTGGCAAAATGGGTGAATACCTGAGGAATACACTAGCAAATGGCCAAAAAGGAGGGGTGGAAGAACAATGGAGAAAAATCAAAACTGCCATCATAGAGGCAAGAAGCCTTTGTGTGAAACAGATAAAGAAAACAAAGCGGAGTAAAAAACCACGATGGTTCTCAAAAGAGGTGGCAGGGAAAGTTAAGGAGAAAACGGCTGCATTCAAAAAGTTTAAGGAGTCACAGAAAGAGCATGACAGGGAACTGTATCAATTAAAGCAGAAAGAAGTGGGGAAAGCAGTCAGAATAGCAAAAGCCCAAACTGAGGAAAAAATAGCCAATTCAGTTAAGAAGGGTGATAAAACCTTTTATAGGTACATTAGGGAGCATAGAAAGGTTAAGGGAGGAATAGTGAAGATTAATAAGGGAGAGGGGAGGTGGGCAGAGGGAGACAGTGAAAAGGCAGAGTTACGGAATGAATACTTTTGCTCAGTATTCACAAAAGAAGATGAGGAGGAGTTACCTAAACCAGACAATAGAAGCACTCTGGGGGGGGGGGGTGACACCAGTCCATTTACAGAAGAAAGAGTCCTGAAAGAACTCCTAAAACTCAAGGTAGACAAAGCAATGAGGCCTGACAGGATTCACCGAGAATCCTAAAAGAACTAAGGAGGACCTAGTGACACCACTGACCACACTTTTTAACAAATCGTGGGAGGATGGGGTGGTACCTGCGGACTGGAGGAGGGCAAATGTGATTCCCCTTCACAAAAGTGGGAGCAAGGCAGAAGCAGAAAACTACAGACCTCTAAGTTTGACCTCAGTGGTAGGGAAAATGATGGAATCACTTCTGAAAGAAAGAATTGTTGAGTACCTAGAGGCCAGCGGGGTACAGGACCAAAAGCAGCATGGATTTACAGCAGGAAGGTCATGTCAAATGAATCTAATAGATTTCTTTGACTGGGTGACCAAAGTAATAGACCAGGGAGGGGCTGTGGATATGACCTACCTAGACTTTAGCAAGACATTTGACAGTCCCGCACAAAAGATTGATAATCAAGTTAGCCAGCCTGGGAGTAGGTCCCAGGGTGGTAGCCTGGATAGCAAACTGACTGTACAACAGGACACAGAAGGTAATAGTGAATGGAACACATTCTGAAGAAAGGGGAGTCACTAGTGGAGTACCTCAGGGCTCAGTACTAGGTGCAGTCCTCTTTAACATCTTTATAGGTGACATTGCAGAGGGTCTGGAGGGAAAGGTATGCCTCTTTGCAGATGACACAAACATCTGTAACAGAGTTGATAAACGGGGGGGGGTAGAAAGGATGAGAAGGGACTTGGCAAGGTTGGAGGAATGGTCAGACATATGGCAACTTAGATTCAACGCAAAGAAGTGCAAAGTAATGCACCTGGGAAACAAAAACCCAGGAGAAGAGTACACAATAGCAGGGGAGGTACTAACAACAACAGAAATGGAAAGGGACCTGGGGGGAGTCATATCAGAAGATCTAAAGGTGGGTAAGCAATGTGAGAAGTCAGTAAGGAGAGCCAGAGGGATACTGGGATGCATAGGAAGGGGCATCACAAGTAGAAAAAGGGACGTGGTTATCCCTCTGTACAGAGAGTTGGTGAGACCCCATCTGGAGTACTGTGTGTTTTGGAAACCCATCTATGCAAGGACATAGACAGGAGAAAGCAGTCCAGAGGAAGGCAACTAAAATGGTGCAGGGTCTGCATCAGAAACCATATGAAGAGAGTCTGAGAGAGCTTAATATGTATACCCTTGATGAAAGGAGGGACGGGGGACATGATAGAAATGTTCAAGTACCTCAAGGGAATCAACAAAGTCCAGGAGGGTAGCATCTTTCAGAAAAAGAGATGTGTAAGAACAAGGGGAGACAATTTAAAGATAGAGGGGGGACGGTTCAAGGGTAATGTGAGGAAATTTTTTCACGGAGAGAGTGGTGGACGATGGAACCGCCTTCCTGGAGAGGCTGTGGGGTCTAAAACCGTGGAGGAATTCAAACATGCATGGGACAGACATAAGGCAATTATAGTGGGGGGTGGCATGAAGGAAGCTGTTGGTTAACTAAAATCTGCAGCTTATCCAGTAGGTAGGGAAATGGGCAGACTGGGTGGGCCAAGTGATCCTTATCTGCCGTCAAAGTCTATGTTTCTATGTTTCTATGAACCTTTAGAGAACTGGGTTGTAGATCTTGTGAATGTAAATGAGTCAGATAATCCAACACCACTGAGACTGCTGCATCATTTGAGGCGAAATTCCTACCAGAGCACCAAAAGGAACATCTCTTCCACTTAGAAGAATACGTTTTCTTAGTGGAGGGCTTCCTATAACCTTTCAGGATAATTAATACAGCTTCAGAAAGGTTCAAGTCTGCATGCTCTAATTCCTCAAGAGCCATGCTTTGAGGTGGAGGGACTTGAGATTTGGGTACAACAATGTTCCTTGATTTGAGGTCAGGACATTGTGCCCGAGAGGCAAACTTATTGGTTTGCTTACTGACATGGAGAGCAGAAGAGAGTACCACGGCTGCCTGGGCCAATCTGGAGCCATCAAGATCAGAGAAGATGAGAGGGATTTGAGCTTCAGTAGTACTCTGAAGACCAGAGGAAAAGGGGGAAAGGCATAAAGGAACTTGCCTGACCAGTCCAGCACCAGGGCATCCAGAGGGACTGTGCCCTGGGCCAGTGGTCTGCAGCAATACTGAGGCAACTGGTGGTTCTGGTGGGATGCGAACAAGTCTATCTCTGGAGTGCCCCACCTCCTGAAAATTACCTGTACCACCTGCTTGTTGAGTGTCTATTCGTGATGGGACTAGTTGATTCAACTCAGTGTGTCTGCCAAGGTATTGTCCTTTCCTAGCAGATGGACTGCTTGCAAGGACACCTTTAGGGAATATGCCAGAGTCCAAATTTTCATGGTTTCTGTGCATAGGGAGCCTGATATGGTGCCTCCCTGCTTGTTTATGTAGTACATAATGGTGGTATTGTCTGTTCTGACTTGTACCACCTTGCCCATCACCAGTGTAAAGAAAACTCTTAGTGACAGCCACACTGCTCTGAGTTCTAGCAAGTTTATATGCTGAAGGGACTCTGTTTCTGTCCAGGTACCCTGAGTTGTGTGCTCCTCCAGATGGGTGCCGCAGCCCAGAAGGGATGCATCTGTTGTGAGGACTAGCGAAGGATTCTCCTTCTGCAAAGGGACTCCTTGCCTTAGATTGGATTCCTTTTTCCACCACAAAATGGCTTGTAAAAGTGCCCTTGTCACTGGAATAAGTTTTGAAAAGGGGTCTTTTTTCTGACTCCAATGATTCCTGAGATGAAACTGGATGTCTCTCATGTGAAACCTTGAACCCTGCACTGTGCCTGTGGATGCAGCCATATGACACAAGAGCTGAAGGAATTGCCTGGCTGTTTTTTGCTTGTGCAACTTGAAGGAATTTGCTATGGACTGAAGGTTTTGCACCCTGTCCAGTGACAAAAAGGCCCTGGCCTGTAGAGTACGGATTTCTGCCCCTATGAACTATAAAATCTGTGTAGGGGTTAAGACAGATTTTTTTCTGGTTCATTATGAAGCCCGAGGACTCCAAAAGATCCTGAGTGAGCTTTAGGGAAGTTCTGACTTTTTCTGGTGATTTGCCCACCACCAGTCAGTCGTCCAGATATGGGAAGACAGTCACTCCCTTTCTTCGAAGAAATGCCACCACAACTGCTAGGCATTTTGTAAAAACCCTTGGTTCTGAGGAAAGGCTGAAGGGCAGGGTTGCAAACTGATAATGACCTGCTGGGAGTCTGAATCTGAGATATTTTCTGAAAGATTATTTTATGGGGATGTGAAAATAGGCGTCTTGCAAGTCCAGAGATGCCAGCCAGTCCCCTTTTTGGATTGTTGGCAAAATCAGAGCCAAAGTTACCATTTTGAACTTTGTTTTTTTCAGGTGCTTGTTTAAAGCTCTGAGATCCACAATTGGCCACCACTCCCCATTTTTCTTTGTTGTTAGGAAGTATCTGGAGTAAAAACCTCTGTCTCTCGGGGTTGTAGGAACTGGTTCCACTGCTCTGAGCTGCAGCAGCTTTTGAACCTCTGCCTCTAGCAGTGAAGTTTCTGCTAGGGGAGAAGAGATGAAAACCCTGGACTTTTTTAGAGGAAGAAATTTGAAGTCCAGAGACAAACCTTTGCCCACTACCTCCAACACCCACTTGTCTGTGGTGATGGTCAACCAAAGATGGAGGAAATGGCACAGTCTGCCTCCGACAGGTAGGGAGGAGGCAGCCTGCATCTCAGGGATTCTGTTTAGGCTGGGGCTGAGGTTGTGTCTGAGACCCTCGCCTAGAGCCCGTTCTACCCCTACCCCTACAGTAGCCCTGTTGGGGTACTGCTGGTAAGGGGGCATGGCTACTGGCTGGAAAAAGGGTCTTGTCATGAAAGACTGACCTCTGCCCCCCTCCTTCCATAGGGCCTGGTAGATGAAGAAGCTCTGTCACTGGCAGAGTTGCTTCTATAAGTAGCCTTATATTCATCCACCTTCTTCATATAGGCCACTGTGGATTCCCCAAAAAGAGAATTTCCTTCTAATGGAAAATCCAGGGCCTTTGATTGGGTATCCTGAGTGAGGTTTGTAGCCCTAAGCCAAGCAAACCTCCTCTGAGCCACTGTGTTAGCCATCCATCTGGCTGCAGTGTCATTCGAATATGCAGCCATCTGGTACTGGTACTTAGCCACCTCCAGCCCAAACCTGGCAGTTTCAGCCAGGTCATCTGATAAGGTGAGGAGGCTTTCATGGACATTGCCAGTACCGATTGCCACAGGGATTTCTGATACTGGGCAGCATAAGCCTGGAAGGTAGCCTGTCTCATGGCCAGTGAGGCTGACAAATAGCCTTTTTTGGCCATACTGTCCAATTTTCTGGAGTCCTTGTCCGGTGGATGTGAGGACAGAGGGACCTTAGCCGTATCACAGACTGCCTGTTGTATTGCCCTTGGTGATCTGGATGGGAGAGAGAAGTCAGCTCCCTCCCTATCCAACTGGTACTTCTTGTCTATTCTCCTGTCGATTAGAGGAATAGAATTAGAGGTCTGCAGGAGCTTCAGAGCATCCTTCTTATAAAATTTATATACCGAAAGGAGGAGGGCCTTTTTGGGTGTTAAACCCATCATATTCAGGTACTCAATTTCCTCCTCATCCTCCACTTGTTCTGTTGTGGCGATATCTAGGGCATCTGCCATTTTCCTTACAAAGAAAAAGTGGGAGGAAAAATCCTCAGACCCCCTGGGAGGCGAGCCAAAATCCTAATCAGGGGACACCTCTGGAGGGATAGGTTTGTCCTCCTCATAAGGCTCATCATCCTCTTCAAAAAATAGTTGCTCCGGTACAGAGGGCAACACAGTATTAGCAACCTGGGGACCCTGTGAAGGGGCAGG
Organism: Neoceratodus forsteri; assembly: GCA_016271365.2. Lineage (NCBI taxonomy): Eukaryota > Metazoa > Chordata > Ceratodontiformes > Ceratodontidae > Neoceratodus > Neoceratodus forsteri. Next base: position 430,510,257 of record CM028130.1, read on the forward strand.
AGGCTGAGGGATGATGCTCTGCAGAGCCTGAATAATTTTGAATGCCTGAGCTATCTCTTGAGCTGAAGGCATTGCAGGCACCTGTGCAGAAATCCCTGGATTAACAGGAGAGGGTTCTGCATGTTTAAGTTTCTTTGCCTTCTTTGAGGGAATCGGAGAGTCAGTCATTTCTTTTCCTCTTTTTGCCCCTTTTTCGCCCGTATTGGGGGCAGGGGTAGTAGCACTTGTGGGTTCAGCCACAACAGACTGGGGTGTCAGCCGGTCAGATACTGAGGGACCCCTAGGAAACTTCTTATTGAGCCATTCAAGGTGCTTTTCCACAGTTTTATCTGGAAAAGTTTTACATATTTCACATTCCTGGTCCAGATGTTCGAAACCCAGACAAGCTACACATAAGGTGTGCTTGTCTGCCTTAGCAAACACATCTCCACACTTCAAACATTTTTTAAACCCGGGCTCCCCGTTTCTCTTTTTAGGTTTCTCTGCCATGGTGAAAGCCAAAGAGAAAAACCACCAACCGCTAAATAAAGACTGTTGCGGTTATTTAAGCAGTTTTTCTTTTTTTTTTTGCGGTTGGTTCTGGAACCGATAGGAACCGGAGGAACCGAACCAGGAGATGAAAAAATGAACCGGGTCAGCGGTTCTGTAACCGATAAAAACGATTACAAATAAACTTTATAAGGACCAAAATTTAGTGAAAATAAAATAGGTTCTTTAGTCAGAGAACCTAAATAACCTAAACTAACTCGGATCCCTCACGGTTATGCCAAACCTCGAGGAACCTAGAAAACAACTACTTTTTAATAATAAACTAGATCTAAACTGACAATCAGTAGAGGCAGTAAAAGAAATTAAGTATACTTATGGTTTTTAAAGATTTTATATCTTTCTTCATGCGAAAGAGGGCGACAGAGACTCTGAGCGACTAGACTTTCAGGCAGAGAGAAAAATCTAAAGAGGTTAGAACACTACAGTTGGTAGAGGCAGTATTTGAAAGATGCTCACGTGCGAAGATTTCCATCATTTGCATGTGTTCCATCTCTCTGGGCAGTCCAACCCTCCAGGCTCACTGCACAAAGTTATGAATATCCTGAGCATTACTGGGGTTAGAAGGCAGGGGGCGCTGGTGGGCAACAAGAGCAATGGGTAGGGTGGTAGGCTGCAACAACTGTGATGCGCCAGTCTTTATAAAAATTGCCTGGAGGGTGGGGGATGTTTAGTATGCAACCACATAGGGAAACTTAGAAAGGAGATTGAGGGTCTACAGGAGGAACTAAGACAGGCAAAGCAGACTGGAAGAGGCTATAGCCCAATACTGGAGGAAGGGATGCAGGGAGATGAGGAAGGGCAATTTGAGCCAACAGTGGTGAGGAGAGGGTCAGAAGAAGGGAAGCAGAGACAAAGGGGCCCAGGCCAAGAAGAACGGGGTCCGGGGAAAAGACAAATGGAAGGAGGAGATAGGGACTTGTGAGGGAAGGAGAAGAGGCAACAGTCCTCGAGTGGAAAGGAGGGAACAGGTTACTATGAGGAGAGAGAGAAAGTGGTCAGTGGTGAAGGGTCTTCAGAAAATTGTTCTGCAGTACTTGAGGGGAAGGAAAAGGAGGGAGGTGATGAACTTAAGAGGAGTAACTGGGAAATGCCCGGTCCAAACTGGAGCGGGGGGGGGGTGGAATTCTGCTGGGGAAATTAAAACAGGAGCAGAAGGAGGAAATGCTGTGCAGGAGGAAGAAGAGGAGCCAGGACCGAGAGATGGAGAGGAATGGAAGCAAACAGGAAGTAAGATGGGTGGAACCTTAGTGCTGGGGGACTTAATACTAAGAGGAGCCAAGTGGGGTAGCAAAGGGGAGAGACATAGTCACATTTGGGTGGAGGCCATGCCAGGAATGACAGCAGAAAGGGTGAAATGATCTGTTCTTAAATATGCTAGAAGGGGTAGGGACAAGCCTCACTTGATTATACATCTGAGTACGAACAACCTGACTGACAAGATGGTAGATATAGTCCAGAGGAGGTTTCAGGAACTTGGACAATTATGTGAGGGAGCAGGAAGATCTGTAACATTTTCAGAGATACTCCCAGTGCCCAAGGCAAGCACAACAAGAAAGCTGAGAACAGAGGAATTTAACAGATGGCTAGACCTGGGAGGACAGTAGTCTGTATGTCAAGGACAGACTACACTTGAGCAAGGAGGAAAAGAAAGTGTTGAAACAGAGGATAGCAGAGTACACAGAGGAAGTTGGGACTTTAAACTAGGAGCAGGGGGTGGCAAGTGGACAAGAGACATGCAGAGACCACAGATTGGGAAGCCACATGAGCTTACCCCCATAACAGTGACAAAAGACAAAGGGCAAGTACTATTGGTGATGCTAGTAAAGAAGGGCAGGATGGCGGGGTAAGGGGTGGGAGGTGGTCACCCTTAATGCTAAGAGCCTTGGAAGGAAAACTGCAGACCTACAGGTGCTCATGGCAGAGAGAGAGGGGGACACTGCAGCCATCACAGAAACATGGGCCACCCAATACAATGGCTGAGACCTGTCTGTACCAGGGTACAGGTTACTTCATAGGGATAGGGTGATTGGGAAAGGAGGGGTGGTGGCACTATATGTAAGGAAAGGAATGAAATGTGTATGTGAGGAAGGGGAGGAGGGTAGCACGGAGTCACTGTGGATGCAATTCCAGGATTCCAAGAATAGGACTCTCAGAATGGGAGTGGTGTAGAGACCACCCTCTCAGACTGGGGTGTTAAGACAGTGAACCAGCAGTACAGATCAGAAGGACCTGCGTGAGGGGTAGCGTGGTGATTGTGGGGGACTTCAACATGCCAAGAGTGGACTGGAGTACCCCAACAACCAGCAATAGAAGGGAGCAGGTACTCCTGGATGCCTTCCAGGACAGCTTCCTGATGCAAATGGTCAGTGAACCAACTAGGATAGAGAATACCCTTGACCTTGTGCTGGCAAATGGGGAGTTTGTGAGGGAACTTAGGGGGGAAGAACCACTGTCAGAGAGTGACCACCACTCAGTATGGCTCACACTGGATATGGGCAAGGAAGGAGTGGAATCTGGCACAAGGGTGCTGGACTTCAGGAGGGCTGACTTTGGGAGGATGGGGGAAGTGGTAAAAGCGTACCTGGCCAAACTTCAATCTAGCATGGACACTAACCAGAGGTGGGAGCTCATAAAGCTGGGGATAGTGGAGGCAACCAGAACCTGCAGGAGGCCCAGAGCAAGAAGGTTAGGGCTAAGAAACCGAGCTGGGTGAGCACGGAGGTCATAGAAAAGGTAAGGAGGAAAAGAGCTGCTTTTAGGAGGTACAAGAAAACAGGGAGTGGGGAGGACAGGGAGGAGTACCTGAAGGAATCTAAGGAGGTGATACAGACAGTAAGGGGAGCCAAGGCGTCTATGGAGCTCAGGCTGGCACAAGGCATTAAGAAGAGTGAGAAGGACTTCTTTAGATACATCAGGGAGAAAAGGAACTGTAAGGACCACATAGTAAGGATTAGGAAGGAGGTGGGGTTGGGTGGAAGCAGGGAGCGACAAGGCAGAAGTGCTAAATTATTAATTCTGCTCAGTATTTACTAAGGAGAAGAGGGAGGTGATACCCGGGGGGGGGTGGCAGAAACAGGGTGGGAGGGGGTGAGAGGTAGAGAAATCATGGAGGCTACAGTTCATAAGGGTTAGAGGGCACTGAGAGTGGACAAGGCACCAAGCCCAGATGGCATCCACCCCAGGGTACTGAAAGAGCTGGCAGAGGCCCTTGCGGGACCTTTGGCAGACCTATTTAATGCCTCGCTACACTCAGGGTGTGTACCTCAGGATTGGAGGATGGCTCACGTGGTGCCCCTCCACAAGAGTGGCCCCAAGGATGAACCGGATATCTACAGACCAGTGAGCCTCACATCCATCGTAGGTTAGCTGATGGAGACTATCCTGAAGGAGAGACTGGTGGCCCTCCTGGCCAAAGGACTACAGAACAGCGCATAGCATGGCTTTGTATGTGGCAGATCCTGCCAAACCAACCTGGTGGAGTTCTATGACTGGGTAACTAGGCAATTCGACAGCCCCTTGCAGTGGATGTCCTGTATCTGGACTTCAGTAAGGCATTCGACTCGGTGCCACATGGGAGGCTGGGAAGTAAGTTAGAAGGCACAGGGGCAGGGCAAAGCTGGTGAGATGGGTTGGGAACTGGCTTCAGGGAAGGCAACAGAGTTTGGTGGTGGGCGGGGCTCTCTCATCCCCAAGGGCAGTGATGAGCGGTGTTCCACAGGGCTCGGTGTTGGGACCAGTGTTGTTTGGGATATTCACTGCAGACACAGAATTGGACATCAAGAGCAAGATCAGTCTGTTTGCTGACGACACCACGATGGGAGTGGTGGTGGATGACCTAGGGGGATTACAGGGGTTGCAGGATGATCTGGAAAAGCTGGAAACCTGGTCAGACACCTGGCAACTGGGGTTTAATGCCAAAAAGGGCAAGGTGCTGCATTTTGCGGTGAAGAACCCAAGGAGGAGTTACCAGCTGGGGGGAGTGCAGCTAGCCAAGACAGAGGAGGAGGAGAAGGATCTGGGGGTGCTCATTACAGGGTCAGTGAACAACGCTGCACAATGTAGGAAGGCAGCTGCAAAGGCCAACAAAATGCTGGGTTGCATTGCAAGGGGTATCTCCTCGAGGAGGGGGGAGGTGATTCGGCCACTGTATAGGTCATTAGTTAGACCATATCTGGAGTACTGCGTGCAGTACTAGTGCCCCTATCTGAAGAGGGACATTAAGTTACTGGAGGGGGTGTAGAGCACGGTGACAAAGATGATCAAGGGGCTGGGGATTTGCCATATGAGAGGAGGCTCAGGGAGCGGAACATGTACTCGCTAGAGGAGAGAAGGGATGGGGGACATGATTGAAACCTTTAAGTACATGAAAGGAATAAACAAAACAGGTACAGAGGGCTGTTCAAAGTAAGGGAGGGGATGGAGGAACACCTGGGGCCATGATGTGAGGCTGGAGGGAGGAAGGTTCATGGGGTGATGAGGAGACACTTTTTTACAGAGAGGGTAGTAGCTGGATGGAATGCATTACCGGCAGAAGTGTTATCCAGTAGAACAGTGGACTGCTTCAAAGGGGCTGGGAGAGGGCAGGGGAGGGTCACTGGGGAAGGGTGGGAGGAGGGCAGCTGCAAAATATGGGGTGCTAGCTGCATATTCAAGCAGACTTGATAGACCTCTAGGCCTTTATCTGCTGGTAAATTTCATATGTTCGACAATCCTAGATCTGCTTAACAATCACTTTGCCACCACTGGACTCGCCTTTGACTCCCTCACCCGCCTATCATCTCCGCACATAACTTTGTAGTCAGGATACTGTTAGACCCACTATCATTACCTCTGTCCCTGACAGGCCTTCTCTTTTAGCCCTGTGTCGCCGAAACAAGTGGAAGATCTAATGCTAGCCTTGAATACCAGGAAAAGTGCGTGTGCTGACCTTATCGAACCCTATTTACTGAAGCTCGCCTCCCATGTATTATCAGCACCTATCACCCACCTCCTTAATCTATCTCTTGCCCAAGGAGATCTCCTTCCCATCTGGAAAACTGCCCATGTTATTCCACTACTTAAATCTGGTGACCAAAGTGATCTAAAGAATTACAGACCGATATCTCTACTTCCCCTTCCTCTCTAAACTGCTCGAGAATGTGGTTAACGTGCAGCTCAGGAAGTACTGGGACTCCACAATCCTGCTTAACCCTGCCCAGTCAGGATTCAGAGCTTGTCACAGTACAGTATCCACACTTGCAAAGGTATCCAATGACTGGCAGAATTCTTTGGATGTCAAGAAATATGTGCGCTCTTTGTTTCTTGATTTTAGCAAGGCATCCGATACAGTGGATCATGGCCTGCTGTTAGACACTCTTCAAAGCATCTGCCTAGATGCTTCTGCCTTGAAATGGTTCAATGGTTACCTCTCTGGGAGATTCCAACAGGTTAAAGCCCAAGGGGATCTCTCTCCCCTAAAACTGCTCCAAAGAGGTGTGCAGCAAGGGTCCAGTTTAGGCCCACTGCTCTTTACTCTTTATATTAACAACACTGACTCTGGAATCAAAGCAGCCAACATTCATCTCTTCACCGATGACAGGTCATATACATTGCTAGGCCTACCCCGGAGCAGGCCTGTATGGATATACAGGTTGACTTTAATCAGCTGCAGTTAAAGGCCACCTAAACACATTTTTATTGGGCTTAGTGTTTAGAAAACCCTCCCATGGAAGCGACGGAGACAGGGAGAGGTTCAGAATTATTAAAGCGTGCTGGCCCGGAGGCGCTGAGGGTTGAGGCGCTGGAGCGCCCACCTCACAGCATCGCTGCCACCCGGGATCGGAATGAGCCGGGTTGGGGTCGGCAGGGGAGGGAGAGGATTGAGCATCCGAAGGACAGCTCTCCTCTCCCGGGGAGGGACAGGGGTCCCAAATTGGTGCATGGCTGCCCTCTGGCAGAGGCCAGAGATGCAGAAAGTGCTGACGACGTAGAGAGAAGAGGTGGGGGAGTGGCAGACATCTCGTCTATGCCTTGACATCAGGGCGCCAGCCACTCCCCAAGAAACAGAGAAAAACACCCTTCAGCTCTGGCGGAGACAGAGCACCGGCGCTTGCCCTCGATCTGCGGCTGCCCACCTGACACCCTCCCAACCGACGCTACTGACTGCTCGGGGTGTTAGAAGCCCACCTCGTCCCCACCCAGGGGGTAAACCGAGGCTACATGGGCGATGGAGAACTGTCCAGGTAGGGCGGACCGCAGAGGGATGACTCCTTGGTGCTCCGAGGAGACCAGAGCTGAGGGGAGGAGAGGAGGATAAATATGAAAATCCCACCCCCCAAAAATAAGAATTATTAAAATGTGTACCTTAAAATCGGGCGTCATACCTTTTCGGCGACTTTTTTAATAATGCCGAAACCAGGAAACATTTTCCAACCATCACGCCGATCGGAGCTGAAGGATGCTTGGAACCTGCATCACAGTGATGTCATCTTAGCAAGTCACGTCGTCTGCAGTATTCAGTCCCTATGGAGCCTTACATTATGCGTATAATAATTGATGTTATATGTATATCTTGTCACCTTTATCGTTAGTTAACATGTACAGTGTATACACATTAACTAACAATAAAGGTGACAAGATATACATACAGCATCAATATTACACATATAATGTAAGGCTTCATAGGGACTGAATACTGCAGATGACACGACTTGTTAAGATGATCATCTTTGCGCCTGCAGGTTCCCAGCAGTCTTCAGGTCCGATTACGGATGGTTGGAAAATGTTTCCTATTTCGTGACATTATTAAAAAGTCACGAAAAAGATATCAGACGCCCGATGCATGGTGTAACCTTGGACCCCTGCCATTTTGCAAATGACAGGTGGTATGCTGTTGAAGCTGACAGCAGTACCAGGTGGGGACTGGGTTCGGGGAGGACTAGGTTACTCGGCACAGGGGCTTAGGTTTGGCTACTCTGCACAGGGGCACCCAAGTAAATTCGAACACAGGAAGCAATAACTGTAATGTCCAATACCAGGAATGGGATTCTAAAGTGTGGCTTTTATTCACATCCAAACTGAACAAACAAAGCATAGACGGACCCCCACGGGGCTACATTCCTGGTAATGCAGATAAGAGTACAGAACATTTCTTCAACACTTCAGCCCTCAGCTCCGGACCCACCAGGCACACAGCCTGGACTTGCACGCAGCTTTGGGTACACAGCCCGACTTGTACACTATTTGGGTTTTCCCTGACCCGGCTCCTCTGCTGGCCACTCGAACCCTGTCCATATGGCAATGGACACATTTTTCTGTTGGTGGCTCCCTAAACCACCTTAGAGCCTTTGACTCCTCAAGGGAAATTTCCTTTCAGTCTCACATCTGGGTACTTCCCTCAGCACTGGCCAAGTGCCTGAGGCAAAGTAAAGAGCCACAGAACAAATCTGTAGAGGTGAACCTGGTTACTAAAGATGGGGGGGGTCTCCCACCTCCAGTTTCCACAATCCATACCCGGCCATTTCTCTGGACATTAAACAACTCTTTTGAAAGCTTGGCAATGTAGATTAAAGGGTAAACGTATAGCACATTTCCTCCACATGTCTTGGCTTTCCCATTGTGCTGGATTTGAACATACTTTTACTTTGGCTTAGCCTATTCCTCTAGGCCTCCCACTGATTAAGCAGTCCAATCCCCACTTTAAAACAGTTCGGGTGAAACATAGGCTCTTTAACAAGAGCAGAACTCACCCTTTGGTTGCAGGTGCCCCACAGGCGAATATTGACAGCTTCTGGTGCCACAACACATTTCAGAAAATAAGGCAGCTTCTTCCCTAGCCGGAACCAGGAGGTTGCCCCTGGAATAACAGGCAAACCTTCCACCCCCATTTCCTCAGGGATGGGGCACAGAGACCAGTATCAGCGGTCTCCACCACTTCAAGAACAGCTTACTGTGTTCCTCTTTAGGCAGAAACACACACCTTTCCCTAAAAGTAGCTCTATATCAGAGCTTAGGCTCCAAGAGCTTGTGCACAGATTGCTGTGTTCCTCTCTTCTTCACTGCTCACCCACAACTGCTGCTGCTCACTGTTCAAAAACCCCCAACATTCTAACCTAACTCCCATCTGCAGATTCCAATGTGGCTCATGCAGCTGCGATAGTTCTGTGGTGATGTCATCCCTCAGTCTCAGCTGAGTCTGAGAACAGAGTGAGACAGTGTGAAATCCATTTAACTGGAATTTCACAAGCTGCCTTCCCTGCCTACCACTAGGTCTTACTGGGATTCTAGTAACCCCGGGTAACAGGGGGGTTACAAAGGTATACACTTTTATTATTCTAAACCTCTCCCTGTCTCCTCTGCTTCCACGGAAGGGTTTTCCAAACACTAAGCCCAATAAAAATGTGTTTAGGTAGCCTTTAAACTTATTGAGCCAAAAACTATTTCTAAATGCAAAAAAAAAAAAAGTGAAAGCCATACTTTTCTCACCTTCTGCCATAGGTCAAAAACCTCCCCTACAGAGCTTATCTCCATAGATTCTATTGCTTCTGGGAGAACCTACTGAATATGTGACAACATTTAAATATCTAGGGCTCTGCATAGACCACATGCTTACATTCTCTGGTCATAGTGAGGAACTATCTAAGAATCTAAGGCAGAGACAGGGCCTGTTCTTCCAGACTAAGCATCTCCTATCCCACAACGCCAAAAAAAGACTGGTCCAAACCACCCTTCTATCCTTATTGGGCTGTGCCAACTTCCTCTATGGCCAAGGCTCTGCCTCCGCACTCTCTAAACTTGACTCACTCTTTCACCAAGCTTTGAGATTTATCTCTGGTCTACCTTACCTCACTCACCCCTGCTCTCTGTATACCGCAGTTGACTGAACGTCCCTCAAGTTCAGAAGGCAAAGAAATGCCACCTTTTGGACTTTTAGACCTATTACATATAAGCCTCCCCAGTATATCTCTGACTGCTTGCCCCATGTGCTGTAGGCAATTACTCCTTGCGCAGCCTCTCATTTATCTCCTTATACATTCCTAAAGTTAATTCATGTTTGGTAAAGCGTTTATAAGATATGTTCTCACTCACCTATGGAACAAATTACAAAAAACTGTGAAGCTGCTGCCTCAACAACCTTCTCCTCCTTCAAAAAACTATTCTCTCATTCCTTTATTGAATCCTGTAACTGCCCCACGAGGCCAGTGAAATAAGTGTTGGACATCCATCCCCAGGCCTTGTGACTCCCTGTTTATCACTCCTTCTCCCTTCTTCTCCCTAACACCCCTCTTACCCCTTTTCCTGAACTGTTCATGTACATACTGTATAATAATGTATTTTGACAATATTTTTTGCTCAGCCTTTTGCATATTCTGCCTGTATGGACCTTACATACGAACATATGAAATTTGCCAGCAGATAAAGGCCTAGAGGTCTATCAAATCTGCTTGAATATGCAGCTAGACCTTGCCTAATACTGTATTATGTTTTATGTCCTCTTCTATGTTGTATTCCTGATTGTACATCCATTCTTTACCTTGTATATTGTTTACTTTTATATGCATTTGTCCAGGTCCACCTTGCAAATGAGCTCACTCAATGGTGCTTCGCCTGGTAAAATAAAGATTGATTGATTGATTGAACCAACTACAAGATAATCTCCTAAACTGTTACTGAGTGCTAACGTAAAGTACTTTCTCCCCCCATATCCTTCAACATCCCTACAGAAACAGGCCGCACCGGCACCTATCACAACCCTGCTATGTGACTCGCTTTAGGCCGTGGAAAAATTTAAATACTTGGGAATTTGTCTGAATGCAAACTATCGTTTGCTGCCCACATCGAATCCCTTACTAAAAAACTCAGAATAAGATTGGGGTCTTTCTATAGGAATAAATCCTTATTCCCAGCAGATATTAGGAAAAGGCTGATTCAAGGCACCATCCTACCACTTCTCGACTACACAGACATCATTTATAACAGCAGTACAGGGTCCAGTCTTCATAAGTTGGACATCCTTTATCACCGGGCCTTACGCTTCATAACTATGCACCATATATCAATCAATCAATCAATCAATCAAATCTTTATTTATCCAGGCGGACACCGTTGAGCAAGCTCATTTACAAGGTGGACCTGCATTTGTAAGATGACAGTTATACACACATAACTTAAAGATGAGTTAAACAATGTAAGGAAGGCAAAAGAATAAACTTACAAACATGAGGTGGGTGCAATAAATACAATTCCAAGTATTCACATAGGATTACATGACATTAATTACAGCCTTTAATGACATAGGATTTAGAGTTGCATATTTGTCCATGACTTTACAGGATGGTACAAGTTAATAGCATTACAGGCCGGAGGCGGTTCCAGTGCATGGGAGGTGACCAGGGCTTGGGGCCCATGTTGCTCACGTATTTGGGTGGCAGAGGGAGAAAAGGAAAAGAAAAAAAAAATGTCTATGGTTCTAGTGTCAGCATGGCAGCTGAATGCTGAATAGGTTTATGTATGGCGGAGGGGTTCGGTTATAGCTGCATATGGTGAGGCTAGAGCATGAGCTATCAACAGGACTACTATGTACTATGAAACATTTGCAGATTTGACAAATGTTCTGTCACTCTGAGGTTCCTAAACACGGAGATACTGATAGGAGAGCTAAGTTTCAGTGAACCTTGTATCCTTCTCCAGAGTGTAGGCAAGGCATGGCTTATAGCTGCCCTACCAAAGTGGTTATTGATTCTGGGGATTTTTATTGAAGTTAGTGAGAGGCTTCTTATGGCATAGGTGCTTGGCGGACACAAGGAGGCAATCAACAATGTAGTTAGGGAGTTTGTTGGTAAGTGCACGGAGTATCCAGAGAGCTGCATTTCTATGTCGCCTGTATTGTAGAGAAGGCCACCCTACTGCAGTGTATAACAAGCAGTGATGTGTGGAGGATGGGAGGCCAGTAATGAATCTTAATGCTCTATGATACAGTACATCCAGTTTTGCAAGGTATGAAACAGAGCATTGACCATATATGATGTCAGCGTAATCGATTAAAGAAAGGAAGGTAGAATGAACTAGCTGACTTTTTAGAGTACTGTCAGGAGATGTCTGATTCTATAAAATAGGCCAAGCCTCTGCCTTAGTTTTTCATCAATTCTTCAATGTGCTCCATAAAGGAGTTTGTTATCCAGCCATAGACCCAGGTATTTGAACTTAATTACGAACTCAAGTTTTCACCTAGTAGAGTGGTTATAGGAGGAACTGTACCAGCTAGTGTGGATTTGGCCCCAATGCTGGCTGGAGAGAACAGCATGGCCTTTGTTTTTTGCATTTGCAATAGTTTTTGTTGATAAGCTGGTTTTGTAGCGTATTGAATTCGACTTGGAGTTCTGGCATGCGGCTCCAGGAGAGTCACGACTTAGGTAGAGCACTGTATCGTCAGCAAACAGGTGGATACTGGCTTTCTTGATTCCTAAGTCCAGATTATTAATGTAGATATTGAACAGTAGGGGCCCAATATGGAACCCTGAGGAACTCCTCTTTTAGCGGTTTGAGTGGAGAAAGTTCTCCTTCAGCTTTGATTTGTTGCTGCCTACCAGACAGGTAGTCCTGAAACCATTTCAGTGAGATAGAGTCCAGACCTATGGTGTTTAGCGTGGGAAAGAAGTAGGCAGTGGTGGTGTGGCAGGAAATGTGCTGCTGAGATCCTAAACACTGCACAAACAAATTTTTTTTATCGAGTTCCGTTGCCAGTCATTAGTGCGTTGGCCAGTGCCGTAGTAGTACTGTGCTTAGCTCTAAATCCGGACTGCATGGGGTTAAAAAATGCAGAGTTGTCTAGGAATGATCTCAACTGTGTATCCACAACTTTTTCCAGCATTTTCGAAAGTATAGGTAGTAGGGAGATTGGCCTATAGTTGTTCAGGTCACTTGGGTCCCCTGCTTTGAAAAGCGGGATAACATGAGCAGTTTTCCATTCTGTGGGGAGAGAGCCTTGAGTTAGGGATAGGTTGAATAAGTTGCGAAATGGAGTGCGGCAAGTATGTGATAGGCTATTTTCAGAAAGTATGGGTCAAATAAATCAGCTCCTGCACTTTTCTAGTGTCCAACCCGTAGCAGCAGGTCTTCAACTTCTTTTATGTTGATTGTGGAAAAGGAAAAAGTCATACTAATGTTAATTGGTTCATATGGCTGGGCTTTGAAAGCGGATGAAGACTGCTTACTGGTGTATTATCAAAAGCCATGCCTGCTGTGGCAAAATGGTTATTAAAAGCTTGGAGAATTTCAGATCTGTCAGTGACAGTGACATTGTCAATCATAATTTTAGATGGTAGCATACTACTTGGTGAGTGTCAGATAGTTCTTTTATAGTGGACCAGAATTTGGTAGGGTTGGTGGATGCAGAACACAATTCCTTTTGGTAATAAATAGCCTTAGTTTCCTGATCATTTTGTACAGGCATTCCTAGCTGACCTAAAGAGACACCAATCAGCATCAGCATGTGATTTTCGGGCATTTTCCATAGCTGGTCTCTTTGAGCAAGGCATTTTCAGTTCTGGTGTGAACCAGCGGCAGGTCCTTGTTTTTATCCGAGTTTTGATCAAGGAGCATGGGTATTGAGGGCACTGGCTATGATTTCGTGCAGAATATCATAAGCCTCACTCACTGATTTGGCTAGGTAGAAGCTCTGCCAGAGCAGAGAGTTTTTTAGATCTTTAAAATAAGCCGTGGGGTCGAAGTTCCGTTTGGATCTTTTGATAGAGAATTTTGAAGTGGATAGTGGCTTGGTGATGGTTCTGATGCCAGCTGTTATACAGTGGTCGCTAACGTCATGTATCACTGTGCCCTCTACTCGGCAGTGGGCTGGACATCCTTGGCCACAAGAAGGATGCTTCACATTAGCAGCTGGGTCCTGAAAATCCTGCTAAAAACAATTACCATCATACATCACTTCCCTTTTCCACAAGTCGCACATCTGCTATTACCTTAGGAAAAATACCTTCATCCTGCTAGATGTCCCCAAATCGTGCACTCTTCAAGGCAAAGCTGCAATCGGCTATGCCATCCCGGCCGCATGGAATAAAATTCAATCCTCATTTACGCTCACTGAATTAGTCTCTGTAAATTTTTTTAAATCCCCGACCAACAAAGCACTCGAGGAACCCTGCTGCTGCCAAAATGACTAATACTGCCTCTCTATGAATACTTTAAGCACTTCCCCCACCTTCCCCCTATTATCCTTCCTTTTTCTCCTGGCCATAGCACCCCTTAGTATTACTCCATGTCTATTCATAGCTGTTCTCCACTCTTATTGCGCTATATGATGTCTCCTGCCTCATGCTTCAATTTATGTTATGCCAAGTTATTTTATTATATGTTAATGATGTCTGCTTCCTTGTTATTTGTACTGTGCTGTCTTGTTATGGTATTGTATCTTGTGCTGTGTTTGTCATTTATTGTACTGTATTTTGTTCTACAACATTGTCCTACCAGGACCTCCTTGTAAATGAGCGTGCTCAATGGAGTTTTTTCCTGCAAAAAAAATTGAACTTAAATATTGTTGGGGCCACCACCAAAAAAGAACTATCTCCCAGCTGTTGGAAGCACTACCTTGGGATGGCCAACAGTTACTTTGTGCAGCAGCTAGAGCAACAGGTAGTATACCAGACCTACAGATCTTTAAAATAGGTAAGGCCCAAATTGTGCAGGGCATTGTATGTCAATAAAACAATGTTGAAAGTGGTACACAACCTAATGGGAAGCCAGTGCAGCTGCCACAGCACAGGCATAATATGATCTCAGTATGATGACTCCGACAGCAACTTGGCCACAGCATTCTGCACCAGCTGCAGGCAACATATCAAACCCCAAGAAAGCCTTAGGTATACAGCATTACAGCAGGTGAGTCTTGATGTCATGAAAGCATGAACTATGGTTGCCAGATCCTCTTGTCTCAGGGTTTAATCCAGGAGAGATTTCAAAGTTGAAAAAATCCACCGTGGACCACAGCCGAAAGCTAATATTCTAACTAAGTTAAGTTTTGAGTCCACAATGACTCCCAGGATTTTTACCCTATCCACAGCTGTCAACACAGTACCATTTAAAGAGGGCTATACAATGGCCTCCTACTTAGTAGCCGACTTTTTTTTTTAAACTTTATTTTTAGTACGTTATTCATATATAAATAACATAACAATATCCAAATGTAAGACATCTACATATCTCTTACAAATGCCTTCAAGTACAAAGGAAATGGTAATCTACACATTTTAGTAATCGGATGCGGGGGTATTCCGTAAAAGTTCAATTAAGTAAACAGTGTGTCCGACATAGCTGCATCCTGCAAGGTATGTGGTGGTCAGAACCCTATAACAATATCCAAACATGCTAAATTCAACAACCAGTGTTGCTGTGACCCCATACCAACATATTAACAGAATTCCAAACATTTTTAGCCCCCAATATTACCCTCCAAAACAGCGAGGCAGCAAATGAACAATAAATTCAAGTCGCTGAGAAATGATGCATAAAACTCAGGTATAAATCAGTCACTTAGCCTAATGGATAATCCAAACCTTAGTGACCAGAACAGTGCAAGATAACCAACATAAATTTCAGGACTATAGTTCAGGTGTCCTCATCCTCAGAGCCTGCTTGGGGAGTTGACCTGGCTTCAAATTCCTTGGCTATTATATCTGCCCTCTTCCCAGCTTCCATGGGGTCTGTAAATTGGTATGTATGTCCACCATAAAAAATACGGAGATGAGCCACCATGAAGAGCGAGTGTGCCACTCCTAGACTACGCAATTTTGCCCTGACACCATCAAACTTTTTTCTTCGGGCCCTGGTAGAGTAGGAGAGATCTGGAAAGACATGAAGTGAAGTTCAATGATAATTAAGTCATTCTGTTGCTCTGGCGGCCTTTAGGATCTCATCTCAAATCCCCACCCCTGAAGTTACCAGCAAAATGGTGCGAGGAAGGTCCGACTAAGGAACAGCAGATCGAGAGGAGATTCAGTACGCTCTGGAGAATGAAGCTGTTTATTCAGCCGATAACTGCAGAGCTCCCGGTAGCCATTGCCGTAGGAAGAAAAGAAGATTATCTCCTTCGTCAGCTTCAGGGAGACCAAAAATGCGTACATGAGATGCTCTGTGAGCATTCTCCAAGGCCTCTAAATTATATTTTAAGTCACATTATCCGCAGAATCTTATTCATAGCAGTCAGGGCTTTCAAAGGTTGCGACTCCACTGCAGCAGCCGATTGTGTGACTGCTTCGATTTTAATATCCTGTTCTCTCAATTGTTGAAGAATAGTTTCGACTTTTAGATCAGTTGCCTGTATGGAAAGCTGAAGAGGGCAATATCGGGAGGAGTCACGTGATGCAGTCTACCTTGTAGCAGCACTTGTCTCGAGCTCTGTCCTACCGCCCTCTGCAAACCTCCTAAATTAAATTTTGTGAGTGTTTAAGTGAGTTACAAGTGGCTTGTAAGCTATTGTTTCCCTATCGACGGTTGCAGGCCAGCTAAAGTTGTTAGTCACAAAGTCTTTTAGCGACGATGGAGACCGAGATGAAGCAGGCAGCAATTTGGCACACCCCGCCGACTACACCAGAGAAGACTTCTAAAAAGTCGAGAAGTCAGGGAACAGGAAGCTCAAGCAAAGTGAACAGCCCTAGCCCTTCTGCAACTCCCTTGTCTGAAGAGAGATTTTTACAGGAGCTGCTGCCGTTTCAGGAACCTCTGGCAGATATTGCTACAGAGTTAAAATCAATTAAGGGCGACCTTGCCGGCCTCAAGACAAGAATAGCCTATTCAGAAGCCAGAGTTTCCTCCGAGGAGAAATGGAGGGAGAAAATTGATCCCGAGATAGTCCTGCTTAGGCAACAACTTCATAAGCTCCAGCTCAAAACTGAGGACCTAGAGGGGAGAAGTAGGAGAAATAATCTCCTGATAATTGGGCTGCCCGAAGCGGAAGAAGGTGCCGATGCTATTGCTTTTATGCAGCAATTTCTCTACAAGGTAGTGGAGCCCTCTCCCTTGAATCCTCACTATCACAGAAAGAGCTCATCGCTCCCTCGGGCCGAAGCCTCCAGTGGGATCTCCTCCTCGACCCATCATCATCAAGTTTCTCAGTTTCATAGAGAAGCAACATGTCATGGTCAAAGTTAAAGAGCTGCAGTCTGTAACTTGGGGATCCTCCAAAATTAGAATCACGCAGGATCTTCCCCTCGAAACAAGGCAAAGGCGGGCTGCTTTTCACCCGGTTGTTAGCAAGCTAATCGCCACCAACATTCGTTTCAAGATGTCATACCCGGCCAGACTTCAAGTGGTGGTTGATAGTAATTGGTATTCCTATGACTCTCCAGAGCAAGCTACTAAGGATCTTACTTCCCGACTACCTGATCTCTCTAAAACTGGCTGAGCTTATATAGACTAAGGGAGGGTCTATTTATGTATTTTGTTATGTGTTTCCTTTGCTTACTAATACAATTGGGGTTAGTTACCTGATGAGTTTCCAGTCGAAGGGAGGATGACGAGGTTTGGGCCTCATTGGCGGATGGTGGGCCTGTCCTTTCCCTGCTAGACCATGCGCATGCCTTCAGGCTGGGGGGACTGGAGCCTTAGGGTTGGTAAGTGTTTGTGGGCAGCTGTTTATGTGACAGACCGGGTTAGATCCTACTAGCATTCTGGTCCCCCGACCGGATCCGCGTCATTTAGGCTATTCAGATCTTCTAATTGGTTCACACCAAGCGATGGGTGAAGCAGTTTCCCTGAGAGAGGGGGTGATGCCCCTTCCCTTCTGCCTGTTTGTCGTGGCCGACTTGGGGAACGTTGATCTATTTACTAAAAGTATCAGGTGCAATATGGTAAGTCAGTCGCACTGTATTAAGATTAAAATTATAAAGCAAATGTTTGTGCTTATAGGGGGAACAATTCTGAGTTGAATATTATTTTGTCAGTTTATGCCCAGGGTCTATTAAGGCTCATTTTTCTGGTTACACTCAGCTTGGCTATCACGATTAAGGTGACTACTTCTGTGAAGGTTGGTTAAATGGGGGGCTGTGGGGGGTCGGGGGGGAAGTTCAGGATTGAGGTACACTCTGGGAGATCTGCATCGGGGGCTGAGTTATGGGGGGTATGGCGAATCTTGGAGGAATCCAGTCCTGCGAGGATGTAGTCGGGGTTTGGTTAAACTCCTTCTTAAACTGCAAAATAGATTCCTCATTTATAACATAATTGGATACCTTGGGCTATGAGATGATCGAGATATCGCCATGAGGGCCTTGGCCCCAAATACCTGTGTATGGCTTTTCGGGTTGATGTTTGGTTATACTTGGGGTCACTACGTAAATAGTTGTGTTAGTTTTCTGGGGGTGGGGAGCGGAGGGGTTTATGAGTCTGAGATGAATTTACTGGACATGATATATGGTCATAGGGATCAGTTCGGCATAATTTGCCGGGTAGGTTCATATGGGTTCTCTTTTTTTGGGAAGGGCACGGGAGGGGGGTTGGTCTGGAGTATGCCCTTTAGAATGGTTATTTTGGTTAATATATATGATTGTGTTTCCTGTTTAACTGGGCAAGATGTCTGCTATACCACTTAAAATTGCCACGTGGAATATAAGCGGTCTCAGAGACAGAACGAAGAGATACCAGGTTTTTAAAAACTGTGAACCACTAAATGTAGATATCCTTATGCTTCAAGAAACCCATTTATCAGAAACAGAAACAAACTGGTTGTGTAGACAAGGCTTTTCTCAAGTCTTTGCCGTGAGTGGGTTGGCATCAAGCAGAGGAGTGGCCATTTTAATAAAGAATCACGTAGCGTTTTTGGCAAAGGAGAAGGTAATGGACCCAGAGGGAAGATTTATATTAATCAAGGGTTCTGTCAGTAATAAGTTAGTTGTGCTGGGCTCCATCTATGGACCAATAGGAGGGGACGCTGAATTTATTATGGGCTTAGCTGACAAGATAGGTGGTATACTGCCTGCTCAGCTAATTCTCGGCGGCGATTGGAATATCCCGTCATCCCAGGATTTAGATAGAACGTTTCTACCATTAAAACCGCTTACCCCTGCTCAAAGGGCCCTAGCAGACTTTATGGAACTTTTGGGACTATGTGATCCTTGGCGTCTCTTTAACCCTTCGTGCTGAGTGTTTCCTTTTATTCACATGTTCACCGATCTTGTCGAGAATAGTTTATATTCTTATTAGTATCTCTCTCCTACCTGGCCTCTGTCAGACAGATATTGAACCAATTGTCCTATCAGACCATTCGGTTGCATGGCTGAGGATTTCTCCAGACCTTAATCTCCAAAGGGATACTGCCTGGAGATTAAATACACAACTCCTGAAGGAGGATCAAATAGTTTCCCATATTAAAAATTTGATTTTTTCCTTCATGGAGTGTAACAAGGGTTCTACACCTAGGGATGACTTAATATGGTGTGCCTTTAAGTGCTATCTACCTAGGGAATTAATTAAACTTGCATCCAGGAGGAAGAGAGGTAGGGAAGCTAGGGCAACCTCCCTGCTAGCCCGTATTAAAGAGTTAGAAAGTTCCTTATCTGCTACCTCGTCTTCAAATTCTATGGAAGCACTATTAGCATTAAAGAATGAATATGCAGATCTATTAAAGGAAAAGGCAGAGTATGCTATCTTAAAAACCCATGCTAGATACATTGACCAAGGGGAAAAAGCTGGTAAATTGCTGGCCCTTCGATTACGGAGAACGGAAAGTTCGAGGCTGATCCCGGCTCTACAGGCGCTGGACGGCACTATTAAAACTTCACCAAGGGATATAACCAAGGTTTTTGAAGACTTTTATAGTTCACTTTACAGTAAAAGTTCTTCTCCAGCACCTTTATCAGATATCGAAAGTTACTTGGATGGCTTGAACCTGCCCTGTCTGCAGGCTCATCATAGGTCGGCTTTGTCTTCTCCTATTTCCATATCAGAACTGGAAGAGGCAATTAAAGGGTTAGCATCGAATAAGTCACCGGGGCCTGATGGTTTCTCCTCCAATTTCCATAAAATTTTCCATAAAGAGCTAGCCCCTCTTCTTCTTAATTTATATGAATATATGTTCGCCGCCGATACTTTGGATCCCACGTTACTGGAAGCCACGATAGTATTACTTCTCAAACCGGATAAACCACCAAAGGACCCTGCCAGTTATCATCCAATCTCCCTTTTAAATTGCGATATTAAAATACTGACAAAAATTCTGCCCAACAGGATTAAGAAGAACTGGACCTATCTGTTGAGCCCCGAACAAGTCGGTTTTGTGCAAGGCCGTTCCTCGGCTGATCATCTTAGAACTCTTTCACATATCTTTCACGCGGCCCAAGCTTCTCAGATCCCTATGGCTCTAATATTGTTAGATGCCAAGAAGGCCTTCGACTGAGTCAATTGGGATTTTCCCTGGGCCACACTTAAGAAAATGGGTTTTCCTGACACATTTATCAGATGGATCCAGACGGTGTATAAGTCCCCCTCCGTGAAAATTTATTGTAATGGGGTCTTTTCATCTCGGTTTTCTCTGTTCACTGGCACTAGACAAGGGTGCCCACTATCCCCCTTCCTTTTTAATTTATATCTGGAACCTCTCCTTCTCAACATTAAACAGTCTTCGTATGTACAGGGTTGCCCAGTGCTTCAGCAGTCATTGACTTTATCGGTATATGCGGATGATATTTTGCTTCATTTGGCGTATCCTGATACATCACTAGCTCACGCTTTACAAATTATCACACAGTATGGTCGGTTATCAAATTACAAGTTAAACCTTGCGAAAACAGAAATATTTCCCTTAAACGTGTTTACCCACAAAGCTAACTTCACCCTATTCGGGAATGAAATGGTCTCCACATTCGATTAAATATTTAGGACTATACCTTACTAAAGACCGTGGGTTGCTCAGGAAACTTAATCTGGATGATCTAATGGCAAATATTCAACAGGATCTTCAAAGATGGTCTAAACTTCCTCTCTCTTTAAGGGGCCGGATTAGTATTATTAAGATGAATGTTCTGCCCCGCCTTTTTTATCCTTTAAATTTACTAAATCTGTGGCTCCCTCTATCTTATTTGCAGCGTTTTCACTCCACACGTTCTAAATTTATCTGGCAGGGCAAGTGTCCCAGACGTTCCTTCCTTAAGCTTAGTCTCCTCAAAGATCTGGGAGGACTGCATCTTCCTAATTTTGTTTTGTACTATTGGGCTAGCCATTTGTCGAAGTTGGGGAGATGGTTGTTGGTTAGGGACAATGATTTCACTCCTATTTGGCTCTAGCTCGAAAGACAGATTCTAGATTCGAATAACCTCAACTCGCCTACTATTTTCTTCCTTTCCAATTTGGCCCTGCCAATTTCAATACAGGAGTCGGTCATTGGTATTTCGCTTAAAGTTCTTGCTCAATGCTGGCACTTTTTTAGAATCTCATCCAAGAGAGACATGGCACAGCCCCTTGCTCTGAATCCTAATATTAGAATTGGTGGCTCACCGATCCCATCAGGATGGCTTCCTCAGTTACAAGGAGCCCTGATAGAAAGTTTTTTCTCGCGAGGCTCTCTTCTCTCTTCTCCTGAAATCATGGCACGTTTCAAAATTCCTCTGAAGGACATTTTTAAGGTCTTCCAATTGAGACATCTGGTAATGGGTAGCTTTGGTACTGATTTTAAGGAATCTCAGGTTAGGCCTTTTCTTCTCCAAATACAGGAACATCTAAACAGACCCCATGGGATCTCAAGGATCTATTCCTTCCTACTGGGTCTTAAATTCCCTAATACCCTGTTGGGTTCCGTAGTTTGGACTTCTCTTCTGCCAAATACCACTTTTAACTGGGCCCAAATTTGGAAAGATCTGCACAGATACCACACTCAGGACAGACTTAGGCTCACTCAATATCATATCCTAAATAATATGTACTATACTCTGGTTAAATTAGCTAAATTGGGTAAGCTTCCTGTTTCTAGTTGTACTAGATGTGGTCAGGCTGAAGGAAATCTGTTGCATATTTTTTGGTACTGTGAGAATGTAGCTCCTCTGTGGCAAACAATTCAATCTAAACTTGATCCATTATTGGGTTTGGATGAGTTGTTCACTATAGAGATATGTATTTTAGGTATATATTCCAATATTGAAATCCAGGAGCGTAAATTCCACATGGCACTAATCTCAATGGTGGTTAAGAAATTGCTACTTAAGCATTGGTTGGATCAACTGACCATATCTTACACGGAATGGTTAAAGGATTTATCTGCTTGTTTCAAGGCTGAAAGACTGATTGCAAGTGCGCGCAACTGTATGGGTTCATTTAATAAAAAATGGGGTAAATTATACGCCTTATACTTGCATAAATAATCTTTGTCAGATATGCCTCTGTATGTGCCTATCGGTACACTGTATTTATTTTTTTACAGTTCTCTATCATGCTGTTGTAACAGGGAGCGGGGGTGGCACACTCCAGGGAAGGGGAGAGGGTTAAGGGTGGGGGGTGTTTGGTGGTTTAGGCTTGTAGATGGGGGGGATTGAAGGGAGGCTTCTGTATCTTATGTTTTCCTTTTTCCCATTCTATAATCTGGAGATAGTATTTTGGATGCTTATGGGGTGGGGTGTTTATCCTGGATATGGTGTAACCGGACAGGTATTTTGATGTGTCTTTATTTCGAAATTCAATAAAGTGTTGGAATTTCAAAAGAAAGCTGAAGAGCTTCCATGGGAGTTCTCCACCAGTATTAAGTATCCCGGTTCCTGTGGCCTGTGCCTCCGGTATCTGAGTAGTTTCAGAACTGCTCTGTCCACCTTTCTGTGTAACACCCATTTTATGCATGTGGTATCAATCTGCACCGTGTAATGAGGAGAATTCAACTATTATACTTTCAAACCGGATTATGCACCAAATAAATTAGTTTCAATCAAATTACCGCCACTGATCTGTAGAGCAATTAGAAGTGTCTACACTGCAGGCATGCTCCACAGTGCCCCTTAGTATCCAACTTCTGATGACCTGGTCCACTAGAAACAATTTCTTGGTCAGGCTGAGGCTCAACCAGCTGGAGGCCATCCAGTTCATGATTTCTTTTAGGCAGCCCTCCAGCACAGAGTCCACCTCTAACCCAACTAATGTAAAGGAGAGGTATAGCTGAGTATTATCCCCATAGCAGTGAAAACTCACAACGTGCCTCCTGATGACCTTCACCTAAAGTAACATATACAAAAAGCATGGGGAACAGATTGACCCCTGGGGAACTCTGCAGCTAACTACAACCAGACACTATGGGAAAGATCCCATCGTGACCCTCAGAGATCTGCCAAACAAGAAGGACCCAAACCATTTTAATGCTGCTCTGGTGAGTCCCCCATATTCCCCAAAGAATCCCATCAACACCCCATGATCCATACAGTCAAATGCAGATGTAAAATCGAGCAGAATGACAACTGATCACTCCCCCTTTCCCCTGCCAAAAGTTGATCATGATATACCTTGACAAGTGCAGTCTCTGTGCTGTGGCAAGGCCTGAAACTAGACTTAAGAGGTTAACAACAGATGTCAAACTTCTTTAGGTTAGCCTCCAGCTACGATGCCACTAGCTTCTTGATCATGTTCCCTGGGAAAGGAAAGTTTGAGACAGGCCTATACTATACATGTCTACCGTTTATATAGACCCCTGGTTTCCCTGCTACAGATGCTTTTTTTCTTTAAATCTCTTAGCCCTCTTTTGATTTTTACAAAACTTCACTGTATTTGTATCAAATACTGATGCAAGACAGATTTCTATTTTGTGAGCTGCGAGGCTAATATCAATTTTGCAAATAATCTCTGTTAGTTTTAACTATTAACTAAAGAATGTTAGAGAAAGCAGACTGGTCTAATAGTTAGAATGCAGAACTGTAAAACATGAGATTTCAGGTTCAAGGCCCACCAGATCCACTGAATCACCGTGTGAACTTGAGCAAGCAGCCTGGCCTCCCCGTGTTTTACTATGTTTAGCTGCAGAAGAAGTAGGACCACACTGTAAAAAAGTTGCTGAATCTCAGTTGTGCTGTCCTTCCTAGGTAAACTACTTTTAAAACAAAATTCAAACGTCGCTGTCTCTAGTTTTTTTTTTATGTTGTTGCATAGAGAAAGAAGCACAAAATATAATTTCTTTAGCAATAATGCTTTAAAAAAAATTGGATATGTTATTGTAGTTTTTGAAGAGTTTGTTCCCTGTTCAGCATGTGCAAACCCATCAGCACTCACTATCTTTATATCCTTTGCACTCCCCACTACACACCTAGGAGTAGAACCTATGGAGGTGGGGGGATTGCACAGGGGATGGAGAATGGACTAGACTGCATCATCCAGGGTGGGCGGAATAATGCCTTTGATGGCAGGGGTCAGCACTGTGTTTAAGTGAGACCGAGGACTGGGGACTACAATAGTTGTTTATGACTGTGACAGGGATGGAAGCGGAACTGCACAGTGTGCTGCCATCACTGTGTTGAAACAGGTGATTGGGTGCATGCCCCACTGGCCAGGCAGAAGTCACATTCTGCAACTGCTAGGCTGGTCCACTTTGTGGTAACTGACTCCCAGAGCAGTGCCTGCACAGCTGATCAGCTCATTTACTGTACACTGAGCCTGCCCCTGTGTTTACTCAGGGCTTTCAACATTATAGCTGTATCAGGCCACGTAACCTGAACTCCTTTGTGCTGGGGGGGGGGGACAGGATTAACTAAAATACAGGTACTAGGTTCATAAACCTTTACACTGTAGTGGGGTTAAGTAATACCAAGTGTAAAGGTGCACTGTGAAGCATGCCTAGCTATTGTGACTCATATCAAATGATGATGTAATGGAGTGATAATAAGAGAAGAAA
This sequence comes from Neoceratodus forsteri, assembly GCA_016271365.2. NCBI lineage: Eukaryota > Metazoa > Chordata > Ceratodontiformes > Ceratodontidae > Neoceratodus > Neoceratodus forsteri. The sequence goes on from CM028130.1 coordinate 430,534,639, forward strand.
TGCACTTCGGTAGGGATGGCAGTGTTAGTTCTGCTGTCAGGGTTGTAAAGTATAACATCCAGGGGGAGGTTGTTCTGCTGTCAGGGTAGTAAGCTGTAAGGTCCATCCCCTCTGTAATTCATCTAGCGTCTAGTGCTTCAGTTCTTATAAAAGATACTGTGCAGGACCAAAAACAAAACAGAAAAAAAGGAAAAAACAGGCACTCCCATCAGCTTGAGGACTTGAAACAAAACTAAGATTTCAACTGAGTGCGCAAGGAAAACAGACAATAAAGTGAAAGTGAACGTTTTGCCCATTAGGTTGTGCTCGGTGTTGCTATATAAAGAAAAAAACAAGAATGCACAGCTATTGAAGAGGGTACTGATAGTTACTGACTGTCCTTTGTACAACTGGATACTTTTGGATGCCTAAACCTACTTCTTCCAAGTTGGCAATCAAGTGGATGTATTTGTACCTCTCTGCTTGTCCCATGACTGTTGACTGGATGTTGGAGCACAGAGTGATAAAGCAGGATTTGTATCTGCTATTTAGTTTATTTGTTTTAGCTGTAGTTATGAGCTTTAAGGGTCCAAATTGTTTTAATTTGATTTTTGGTGGAATAGAGTTTAGATGGTCAGACATTTACACGTCCAGGTCACTTTATAGCTTTTAGCTCCTTAAAGCGCAAGCTTGCAAGCTTTTAAGTTCCAACAGCCTTACCAGATTACATTTTTTGGCAGCTCTTGATGCCTTTAAGGCATCTGCTGTAATATCCATACCTGTACCCATTTCGGGTTTGTCTCCTCGCAAACCTAGTCCTGGACCCCTGCTGATGCGGTGGGGGTGGGGGTGGCGGGTTTGTGGTGAGACAGAGTTTGACATGTTTGTGAATTCACAGACTACAGGCAGCTGAGTCAGAAATAATATCACATTTTATTTTCTCGATGTAGAGGGACCAAATTTGACATTTACTTAATTAAAATTATATTTACTCCTCTGTAACAACAGCAACAATGGAGTCAAGCTACAGATAGTGCACTATAAAAAATAATAATATTAAACCCAAGAAGAGAATGATTTCAGGCATACATTTCCCAAAAATAAAGGATTTCTCTGAAGGAAATGTCCGAAGGGTTCAAGAGAAAGATGAGCTGCTTTCTCTTTTGGTTTTCGGTGACAGTTTTTGACATTTTTAGTGCACCAAGACCTGAGCTGTACTATTTTAGAAGCTTCCAAGTAAGCCACGAGTAACATGATCCACAGGTCTGTATACTCCAATCCCTAGACACTACAAAAAACACTTTTAAACAGTTTCTGAAGCTCAGACTGGCTTAGATAGCTGTTCACACATTTTTTAATTGGTTTTAGCAGCAGCCATCGCACTGTTGATCATCATATGGATGACAAATGTTCCCATTTTCACCTGCTGATCACACGTGTCACACATTTGTGACCCATGTGATCTGCACAGTAACAAGAGAATATGTAGACATCATCAGTCTGCAAGTAGTCGACCTCAGAGAACACGGCAGATTCAGAAGTGTGAGCAGACTGCTGCATTAAACTGCCAGTAGTAAGTAATTAAAAAATAAATAATTGTTCCCAGTCAGAGACAAATTATTAACAACTTGGCACTATGTCAGAGAGGGCTTTGTCTGACATTGCTTGTCTAGCACAAAAAGGATAATGGGAATATAGTCTAAAACAATTAGAAAGCAGACGGGAAGGAAATGTTGAAAAATAAAATAGGGAAGGCGTGTTAAAGATAATTGTCTGTCTCAGATGAAAGTAAAAGGAGTGAAATATGAAACAGAACTAAGGACTGGATGGGGCTTTGGAGAAAACACAAATTAAAGAGAAAATGACTCCGAGTAAAAATAAAGGGTTTATAATTGGAACTGTGTAAACGTTATGTCTGTGTATGGTGCGGATTTTGGTACTGTTTTTGTATCTGTATTTGTAACTGTTTGAAGCTGAAGTTTATTTATGTTTTAACAGGACTGGGTACTAGGCAGCAGCCTGTTTTCAGGACTGTCTTGTATTTAGGCGTGCTGAATTACAGCACACTAGAGCAATAACATACACAGTACAGTAATAAGTTTAACAAATGTTCAAGTACAGTTACATACAAACATAAACCATTTAGTAAGTGCTACTTTAAAACTATTATAGGTGGGTAGATTTGAAATTTTTAGAGGTAATGAGTTCTATGCTGTGGTTGCAATAAAATTAAATGACACTGTAACACTATCTTGATCTTATTTTTGAAACTGCAAATCCCCTTCAAGTCATTTTCTGAAGGGAATACTTTGAAGAAATTGGGGTTAGTTTGTTTAGTAAACAAGAATAAGAACTGTTTGCACGGTCATGCATACTAAACCTACTTAGGACTATGTACTACAAATATTTGTTTACATTTACATTTCAGGCTCCTTTTCATTTTTTTTTTTTTTGCAATTTACATTTTACCCCTCTTGGAGTAGCACTCTCATCCCTTCAGTCAGGCCCAGCCCCGTTCCCCACCCCATGCCCCATCTACAGTGCTCAGCTCCATAAACTTCATTCTTACCCCCCCCCCCCCACCATGGTGAGGCCCGGCCACAGGCAGGCAACATCCCCCTCCACTTCTGCAGACATGGTGAGAGACTCCCACGGGGGGGGGGGTCAGAGTGGCTGGTAGCAGAGGGTAGGGCCCAGACATGCCAGCTATCATGTTGCTTCTTTCTGAGGGTTTTTCTGGTTAGGCCCTACCACCTCCCTAACATGTAGCCAGTGAGCGCCTGTGGCACCCACCTTTGAGCACGGAGCTGCCGATACTGCATGTTCCCACCATAGCCTCAAGGTCATTTCTCTTTCCCACCTGCAGGTGGTGCTCTGAGAGCAGGCTGTTCAGCACCCTTCCCCTGGGGTCAGCACACAATACCTCCACGTCACATTCCAGACCCCACCGGCTCAAGTGAAGAGTTGGGGCTGAGAATTGATCTGTGTCTCCCATGCAGTAGATTTGTGCTCCACCAGCCAGCACCAATGGGCTGGGCTGTTTCCACTGTTAATTACAGCACAAAACCAAGGGTTTGAAAGTTACCTACAAAATATGCAGTTAACAATAAAACATGCATCCATGTTATGAGCAGCAATATATGTGTCACGCCAACCTCGGTCAATGTCTTTTTAATACTTTACAAATAAAAATATTTAGAAGTGATATAATTTGTATTTGTAAACAGTGCACTATTTGTAATTGGGCCAAACAGTATTTTTATTGCACAGCCCCCTCAATCATCAAACATGCAGACGGGATGGGTGCCTCAAGACTGGAGGGTGGCTCATGTAGTATCTATCCACAAAGGGGGGTCTAGGGAGGAGATGGGAAATTACAGGCCTGTCAGCGTAACATCTGTGGTAGGCAAAGTAATGGAGGGATTTATCAAGGAGAGGCTTGGGAGGCAGCTGGAAAGGTTAGGGCACCAGGATGATAAACAATATGGCTTCGTCCTGGGGAGATCATGTCAGTCCAACCTCATAGAGTTTTATGACTGGGTGACGGGGGCCTTGGACAGACAAAGGCCAGTGGAAGTCCTATATCTGGATTTCAGCAAGGCGTTTGATTCAGTACCCCATAATGGGCTGAAAGCAAAGCTGGGGGAGATGGGGGTGGGAGAACAGGTGCTCAAGTGGGTGGAAAGTTGGCTTTTGGGCGAATACAGAGGGTAATAGTCAGTGGGATAGTCTCCTCCCCCAGGAAGGTAATCAGTGGGGTCCCCCAAGGTTCAGTATTGGGGCCACTCCTGTTCAATGCCTATGTCTCAGATATAGGGAGGGAGGTTAGGAGTAGGCTGAGTCTCTTTGTGGATGAATCCAAACTGGGAGCACTGGTGGATAGGGAAGAAGTGAGAGAGTCAGTCCAGGGGAACATGGATACCCTGGAGGGGTGGTCAAGGAGGTGGGGACTGAAATTTAATGCTGGGAAATGTAACATACTTCATTTGGGGGTCAGAAACTCGGGCCGTGTATACACCTTGGTGGGGTTTACACTGCAAGCCACATTGGGTGAGCGGGATCTAGGGGTGGCGGTAGACATCAAAATGAATAACTCCGAAAACTGCAGAAGAACCGCAGCCAAAGCAAACGGGATACTGGGCTGCACAGCCAGGGGAATTACATCCAGGAGGAGAGAGGTAATCTATCCTCTATATAATGCCTTGGTCAGGCCGCAACTCGAGTACTGTGTACAGTTCTGGAGACATCATCTGAAGAAGGACATAGCACTGCTAGAGAGGGTCCGAAGGAGAGCAACCAGGATGATTCCGGGCATGGAGGGGAGGCCCTATGAGGAGAGACTGGAAGAACTTGGGCTGTACACACTGGAGGAGAGGAGAGACAGGGAGACATGACAGGGTCTTCAAGTACGTAAAAGGAATAACCGAGGCGGAACCAAGGAGCTGTTCAGGCTAAAGAAGGGGGACAACCAGGGGCATGGTGGAAGCTGGAGGAATTGCAGGGGGGAATGTAGGAAACATTATTTCACTGAGATGGTAGTGGAGCCGTGGAATGCGCTGCCCAGGAGGCTGGTGGAGGAGGGCACAGTGGAGGGCTATAAGAAGGGGTGGGACAGGTACAAGGGGAAACTGAAGCCAAAGAAGACCCTCTCGGGGGCTGGGGGGGCAGGAAGGCGAGCACACCTAGCTGTGCAGACATGACAGATCATTAGGCCTATTCTGCTGGCTGTTAGTATGTTAGTATATCTGATTTGCTTAGAAAAGGATTAACCTTACCACTTATCTGTCTAAAAATGCAACGACAGTGACACATATTGACCAGAAAAATGACTCACAGAGATTGTATAGTAAAGAAACCCCACCCCAGCAGGCACCTCTGGTGCCATGTGTGTTTTAAAAATACAAACAGAACAGCGCTCAGTTACCACATCCTGCCCCAATCATAGTAAGCATATACAGTACCTTGTTTGTACATGAATCTTTGGTGGCAATGGTACTCCCTCCCTTGCCTAATAAACATGTATTTCTATTGTACATTTATTCCTGGTGCCAGTGATAACCCCTCCTTCACACAGTTATACATGATTGTAAACCCCTGTGGTAGTCTTATGGACACCCTAATGGTCCCAGTATCCTATGCCCCCACCAAAAAAGTTCCCAGGCTGGTGTCTAGTGGCACCTCCCAACCACCACACAACCCTGTTCCAGTGACAGTGACCAGCACAAACTCGCCACAAAACGCCATGGCCACCAACTGTCTGCCTCTGGCAAGTACTTGTATCACTATAGTGACACAGTACTTGTAGGAAGACCAGTCAAAATCACAGATCTTGCATGCTTTTGTTAGTCATTTTATAAGTGCTGTATCAATATATACAGTGTTCTATAGTGATACGTGGACTTGTGGAGGGAAGAGGTGGGTTTTTGCAGGTTGCTGACATCAGGACAGGACTGGGTGGGGGGTTAGGATTGGGTGCAGGTGCCACTGGACAACAAGGTAGGTACTGTGGGGGGGGGGCACATAATACGTGGACCAGAAGGGGGGTTCCACTAGACTACCAGGGAGTTAGAACCATTCATAAATGGGATCGGGTGAGGGAGGTGAGTACAACTGGCACCAAGGATTAAAGTACAATAGAAATATAAATTTACAAGGACTGGCTGGAGAGGATAGCATTGGCACCAGGGATTAACTGTTACAACACAATTTATAAACATATGGCACCAGAAATACCTGCTGTGGGTGGGACAGTGCGACCACCATGCACGTTTGTAGACGTAGGATTTTGAAAGTGTTAAACAGTGCTGCACAAGCAGCCTGTTAGTACTTTCAAAATCTACTGACTATACCAGTGCATGCCTCCTTTGCATGCGTGCCTTGAAGATATTACCGCTCACATGCTAACAGATTAGCACCACCCTAAGTGTGTGTTTTTATACAGCAGCAGCCATGATACATACACTTAGAGGACCACTAGTCCTGTTAGGGTGGTGCACTGAATCCATCAGGTCTGTCCTCATAGTTGTACTGTACGCTGATTTTATTCTGCCCTTTTCAAGCTGTCCGCGCCCCACTTCACTTTTGCTCCTAATTACCCCTTTGAAAATGGCACACTGGTTTTTGAACCCTAACATTTTCCCAGCGCTGATCACATTGCTGGGTACACTACCCTCCTTGAAGAAATACTTTCTGGTTGGGTTCGAGAACAAGCCGGGAGTGTCGGCGGGGGAAGAGGATTGAGCATCAGAGGACTGCTCTTCTCTCTCGAGGGAGAAACATCCCTTGTTGACTGCCCTCTGGCAGTGGCTGGAGGGGCAGTGCGGGTTGGAGCACGCTCGACATACTTACGTCGGTTGGGGGGGGGCGGGAGATGACGGAGGAAAAGAGCCTGGCAGGGCTCTATGATGGTCTGCCGCACCCGAGGGCTGACCCAGGCTTCTGGATTGGGTCTGCTGAGTCTGTCCTAGTACATCCCTGCATGTGACTGAATGTTTCTATCATGTCCCCACTTTCCTTCCAGTCCTCCAGAATACATGTTAAGACTGACTAATCGTTCCTCATCAGTCTTATCCTACTGCCACTTGATCATTTGTGTAGCGCCACTCTGGACAGTCTCTAACCTCTCGCTGTCCTTCTTCAGGTAGGTGTTCCAAAACTGTATGCACTACTCCAGGTGTGGTCTAACTAATGATCGTTAAAGAAGCAACAGCACCTCTTTGCTGCAACTAGTACACCATGTCGGATGCATCCCAGAATCCATTCTTGTTGGCTTTCCCATATGCCATACTGCACTGGAAACAGGCTTTCAAACTGTTGTTTACTATCACGCTTAGGTCCCATTCCCTGGTGTGCTTTACTGTGACCCCCCCCCACCACCACCACCACTGATGCAATTTTTTGGTGTGCAGTGTCGTGAAGGCACAGGTCAGGAAGCACAGGAAAACCAGAAACAGTTGTAGAATTCACCAAAAATTAGTTATTCACACTAGCAGTATCATACAATAGACTTGTTCAGTATAACTATTTACAAAGTCAAAATAAAATAAAGCTTTCTTTCAGTCTCTGTGTCCCTTGTTCTCCTAATATTTCTTGCAGTTGCTGCTTAGCTCTTATAAGTCCTTCCAACCCCCATCCTTAGCAAGCATCCTGTTTTTGTAAATATCAGGCAGGAGCTGCTAGAACACAGTGTGCTTCTTCAATTGAGGCCCCCTTTTACACAGCTTTTGCAAAAGGCTTAAAATTTAACTCTGGTAACCTCTAGCTTCCAACAGATTTTTGCAGTCATCTTAAATTATAATTATGTGTGGTTCATAGCTTAAAAGCACAACAGGAGGCAGAGGCATGGCCAGACAAAAAGGACAGAAAGCAGCTGGACAGCAACCACACCAGTGAGTACGGCTCGCTCTAAACAGAGCAGCGGTAGCCTGCTCGTTTTAAGTAGGACATGGGGGAGGAGCTCTTCCCCATATAACTACAGGCATGCGCCTTTCCATTATACACATTTCAACAGTAATGCTATATATTTTCCAAACACAAGGGATCCCAATATCAGTTACATTTCCATACAATTATTTGGACATATTTTTATATTAGCAGATATAGATATGCAAGAGAGAAAAAAGACAGCAAGAGAAAACTGAGAGACAGTGAGAGGCAAAGAACTGCGAGCCTGTCGGGTTGATCAAGTCCGAAGTCTCACAGGAAAATTTGGTTGCGCAACCAGACAGAGAAGAGACAGAAAAGGAAAGATCCCTGCATTTAAACACTTTCTCCACAACAAATGAGACAGGATCATATTCTACCCTGTCACATGCAGACTTTTATTTACAATGTTTATCACTTGAAATTGCCAGTGCCTGGCCCATTATTACTTTTCTACATCCCTTTTCATGCTGATAATTCCTTCATTATTATCTACTCTTACACAGTTCTGTGTTGTCTTGGAGCAGACTCATTTTACCTTGTAACCCCACCCTGACGTTTATATACTGTACATGCTAAAAAGCATTAGGATCTAGGACATACCGCTGCGGCATGCTACTTGTGACACCCCCCACCTGACATCAGAGAGTTTGCCATTTACGATCACTGTCTCAGTTCTATTTGTCATGCAGTTCCCAATTCACAGTCAGCACTTTCCCTGCTCCTAAATCCTCTACATTCTGTGTAAGCCTTCTATCTATGTAGTATGGAATTAAAGGCTTTACTGAAGTCCAAGTACAAAACAGCGGCTGCTTGGCCCAGCCCTTATCTGCCATCTTTGTCACTGAGCTGAAAAAATCAGTTAAGTTGTTTGACACAACCTGGCCCTCATGAACTAATGTAGGTTCCTGTCTATTAGGCTGTTTTGTTTTCCATTGGGATATCAACTGTCTGTAGCTAGGTAACTGTACTTTTACAACTGACACCAGCAGCTCACTGTCCTATAATTCCCAGGTCTTCCCTATACTTAACCATTTGTGAGGAACAATGTTTGCAACCCTCCAGTCCACCGGCACTATGCCAGTTGCTAATAACTCATTAAATTGGTCTGCTAAGGGGGAATCTCTACAATCGAGGAACCTGCACCTCCTCTTTCCAGCAGTCAGACATACCACACCAGTGCCACTTGAAGACTAGGGGACCAAAACATGGGAAAACCAAGTCCTGCAAACCAAAACCAAAACCAAAACCACAGCCACTGAACCTGCCTAACTAACTCACAAACCACCAAACCAACATGTCACCCTAAACTGCTTACCTTAACTTGGGCAGGCAAACCACAACATAAGCAATAAGCCTGGCCAGGGGTAGGATTCTAAGGTCGCCCAGCGTGTGCTGTGAAGCAAGAGGCACCACCAACAGAGAGCTTTTAACCATATGGGTGAAAACTGATCCCACCCCAACCCCCCCAAAATGCCCACCATGAAGGGGCTTACTGCACTTACTTTAATATGGTCTTTCTCTGAAAATGTAAGAAAAAAGCAGAAATTGCTTAATATCAGTTTAACAAGTAAAGTGAAATGTGTTTAAGTTGCTATGATATGGCTGTTTCATTGATCTTTCCCTTATGTAAGTGTATTGTTACCATCAAGTTCTACAAAACTCTGGTTATTACTGTTTGTAATACTAAGATAGAGACACAGAATCTGTCAACAGAAAATGACCACTTGGCCCACACAGACTACCGAGATGGTCCCTGCCCACTCTGTCTCCACAGACCCCAACTGATCTCTGGCAATCCTGCTCCTCCATGCCTATGTACTAATATTCCCGTATGTCTATCTAATGCATGCTTGAAGCTTCATACTGTTTATACCTCCACCACTTCAGCTGGTAGTTTGTTCCAGGTGTCTACAACTCTTTCAGTGAAGTGGTACTTCCAAACATCCCCCTTGAACTCCCCCCCTCCCAGCTCAGCTTCATCACATGCCCTCTGGTCCAGGTGCTCTTTCACATTTGAAAGAGACTCCCCTCCTGTACTCTGTTTACCACTGTGAGGTACCTGAAGCCTCTATCATTCCCCTCTTGCTCTCCTCTCTTCCAGGGTGTATATGCTGAGATCCCTCAGTCTCTCCCTATACAGTTTTTGGTGAACCCCTGCACAATTTTAGTTACCTTCCTCTGGTCTGCCTCCACCCTGTCTATATCCTTTCTGAGATGCAGCCTCCAGAATGGGACACAATACTCCAGGTGGGGTTTCACCAGCAAGCGACACAGCGGCAACACCACCTCTCTTCTCCAGTTGAAAATACCTCTCCCTGTGCATTCCAGCATCCCACTGGCCTTAGCCACTGCTCTGTCACACTGCTCTCACACTTTAAAGTAATCAGATATAATATCCCCAAGGTCCCTTTCCTGCTTTGTGACTGTCAGTACCACCCCCCCCAAATTCTATTTTCAGCTCCTAGGTTTCTATGCCCTAGGTGCATGATTTTGCGTTTTTGGCACTGAACTCCAACTACTATGTTCTTGATCACTCCTTAAGTTTTCCAAGATCCCTATGCATTTTCTTCACCCCCTCAACTGTGTCCACCCTATTAAAGATTTTGTGTCATCTGCAAAAAGAAATACCCTCCCTTTCAGTTCTTCTGCAGATACAGATGTTTAGTTACACAGCCATTCATATATGGTGAGTCCATGCATGGTCGTGTGATGCATGCGTGTCAGTCAATCACTGATCTTGATTTCTTAAAGGAATTTTCTAAGTTTCATGGTTGGGCTTCATAGCCCCATTACCTTAAGGTAGCACTAGCCTATTTGGGGCAAAAGTAGAACTTTTAAGCATATCCTTTTTGGGTGGGAAGGGAAAGTAACTGGAGTCGAACAGACGGCCAGTCGATCTGTTCCACTTCCTGGTCCATCACCCCCGCTCACATGCGCGGACATTTTGTGATACCTAAGCAAGGACAGCACAGAGGTGTACCCCATACAAGTATACGGGGACATTTTTCAAGGCATATTTATGTATCTTTAAGCAACCCTGAAGAAAAATGAAAGCCACCGCTCAACTAATAGGGCCCTTGAAAATAGTCAAGTCACTTAAATACCTTGGTATCTAAATACCACAGTCCCTGGACAAACAGTACAAGGTCAACTTCTCTCTGTTGTTAAAAAGAAATTAAGGAGGACCTGAAGCAGTGGAATAATTTGCCTCCGGATCCTCCCTCGCTGATATGATGAACAGACTTCAGCTGGATTTCACCAATATCCAGCACTGGTTCCACTCTAATCAGCTTTCATTAAATGCTAAAAGAACAGTCTTTATGACTTTTTGAACCAGGAAAAAGCTCTTTAGACTTTCAGCCCTGCCCACCTTCCACATCCTGGGCAGATCTACCCCTGAAGACGTCTCTTCTTTCAGGTACTTAGGGGTGTGGCTCGACCACCACCTTAACTTCTCTGCTCATGTGGACTTCATACTCAAAAGGCTTCACCCTAAACTTGGAGCACTGAATAGGAACCGAGGGTGCATCATGCTGCCAGCACGCAGAACCATAGTACAGAGAATGATCCTCCCCCTCTTTGACTATGGTGACACTATCTATGGTAGTGCTCCCAAGTCAGACTGGACCCCCCCTCTACCACTCCTCTAGGTTTGCCCTGGATTGCCCCCCCCCGATCCACCACTGCCACTTCTACACCTCTCTCCCTTTCCTCTCTTGAAGCCAGATGGCTTGTTCACAGCTCCTCCCTTATTGCTAAGCACTGGTTGAGCTCCCTCCTGTCCTACCTCACTTCTCTTCTCTCCTCTCCTCCCCCTCTAGCTGTACATACTCCCTCCATAGCTCGAACCACCACTGTCTAACTCTCCCACCTAGGCAGACCTCGGTCAGTCAAGCTGCTTTCTCCTTTTACCTCCCCAAACCTTGGAACGCCCTCTTTCTCCCTATCCACTCTGCCACCTCCTTTTGCTCCTTCTCCAGTCTCCTACGCGAATACTCTGCTCCCTCCTGTAACTGCCCCTGACTCCGCTCCCTCATTTAACTGCCCCTGCCTTCTCCCCTCATGTAGCCACCCCTGTGCAATCTCTCTCTCTCCTTTGCTCTACCTCTCCTTCCTTTCCTCCTCCCTATTTCTCATTTACAGCTCTCCCCCTCCTTCCTTCCCCTCCTTACCTCCCCCATTCCTGTGCCTCCTACCTCCTTTGCTCCATCTCTTCCTCCTCTCCCCTTCTGTTTCTCATCTACAGCTCCCCTTCCCCCTCCTTACCTCCCCCACCCCTGCCTCTTCCACCTCCACTTCCTTTTCCTTTACCCATGTCTCCTGGCCTCCTCCAGTCACCCTCCCTTTCCACCATCTGCTCTTCCTTCTTATTTCCCCTCCTCTTTACTCTTCTCCCTGGATGAATTCCCATTGGCTACTATGTCCTCCCTTGGTTCCACTCACTCCGTGCTTGAAGGCTACTGAATTTTTCTGCTGATGCCCCATTCCTGCAAATAATCTTTTATAAATGCTCTGTGCCACTCAAAGTTTATCTTGTTTATTTTCATTGTTCAATTTATGGTAAATTGTATGTGCTATGCTTTTACATGCTGTAAATATGTATGCTCTGTAAATATTTTATTCTCTCAATACATATGTATATACTCCCTTCCACACTCTCCCCCAGGACGCATCTAGAAATGAGTTGTTTACAGCTCAGTATGTCTCTCCTGGTAAAACTTTTGAAATAAATTCATAAAATAAATTGTCCCTCACAGTCCTGTAATGGGTCAACACTTTAAAGACATGTATATGCCATTGCCTGCTCTATCTATTGCAAGCCGTGCCCATTAGGATCCCATTAAAATTCTTTAAAGCTGTGAACAGCCAATTCCACTATTTCAACTGGCAGGGTAAGCAAGCTAGAATCAGGATGTCCACTCACCCTGCAACAATCAGTAAAGAACGGGGGGGCTCTCCCCCATGCACTGCAGTACTTCTAGGTGTCACAACTGTCCTACTTGGTGGGGGCGGTGTCATGGGGGTATCCTGAAAGTCACTGGAGGAGCAGTACCTGGGGGGAAACATGTTGGGAAATCTCCGGAGCCCAACTCTGGAGAAAAATATACTCCCTAGGGCAAGGAAACTTCACGAGATTTAACCTCAATATTTGGACAAAGATCCACCGACAAACAGAACACAAACAGGGGACTTCATAGCTGGCGGATTTAACTCAGGCCTTTGAGGGCAAAAAGGGTACATTGTGTTCTTACATCAAAGTTTGTTGGCCTGAAAGGCACAGGAGCGCAGGCAGGTTAAGAACCTCTTAGTGGGAGGCAAAACAGTGACCTTCTCTGAACTGACACATTCATATCACCTAACGGCCAACTCATTCTGCAGTATGTATACTTTTGTGTGAGGAAGTTTCTACAAGGCTCTCTGGTTGGACTGAATGCACCGAGTTGCTGCCTAGCAGAAAATACAGGAGTAGCCCCTCAAACAGGAACCAAGCCCCTTACAGCATTCTATAAAATGATTAGAGGGAGTTGCAGCCCTAACCTGAGTGACAACAGAGAGGCCTGGGAGAAGGATTTGGGTATGCCTGTTTCACAGGAATAATGAAAAAGCGCCATATCTCACACCCTCATATGCTCCCAGTCCAACAAACTTCATCAGATCCAGTACAACTACCTCTATCCTACATACTGTACATTCCCCCAACTAAATTATGTCAGTTAAGAGAGAATGTTAGTGACCAATGCCCTAGGTGTAAAACCTCCTCTGCCTAAATAGCGTGGCACTGCCCCACAATTCAAGCATATTGGGGAGTGGATCATGCAATAATGGAATCAGTTCTGAAAAAAACTCCTACTCTCTACACCACTGGGACTCCTTTTAGAAGTGGTACGGGGGTGTGACCAATCAACCCTGTCAACTGTGAAGCCTGGCCCTAGTCACTGCCAGGAAGAGCTTGGCACAATACTGGATTAGGGAGGACCTGACTCTGATAGCCCCACTGGTTAGAAAACCTCAAGGAATGCATGAGGTTGGAGGCTAATGCCTTTGAGGTCATGTAGTCCCCTCTCTGGAAGGCCATGGAAAAAGGTTTGACATAGGCTGCTAGGTTGGTGAGTGTGATTTAGCACAGGATATCACAGTAGACAGCTAGCTACTAACCCCTATAACAAATTCAGGAAGGGCAACGTGGAAAATACTAAACTACTGATACCATGTGCTCATTCACAGTAACCAGCAGCAATCAAATATCTAACTCAGGGTTTTAAATAAGCTCGGAAAGTTGATTAGCAGTTTTGCACGTGAAAGTGCTAATCAAGTGTGAAAATGAATAGCATATGCCTCGATTTGATTAGCAAAATTAAAAAATATATAAATATTGTAACCTAAATAAAATGTGTTATTAAAATCGATTCTGTCTTGGTTTCATCTGTTTCAGTAACCTGCACTGCGGGAGCGACTGCTGGGATTTATTTTGGGGCCGCGACGGTGAGACTGGGAGTTACTCTGAATTACCTTATGTGGGTGAGTGTCTGCGGGGACATGGGTGGGGAGGGTGGTGGGGCTGAGATGGGCAGGGGGAGGGTTGCAGAATGCATCGCAGTTTTCTGCGATGTAAAAATCAGAATGGCTCGCCTGAGCAGCTGGTTCGCATCGCAAATTGCGATGCGATACCGGCTATTTAAAACCCTGCTAACTGTGTGATTGATTCGGGGAACAGTGCCTTCTTGTGTATGTACCATCATTTTACGCTCATGTGTTACCTTTCTTGCTTAGTACTAGGTTTGTAATGAATTCCTTTTGTCATCTTTAATAGCTATATCACTGCAAAAACAGTTGAACATTAAGTTTAAAAAGACTCCCCTTAGTCTGCCTCCTCACACATTCATATATACAAAAATGACATTATATTTTTGCTTCCAGAGCCTCTGTCCCTGAGCTACTGCAAAATTATTGCTGCAGTGTGACTTTCGACAATGCCCAATGCTGGTTCCACTTATGCTAGCTCTCACTTAATGCCAAAAAGACAGACTTAATGACCCTTGGCACAAGGCAGAGACTATTAAGACTCCAATCAAACCTTGACTTCAAGAATCATGACACCCAACTTCATGTACCTTGGTATATGGCTGGATTGTTACCAAGACTTCTCCACCCATATTGACACCATGCTTAGAAAGGTTTTACCTTACTTCAGCAACAGTGCTTTACAGAGACATCCCTGACAGTGACAGCCACATCGCTGAGTATCGGGGATGCCTCCGTGTTTCTAACAGGGGGCTCTGCCCCCACACCCCCCGGTCTCTAGGATTCTAACTCCGAGTCGGAGTTGAACTGAGGGGGGGCGAAACACCTTGCGAGGCAATCCCCTGGCCGTACAATGACCATCACAGCGACATGCGGATTTTGGCCAACTCCTGTCTCTGTGATGGTCTCTGCTGTCTGGGAGTCGCTGCGGCGACAGTATACCGCTTAAAAAACTCTGCCCCCAAGCTTGCCGCACTGTACTGCAACAAGTTGTGCCTACTACTTCCAGTTCACTAAGAGGTTATCTTTAAGTTGATCATGGTGGTATTTAACTTCACAGATGTCATCCGCTGCTCCTCCTTTCTTGCCAAATACTGGCTCTCTACTTTTCCTTCCTATTTCTCTCTGCCCTCCTCTACCATCTCCTACACTCATCGCTCCCCTGACTCACAATCCTTTTAAATTCCTTGCTGCAAAACCTCAGCTGGCCAGTCTGCCTTTGCCTTTTGTCTCCTTTAACTGTGGAGTAGCCTCCCCCCTCCACATTCAGCCCTCCTCTCTCTTCCCAAATACCCCTTTTCTTAGCTCAGTTCACCTCTCTTGTGTATTCTGCTAGAAATAAAAGAAATTTCCTTGCCCTTCCAGTTGTCATCTCTCCAGCTATATTCACAGTTCAATATCATTATTATTTTCTTCTTCCTTTGAAATCAAGAAAGAGTTTAGTAGAGAGCAGTGCAAAATGATTGCAATGTGATTTAAGGTCATATGATGAATATTATGTTGCAAACTTCACAGTTCCTAATTTAAATAAGGTGTAGTATTAGTAAGCAAGTTGTTTTCATCAGATCTCAAATTTCTAACATTTTGTTTAAAGTTCAATAAGAACGATAAAACAGTGTCAGAGTGTACACCATTATAAGGGCGCTGCAATTAGAGCGACGGGAAAAGGTCATGAGTGACGGGGTGTGCTGGATTCGCAGCACCCTGCATTCGCTACCATTTTCACCGCTGACCAGGGTGGGTCAAATCACTTTTTGACCTGGTGGCCAGTTTGGCCACCATACCTCAAAATCTGGTGGCCAAAAATATTTTTAGGTGGCCAATTTTTTATGGCCGCTAGCCTATAAAATATGGTAGCCATTTTTTAACTTGCCTTTCAGATGAGGAAATGTCTATTAACCTACATTTGGGAACGTGTTTACCAGAGATTCTGAAGAGAATTAGCCTGCCAGAACAGCATCAAGTATACACAGGAGGGAGAATTTATAAAGTACAAATTGAAAGTCCTGCCTGTCTAATCTAAAATGGAAAGAAAGGGTGGCACTCCCAACTATGAGAAAATGAAAATGAAATCACCAGTCACTACAGAGGAGCGACTGAAGATGGGACCATCGGAGAAACACCTCCATGACTGAATCAGAAAAGGGAAGGGGGCGCAATTATGAGAAAATGAGATGAAAATCAACAGCTGAAGATGGGACCAGTGGAGAAACACTGTGACTGGAGGGGGTCTGTCTGACTCTTGCTGACCAGAACCTGCTGATTTACAAGTGAAAACAAGTCCTCTCCTAGTGCTAAGTGTACACGTTTTTTTTTTTTTTGACTTGTTAAATAAACCAATAAAACCTTTCAGATGTTGTAATTCTCTTATTGTCTTGTGTGTTCTTTTTTTTTTTTTTTTTTTTGGAAATTACTTTTTGTGACTTTTTTTCATGACATGGCCAGACATGTGCTGCTGCTATGCTGTTACCATCCCCAATCCACCACTGTAGGGTCATCATCACTAAAATTCGATTTTGAGGGCAGGACAGAAAATAAGTTTTAAATGCTTCCTAAAAACTATGGCTGACAGATTGCTAACAGTATTTATATTGTTGTTACTGTTTTCTTCAAAATCGGTCCACCTCCCACGTCCCACTCCAACGCAACCACTGTCTGTGTCCTTTGAACTCAACTCCTCGAGTCCGACTCCGACTCCTCATCTATTTCTGTTTCCAAGTCCATTACATCTGATTCTGGATGTGTGACTTTATGCCCAGAAAGATGCCGATATCCTGGTGTTAATGAGTACCAGTGATCAATTGATGGGTCTGGATTAAAGTCCGCTATTGTTGGTCCATTTAAACTGATCATCAGCAAATGAGTCCATAGTACTATCAATAAGAGTGCTACGAGATATTGTTTAATCTATTATGAGCACTAAATCCCCTTTGCATAAGCAAGCTGTACTCACTGGCATTACCTGAAAACTGTGATCAACAACCGTAACAGACCAAATCTCTTTAAATTTCGGTGAACCTTTCTTAATACATGCTCTGTATTTTGATTTTTTATAGCATTTTTGAAATCTTGCCACTCTTCCAAAAGTTTTTGTGTAATTTCTCTTTCAAGTTCAGCATCCTCCAGCTCTGGATCAGATAAAAGTTGCCCTGAACCGTATTGCTTTTTCAGGAATGGCATGTACATCTGGCAAAGCCCTGTGATGGATTATTGACCAAAATTTAGAAAGAGAGGGTCATCAGGAGAAGGCCAAACAGTTGTGTTAAATACTGAAAATTGTTTGTAGTCTTCCGACTGCCTCATGGGCTCAAATCTGTCACATAAGAATCCAACCACACTGTTGCATATTTTCTCCTTGATCAGTGTGCGGGCATTTTCACTGGAAACAATCTCCTTGGCTGCTTGGTCTGAAGCAGTGGCCTGCCTGGTTCTTTTTTGCCTTTTATTCCTATTTTTCTGTACTACATGATGTTCACTAGCATTTTCAGTCATGCCTGGTGGAAGAGCTAGAGGAGTGCTGCTGCCATCCATATCACCAGTAAGGAGAATGCCCTCCAAACTGGCATACTCTAAAAACTGTGCCTCAGCAGGGCCCGCATTGGTCTTCAACTCGATGAGCTCCGAAATGCAGCTCTCCACCAGTGGCTGTACCTGAGTAAGAAGAAGACCCTCTTTTTGGAAATTTTGAGAAAGCCTTCCAAGAATAGATAGATAATCTTGTTGAAAGGCCAAGAACCACATTTTTTTTTTTTTTTACAAAGTTCAAATGTCCTTTAGCTCTGTCTGCATCAAGAGTCCCACTGTGCTGTGTTGCAGTATTCTCTAAGTGTGCAATTATTGCCAGCAGGTTGTGGAGAAGAGCTGACACAGCACTGTGGTAGTGAGCTGACCCAAGCACTATGAAAATGCTGACCAGTTTTTTCAATTCAATGAAAAAGGTGTTAGCAGCCTCCTCCAAGGCTCTCATTCTTCGGTGAGAAGAATGATAAAATGAATACAGGGCCCTCAAGCCATTTTCATTTTCGTGAACTTCTGGCATATGTTTTTGGGCATCCAGAATGGCCAGTTGTAAAAGATGTGCAATGCAGTGTGTAACAATTAACCAAGGCAGGCCACTGTTTTGTAACTTTGCCATGACTCCGCCACGTTGACCTCGCATGACTGATGCACCATCAGTGGCCATCCCGGAAATCCATGGAAGAGTTTTCCACAAGGGGATGTTAAGTTTGTTAAAGAGTGAATCTAATGCTGCAATGTATCCATCGGCATCTGCTATCCCTAGTAGCTCGGTACCAATAAAGGAGGTATTTGGAGTACCATCTTCACCAACATAACTGATGAACACGTTCACAAATTCCCTCACACTTCTGTCAGTGCTTCCGTCTATTAACAGTCCAACAGCAGGAGATTTTTTTATCTCTTCAGTTGTATTTGTGCGTATTACTGCTGCAATATGATGCACAAACTCGCGGCACCTCTTGTGATTTGTGTATTGTTCAATCACTTTTAAATTATATTTGCATAACAGTGAGGTATGAAATGGAAAGTCCCGAAATGGCCTATCCCTTGATGCCAGAAAGTAGGCAACATTAAAAAGACACCACATGGATTCTCTCATTGCAACATTCATCTTTTGAAAACAAAAAGCCATAGGTGTGGATTCTGGTGCCCTTTGAGCCCTATTAGTCAGAATGCATTTTACAAGGGAACTGCTTGCATCATGAATTTTTATAGACTCCATTTTAAAAGTACTGCTACCAACAAAAAACACAGATGTATGATCTGCCAGATGGGGTTGCTTCCTACACACCTTGCAATTCATAGTGTTGCTTTGCTTCTCATACTGAAGCCAGTCAAATTCCCGTGACCATTCAACCCTGAATTTGTGTTTCACTGAATCTTTTTTCCTGTTGGTAGGATTTATTCTGGGCAGAGAGCTTGAGGAAGATGAACTATCTGCAACGGAAACACTACTAAAGTAGCAGAACACTAGAAACCTGAACACTATCAGTAACCATTACTGAGGGCCTGTCAATATGGTTGGACTTGCGGCCGTCACCCTGGCTGCCCCTTCCTCAAGAAATAGAAGAACAAACAGCAGCAGCTGCGTTACCAACTGGAGGATTTAATTTCACATGTTCCTCCTCAGCAGCAACATCGACAATGTTACTGTCAGTGTCACTGATGACTTGAATGGTTTTGTTAAGTAATTCTTCCACAGCACATACACTGGGTTTAATAAAGCCAAAGGAAAACAAATTAGGTTGTTGTTTTTGTTTCTTTTTTTCAGACATTTTTATCACTCCAATCCCAAAACAGTATGAAAAACAACGAGTGGTTGCCGGTAATGGCAGCAGCACAGCAGCAGACAGTTTTTGGATGCCTGCCTGACACAACCACAAGGACTGGCTGTAGCCGTGACTGTGAGTGGTCAGAGTGAGACTGATGGACTTGTCTTGGATGGACTGATATTTGTAGTACACAACCATAGGCTGTCACTAATATGCTTGCACACAGGTTATCATAGCTATGCCTTTTTCATTAATTGTGGCAAGCTTTAATTTTTTTGTTTTAAATTGGTCCCCTCAAAAAAGCCTGACACAACCTCAAGAGGACTGGACGAGACAGGTGGATAGCCAAACAACAAAAGACGCAGACAATAATATGCACACAGGTAGTACTAGTATGGGCGTTTCATTAATTGTGGCAAGCTTTAATTTTTTTTCTTTTAAATTGGTCCCCTCAAAAAAGCCTGACACAACCTCAAGAGGACTGGACGAGACAGGTGGATAGCCAAACAACAAAAGACGCAGTCAATAATATGCACACAGGTAGTACTAGTATGGGCTTTTCATTAATTGTGGCAAGCTTTAATTTTTTTTCTTTTAAATTGGTCCCCTCAAAAAAGCCTGACACAACCTAAGAGGACTGGTCACTGGACGAGACAGGTGGATAGCCAAACAACAAAAGACGCAGTCAATAATATGCACACAGGTAGCACTAGTATGGACTTTTCATTAATTGTGGCAAGCTCTAATTTTTTTTTTGTTTGGCCCCCCCCCAAAAAAACCTGACACAAACAACCACTAATATGCACAACCCAGTGGTAGTCCGAACTCTGGATTTTAAATTATTGTTGCTTGTATTTTTTTCAGTTTTGGGCCCAAGAGCCCCAATCCCACCCAAAAAAAGACTGAAGACAAGCAAAATCAGATACAGCTTACAGCTCCCCCTGTACCACTATGTCCACAAAGCAGGGTCTCTGTCGTCCCCCTCCCTTCCCCCAGTCGTCAGACTCACTCAGTACAGTGACTAATGAGCTAGCAGCTGAGCTGCAGCAATTGCAAATTCACAAAATATTTATTTACCCACCCAATTTGCCCCTTTGCAGTAATTCAGAGCTTCCTTCCCCAATCCCCACAACAGGACCACCAAGCACCGGCCCTTCCCCCCAGTCAGCACCTCGTCCCCAAATTGAGAAAAGTAAGCTGCTCTTTTTAAGTATGCTACAGATTAGGACGGTGTAGACACAGGCTCCTAAAAAAAAAACAGTAGTGGTACTACTGGTAGTTTTTATTTACTGAGCCCTTAAAAGGGCTGTTGAACTTCACGGTAAAGTTATGCTCTGCTGAGAGAGAGCTCACACCAAATCTCCCTCACCCGCTCACCGTCTGAAATCAATGGCGATTGAAGGCGCGAGCGAATCCTTTCCCCTCCTCCCGACTCCCCCACCCACGTGAGCACCCAACAGTCCCAACTGCTCACCTCATGATGAGGATACTGTGCTGCGCAGACTCGCTGATGGTCTCCCGACTCGAGTCCCAACTCCTCCTCTGGCTCCCACCCAGACATGTCCCTCCTGCTCTCTCTTAGCGTAAAGACGATCCAGCGCGCATACTTAATGGCAGCTTAGCTCAGCTGAATTCATTGACAGGGGATGTGAGCTACCGCACATGTCGCCAGTGATCGCGACTTACTACTTCGCCAGAATGGTGAGCTTTTAGAACTTAAATCTGGTGGCCAAAATGATGATTGCTCCAGGTAGCATTTGGCGATCTGGTGACTGTGTCCCACCTGCCCCGACACTGTTCTCCTCTGGTCCACTCATGCCTGGACCTAGGTGAATTATATTAGTGTCGGTGGATGCAGATAGGCGAACCTACACATCAGGGGATGTGGGGAACAACCCCTCCTAAAAAACAGCTGTTCTGCCTTGCTTTCCCTTGTCGCCCTACTTGGGCTACGGTGGAATGTACGGGCAGTGTAGCTGTGGGTAACATGTTTCTGGCGCCCTAATGTACGGCAACCAGATTTATGTTGTTGCGACATGGGTGAACTGTGTCAGAGTGCAATCTTATAATCTTGTCAACTAGACAACAGCAGGGTTCATTTCAGATATTTCTCTGTGTGGGACACTGACCCACTGGGTATAAAAAGTAAGGGTCAAATAAAAAAAATAATAGGTGATATTGTTCAGCTGAACACAGATTCATAAACCAGCAGTTTAAAACCTCTAACAGTGAGCAGGTTGTCCCCAAGGTAGTAGACAAGCTGGGTCAAAATTAAAAAAATGTGTGCCAATTGTCCCAATCCCCCACCCAAAAATGAACCCTGCAACAGTAGTGATATTGTTTGTGCTGTTCAGGACTTATCCAGCCTAATAAACTGTAAATGGTATAATGACGTGTACTATGAGAAACATCCAACACAAAGCAACACATAGTATTATAATCAGACAAAACAAATCGGACTGTGAGATAGTCAAAAAAGCAAACAAATTATAAGTCAAAGCAGGCAACAGTACAACAGTTCCTATTCATTTCCTAGTGACAGACGATACACAATTTTTCAGTCTGTATAAAATACCCAGTTTTTCATTTATCTGTTTGCAAATGTTATTTATGTAATATGAAAAAGTCAGGCTGGAGTCAAGAAAAACACCTAAGTATTTAAAAAATTCAACTTGTTCCAGATATACACCATGAGGATCAAAAAGCTTAAGTCCCAACATGCTTTGGACTACTTTAGGTCTTGAACCAGAAGGCATACACTTAGATGTCTGTTTTTACAGTTTAACAATAAACAGTGCTCAAGAAGCTAAGTGCAAAGGTTTGCAAAACCGAAATTTATAGCAGTATTTATATTATAAAGAGATTAAGAGCTGTCGTAAATGATAATAGCACCCGCATACAAAAACATAGAGGATAATGCCTGGGATTTGGTTGATAACACGCTGTAATCACTGCGAGTGACTGCCAGGACAACACAGTAAACCTCGAGAGCACAGCACCCCCATTCTTTAGTATACTAACTCCTGGGGGCATACATCGGGGATGGGAAGAACCTCCGGTCACCCAAAAGTGTTGGCGCTGTGGTTCTGTTGTCCTCTTCACGGGTCAACATTCAGCAGTCACCGTTTTGACGTGCTACCCCTTGCTTTCGGCTCGTGGGGACCTTCTCCCACGTGGCCTGCACCTCCTGCACCTAAATATACAAAGCCTTGTCCACAAGCTTGACTCCCTTCAGGTTCTTGCCATCCACTACGCTCCAGATATCCTCACCCTATCCGAAACCTGGCTGAACAAAAACATCAACGACTCCTCTGTCACTATTCCAGGCTACACTATGGCCCGCCAAGATAGAGCCTCTAAAGGCGGCAGAATAGCCATCTATGTAAACTCAGATTTGCACTATTCAGTGGTCCTGACCAAGTCCGAACCAAAAGTCCTTGAAGTAATACTAATTCAGCTTGCCCTTCCCTTCTCGCTACCAATCTACAATGCTGGGATATACTGGGGACCTGGTACACCAGCTTCTGCTGTCACCGACCTCCTCAAGCGAATCTCCTGCCTAACCACAACAGGAGAACTCTACACTATGGGTGATCTTAACCACAACTGGCTAGCTCCTGCCCTCAACAAAACCAGGACTGAAATCTCCACCCTAAACCTCTCACAAATCGTTACTGAGCCCACCCGGCTTAACCTAAAATCTGGTAACCACTCACTCATTGACTGGGTCCTTACCACACACCCCCACTGGGTCAAACAAGCCAGTGTTCTTCCTGATTCCCTCAGCGACCACCATGTAACCTTCTTAGTATGCAAAATCCACAGCCCAAAATAAGAAAATTAGGTACCTACCGTAATTCTTGATCCTCTTGGACGAAGTCTCCACCACTCATTCACACTGATGGGATCTATGCTGGAGGTGCTAGGACCCAGCGGGAGCAAACCTTTTGCAGGAGGGATGGTGCCAGAGATGGAGCCACGAGGAGCGGCAACACGAGCCTCGGCTCGTGCAGTAATGACTATCTCAGCGTTGACCCTCCAACCGCCTCAGTACCTTTTTTCTGAGGAGGTGCAGCGTAACTAACCTAGAAGGATAGCCTCACAAGAAACTGGACATAAGATAGTCCGAGCAACCCGTATAAGAAGGGTCAACAAAGAAGTCTTCACAGCCTAAGATTGAGGGAGTGAAGACCAACAACAGAGGTGAGCTCGGGGGATGGTGGGTGGGCGTGTGAATGAGTGGTGGAGACTTCATCCAAGAAGATCAAGAAGTAGGGTAGGTAGATAGGTACGTAATTTTCATAACTTCCGGGACATAAAGTCTCCACCACTCATTCACACTGATGGGATAGTACAGAGCTAATAATCCCCCGAGAGGATGGCAGGAGAGACCAAGAGCTCACAATCTTAAGACAGAAGTCCATTAAGGATGGTTCTGCCAAATGAAAGATGTCGCCTGGCATGAACATCCGGGGCATAGTGCTTGTCGAAAGTATGCACTGAGCTCCAAGTAGCCACACTGCAGATATCTGCAAAGGGCACATTGCGGATTTCCGCCAGGGATGCCGCGACTGCTCTAGTAGAGTGAGTGTACACTCAGCCCTCCAGCTTAACCTGCACCATGGAATAACAGTGGCAAAGGCATGCCACCAGCCATGCTGAAATGCATCTGATAGCAACAGGTTGATCCAGCCAGGCGTCACTGAAGGAAACAAACAGTTGAGATTTGTGAATTTGTTTTGTTCTATCTAAATAGAAACGCAGAGCTCAAGCCACAAACCGTAGGTATTTGCGATGCTTTGGGTAGATGGGAATATGCTGGTAAGCATCCTGCATGTTCAGGGAGGCTAGCCAGCCATGCTGATGAAGCAAAGACAACAGGGTTCCTAGTGAAATCATTTTGAACTTTTCCTTGGGGAGAAATTTGTTCAGTTCTCTGAGGTCCAAAATGGGGTGCATGTCCCCGGTTTTCTTTGGAACCAGAAAGTAATGGGAATAGAACCCTTCTCCCGTTGATCCAGTGGAACCATTTTTACTGCCCTGTTGTTCAGAAGGCCTTGTATCTCAGAAGCAAGAAGCTCTGATTGAAATACTGACAGCCTGGGCTGTCGTTTTGGGGGACGATCCGGAGGGGCCTCTAAAATTCTGAGGGAATACCCCTCTCAGATTATTCAGAGGACCCATTTGTCTGATGTTATGGACTTCCACCGGTTGTAAAAGTGAGTCAGATGACCTCCCACCACAGAGAAAGATCCCTCTCGGGCAGTTGAGGTGGGACTTGGGCCAGAAACTCAGAAGGCAGCACTGGGCGCTTCTGGCCCTTGTGCTTTTTGTTGTGTTTTGTTTTGAGGCTGGGGGGCTTGGTTTTTATTAAACTCTCCCCTGCCCTTGCCTTGAAAGGACTGACAGTTGTGAAATTGACACTTATTAACCCCCCCCCCGAGAAGGGCCGAGAACAGGTCGAGCCAATTTAATGGCAGACCTAGTCTTTTGTGTGGCCTATAGAGCTTGCTCTACTTGAGGACCGAAGAGATACATACCGTCGAAAGGTAACGCTATGACCTGTTGCTGGGCATCATTCGTGAAACCTGAAATGTGCAGCCAAGAATGACGGCGGGTACAAATGCCCACCACCACCACTTGGGAGGCAGTATTGAAAGCGTCCATAGCTGCTTTAACCTGTTGGTTGTTGGATTCGATATCCCTGGTTATGGTTTGAAGAAGCTCTGAATTAATGTCCGACTCCGGTAGCACTTCTACCATTTGTTTGAGTGAATACCAAAGAACATACTCATATTGAGAGAAATAACCCTGGTAGCTGGCAATACGGATACCCAGGATGGATGCAGCAAAGACCGTCTTACCTAAAGTATCTGTATTACGAGATTCTTTGTTTATAGGTCGGGCTGTAGTAGCCTGAGGAAGGACAACCTTATCATTCCCTGGCAAGACCACAATAGGGTCCGCAAAGGCTTGGGAGGCCAAAATGGGTTGATCCTTGGGAGCAGTGTACTTTCTATCTATGGACTTAGCCACAGAAGGAATGAGAGTGGGATTATTCCATACTATTTGAGAAAGCGTCTCAAAGGAAGGCTGTACTGGGGGAGTTAAATCCATAGTGATCTCTGGGACATGAAGGTATTGGAGCCTTAAAAGCTTCCCAGGATCAATATCTGTAGTCTGGAGAGAAAGAGTGGAATTCAAATTTTTCAGCAGAGACTTAAATGAGAGGTCCTCGGCCACAGGCTCTGCAACAGGATTAGGCCCTGTTCCTTCCACATCATCACCCAGACTAAGGTCTGGGTCAGGCTCAATATCATCTCCTGACAGCCCAGGAGGGACTGCATGGACAGCAAAGGAGTGAATATCAGCAGGAAAGGAGGAAGGAAAAGGGTTCAGAGTTGAGGATCCCTGAAGACTGGAAGATGTTACCCCAAGCCTCGGCACCGAGAAAAATCACTGACCCAGTACCGCGCCAACAGAGCCCTCAGCACCAGCATGTCGCACAGTGCCAAGGATGGCGCTGAATGACCCATTGATGCCGAAGGGTCTGCACCGGAAGACATATGAAGAGAGACTTAAGGAGCTTAATATGTATAGCCTCGAGGAAAGGAAGGAGAGGGGAGGACATGATATAAACTTTCAAGTACCTCAAGGGAATCAACAAAGTCCAAGAGGGTAGCATCTTTCAAAAAAAGAGGTGTGCAAGAACAAGGGGGCACAATTTGAAGATAGAGGAGGGGCGGCTCAGAGGTAATTTAAGGAAGTAATTTTTCACAGAGAGGGTTGTGGATGCATGGAACGGCCTTCCGGAGGAGGTTGTAGAATCAAAAACAGTGGTGGAATTCAAGCATGCATGGGACAGTCATAAGGCCATTCTAGGGGTTGGGGGTAGGAAGAAGTAGGCTGCTGGTTAACTAGGATCTGCAGCTTATCCAGTAGGTAGGAAAATGGGCAGACTGGGTGGGCCAAGCGGTCCTTATCTGCCGTCAAATTCTATGTTTCTATAAAGGAGCCAAAATCAACACAGGGTTCTGAAAACTAGGATTTGAGGAGAAAGAAGGAAGAATACCAGGAGATAGAGGCATCGCTGTGGCCCCCTGTGCCGCAGCCATGTGAGGGGGGAGAAACACCTGAGCACAGAGTCGACGGCACCAAAGAAGGCATCGCACGACTAGGGAGGCCCAACCACCCTACCCGATCCCCCGACGCTGGAGTGACCGGCCCAGGCAGCTGAACCAACCTCCGAGCCCACTGCTCTATCAGAGCGGCCCACTGATGAAACTGCTCATCTGAAACCCTACCGGAAGGCGGGAAAGGGCTCCGATGTCAAAGAGGTCGGTGACCAGAAACAGAAACCGGTGACTCCAGAGGAGGAGACCGGCAACTGACCCCAATGACCGACTGTTGACGTGCAGACATATCAGAGGGCGACCTTGAGTGATGCCTTCTCTTTTTTGACCTGCGGGCCAAAGAAGGGCTTAAGGTCAAACGGTGCAGAGAATGCGACCGTTTTCATTTATGCTTCCGGGAGACTGCCCCTCCCCACAGGCACTGGACCGTCCGTTGTCAGACCCCCCCTCCAGAGAAGGCGGCAACTGTACCCAGCCTGGCTGACTGGACAGTTTTCATACAGACTCTCCCTACCATCACCTGACCCGCTCATGATCGACTCCATCAATGTAGGCTGAGACTTCTTTCTTAAATAAGAACAATTTTTAGAAGTGGTACTTATTTGAGATATATTACAAAATAATAAACTGATAACTACGCTGCTAGTTTGACTCCCGTCGGGTGAGCGACGTCGTCACTGTAGTGCACTCAACGGCGGGAAAAAAGGAACTAAGGCGGTTGGAGGGTCAACACCGAGATAGTCATTACCGCATGAGCCGAGGCTCGCGGTGCCACTCCTTGTGGCTGCATCTCTGGCACCGGCCTTCCTGCAAAAAATTTGCTCCCGCTGGGTCCTAGCGCCTCCAGCGTAGATCCCATCGGTGTGAATAAATTTGTAGGCTAACGCTCCTATAAATCCCTCAGTCTAGCCCCTGTATTATATTGACCTTGTGCTAGCAAACTGGGCTCTTGCCCTTCCTACAATTTCCATTGATGATGCCTTCCTACACTTTAAAAACAAAATTCCTCAGTGTCTGGAAAACACACGCCCCACTGCGTCGTACAAGAGTAAGAAGAAACCACCTACCTTGGATCACTCAAAAACTGATTGCATGTCAAATCGCACAGGACAAAGCTTGGAAAACGCATAAATCCTCACGCCTCCCACAACACCTCTCCACATACAGCATGCTCCATAACAAGTGCACCGGAGTCACTCGTCTTGCAAAAGCAGAGTACTTCAGCAGCTCCCTCCAGTCAAACCTAAATAAACCCTCAACATTCTGGAAAGTCATTCACTTCCTTTTCACCCCACCAGCTGCCAATCCCACTCCAATGCTAAATGTTAATAAGTTAACTCTCTCCTATCAGAGCCAACAGCAGTCGCCACTGAGTTCAATGAGTACTTCTCCACTTATGCTGCCACCCTCCTCTCTTCCCTGCCCAAAGCTACAGTTCTCGCACCGCCTACAGACATAAAAACCCAGGCTAGGCCTCGCTCCTTTTCCTTCAAAGACATCTCTGCAACCGAGGCCCTAGATGCATTGCTTTCTCTCAACCCTTCACAAGGCAAATCCCCAGATGGATTAGACCCCAAACTTCTATACCTCTCCATCCTCCCATAGCAACTCTGCTTGCCAAACTCCTAAACCAATCCTTTGCTGCCACTGCCATCCCCATGCATGGAAGCATGCCATTGTCATCCCTCTGCCAAAAGGAGGTGCCCCACCTCCCCCTCTAACTACTGCTATATCTCCCTCCTCCCAGCCCTAGCAAAACTACAAGAGCACCTTGTGCTCACCCAACTTACATACTTCCTCACCGACTCCAAATTCTTCACGCCATTCCAGTCTGGCTTCAGGAAGGGACACTCCACCACCTCCTCCCTGGTAAGGCTTACAGACACTATCCTGACAGGCATGGACAGTGGACTGATCACCTCAGCCGTTTTTGTCGACCTTGCAAAAGCCTTCAGCACCGTCTCCCACCCCATATTGCTCTTGAGTCTCGCTGAATCAGGCCTCTCTGTCGCAGCCACAAACTGGTTCAGATCATACCTCTCTGACAGAACTCAGTCCGTTAGAGTCTCAAATGCGATCTCCACCCCCCTTCCCTTAACTACCAGTGTCCCACAGGGGTCGGTTCTTGGTCCCATTCTGTTCTCTATGTTCCTAAATGACCTTCCACTCATCTGCTCTACTTCCTCAATCCACATGTATGCAGATGATACTGTACTCTACTACTTGGGCTCCACCCTGATGTGGTACAATGGAACCTCCAAGTTGACTTCAGCAAGGTACAGCAATAGTTTAGCTCGCACCAGCTCTCCCTAAATGCAAAATAAACTGTCACTATGACCTACGGCACATGACAATGCCTGGCCAGACTCCTCCTTAAGCCACCCTGGGTGGCCAAAACTTGAAGATGTCTCCTTGTTCCGTTACTTGGGGGTCTGGCTCGACAGCCATCTCTCCTTCTCTGACCACATCGATGCTATCTCAAAAAAAACTATGCCCCATGCTCAGTGCACTATATAGTAACCGCAGCAGCCTCCCTCCCCGTGTCCGACTTGAACTGGTCCTGAAGATGATACTGCCCTCCATTGACTACTGCGACACTGTATACAGTGCAGCCCCTAAGTCCACCTTATCTAAACTGGACACACTTTATAATGCCTTCTGCCGCTTTTCTCTCAATGCCTCTCCCCTCACCCACCACTGCGACCTCTGCCGAGCCTTGGCAGTAGTGTCCCTCGAAAACTGCTGCATCTCTCACTGTGCTAAATTTGTCTTCAATCTATGGCTCAGGTCCATCCCCTCCTATCTTGCCACCGTGCTCACAGATGCCCCCCCCTCCCCATCATCTTGGATCCAGTGACTCCCGCCAACTTTCAGTCCCTAGGCGGAAGACCTCTGCCGGTCAAGCTGCCTTCTCACACCGGCTACCCAAGCTCTGGAACGCCCTCCCACTGCAAATTCAGCACTCCTCCTCTTCC
Organism: Neoceratodus forsteri; assembly: GCA_016271365.2. Taxonomy (NCBI): domain Eukaryota; kingdom Metazoa; phylum Chordata; order Ceratodontiformes; family Ceratodontidae; genus Neoceratodus; species Neoceratodus forsteri. Next base: position 430,563,964 of record CM028130.1, read on the forward strand.
TACTCTCTGTCTACCACCTTAGCAAACTTCCTTACCACAAATTGCTCCTGTCCCTGAACCTGCCATGCCCCGCTATCCCTCCCCAATGCCTGAGCAGCGGCCTTAGCCTTGCTGCAGAAGCTGGCATATAACCCCAACCTTGCACTTATGTCCTGGGCCTATTTTGCCCTATGTACTGTGTATAACTGTATAACTGTGATATACGTCCTCTGTTGTTTACAGCTGTTATTACTGTGCTAATTTACCTTGTCTGCTGCTTCTTGTCACAAAAATTGTTATTTGATACTATAATATCCTAAGCATTCAATGTGCACTGCTTGTATACTCATGCAATCATGTATCCTTATGCTGCTTTTTATTTGCTTCTGTTAACTGTTCACTTTATAACCTGCGTGTTATCATATCCATGTGTAACTCACCCCCAGGTCACACTGGGAGATGAGCATCTTGTAGCTCAATGTGCCTTTCCTGGTGAACGAACTACAATAAATAAATAAATAAATAAACTTTATCGGTTGCGGTCGGTTCAGAAACCGATCGGAACCAAGAACCGAGAGAAAAGGAACCGAAACTATAAGTTCGGTAACCGAAGTTATCAGTTACCAAAATAATAAACTTTAAAAATTTTTAAACTGAAAACAACAGTAAATAAGGGGAAAAAATCCCTGATAACCAACTAAAAAGGCCTCGGTTCCTCAGCGGTTATACCAAACTGTGAAAAACCGAGAAAACAACTGAAATTAACTAAATTAAGCTAATGGCTATTAAAATTACGCTGATAAGAGGCAGCAAATGAAAATAAATAAAAGATACTTAAGCGTTTTTATTTATTTAAGGCTTCTCTGACAAGATGATGAGGAGGAAATCTCCAAGAGTCTGGTCTTGAAAGGTGGAGAGAGAAATCTGAGGGTTAGAATGTAGGCAGTTGATAGGTGGCAGCATTTGAAAAGTGGCTCATGCCAATGATTCCATCATTAACATAACGTTCTGTCTCCAGGCGGATCTGACTTAAAGGCACACTGCAGAAGAGTTAGGGATATTGGACTATTCCTGGGGTAAGAAAGAAGGTGTTCTCTACCCATTTGTTTCAATGCTTCAGTGAGAAGTAGAACCCAGGGATGTGTTCAATCTGGGACAGCAATCTGTTTTTGTAGGCCTTTCAAATACACACTTACTTGAAAATATTCAAAGAAGAAAGTCCATAAGAACTCCCACAAAGTAGCAAATTCCATTGGGCTGCTGCCCTGTAAAAACTGAGGACAGTATAAAGGACCCTGGCGATTCAATCTCCTACAACATACATCATGTCGTGCAGTGCAAAATCCCAATAAAACTGAAGAGCAAGAAACCACAGCTGGGAGTCTTTGATCTGGGTTCTCACCACCACCCTGCGCGAAGTCTGAAGTACAGTAGTAGTGAAAGTGGAAGAAGGAAATCTCTGAGAAGGAATAAACCTGGCTCTAGCAACCAAGTCTCCAGCGGATCTGGGAAGAAGGTATCCCTCTCTAGTTGCACCCATTGTTAGGTGGGAGAATTTTCTGAAGCCAGTACAATAGTGGTTTTATGTATGCTTACTCATAGTATTGTTCCAGGCATGGGAATACTAGCCCCCTCTGCCCTGGGGCACTGGAGAGCTACGAATTGTACCCTAAGTTGTTTACCCTTCCACAAAAAGCAGGAGATCATCCAACGCCAGGATACCCAAGTCCAGTGGGTAAATGGGATTGACAACAACTGAAAGAAATATAAAGATTTTGGCACAACCTTCAAAACAAGCATTTGTCAATGCCGAATGTTGCTTGCTTCTATGTGCTGTTTAGGTATTTGGAAGTCATTGGAGTGCAAATATTGAAAATTTGCAAACTTACGAGCGTGCGTAGGAACTGCGCAACGCACGCTCGTAAAACAGTCATTGTTAGGAAATTTTTCACGAAATTTTCAACATAGCCATTTAAGACCTCTGCTCATGAACAGTGTCACTGTGATTTTGTTAATGTGTCCCATACATTGAGTTTGTACACCGACTGCGCCATTGTGCTATACATGGAAACACGTTTTGGGCAGGATGTGAAAATGACAGCTGTACTGCTCATAAGGAGGTGTGGTAAAATGCAATGTTGAAAATCTGGAGTGAAATATTGAAAATTAAGAAACCTACGAGCGCATGGAACTGTACAACGACACTTGTAAAACAGTCATTTTAGGAATTCTTTCACCAAATTTTCAACATTGCCATTTTAAGATCTCTGCTCATGAACAGTGACACTGTGATTTTCTTAATGTGTCCCATACACTGAGTTCTCAGACACCGACTGCGCCATTGTGCGCTACATGGTGGAAACATGTTTTGGGCAGGATGTGAAAATGACAGCTGTACTGCTCATGAGGAGGTGTGGTAAAATAGCAATGTTGAAAATCTGGAGTGAAAATATTGAAATTTGTGAACTCACGAGTCATGAACCGCGCAACGCACGTGCTCAGAAACAGTCATTTTTAGGAATTTTTCACCAAATTTTCAACATAGCCATTTTAAGACCTCTGCTCATGAACAGTTTCACTGTGATTTTCTAATTTGTCCGATACATTGATTTAAGCTTCACCGACTAAGCCATTCGCGCTACAAGGGTGAAAACACATTTTGGGTGAGATGTGAAAAATGACAGCTGTACTACTCATAAGAAGGTGTGGTAAAATGGCAATGTTGAAAATCTGGAGTGAAAATATTGAAATTCTTGCGAACTTACGAGCCTGCGTAGGAACTGCGTAATGCGCTTAAAACAGTCATTTTGGAATTTTGGACCAAATTTTCAACATGGGGTTTGGGACCCTTTTCATGAATGATGTCATTGTCATGGCGGTATTGGTCCGAATGGTGATTTCGCAGTCACTGCGCCGAAATCACCCTTCGCCCGAATAACGCCATGACAGTGACATCATTCATGAGAAGGGTCCTAAAACCCATGTTAAAATTTGGTGCAAAATTCTAAAATGCCTGAGATATGCATTAAAGTTGAACCCCCTATCTAGCCCATTATACAGCTTACCGCATTTCCTCAGTTCGCGGTCGGCTTTGAAGAGTGCAGATGTGTTCCTGGTCCCACGAAGATCGTCGCCGCGAGTCGGAGTTAAGTATGGGGTGAGGGGGGTGGGGTGGGAGGCTGGGTGCGCAGTGGGTGGGTGCAGGTTGTGGGAGGGGGGTCGGGAGACGTGCCGCGGGACCGTTTTTGTTTTATAGGTTTAAAAAAAAAAAAAAAGACGTCGTGGGACGTTTGCCACGCTGGGGTGGGCTATGCAAGAACAAGGGGTCACAATATGAGGCTAGATGGGGGAAGACTCAGGGGCAACATGAGGAAGTATATTTTCATGGAAAGGGTGGTGGATGCATGGAACAACCTCCCTGAGGGGGTTGTAGGGGCAAAACCGACAGGTGAATTCAAGGGCACGGGGTCATAATGTCACGGTCAAAACAACAATACCGCATGCAAAGCAGCGTGTGGCAAAATAACATTGGCACAACAGGCTGACCACCCCAAAATAGCGCCACACCGGAGGAATTTATTCATTTTTTAGGGGGATATGCCCCCCACACCCCCTAGACTAAATATAATCAACTCCAGGGGGTCGTGGACTTTGGGGGGAAAACAAAATTGGAGCGGGAGCAATTTTTAATCTTTAAGCAAAAAAAAAAAGCCACAGCAGAGTGGGACCTGGGGAGAACTGAACTGCAACCCCAGGTCCCTGACACTGCTGAAAGCAGGTGCTCTGGCCACTCCACCACGGGAGCGGCTTGGCCAGGCACCACCCTGGCGGAATCCTTCAGCCTTCCTACTGGTAGCCTACAGCGACAGGGGTAGCGGTTTCTACCACATGCTTAAAAAAACCCTGTCGCTGTAGTATCATTAGCACTTCTTACAGCGCTGTATTTCATACGTGGTTTTATCTGCGCTATCTTAACCCAGTACCCGAATTCAAGAATGCATGGGATAGACAGAAGGTAACATTAGTGGTAGGAAGGAGAAGGTAAGCTGCAGGTCAAATAGGATCGGGAGTTTATGCAGTAGGTAGGGAAATGGGCAGACTAGGTGGTCCTTATCTGCTGTCAAATTCTATGTTTCTATGTTTGTATTTTAAAAGTGGCCACTTGTCTTTCCAAGGAAAATAACATCGCTGACCAGCAATCCAGATCCATTTGTAATTGTGTTCGGAGGAGACCAAACTTCACCTCAAAAAAACTGCAAGGATTGTTCTGTAAGTTTTACCTCCAGATATTTTACATTTGACAGGTTCCATTTAAAGAGCAACGGCCCCTAGAGTTCCACAGAAGACACAGACTGAACCTCATGAAACTCTGACTCGTTCTGATTCAATATATACCCTGAATTATTGCTGAAAGACTCTAAGAGGGACCAAACCACTGGTAAATAAGTGTCTGGAGAGGAAAGTATTATATTGTCACCATAGAGTGATGCACAATGTTCCACAGCTTCTCCATGGCTGTATCCAGAAATGCCAGGATGGCTGCGAATCACCTGGGCCAAAGGCTTGCTATATAAGGCAAATAATAAGTGCAACATGGGTCAGCCCTGTCGAGTGCCCCTGGATAATCTGAACATAGAAGAGAGATGTCTGTTTGCCCTGACCTAAGCCTGGGGATGGCCATATATTGAAAACAAGAGATCTAGAAAAGTAATAGGAAATCACAGTGGGTGAGGGAAGTGCTGAGAAAGGTCCAGGACACACAGTTGAATGTTTTCTCCATGTCAAGACTCAATGCCAAAAGAGGAGGATTCATTTGGGATGCAGAAGGAAAAGTGAAAGGGATTTTCCTATACTATGCATGATCTGTCTCGACCAAACAAATCCTGATTGGTGTGTATGAGGGTGAGGAGTTACTTATACAGCCTAATTGGTAAAACAGATGTGCATAATTTATAATCAGTACACTGACAGTGACATATATCGATAAGATTCACAATACTCAGGGTACCTACACAGCTTCAGGACAACAGACGTCACCGGGTATTGCCACTAGATCCGTGGTGAGTATGTGCCATGCAGAAGAGCACGCAACAGGCAGGACAGGAATGGAGATAGGTGGGTGGAAAACTTTTTAATGAATTACATAGCGTATCCATCCGGACCTGGGCACTTATCTTGGTGGAGGTTATGAATTACCCTTCCAGCTCTTCCCCAAAAAGGGGCCCATAAGAGTGGCTGCTGGATCCTCATCTACTCTGGGTAATCCCTAAGGAAATAAAAGTCTATTACCTCCTCTGAGGGCAAGGGAGCATCTGCTGATGAATGCAGTTTACAGTATTAAGCTTTGAGGCCTCCAAGACGTTGCCAATTGATCTCACTGGTGTTCCCATAACTGGATGCATGATTTTCCTAAAGTAATTGATAAGCCAGACGGCATGTCCTCCTGGGGCCCCCATCGTAATATTTTTGGTGGTGGTATCGCAAGGCCTTCTTGGTCTGCACCAATGCCATTTTTTTTTCAACTCTACCTTTATCTTAATTAGCTGAGTCAGGTTTGCCAGTGTCCTCTGCAGATGCTGTTGTAGGCATTTAAGAGTGCCTAAAAGACCTGTTCTGTGCGCATTGCAATACTTGATCTTCTTGGCAGAGTAGCCAATAATAGCTCCTCAAACCATTACCATAACGCTATCCCAAAGTATTGCTGGGGAAATGCCTGGGGTATCATTGTGGTTTGGGGACATCTGAATATGTTGCTGTACACATTCTATGAAATTCTAATCTTTTAGAAAGAAAGAGTCAAACCACCAGCTGGTGGTTTTGTGGAAAAACCTAAGGTCCACAGTCACACATATCATGGCATGAGACTGGACCTGATGAACATCCTCAGCCTGCACAAAGAACTAGACTATGTACCCATAGGTCTAGTGGGGTTCAGGGGTGGAAGAAATGCATGTAGGCCAGATCATGTGGGTGAAACTCCCTTCTTAGGTTCTGCAACCTCAAGTTTTGGAGTTGCTCGTGAAACTACTTATGTGAGGGTAAGAAGGACCCTCCCCAAGGTGCCATGGTATCTCTCCAGTGGTCATGGAACAAGTTAAAATCCCAACTACCAGGAAGAACCCTTATTGGTTTTCCAAGATCAGATTTAAGTGATAGCATATAAATGGGGTGTCCCAGTCCAGGGTGAAATATACTGAAGCAATAGTTACAGGTACAGACTTTCTCCACCCCTGTTCTATAATACAGCATCCCACCCAATCTTTTATCAACCCCAGTTCTTAGAAGGACAGATTTTTGTCATCCAGAATAGTGACACTCTTCTCTCCCCCCTTTGCAAATAGGCTGAGTAATATTCCTCCCCATATCCAAATTTTACAAGTTTTGCATGCTTAGACTGAGATAGATCACATGGAAACAAGTTATGCTAGGTATTTCTTTCTGGATTGTAGATATAACTTTGGAATTTTTAACCAGGTTGTTAATGCCGCTAATGTTTACAGAATAGACTTTTAATAAAGGGGGCCTCATTTGACTTTCCACAGGGTTTTGGAGCTAAGGCCTGAATCATGCATAGACCCATGACTAAAATAAAAGTAGGTCCTTCATACCTTTTGAATGGCCTGCTAACTTCTAAACTTACCCTCCCACCTCCAGCACACCATGACGGACAATGCACCACACAGCGTGCAACAAACACAATTCCCAGCAATCCCATGCATGCATTCGGTGAAAATGTAGACTGACACATAATGAACAAACAGGCAGATAACAAATAAGAACCTGGGTTAATTATGTACATTGGAACAGGATGTTCCAGGGCTTCTCAGGTGGGGGGGAGGTCTCCTATTTGAGACCCCCAGTGACACAGGGGGGTGCTAGATGGTGTGACAGATCCTACATTCCAGAGGAATGATGAGGATCCAAGGACCTCTGCCTCCACAGAGCAGCTACTTCTAAGGGAAACATGGTGGAGAAGCAAAGAAGGGAAGGGGCTTGGATGCTTAATGCACGCTAACTGCACAGGGAGAATAGAACTATCAGCAGTATCTGCGCTTAAGAGAGGCATCTCCCATCTCCCACAATAGCCCAGTCAATCAGCCCAGGCACGGAGAATGAAGACTAGCATATGTAAATAAAAGGGATCACACGTGCAGCCCAGCTGTAATTCAGATAACCATGCCAGATTAAAGTAAAGTTGCAAGATTACATACCGGTTCAATAGGAACCTTATTAGTCAAGCTGTGGCTTTCATTTTTCCTAATATGCAGTCTAAAGTGTGCAAAATCGTTCAGAAAATTAGCCCCATATACTTGTATGGCGTGTGTCCCCGTGCTCTCCCTGGTGAAATGTCATGATATGGAGGAGCGCGGGGGTGGAGCGGGCAGACTAGGAAGTGGGAAGGGATCGGCTGGCTGGCAACTCAGCCAGAGTTACGATCCCTTCCACAACCTTACAGAGCATAGTAAAATGTTTACTCTTGGCACAGAAGGGCTATCGCTGCCCCAGGGTACCAGGCTGTGAAGCCCGAAGTCTTAGTAAGGTGAACTTACACCTTTACTTTAACTCTCCACACCTAAGATAAAACAAAAAATACAAAAATAATTGAAATAGGGAAAACATATACATCTGGTTGGCTGTAGTTGGATTTTTCTGTTATTTACGAAGGGAACCAACACTCTGACTGCAGGACTGATGATCTTAAAATGGTGTCCCTACACTTCGCCTCCATACCCTGGATGAGCCCTTCTTCTCCAGTTCACTTCAATGTGACTGATAGCATTTGTGCAGGTTTATGATACTACCTTTCTGGATTGCAATTTCTCAGCCAGAGGGAAACTGCTTGCTCAAGCAGGATTTTATAAATTCATCTCTTTTAATACATACTGCTAACATTTGATGTTACAGTCCAAAAATGTCCTAGTGCTATATAATGTTCTGTGTTCTAAATTTTTGTGTTTCAAAGTTTTTAATCTTAGTAGAGTGCAAAGGCTGTTTCAAATATTCAAATGTATTTTACTAATAATGAAATTTAATTCTGTGGAAGCTCAGCCTGAGGTGAACAGTCCTCTTAAAACACAGACAATGAAGGCAAAAAAAAAAGACCAGTGGTCCAGTTAGTCTGCCCACAGTACCTATCAAGACCCAAGACCAATCTTCCATATGGAGTAACAGCCCTCCCTGTCCACCCCCCTGCTCTCCTCTCTAATGCTACTGTCCTGAGTAACCACACAGGTCCGAAGTTTCATCAACTGGAATGCCCCCCCCTCCCCCCAAGTATCCACATCAGCAGTCTGAAAACAGTCAAGGAGAATAAAGCCTGACTGATTTGAAGCAGCAATCCCTCTGTGCTCATCTGCAGGAGGAAGCTGCATTTCTAGCTCTGGAGGTCACCTAAAGCCTACACTCATCATCCACTGAATGCATCCCCTCCTCTATCCCATCCTGCCCTACACATAATCATTATGAAAAGACAGGTTTAATTTTTCTCCCTTTTAGCCACAGTTGTCTGAATGTACCCAAGCTTACACTAATGACCCAAGGCAAGCATTACCGAACACCAATTTCCCAGGAAATACCTTTGACAGATAGGTTGCACCCAGGGCCACAGCCTCAGACCACTCCCACTGAAAGCAGTTCCCTCAACTTCTTTGGCAACCGGGACCAGCTTGCCATTGTTCTCATTGGACTGGGACATCAGATCACTCTGTTATATTTTTTAAATAATTAATGCGCTTTTTTGTCCAATGTAGTATATCCTGGCACAACGAAATTAACCTCCCTTGGAATATGCCGCTTTGCCCGCTCAAACTACAAAGGACCCACAGTAAGAAGATGCCAATGCTCACAGCTGCGCACTACAGTGAGACAGCGAGGAACGAGCGCTGTGAGTGCGCTCAGGACATTACTGTGCAGACGCAGATGACAGCTGTGCATTTTACGGGTCTGAGAGTGACTGGGCAGGTGAGCGGATTTAATTGTCATTTTATGGGTCTGACACGTGAAATGCGGGTGACTTGGGGGGTATGTAACCACTAAACCAAAGCCCTGATTTTTCTGTGGTAGTTTGCGACCAACTTCTGCAGCAGTACGAACATACGAACATACGAAATTTGCCAGCAGATAAAGGCCTAGAGGTCTATCAAGTCTGCTCGAATGTGCAGCTAGCACCCCTTATTCTGCAGCTGCCCCTCCCTTCCACCCTTCCCCTTCATTAACCCTCCCCCTTGTCCTGTCCCATGCTCGTTTGAAGCAGTCTACTGTTCTACTGCATACCACTTCAGCAGGTAACGCATTCCACCCAGCCACAACCCTCTCTGTAAAAAAGTGTCTCCTCATCTCCCTCCTGAACCTTCCTCGCTCCAGTCTCATATCATGGCCCCTGGTGTCCCTCCCCTCCCTTACTTTGAACAGCCCCTCTGTACCCGTCTTGTTTGTTTGTCAGTAGTTTGTAATTTCTACAGAAGTTCTGTGGCACCAATGAACTGTCATGTTATAGCGTCAGCTTGTCATCCTGACACCACGTCCATGGCAATGGCAAATGGGATGAGGGAATGCACAGTACCACTAGTTCAAAAAATAAACCCACAGACTTTCAGAAGAAATATTTTTTTAAAAGCTAACAAAAATCTATCACTTAAGGTCCTATCCTATTGCATAAAAGAAATAACACAGCGGGCACCTTGTGTGACAAATGAGTTATCTATAGTTGTGCAGTTTACACCACTTGTGAGGTCCGCACTGTGCATCACTTACATATTTATATGCAATCTGTAATGTAGTTTTTTAAATATAAAGTTTCCCTTTTTGTGACCATGAAATTGTATCCTCTTTCATACAGGTCCCTTTGGAAATGGAATAAACTATTTCAAGACTTATTTTTCATGCCAAGCCACTTCTCCTGATGTACCGTCTCTAGCCTGTGCTTATCCTCACTTAGATGAAACATAGAAGTTGACGGCAGATAAGGACCGTACGGCCCATCCAGTCTGCCCATTTTTTCTACCTTATGAATGTGACATAGGCCTTTACTCTGTCAATGGCCTATCTATTCATACTCATCTGTATTGCTCCCTTATGCCCACCCCATGCCTGTTTGAAGCCCTGCACTGTATTCATATCCACCACTTCCTGAGGTAGGCCATTTCATACATCCACCACCCTTTCTGTTAAAAGAACTTCCTCACTTTACCCCTTAATCGGCCTCCCTCTGATCTCATGCTGTGTCCTCTTGTCCTGCTATTTTTCTTATATTGAAACACCTCATTAACGCCCTTAAGATGTTTGAATGCTTCAATCATATCGCCTCTTTCTCTCCTTTGCTCTAGGGTATACATATTGACTGAGCTCCGCTAATCTGTCCTCATATGTTTTCTGATGCAGTCCCTGCACCATTTTGGTTGCCCTTCTCTGGACTGCCTCCATTTTGTTAATGTCCTTGTGCAGGTGCAGCCTCCAGTACTGCACACAGTACTCCAGATGGGGCCTAACCAGTGTCTTGTAAAGAAGGATTACTACCTCCTTCTTATGACTTGTGATACCCCTACTAATACACCCCAACATCCCCCTAGCCTTACCTACTGCTTTAGTGATCTGCTTTGATGATTTCAGGTAATCTGTGATGACGATGCCCAAGTCTCTTTCTTCTCTTGTGATTGCTAGCAGCTCCCCTCACAATCTATAGGTGGCTTCAGGGTTTCTCTTCCCTATGTGCATGATCTTGCAGTTCTTTGCATTAAACCCCAGTTGCCACTCTACCAATCATTTTGCTAGTTTATCCAGATCTCTTCTCATTCTACCCACCCCATCTGGATCACCTACTCTGTTGCAGATCTTGGTGTCATCTGCAAACAGACAAACCTTACCCTCCAGTCCATCTGCAATGTCACTGATGAAGATACTGAAGAGGACTGGCCCCAGGACTGATCCCCGAGGTACCCCACTTGTGACGTGCATCTCTTCTGACTGTGTACCGTTTACCACCACTCTGTGTTCTGGCTGCCAACCAGTTTGCCACCGAGTTGACCAACTTCTGACCCACCATGGGCCTACCCAGCTTATTAATCAATCTTCTATGTGGAACAGTATCGAAAGCTTTGCTGAAGTCAAGGTAGGTGACATCAACTGCACCCCCTTGGTCCACCACTCTGGTTACCCAGTCAAAAACATATATGAGATTAGTTTGACAGGATCTTCCTGTTATAAACACATGCTGTCTTGGATCCTGTGCTCCTATGGATTCCAGGTGTTGCACTATCCTTTCCTTAAGAAGTGCCTCCATAATCTTGCCCACTACTGAGGTAAGACTGACTGGTCTGTAGTTCACTGTCTCCTCCTTGCTGCCACTCTTGTGGAGCAGGATCACATGAGCCCTTCTCCACTCTTCTGGGACCTCTCCTGTACTCAGAGACTCACTAAACAGTTCTGATAATGGCTCTGCTAGTTCCACCCTTAGCTCCTTTAGTACTCTGGGATGTATGCCATCAGGTCCCATTGCCTTGTCCACCCTGAGCTTAGAGAGCTCTTGTAGAACCCTTTCTTTTGTGAAGGGACTTGTGCACACCTCCCTCCCCCCTGTGTCTATGGCGCTGAGCTGTGGGCCCTACCCTGCCTTCTCCTCAGTAAATACTGAGCAGAAGTATCTATTTAGGATAGATGCTTTTCCTTGGTCCTCCTCCACACACTCTCCCTTATCCCCTTTGATCTTAGCAGTACCCCCTCTGGACTTTCTCCTTTCACCAATGTATCTATAGAAAGTATTGTCACCTTCTTTTACTGTTTGTGCTAGTGTTTCCTCAGTTTGGGCCTTTGCCTGTCTTACTACCTTCCATGCCTCCCTTAGGGAAGTTTGGTATGCCTCCCTTTCTTCGTCCCTCTGTGTTCCCTTATATTTCCTGAAGGCCAACCTTTTGGCTCTGACCTTTTCTGCTACTGTACTGTTTTTGAGAAACAAAGTGGTTTCTTCTTTTGTTCTTGCTTTTCTCCCTAACACAGTGGGATGTTGCTTCAAGTATTGCATGCTCAATGCTTGCCCACTTTGCCTGTAACCCCTCACCTGTATTTCTCCTTGCCAGGGCTAGCTTAACTCTGTTGGTCATCTTATCAAAGGTGGACTGCAGAACTGGGCACAGTATTCCAGGTGCGTCCTCACAAGTCATCTACAGTGAGGTAGCAATACCTCCTTTCTTCTGCTGTCAGTACCCCTTCCCGATGCTCACTAGCATCATGCTTGCCTTACTATAGACTCTGTTACACTATTTTGATTGTTTCAAGGATTCACTAATGATGTGCCCCAAGTCCCATGCCTCAGCCATGGTGCTCAGCTTTACCCTTCCTATCCAGTGCTCTGCCCTGGGGTTCTTGTTCCCTAGGTGCATCACCTTGCACTTTTTGGCATTGAAGTTTAACTGCCAAACTTCAGATCACTTCTCTTGCCTCTGCAGATCCCTCTGCATCTCCCTAATCCCCCCACTGTTATTTACCCTACCACAGAGTTTTGTGTAATCTGCAATGAGACACAGCTTGCCCAGATGCCTTCTGCAATGTCTCTGATGAACATATGGAAGAGGACAGGACCCAGGACCAATCCCAGTAGCACCCTACTCATGAACTCCCTCTCTTCTGATCTGACCCCATTCACCACAACCTGCTGCTGCCTCCCATTCAACCAATTTCCTACGCATCTAACTATATGTTTCTTGCCGCACCCAGATCCTCTACTTTCTTCTGCAGTCTTCTGTGAGGACTGCATCAAAAGCCACGCTGAAATAACAAACAGAATACATCCATGACACGGCCCTTATGTACTACGCCCGTTATCTAGTTAAAGAAAACTATCAAGTTGATCTGACAAGAGCTTTCTGCCATGAACCAATGCTGTTTACTATTCTGGAGTCTGCTGCTCTCTAGGTAGTCCACAAGATCCTCTTTGCCCAGTGTCTCCATCAGTTTACCCACCACAGAAATACGGCTAACAGGTCTGTAATTCCCTGGTTTCTCCTTGTCCTCTTCCTTATGGAGTGGGACTACATCCACTATCCTCCAGTCTTTCAGAACTACCCCGTCTGACCTGAGCTACTGAATTACTCTAACATGGGTTAAGCCAGTCCTGCTGCCAGTTGCTTAAGTATCATCAGATGCATCCCATTTGACCTCAAAGCCTTATCTACGTGTGTAAATGGCTCAGTAGGTAGCACACTCGCCTCTGAGGCCGGGAGATCAGAGGGCTGTGGGTTCAGTTCCCACATCTGGCACTTGGGTTAATATCCCAGTACTGACACTGTAGTGCAGCATGAGAGGGGTGCTGCACTTCTGAGGTGCCATCTTTCGGATGAGACGTTAAACCGAGGTCCCATCTGCCTGGATTGGTGGTAGTTCAGGTGGATGTTAAAGATCCCATGGCACTTATCGAAAAGAGTAGGGGAATTTCCCCGGTGTCCTGGCCAAATGTCCCTCATTCACTAAAAATACCACCAACAACTTAATCTGGTTCAAGGTCAGTTGGCATTCATCTGTATCCCCCTCCCCCGGGTCGTGCCTGAAAATAGGCAGGATTTGTCTAGTGCACTTACCCAGTCAACAAAAGCTAAATAAATAAATAAATAAAATCTATCTTTATGGCTGCTGGTCTTTTCCTGCCCTTTTCACTATACCAGCTTCCTCATTTCCAGGATCCCCGATAGCCACCTTGATGCCACTCAAGGATAGGGGTCCACTGTCTTCCCTAGTGAAGACAGAGCATAAGTAATCATTAAAGAGCTAGTGGATTGCCCTGTTTTTTTCTGTTTGTTTATTACTGGAGCACAGTCATGTGGTGATGATAAAATCAAACTGTTTCATACTAGTATGCAAAGGTGACAGTAACTGTGGCTTTGTCTATTCAGTCTTATGAGTGCACTTTTTTGGTAAAGATGTGCTGTCTCTCCATAGTAAAACATAAAGTGGCTTGTTAGAAACTCGCTAGTTGACCAGTTTTTTTGTGTACCACAGCAACTTGAATTTACACTCTGTTTCACTGTAATACACACATATGAGAACCCCACCCCAAATCCCGCATGCTGGCCTACCCCACCTCTATGCAGCAGTGCTGGTGTTTAAGTTTTAATTCTTTTAATCCTCCCTCCCTCCCCTCTATTTAGCAGTCCTTCCTGGTGCCTTACTGAAATAAAGGGAAAGCAGGGAGGAGAGAATGCACTATGGGTCACCCTGGAGTCAGGAAATGGCAACACTATCCGCACAGGGGTTATCTACAGACCCCCAGTACAAGGGAGGAAACAGATATGCAAATGGTAGATAACATCCGTAAGATGGCAGAAAAGGGGGAAGTGTTGGTTGGGGACCTAAATATGCCTGATGTTAACTGGACACCTATGCTGCGGCCACATTCAGGAGCAGGGTCATCCTGGATGCCCTCCAGGGGGCATGCCTCATGCAGCTAGTAGTGGAACCCAACCGGGAAGGGGTGATATTGGACCTGGTGCTCACAAATGGAGACAGAACAACGGATGTATCAGTGGACAGCCATCTGGGGTCCAGCGACCACCATACAGTATGGTTCAAGGTAAAGACAGTAGAAGAGTCACACCACACAAAAGCAAGAGTCCTAGACTTCAAATTGGCCGACTTTGCTAAAATGGGAGAATGCCTCAAGAAAACACTGGCAAAGGGTGAGGGAGGGGGAGTGGAGGTGCAGTGGGAGAACCTCAAGAGAGCCATAACAGAGGCAAAAGCCTTTGTGTGAAGCAAGTTAACAAAGCAAGACAACAAAGAAAACCATTACTGTATGGCTTTCAAAAGAAGTGGCAGAGACGGTTAGAGAGAAAAAAAAAACTGGCATTCAGGAAATACAAGGAAACGCAGAGGAAGGAAGACAGGGAACTGTATCAGACTAAGCAGAGGGAGACGGGAAAAGCAGTCAGACATGCAAAGACACAAACATAGGAAAGGATAGCACAGACAGTGAAGGGGAAGGGGGCAAAACCTTCTTCAGGCACATAAGGGAAAGAAGAAAAGCCAAGGGAGAGATAGTGAGGCTAAGTAAAGGAAGGGGGAGTGGGCAGAGGGGGACCTGAAAAAAACTGAGATGCTGAATGAAGACATTTGCTCAGTATTCATAAAAGAAGGGGAGGGACAGGGACTTGAATTATCCAGCAGGCACACACACACATACACGGAAGAGGAGTTGACACCAGACAATTCACAGAAGAGAGGGTCCTAAAGGAACTCTTGAAACTGAAGGTGGACAAGGTGATGGGGCCAGATGGGATACATCCCAGAATACTAAAAGAACTCAGAGAGGTGTTTCTGACACCACTGACAGTCCTATTCAACAAATCGTTGGAGGAGGGAGTACTACCAGAGGACTGAAGAAGGGCCAACGTGCTACCCCTTCACAAAAGTGGAAGCAAAGTAGAAGTGGGAACTATAAACCTGTCAGTTTCACCTCAGTGGTGGGAAAGATGATGGAATCACTGTTAAAGGAAGTACTGTGGAATATCTAGAAGCCAGTGGGGCACTGGACCCAAGGCAACATGGATTCACAACAGGAAGGTCTTGTCAAATGAATGTGATAGATTTGTTTGACTGAGTGACAAGGGCAGAAGATCAGGAAGGGATGGTGGACATGGCCTACCTAGATTTTAGCAAGGCATCTGACACAGTCCCACACAAGAAGTTAGTAAACAAGTTGGGCAGTCTGGGAGTGGGTCACAAGGTGATAAACTGGGTCAGACATTGGCTTAGCAACAGGACACTGAGGGTGGTGGTAAACAGAGTTCAGCCTGAAGAAAGGGGAACAACCAGCAGGGTGCCACAGGGTTCAGTACTGGGGCCAGTCCTCTTTAATATCTTTTGTTAGCAACATTGCGGGGGCTCGAAGGAAAGATATGCCTCTTGCAGATGACACCAAGATCTGCAATAGGGTTGACACTCAAGGTGGGGTGGAGAAGACGAGGAGCGAAGTTGGAGGAATGGTCAAAAGTGTGGCAGCTCAGATTCAATGCCAAGAAGTGCAAAATCATGCACTTGGGGAACACAAACCCAGGGGAGAAATACACAGTGGGGGGAGGTACTAACAACAACCAAACTGGAAAGGGACCTGGGGGTAGTCATAACAGATTATCTAAAAGTAGCCAAACAATGTGAGAAGGCAGTGAGGAAAGCCGGGGCGATGCAAGGGTGCATAGGGAGAGGTATCACCAGTAGAAAACAGGAGGTTGTGATGCCGCTGTACAGGCAGTTGAAGCCTCATCTGGCATACTGTGTGCAGTTCTGGAAACCTCATCTCCGGAAGGACATTGACAGGGTGGAGGCAGTCCAGAGAAAGGCAACAAAAATGGTGCAGGGGCTACACCAGAAACCATACAAGGAGAGATTGAGGGAAGTCAATATGTATACAATGGAAGAAAGGAGGAAGGGGGGATATGATAGAGACATTCAAATACCTCAAGGGGATCAATAGAGTTCAAGAGGGTAGCATCTTTCAGAAAAGAAAATGTGCAAGAACAAGGGGTCACAATGTAATGGTGGTGGGGGGGGGAGACCCAGGGACAACGTGAGGAAGTATTTTTTTACAGAAAGGGCAGTGGATGTATGGAACAGCCTCCCTGAGGAGATTGTGGGGGCAACAAAAGTTGGCAAATTCAAGAATGCACTGGACAGGCAGAAGGCAACACTAGGGGTGGGAAGAAGGAGGTAGACTGCAGATCAAGTAGGATCTGGAGTTTATACAGTAAGTAGATAGGGAAATGGACAGACTAGGTGGGCCAGGCAGTCCTTATCTGCCATCAAATTCTATGTTTCTACCTGATTAAACAAGAGAGAGGCAAAAGAAAATGCTGCTTTGTTTTCTTCATGGAACTCGAAAAAGTCGTGGAACTCTTCAGTGCTTGTGCATACGAATAAGACTTGGTCAAATGTTTGAAATAATGGGATTGGGTAAAAAAAAAACTCTATTGGCAAAATAACAATGGGTCCATCCTTCAAAGGAAAGTTTTGCACACTTTTGCAAAAAGACATATGTTCGAAACCGGGCTGGACCCACCTTTTACAGTGTGTAGAAAAACACCAGACGTGCGCTTGCTGCTTCAAGTCAATTTGTTGCTGTGCCTTGGCCCTACCATAACAGCCAGGAGGAACCAAGAGCTACACAACAGCATGTCCCCTAGACACTCATGTGTGTGTGCTCGTCAACTGAGAGCCTGTCAACACTGCCACAGCTGCACTGGCATACCAGATTTCAAATATTAAAATGAAGCAATCTCTCTAATATATCTGGGCCCTAAATGCCACTCCTTCTCAGAACAGTCGGAGGTGTAGATCAATGATCAACCACCAATTATATAGATACACAGACAGTGTCTGCAGAAAAGGGCCTGTGGCCCACCCAGTCTGCCCATTTGAGCTTGTAAGTTCAGTTTATGTTTTCCTAGAAGTCTGTGGCCCCTTACCCCTGACCTCTAGAATTCCTTTATGTCTATCCCATGCATTCTTAAATCCGATGATTGTTTAAGCCCCCACCACTTCCTCTGGCAGGGTGTTCCACTTGTCCACCACCCGTTCTGTGAAGAAATTCTTCCTCACATTTCCTCTGAATCGTCCTCCCTCCAACTTCATCCCATGCTCTCTAGTCCTGGAACATATTTTTCGCATAAAAATAGTGTATTCCTGCACCCTGTTCCTCCCTGTAAGATACTTGTATGTCTCTATCATATCCCCTCACTCCCTCCTCTCCTCCAGCGAGTACATATTCAGTTCCTTCAACCTGCCCTCATAGGATGACAATGGCATCCATATGAAAACTGATATCATAGAAGAATAATTTTTCACTATACTAACATACTAAAAAGCCAGCAGAATAGGCCAAATGGTCTGTCTTGTCTGCTTGAAAGCCAGCAACCTAGTGGCTGCTCGCCTTACCACCCCCCAGCCCCCAAGAGGGTCTTCTTTAGTTTCAGTTTCCCCTTGTACCTGTCCCACCCCTTCTTGAATCCCTCCACTGTGCCCTCCTCCACCAGCCTCCCAGGCAGTGCATTCCACGGCTCCACCACCCTCTCAGTGAAAAAATGCTTCCTACGCTCCCCCCGTAGTTTCCCCCCTCCAGCTTCCACTCATGGCCCCTGGTAGTTCCTCCCTTCTTTAACCTAAAAAGCTCCTTGGTTTCACTCCTGGTTATTCCTTTCACATACTTGAAAACCTCTATCATATCTCCCCTGTCCCTCGTCTCCTCCAGTGAGTAAAGGCCAAATTCTTCCAGTCTCTCCTCATAGGACTTCCCCTCCATGCCCTGAATCATTCTGGTTTCTCTCCTCTGGACCCTCTC
This sequence comes from Neoceratodus forsteri, assembly GCA_016271365.2. Taxonomy (NCBI): domain Eukaryota; kingdom Metazoa; phylum Chordata; order Ceratodontiformes; family Ceratodontidae; genus Neoceratodus; species Neoceratodus forsteri. Next base: position 430,582,259 of record CM028130.1, read on the forward strand.
CAACAGCGCTATGTCCTTCTTCAGATGAGGTCTCTTGAACTGTACATAGTACTTGAGCTGTGGCCTGACCAAGGAATTATACAGAGGGAGGATAACCTCCCTCCTTCTGGACGTAATTCCCCTGACTATGCAGCCCAGTATCCTGTTTGCTTTGGCTGCAGTTCTTCTACAATTTTCAGAGATATTCATTTTGACATCTATCACCACCCCTAAATCCCTTCTCCCAATGTGGCTTGCAGTGTGACCCCCCCCTTCCATGCCCTGGATCTAGTGAGCAGAAATTGGGCAGTTTTGTGTTGCGTGGGGACGCAAAAAGGTCCAACTCTGGAAGACCCCATCTGTCGATCAGATCTTCTACTATGGATGACAGAAGCTCCCATTCATACGTGCTGGACTGAGTCCTGCTGAGACTGTACTCCAGGGTGTTCAGCATGCCTGGCACGTGGACTGCAGAGAGAGTCAGACTGTGCTCCAGTGTCCAATATCATACTCTTATGGCATCCCTGCAAAGGGGATATGAGTGAGTCTCACCCTGCTTGTTGATGTAGTAGATGACACTCAGATAGTCTGACTGCACCAGCAGCTGGCCTGAAGCAAGGTGTTCCTGAAAAGCCTGCATGGCATAGACCACCGCTCTCATCTCCAGGATACTGATATGCAAGGCAGAGTCACACAGGAAATAGGAACTCTGGGTTTGAAAGGGACCCAGGTGTGCTCCCCAGCCCAGACCAGAAGCATCCATAATTAGAATCTGATGTGGGGAAGAAATTTGGAAGAGAACCCCTTGAAGAAGATTCAAGGGGTCCATCCACCATTGCAGTACCTTGCGAACTAGGGAGGAGACCAGGACTTATTGGTCCAACTCATCCATGCACTGGTCCCACTGCACTCTGAGGGTCCACTGAAGGGCATGCACGTGAAGCCTGGCAAGTGGAACAGTGGAAATGGCTGCCGCCATTAAACCCAATAACCTGAGGTACAGCCTGGCAGGAATGTACTGACTCTGAGCGACTTCCTGAGCTTGGGCCATAAGGCACTCAGCCTTCCCCTGCTTGGAATCCAGAACCTCCTCTATGTACTGCAGTCTTTGGGATGGTACTAGAACCGACTTGGGCAGGTTGACGGTAATGCCCAGAAATTGGAAGAGCTGGAGAGTGAGCTCCAGAGTCAGTAAAACCTGTTCCCTGGATGGGGCCTTGAGAAGCCAATCGTCCAGGTAAGGGAAGACATACAGTCCCTCCCTTTTGAGAGCTGCTGCTACCATGGCTAAGCACTTGGTAAAGACATGCAGTGCAGAGGACAATCAAAGGGCAGCACTTTGAACTGGTAATGCTCACCCTGAAAGGAAAAATGAAGAAACCTCCTGTGACGAGGAAAGACCGAAATGTGCAGGTAAGCATCCTGTATGTCCAGTGAAAAGAGCCAGCACCCGGCCTTAAGGAGGGACATAAGGCCTGGCAAAGTTACCATCCGGAACTTTTTTTGTACTGATCAAGGAGACAGGTCCTTTAGATCTACAATGGGTCTCAGATCTCTGGTCTTTTTGGGGATCAGGAAAAACCTGGGAAAAAAAACTCTGATTTCTCTGTCGCCTTGGCACTAATTCGATTGCCTGCTTGCGCAGAAGAGACTGTACTTCCTTCTGGAGAACAGACAAGTGAGCTGGGGGGATAGTTGGAGGGTGGGGGAGGGGTATCTGGAGGCTTCCAGATGAGCACCAGGGTATGAACCGTCTCTATGATCTGCAGGATCCATGCATTTGAAGTTATGGTTCTCCATTGATTCAGACGGAGGGAGAACCGACCTCCGACTGCCACCTCCTGGGTCTGGCCCAAAGGAGGGGGATCTGGCAAGGAGTCAAGCTGAGGTGGGACCAGCTACAGAGGCTGGTCCATCATTTCTGGGATGCTTGGCCGCCACTCCAGCATTGGAGGGGCAGGCAAGGAAGCCTGGGCTCTGCACTTACCCTGGGTATTGGGGGGCCAAGCCTGGCCTATTGGCCTGTCTACGAAAAGTAGATCATCCTCTACCTCATGGCTAAGTGTGGTAGAGAGAATGGACAACTTAATGGCCATGCCAGAGGCCTGCAGATCATTTATTAGGTCTTGGACATTAGGGCCAAAGAGCTTGGTGCCACTGAAAGGGGCATTAAGCACCTTGTTCTGCACATTGGCTGCAAATCCAGAGACCCTAAGCCAGGAGTGCCTACGAAGGCATATGCCAGCAGCAGCTGCCCTGATCACTGTATTGGCCATATCATACAGGGCCCTGAGGAGATGTTTACTAGCATCTTCCACAGTTTGCAAGCACTGAAGCAATTCCTGCTTCTGGAAGCCATTAGGAAGGGCTTGAGTGGCAGCTTTGCCCTTTCTTCAGTTGCATTCTGGAATTTGTGTGACAGAAAGTTTACAATCCTCAGGCCCAAAGTGGAGGAGGTGTAAACCCTTCCTTTTGCCCCAGAGGTCTATCCTGTGGGATTCCTTGTATGGAGGAAGGGAACTAAGGTGCTTAGGTGCCTTAGATCTGTCATGGGCTGCCTTGATGACCAGAGAGTCTGTTTCGGCCTGGGCAGCAAAATAAGGAAGGCTCTGAGGGGCATTATAAAGTTTGTCTACCCTACGTGGCATAGCTGGCACCATGTATGGTCTGTGCCAGGCTGCAGTAGTGCCATTCTTCAGTGCTGAAAGCATAAGAGGAATGATCTCAGGGGGAGTTTCAGGAACCTCCAGGAAGTCCTCCAGGTCTTTCCTGGGGACATCTTCCTCCTCAGTCTGGAAGCCCATTGTGGCAGACAATTGCTTTATGACATTAAAAAAGGTGGCATCATCAGGAGGAGAACTTGGAGTATGCTTGACAGAGTCCTCACTGACTGAGGAGGCAGTGGACTTATCTGAGATGAGGATTTCTTCCTCTTCTTCTTCATCCTCTATGTCATCAGGGAGGATGAGATCAGGATGATACTCCTCCTCGACGTCGACCTCCTTGTTGGGGTCTGGCATCAGATGCACCGGCCTTCAGGGAGTCTCCTGAGGTCGACGAACAGGTGTTGATGACGAAGCTGTTGTTGACAGTGCCGGCAAAGAGGGCCTATTGAAGGCACCCAGCTGCTGAACAAGTACATTTGTGAATTTATCTAGTTCTTTATTCAGGTCCATAGTGGACATTGATGGAGGGAGGTTCAACGGCACAGTAGCAGACAACCCTCGCCCGACAAGCCTTTAGCCCTGGGAGAAGAAGGGGCAGGCCTCGATGGAGCTGTCATCGATGACACGACCATCGTTGAAGGCCAACGACAAGGATGTTAACGGCCAAGCACCCTGAGAGTCAGGCAGAGGAGCTGTCAGTACAGGTCTCGTAGGAATAGACACCTGGATAGTTGGTCTCTTCATTGAAGCAACTGCTGTCGACGAAGAGCACACAGAAGAAGGAGAGGCCGATGGGGAACAAGATCACCGCGGGGGGAGCGGTCACAGTCCTGGTCTTTTTTATGACTTTTGCCCGAGGACCTGTCTTAGGCTTTGGAGGCCTGGGAGCTCAAAGATCCTGTGGGGCGACTGGGGCCCCAGAGGACCCTTGCCCGGAGCTGGCTACCTGTTGTTCTATGAATATTTTCAGAACCGTCTTGTGTCACCTGATGGTTGTTAGATTAAACTTCTGGCAGAGCTCACAGCTGGAAATGTCATGGTCAGGCCCAAGACAGCAGACACAAACAGAGTGTTCATCTGTAGAGGCAATCTTCTTTCCACAGCAGCAGAAATGGAAAAGAAAACAAGAAGGATTAACCTTTGACATTAACAAAAAGAAAAAATCTAAAAAGAGATTTTGGCAAGAGTTAGAGGACAAATGGCCATAGGCTGAAAAAGCGCAAAACACTGGGCGGCTAAAGCTTCCGCTGAGACTGTGCTTGCAAGTCGATTCAGGAAAGAACTGAGGAGGAAATGGGCCGCCTGCCTATAGGGTTGCTGATGTCAGCGGACGCCGGTGTGGGCGACCCCAGTTGTACTACTGAAAATCATTCGTGTGGATTCCCCTTCACCGACAGCAAAGGTTCCTACAGTGTAACCTGATGACTGAGATTGGTAGGGCAGCGTTGTTGCCAGGTTACAGTCAGCCAATAGGAAGGCTGTAATCTCAGCCTGAAGTACCTGTGTGTTCCATTCCACCTCTAGTAGCAGTCAGGGACCGCCAGCACATGGGGAGCGACACAACAATTAGCCTTGATGCAGGAAAGTGCTAGGGATTTCTTTTTCCTTTTCCCTTGCAAACTGTGTAATGCTGTGGTTGTAACTGTGGGAGAATGGGAGAAGGGCTGCAGTGGCAGGATGAGGGAGGGGGTTTTACTTGATAACAGGCCCGAATGGTGGGGCAGCATGGTTGCCGGGTTACAGTCAGCCAATAGGGTGGCTGGAATCATGTTCAGAAGTACCTGTGTGTTCTGTTCCAGTCCCATAGCAGTCACAGACCACCAACCTGCAGGTAGCGAGACAGCAAGGAGCCTGGACGCTGGGAAGTGGTGGGGATTTCAGTTTTTTTTTTTTTTCCTTTTCCTTCACAAACTGTGTAATGCTGTAGTTGTAACTGTGGTAGGATGGGAGGAAGGCTACAATTCCGCAGAGGGAGGGACGAGGGCAGGAGTTTTAACCTGATAATAGCCCCACTGGTGGGGGAAGCCTAGTTGCTAGGTTACAGCCAGCTGATAGAGCTGCTGTAATCCCTATATATTACCCGGAGCTCCAAGCAACCCTGAAGTGTGTGTGCCACAAAGCAGGAGAGTGGTGTCTACCTAAGTGGCATCTGGGGTGTTGGTAGTGTACCATCAGGTGTTGGTAGGGGTCTGCATCAGCTTGTAAATATATAACAGATTAGAGGAATGACAGAGAGGGCAGCTGGCTCATATCTGAGACCAGCCCACAAGGGTAACACAGAAAAGGGAGTGCATCTGGTTCCTATCTAGGATCAGCTTACATTTGTAATGAGGTACAAGGAAGCTTAAGGAAGGAAGTCTGTGGCATGGGCCCACTCCCATTTATTGCTACAATATGGCTTTAAATGTGCATTGTATCCTTTGTAACTGATTTGTTGCTCTAACCACTGTGTATGATGTTAATTTGTTATTTGCCTTATGTTTTCTTTGATTTTAAGATGTGCTACTGTAATTTGTGTACCAATGCCCTGTGCTCTCCCGGGTTGTGCCTGAAAATAGGCAGGATTGTTGCCTAGCGCACTTACCTGGTTACCAAAAGCTAATAAATAAATAAATAAGTACAGTAATAGAGAAGGGCTAAGAAGTTAACATGTGAAAAGGGGGCATGCAGTGGGGGCAGCGGGTTGAGTGGTAGAGTGCAGGGAGTGTGGGGCAGCAATGTTTTCGGAAACTCTCTGGCTAGAGGGGGTATGCCTGGTTGGTTGTCATATGAAGCAGCTGGGGATGAAAGTTTGGCAGCTGACGCATGGGACAGGTGTGCTGGTGGTGGTGGTGGATTTGAAGGGTTACGATGGGAGGGACAGAGGGCCACAGGGCTTGGAGGCAGGTATCAGAAAGCGGACAGGAATGGAGCCAAGGCAAGGAGGGGGGCCAAGTGGGGGGTAAAACAGAACAGGGGATTAGACAGGTCCCCCTCCCCTAACAGGAGAGTAGGACAGCGTTGGGGTGGTGGATAACAGTAAGAGAGAAAGGTAAGACAGGAAGAGAAGGGGGTCCTGTGAGAACATCTCTAGGACTGCCAGTGAGGAATGGATTCTTCCACTGGACTGGGGGAGTGGTGATGATAAGAAAGACAGTGAGGGTGAAGGGTTGAGGAGGTAGGGGAGGGATGTTAGGGCAAGTAGGGAGAAGCAGAGGATGTGAGTTCAAGGAAGAGGTGGCGGTAGGTGGTGCAGGGAAGGGGGTGGTGGGAATGGGAGAACCAGGGAATGGGCAGAAGGAGGGGCAGATTGGAAGGGTAGGGGTAGGTGGTATGCCAGTGGAGGGAGAGGTTCAGGAGGACAGGAAGTGGATAGCGGGAGTACAGAGTCAGGACTGAGTACAAGTGGGACAGGTGGGAATGGGCAGCAGTGTGGATAGAAGGGAAGGAGGGCCCAGGATGAGGGGGGCAGGGTGGTGATCTTGGGGGATTCCATTTAAGGGGGTGAGATGTGGGGAAGGGCCTAGCCATAAGAAAGTAGAATGTATGCCAGGAATGATGTCAGCCAGGGTGGGACCTGCAATAGCACAGTGCGTGGGACAGGGAGGAGGGAAACCTCACATTATAGTGCACCTGGATACAAATGACTTTGCAGGATGTGAGGTGGGAGTAGTGCAAGACAGGTTCCAGGAGGTGGGGAGAATCTGCAGGGTAGAAGGGAAGTTGGCAGCCTTCGCGGAGGTACTTCCAGTCCCAAGAGCTAGTATAGCAAGGAAGGTGAAGATTGCTGAATTTAACGAGTGGCTTAGAGGGCGGTGTAAGCAGAAGGGACAGCTGGAGGACTTCATGATTAAAATTTTAAATTTAAAACTGGCTGGGGGCAGCAGGATGCACGGCGCCTATTACCTGGTGCTGCAAGTCGATATGCCGCCCCCCCCCCCTCCAAGAAGGACAGCAGGAGGAGGGAAGGGATGGGAGAAGAAGAAGAAGAAGAAGAAGAAAAGAGGAGTGTGGAAGGTGGGGCAGGTTAGGAGTAAGAGGGGGTCCAGAGTCATGGTGGAGGGTGGTGTCTCTAAATGCCAGAAGTCTGGGGAACAAAATGGTGGAATTGCAGTCATTGTTGGCTAAGGGAGAGGTGGACATAGTGGCTATCACAGAGACTTGGGCAACCAGCAAGGAAGATGTAGAGGACAAACCTGAAGTTTTGTGAGTACAAATCCAATCCATTAAAGGGAGGAAACTAAAGATGGGTGTGGTCTACATACTACCTTCCCAGGAAGAGCTGGACAGGGTATTAGAGTCCCAGATCATAGATCAGTTCAGTAGGGAGAAGGGGAGTAATAATAATGGGTGAATTCAGTCTACTTGGGATGGACTGGAAAATCCCTGCTACCTCCTGCATTAGAGAACTAGTACTGCTGGATGCTTTCCAAAGTGCTTTCTTGACCCAAGGTGCCATGGAGCCCACTAGGGAGAGGGCCATCCTTGATCTGGTCCTCTACAACTATGCACATGTTCAGGATGTGAAGGTGGATGCACTGCTTGCAGGAAGTGACCATCACACATTGTGGTTTCACCTGGACATGGGCAGAGGGATGATCAGAATCAAGATGAGGGTCTTCGACTTTCAGAAGGCTACCTTTGGTAGGATGGGAGAAGTTTTTTTGAAAGGACACCTTTCTGGTATCAGAGTGGGAATGTATGTGGAACAGAAATAGGCCATAATAAAGAAAGGGATGTATGGAGGCCACTAGTGAGTGTGCCAAAAGCAAAAGTAAAAAAGCTAAGGTCAAAAAACCCAGCTGGTTTGGCAAGGAGGTGGCAAAAACTGTGGGGGACAAGACGGCAACCTTTAGAAAGTTCAAGAATACTCAGAAAGAAGAGGAAAGGGTGGGCTAGGCTGTTAAGTCAAGAGAGGCAAGCAGGGTAGTAAGGGAGGCAAAGGCTATGAGAGAGGTACAACTAGCCCAGGGGGCAAAAGCAGATGAGAAAGGTTTTTTTTCAGGTATATGAGGGAGAAAAGAAACATAAAAGACGAGACTGTCATGCTAAAAGAGGAGGGGAGCTGGGCAGAGGGTAGTGATGAAAAGGTAGAGGTGCTTAACAGGTACTTCTGTTTAGTCTTCACTCAGAAGAATGGCAGACCAGTACCACAAGGGAGTAGGGGGTGAGGACTGGGAAGGGGGAAGTTACAGATGGCACAATTCAAACCAACAGGATACTCAGAGGCCTAATGGCCCTAAAGGTGGACAAATCACCAGGGCCAGGCGGCATGTACCCTGTCATAGAGGCATAGGTCAGGAAGCAAAGGCAAACAGGAGAATTATACAATTCTCAAATAGCATTTTATTATTATTAATAACAATAACACCAAACCAATAAAATAACAGTTATATAGAATAGCACTTCACAAAGGCAGTACAAACAAAAAAACAAAGTCCTTCATCTGAGAGTCTCATTTCAATTTAAATTACAATCTCCTTTCCTGAGACTGCACCTATGCAAGGACATAGAGGGCTTAGAGAGAGTTCAGAGAACAGTGACTAAAATGGTGCAGGGGAAACCATACGAGCAGAGGTGTAAGGAGCTGGATCTGTACACGCTGGAGACCGGGGGGGGGGGAGCATGGCTGAAATTTCTAAATATGTAAAAGGGATTAACAGGGTAATCTTCAAACAGATTTTCACAGTCTCCACTCCTGGTTCTCCACTCAGGATATGGTCCTAAACTCCAAAAAAACTAAATGTATGGTTTTCTCTGGCACGCTTAAACCTTCTAATTTTAATTTCAACCTCCTAGATAACTGACGGCATGGTCATTGAGAGGGTTAGTGAATTTAAATACCTTGGCTTTACTCTTGACGAGCACCTCTCTTTCTGCCAACACATAACCAAATTAATTAACAAAATCCACCAGAGACTTGGGCTATTCTACAGGATCAGGCAATTCCTCACCCCAGAATCAAGAAGCAGGCTGGCTTCCTACCTCTCCTTGACTACGGTTCCATCATTTACTTCCCTCACAGCAATTTAATTCAGCAATTCCGTCATGTTCAGTAAGCTTAAAACGGCATACAATAACATTATCAGATTTGTGACCAGGCTTCCCCCGTCGTACCCACAGCTGTGCTCTCTATGAGAAAGTATACTGGTTCTCTCTAGAGGACAGGTTCACAAAGAAGGCTTCCATGTTCATCAAGAAATATCCTCAACAATCTCCTTCCCCACAGTGTCTCATCTCCTTGCTGTTCAAGAAGGCTTGCCCCACCCATTTTACCAGGAACACTGCCTCACCCCCTTTTTGGGTCCATTTCTGCAACACCACTTTGGGGCAGAGATCACTTACCTACAGAGGTACCAAGCTTTTTAACACTCTCCCCCCTAACCTTGTTAGCAGCCCCTTCCTTGGCACCTTTAAGGTCAAACTAAGGAAGCACCTACTCAATAAACCACCTTGCAACTACCATAGGTAGCATATCTTAATTTTCCTACCACTGACCAGAGCAATCTCCTTAGGTCACTTGCTCTATTTTTGGTTAGAATTTTTCCCTCTCTTTTCTCATAACCCCTCTCTCTTGTCCACCTCACTGCTTCCATGCCTCTTTTTCCCTTCTAAGCTCTTTCAGAGTATGTCCCGCCTTCTCCCGTGTATTTGTACAGTTTGTTTAGACTTGCTGTTAATACTGTAGCTGCTGTACATAAGCCGTTCTGTATGGAACTGAAATTCCTGTATAAGTTTTGTCTTTGTATTTTTTGAACCATGTGTCTATATAAAGTGTATATATATACACCACTGTAAAAACCCCAAAAACTGGACACTTGTAAAAACGGGTATTTTTGCCCACATGCCTTTCCAGTATAAAACAAAAATGAAATGAAAGGGAGTCTACTTAAAAGGAAAGTGGGGGCAAAAACAAGAAGGCATAGTCTAAGGTTAGAGGGTGGAAGATACAAAGGGAATGTAAGGGGAAAGTTTTTCACTGAGAGGGTGATGGAGGGCTGGAACAAACTGCTAGAAGAGGTGGTGACGGCTGATTCAAGACAGCATGGGACAGACATATGGGGTTGGGGGTTGGGAAGGGGGTTAAGGAGAGGGTCAGTGATGAAGTATGAACAAGGGGAGGGCAGGGGCAGACTAGATGGACCAATGAGTCCTTTTCTGCTGACATGATTCTACGGTCTCTATCTCTAACCCTATAAACAAAACATTCTCTCTTTTTTGTAAGATGTTTTTCACTAGCAATTAAATTCTGCATCCTGTTCTTGTTAAGCTATATCTTCTGCTTTCACACACTGTAATACTACCTTGTCATTGCCCTTCCTGTGACCAGCCTGACGAGCACATCTAGACTTCTTAACAGGTGCAACCAGTTAATACATTCTGTCCAGAGCTAGCTTCCTGCTTGACAACTCTGTCAATAAGCTTGTGGAGGTCAAAAGGTTTCTCAGGATCAACCCCCAGTGTTTCAAAGTACTAACTTTTCTAACAAACCCAAGTAGCTATCTTCATTCATTTCAACAATTTAATTATATACATTTGCAAACTAGGGGAGAGATTCATATATATTTTTGAACCACGGAGAAGCAAGTGGAGAAAGAAAGAAAAGAAATAGCAAGTGAACAAAGGGAGATAACAGGGATAAATTCTAACCATCGGAGTGGCCAGTTCCTAGGTGCCACAAGGAAAATTTGACTTCACAATCAGACAAGAGATAGACAAATAACAGAATAGGAGAGGACAGAATTGGTCCTTACTTTGAACTATCTCTGCATAACAAATGGGACATGGATTTACCCAACCATGTCACACACCTGAGGGTCTTTACAGAACTGGTGAAGGTTCTGGTTGGCTCCCTGGCAGACCAGTTTAACACTTCTCTGGAGTTCAGAAACGTTCCCCAAGACTGGAGAATGGCGTATGTGATGCCTCTGAACAAAAGTGGGCCGATGGACAAACCAGGGAACTACAGACCAGTCAGCTTGACCGCAACAGTGGATAAGCTGATGGAGACATCCTGAAAGAGAGACTGATCAGCTTTCTGGAGGAAAATGGGCTCCAGGACAAGAGGCAGCATGAGTTTGTGCAGGGGAGGTCCTCCCAAACTAACCTAATTTGCTTCTTCAGTTGGATTACTAGGACAGTGGACGGGGGACAGGCAGTTAATGTCCTGTATCTGGACTTAAGCAAGACCTTCGACTCAGTGCCTCATAGCCGACTGGACAGGAAACTGGAGGACCTGGGGGTGGGAACTAAGTTCACGGGATGGGTAAAAAGCTAGTTGCTGGACAGAAGCCAAAGGATGGTAGTCAGGGGAGAATTCTCAGAAGTGAGGCCTGTGATCAGTGGGGTCCCACAGGGCTCGGTGCTCAATCCGGTATTATCATCTTCATAAGTGACATCACTGATGGGATCAAGGGTAAAATCTACCTGTTTACAGATGAAACCAAACTCCGTGGGAGGGTAGAGACAGAGTAGTGAAGACAGGAACTCAGGGAGGACCCGACTAGACTAGAAAAGGAGGTCATTTAGTGCTTAAAACTAAAGAGTCATGCACTTGGGGGCAGAGAATCTGGGAACCAAATACTGGTTGGGCAGAGTGCATGTAACCAGGTCAGAGGAAGAAAAAGACCTAGGAGCAATAATCACAAGTAATCTTAAACACTCTGCACACTGAAAGAGTGCAGCAGCCAAAGCAAAATGCCAGTTCTCTGCGCTTTGCATTGGCTGCTGGTGCAGAGGCATATTAGCTTCAAGGTATGCTTGCTTACACACAAGGCCCTGACTGAACTGGGTCTGGGCTGCCTGAGAGACTCCTGTTACCTTACATTCCTGGTCATCCCCTCCAGTCAGCAGAGGCAGGCCTCTTGCTGGTACCGAGGTCTCGCCTGAAGTCCTCTGGCAATAAGGCATCCGGGGTCACAGTTCTGATTGTATGGAACGCCCTTCCTCTGGAGATAAGAGACACAGAAACATAGAATTTGATGGCAGATAAGGAGCGCTTGGCCCACCTAGTCTGCCCATTTTCCTACCTAATGGATAAGCTACAGATCCTAGTTAACCAACAGCCTACTTCCTCCTACCCCCCTCTAGGACTGCCTTATGTCTGTCCCATGCATTCTTGAATTCCCACACTGTTCTTGACTCCATGACCTCTCAGGAAGGCTGTTCCATGCATCCACAACCCTCTCGAAAAAATACTTCCTCACATTACCTCTGAGCACGCCCCATCTTCAAATTGTGCCCCTTGTTCTTGCACATCTCTTTTTCTGAAAGATACTACCCTCTTGGACTTTGTTGATTCCCTTGAGGTACCTGAACGTTTCTATCATGTCCCCCCTCCCTTCTTTCCTCAAGGGTATACATATTAAGCTCCTTTAGTCTGTCTTTATTTGTCTTCTGGTGCAGACCCTGCACCATTTTGGTTGTCCTCCTCTGGACAGCCTCTACTCTATGTCTTTGCAGAGATGGGGTCTCCAGAACTGCACACAGTACTCCAGATAGGGTCTCACCAACTGTCTGTACAGAGGGATAACAACTTCCTGTTTTCCAGTGTTGGATAAGTTACTTTTTCTATTACTTTCTGTTGCTTTGAGAAACTTGTTCCAGGAAGCTTTGTGCAATCACTAGCAAGGATGGAGAAGTACTAGAAAAAGTAATACACTTTACAGTTACAGTTACTTTTTTCTTTTTATTCAAAAACAATACAAAAGTAATAAGTAACTATAACAGATTACATTTATTTGAAAGTAATAGGTTAGTTACTAGTTGCTTTCAAATAAATGTAATGGCTCTCCACCGCCCCCACCACCACCCTTGTTGAGCACCTCCTTCTATAGTGCTGACCTCGTGAGCGTGTAAACCAATCAGTTCACTTTCCCATTAGCTCCTTATATTATTCAGCCACTAGTGGCCATCTCTGGGCAGCTTTCATATATACTACTGAAAACAAAACAAAAAATGCAGTATCTCACAATAGCAATTACTATGCTATGCCTAACCTTATCTTCCCTTCCACCCTCATCCCACCTTATTCTACCTGGCTCTCTGCCACTTCTCCCTTCAGGTGCAAAGCTACCCCTACATTCCTCCTCGGCACTAGTGGACCACAATCGGTACCACTGGCATAACTGGTCCCTGGGGGCCTCTATCCTCCCTCCCTCTTTCCATGCAGAGCTACCAGCCCTATATATCCCCTTCTATTTAGACCCTAAGCCTAACTCACTAACTCTCAACCTTCGCCCTCGATGCTGGTCCTCACTAAAGACCATGCGCCTAGTAAGGCACATACTGGCTCTCCTTCTCCTTATAGCTGGGGACGTAGAATGTAACCCAGGCCCTCCATCCCCTTTAGCTGGGCAACCCCCCATACCAGCTACTCACCTCCCAAGAGGTTTTAAAATAGTCCACCTAAACATATGCAGCATCCTAAATAAAATAGCAGCCCTACAAACTACTGTCCTATCCCTTCGCCCTGATATTGTAATCATTACTGAATCTTGGCTGAAGCCCCATAACCTGGATGTGGAATTCTCAATACCCGGGTTCTCCTTAATCTGCCAAGACAGACAGGGCAGAAAGAAGGGGGGGCAGCACTGCCATGTATATCTCCTCTAAACTCCAGTTCTCCAAAATCACACCTACAGTACCCTTACAATCTATAGATTCCCTTCTAATCAAAATCTCCCTGCCGCACTCTATCCCTGTATACATAGCAGGGTCATACTGCCTGCCAGACACACCTCTGAGTAGCATCCTTGACCACCTTGGCAACCTGAGGTCCCTTACGGCAGGCAGCGAACTCCATATCCTTGGAGATTTCAACCAGAACTGGCTAGGCAGCGTAGCTTCCAAAACGCGCTGCCAAATAAATGCTCTAAACCTGTCCCAGCAAATAGGGGAACCCACTCACCTAAACCATAAATCCAAGAAACACATTCTACTGGATTGGGCCCTCACCACCCACCCCCATCGGATAGTTAAAGCTGGCCTTCTACCAGACTCCCTTAGTGACCACCATATGATTTATATGGTGCGTAAAATCTTCCGCCCCAAGCCCCCTCCCCGCACGCTTTACAACAGAGTTTACAAATCCCTTGATCTGACCGCTCTCCTAAACGACCTCGCCAGCATCGATTGGTCATTTATCTCTAGGGCCACCTCCATAGACAAGGCCCTGAAATTTTTCTCTACCAACTTCCTAGCCACCTGGGATCTCCACGCTCCTCTCAGGAGATCCAGAGTAAGAGAAGCCCACTTACCATGGGTAACAACAAACCTCATGGAACATCTACAAGCCAGAGACCGAGCCTGGAAATCCTTCAAGGTTACAGGTGCTCAAATGGCTCTGCAACACTATCAGTCGCTAAGAAATGCCTGCACAAGACTCATACGTCAGGCCAAATCTAATTACTTTAAATCTGCATTCAGCAATAACTTCGCACACCCTACACAATTCTCGAAGTCAATAAAATCCCTTCTTTCCCCACCGGCCCAACCCCCCACTCCCACTCTCAACTTAGGAAGAAGAATCATTGTGGATCCTAGCTTGGTTGCCACTGAGTTTAATTTATATTTCTCCACCTCTACATCTTCTACTATCCTCCCATCCCCATCCCCTGCCCTTTGTTCCCCCTGCAGTATCTTCTCCGGCCTCCTTCTCGCTCTGCCCAGTCTTACCTGGCCAGGTGCTAAAAATACTGCAGTCACTCAACCCATCCAAAGGTAAATGCCCATTGGGCCTTGATTCCAAAATGCTCCTGCTTTCAGCACCTGCCATAGCCTATCCTCTAACCTCACTCTATAACCTGTCTTTTAGACTCGGTCAGTCCCTACAATATGGAAACAAGCCACAGTCATTCCCCTAGCTAAAGGAGATGACCTTTCCTCCCCATCCAACTACCGGCCCATATCACTGCTCCCCATCCTAGCCAAAATTCAAGAGCACCTTGTACTTTCCCAGCTCCACCACTATCTAGATACCATATCATTCTTCACCCCCTTCCAGGACGGTTTTAGAAAAAATCACTCCACCACCACCTCTCTTCTTCGCCTCACTAACACCATCCTTACGGGTATGGACAAAGGGGAAATAACTGCAGCTATATTTATTGACCTGGCTAAAGCCTTCACCACAGTCTCACATCCCCTGCTGTTGGCTAAACTCGCCCAAGCTGGACTGTCTGTGAATGCAAATAACTGGTTCCATTCATATCTGGCAGGTAGGTCCCAATCAGTCTGTATTGGCTCAGCTAGATCCACTTCACTCCCTGTCACCAGTGGAGTCCCCAAGGGTCTGTACTCGGCCCTCTTCTGTTCTCTATCTTTCTCAATGACCTGCCTGCCACCTGCCCACATACTGCTATCCATATGTATGCAGACGACACGGTGCTGTTTGCCTCTGGCCCATCCACTAATGCTGTGACAGCATGTCTACATAAGGACTTCGACTCCATCCAACGTTGGTTCCTCTCAAATCAAGTATTCTTAAACTCAAAAAAAACAGTCTCCCTCACCTTGGGCTCTCGGGCCAAACTAGCCCGCCTTCCTGCCCCCACATTCTACACTCTGGATAGCTCCCCACTAGAGGCCTGCACTTCATATAGATATCTCGGTGTCTGGTTAGATCAGTACCTTGCCTTTTCTGTGCATATAGATGCTCTACACAAAAAACTACACCCCATGCTGGGAGCTCTCTACCGGAACAAAAATTGCATCCCTCTACCAACCAGATTAGCAATAGTCCAAAAAATGATCCTCCCGATTATGGATTACGGTGATGTTGTCTACTGTGCTGCCCCCCCCAAACTTCCTTATCTAGGCTTGATCCCCTCTTCAACTCCTTCTGCCAGTTCTCCGTGGACCGTCCTCCTAATACTCATCACTGTGACCTCTACCAGTCCTTGGACCTCCCTTCTCTACATAACAGGCGACTGCTACACTATGCCAGAACCACTGCTAAATTCTGGTCGCTGACACTCCCCTCCTACCTGTCGTCCTCCCTAACTGCCCTCCCCCTACCAGCCTATGCTCTCAGGAACATAGACTCTCGGCTCCTGCACATTCCGTACAGATCCACCTGGTCTGGCCAGGCTGCCTTCAGCTTCAAGATGCCCAAGTTATGGAACTCCCTGGCAGCTGATATTAGACATGCCACAAGTACTCCACACCGGAATGCCCTTCTTAAAACGCACTTCTCTACGAACTGCTCCTGTTTCTCCCCCTCCAATGAATCCTCACAACCTAACTACCAGCTGTTAACACCAGTCTGGTTACTCCATTTTTGTACTTTGTTATGCTGACAGCACCAAATGTTTATTGAAATGTTACTGAAAATGTACCTTCAAATTGTATTATGACTGTCTCATCCATTGTTTTGTACCAAACATATTTATATATGTTTTCTTCTGTATTACTGTACCATTTGTAACCTCCAGGCGCTTCTGGAATCGAGCGGTACTCTGCTCAGTATGCCTTCCTGGTAAATCTCTTGAATAAATAATTACTTTTGTATAAAAAGAAAAAAGTAACTGTAACTGTAAGGTGTATTACATTTTCTAGTAGTTCTCCATCCTTGCTAGTGACTGCATAGAGCTTCCTGGAGCAAGTTTTCAAAAGTAATAGAAAGTAATAGAAAAGTAACTTGCCCAACACTGCTGTTTTCTACTGCTGAGGCCTCTCCCGATGCATCCCAGTATCCCCCCAGCCTTCCTTACTGCCTTCTCACACTGCTTACCCACCTTTAGGTCATCTGATACAATTACCCCCAGGTCCCTTTCCATTTTTATTGTTGTCAGTATATCACCCCCCATTGTGTACTCTTCCCCTGGGTTTTTGTTTCCCAGGTGCATTACCTTGCACTTCTTTGCAATGAATCCAAGCTGCCATACATTTGACCATTCCTCCAACCTTGCCAAGTCCCTTTTCATCCTTTCCATTCCATCTTGTGTATCAACCCTGTTGCAGATCTTTGTGTCGTCTGCAAAGAGATATACTTTTCCTTCCAGTTCCTCTGCAATGTCACTTGTAAAGACATTAAAAAGGACTGGTCCCAGTACTGAACCCTGCAGTACCCCGCTAGTAACCCTCCTTTCTTCACTGTGGACTCCGTTTACTACTACTCTTTGCGTCCTGTTGTCACTCCGTTGCTGGCCACCTTTAAAAAAGAACTTATATTTTATCATTTTATTATGCAGTTTACTTATCTGTACTTATTATGAGGCAAACAGAGCCTCTGGGTTTGGGCGCCATATAAATAAAATTGCCTTGCCTTGCCCAATCAGATGCTGAGCTGCATTGCCAGGAGAATTACGGTTTTCCCATGCCACTGCGACATCCTGCTCATCGACATTCCCAATTGCGACAGCCTCAATGCCGAGTGTTGGCATTACACTGTCGGGGATGCCTCTGTGTTTCTGTCGGAGGGCTGCACCGCACGAACCCCCCCCCCCAGTCGGAGTTGTCCCAGGGGAGGAGGCAATACATCAGGGGAGGCAGTTCGGGGCCAGCAGAGACCATCACAGCGATGTGAAGTTTTTGCACAATTCCTGTCGCTGTGATGGTGTTCGTACTAGGTGGTTTGCTGTACCGATGGCATACTGAGAATTACTATCAGGAACGAGGAGGTCTCATTCCTGCCACTGTACAGGTCAATCAATCAAGTTTATTTTATATTAGAAAAGGTATGTGAGCAAAAATGCCCATTTTCACAAAAACATTTTCACAGGTCACGAGTAAGATCAAACCTGGAGTACAGTGTGCAGTTTTGGTGCCTGTATCTTAAGAAGGATATCAACTTGCTGGAGATGGTCAGAGAAGGGCAGCCAAGATTATCCAGGGCCAGCCGGGCAACACTTAAAAGGAGAGACTCAGGGAACTCAACACATACTTTCTTGAAGAAAGCAGGGAAGGGGGAGACATGATTGAGATTGTCAAGTACCTTAAGGGTATTAACATGATGAGCATTAAGGGCCTTTTCAACCTTAGTAGGAACAATAAGACTATGGGGCACAACCTAAAGCTGGTGGGGTACGGTTTAGGAGGGAGATGAGGATGCACTTTTTCACCAAGAGGGTGGTAGCCAAGTGCAGTGAGCTGCCACAGGAGGTGGTATCCCTAAAAATGGTGGACAGCTTCAAGAGGGGTGGGACAGGATGAGGGGCAAAGTTGCAGGTAGATGGGGTGTGAGTGGGGGGAGGGGAAATTTAAGGAAGGTCAAAAGGGAAATGGGGAGGAGGACAGTTCCCTATGTAAATACATAGGAAGCTGCACAATTGAGCAGACTACATAGCCCATAAGGCCTTCATCTGCCGGCATGTTTGTATGATCATATATGAAGTGGCAGCGGACCTGGTGAAGGGGACAGTTTTGATAGCAGAGCTATTGGCAGAAGCCTCTGAAACAGTTCATGGTCTGAAACAGCATCTGCATGTCAGTGGACCCCATGGGGTCTTTGATGAATGATTTGTCAATGAGACAGCGCCTGATGGCAGAACTGTCTGTGAATCCTCCAGCGGGGGATCACAGCCAGTGCCAGGACTTGACCTTGGTGTCCAAGAAGACACTCAGGGGGCAGCAGAACCCAAGGACTTATCCTAGGATCTGTTCTTCTCAGCGGACTTACCTCTTTTAAGAGAAGGGTGAGTTAACTATGTTAAAACAAAAAAAGAACTTGAAACATATCCGTGAAGTAAGATTTCAGTTATATTCTATTTTATATCTGGCAGACTGCCAAACGGCCCGTTTAGATAATGGCTTCCAGCACTGGGAGAGGAGGGGTTTGTACTTGTTCCTCCATTTTATGAATAGCGGGCAACTCCTCACTTTTAAGGACTTAAATTGTATATCAACATATATTAAAAAGTGGGTATCAGAACATGCAGACCCTGAGGCCGTCCCTCCACTTATTGAGACTTTTCAACAGGCCATTGAAGGCAGAGCATCTTTATCACATATGATTTCATATATTTATGCTGCTTTATAAGCTAAGGTAGGTTGTTCCCTAGTCTCTTTAAAACAAACATGGGAGAGAGACTTGGATATCAACCTAGAGGAAGCGGACTGGGAGAGGCATCTGTGTCACTTGCAGAAAGTCACTGGCTTGCATCTCTGGAGGTAATTTTCTTGGAAGGTGGCAATTAGATATTTCCGCACACCTGCTATCCAGGTAAAATACCTCCCAGATCGAGGAGCAACATGTTGGAGAGGGTGTGGCATCTCCCACGCAACACATGGCCATCAATTTTGGACATGCCCTTCTCGTCAACCTTTTTTCTGTGCATTACAGGTGGAGTTGGGGACCTTATTGGCAACCCCCATAACCTTGACAGCGGAATCCTTTCTATTCTCTAAATATGAAGCACTCCTACATTCTCCACATAACAGGAAAATTACTGAATATTACTCTCTTGGCAGCCAAGAAGGCCATCACTCAACGGTGGTTATCTGGTATCCCTCCCACAATTTCTCAATGGCACGATATCTTAATTGGCATTTGTAAAATGGAAAAACTAACTGCCTATACAAATCATCATCTAGAGGCCTTTGAGATATTCTGGAGGCGATGGGAGTTTTATATTATGGCTTTGCGAAGGGATTTTCTCCCATGAATCTGGTAAGTGGATCTCTAGCCCCACTTGCCCTCCACTGGGAGAGGCCGTGCCTACGGGGCTTGATGGACTTTTGGATGCTTCAACAGAGGTTAGACATTAACCCTCACTCGTCCCCCCCGCTTTTCTCCCCAACCAGGTATATTCCTGGCCTGATTAATCTGGGACTTGGATATTAATTTAGGGTGATGTACTTTCACAGCTGGATGGCCAGGATGGACATTTCTCTGGTTTACAGACACTGCTCAGTGATGTTTGTTAATGTCTGTAATGTTATTCAATTGTTTTAATATTAATTTATGGTGTTGATTATATATGTCTATGTTGTATGTATAGTTATCATCTCAGGGAATACAGCTCTATATATCCACTTAAATTTTTTTTTTTTTTTGTACACTTTGTTTCTACGCCTTACTCTCAGGGAACTCTCTTCAGTGTCTTCCAGTCCCTGGTCTCTACCTCCCGCTGTGAAGCTGCTCCTACTCCTCACCCTCGACCCGGCAAACCCCAGGATCTGAACCTGCATGGGGAAGGGCCGCTCTATCCACCCAGGGTGCTCTATCCAGAGTGTAGAAGGCTTAGTCGGGGTGGGCAGCCAGGAGAGGAGAGCGACCAGCATTGGTAGTGTGGTCCAGAGGGGGAAGCGACTTCGCCTATCCCCGAGAGAAGGAGATTTTTTCCTGCACTGTCCCCATGAGTGCAGATGAGCAATGATGTCTGCACGGCCGAGCCGTAGACAACTGCCGCGCTCCTCCTCTACGTTGCTCCACACTTGTTGTACCTCCAGTCACTACTGGAGGTCCCCAAAGCGTCAGAGGTACCCTGGATCCTTCCCCAGGCAGAGGAGAGCAGTCCTCAGACGTTCAATCCTCTCCCTCTCCTGCTGACCTTTGGCGCCCCAGCTCGTTCCCAAACTCAGGATGCCGGCGTTGCGCGAGGCATGGCGTCCAGCACCTCAACCATCAGCGCCACCAGGCTGGCTCACAATAGATGTATTCTGCTGAATTAAAGTTTAAAAAAAAAAAACAACAAAGCAATAGAAGTGTTAGCAATACTTGCAAACTTCAATAGTGTTCTTCAGCAGTGGTGGACTGACCAGCAGTTGAAGGTGGGAGAAAGACATGTGGCATGATGGGGCCACCCATGTTATACAGGTGGCGACAATACATGTCGAGGTGGGCGGCCCCACCTAGAAAATGTTTCCTGGTAGTTCTGATGACAATCTACAGTTCCATGATATGGCTCAATGGAGAGAGAGATATCCTCAAATAAGATCTAGTTATTCATGTATAGTTGGATGATTGTGTTTCTTCTATTATATTTCCTTTTTCAGCAATCGTTCTTGTTCTTGGCAGTGATGGTTTAACAGTTTATAATGTCTTTCACAAATCAGCTATTACCCCCACCTGTGGTAATGAAAGCTGGGGTTTGCGTAATCCTGCCTTTGTGTGTTGTACCACTTAAATTCTATATCAATTCCAAATGTGAAATTTATATTGTTAAAAATCAATGGCAAATGATATTATCTGTTAATATTTTCATCGCTAAACCTGTGGTTTGTGTCCATTATTAAATGCATCTGCTTTAAACTGCATTTAATGTGATGTAACACCCAAGCAGAAATAGTTTATATGGGTACCATAATGTAAGATTCCTACTGGCACATTATGAATTCACAAATGATCGCAGCTGCACAGTGACATAAATGAGGGTGTGACTTAAATGGTTGCGGCTTGAGAACATAGATACATAGATGTCTGCAGATAAGGGCCTTGTGGCCCATCCAGTCTTCCCTATCCCTCATTCTAATGCTTAAGGTACCCTAGATGCTATCGCAAGTCCCCCCCCCCCGCTCTGGCTTGATAACATTGGACTTACTCCTCACTAATATGGGAGACTCAGTTGGTAACATTAAAACTTCAGTACCACTAGGGAGTAGTGACCATGAAGCCATCTTGTTTAACATAATAGAAGAGTATACTAAAGACAAGGGAGTTACAACAGTCCTGACTCTAGGCAAAGCTGACTTTTAAAAAATGAGGGATAATTTAGAAAACTGGGACTAGGTTACAGACTTCAACCATAAAACGCTCGATGAAATGTGGAAACTGTTGATATCCAAACTTCAAAGTGAAATAGAAACAAACATCCCACAAAAAAAAGTATACTAGAAAAGGTAGAATTCCTAATTGGTTAAAACCAAACATCAAAAAATTAATAAACAAAAAGAAAAAGCTATATAAAAAATCAAAAGGGAAAAAAATAGAACGATCACAATGAAATATAGGAAGTTAGCAAAGTGAGTGAAGCTAGAAATAAAAAAAAATCAAAAGCATATTTTGAGCTAAACTTAGCCAAGAAAACAAAAGATAACTATAAATATTAAAAACAAAAGCTCCTAAAATTATTGGTCCATTCAAAGAGCACAACCAGACAGCGACCGATCTAAAATAAATAATAAACATCCAAAATTCATATTTTTTATCACTTTTTAACAATAAATCTGTTGGACAGTTCCCAGACCCTACTGCAAATTCTGTAGAAGGGAAAATCATAATATCAAATGTAGATGTTAAAGATAGACTGAGTAAACTAAATATTAATAAATCACCAGGGCCCGACGGATTGCATCCTAGAATACTATCAGAATTGGCAACCCAACTAGCACCACCACTTATAGCTATTTTTCAGTTATCCCTGGACAGAGAAGAGGTTGTGGATTGCTGGAAGGAAGCGATAGTTACACATCTGCACAAGAAAGTACCCAGGACAAACCCAGAAAATTTTAGACCAGCGAGTTTAACCTCAATTGTATGCAAATTATTAGAAGGGATTCTTAAAGATCACCATGAGACTAATGATTTGCTAGACCAAATGCAACACGGTTTTACAAAGACTAAATCTTGTCAGACCAATGTGTTGGAATTTTATGAGAAAACCAGCTGAACGTTAGATCAAGGCGAAGCAGTGGATGTAATATTTTTAGATTTTGCAAAGGCGTTCGATAAATTACCACACCCTGAGTTGATAACAGAACTAAGGGACATAGGTTTAGACACAAAACTTGGTGAATTGGATTGAGGCATGGCTCACTGGTAGAAAACAGAGGGTCTCAGTTAATGGTGTTATGTCAGATTGGGTGGAGGTGACCAGTGGGGTGCCTCAGGGGTAGGTGTTGGGTCCCTGTTTGTTTAATATTTACGTAGCTTCCCTTCAGTATAATCAGGATGGCATTTGGATTACAAAATTTGCTGATGATTGTAGGCTGGGGGGTATAATTTGGACTCAGAGAGATTTTCCAAGACACCTTGAATCAGATAGAAAAGTGGACTACTAGCCACAAGCTCCCTCTTAATATTAACAAATGTGTAGTCATGCACATGGGGCACAAAAATCATGAGTATAGTTATACCATAAACAATCAACCCCTTAAATGTGTCACAGAAGAGAGAGACCTGAGCATTACTATATCACATGACCTTCAGTTTAAATCACACTGTAATATAGTTACACAAAAAGCAAACAGAACATTGAATTGCATTTTAAGACACATAGATAGTAGAAGGAAGGGAGGGAGGTTTTATTGCCCCTGTATGATACACTGGTGAGGCCTTTGGTGGAGTACTGTTCTCAGGTTTGGGCCCCATACAAAAAAGGAGAAACAGATAGATTGCAGAGGGTTCAGAGAAGAGCAACTAAATCAATAGCTGGAATGTCAAACATGACTTATGAAGATAGACTGTTGGAGCTAAACCTGTTCTCCCTGGAGTACACGAGGTGTAGAGGAGATTTATGACTACTTTACAGAGCATTCACAGACGATTCATTGGTGGAAAGTCTAGGTTTAGAACTAAAAATTCAGCATCATAATATGAGATCACATGGGCTTCAGCTAAAAACCAGTGGACATAATTCAGTAAAAAGACAAAATTGGTATACGCAGAGGGTAGTACCAATTTGGAACTCCCTGCCCCCAAATGGTTGTGGCCAGTCCCTCAATGATAACATTTAAGAGCAATTTAGACAAATATTACAAATTTAAGGGAAGGTTATTTTGATAATATTTACCGAGCATGATGAATGCAAGTTTTAATAAGATCAGCACAGTATTTTCCTATGAATTCTATAACTCCCATGTGCCTATCCAACGCATTTTTGAATCCCTGAACCTTGGCCGCCCCCACCACTTCATGGGGGAGATGGTTCCATCTCTTCACCACCCTTTCAGTGAAGTAGAATTTCCTCAAGTTTCCACTAGTTTTCCCTCTTTTAGTCTCATACTGTGCCCCCTTGTTCTGCTGTTTCCCTTCATGTGAAATATGCTCCCCTCTGGCACCCTGTTAATCCCCTTCAGATACTTGGAAGGCCTCTATCATGTCCCCCCTCGCTCCTTTCCTGCAGGGAGTACATATTGAGAGTTCTGAGTCTCTCCTCGTACGACTTATGCTGCATCCCAGACTCCATTTTTGCCGCCAGCCCCTGCACCGTCTCCATCCTGTCTGTCTTTTTGGAGATGGGGCCTCCAGGACTGAACACAGTACTCCAGATGAGGCCTTACTAGGGAGTTGTACAATGGTACCACCACTTCCTTCCTTCTACTTGTTATATCCCTCCCTATGCACCCTAGTATTTTGTTTGCATTTCCGACTGCTTTGTCGCACTGTTTAGCCACTTTGAGGTTGTCTTCTATGACTACCCCTAGATCCCTTTCCTCTTTGGTAGACTCCAGTGTTACCCCATCTAGTTCACACTTGACCCTAGAATTCCCTCTCCCCAGGTGCATAATCCTGCACTTTGTTGCACTGAAACTCAACTTCCTTTCCTTGGACCAGTTTTCTAGCCTCTTCAGATCTGTCCTCCTTTTTCTATATATTCCTGTGTATCTACCCTGCTATGTAGCTTTGTATCATTCACGAACAGGCTAACCCTTCCTTCTAGACCCTCTGCAATATCGCGTGTGAAGATGCTGAAGAGCACTGGACCCAGCACTGATCCCTGGTGTATGCCACTTGTTACCCATCCCTCCTGTGAGCTAACCCTATTTACCACCACTCTGTGTTCTGTTACTCAACCAGTTTCTAACCCATGTGACTACCTCTGTCCCCACCCCCAAATTTCACAGTTTGTGGATTAGTCACCTGTGTGGGACTGTGTCGAAGGCCTTCCTGAAGTCCCAAACAGTCACACACTGCATCACATGCATAACAGTGCACTAATATTTGGCTGAAAATTCACTTCAAGAAAGCAAAAGACAATGCTCACAGACGAAAGAGGGGGTTCACTATTCATTTTGGTTCCTAGCACAATTACTCTGTATTCATTTGAACCTGTGAAGTGCACAATAGAGCCAATAAATAATAATGCATTGCTAGAAAACAAATGTTGTGAGTCTGAGTATTGGATTTTATCAACATCTGTTATACATATTCATGCGTCCATTCTGCACTTGTCAACAGTCAGTTTTACTTACTAAATGATGGATGTTAGAGAAAATGTAGCATCCCAGTTGTCACATAAACCAAAATAGCTCTGCAATTACTTAGCAGGATTTGAGCTATGCATAATCAGTAAAGTCGCCAGTATCTCTTCAGATCAGCAGGCGCTGATTGCTGTGGTTAGGTCCCTGTGCCCTACATGACTTACTTTCTTGATATGCTAGTACTTTAGCTATAAATGCCATTGTTTTGGGCTAATGAAGATAGACATACACTTACAATCAGGGACCATTTATTTAACATGGATAAATGTGCCATATGTCACTTGTACTGGAGCATGCCCTACATCCCAAATGACCACAGTCCTCTATTAACCCATTTCCTGATGTACTCCTTATTATTAGAGTCAACAGAGCCGGGAAGGGGTGAGGAATTTGCATTTCAGATTATCTTAAAGTTACCCACTTCATGCTGTGGTGAGAAATCTTTTTCTATAGCCATAGTGAAACATGCCCTAAATTCCCCCATGATCAATTCCCAAGCTGTTTAGATGCGGATTTGAGGTTCATCACAGCTACTGAGCGCCAACTGCAGTTGATGAAATATTTCTCATTTCTTTACAGAAGTGTGTCTACCTGCCACCAAGCTTGAGCCGAATCATTTCTTGCAACGCATGTGGATAGGCAAAACACTGAGCACCAGATGACCAAGTGTTACATGTAGCTTAGGAGGGAAGAACTTGGGGTCAGTTCTTTGCACTACTACCTCCTACATTGTTGGCAGCACACAAGTGATGCATACTCTGCAATAATGCCATTCTCAATCTCTGTGAATGCTGGATGGTTGGCAGCAATTTGGTATATACAGAGTGTGCATCAATGGATGATTTTTCTACCTGTTTTCCAAACATCATTCATGACTCACTGTCTGTGGCAGGGATACAGAGTGAAACACAGTAAAATATTATTTGACAGCAAATAAGGACATAGAAACATAGATTTTGCCGGCAGAAAAATAATCAGTTAGCCAATCTACTCTGCCACGAGTTTCCCTGCCTATCCACAGAAACAGAACTCATGGATAATGTCAACCCCATAGAGAGATACTGTAATGTGAAAAAACAGCACAGTTCTACAGCTCAGCAATAAACTCAATGGAACTACTTTTTAAAATCCAGGAAAAGTGGAATAGATTAATTTGTTTTGTTTTTACTGCTGTCTTGCCAGAAACACAATGCAACTGTTTTGGCAGCTGATGGTGTGGAAAGTCAAATATTCACGTGTAACATGACATAGCTGACCACTGCCAGCTCTTGCTACAGAAACCACCAATGATGACACTTGCACTCTATCTAAAGCAGGAGTGCAGCAGAGTAAACGAGACTGCTGTCTAAACGTGACTCAAGACAAGACACTGTACGATATTTGAGTACTGATTTTATTATACAGAAAGAAAACCATATGGAAAGTGCTGTAATTTAATGCAGATTTGTAGGCATTTAACTTTTTCCTTTTTATCAGTGTTACCCTGTGGCCTCCCTCCTATTACATCTCTTTGTTCTTGTCATGGGGGGGGGCAGCAAGATGGCCGCGCTGCTGCTCCACTCCACACCACGCTAGATGAGCATGGGTGGGAAGGAGGGGTGGAAGAACAATGGGGAATAATAAAAACTGCCATCACAGAGGTAACAAGCCTTTGTGTGAAGCAAATAAACAAAACAAGACGATGTAAGAAACCACTATGGTTCTCAAAGGAAGTGGCAGTGAAGGTTCAAGAGAAAAAGAAAGCATTCAGGAAGTACAAGGAATCGCAGCAGGAGCAGGACAGAGAACTGTATCAGCTAAAGCAAAAGGAGGCTGGGAAGGCAGTCAGAACAGCAAAGGCCCAAACTGAGGAAAAGATAGCCAACTCAGTTAAGAAGGGGAATAAAACCTTTATAGGTACATCAGGGAGCAAAGGAAGACCAAGGGAGGGATAGTAAGGCTTAATAAAGGGAGGGAGGGTGGGCAGAGGGAGAATGTGAAAGGCAGAGATACTAAACAAATATTTTTGCTCAGTATTTACAAAGGAAGAGGGGAGGCATAAAACAAAACAGTAGTAACACTCTGGATACAGAAGTTGATACCAGCCCATTTACAGAAGAAAGGGTTCTGAAAGAACTCTTAAAACTGAAGGTGGACAAAGCAATGGGGCCTGATGGGATTCATCCCAGAATTCTAAAGAACTAAGGGTAGAACTAGTGACACCACTGACTACCCTCTTTAACAAATCATGGGAGGATGGGGTGGTACCCGAGGACTGGAGGAGGGCAGATGTGATTCCCCTTCACAAAAGTGGGAGCAAGGCAGAAGCAGGAAACTATAGACCTGTTAGTTTAACCTCAGTGATAGGGAAAATGATGGAATCACTTCTAAAGGAAAGAATTGTCGAGTATCTAGAGGCCAGAGGGGCACAAGACCCTAGGCAGCATGGATTCACAGCGGGAAGGTCATGCCAGACTAATCTGATAGATTTCTTTGACTGGGTGACCAAAGTAGTAGATCAGGGAGGGCTGTGGACATGGCCTACCTAGACTTTAGCAAGGCATTTGACACAGTCCCACACAAAAGATTAATATATAAGTTAGCCAGCCTGGGAGTGGGTCCCAAGATGACAGCCTGGGTAAAGAATTGGCTGGAGAATAGGACACAGAGAGTAATAGTAAATGGAGTCCACTCAGAAGAAAGGAGGGTTACTAGCGGGTACCGCAGGGTTCAGTATTAGGACCAGTCCTCTTCAATGTCTTTATAAGCGACATTGCAGAAGGACTGGAAGGAATAGTATGTCTCTTTGCAGATGACACTAAGATCTGCAACAGAGTTGATGCACAGGGTGGGGTGGAAAGGATGAGAAGGGACTTGGCAAGGTTAGAGGAATGGTCAAATGTATGGCAGCTTAGATTCAATGCTAAGAAGTAAGGTAATGCACCTGGGAAACAAAACCCAGGGAAGAGTACACAATGGGGTGAGATACTAACAACAACAAAATGGAAAGGGACCTGGGGGTAGTCATATCAGATGACCTAAAGGTGGGCAAGCAATGTGAGAAGGCAGCAAGGAGGGGTTGGGGATACTGGGATGCATAGGAGAGGCATCACCAGTAGAAAACAGGAAGTTATTATCCTCTGTACAGACAGCTGGTGAGACCCCATCTGGAGTACTGTGTGCAGTTCTGAGACCCAATCTCCGCAAAGACATAGACAGGATGGAAGCTGTCCAGAGGAGGGCACTAAAATGGTGCAGGGTCTGCACCGGAGGACATATGAAGAGAGACTTAAGGAGCTTAATATGTATAGCCTTGAGGAAAGGAGGGAGAGGGGGACATGATAAAACTTTCAAGTACCTCAAGGGAATCAACAAAGTCCAAGAGGGTAGCATCTTTCAAAAAGAGGTGTGCAAGAACAAGAGGGCACAATTTGAAGATAGAGGGGGCGGCTCAGAGGTAATTTAAGGAAGTATTTTTTCACAGAGAGGGTTGTGGATGCATGGAATGGCCTTCCGGAGGAGGTTGTGGAGTCAAAATCAGTGGTGGAATTCAAGCATGCATGGGATAGTCATAAGGCAATTCTGGGGGTTGGGGGTAGAAAGAAGTAGGCTGCTGGTTAACTAGGATCTGCAGCTTATCCAGTAGGTAGGGAAATGGGCAGACTGGGTGGGCCAAGCGGTCCTTATCTGCCGTCAAATTCTATGTTTCTATGTTTCTATGCTTTAGATTTTAATTCTTTTTAACTTTGTAACGCAGCTTCTTGAATGAAACTAATGTTTTTTTAGTGCAGGAACTGCAAAAATTAGTTTGGCATCCATGTATCACTAGTGACTAGTGCCTTTCGAAAGACTCGTGGTTAGTTTTTCAATTGGAGCTACAAGGCACAGTCCATGGCGTTGTGCGTGGATAACTTAGCTGCTTTCTGAATGTGGATGACAGCTGATATGAACGACGAGGTTTCTGGATGCACTAATTGTGCCTGGGGAGGGGAGGAGTGAGTAAACAAACCAAGTTGTATGTGGAATTACTACCCTTAGAGGAGCATCTTTTTTTGTCTTTTTCCCTACAGGTGTAACAGTAACCAGTGATTAAATGTTATCAGAGTGAAGGAGACAAAATAAGACTGGAGGAACCAAGGAGCCAGGATAAAAGTGCTGCAACAGGTGTTGGTGACTTTGAGGCAGGAGCCTGGGGAAACTTGGAGCGAGAGACCGGCAAACTCTCACTGACTCACAGACAAGGTTGCCAAGAGAAAGTGGTTTGTTTCATTCAGACTCACAAAGACTTTTATTAAGGAGATTATGGTAAGTTCGTTCCGGAACATTTTACATACCTGGAGTTGCTGAGTAAGCCGTCTAATTTATGAAGAGGCACGTCAGACTACTAAACATTTTGGCTTGCCAGCAATAACTTGAAACATAGCAGTGTAATAAATCTGCTTGAATGCTAAAAAGCAATGAAAGAAATGGTAACTGAAATCCAGGTGACGCCTACGTGGAGCCCTGCTAGACTAAAGTAAATTGGAAACTCCTAACTAAACACTTGGAAGGGTCAGGAGATGGACGGACCTGGTTATCAGTAATTTTGACAATCCAATTCAATGTGAACTAAAATGTTCTGAACTGTCTTGAACTGCTTTTTACTAAAAGTATTTGAAATGGGGATGAACTCCAAAAAGGGGTAACCATAGATATATTGTGTAGCCGGAGAAAGAACATATTCCCTGTTGCTTATTATATTTCTATGGACCCTGGAAATCTGTGGAAAAAAGATTTTGGTAGCCTATCACTTTAAGGTTTGATTGTATATGTCCCTGTTCCTTCAAGGCCACCCGGATTGTTTCGTGCTTACTTGTGGTAATTTGTGAAGCTCCAGAACCTGGATATACTATGGGGAGTTGTGGAGTGGTGACTGAACTGCGGAGCCTCTCCATTTAAAGGTCTTGCCTTTGACTTGGGTTATGTATTTATTTTGTACTTTCTCATAGAAAAAAACGCTAAAACAAGTGAGCCATTTTAATGGCATGCACAGTCTGCTCATGTAATTATGCTGATCCGAACACCAGAATAAAACACAACATAGGCACTTTTTTTCAGGTTCTGTCCTGTAAATTGTGAGGATTATGGAATCTTAAATGACTAAGTTATCTCACTGACCTGCTAATTTGCTGTTAATTTTGGATTCCACTAGGGAAATAAACTAGAAAAGTGACTAGCAGTTTTGCCTGAACTAATAATGGAAAGTTGATGGTGATTCTAAAATATAATAGCACCTTAAAACTAGCCCACAATGTTTTTAAGTCTATCATAGCCTAAGGCCTTAGGAAGGATATTACCATGATTTTAAGCATATATGGTTATGTGTTGTTTAATGTCTTTTATTTTATAGATTTATGTGTGTTACATAGAGAATAAAGTATGGGTCGGGGTGTGTAACGAGATTTTACACACACCCGATTTGTGGGATGCTACATAAAGGGGTTTGTGAAAAGCATCCCACAACAAGGGTGTGTGTAAAGTCGAGTTTGACACACATCCCGACCCACATTTTATTTTATATAATTGCTGGGTTTCCCTTTTTCGCCTCAGCAATTATATAAAATAAAAAGCTTCCGATGCATTTGCGATATGGTTTTTCAGGCGCCGATTTGAATTGGCATATTTTAAAACCTTTTTTTGCCCTGGTTTGTGAGGTTTTCACTGTGTAGGGGGAAAAAAAGAACTTGCCGCCGAGTTCTTCTGGCGGTCGCGGTGCGGTTTTGAGAGAGATGGAAGCAGTCAGCAGTCTTGAGTGGTGGCACTGCTGCGTGAGTATGCGCACAGTAAGGGAAACCATGAGCGTGTTTGCCATTATAAACACTTCTTTATAGTGGCAAATTACGCCACAGTTTCCCCCTATGGGAAAAAGGGGAAGCCGGTTATTGTATCTCATTTATTCAATCCTTGAAGTCAACTGATCAATTATGGTACTGTTTTTGTCATATAGGAAAGTTTAGGTCATTCTTCCCCTTTTTCCCTATTTAAAATACCTGAGAATACACTTGAAGAAATAATTTATTGAGAACTCTAAGGAAGGCTTGTAATATGTGCTGGCTTTGATAAGCTTACTATAGTAAGAGGGAGTACCAGGCTAACCTAAAGTGATGCTAGGCTTTGAATTTTCAAACTGATACTCAAAGTGGTTATCACAGCTTTAAGTCCGCATGGTTGGGCACGACCAGGAGTCTACATTTGGTGGAACCTGTACAGAGTGCACAATAAATCACAGCATAGATACCAAGAGGGATCAATATGAGTTTTTTTATTGCTTGACAGATGACGGAAGCTTGAATTATCCCACTGAAAAATGGCTATATTTTTGCTGTCCAATTTTCCATGACATACCTGACTGGTCTTGTTACTGTTACAGTGAATTACTGTGTTTAATATGCTGCCCTAAGCTGGGGTAGTGCACCTATCATATTGTTAAATGATGATAGCATAATTAAATGATACATTATAGGGGAAACTAGATATAAAATTAAACTTTCATTTAGTAGTAATTGGGGGATTAGATAGTGTATCTAACGTTTGACAAATAGCATCAAATAACTGGTTAATACAAACTTCAGAAAATTAATTAGCATTTAAATGACCTCTCAACAGATTATTGTTTTACTAGTCTGTCATATGAATAACCTAGACTGAATTCAAGGATGTTAACTCACAATTGTTGCCTTTATATTTAGACGTTACACATTTCTTTTATAGTAATGTTTCTTTTATAACAAATGTCATTTTGTAAGACTGTAATGACCTTAAAGTCAAACAATAAACTCAGTTTGTTCTTGTCACAAATCTTTTCCTATAAGAACCTCATATCAATTGAAGGTTTCTATCAAACTCTCCCATGTAGTGTTCTTTTCATTGTTGTCATACTGACTTGTTGGTTCATTCTCTTATCTTGATTTTTCCATATAGATAAAAATACCTAGTTCACCCAATACTTTTTGTTTGCTCATATTTTTTTTCCCCAAAGAGCCATTGTTAGCCATACAGGTATTTGCCCATCCCTTTCCCATCTAACTACCCTCTCAATTTCATGGTTATAGACATGCACATTCAAAATGACACTCAGTGTGTCCACACGTTTTTTTTTGATGTTCCCTTTATCCTCCTTATTCATTTGCTTTAGACCAAAAATTGACATCAATACTTTTTCCTCCTCTTTCCTGTTTAGCTTATTTCTATAG
Organism: Neoceratodus forsteri; assembly: GCA_016271365.2. NCBI lineage: Eukaryota > Metazoa > Chordata > Ceratodontiformes > Ceratodontidae > Neoceratodus > Neoceratodus forsteri. The sequence continues at coordinate 430,614,177 of CM028130.1, forward strand.
AATTCAGGGAAAAGAGTATCCATTATTAAAATTTCACCCATTTCTATCCCCACTTTCCTTATTTCCCCTATTCTAGAAATCAGCTGAAATAGGAGGGAAAGGGAGCAAAAAGGATAAAGGTAATACAAATAAGTTTCTATCATGTAACATATCTGGATTAAGTGACAAATTGGGTGATCCTGAACTTGAAGAATATTTCCATACTTTTGAGTATATTCGCATACAAGAAACTTGGATTAAAGGCACGGTCCATCTAAATGGATATATGGCATATAGTAAAGCTGCTAAAAAGTATAAAAAGCATGGAAAGTATACAGGAGGATTGGCAACATTTTGTAAATTAGATACAAATCTCATGACCAAAGAGATTTACAATAAAACCAATAGTTTTTTACTAGTGAAGATGACATATACCAGTAAAAGAGAAATTATATTGGTGAACTGTTATATACAACCAGAGTACAGTGGATACAATAATAGGGAATGGTTACCAGAACTAGAAAATGTATTGGAGGAGATAACTGAAAATAGCCCCACAACAGATATAATTTTATTAGGTGATTTTAATGCCAGGTTAGGACAGTTACAAGGGATCTCAGAGGATACAGAGAATCTTTTGACAGTAAATAACATACAGGGAATAAGAACATACAGGTAATCAAGAGATGGTACTACTAACCAAAGAGGAAGGGAGCTGCATGAGTTGTTAAAAAACAAGAATTTTTCATTGATGAATGGAAGATTACACAAGAATCTAATAAGAAACCATGCATTTGTGTGTGTGTTGGGGGGTGCATCAGTAATAGACTTGGTATGGGTAAATAGTAACGCTCTTAGGAGATGTAAAAGTCTCTGGATAGATTTATAGGCAGAAAGCCCACATGCAGCATTAGAACAGGACATAAATACTAAAGAAACAATAATGGGACATAATTATACAAATGTACCAATTGAGGTTAAAAAAAAGAACTGTATAGGATGGCAAACAATAGACAGGAAATATTTCACAGCTTTGCTAGAAGTCAAAGGTGTTACTAGAGATCTAATGATGAGTCTAGATAAAGAAACAGAAGAAAATATTATAGGGGAATTTGAACACACAACGAGGATAACTGCTAACACTGTCATTAAAGAAGTTAACATCACAAAAAATAACAAGGGGCAAAATTCTATAATAAAGAATGTAGATCTGCAAGAAAATATTTTAATAAACAATTAAGAGTATTGAAACATAATCCAAGCTCAAATAATAATAAAATTATGAACAAATTAAGAAAAGACTATAGGAAAATCTTACATAGTAATAAGGCAAAATACATCAATGCACTATGGACAGAACTCGAAGAAGCAGTGCATAACAAGGACAATAAAAAACTCTGGAAAATTGTCAGCAAGGGAACAAAAAGCTATCAAGAGGAAATGGAATTGAATATAGATGCTGACAAATGGGTGAAACACTTTAAAAAAATCTCGTTTTCAATGATAATAGAGCATATATTAGTAAACTTGAAGAAAACAGGGAAGCAACAGTGTGGGTTCAATTACAAGAACAAATGACTGAGAATGGGATAATTACCGCATTAGATTCCTTTACAGCACATAAAGCTCCCGGACCTGATGGAGTCCCTCTAGATGTAATCTGGAAAACGAAAGAGTTATGGATCCCTTTTCTGAACCGATTATTTAAAGACATACTGGAAATCGGAAATATACCCTGTAGCTGGAAAACAAATATAGTAGTGCCAATTTTTAAAAAGGGGAATAAAAAGGACCCAAGCTGCTATCGGCCGATAAGTTTTTACTAGAATTTTAAACAGTAGAATAGTAGAATGGGTTAATAAGTATAACATACTCGATGATGCACAAGCAGGCTTTAGAGTACACTACGCAGGCAATAATACCCGACAGGGTGGGCGGTATTGGGCAATACCGGACTGCCCAGGGGCGTAATGAGGCCTGACGCCGCAGGCGGAGGGCCTTATAGCCCCTGGAAGGTCTGGTATTGCCCATACCGCCCACCCTGGAGGGTATTATTATGCTTAGAAAATGGGCTTGTCTGTAAATGTTAATTAAATAAATAAATGAGAGGAAATTAGTTTTTGAATAGAAAGATTAGAAAAAGAAAACTTTTATAAGGTTAAATAGTCACTGTCTTTTTGTGCTGTTCTAGCTCCCTCCCCCCCACACAGAGCCATTCTCTTCAACTTACCCCCCCCAAACACACACTATTAGCTTGAGAGACATGTTTTGTTAAACTTGCTATTTTTGGTGCTTTTAAGAAAAGAGTACTACTGTTCGTTTCCTGCAAGCTTTTTCTTTCAGAAGATGCTGCCGCTCAGCACGCGACCTCATGGACCCTGCTTATGAAAAACAGGAAGTGGAGAATTATGAGGTCACACAGACAGCAGCAGTCTAATTTTTTTTTTTTTTACTTTTAGACCTCCCTGGTGTTATTTTATGATTTGTAGGGTAAGTGTATGTGAAAAGAGACAGCCCCTTTGCTGGTAAGTTACTTAGCTCTTGCCATGTGTTGTGCTGTAGTATTGCTTGCTTGTGTGGTACGAAAGTGTAAGGCTATTTTTTTTGTGTAATGGAAAGAGTCGGGTGTGGGGGGGAGGCGGCAGTGGAGCTGGCAAACTACGAGATGCTGGAGGTCTACGGCACTATTATGTGCCAACATAGAGAGCCAGGTAAGACTGAAACATTACTTTTTTATGATCTGTTGCCCGTTTTATGTTTAAAGCAAGTGCCATTGTGTTACCATCTTTCCCTGGCATTGAACCTGCTCATATTCAGGCTGGCACCCAGGGTCAGACTGCGACTTAGTGAGAGAGAGTCAGATTACAGGAGACAGGGAGCAACAGGGCAGGTATCTGCCTACAGCCTGCCACCATCTAGGAACAATCATCCATGCCAGGAACTGGGGGGACTCAGAGGGGAAAGACTTTCTGTGTGGGTCTGGGGGAACCTACGGGAGGGTGTGTGTTTTGTGCACTGAAGGGACCCCAGCTGATGCATGCCATTTATGGGCACAGGATGTCAGGAGATGCTTCGTTCGTGCACTGCAGTTATTTTTATCCATGCAGTCTGCTGTGCCGAACGGATTAGTTTACTTTCTGATTTTTGAATTGTGTGTGGATTTCTTTGTGTCAGGACCACTGGTAAAACCGCTAGATTCTGATTTAATTACAGTGACTGTTGGGTGTACTGAATTGTGTAAAATCACTCACTAACTTAATTGAATGGAAAAATGGCGCCGAGTTTGAAATTATTTTTTTAAATATTGGCCAATTGGGAAACAGAGTGGGTGCCGGGATACTACAGTGGGTAAAGGGGCACTGTTGGCTGGCTCTCATTTTTAGGTGGGCATCTATTGTCTGATAGATACTCACCTAAAAACGTGTCTCAGCCAATCAGGGGAGAGGATTTACTTTAACCATTTTCAAATCAATAATAAATCAAGTGTTTTGTATTGGCACATTTGGTACACAAATATAAGGTTTTGAAAAAAACAAAAATTATATTGTGCTTTTATAGATCTGAAAGCTGCTTTTGATAGGGTTAACAGGCTAAAATTGTGAGAAAGACTGGAACAGCTAAAATCAGACCAAGCAATAATCAACTTGATACAAAGACTGGACAGTGATAACTATACTTGCATACGAACGCTATAACAAAATTGGGGATTTGAGTGAAAAATTCAGTATGAATATAGGGGTAAAGCAAGGGTGCACATTGTGACCTATGCTGTTCAATATATTTTTCAACACAGTTTTAGGGACGTTGTACAATACTAATTTTTATTTGCCAAAAAAACTGGGGATGGACCGTGCCCTTATCTTGCGTACGCAGATGATGATGCCCTTCTCTTCACCAGTGCTTTAGGTTTAAAGAGAATGTTAATTAAATTTCAAATGGAGTGTGATAAAGCTGACTTGCAAATAAATTATGATAAAACCAAAGTACTGGTATTTGGGGAAACATCAAAAGGTATAATTATTACATTAATGCACAAAAACTTGAGGCATTAAAAGAATTTTGTTACCTAGGACTGACAATTACACAAGAAGGGTCATGGACAAAGCATATACTAGAAATGGAATAAAAGGCTAAAAACTTCTTCCCAATAATGAATTCATTCTCATATAAGCATGGCGGAAAATCTGTGAAAGGAAATATAAAAGTAATTAATGCCAAAATAAGGAGCCCGCTGCTGTATGAAGCAGAAATCTGGGGGGGTGGGGTACAATCAAAAATAAATATTGAAGCATCTCTTAATAAATGTTATAAAAAACTGCTGGGATTACCAAATGGAACACCCTCAACACTCGTATGGGCGGTATTAGGACAACTACCTGTAGAATGTCAGATTAAGCAAAGGGTTGTTAATTACTGGCTCACGACATACAGGATGAGAGAAACAAAGCTCCCTAGGAAATGTATAGAAGATTCAATTAAATATATGAAACAGAATATGATTTTCCCTAGCATTTCAATAGTAGAGACTATTATATAGAGAATACTGCATAGGGAGGTGAACATTATGAAAATTTAATGCACACTCGAGGTGAGGGATGCATCATTAAACCCCGAGAGCGAAGCTCGAGGGGTTTAACAATGCATCCTTCACCGAGGGTTTGCATTAAAATTTTCATAATGTTCACCTCCATGTCTTATTTTTTATAATTACTGGGGTAAATGTTTTTCTAGCCAGAGAGTTACATTTCCATACACAAACTGTTCAAAATCATGTTGCACAACACCACAGTTTGGGAATTTAAATATGTTTTTTTTTTTTTATTATTTTATGCAACTCAATACACAAGCTTACAAGAACAAGCAGAAAAAAAATAGCAGCAGTCTTACCTTACAAGAACTGCATAAGATAGTAACATACACTGGCTATTCTAATAAGAAAAACATGAAAAAACACTGAAGTAAATGAGACATTTCTTTTGTATGCTGCACTGTACTAGAACATTGTTGAGAGTATTCAGAGCCCAAAACAAACTTTTTAATAACTTTACTGCGGTTAAAAAAAAAAATTAAATCACTGGCTGTGAGACCTCCGTGTCAGCTTCATTTCTCCGTGTGCTTACTTTCAGTTGCTGCAGGACAGTTCGGTCATGGTTACGGAGGTCCGCCTGATGGAGTGCCAGAAATGAGTTAAGGGACTGTGTTAAAATTACCTGACACTTAGGGTGCTCAGGAGAAAGGAGGTAAATTAGTTCTTTGTTGTGCTTTGGGCACACAGGGAGGCAACGAATTACAAACAGTACATCCTTATCTCACTGCCAACTCGCCTCTAGTTGGAATCTGACTCAGTTACCGGACACCTTCATTTATTCTGATCACTTTCTTCGGGAGCTGCATGATACATGTTGATGGACGCTCCCTTGTTGATCACACAGGTTTGGGCCAAGGATTGTTTGAAGAGAGCTTCCTGTGGTGTAGATTTCCTTTGCAGTCCCCTGAGCACTATTCGGGTTGGGGAACATACAGCCTGAAGTTGAAGACTGCTGGTTTTCTTCCACATCTGGCAGGTACTACAGAAGCGTTCCCTTATTGTTTACTGCGAAGTGTGCTGGAACACTCGCGCTGAACTGCTCTGTGCACGTGAAAGTCATAACAACTGACTGGTGATTACGGGGAATATCAACTGAGTATTCCCATTGATAAAAATTTACACCAGTAATTATAAAACCGTATAGGATGTTATAATGTGCAACAAATATAGTTAGGTTACCTATTGATAATGTCACAAATGAGGTAAAGAGAAGGGTTAAGGATATTTTTACCCAGAAAGATATGGAAATATGCAAACTATACAAAGTGAGTAAATGGATGGTCAAAAACAAAAGGGAACATAAACTAGAACTATATTTAGTGGTAATAAACAACTCTAGCTATAGCAAAATAATTACAAGATTCAGATTTTAATGTTTCACAACTAAATGGAGACGAGAATTATTCAAGACAGAAGAGGAGAGGAAGAATGGGCTATGCAAAATGTAATTTTGGCAGAGATGATTTGGTACATTTAATGTTGCTCTGCCCCTTGTACTGTATGAAAAATAGTGAGGAAATAGTCTCGTTGGTGTTTAAAAGAGTTGGAATATGAACCATACCATCTGGTGACATATTTATTGAAAGCTAACAAAAAACAAGTGTTAAACCCTGTGGCCTCCCTCCTAAAGATAATAGAGGGAAAGAAGCTACAAATCATAGAAGAGAATTAGGATCCAGCAAGAGTCCATTAGATTTTTAGTCACATAGGCATTAGTCCTAATTAGGAATACAGAATACAGGTACTCTAAGAAACTCTGGAAATTAGAAGAGCTCAAAAGAGCACTGTTTACACTGGGAGAAGCCCAAGTTAGCTAAGCCAATATGGACTCCTGCAAGACCCATTAATGTAAGGGAATAAGGCAATAAGTCTACAGTGCAATAATCAATGATTTTATATAGAGTTTCTCTGTTTGGTTTTACTATTATAAGTATGTGATAAGATTGTATTATGAACTGTAATGAATGGAACTGTAAAGCTTTTTAATGATTTAGTATAACTCCTCCTGCTTATGATGCATTTATATTGTACTGTAATGACTTTTATAAGTTGAACAATAATAAATTAATTGAAAAAATAGGCATGCAATTAAATACAACAGACATTTGCCACTGATCTTTAAGTTTGAAAATACAATAAAATACAAGTTTAAAAAAAATAAATCCATCTTCAAACCCCCTTGTGGATTTGCAGATTACAAAAATACTTCATACCACTGGCTCTGTGGCGCTGGGTAGTGAGGCGCCCACTCGGCATAATGATGACCTAGGTTTGCAACCCACCCACACCCAGAGTGAGAGGAGCAGAAAGTGACAGGGAGGGTGGAAAGTGTAACTCCCTGAGAGGAAGAGTTCAGCTTGCACCATCCTCAAGCAACTCCTGGTGGTGGGCTGGAAGAGGTGCATCTGGTGGCATGGGTGACGACACGCTACTGTGCACCCTTCCCAGGATGCCACAGGATGTGCAGCTCTGTTAGGAAGGGGGACAAAAGGGTAGAAGAAAAAGGGAAAATGGCCACTCCCACAGCAATGGATGATGGCCTCCAGTAAGCGTCCCCCACAGCACCCAACTGCCCAAGTGCACCATGCCTCTGTCCCCCAAGCCGGCACACCCCAGTGTTAGGGGTGTTTCCCCCTGATAGTTCCTGGGGGTACCCCTCAGGCAGGTATAAACTGGACCACCTGGGGTGTCAGAGATACTAGGGGAGATTGGAAATAGGTATGGCAGCAGGGGGTTGAGTCCAGTGGGCAAAGGAGGCAAACGTGAGAGCCCAAAGGAATGAGGCTATGAGGGGCCAGATGGAGTGGAAAAACCCAACAACTTCATGCCACTGTTTTGCACCATGTTGATCATCACAACTCAGAAATTCACGGTGGAATAAATGCTCACAGTGGGCTCTATCAACAATTGCGGCCGGTATGCACCAGAAAAGGCATATACCTCACTGCACAGCTACACTCCACTCACTTGGCCCTGGACAGACATGAGGGGCCAGGATTCATGGTCCTCAGCTTGTTTGATGCACAAGTGTGTAGCTCCATGCTGGAAGGGGAGATAGCTGGGAGGACATACAATGTGCTTCCAAAGGGAAACCCGGATGAGTGTCAAAGTGGATGCCCTGCACCACAGGAGTGGGGGACTATGCAGGACTATAAATATTTTTGGGGGATGGGTGTACAAAGGACAAGTGAAATGAAAATTCATCCTGTACCATAGAATTTGTACCAGTCCAGTGAAATGTTAGGCAATTTTAAATGTTTACTTCTGAATCTGAGCTGTGGGATTCTGTAACACTAGATAGTCTTACTTGAGGCTTGGTAAAGAATAGTTACTTACCATAACAGATCCTTGAGAGAATCTCCTCTATTTAGCCACATCATGGAACTTTAAGCCATCGGCATCAGGACCACCCGGACATTTTTGCTGTCTGGGGCAGCCCAAGTCGATGTGCCTTGTCATCAGCTATACAACACAAGTGTCCCAGCATGCCTCAGTTCCCCACCGGAGACAAGCTTGGAGGCTCATCAGACTAGCAGGGACCAAAGCAACTAAGACCAAATCAGGCACCAAAAGAGGATATGAAAACCTGAGTACAGATGCCATAGGAGGCATCAAAGAAGAACAAGCTTGCAGGAGCAGGCAGGATAGTCACCCATCACCTGACAAGGAAGGAAGGTGGGAAGGACAGCTGTGGTTCAATGGAGGAGATTCTCTTGAAGATTCAGTGTGCCTTGACCAGGCCACGGACCCCTCAATTTCTGGAACCTAAACAGTTTTTCAGAAATCCTCTGTACTGCAAGGGATCCAGCGTGCCTTGACCAGGCCACGGACCCCTCAGTTTCTGGAACCTAAACAGTTTTTCAGAAATCCTCTGTACTGCAAGGTACTAGCCCTGACTTTTGGATTTGGTACCAGTGGAAGATGATTTCCAAGTGGCCCACACTATCTCCTGCTGAACACATCTCTAACTACTGTATCTCCCTTGAATTTATGTGCCAGGGTTTAATAATTTGTTTAATCCTTACAGTCATTTTAAGTTCTGAGTTGATATTAGAAGTGAATTTGTAGTTTGCCTTTTTTTTGTTGACTTTTCCATTAGCAGATTATATCCTCTCACCACTAGAGGGCTTTATCTCTATCTCTTTCTCGATCTAGTACGTAAGCCATGTGGGTTCTCTCTGCCTTTCGCTCGCCTCTCCTCCTCCTCCTTGTCCTGCCCCACCTCTTCTCTCTCCTTGGTCCTAGCCACCCCCAATCCCGCCACCCTCTATTCTGGTTTCCACTGCTGCTCCAAGACTCCCTGTCTTGGCACCCTGTAGCAACTCCATCACTTTCTGCCTCGACCCAGATTCTGCCAATAAAAATCGTCCTAGGTCCCAAACCATAAAGCCCTGACTATTGTCTCCATATACATCCCACCCAGGGACCCTAAACATGGATTCAACGACGTCCTAAACTTTATCAACTCTCATCCTCCCGAAGTTGAACTTATTCTACTAGGGATTTCAACATAAACTGGTTAGCAATGAGCGCCAGTGCCTATAAAGACTCCATCTCAGCTGCTAACCTCATGCAAATGGTAAACTCCCCTACTAGGATTAACTACAAGACTGGCACCAGTACCCTCTTGGATTGGGTCCTCACCACTCACCCCACAAGGATTTCTCGTACGACCATTCTCCCAGACATTCTCAGTGACCACTCCCCAGTCATGTGTGCATGGTCTAAGAAATTCCTTAAGCCCCCCTCCCACAATTATCCCAAAATTATGGCTAGCAGAGTCCTTCCTCGTGGAAAACTTCCACATCTCAAACACCTGCTTCTACAAGACTGGCTACCCATCTATGAAGCAACAGATGTTAACTTGGCTCTTGATCACTTCATCTCAATTTTCAACAGAGCCTATGACCTCTTTGCCCCTGCTAAAAGGTGCAAAACAAAATCTCTCTCTAACCTATGGGTCACCGCAGCTCTTCTCTCATAGCTGAAACTAAGGGATCACCTCTGGGCAGTTGCCAGGGCCACTGGCAAACAAATGGACATCCAAAATTACAAACAAGGACAAAATGCCTACACAAAAGCCATACGGCTAATGAAATCCACCTATTACAAAGACACTCTCACCAATGCATGGGGAAATGGTTGTGCTTTCTGGGACAATAACAAGGATGTCACAGGAAAGCAGCCAAAAACCTCCCTGGCCATGTTAATGGTTGATGGATCCTCAACCCTCGACCCCAAGGTGATCGCAAACATCTTTAACACGTCTTTTCAGACCTTAGTGCTGTTCTATCAAGATGACTTTTTCGAAAACAGGGCCTACTCCCAAATACTCAGCCCTCAGTCTAACCATCCCCTCTTCTACTTCAGGAGGTAAGGCTGAATGAAGCTTGCTGCTATATTACTGCAGCTATCTCTAAATCTAGATCTAGTAGCGACACCCTGGACCTTAAGCTTCTGTTGCTCACCCTCGATGAGGTAAATCATCCATTAACAAAATCCTAAACCTCTCTCTCAGCTGTGGAAAATTCCTGGACCTATGGAAAACAGCCACCCTGACACCTGTCCACAAAAGTGGGGACAAGACGAATCACTCAAATTATTGCCCTATCTCCATACTGCCCCCACTCTCTAAGGCACTCGAGTGCATCGTGGCTGATCAACTTACGGACCACTTGGATAAATACAATATACCTTGTCCACAACAACACGGCTTCCGGAAAGGTCACAGCACCACCACTGCCCTTCTTGAGTTCACTGGAGCTTTACACAAATCCCTTGACAACGGCCTTTTCACAGGGGACGTTTTCGTCGACCTCTCCAAGGCCTTCGATACAGTACACCATGGACTACTAATACACCAACTACTGAATGCCGGGCTATCACCTGACTCTTCTCTCTGGTTTAAAGCTACTTGAAAACCAGTCACAAGAGAGTAAAAATTGCAGGCGCTCTTTCTAACACCCTGCCTGTTAAGCTGGGTGTCCCAGGGATCCATACTGGGCCCCTCCTTTCTAGCCTTTTCTTAAACTCCTCCCTTACCACTGCTCTGAGCAGATCATACTATATGCCGATGATGCTGTTGTATTCTCCACTCACAAAGATCCTGCAACTCTTCAACACAACCTTCAACTTGGTTTCAGTTCTGTAGAGACATGGTTTCTTAATCATAAATTGGTCCTCAATGACAAGAAAACCAAATCTGTGCTCTTCTGCAGCTCTCATAACCCACACAAGCTACACCACTTGGCTATCTCCACCGTCCAGGGGAACACTCTAGATCAGGTGGGGTCCTTCAAATACTTAGGTATACAGCTTGACCCTAATCTCTCCTATGGACTTCATGTTTAGTAAATGTATGAACAATACTCCAAGTGGCAGCAGCACATGTGTCAGCAGTGGACGCATTATGGAAACAAGCCACTGAGGTAGCCATCCCACAGGTGGAATGAGCATGAACGGGACCAGGAAGCTGTTACCACGCTTCTGGTAACAAAACTTTATACAACTGACTAACCATTTGGACAGGCCTTGTTTAGAAATCTAGGAGCCTACCATCTTGGGGTCAAAAGATACTAACAGTTGCAAAGATGTTTTTACAATCTTTGGTACAATCAATCAATCTTTATTTTATACTGAAAAGGTATGTGAGCAAAAATGCCCATTTTCACACACGTCCAGTTACACAGAATAAACAAGAAAGGGATACAGTGCACAAATGAAAAAATTACTTACCATAGTAATCTTCTTTCTTCCCAGTGATGCTCAGATATTCATAACTTTGTGCAGTCAGCCTGGTGGGTTGGACTGCCTGGTGAGATGGAACACATGCAAATGATGGAATTCTTTGCACGTGAACATCTTTCAAATACTGCCTCTACCAACTGTAGTGTTCTAAGCCTTTCAGATTTGTAAGAAGCCTGGAAGTCAGGCAACATGAAAAATTCTGACAACTAATTAATTGAAACATTTTTAGGATTAACCTAATAAAACAACTTACTCAAAAAACTCCAAGGGAGGGACTATATATATATATATAATGGTGTTCACCAGACAGTGAGAAAAACTATTAAGAGAGACAGAAAACTCTGTTAAAATCTGTCTAGCATACAGAAGTGTACCTAGAAGGGTACAGCTATGTGGCACTAGCATGCGGAATGCAGAGGTTGAAGTTCTGGAAGGGGAGGATGGGAGGGAGTTATGAATATCTGAGCATCACTGGGAAGAAAGAAGATTACCATGGTAAGTAATTTTTCCTTCTAACCCCAGTAATGCTCAGAATACTCATAACTTTGTGCATACTACCAAGCAGTACCTGGCGGTGGGCACAGAACCTATTTTGGAAACAGACTTTGCAGGACTGCTGTGCCAAACCTGGCATCACTTCTGGACAAAATATCCAAGTTATAATGCTTTGTAAAGGTGTGTACTAATTTCCAAGTAGCTGCTTTACAAATGTTCAATAATGGCACCTCCCTAGCGGCTGCAATAGTGGCAGCTGTTCCTCTTGTTGAGTGAGCCCTCAGCCCAGCTGGGGACTCACTACCTGCTTTAGTGTAGCAGAATTGAATACACTGAACAAGCCACCTAGAAATTGATCTTTTTGAGGCTGGTTTGCCCATTCCGACATCCCCATATGTAAGGAAAAGTTGTTTCTTGTCTTGCCTATGGCCTTTAGTAGCTGTCATGTAGTAGCTGAGAGCTCTTTTCACATCCAGACTGTGGAGCCTTCTTTCACCAGAGCTTGTATGGTCTGTGAAGAAGACAGGTAGAGTGATTGATTGGTTCAGATGGAAATCTGAAACAACCTTGGGAAGGAATTTTCTGTTTGTTCTGATCCCTGTAGAAGGAAATGTAGTTCTGCTCAACAAAGAGAGCCTGAAGCTCACTGATTCTTCTTGCTGAGGTAATTGCTACCAGGAAAACTGTTTTCCAGGTAACATACTTTAAATGGGCTGTAGCCATGGGCTCAGAAGGAGCCCACATCAATCTGGCTATACATACATTAAGATCCCAAGCGGGCACTGGTGCCCTATGAGGAGGGTGCAAATGCATCAGGCCTTTAAAAAATCTTTTAAAAATGGGATCTGATGCTACAGACACCTTTGTCCTAGCAGAAAGGTATGCAGATACTGCTGCAAGGTGAACTCTTAAAGAACTGGGTTGTAGACCTTGTGAACGTGAGTCAGATAATCCAACACCACTGAGACCCCTGCATCATTTGGGGTGAAGTTTCTACCAGAGCACCAGAAGGAGAATCTTTTCCACTTAGCAGAATAAGTTTTCTTAGTGGAAGACTTCATATAACCTTTCAAAATGTTTAATACAGCTTCAGAAAGGTTCAAGCCTACATACTCTAATTCCTCAAGAGCCATGCCTTGAGGTGGAGGGACTTGAGATATGGGAACAGCAATGTTCCCTGATTGGAGGGTAGAAGATTGTGCCTGAGAGGCAAGCTTATTGGCTTGCTCACTGACATGGAGAGCAGAAGAGAGTACCATGGCTGCCTGGGCCAATCTGGAGCTATCAATATCAGAGAAGCTGAGAGGGATCTGAGCTTCAGCAGTACCCTGAAAACTAGAGGAAAAGGGGGAAAGGCATAGAGAAACTTGCCTGACCAATCCAGTACCAGGGCATCCAGAGGGATTGTGCCCTGGGCTGCTGGCCTGCAACAATACTGAGGCAACTGGTGGTTCTGGTGGGATGCGAACAAGTCTATCCATGGAACACCCCACCTGCTGAAAATTACCCGCACCACCTGCTTGTTCAGTGTCCATTCATGATGGGACTGATTGATCCGACTCAGTGTGTTTGCCAAGATATTGTCCTTTCCTGGCAGATGGATGGCTTGCAGGGACACCTTTAGAGAATATGCCAGAGTCCAAATTTTCATGGCTTCTGTGCATAGGGGGCCTGATCTGGTGCCACCCTGCTTGTTTATGTAATACACAGTGGTGGTATTGTCCCGTTCTGACTTGTCACCTTGCCCATTACCAGTGTAGAAAGCGTTTAGTGCTAGCCGCTCTTCTCTGAGTTCAACAAATTTATATGCGGGAGGACTCTGCCCCTGACCAGTTACCCTGAGTTGTGTGCTCCTTAGATGGGCACCCCAGCCCAGAAGGGATGCATCTGTTGTGAGGACTAGTGAAGGATCCTCCTTCTGGAAGGGCACTCCCTGCCTTAGGTTGGATTCCTTTTTCCACCACAAGAGGGCTTGTAACAGAGGCCTTGTCACTGGAATGAGTTTTGAAAAGGGATCTTTTTTCTGACTCCAATGATTCCTGAGGTAAAACTGGATGTCTCTCATGTGAAACCTGGAACCCTGCACTGTGCCCGTGGATGCAGCCATATGACCCAACAGCTGCAGGAATTGCCTGGCTGTTTTTTGACCGTGCAACTTGAAGGAGTTTGCTATGGCCTGAAGGCTTTGCACCCTGTCTAGTGGTAAAAAGGCCCTGGCCTGTAGAGTACTGATCTCTGCCCCTATGAACTGTAAAGTCTGTGTAGGGGTGAAGACATATTTTTTCTGGTTTACTATGAAACCCAAGAACTCCAAAAGATCCTGTGTGAGCTTTAGAGAGGTTGTGACTTGTTCTGGTGATTTGCCCACCACCAGCCAGTCGTCCAGGTATGGGAAGACAGTCACTCCCTGTCTTCGAAGAAATGCCACCACAGCTGCTAGGCATTTTGTAAACACCCTTAGTGCCGAGGAAAGGCCCAAAGGCAGGGTTGCAAACTGATAATGACCTGATGGGAGTCTGAATCTGAGATATTTCCTGAAAGATTGCTGGGACCGGTACTATTCAATATCTTCATCAGTGACATTGCGCAGGACCTAGAAGGCAGAATTTCACTGTTCGCTGATGACACAAAGCTCTGTAACAGAGTAGACACACCAGAGGGTGTAGACAGAATGAGAAGGGACCTGCAGAAACTTGAAGAATGGTCAGGGGTTTGGCAGTTGAAATTCAATGCAAGGAAGTGCAAGATAATGCATATGGGGCACAAAAACCCTGGCACAATATATAAGTTGGGGGTGAGGATATAGCATGCACCAAGCAGGAAGGGATCTTGGGAGTTATCATCTCTGATGACCTCAAGGCAGGAAACAGTGTGACAAGGCAGCAGGTAAAGCAAATAGGATGCTGGGATGCATAGGCAGGGGCATCACCAGCAGGAAAAGGAGGTCATAATTCCACTATACAAGACACTAGTGAGGCCGCACCTGGGGTACACTGTGCAGTTCTGGAGACCTTACCTCACGTAAGGACATAGACAGGGTAGAGAAGGTTCAGAGGAGGGCAACAAAGATGGTGCATGGATTGCATCACAAGTCCTATGAGGACAGGTTGAAGGCACTGAACATGTACTCCCTGGAGGAGAGGAGGGAAGAGGGATATGATAGAGACATACAAGTATCTTACAGGGAGGAACAGGGTGCAGGAATGCACTATTTTAAGTGAAAAGATGTTCCAGGACTAGAGGGCATGGGATGAAGTTGGAGGAGGACGATTCAGAGGAAACGTGAGGAAGAATTTCTTCACAGAACGGGTGGTGGACAAGTGGAACACCCTGCCAGAGGAAGTGGTGGGGGCTGAAACAATCACGGGATTTAAGAATGCATGGGATAGACATAAAGGAATTCTGGAGGTCAGGGGTAAGGGGCAACAGACTTCCTGGAAAACATAAACTGAACTTACAAACTTAAATGGGCAGACTGGGTGGGCCATAGGCCCTTATCTGCCGACACTATCTATGTATCTATGTAAGATTCTTTTATGGGGATGTGGAAATAAGCATCCTGTAAGTCCAGAGATGCCAGCCAGTCCCCTTTTTGGATTGTTGGCAGAATCTGAGCCAAAGTGACCATTTTGAACTTTGGCTTTTTCAGGTGCTTGTTTAAAGCTCTGAAATCCAAAATTGTCCGCCACTCCCGATTTTTCTTTGTTGTTAGGAAGTATCTGGAGTAAAAACCTCTTCCTCTCAGGGTTGCAGGGACTAGTTCCACTGCTTTGAACTGAAGCAGCTTCTGAACCTCTGTCTCTAGCAACAAAATTTGTGCTAGGGGTAGGGAGGTGGAAATCCTGGGGTTTTTTCAAGGAAGAAATTTGAACTGCAGAGACAGACCTTTGCCCACCACCTCCAACACCCACTTGTCTGTGGTGATGGTTGACCAGAGGGGGAGGAAATGGGACAGTCTGCCTCCAACAGGTAGGGAGGAGGCGGCCTGCATCTCAGGGGTTCTGTTTAGGCTGGGGTTGAGGTTGTGGCTGAGCCCCTCGCCTAGAGCCCCTTCTACCCCTACCCCTTGAGTAGCCCTGTGGGGGGTACTGCTGGTATTGGGGCATGGTTACTGGCTGGAAAAAGGGTCTTGACAAGAAGGAACGACCCCTAGCCCCCCTTCCATAGGGCCTGGTGGATGAAGAAGCTCTGTCTTTAGCAGAGTTACTTCTATAAGTAGCCTTATATTCATCCACCTTTTTCATATAGGCCACTGTGGACTCCCCAAAAAGCGCATTTCCTTCTAATGGGAAATTCAGGGCCTTCGACTGTGTATCCTGATTGAGATTTGTAGCCCTAAGCCAAGCAAACCTCCTCTGAGCCACTGTATTAGCCATCCATCTGGCTGCAGTGTCATTTAGATCAGCAGTCATTTGGAACTGGTACTTGGCCGCCTCTAGCCCAAACCTGGCAATTTCAGCCAGGTTATCTGACAAGGGTGAGGTGGCCTTCATGGACATTGCCAGTACCGACTGCCACAGGGATTTCTGATACTGGACAGCATAAACTTGAAAAGTAGCTTGTCTCATGGCCAATGAGGCTGACAAATAGCCTTTTTTGGCCATACTGTCCAATTTTCAGGATTCCTTGTCCGGTGGGTGTGAGGACAGAGGGACTTTAGCTTTATCACAGGCAGCTTGCTGTATTACCCCTTGATGATCAGGATGAGAGAAGAGGAAGTCAGCTCCCTCCCTGTCCAGCTGGTATTTTTTATCTATTCACTTGTCAATTGGAGGAATGGAATTTGGGGTCTGCAGGAGCTTCATAGCGTCCTTCTTGAAAAATGTATATACTGGGAGGAGGAGGAGGGCCTTTGTGGGTGTTAAACCCATCATATTGAGGTACTCAATCTCCTCCTCATCTTCCACTTGCTCTGTTGTGGCAATATCCAGAGCATCTGCCATCTTCCTTACGAAAGAAAAATGGGAGGAAAAATCCTCAGACACTGTGGGAGGCGAGCCAAATTTCTGCTCAGGGGACACCTCTAGGGGGATAGGTTCGTTCTCCTCATAAGGCTCCTCATCCTCTTCTAAATAGTGTTGCTCCAGAGCAGGGGGCAACACAGTAGCAGCAACCTGGGGACCCTGGGAAGGGGCAGGAGGCTGAGGGATGATGCTCTGCAGAGCCTGAATAATTTTAAACGCCTGTGCTATCTCCTGAGCTGAAGGCATTACAGGCTGCTGCGCAGAAGTCCCTGGTTTAGCAGGAGAGGGTTCTGTATGCTTGAGCTTCTTTCATTTCTTTAAGGGAACCGGAGAGTCAGCCAGTTCTTTCCCTCTTTTTGCCCTTTTTTCGCCTGTATCAGGGGCAGGGGTAGTAGCACTTGTTACTTCAACCACAACAGACTGGGGTGTCAGCTGGTCAGAGCCTGAGGGACCCCTAGGAAACTTTTTATTAAGCCTTTCAAGGCGCTTTTCAACAAATTTTTCTGGGAATGTTTTACATATCTCACATTCCTGGTCCAAATGTTCAAAACCCAGACAAGCTACACATAAAGTGTGCTTGTCTGCCTTAGCAAACACATCTCCACACTTTAAACAGTTTTTAAAACCGGGCTCCCCCGTTCTCTTCTTAGGTTTCTCAGTCATGGTGAAAGATAAAGTGAAAACCCCCAACCGCTAAATGCTACTACGGTTATTTAAACAGCTTAAAAAGGGTTTTCCTTTTTTTTTTTTTTTTTGCGGTCGGTTCCGGAACCAATAGGGAACCGATGGAACCGAGAGAGGAGATAAAATATGAACCGGTTCAGCAGTTCTGTAACCGATAAAAAGCGGTTACAATTAAAGTTTTTAAGGACCAAAATTTAGCGATAATGAATAGGTTCTTTAGTCAGAGAACCGAAATAAAGTTAAAACTAACTCGGATCCCTCATGGTTATGCCGAACCGCAAGGAACAGAGAAAACAACTATTTAAACAATAATAAACTAAATGTAAACTAACAATTAATAGAGGCAGTAAAAGAAACTAAATATACTTATGGTTTTGTGATTTTTTTTCTTTCTTCTTCACGTGAAAGAGGGCGACAGAGACTCCGAGCGATCAGACTTTCAGACGGAGAGAAAAATCTGAAGGGCTTAGAACACTACAGTTGGTAGAGGAAGTATTTGAAAGATGCTCACATGCAAAGAATTCCATCATTTGCATGTGTTCCATCTCTCCAGGCAGTCCAACCCACCAGGCTGACTGCACAAAGTTATGAATATTCTGAGCATTACTGGGGTTAGAAATATACATGTCAATACATTGTGAATAATATGTAGTACAAAAATATATAGGTTAAAATATCATACAGAGCAGAGAGGTAAGGTATAGTTCACTACCTTACCACAATTTATTACAGTAAGAGAAATATACATAGCGAATATTTTAAGCAGAGGCTAATTATTCATCGAAACAGGCTGTATACAACTCAAGTACCAGCACAGCATGCTGCAGATATCCAGTGGACATAAATGATGTTCCCCATTATCTGTGGGAGACAAAAAATAAGCAGGAAGGTCAATAGTCCAATTTACTAATCTCAGATACTACCTTCAGAAGGAAACAAGGATTGGTTTGTAATGTAACCCTATCCTTGTGAAAAATAATAAAAAGAGGGTTTGCAACCAGAGTCTGCAGCTCCAAAATGTGTCTTGCAGACGTCATAGCCACTAGGAACAGTGTCTTCTAAGAGAGGAAGCACAGCTCCAAGTAGCAGCAAGCTTGAATGAAGGTGCAGGCGGGGTCTGTGGGACCAAATTGAGGTCCCACACCAGAACCAGATCGCAGACCAGGGGGTGCAACAGTAGAGTACTTCTTAGGAATTTATGGGAAACCTCCATCGGAGCCGCCAGAGCACCCTGCTCCTGTGTCAGAAGTCCCAATCACAGGGGGAGCTGGATGGGGGAGGTGGTGGTTCCACTGTCAATTGCTGGAGCAGAGGGAACAAAATTTGTCTGGGTCAGTTAGGGGCCTCCAGAATCAAGGAGGCCAGTTAGGCCCATAACTTGTCCAGAGCCCTCTCTATTGAGGGAATGCAGGAAACATACAGGAACCTCCTTTTCCGGGAGAGGGACAATGTGTCTTGCCAGAAAGCTCCAGGCCCTTGGGTGAGTGAACAGAAACATGGTGGTTTTGTGTTGTATGAAGGCAGGAACAAACCTATGTCTGATCAACCTCATTTTCTGAAGAGGGCATCCATGACAAAGTCTGAGAGTTCTCATTCATGGCAGTGTGCAAGGGATCTACTGAGGCAATCCGCCTAGGCATTCAGGGTACCGGGCAGGAACATTGCTGACAGGAATATGTCACATTCCACTGCCCAGTGCCAAACTCTAATCACCTCTCTGCAAAGAGGATACAAATGTATTCTGCCTTGTTGGTTGATATAGTACATCACCGAAATATTGTCTGTACAGATCAGCAGCTGCTTCCCCAGAAGGCGGGTGGTGAAGCCTGTAGCTGACATAGAACAGGCCTCATTTCTAGAGTGTTGCTAACCGTATCGAGAGAGGTCCAGTGGCTCTAAGTTCTGAATGGGCCCAGATGGTCACCTCAGCACAAACCTGAGGTATCCATGGTCATCATCAGAAAGGGGATGGCTGGAGAAATTTGGGCCCTGTCTCTAGGTTAGAGCAGAGAGCAACAGAGTGGTGGAATCACTTGTATGAGACACTCCAGCTCATTGGAATGCTGTGCCCACTGTACCCTGAGGAAACACTGAGGCATCTGCTTATGGAGAGGTGCTAGAGGGACGGTCAATATGGCAGCTAACCTTAAAAGGCATCTGGCCAATACATAGTCACTGGAGGGGACTGACTGTGCCTGGGCTACCAGTGCTGTAGCACAATCGCAGGGCAGAAACACCTGACCCAGCCCCGTGCCTGGGACAGCCACTATACATTAGAGCTGCTGGCAGGGAGAAAGGACTGACTTCAGTTCACTGACCGGGATTCCCAACTGGTCAAACAACTGTTGGGTCCAAAACAGTGTATACATTATGGCCTCATAAGATAGGGCTTTAAGCAGTCAATCATCTACGTAAGGAAAGATGCAGTGGCCCTCTCTGCGAAGGGCAACTGGCACCACAGCAAAAACACTGGTAAACATACATGATGCACAGCACAAACCAAAGGCCAAGACACAAAGCTGGTAGTGTGAACCATGAAATATGAAACGTAGGTATTTTCATTGTGACTTGCGGATCTTGACATGAAGGTATTCGCCCTTCATGTTCACAGCAACCATCCAATCTCCTTTTGGTAGGTGGAGAAGTGTCTGCAGAGAAACCATTCAAAAACTTTGTATTCAATGAATCCATTCAGTTCTTGAATGTCTTTTATGGGCCTTAAGATTCTGGTCCATTCTGGAATCAGAAGATACTGGGAATAACAGCCTTGGTTCTGTTCTGGAACCAAGATGAGTTCCACCCTCCAGCAGGAGGATAAGATATCCCAGAGGATATCTGTGTGGCAATTATGGGGGGGGGGTCACTGGAGGAATAGTAAGCTGCTGTAGGGCATGTGCTAAACTATCTCCAGGACCCAAGCATCAGTTGTATTGCCCTCCACTTCTGTGGGAAGAGGGAGATCTGGCCTCCCATCAAAACTTCCTAAGTCAGCGAGGCTGGAGGGAGGGGAGTCAGAAAGCACCAGGAATGCTGGGGTGCTGTTAATGGTCTGATCTTTTGTAAATCTGGCATGGGCACCGGGAGGCAGGTTTGCTGCCTGGGAAGTGGAAGGCTGAGGTCTTTGGGAACTACGACCGGGGCCACTGCAATAACCAAGGCCTGGGCGGGCAGAGGGACTGTGAAAAGAACCACGACTTTGGCTCCAAGGCTTTGGGTTAAGAGTCTTAAGTGATCTAAGGGTCACCCTAGTAGACTGCAAATCACTGAAAGCATTTTCAACATCATTGCTAAACAATTGCTTTCTCCTGAAAAAGCATTCATTACATGTTACCGCACATCAGAAGAAAAAAACTATGTCCATGTTTGTTTTATGTTCATGTTTCTGCTGATTGTTGTTTCTCTTGTTATTGCTGTTGTTGTTCTTGTTAAAATCAATAAAGTACTGGTAAAAAAAAAAAAAAACAGCCACCCTTAGTCAAGAGTGGCGATGGAGGCAAATCCCAGAAGCAGAGACCCTGACCGCAGCATCAGAGGCATCATGGGCCAATTTTGATCTGACATATGCAGCTGTAATTACCACTGAGTTTGTTTCATGCTGTGAAGAGTAATATACTTTGCAGAAAGAGCCAGATATTGTTTACCCACCTTCCTAGGAACTGCTGGCAGTTGAGCAGGCCTGTGCCAGGCTGCCACAGCACAGTGGCATCCACAAGCGCAGAATGCACAGAAGAAATAATCACAGTAGGAGAGGCTGAAATCTCCAGGAACTCATAAAGTGCATTCTTGGAAGAATCTTCCTCTTTAGCTTGGCACCCAAGTTTAGCCTGAACCTGTTTAAGGAAAGTTTGAAAAAGAGGCATCTTTAGGGGAGGAGCTAGGTGCGTTTTTCACATTCTACTTCAAGCAACAAGAAAGAGGGAAGCTTGAGCCAACCACATCTATAACCTCTTCTGATCATCCATGGCCTCCTCTTCCTCCATGAATTCTGAATTGTACTGTAGTTCATTATCTACTATCACAAACTGATGGGTGACAGGACGGGGAGAAAGTCGAGGAGGAGCTGACGACAATCCCATCACTAGTGGCCTTTCTGAACACGGTGCAGAGGCAGGGACAGAAAACTGAAATGTGACGGTAAAGTCAATGATGGGCTAGCTGGAGGTACCAATGAAGCAGGCATCAACAGTGAGAGCATACACTGAAACAGTTCTGACATTGTTTGATACAATGTCTGTGCACTAATGAAGCCCAAAGGTGTCGTCAATGATGGAGTAGACAACGGGACAGTGCCCAATGGCAAAATGGTCCGAGTCCCCAGTTTGCAGGGAGAATGAGCCAATGCTGGACCATGGCCTTGGTGTCTGAAATACAGCCGACGGGGAAATCTCATGACTAGAGCCTGGGACCTGTTTTTTTTGCTGATCTACCCCATTTTATAGGTGAATGGGAATGGTCATAGGAAGCATTCTTTTCTTTTCTGCACTTATCTTTCTCAGAATGGCAGTGTTTTTCTGCCAGTTTTGAAGGCTTATCTTTTTTCTTCCATGATATTGTGATGGCCGCCACTGACCGCAGAGATTGATGGGCCGACAGAAAACCGGGAACAGAAGCAGCTGACAATGGTGAAGTCACTTTCACTGCAACCTGTTTCTCCGTTTCTAAGATCAAAAGAAAGTTTTCTAAAGCTTTCTTGTGACATCTCCTGGTTAAACCCCTGATAAACTGAGCAGGCCTTAACGTAATGGTTTAGAGTGGTCATCATCTTTATAAATCTTAACATCACCGTAATGACAATAATGAAACAGCGGTTCCTTGTCTTTCAGTGGTGGCGTAAAATTAAAGTATTTAAAATAAAAAACTTCGAAGCAGCAGCATTAGCAAATACTTGCAAAAGTTCAGTGACATTCTTCGGCAGTCATGGAGTGACGAGTAGTTGATGGGACGGTGAAAGAACAGAGGCATTCTAGAGACACCCATGTTATACAGGCACCAACGAGGCACATCGACGTAGGCAGCCCTATCCTGCAAAAATTTCCAGGTGGTCCTGACACCGACAGCTTGTAGTTCCATGATGTGGCTCAATGATGGGAGATATACTTGAAGAAGATCCCCAGTTTAGCCAGTACCTGTTTAAGTAAGGCCTGAAATGAGGCATCCTCTGGTGGAGATCTAGGAGTGTTTGTCACACTCCTCTGAGCAGGAAGAAAGAGTAGAGCTTAAGCCAACAACTTCAATTGCTTCCTCCTCTTCATCCATGGCCTCCTCTTCCTCTTCAATGCATTCTGGATTGTATTCTAGTTCTTCATTGACCATCACCTGTAGAAGGTTGAAAAAATGAGATAACAGAGGAGGAACCATCGGGGGAAGCCATTTGGGGCCCGGCACTATGGCAGGAATCAAGAACTGAAGCCTCGACAGATGGCCGTGGGTGCTAAGGGAGGCAGCAGCAATGGCAGCAGTAGGTGCTGCAAGAGCTCTGACATCATCTAATAAAGGAGCTGTGCATCAACCAGACCTGAGGGGGTGTCGACGGAACTGTGCTCGACAGCGGTATTAGCTATGAATCCCCCAGCAGGGGAGACCAGCTGGAGACAGATCCACACCTTGTCATCTGAGAGATGGTTGGGGGGGTGTGTGGTAGCAGAATACCATGCTGTGGCCTGGGACCCATCTTCATAAGCTGACTTACCTCTTCTTAGAGGAGAACAGGAATAGTCTGGGGAAGTGGCCTTTTCTTTACACTGCTTCTCCCTCTCAGATTGGCAGTGTTTTTTTACTGACTTATAGGATTTGTCCTTTTTCATCAGTGAATCAGCGATGGATACTGTTGACCTCAGGGTGTGGTGGGTTGACGGTGAACCAGGAACAGATACAGCTGACAGTGAAACAACCTTTGATGCTACCGGTTTCTCCATTTCATTCAGCTTTAGATAAACCTCTGAAGCTTTCTTGCAACATCTCTTGGTTGCCTGACTAAAGCCCTGGCAGACTAAGTAGGCTTTAATGTCGTGGACATTGTCTTTACAAATCTTAATGTTGCTGCAGCAGCAACAGCAGAACAATAGTTCCTTGTCTGTCAGCAGTGGCATAAAATAATTTAAAATAAACTTGAGACAGCAGCAGCAACAAAACTTTCCAAGCTCAATGGCATTCTTCAGCAGTGGTTGACTAACAAGCGGTTGATGGCAGGAGGAAAAACTGAAAGGTGCTGGGGACATCCAGGTTATATAGGCATGTAATGAGGCACGTTGACATGAGCAGCCCTACACTGCAAACATTTCTAGGTGGTACTGACAGTGATGACTCATAGTACCAAGATGTGGCTCAATGGAGGGAGATATCCTCGAAGATCTAGTGCTCCTGAGATGACTGAACGCATTTTTCCCTTAAATAGAGGTTGGGTGCCCCTTGACTGGGTGGACCAAAGATGTGTGCCCTGTATAGGGATCCACTTGGTAACTAGTGTTTCTGCCCTGACTGAATGGACGGACTTGTGCCTTCAATACAGCTTAGGTGCTCCCTGACTGAACAGCTCAATGTGTACCCCAATAAGGCTCAGATGCTCCTTGACTGGAATTAAATAATCCCTAACAAGGGCTTAGTAACTGGTGTCCCATCTCCCTGGCTGGATAGTGTCCTATTATCTGCTCAGCACTCTATGGCCCTAGGGCTGTTAGGTAATTTGTCTGTCCTCCTTCTGCTAGCTAATGCCTTAATATACCACCCTTACTTAATGAATACATCTGTCTTACATGCTGTTGGCTGCTGTTTTGGGATATTCATTTTAATTTTTTTAAATAATTAATTGCTCCGTCTACTCAACCCTGAGGAGACTTACTTATTTACTTACTTACTTACTCCCCCCATGCCCTTAAAAGGGCTTCAAACCACTGCCTGCTGCCCAATCAGCCCTCAAGCTCAGAAAGGCTTTCCAACTGCTGAAAAGAGCTGTTTATAAAAAAAAAAAAAAGAAAAGTTCTATTCTGCCCAGCGAGCAGTCACCTCACATAAACATAGACTATGCTGCAGAAAAAGATGATTGGTCCATTGAGTCTGTCCAGTTTTACCCTACTACCACATAACCTGTTGTCTAGACAGGGTTTTCGTTCTCACCTTCCCCCATCACTCCATTTTACTGCTACCCCCCCCCCCCGAGTTACTATTAAGCCCTTTACTATGTCCCAGCTGTGCTTGAACACTAATGGTTCTTGTGCCCACCATCCCTGCCAGTAGGCTGTTCCACAGTTCAACTACTGTCTCAGTAAAGTAAAACTTTCTTGCATCCCTCCTGAATCCTCCCCCCCAAAAGCTTACATTCAGGACCCCTTGGTTGTTTTTTTTTTTGTACTTACTATTTATCACCTTCCCCTACCCCCAGCCTCATTGGGAGCACCTGACATCTGCCTCTGTTCCTTCCTGCCTGGAGCCCCGCAGCAGACCCCTCATGTAGCCTTGGTTTCCCCCCAAGCTGGGACGAGATGGGGCCCTTACATCCCAAACTAATGGCACTTCATCGGGGCCACGGCATGGGACAGGCAGGGAACCACTGAAGTCTGTGCTGGCGCACCATTATCCCGGAGCGCTGGAGGTGATTTTTCTCTTTTCTGGGTATACCATGAGCCCTGACATCAAGGCGGAGGTCCGCCGACATCCTGCACGCCCAACCCCTCTCTGAATGGTGGGGAGCTTGCTGTACCCCAGGCCTCCGCCTGGGGTCAGGCGAGCACCGGACCCCATTCCCCCTCCCTCCCAGAGAAGGAGAGTGGTTGATAGACACTCAGCCTTCTCCCTGGGACAGCCCTCCAGCTCCCCAGGCTCGTTCCTGAACCCGGGTCACCAGCGTCGCTAGCAGTAGAGCTACCGGTGCGCTGGCGAGCCAGGCCACCTTGTTTTTGACCCACCATTCCTGCCAAATAGTTGCTCACAGTTTACCTTGTTAATTTCTTTCAGGACCTTGAAGGTCTCTGTCATGTAGCCACTCTCCCTCCTGGCCTCTAGCGAGAACCTATTCAGTGCCCTGAGATGATCCTCATAAGATCTGCTCTGCTGGTCCTGAATCATATTGTTTACTCTATGCTGCACCATCTCCAGCCTGTCTCTGTCTTTCCTCAGGTGAGGACTCCAGAACTGGGCACAGTATTCCAAATGAGATCTCACCAGTTATCTAAAGAGATGTAGTTTTACCCCTTTCCTCCTGCTATCAAAACCCCTTCCAATACACCCCAACATTCTGATTGGCTTGCTGTAGGCCTTGTTACATTGGCTAGTTTGTTTTAAGGAGTAATTTATGATGAACTCCAGGTCTCTTTCTTTTGAAATAGTGGCCAGCTTAACCCCTTCCATCCAGTATTCCTTCCTGGGGTTCCTGTTTCCTATGTTCATCATCTTGAATTTTTGGGTACTGAATTTCAACAGCCGGACCTTGAACCAGCTCTCTAACTTTTGCAGGTCTAGCTGCCACTCCCTTTCACACCTCCTTGCCGTCTACTCTGCCACAGAACTCAGAGTCATCTGCAAAGAGACACACCCTGCCCTGTATTTCTTCTCTTAAGTTACTGATGAACATACTGAAAAGGACTGGTCCTGAGACTGACCCCTTTGTTAATCCATTCGTAATCTCTCATTGTTCTGCTCACAGCAACTTCTGGAACGCAATCCAGCCAGGCATGCAAGACTTGTCAGCTGTGAATGCAAATGGTGCTAGGAATGTGTAGGTAGTACTTCCAGCCCCTTGGCCATTGGCTGCTGTGAAAACTAACCATGTGTGTACAGTAATGCATCAATGAGGTCTCAGGTTAGACGGACGTCACACACCACATGATGTCAACACGTCCACCACCACCTGACCTCACAGATGTTGGCTGACAGAGGTACTCTGTTCTCCTGGGCTCTAGTGCCATACCTAATACTTCATTTCTGCCAGGTCCCAGAGACACATGAGAAGAAGATAGTGGTCCCAAGTAAAACTGGCTGTCTAGGACAGGTAGACAGTCAGTTATTTCAAGCCCTGGGACCATGGGACATGACAGTCCACATGAGGCCATCTGGAACCTGGAGATAGATATGTTTTTATATTTAAAACAAAACTAGACTACCATGGTTAGCATCCTCTTCCCAGTCCTCTGTGGCATGGAGGAGACGTGGGGTCCATTGCTGTAGGGTCCTTCCAAGGCATTATGTCACTTGCCGGGGGGGGGGTTGTGGATCAATTATGGCAGTCTTCCAGCTGGCATACTGGAACCACCCACCCTCCCAGACACTAGAATGGCAGAGACCAACTGCCTTAGAGCATGCTGCTCTCTACCAGCCAAGCCTGACATACCCCCCAGCCCTAACTGGCCATATAGATGTGCGAGTATAAAAAATTACTCACCACAGTAATATTCTTTCTTCCAAGGGGTCCTTTAGCATCAGTAACTTTTTTGCACTTAGCTGGTTAGGTGCAACTGCCCCGGTGGTGTGCCTTTAAGAGATATTTAAATGAGTGTAGGTCCAAGTCAATCAAAAGACAGGAGGGGGGTGTTTGCTGAGTGAGAGCTGCTGAATGCTTCAGAATTTTTTCAAGGAAAAATGAGGGCAAATGCCCCAAAAAAGAATCAACAGGATTGAAAAAAACATGCAAATGTCCACAAAAGTGGATACAGAAACAGCAACACGAGTGAAAAACTCATCAATAAGACACTCCAAATTTGGTAAAAGGTGACATAAGAGCCCTTCTCCGACAGGTGAACCTAGGAGGAAGGGTGGGAGCTTACTGATGCTAAAGGACCCCTTGAAAGAAAGAAGATTGCTGCAGTGAGTAATTTTTTTCTTCTTACCCCAGGAGTCCTTTAGCATCTGTAACTTTTTTGTAGACTACCCAGCAGTACCAAATGCAAGGTGGGCAGATAACCTACTTAGGAAAGAGGCTCAGCAGAACCGCCCTGCCAAATCTGGCATCAGATCTGGCATGCACATTCAAACTGTAGTTTTTCACAAAGGTGTGCACAGATTTCCAGGTAGCTGCTTTGCAGACATCCAGTAGGGGAATGTCCTTTGCTGCTGCAGGTGAGGCTGCAGTGCCCCTGGTGGAATGGGCCCTGAGCTCCACTAGAGGTTGTCGACCAGCTTTCTCATAGCAGAATCTAATACAAGAGATCAACTAACGAGAAATAGTTCTCTTGGTAGCTGGTCTTCCTCTGCCTGCATCCCCATAGGTGAGGAACAACTGAGTGAAAGAGCCTCTGGACTGTCTAGTGTGCTCTAGGTAGTGAAAGATGACCCTTTTGACATCCAAGCTGTGGAACTGTTGCTCGCCAGGAGTGGATGCTCAGTAAAGAAGACAGGCAGAGTAATGGACTGGTTCAAAGGAAACTCTGAAACCACCTTTGGCAGAAATTTCCTATTTGTCCTGAGCTCAGCTTTATCATTGTGAGGGAAGATATAATTTGGCTCAGTGCACAGGGCCTGTAGTTCTGAAATCCTCCTGGCAGACGTAATGGCTACCAGGAAGACAGTCTTTCAAGTTACAAACTTGATGTGGGCCGTGGACATAGGCTCGAAAGGTGGATTCATGAGCCCATCCATGCAAAGGTTCAGGCTCCAAGGAGGAACAGGCTCCCTGGTTGGAGGCTGGAGGTGCAAGAGGCTTTTGAAAAACTGTTTAAAAATGTTGTGGGGAAAAAACTGAATTCTTCTTTCCCACCAAAAGGTAGGATGAAATTGCCACCAGGTATAGCTTGAGTGAAGATGGTCTCAAGCCTGACGCCTGTAGGTGTACCAGGCAGTCTAGCAGCTGAGGGTCTGAAGCTGATAGGGGTTTGACCTTTTTGATCTTGCACCAGAGGGAAAACCTTTTCCATTTGGCTGCATAAGTCTTCTTAGTGTTTGGTTTTTTAGCCATCCTCAGTATCTCAAGAACGTGTTCAGAGTACTGTGAAGATGGAAACTCTAATTCCTCAAGAACCAGGCCTTGAGGTGAGGAGAGTGAGTGTATGTATGTATGTATGATGCACTTAAATGTAACCTTACTTTCCGGGTGAGATTTCTTCACATTTAGCAGGAAACCCAGGGTGCGTTCTGCGAGGGAAAGAGATTCCTTGAACTGGCAAGAAGATTTGCTACTATGAGCCAGTTATCCAGATAGGGGTAGACAGCGACACCCAGTCTCCTGAGATGTGCTGCTACCACTGTGAGACACTTGGTAAAGACTCTTGGGGCTGAGGACAGACCAAAGGGCATTGCGGTGAATGGATAGTGACCTGAAGGAAGTTTGAAACTGAGAAACTTCCTGTGAGATCTCCTTATGGGTATGTAGAAGTAGGCGTCCTTTAAGTCGAGGGAGGCTAGTCAGTCTCCCTGCTGTAAGGACCGTATGACCAGTGACAGAGTGACCATTCTGAATCTGGTTTTTTTCATATGTTTGTTTAAATATCTGAGATCTAAGGTAGGCTGCCACTCCCCAGTTTTCTTCTGTGTCACAAAATACCTGGAGTGTAGGCCCTTGTCCTTCTCATGGGTGGGGACCCTCTCTACTGCTCGTAAAGCCAGAAGGTTTTGTACCTCCATTTCCAACAGCAGTATCTGTGTTGGGGACAAAGGTCTTGACACCTGGGTATGCTTGAGGTCTGGCAGCTGCCTGAACTGTAAAAGTAGACCCTTCTCCACTATTTCCAGCACCCACTTGTCCAACGATATGAGGGACCAGTGCTGAAGATAGTGAGAGAGTCTGCCTCTAACTGGAAATGGGGAGGCGACCTGGACACTCACATCAGGACTTAGGTTTAGAGGCAGATGGCTGGGTAGAGGTGGCTCTTCTTTGGCCTCTTCTTCCCCTGCCTCTGAAAGACCCCCTGTACTGGCTAAAGTCAAATTGGGGATAGGGGTTGTAAGGCCTGGGAACAAAATTTCTGCCCCTACCGCCCCTGGGATAGGATCTCTGAGAGGTGGTGAGTTAAGGCTTGGATGAGTGGATCTGCCAGGAGGCTTTGTACTCATCAACTTTTTTCATGTAGTCAGTGGTTCTGTAATCAAACAACATGGCAAATCTGCTAAGAAACATCGTGCCATTACCAACAAACAGCAGATGCTGGCCCTCCTCAGAATACTTGCTCTACTGCTCCTGATTTCAGGCAATGTACACCCCAATCCGGGTATCCTCTTGCAAAACTTCAGCACCTCGCATCATGGGCTATGAATGGCTGCTATGAATATATGCAGCTTGCCCAAGAAGTTATCGCCTTTACAGTGCTGGATGTTACAGCATCAGTCGGATGTGCTAGCCCTTACGGAAACCTGGCTATCAAGGAAGACTCCTGACACCTTTGTCACACTCCCAGGCTTCACCCTTTATAGAGCCGACATGACTGGCAAATGAGGAGGGGGGTGTGCTTTTTACATCCGTGACTCCCTGTTATGCAATAGCCCACCAGCTCCCTCCCTAGATCACGGGGCACAAGCCCTGACAATAAAACTCACTCCAGACCCAGCCAGAGGCCCCTATTTCCATTACTGCGGCTTACATCCCACCTAGAAACCAAGTCACAGCCTTTCAATCCATGGCCAACTATATATCCAGCTTCCCTCCCTGAACTGAACACATTATACTAGGGGATTTTAATATGAACTGGCTGTCAAGCTCAGCATCCTCAATGAAAGATACTCTTGCTGCGTTAGACCTTACCCAGTTAGTCAATCAGCCAACCAGGATGAATCCCAGAACTGGATCTAGCACCCTGATTGATCTCCTACTCACCAATTGACCAAACAAAATTTCTAACCTGGTTGTCCTTCCAGATTCCTTAAGCAACCACTCGCCTATCTTTTTCACCAGGTCGTGTCAGTGGCAAATGCCTTAACCAAACAATTTCACACAATGCCGCTTCCTACCAGGATGCCTCACTAATCTAAGGAGATACCTAGCCCAATGTGATTGGTCCCCCCATCAGACACTCCCCTCTATAGACAGAGTCCTAGATTACTTCACCCGCACGTTCAACACTGCGTGTGATAGATTTGCCCCCATCACTAAGGTCCAGTTCAAAAAACGTAATGCCCCCTGGATCTCCCCTGCCTTACTACCGCAGCTAAAGAACCGTGACAATCTCTGGCACAAAGCACTTGCCTCAGGGGTGCCTGCAGACATTCTCAACTACAGGGCGGCCCACAATAGGTGCACCTGGGCCATAAGGAGGGCTAAAGCAGACTACTACAGAACTACCCTCGCCTCCACCTGGGGGAATGCAAGGTTGTTCTGGGACAACCTTAAATAACTTAATGGAAAAGTCAGGATGCCTCCACCCTCCCAGCTATCTGTCAACAATGCCTACTCTCCTCGGACCCACTTACCATTGCCAATTGTCTGCATGCCACATTCTCTGACCTGAGTGCTATCCTTTCTAACAACATCTTCAACACCACCCCCACAACCCATGAACCAAACAATGCCTACCCCCCTTTCCACCTTAGGGTTATTACTAGAAGGGAAGCAAGGCAATACCTTGCAAATGTCCTCGGGAGTTCAAACTATTGCAAAGACTCCTTTGATATGAAAATCCATAACTTGGTACTAGACTCGGTACTTTCACCACTGACTGATCTCCTTAACCTCTCCCTATGTCTGCAGCAATTTCTTACAGACTGGAAGTCGGCCACTATCACACCAATTCTGAAGAATGGGGACCCCATCTCACCCAATAATTACTGGCCAATCTCCATTCTACCACCCCTCTCAAAAGCCCTGGAAAAAATTGTTGCCACTCAACTCTCCGAATACCTAATAGCGCACAACATACTATGTAGTGAACAACATGGATTTAGAACAGGGCATAGCACAACTGCCCTCACAGAGTTCTCTAACTTGCTTCACAAAGCCCTGGATAAGAAACACCTAGCAGGAGCAGTATTTATTGACCTGTCAAAAGCCTTCGATACTGTCTCACATACCCCGCTCCTAAATACTCTCCACCTCACCGGGGTGTCCCTTGGACCTATCAGGTGGTTTGCAAGTTACCTCTCAGATAGGTCCCAACGTGTTAAGATTAACAACACTCACTCGACTACCCTGCCTGTCTGCTCTGGGGTCCCACAGGGTTCCATCCTCGGTCCCTTATTATTCAGCATCTTCCTGAACATCCTGCCCAAGTAAACTTCTGCTCTACGCTGATGATGCGGTTCTGTTTGATGCCCACCCAAATCTCACAACCCTACAGTCCTCACTACAAAATGCATTCACCCACGTTAAAAACTGGTTCACAGACCACAGATTGGTGGACAATGTAAAAAAGACTAAGTCAATGCTCTTTTCCCACCGGCAAAGCAGGAACGCAGATGCCCAGCTAAAAATCTTCTCCAAAGCCCACCTCCACTTGGAGCAGGTACATACCTACAAATACCTGGGCCTTACATTTGACCCCAGCCTCTCATTCCACCCACACATCGATAACCTCACCTCAGCCATAAATATTCGCACAGGACTACTGTATCGGCATAGAGAATGCCTGCCGGCCAAGGCCCTCAACCGTGCGGTCACCTCCTCTGTTCTCTCTCTAGTAGATTAAGGTCTAACCCTATACATGGCCGCAGACCACATGGCTCTGAATAAAATCCACTTAGCCATCAACAAAGCATGCAGACTCCTCGCCGGGGTTGACAGGCGTACCCATGGCTTCACCCTGTATGCCTTAACAAATATCCTCACTCTTGATGAAAGAGTCCACTATCAAGCAGCCCTCCTCACCAAAAAAATTAATTTAGGTCTCACACCCCCCTGGAGTATCTGCCACCCTTTGCTCAGCTCATGCCACAGCTAACACACGCTCGGCTAACAAACTGATATGGACTGTCCCCAGGGTCACAACCTCACTAGCTCAAAGGTCCTTTTACTACAGAGCACCGTTATGGTACAATGAGCTTTCCTCAGCCATTTCCTCTAATCACCAGATTGTGTCCTTTCAAATTAGCCCTCCAAGACTACATACTTTCCACCCACCACTGCCTATGCAATGGCCAAAATGGGCTGCGACTCAACACCACTATCACCTGGCTACCGATCTCTGGCCAGGTCGGCCAGGTCCTGTCTTAGTCTGCCAGGCCCTGTCTTAGTATTAGAGCTGTTCTGCAGGTGCCTACAAGTGTTTATTGTCTCTTATATTCTCCTAGATGGACCTGCTTCAGCTACCCCCACCCTCCCGTTGTACTGTACTGTACTTTTATATCCTGTGTTTTTTCTTTACCACTTTGGATTACTGTATTATACATGCTATTAGTACGTTGTGTATTATGCTGATGTTGTACTTCGATGAGGAGCCTTTGTAAATGAGTCTCTGACTCTAAGGTTGTAAATCCGATTTACTCAATAAATAAATAAATATTTTGATCACAGGAAAAATCCATGGCCTTGTTCTGAGTATCTGTGGTTGTTCTAAGCCAGGCGTAGCGTCTCAGAGAGATGGCATGGGCCATCGCCCTAGGGGCTGCATCACTGTTGTCATCTGCCTTGTGGAATTGGTACATAGTTGATTCCAGGGCAGTTTTTGACGTATCCACCAGCTCTTGCACCATAGAATCTAACCCGTTGCGGGCGATAGCCTGGACAGATTTCCAAAAGGCTTTCTGATATTTGGCTATGAATGCCATGTAAGAAGAAAGCCTGAGTAGCAGGGAAGCTGTGGCATACATTTTCTTTGCTATAAAGTCAATTTTCTTGGAATCCTTGTCAGACGGAGAGGGCAACAAGAAGACTCCAGCTTTCTCACAAGCTGCCTGCTGCACTATACTTTCGTGCTAGGGTGTGCAGACAGGAACTCGGCACCATTTTTAGACAATTTATATTTTCTCTCAAGCCGCTTATCAACCCCTGATACTGAAGTGGGGTGTTGAAGCACCTTCATGGTATTTTTTTCTAAATGCATTATAGATAGGAACGACCAGGGACTTTGAGGATGAAAGACCCTTCCTCTCCCTATAATCTTCGTCTTCATCGACATCCTGGTTGGGCTCCTGCATAGGGAAGTACAGGGTATTCAGCATATTTTGTATAAATGTAAACATAGAGGAAGGATCCACATGGTCACCCGGGGGATCCCAAGGTGAGGGTCCGGGGACACCTGGGGCTAAAGGCCCTCAAAATCCATGTCAGGGGCATCATAAAACTGATCATCATCATCTGCGTCACCCTCACAGTCTACAGAAGAGAGAACTGTGGAAGAGTGCTTGCCAGCCCCAGTAAATCGAGGACCCATCTTTTGAAGGGTCTGAAACAGTTGCCATGATTTTTCCATATCCTGCACTGACGGAAGAACCTGCACAGTTTGTAAGTGTTTTGTGTTTTCTGTATGCTTTAAGCTGCCTGCCGTCTCACTATGGGCTTTCCTAGGAGCAACAAGAGAATATCTGTCTTGACAGACTTTCTTTTTAGCCACTTCATCAGAGGCTTGATCAAGCTTCCTTTTTTCATCACTCTTATTATTTTCCAATTTGTAAGGAACTTCATCTTTGGAAGTTTTATTTTTCGGCCAGGATCTGAAGGGTTCCTCAGCACCTCTGCTTTTGGTATTAGTACTTTTGAATGGCCCCTTGTCGGAAACCTTTGATTTATCATCCAGCCATAATAATCAAAGGTTTGTCTGCTTTGTTTGCCGATTTAAGCATAGCAAACCAGTTCTGGACCTACGAACTGAGTACAGGTTTTTGTGAAAATGCCACTAGCCAGTCCTGCCCCAGTTAATAAACTTTGTCTATTACTAGTGCCTTTTTTTTTGGTTGTAAAACTGGGATCTATACCAGTGCCAGTCTTAATAGAAACCCAGTAATACTCAACTGCGTACAGGTGGCTGCTGGACCCTTATGGACAGTCCTGTCACAGATGATACCAAGGTCCAGTAATATAACAAAAAAAAGGCTTCCTCGTACTTGCCAATCTAGAGAGAAAACCCCCAGGCCCTGTTTAAATTTGAAATCTACTGCAGGTGCCTCACGGTAAACCCCGCAAGGTCTGAGGTAGAAAACAGGCCAACTGTCCCTAATTCGACAGTTCACAAAATGAAGGAAACCATTGAAAAAAAGCACCCGCGATAAAATTAGGCTTTAAACTAAATAGTCGCGGTAAAAATAAAGTCAAAATAGCGCCATTGTGCTAAAAATAAAAACTTTGCGCAGCGCTAATGAAAAAGTCAAATTTTCACTCAGCACACTAAAAGAAATAATTTATGAGAAAAACTTTACCCAGATAAGCACTAGGAGGCTGTCAACAAGAAAAGTTGAGAGACACCTCAGAGGCAATATTGCTCAGTCCAGAGGAGAAAAAATTCTGAAGCATTCAACAGCTCTCACTCAGCTCACACCCTCTCCTGTCTTTTGATTGGCTTGGCCCCATGCTCATTTAAATATCTCTTAATAGCACACCTCTGGGGCAGTTTCACCTAACCAGCTAAGTGCAAAAATGTTACTGATGCTAAAGGACTCCTGGGGAAAGAATAAGCATGGTAAGGGCCTGAGAGAGAAACATGGCAGGGGAAGGTTGTTGGAGCATCTGCAGTTGTCCATAGGGCACTGGGGATGTGTGTAACTCTGCCCTGCCTGCCATATATCATAGCACTTAGGGCATAATTTTAATAGTGCATAGAGCATGCCTGATAGGGGAAAATCACTCCTAGAACATAGGGAAAAATAACCAAGGTAAGGTGTACACATTAGGGGCGAATGATTTTCTCTTACAAATTTAGAAAGAGACCTTGGGGTCATGGTTTCCAACAATCTGAAGGTGGGAAGACAGTGTGAAAAGGCGGCACAAAAAGCCAATGGCATCCTAGGATGCATAGGCAGGGGTATTACAAGCAGAAAACGAGAAGTGATAGACCCACTATACAGATCCTTGGTGAGGCCACACCTGGAGTAGTGCATCCAGTTCTGGAGACCTTACCTAAAAAAGGATATAGACCGGCTGGAAACAGTACAGAGAAAAGCCACTAAAATGGTTCGAGGCCTCCACTAGGAACTCCATGAAACAAGACTTAGAGAATTGAATGTGTTCAATGGAACAGAGAAGAAATAGGGGGACATGATAGAAATGTTCAAATACCTCAAATGAATCAACTTGGTGCAGGATCAGAGCCTGTTAAAAGAAAGCAAGGAAAATAGAACTAGAGGTCACAGCATGTGCCTAGTGGGAGGGAAGTTTGAGACCAACATCAGGAAGTTCTTCACTGAGAGGGTGGTTGAGCTTTGGAATAGGCTGCCAAAAGAGGTGGTGGAAGCAAAAAGAGTTAGGGAATTCAAGCTTTCTTAGGATAGGCACTACAGTAGCCAGAAACAATAAATCTACTAGGGAGGGGGATTTTCATAGGACAGACTAGATGGATCACATGCCGTCACATTCTTATGTTCTGGCAGAGTACATGTGTTCGGAGGGTGGGTGGAAGGTGATGAAGGTGGCAGTGGGGTGAAACAAGAGAAGGGTGAGAGGAAGGGGTACAGTTGCCCCGTATCACTAAAGACATCATTGGTACTGGCAGTGCTTTATGGTGAAGTTTTGCACAGACATGTTGTCAGAGAAGAAATTCTATCAGCCATATAATAATTTCTTTTGCCATTCTAATGTTATCACTGGTACATTCCAAACAGCTAGCAATCAGGTCAGCCTACTAAGGACACTGACACAATCATAAAGTTGTGACATCTCCATGTAATCTAAGTGGCAGAAATGGGGAATAATCTGGGCGGAACTCATTTATTTATTTATTATTGATTCGGAGATGCACCTTTGAGCAATGCTCATTTTCAAAGGTTCCACATCAATTGAATGTTGCAATGGTGCTGTAGATATACAGATACATGAACAACAATTTTACAGGTAAACAGTGAACTGCTACTACTCAGTTCTGAGATTGAAGTTAAAAGCAAAACTTCCAGAAGCAAAATGAGGAAGTACTGTTCTTGCTCAATGTGTACCTCTCAAAAGGCATAAAACTGACTAAATAAATTGTAAAGATGTGACTTATAATAAAGGAACATGTCCCCAGGCCCCTGTTAGGTGTGTTTGATCCTACACCAAAGGTGTGTGTGTGTGTGTGTGTGGGGGGAGTCCTCCCAATGAATTGTTTCAATTTCCAACACTGTATAATCTAGGCTGCCTCAACAATCCATCAGGCCACTACTAGTGCGAGACAAGCCAGTTACCAGGAGCCGACAGCATCTTTATGAGCCCCCCTTCCTAGCCCAACTACCCCCACTGATAAAAATGACTTAACTGGGGGAGACCTAGTGCCAAATATCCAGGCTAGTCAGTCCCTTCCCCCTCAACACACTGGCACACTCCTCCGCCCGCTCCACTTGCTAAATCCAATCAGTAAAGCAAGTGCGACCTCCGAGGGCCAGGTATGAATGATCATGAGGGTGGGGGCAGGGAAGTAACATCAGTAGTAGTGATGCTAGACAGTGTAACCAATTAGACTGCCTAGCATCATTACTACTGATGCTACTGCCCTGCCCATCCTTCACAAACATTCCTGCCTAGCCCTGCTCGCACTTGCTCTACTGACTGGATTTAGAGAATGAAGTGGACTGGGTATCATGCCAGGAGGAGAGAGAGTGTGCCTGACCAACCTGACATCAAGGGGCAGGAGCATAAGGTAGTTTTTATCAATGGGGACAGTCCAGCTAGGAAGGGGGGTGTTATAAAAATGATACCAGCTCCTGGCAAGGTGCAAGGAGCTGGCTCTAACATTTCATACTTGCGTGGGACTCCAATGAAGGAGTAAGTAGGTGGGAAAAGTTTGGAATCGAGAGGGAGGGTGGCCAGGAGACTAGCCTTGGCCAGCAGGGCCTTTTCCCCCATGCCAAACACTGAAAACCAG
Organism: Neoceratodus forsteri; assembly: GCA_016271365.2. NCBI lineage: Eukaryota > Metazoa > Chordata > Ceratodontiformes > Ceratodontidae > Neoceratodus > Neoceratodus forsteri. Next base: position 430,651,466 of record CM028130.1, read on the forward strand.
ATCTCTGGGCCCCTGAATAGGATGTTTGAGCAGAATATTCAGTATAAGGTATAAGCACAGCCCCTTACAGCTACTGTATGTTGAAGAAGGTATTGATCAAGAGGATATTCTCTGGGACTTTTGACAGTTTTTCAAAGGGAAGGCTCACAAAGCACATTGAGAGTTGCATTAAAATCCCATGAAGGGGCCAGTAATCCATAAACGAGTCTAGTTTTGCTGACTGTTCTTAAAAAGGAAAAAGAAAGAAAATTATTTCTAGGTGAGAACCTAGGGAGGAACCCTTGAGCGGTCCCTGCACAGCTCCCAACGCAAAGAACTATACTGTCAGGGTGCTGAGTGACAACCCTTTATTCTAGTTTGAAGGAATTTTAAAATCTGTGCCACAGAATCTTTTCTGGGTCAGATTCTCACATATCTGGATCACTCTGCGAAAGTCATTCAGATTTCACCACATGCGGAGGACATAGCCTATTTTCTAGAAGACATGAGTGTGTCCACTACCTTCTTTGAGTAGCCTAACTTGAGGAGTCTTTTCCTCTCAGGAAAAGGTAGCCAGCTGAACCTGAACCGAATTTGGGTAGAACACTGGTCCTTGGTTCAGCAGGTTTCACTGAAGATGAAGCTTGAATGTCTGCTGAACTGCCAGATTGATTAGGCTGGAGAACCTCGGCCTTCTTGGCCTCTTTACAGCAATGAGTAAAAACTTTCCATCTGATGTATGAAGAACCACTGGGAGTAGGGAGCAAGTAAACAAAAACAGGTAAGTTCACTGGAAGCCCCATGGCTGAGATAGAGCACCCAAGGCCACAGCCACTAGGCATCTGTTAACAGCTAAAGAACCTCGAGACCTAAGCATTGCTCCCTGCTGCAAAAAGGTCTCTATCCATGGTCCCAAACCTGTGACAGTACACATCTTGGCTCAGTAACCATTTCCTCGATTAACATATTGATGGCTGAGTCAGTCCATCTGGAGTTCAGCTCCCTCGCCAGATGAACTGCTCAGTGGGATTTTAGGTTTGGTTCCACCAAATATAGAACTTTGCATGCCTTGGTCAGAATCATTTTGCTTCTTGTGCCTTCTTGCTTATTTATGTAAGCCACATTCACTGCTATGTCATATTGGATTTTCATCAATTTGTGTTGGACTGTTTTTGGAATTAATCACTGCCAAGAAGACGGCTCTTCTCTTGTCTTTAGAATGTTTACCTGAAGGTTCATTTCCTCTGAGAACCAAATCCCTTGCACCAGAATCTGATCCAATATTGTACCCCACCACATTAGGCCGAAACTGAGTGTCAAAAGTATCTCCGTTGAGGGAAATAGAGGAAAGTCTGTTTGGAGATTCTACAGATTCTACCATCACTACCATGATCCCTGTTATTATGCAGCAGAAAAGAAATGGTATACAATGTAGTTTGTCTACAGGCAACAAAGGATATAAACAAGATAACTAGAATGAATGAGTAAAAAAATAAAAAGTTTGTATTCGCCTTCCATCTGGGGGATCACGTCAGTCCTGAACCTGTGGTCCCAATCAGGAGAGGCAAGAGCAGGAGGTGCAGTCCAATGCATCACATGCTCTCTCTTCTTCCTGAAGTGTTTCCTGAGCTCCCTGCAGAACGGTTGCAACCTGGTGGCCCAAGTGGATGGGAATCCATTCTACACACAGAACAGGGTTTAGTCCCTCCTCTTTCCCTGATGTCTGGGCAGTGGTGGTTTGCTACTGGTGGAAGGAACAGAGGCACAACATTAGGGCCCAACTCCCTAAATCCAAGGAATCACAGCAGTCCCAGAGTGTTCTCTTGGTAGTAACAGGTGCTGCCGCTCACTATTCAACCAAAAAGAGCTGTCCCTGCTCGCTTGTTCACCCCCATTCAATGCCATTAGGTGGTAATGTATCAGAGAGGAAGGACTCGCATGGCTACTCAGTGCCAGAGAGTCCACTGCATACTTTCAGAGAGCTGGCCTATGTGGCACCGGGGTCACACAAACTCAGCTCTAGGGTGAATTGATGGACCCCGTGGCTGGATCCATTTTGGCAGGTGAGCCCTGCAGGACTGGAGTGGGGTTCTGAGAGAGAACAGTCAAAACAGAACGAAAGAATGATAAATAACATACTTAACCTACTAGAAGCTAATGTTTTCTATTATTCATATGCCTAATTCAGTTACAGCCAATTTATTCCCAAGATACCTAATGGCACTCAAAACCATAAAACAATAAAACGCATCCATGCATGTTAACCAAAAACATGTGTCTGATTACCTTAATTGCTTTTCATCAGAATGCATTCCAACCTTTGTAATTTCCTTATTCTTTTGCACCTGTAAGTCATTATCTTCTTCATGAGACAACTCCCCATTTCCTGAACTTCTTTCATTTTCGTCAGCTTTTAAAAAGCCATTGATTGCATCTACAGGTTCACTGATTCCCATCGATTCTGCCAGCATGACCCCATAAAACCTCAGACCAAATTCTTCATAAGAGGCATTTTCCAGTGCTTCGCTGTGTCTGTTTTCAGGGGCTTCAGTACATTCTTTATCAGTCTGCTCCTGCATGTCCTGTGCCTGAACTCTCTCTGTATCTTCTGCTGTTTGTTCCAAATGTTCAGTCCCATTACTATTATTCGTGTTTGATAAGCTCCAGTCTTCAGTAGTTTTTGACAGCAGAACATTTTTCTCTTGGCTGAGGTTTTTACACAAAGAATCCTCTTGAACTGGTAGCAGTTCATTTTCATTCTTGTGGGGACATGCAGTCACATCTGAAGTGCAGGTTTCATGATTGTTCTCCATCAAAAAAGGACGTTTATTGTCTTCATTCATTGTAAATATAGGTTTTATTGTTGTTTATAAAGTGAGTCAGTATTCTAACTTTATATCTGCAAAAAAAGAAATCGAGCATTAAAAACAAACAAAAATTAAAGTTATATTATATTATTATGCATGTCACAACAAACTACATCTGATATTATGAAGGCAAGCATGGGATATAACTATCCCTTCCCTATTTTGTAGTTTTTTTTTCCTATATAGATTTTTTCCCAGCCAGTAGCTTGTCTATACATGTATATACCCTGTTCACAGGGATAAACCCTGATCGGAATGTCCCAGCTACTGGGTTTTTCTCACTGTTTTTTCCTCCCACCCTCCTTCCATGTTGTGAGTGATGCCTCTTGTCAGCCTTGCACACACACAGCTTCCCTCTGTGGCAGACGCAAGCTCCCTGTCCCAGTTACAGAGGTCACTGTGGAGGCAGAGCCTGCCACTGGACTGCCACTGAGCCATCAGGGCAGCAGCATGCCATTTTGTAGTTTTTAAAATTATGTTTAATATCTAAAGCCTCATGAATGCTCTCTGACTAACTGTCTCCCAAGCAACTCAGAAGCCTGGAGATGGCGGCCTAAATTTTATAAAGCCACAGAAAGACATCATGAGGTACTGCCAACTAGCATGAATATGAATACTTGTATAAATGCTGTAGTTTACCCCAATTTAAGGTGAATTGACCAGAAGTAGAATGAAAAAGTGTAAATGATAGACATGTTTCATATATGTACACATGTCTACGAGAACCAAAATGCTGTTAGATGTGCAGCACTTTGACTGAAAATCCCAAAGTGCTGCAAGCTACAGTTTGCATGCTCCTTGTAATGTGGACCCAGTGTCCAGTTGTCACAGTCGGTATGTTTGGATGCTGACTTGCCAAACATGGACTACTAGTACCCAAACTTCCCATACCTGCACACATGTGCAGTCCCCAAGAAGGCTGAGTCAATCATGTAGTCTAGCGGCCAAGTTTCAAAAGGGCCTTATTTTAGGTTTTTGTTGCACCCCCCATTAGAGAAGATTTGTCATGTTCATGAGTTAGGTATGGCCTTGGGCTTTCAGGAAAAGTGTGTTGTGGTATTAGGTCAATGGCAGGTACCGAGATACAAGCCTGTCTTTGATGAGTTCCACCCCGTGAAAGTGACAACCAGCACTGCCAATGAGAGAGACTTAACTGGCACTCAGGATTAATATCGCAAAAAGGTTTAAAGATATATGTTGTTTGGTGGTGGAAACTTATTATTGTATTTTCTTTTTTCAGTTTACTGCATGTTTAATATAACTATGTTCTGTTTAATTGCAAGAAATAGCAAGTAAACAAGGTATTGGGCTTGTACCATCTCCAGCAAAAACGTTTTGCAGATCACACTGAGACTATGCAACTATTTGTATTATTTGCTAAGACAGAGTTGCTTCACAAAATCTTAAGCAGCCAAAGCCAGAAGTCAAGAAACTCTGTTCAGATGTATGAGAGAAGCAGATGATGAATCGTACAGAGGCACTAAACATCAAGGGAGCTGGATGAGACAGGATTCACTGTTGCCATTCATTATCATCGTCGGTGCTATCAGAATTACACCAGCAAAGAAAACCTTTCACACAAATACAATCCACAAGCAGGTCATCTAGACTCAGAAAAGCCTGGAACAAGCAACCAGGAGTCAGCTATGAGAGCAAGACTTGTATCCACAACATCTGCAGCTAACAAATACTTACCTTGCTGGCTTTGTAAAAGCATGTCATTAAGTGCATTTAAATTAAATCTTAAAATTTATTTAAAGTTACTGAATACTTGTAAATGTTATTCGTAATTGTGAATGTTTTTTATTAATTGTATTATGTCTGTTTTTATGTTCAGGTCGAACCTGAAAAAGGACCTCTGGTCCAGTATTCTTACCCGGTTAACAAATAAAACAAACAAGCAAATGCATCATCTACAATTGTATGAAGAAACATGGTGATTCACATCTTTTCCAAGTGAGAACATTTAAAATGCAAAGGAACATTCAGTCAGCAGCCATGTCTCTTAGTAATACAGATCTATTGACTAAGGTACAAAGCCAAGATCTCATAGCCTCAGAGGCTAAGTACCACAAATATTGTCTAGCTCAGCTGAGCCAGTGAAACTAGCACTGAACAGAAAGAGGAGAGATCACCGATGTCTTCACAAGAGCATTTGACATGCTTGTAAACCCCATTCAGGATGACGTAACACGAGGCAGGGCACTTGATATGACATTTCTGTTGACAAAATACACAGGATATCTGGACACATAAGGTTATGCTGAATCAGGGACATACCGTGCTGAAAAGTTCAAGAAACATCTTGTTAGACACTTTGAAGGTTCAATTACATTCCATCAGCCTCATTCAGCAAACAAACCAAAGCTGGTGTACGGTAGCAAAATAAATTTGAAAGAAACAATCAACAAGATTGCTGAGTTTCAAAGAAAGGTCCAAGAAGAAGCAACTAAGGCAGGCCTGGGGCTTCCTAATGATGAGTATGAGAATCTCAGTATTTTTCATGCAACAACACTTCGTGCATCTGCCAGAAAAGCATCAGGGATTTCCACCAACCCATGCATTGACTGTAGAGAGATTTGTTTTGAAAGAGCAGTGTCCCTGGTGCCTGCTGATCTGTACCAGTTTCTGAATCTGCTCAAGATGGGTAAACCAACAGAACATATCCGAAACACTCCTGATGCACACAGAAGAGTCTTAGCACTAGCCCAAGATATAATCTACAGTGCTTTAAATTCTTGCTGTAAAACACCAAAGCATATTGGACTAGCCATATCAGTCCACCATTTGGCTAGGAGTCACCAATTGTTGGATATGTTATACAGTCAAGGGCATTCCCTGAGTTATGATGATGTTTGTAGAGTCAAGACATCCACAGCAAGTGCCGTCATGTCATTAATTACACAACAAGGTGGAACATTTCTTCCAACAAACATCATGCCTGGAATATTTGCACATGCCACAATGGAGAACATAGACATAAATGAAGAAACTTGGAGTGGTCAAGGAACAACACATGTTCTAGGCAGTCTGCTGTATCAGGACAATTTGGGGTCCAATGTGTCTGTTGGACTGAGATCTAAAGTAGTTGACACTAGGGGAAAAGCTGTGGGCAAACTTACAAGCCTTGGTGATTTAGAGTGTCCTAACTAATTCAGGAGAAAGGGTCCACTCAGTTACCTGTCTGGTGAAACTGATATGAAGTCTTAGTTTTTAACAAATCAATCCACATCTTTGACACTCAACAGAGACTGGGTATTTGCTCGTTTATGCCCCACAAAGATCTTTACTGTTAAGTTTGAGCCCCTACAACCAGAGGATCAACGTGTACCATGCTGGGGTGGGTTTCATGCAATCCTTCACTACAACTTCAAAGAGGAAAGATTCAAGACCACAACTGGTTACAGTCCTGTAGTACCAAGCCTTCCCACCTATAAGGATGCTATATACGCAGGACTAAAACCAATCAAGAAACAGATGCAGACGCTGAGCCAGGAAACCCCAGTGATAACTTTGGACCTTCAGTTGTACATCATTGCCCAAGAAGTCTGTTTCTGCACCTGGGATGAGCGGAAGCATCATGTTTTGAGAATGGGAGGATTCCACATCATGGAGCTCTACTGGAAGATAATTGGCAAATGCTATGCAGACAGTGGATTTGAAGATTTGCTATTTGAGGCAGAGGCATTTGAAACAAATGCTGCAGCTGTGATCATGCAGGGAAAAAAAACTACAAATGTCGTACATTAGCCCACAAGTGGATGTTTGAAACCATGTGCCGGCAACAGTGGCAAGCATTCTTTGCCTGGGTGGCACAGAAGAAGAAAATACAATCAGGGAACACAGATCAAATTGAGCTGAAGTGCAAAAATGCCCAGCAACTAATGGCTGCGATAGCAACAAAAAGTGAAATGAATGAGGAAAATAGACAAAACTTTGTTGATGCATTTCAAGACCTTGAAGCCACGCTGAAAACTCTACAAGGTGATTTTGAGGAGTTCATTAACCAAGGGCAAAAGCAGCGGTCAACATTTCACTTCTGGCAGCGGTATATCACAGAGGTGCATATCGCTCTTGACTGCATTGCAGCTGAGAAACTTTCAAACTGTAATCAGCACCTACCATGCTTTGCTGACACCCTTTGTTATGTCTTTGCATATGATCGCCAAAACTATGCCAGAGGGGGTCCTGTGTACCTCTAAGAAATGTTTCTGCTTCCCAAGACTGCACCAGCAGTGCAGGCACAATTTGCCAATGGAAAGCATATTGTAACACGATCAACCTCAGCCTGCTTTAACAGCGTCTGGTCAGACTTAGGCCTGGAACAACTGTGGTCAGAGATTCCAAGTCAAGGCAAGGGGATCATAGGAATAAGCAGACAAGAGAAAGCAACTCTCAAGTGGTATCTCACAGTGCATGAAAGAAGTGCCATCATGAGGAACTTCAAGTACACGTGTGGACTGGACAATCTTGAAGTGCAGATTCATCGTGATCTTTGACCACAGTCAATCAGGAAAAACAACAAAGACGTCATGAGGATTATTAGCAGAGTCTTGGAAATCCATTTGCTGTGGATGTACTTGAAGATTCAAGAGATGAACCTGAACCTCTCATGAATGCAGTTACTGGAGTTGTTGCTCCATCGAATGTCACTACTGCCCTGTTGACTGCAAAAGAATGTGGTAAGACTGCCTTAATGGAATTTGTTGAAGAAAAAATCAATATTGCTGCAGTCCCACTCAATGACCCAATCAAAAGGATGAACCTACCCATATTTACAAACATACAGCACTCTAACAAACTAAAAAGCAGGGACAAGGTAAAATCTATTGATTCAGATAGACAGCTCTTTGCCAGGCTTCTAGTGATATCAAGAGACAGAAAGATAGACCTACAGATGTTCTTTGAATATGAACTGTCAAGTCAACCTCTGGCTATTGCTAATGCAGATGGTTCACTAGCAAAAAGTAACAAGGCACAAACGCTCATGGACCTGGAAGCCATAGGTGATTCTTCACTAGATCCAGCTACCTTCATGAGAAACAGTAACTCAGAAAGGCACACCACAACTACTTTCATAGACCATATGGCATATTTTCAGAAGCTGACAAAGAACCGGTATTTGAACTTTTGGTGACATGTTGGACGGACTGCAAAAGTTTGTGGCGAGTGCATTAAGGGACAGTGACACAGTTCAGGTCATATCAGGCAGGCACGACAATGATATGTCTATCAAAGCTGGTGAAAGGAAAAAACGAGGAGAGACAATGGAATCTCAGGAAATCAGAATTAGTGCAAGAAACCAGGTACTACCCAGAAAAATGAAATTTACATACCTGTAAATTTTCTTTCTCCAACGGCTGGTCTCCAGGCTTCCATACAGATGGGCTGTACCTCCTGATGCAGATATGCAGGCAGGAATTAAGCTCTTCAACTGGGGATATCCAGCCCTCGATTTCCTGTTTCCACCAGTTCTTCTGAAACAAAAAATTACTCACCTTAGTAATTATATTTCTTCTAATGGAGTCTTGCTGTATTCTGACAATTGCAGTGATTTCCAACCTTTGAACTGCCCCGGAGAACTAAGGGTTAACTTTCCATGTAGGGCATGGATTGAAGTCTCTGTCTGGAGTGTTTTGAACCTAAACCATCAGATTCTTACGAGCCCAACTAAACTAAAAATTCTATGTGGAAATTGTAAAAATTCTACTAGCCAACTGGCTGAAAAGTTTCGGATTCCCAAGGAAGAGTCAAATCAGGAAACCCCAAAACTAAACCAAATGTACTTAAAAAAATAACAATAATAAATAAGCACCCAAACAAAAGGGAGGAGGTGCTAGCAAATACACCCTAGGGTAACACTGCACCTGCCCACCCACTTCCCAAAAAACAGGTTCTGAGAGGGAGGCAGGAGAGGAGGTTGGAATACAGCAAGACTCCATTAGAAGAAATATAATTACTAAGGTGAGTAATTTTTTCTTCAAACAACATGAAGTCATGCTGTACTCTGACAACTGCAGACTACGAAGCAGTACCTCCAAGGAGGAGAGATAGAACCTACTTTGAGAATAGGCTCTGAAGTACTGCTGTGCCAAACCGAGCATCACTCCTAGCCTGGATATCCAGTGAGTAATGCTTGGTAAAGGCATGGACTATTTTCCAGGTGGCTGCTTGACAAATTTCTAGGAGAGGAATATCCCTGGCCGCAGCCACGGAAGCAGCTGTACCTCTTGTGGAATGAGCCCTCAGGCCTGAGGGTGGAGTTTTTCTCAGTTTTTCATAGCAGAATTGTATACAAGACACAATCCACCTGGCAATAGATCTTTTGGTGGCAGGTTTGCCCTTTCCCACTTAGAAACATAGAACATAGAAACATAGATTTTGACGGCAGATAAGGACCGCTTGGCCCACCCAGTCTGCCCATTTCCCTACCTAATGGATAAACTGCAGATCCTTGTTAACCAGCAGCCTACTTCTTCCTACCCCAACCCCCTAGAATTGCCTTATGACTGTCCCATGCATGCTTGAATTCCACCACTGTTTTTGACTCCACAACCTCCTCCGGAAGGCCGTTCCATGCATCCACAAACCTCTCTGTGAAAAATACTTCCTTAAATTACCTCTGAGCCGCCCCTTCTATCTTCAAATTGTGCCCCCTTGTTCTTGCACACCTCTTTTTGAAAGATGCTACCTCTTGGACTTTGTTGATTCCTTGAGATACTTGAAAGCTTCTATCATGTCCTCCTTCCTCGAGGCTATACATATTCAGCTCCTTAAGTCTCTCTTCATATGTCTTCTGGTGCAGACCCTGCACCATTTTAGTTGCCCTCTCTGGACAGCCTCCATCCTGTCTATGTCCTTGCGGAGATTGGGTCTCCAGAACTGCACGAGTACTCCAGATGGGGTCTCACCAACTGTCTGTACAGAGGGATAATAACTTCCTGTTTTCTACTGGTGATGCCTCTCCCTATGTATCCCAGTATCCCCCAGCCCTCCTTGCAGCCTTCTCACATTGCTTGCCCACCTTTAGGTCATCTGATATGACTACCCCAGGTCCCTTTCCATTTTTGTTGTTGTTAGTATCTCACCCCCCATTGTGTACTCTTCCCCTGGGTTTTTGTTTCCCAGGTGCATTACCTTGCACTTCTTAGCATTGAATCTAAGCTGCCATACATTCGACCATTCCTCTAACCTTGCCAAGTCCCTTCTCATCCTTTCCACCCCACCTTGTGCATCAACTCTGTTGCAGATCTTTGTGTCATCTGCAAAGAGACATACTTTTCCTTCCAGTCCCTCTGCAATGTCGCTTATAAAGACATTGAAGAGGACCGGTCCTAATACTGAACCCTGTGGTACCCCACTAGTAACCCCCCTTTCTTCAGAGTGGACTCCATTTACTATTACTCTCTGTGTCCTATTCTCCAGCCAATTCTTTACCCAGGCTGTCATCTTGGGACCCACTCCCAGGCTGGCTAACTTGTATATTAATCTTTGTGTGGGACTGTGTCAAATGCCTTGCTAAAGTCTAGGTAGGCCATGTCCACAGCCCCTCCCTGATCTACTACTTTGGTCACCCAGTCAAAGAAATCTATCAGATTTGTCTGGCATGACCTTCCGCTGTGAATCCATGCTGCCTTGGGTCCTGAGCCCTCTGGCCTCTAGATACTCAACAGTTCTTTCCTTCAGAGTGATTACATCATTTCCCTACCACTGAGGTTAAACTAACAGGTCTGTAGTTTTCTGCTTCTGCCTTGCTCCCACTTTTGTGAAGGGAATCACATCTGCCCTTCTCCAGTCCTCGGGTACCACCCCATCCTCCCATGATTTGTTAAAGAGGGTAGTCAGTGGTGTCACTAGTTCTACCCTTAGTTCTTTTAGAATTCTGGGATGAATCCCATCAGGCCCCATTGCTTTGTCCACCTTCAGTTTTAAGAGTTCTTTCAGAACCCTTTCTTCTGTAAATGGGCTGGTATCAACTTCTGTATCCAGAGTGTTTCTACTGTTTGTTTTACGTACCTCCCCCACTTCCTTTGTAAATACTGAGCAAAAATATTTGTTTAGTATCTCTGCCTTTTCACAGTCACCCTCTGCCCACCCTCTCTCCTCTTTATTAAGCCTCACTAGCCCTCCCTTGGTCTTCCTTCGCTCCCTGATGTACCTATAAAAGGTTTTATCTCCCTTCTTAACTGAGTTGACTATCTTTTCCTCGGTTTGGGCCTTTGTTGTTCTGACTGCCTTCCCAGCTTCCTTTTGCTTTAACTGATACAGTTCCCAGTCCTGCTCCTTCTGTGATTCCTTGTACTTCCTGAATGCTTTCTTTTTCTCTTGAACCTTCACTGCCACTTCCTTTGAGAACCATAGTGGTTTCTTACATCGTTTCGTTTTGTTAATTTGCTTCACAGAAAGGCTTGTCACCTCTGTGATGGCAGTTTTTATTATTCCCCATTGTTCTTCCACCCCTCCTTCCTGCCCATTTGCTAGTGCATTCCTTAGGCACTCACCCATTTTGGCAAAGTCAGCCCTCCTAAAGTCCAGTACTTTTGCCTTTGTATGGCTTGACTCTATTGCTGTGTTTATTGTGAACCATACTGTTCGATGGTCACTAGTTCCCAGATGGCTACCCACTTCTACATCTGTGATCCTCTCTTCATCTCCATTTGCGAGAACCAGGTCTAAGATTGCTCCCTCTCGAGTGGGCTCCAATACTAGTTGTCTAAGGCATGCCCTTGTAGGGCATCTAGAATAACCCCACTCTTTGAAGTGGCTGCTGCAACTGCACTCCAGTTAACATCTGGCATATTCAGATCACCCATCAGCAATATCTCCCTTTTCTGCCATTCTAAGTATTCTTTCTATCATTTCCTTGTCCATTTCCTCCCCTGAGAGAAGGTCTGTATACAACCCTGAGCGGATTGTGGTGCCATTGCCGGTCTCCAAATTTACCCACAGTGCTTCTTCTCCTCCTGTTTTCCCTTTTGTTCTGTTGCTTTGATTCCTTCCCTTATGTAAAGAGCTACTCCTCCTCCTCTTTACCCTCCCTGTCCCTCCTGTAGATAGTGTATCCTGGTATGTTTATGTCCCAGTCATGGTTTGTGTGTACCATGTTTCTGTGACTGCCACGATATCCAGATGTTCCTCCTCCATCAAGGCCACTAATTCAGGAAGCTTGTTACTCAGACTACGGCATTGGTACTCATTGCTCTCCATTTTTGATGGCTTTACCTTCTTTTGCAGCATCCCCACTGACCTGTCTACCTCGGTCTTTTCTCATTTAGTACCCTGTTTTGTAGGGAGAGGCTGGGATTTTCTTGCTGCTTATCATTGCCTCCCCTTGACTAGTTTAAAGCTTGCCAATGAAGCATTTAAAACGATTGCTCAAAAGACTTGTTCCTTCCTGGACAGATGCAGACCATCCTGCCAGTATAGGCTGGTGTCCTCCAGGTGGAACCCCAGTCCCCAATGAAGCCAAACCCCTGTGCTCCACACCATTTTTTCAATCATTCATTAAACTGCATGGTGCAAAGTACCCTCGCCTCACTCATGCCATTGACAGGCAGCACCTCAGAGAAGGATATTGTGTGTGCTACTTGTCTTAGGCCCCTCCCAATTCTACAAAGTCCTTCTGCACTGCTCTAATCTCATGATTAGCCAAGTTATTTGTCCCTAGGTGGACAATGACGTCCAGCTCAGACTCCCGTGCAGCTGTTCTCGTGATCCTGAGGATGCGCTTCCTGTCTCTCCAAGCCATGGCACCAGGCAGGCACCTTACTTCAGTTTTCCCTGCTCCCCCCAGTTCTATCCCCCTAATAATTGAGTCCCCCACCAGGAGCTGCTTCCTTTCCTTGTGGTGTCCTCTGCCTCCTTCCTGTGGGCCTCCCTTGTAACAGTTGTCCTCAGCCTCCTTAGTCTCCTCTGCGGGTGCATCCATAGGGGAGCTATGCTCCCCCAGAATGGTGTATGGATTGTGGAGTGGAACAACTGACTGGGTGTGCCTCTGTTCCACCATCCTCACCCTCCCTGAGCCCACTGTGTTCCAACTGCTGTGCTTTCTTCACAACCTCTGAGGTAGTGGTGGTGGCTCTGGTGCTCCCTGGATGGGGGAGGTTCCCTTCCTACCGTCCAGTGTGGCCTGGGGGAAGGTCCCCTTACTACTGTCCAGTGTGGCCTGAAGACAGGCAACTTCCTCCCTCAAGGCAGAGAGTTGTCTGCAAATAGGGCATCATCTCAGCCTCCAGAAAGACTCCCAGAAGACTGCTGCCCCACAGCCATTACATTGCACTACTCCCCACATTTTGTGTGTGTGTGTATGTGTGTGATTGGTTTGTAATATAGAAATATATATATATATATATATATACACATATATATATATATTATACTATGTGTATGCTTATATTGTCAGTGCAGTGTGCTAGAGAGGATATAACAGTGATATGCACCTTGCACTCTTGAGAAATGATGTCAGAACCCCAGGTATAAAGGAACTATTTCCAGGGGTGGGTGGGGTGAGGTTGGGAAGGGTTGGGCTAAACTGTGCTCTCCAAAACAATCAGCTAAGAGCTCTGACCCTGCTGCGATGAGTGCCTTCCTGTCAGCAAGATGCCTCACACAACAATTTGACAGAGAAAATACCCTGCTAATCAAACAGAGAAAATCCACACATCCAAGTCAGACACAGTAAACCTCCCCAGCCCCAAAACAGGCCTGGTGGTTTGTGCTCTGAAAGCTGTCATCCCCAAAATAACTCAGCTGTGCTTTAAACTCTTCCTGCACTGAAAATGTTAAGAATTGTAACAAACAAACATAAACCTAGATCCACCTCCCTCTGTTGCTTGAAAGACTGTCTTTTCCTGTTTCACACTGCAGGTTTTTCTATGACAACTCCTTAACCACAGTAACTTATTTAGAAATAGTTTAACTATCACAATATAGTTTCTGTCCCAAAATCCTAGTAGTCAATCCAGCTACCCCCAAGGGACAACCAAAATGCAGTATTCAAACGCTTATGAAGTTACTTCCAAGATAAGCAGAGTTTGCAAGCTTCTTTTTCAACTCCTCAGCCACCTGTAATTTATTTAAAAATAGTTTAACTGTCAGAAAATCCTAGTAGACAATCTAGCTACCTCCAAGGATCTACCCAAATGCAGTATTTAAATCCTTCTGAAGTTACTAACAAGATAAACAGAGTATGCAAGCCCTTCTTGGTTAAACACTAAATAAATATGTGAATAAAAAGCAATTACCAAGGGTAGTTAGTTTCACCTCCCACAGAATTAAGCAAAAGTGCACGTTTGTTGCAGATATCAAGTGCAATATAGAATTTCTCACACAGCTCGCAGTGGAATATAGAAGTAGTGTCCTTCTAGGTCCAGAAAATGTGCTTTGTGTCTTTAAAAATTGCAGCCTCCAGTAACTTATAGTAATCTGATCTAGTCTGGATATCTCCACCCAGGGCAATTTGTTGACAATGGTTATGATGCAGCCCTTCCTGTTCCAATACAACACTGTTTGGTCTGAAAACAATGTCCTGCCCCTAAGGCTGTCTGTGTTTCAATTCACACTGCAGGTTTTGCTATGACAACTCCTTAACCACAGTAACTTTTTTAAAAATAGTTTAACTATCACAAACTCCTACGCACCAGTAAATTATTTAAAAATAGTTTCTGTCCCAAAATCCTAGTAGTCAATCCAGCTACCCCCAAGGGACAACCAAAATGCAGTATTCAAACACTTATGAAGTTACTTCCAAGATAAGCAGAGTTTGCAAGCTTCTTTTCAACTCTCAGCCACCTGTAATTTATTTAAAAATAGTTTAACTGTCAGAAAATCCTAGTAGACAGTCTAGCTACCTCCAATGATCTACCCAAATGCAGTATTTAAATCTTCTCAAGTTACGAACAAGATAAACAGAGTTTGCAAGCCCCTTCTTGGTTAAACACTAAATAAATATGTGAATAAAAAGCAATTACCAAGGGTGGTTAGTTTCACCTCCCACAGAATTAAGCAAAAGTGCACGTTTGTTGCAGATATCAAGTGCAATATAGAATTTCTCACACAGCTCGCAGTTGAATAAAGAAGCAGTGTCCTTCCAGGTCCAGAAAATGTGCCAGTTGTTCCATAAGTGAGGAACAACTGGAGGGAGTCAAACCTGTGACCCTTGGTACACTCTATGTAGTAACTAAGGGCTCTTTTGACATCTAAACTGTGTAGCCTCCTCTCTCCTGAGGAAGAAGGCTCAGTGAAGAAAACAGGGAGAGACACAGACTGTTTAAATGGAAGTCTGAAACCACTTTGGGCAAGAACCTTCTATTTGTTCTATGGACCACTTTATCCCTATGAAAGGAGATAAAATCAGGTTCCACTGACAGGGCTCGCAATTCAGTGATACGCCTGGCAGAGGTAATGGCTACCAAGAACACAGTTTTCCAAGTCAAATACTTAAAACTCTGCTGAAGACATAGGCTCAAAGGGGGGATTTCATAAGCTGAGCAATGCAAACATTCAAATCCCAGGCAGGGGCAGGGTCTCTAAAGGGGGGATTGGTGTGAAACAATCCTTTAAAAAATTTACAGAACACAGGATGGGAAGATGGCGAGGACAGCTTCCCCACAGACAAAAATGCAGAAACAGCTGACAAATGTACCTTGAGAGTAGCTGGTCTGAGGCCCAGGCCATTAAGATGGACCATATAATCCAGAACTGTAGGCAACTCAGCAGCGTCTGGGGAAATATTCTTCTTAGAACACCAAATGCTGAATCTTTTCCATTTGGAGTTGTCTTTCTGGTGGAGGGCTTTCGAGAAGCCTTGAGGATGTCCAGAATCCGTTGGGAAAGATGCAGATCTGCAAACTCTAACTCTTCAAGAGCCATGCCTTGAGACTGAGGGACTGAAGATTGGGGTACCAAATCCTCCCCTGAGAGGATGTTAACAGGTTGTAATTCCTGGGAAGAGACAGGGGGAGATGGACTGCCAGGGACAGCAACAGAGGATACCAGGGCTGTCTGGCCCAATCTGGAGCAACCAGAATCACCTTGCAAGGTTGAGACCTTATTTTGACTAAAACTTTGAACAGGAGTGGGAAGGGGGGAAAGGAATACAGAAACTTCCCTTCCCAATTCAGAATCAGGGCATCCAGAGGGACTGACCCGAAGACTGGAGGTCTGCAACAAAAGAGAGGAAGTTGGTGAGTGTCTGCAGCTGCAAAGAGATCTATTTCTGGAGTGCTCCACCTTGAAAAAATCACTTTCAACACCTGTGGGTCCAGGGACTATTCGTGATGGCCCTGAGAAATCCTGCTCAATGCATCTGCTAGCACATTGTCCTTGCCTGGAAGGTGAACTGCTACAAGAGAGGCTTGCAGGGAATAAGCCAGGGACCACAACTTCATGGCTTCTGTGCACAAGGCCATGGACCGAGTGCCTCCCTGCTTGTTGATGTACCACATGGTGGTAGTGTTGTCTGTTCAGACTTGAACCACCTTGTTCTGAACTGACTGTGAGAACGCTTTTAGAGCTAGAAAACTGCCCTGAGCTCTAGGACTGACTGATGTAGAAGGGATCTTGGGGGGACCACAGGCCCTGAGCAGTGAGGGACCCCAGGTGGGCTCCCCAGCCCAGAAGAGAAGCATCCGTGGTAAGGACCACTGAACAAGGCTGAGCAACAAAAGGAACACCTTGCCTTAAATTGTTCTGATCCTGCCATCAATGGAGGACCTGGATCAAGGTCGGAGTCACTGGAATCAGTTTGGTAAGGGGAGTCCTTTCTCTGAGACCAGTAAGCTCTCAGGTGGAACTGAATATCCCTCATCTGGAATCTTGCCTCTTGGACCACTGCTGTTGAAGCTGCCATGTGGCCCAAGAGCTGGAGGAAATGCCTTGCTGGTCGAGATACCTGAAGGCTGAAGGAAGAAGCTAGTTCCATAAGGGCCCTTGCCCTTTCTAGAGGAAGAAAGGCTCTTGCTCTGAGTGTGTCCAGTTCTGCCCCTATAGAGGTAAGGAGCTGGACTGGTTCGAGAACTGACTTGGGAAGGTTGAGAAGAAATCCTAGGGGAAGTGAACACTTGCTGGGTCACTTGCAGGTGAGACTTGACTTGGTCTGGAGACTGACCCACTAATAGCCAATCGTCCAGATAAGGAAATATGGAAATCTTTTGCCTTCTTAGAAAGGCAACTACTACTGCCAGGCACTTTGTGAAAACCCTTGGAGCTGAGATTAGGCCAAAGGGCATTCCTCTGAACTGATAGTGGCCTGAGGCCAACTCGAACCTGAGGTACTTTCTGTGGGAGCACCTGATGGGAATGTGAAAATAGGCATCTTTGAGATCCAGGGAGGCTAGCCAGTCCCCTGGCCTTAGAGAGGGGATGGATTATTCCCAGAGTTATCATCTTGAACTGGGCTTTTAAAAGATGTTTGCCCAGATATCTGAGGTCTAGGATGGGTTGCCACTCCCCTGTCTTTTTGGGGGTCAGGAAGTACCTGGAGTACTTTGCCCCAGTGTAGGGTAGGTACTCGCTCTATAGCTCTTAAAGCTAGGAGAGAAAAAACCTCTGCCTCTAGGGCAAGGGTTTCTGAAAGATTTGCAGGTGGAAAAAGATCTGGCTCTCATCTTTGGAAATTTTTTGAAGCTCAGAACCCAGTCCCTGGCTTACTACTTCCAGGACCCACTTGTCTATTGTAATAGACGCCCAGTCCTGGACAAAGTAAGCCAGCCTGCCCCCTACTGGAACAGGAGAGTTGACCCAGGCAGACCCATCAGGGTGTCTGCTTGGCAGGGGCTTTAGGCTGAGGGGTGGATGTAGGCCTGCTTATCCCCCTTCTGCCTCTCCCTCTGAAGAACCCCCTCTGCGAAAAGGAAGAAGAAGCCTGTGCTTGGTAAAAAGGCCTTTGAAAAGGCCTGCCCCTAGACTGCTGCCTTTGAGGAGTTGCCTGCCTTTCCTTGGCCTGAGCACTCCTGTAAGTGGTCCTGTACTCGTCCATTTTCTTCATGTAATTCTCTGTCTGCTCCCCAAACAGAGAATTACCCACTACAGGAAAATCCATAGCCTTAGCCTGGGTGTCCTGCGAGAGACTAGTACATCTGAGCCAAGCCATCCACCGAAGAGCCACAGATGTAGCCATAACTCTTGATGAAACATCATTAGCGTCCACAGCAGCATGAAATTGCACTGTAGATGCCTCAGTCCCATCAGCAGCCACTGCCTCCAGCTCCTTGGCTAGCTGGGGGAGGCTGTTTAGCCAGTGCCAGTACAGTGTCCCACCTGGACTTCTGGTACCTGGCTGTATAGGCCACGTAATTCGCCTGCCTGAGTCCCAAAGAAGATGTCATGTACTGCTTCTTTGCCATGGCATCAATCTTCCTGGAGTCCTTGTCAGGGGGGTGTGAAGCCAAGGGAATATTTGCCTTGTCACAGGCAGCAGCCTGCACTACCCCAACATGGCTGCATTGCTGATATAAGAACTCCATGTCTGAGCCTGAAAGCGTATACCGCTTGTCCATTCTTTTATCCACAGGAGGTATAATTTTAGGAGACTTTAAGATTTTTGTGTCTGTTTCCCAAAATATTTATGGAGGGGAATAGACAGTCTCCTGGACTCTGGGATATCCATCATCTCTACATAATCAGGCTGTTCTTGATCTTCCACAGCCTCTTCCATAGGAAGCTGAAGGGTTTCAGCCACTTTCCTGTAAAACATAAAATGGGAAGGGGGCTCAGAAAGCCTAGGAGGGGAAACACCTGATGGTGTGTCTGGGGAGATGTCCGGTTCCACAGGCACATCCAGACCTTCACTTGCATTATAATCCTCAAATTCCCCTTCCTCTTCAAACTCCAGTTCATAAAATTCTTCAAAGGTATACTCTTGAAGCGAGGGAACCAACAAAACTGAACCCCTGCCAGAAGGAACCGGATCGGTCGGAACCAGACGGACCGATTCCACAATCTGAATCACCCTGGCTATCTCTTCGGCAGTCAGAACATGAACCTCTGAATCCGAACCGGTTGATTAATCTTTGTGTTTCCTTTTTGTCGGAACCGTTACCTCATAATCGGCTCTCCTTTTGCCCGAAGAAGTATGGCCCTGGTCAGAGGGCACTCCTGGTTCGGTCGAAACCGAACTGGGCTGGCCATCCGGGTCAGCGGACTTCTCGGCCTCCTTTTCCCTCAGTCTACCTAATCTCTTCTCAAGGGTAGATTTGGGAAAATGTTTACATATTTGGCAGTCTGAATCGAGGTGGTCAAACCCTAGATAGTAAACACAGGTGGTATGGGGATCGGCCTTGGCAAAGACCTCCCCACACTCACTGCAGTGTTGAAACCCAGTGGGCCCGTTTTTTTTTCTTGGGTTTCTCAGACATGGCCAACCTAACCAAACTTACCCTTTTTCCGGCAACCACCAGGCAAGACTCCCTTATCGGTTCGTAACCGTGTTATGGGTATTGGAAAAAACGGTTAAAACACGTTTTTGTTTATAACCGATAAGAACCGGTAACCACACACTAAAAATAGCAACATTCACAATCAAATGGTCGGTTCAACCAAACCGACCGCATTTTTACAAGTTCCACACAGAAAAAATAGAACAATTCCTATCTAGCACTCATGGCACCACAGACAGAGACTGAACCGACTATGCAGATACTTTTTTTCGGTTTAAACTCACGAAAAACTGAAAACTTTAACCGACTTCGAACCGAGCTGAAGGAGAAATCTCCGGAGTGACCGTTCAGTGAGGCGGAGAAAAGAATCTGACGGTTTAGGTTCAAAACACTCCAGACAGAGACTTCAACCGAGCTGGAGCTCAGCGTTCCATGCCCTACATGGAAAGTTAACCCTTAGTTCTCCGGGGCAGTTCAAAGGTTGGGAATACAGCAAGACTTCATGTTTGAAGCAGTCCAAATGTGGCAATGCTATCTGAACTTGGAAACAAAAACAAGAAAATTAAACCATACACGGCCAATTGGCCAACGTTGTACATTTTAGGAGGGAAGCTGAAGCCCAGAGACCAGCCATCGGAGAAAGAAAATTTACAGGAATTTTAATTTCATGTTCTCTCTCCTAAGCTGGTCTCTGGGCTTCCATACAGATGGAATATACAAAAGCAGTACATCCCCAGATATCCCGGGTGGGAAGAATGTAATTGCCCTTCTAGCACTGCCTGAAGAACTCGGCGGACAAAGAACGCCTCACATCCAGTTTGTAAAATTTTGTGAACATGTGAATGGATGACCACGTGGCCACCCTGCATAGGTCTGCTGGAGATGCTTCTCTGAAGTTCACCCATGAGGTGGCCATAGCCCGGGTAAAATGGGTTCTCACTGGGCCAGGCAAGGTTACTCCAACCTGATCATAAGCAGTGGTGATGACAGAACAGATCCATCTGGCTACAGAGTCCTTGGAAGCTTTTTTCCCATATTTTTGACCTGTAGTTAGAATGAACAAACTGGAAGTTTTTTGAATAGAATCCATTCTTCTGATATACATTTTCACCGCTCGTCTTGGATCTAGCATGTGAAATTCCTTTTCATTTTCATTTTTAGGGTGTGGGCAGATGGAAGGCAAAATCAACCCCTGGCTACAATGGAAAGGAGACATAACTTTTAGTAAAAAATTTGGATCAGTTCAGAGCACCACACAGTCCTGATGAAACACAGTATAGGGCGCTTTGGTGGACAAGGCTCCTAGCTCGCTGATTCTCCTGGCCGAAGTAATAGCTATGAGAAACGCGACCTTCATTGTGAGATGCATGAGGGATGTCTCCTTGAGAGGCTCAAAAGGAGCCTTGGTCAAAGCTCTGAGAACCAGATTAAGCCTCCAAGGTGGTACCGTTGGTTTGACTGTAGGGCGTTTTAATGTTGCTGCCCTTAGAAACCTCCTGACATCTGGATGTGAACCCAATGATTCACCAGAATCCACCAAAAAGAGTGCCCCCAGCATGGAAACCTGAACCCTTAAGGAGGCTGGCTGGAGACCTTTGTCAAACCCATCTTGAAGGAACTGCAGTAGTACAGGCAATGATATTGGCTGGTTCTGTAAGTGTTTGGATTGAAGCCAGAACAAGAATTTCCTCCAAATTTTGTAATATACTTTAGAGGAAGGGGCAACATGAGTTCACCATCATTTCAATAACAGGAGCTGTGTAGCCTAGCTCTTTGAAAGTTTCCCGCTCAATCTCCAGGCCGAGAGGGAGAGGTTGCTCAGACTGGGGTGCAGTACTGGACCCTGATGGAGAAGGTCCGGGCTGATCTGGAAGGTTAAAGATGGTCACCTTGAAAGATGAATGAGAAGTGGGAACCATGGGCGACGAGGCCATTGGGGACAGACTAGAATAATTTCTGCCCGGTCCAGAACCACTTTGTGGAGGACTCTGGATAGAAGCAGTATTGGAGGAAAGGCATACAGGACACTGAACTGACCCGAGTCTAGGGAAAAGGCATCCTGAGCCACCGCTGGTTCGTCCTTGGCCAGGGAGCAGAATTGCTTTACCTCAGAGTTTTGCCAGCAAGCAAAAAGATCTATCAGAGGATTGCCCTACTGTTCTGTTAGGATGTGGAAGGCACTGTCCTTCAGCTCCCATTCCCCTGGTAGAACATTTTTGCGACTGAGCCAGTCTGCTGTGACATTTTCCTGCCTGGAATGTACACTGCCCTTATGGTTGCCAGGTGGTGCTCGGCCCATTGAAAGAGAAGCAGGGACTCCCGTAGCATTTTTGAGCTTCTTGTTCCATCCTGATGGTTGATGTATGCCATTGTTGTCTGACTGTCTGTTATAATCAGAACGTCCTGATTGAGGACTTGCTATTCGAAGTGTATCAGGGCTAGGCGTACTGCTCTCATCTCGAGGACGTTTATCCTGTACCTTGTTTCTAACAGTGACCACTTTCCCTGAGCTGACAGCTGATGCAGATGAGCCCCCCCCACCCCAGCCCCTGAGGCTGGCATCAGTCGTGATTTGGATTTGGTATGGATGGCCCAACTTGCAATCCCTCATGACATTTGTCCTCTGAGTCCGCCACTGGAGGGAAGTTTTTATCTGTTGAGAAACTGGGATCAGTTGGTGCTGGCTGTGTCTGGACTGGGACCACAGCCTGAGCAAGTGTGTTTGAATGGGCCTCATGTGGACTAGAGCCCAAAAGACTGAATCCACCAGCGATACCACAGTCCCAATTAGCTGCATGAAGAAGTGAGCCGGCAGTTGAGGAGCTGTGTGAAACTTCTTGATGAGCTTCAGTAGGTCCCTGATATTTGCTTCCGGGGGAAAGACCTTGTTGGCTTGTGTCATGACGTCTGCCCCAGGTGGTTCAAGGTCTGGCTTGGAGTTAGGGAACTTTTTCCCCAGTTAATAATAAAACCATGGGCCGACAGGCACCGGACTACCTACGCCACTGCTTGTACTGCTTGGTTGAGCTGCAGGGCCTTGATGAGAATATTGTCCAAGTAAGGGAAAAGTTGTATCCCTCGTTTCCGAAGGTGAGCTATGATCGCTACTAGCACCTTGGAGAATGTTCTTGGGGCTGAATAAAGCATGAAATGGCAGTGTTTGAATTGGAAATGCTGATCCCCCATCTTGAACCTGAAATATTGCCTCTGTAGTTTCTGAATGGGAATATGCAAATAGGCATCTTGCAGATTGATGGATGCCAGAAAATCTCCTTGTTGCAACTCCCTGATGACTGATGACAAGGTTTCCATCTTGAAGGGTCTGCTGCAGACAAAATGATTCAGGAATCTGAGGTCTAGAACTGGCCTGAATCCCCTTGCGCGTTTAGGAATAATGAAGAATAGGGACTAGACCCCCCGGATTGACCTCTGTGGGAGGAACTGTCTCTATAGCCCCTGCCTGAAGAAGGTCTGTAATGGCCTGTAACATCGCCTGTCTCTTGAACAGGTTGCCCGAGATAGAGGAGGGCACCACATGAGGTAGTGGAGGCTTGGATTCAAATTCTTTTAGGTAACCCTTGCTGATGATGTCTAGGACCCATCTGTCCGATATAGTTTGGACCCATTCCTTGAGAAATTTTGAAAGTCTGCCCCCTACTTGAGGATAGGCCTGGATAGCTTCATTACGTCTGGAGCCTGAGGACCATGGTTTGCCCCTGCCTTTTGACTGGGGCATATTCACTTTAGCTGTCCCCCTGGATTCCTTCACCGCCACCTTCAGAGCTCAGTCAAACAGGAGATTACCTTCATAGGGGGCATTTACTAAATGGCTCTTTGAAGAGGCATCTGTTAGCCAGACCTGAAGCCAGAGGTTGCGGCGAGCCAAAGTTTGATAAAACATGGTCCGAGCGGCGCACCTGACTGCCTTCTCTGATATGTCTGCTGCATAAGCCAATGCCAAACCCATTAACTGCAGCTGATGAAAAATATCCTTGTTCTTCTCTCGGTCCTCAGCGAATTGAAAAGCTAATTCTGAGGCCCAGGACAGGGCGGCTCTGGCGGAAAAAAAGATTGGCAGTTGCCTCCTTGAGAGATGTTGCTGATGCTTGGAAGGCCTTCTTGAGTGAGGCATCCACTTTCCTGTCCACTGGGTCCCTGACTGATGCTCTTCCCTCGACTGGGATGATCATCTTCTTGGTGGGGTTAGAAATCAGAGGGTCGTTTCTGGGGCAGTCTAGCCACCTTCCAGATTGTTTCTTGTCAAACTTGAGGAGCTTAGAGATCTGCTGGGGCACAGGATAGGAGAGTTCAGGACCTTGCCATTCCTCTCTTAGCAAATCCTCTATGGCTGAAGGAATAGGGAAGGCTGTGGCCGGTTTGGCAGCAGATGCCAGGCAAAAGGCCCATTTCGGCTGTGCTAGAACCACTAAGGAAGAATTGAGATGAATTTCATCTATGACCTTCTTGATGAAAAAGTCTACGTCCTCCAGGTCAAAGTTTCTGGACAGGGAGACATCCGAGTCAGAGGATGAGTCCCCTAGCACCCTCTCTTCTTTAGAAGAGGAACTGGAGTCTAAGGAGTCTGGGGAACAGTCTATACAGTGCTTCCCCTTATGGGTGCGTCTAGATCTACTCAGAGAATAAGAACTTCTCTTTCTCTTGTGGCGTGAGGAATGCTGATCCTCCTCGTCTGAGGATCTGTTCCTGTATCGGGATTTTTCCTTTTTATCATAGTGATGTGAAGACAACTGCCCCTCTTCGGATGAGGATGGGGACGGGGTCCTCTTTCTTTTTGCCTTCTTGTGGGGCCTTACATCTGGTGATCCTGGAGGTTGTCAGTCGAAGCATGCAGGGTGCAGAGCAAAGGCTCTATTTAGCTTGTCTATGAAGTCTGGGGCTAGAGAGGGGGCTGCAGACTGTGGAGTCTCCCTAGTGGCCGCTGCTCTCTCAGACCTGATGACTGCTGCTCGCTCAGACCTGTCTGTCTGTTGGCTATCTGTCTGAGCCGAGGAAAGGGAGACCTCCGTCATGTCCTCCCCACTTGCAGATGCTGCCTTCTCACATTTTGGCAAAGACAACCTGCAAAGGTGATTAGAAGAGAGGATTTGCAATGCTGGCATTTTCTGCCCCTGGCAGGCTTGTCTTCTGCATACCGCCACCCCCAGAAGATTCCTGATAGGAAGCCCCGATGGAACACTGCTGTTGGCCCTTTAAGGGCAAAAAGCTGAGCTGTTTAAACTGTTGGTTGATTAGTTAATATTTTCTTGCTCCCTTGGTGCTTTCTTGACTCCTTAGTGTGTGTGTGGGGGGGGGGTGAGAGGCCTGCAGTATGCATGAGAAACTCTTTATTCCTGAGCAGCATTCCTTGTAAAATGTAGTGCTCGTCGATGAGATAGCACTGGAACATCAACGAGCAACTGAATTAGCACTGCAGGCCCACCATCGACGAATGGCTGAAAGAGTCAGGAAGCTAGCCATCGATGGGAGAAAAACGATCCTGCCGTTGACGAGGAGAGAATCCTTTCAGAGCACTGAGGTGCTACTACTGCAGAGTACCTGCTAGTTGGAAACACAGAAACATAGAATTTGATGGCAGATAATAACCGCTTGGCCCACCTAGTCTGCCCATTTTCCTACCTAACAGATAAGCTGCAGATCCAAGTTAATCAACAGCTTACTTCCTCCTACCCCCCACTAGGACCGCCTTATGTCTGTCCCATGCATTCCTGAATTCCCCCACTGTTCTTGACTCCACGACCTCCTCAGGGCGCTGTTCCATGCATCCACAACCCTCTCTGTGAAAAAATATTTCCTCACATTCCCTCTGAGCCATCCCCCCTCTATCTTCAAATTGTGCCCCCTTGTTCTTGCACATCTCTTTTTCTGAAAGATGCTACCCTCTTGGACTTTGTTGATTCCCTTGAGGTACTTGAATGTTTCTATCATGTCCCCTCTCGCCCTTCTTTCCTCAAGGATATACATATTAAGCTCCTTTAGACTTTCTTTGTATGTCTTGTGGTGGAGACCCTGCACCATTTTGGTTGCCCTCCTCTGGACAGCCTCCACTCTGTCTATGTCTTTGCAGAGATGGGGTCTCCAGAACTGCACACAGTACTCCAGATGGGGTCTCGCCAACTGTCTGTACAGAGGAATAACAACTTCCTGTTTTCTACTATTGATGCCTCTCCCTGTGCATCCCAGGCTCCCCACAGCCTTCCTTACTGCCTTCTCACATTGTGCTTGCCCATCTTTAGGTCATCTGATATAATAACCCACAGGTCCCTTTCCATTTTTACTGTTGTCAGTATCTCATCCCCCACTGTGTACTCTTCCCCTGGGTTTTTGTTTCCCAGGTGCATTACTTTGCACTTCTTTGCATTGAATCTGAGCTGCCATACATTTGACCTTTCCTCCAACCTTGCCAATTCCCTTCTCATCCTTTCCACTCCATATTGTGTTATCAACCCTGTTGCAGATCTTTGTGTCGTCTGCAAAGAGACATATTTTTTCTTCCAGTTCTTCTGCAATGTCGCTTATAAAGACATTAAAAAGGACCGGTCCCAGTACTGAACCCTGCGGTACCCCACTAGTAACCCTCCTTTCTTCACTGTGGACTCCATTTACAACTACCCTTTGCGTCCTGTTGTCTAGCCAATTTTTTATCCAGGCTACCACCTTGGGACCCACTCCAAGGCTGGCTAACTTGTATATTAATCTTCTGTGTGAGACTGTGTCAAATGCCTTGCTAAAGTCTAGGTAGGCTATGTTCATAGCCCTTCCCTGGTCTACTACTTTGGTCACCCGGTCAAAGAAATCTATGAGGTTCGTCTGACACGACCTTCCCACCGTGAATCCATGCTGCCTTGGGTCCTGTGCCCCACTGGCCTCTAGGTACTCAACAGTTCTTTCCTTCAGAAGTGATTCCATCATTTTCCCAACCACTGAGGTCAAACTAACTGGTCTGTAGTTTCCTGTCTCTGTCCTGCTCCCACTTTTGTGAAGAGGAATCACATCCACCCTGTTCCAGTCCTCAGGTACCACCCCATCCTCCCATGATTTGTTAAAGAGAGTAGTCAGTGGTGTCACTAGTTGTACCCATAGTTCTTTTAGAATTCTTGGGTGAATCCCATCAGGCCCCATTGCTTTGTCTACCTTCAATTTTATTAGTTCTTTCAGAACCCTTTCTTCTGTAAATGGACTGGTATCGCCCCCCGTCTTCAGAGTGTTTCTCTTGTTTAGTTTAGATACTTCCCCGTCCTCTTCCTTTGTGAATACTGAGCAGAAATATTCGTTCGGAATCCCTGCTTTTTCACTGTCACCCTCTGCCCACATTCCCTCCCCTTTATTAAGCCTCAATATCCCTCCTTTGGTCTTTCCTCGCTCCCTAATGTACCTATAAAAGGTCTTATCCCCCTTCTTATCCCCCAGAGTTGGCTATCCTTTCCTCAGTTTGGGTCTTTGCTATTCTGACTGCCTTCCCTGCCTCTTTCTGCTTTACCTGATAAAGTAATCTGCCCTGCTCCTTCTGTGTTTCCTTATATTTCCTGAATGCTATACTTTTCTCCTCAACCTTCCCTGCCACCTCTTTTGAGAACCACAGCGTTTTTTTCCTTCGTTGTATTTTGCTGATTTACTTTACACAAAGGCTTGTTGCCTCTGTGATGGATGTTTTGATTACTCCCCCATTGTTCCTCCACCCCTCCTTCTTGCCAGTTTGCTAGTGCTTTTCTGAGGCACGCTCTCATTTTCCCAAAGTCAGCCCTCCTAAAGTCCTATACTTGTGCTTTTGTATGGCTTGATTGTATGGCTGTGTTTATCGTGAATCACACTGTTTCATGGTCGCTTGTTCCCAGATGGCTACCCACATCTAAATCTGAGATTCTTTCTCCGTCCCCATTTGAGAGTACCAGGTCTAAGATTGCTTCCTCCTGTGTGGGTTCCAATACTAGCTATCTGAGGCATGCCCCTTTTAGGGCATCAGGAATGACCCTGCTCTTGGATGTGGCTGCAGCAAAGGTGCTCCAGTTAACATCTGGCATATTCAGGTCCCCCATCAACAATATCTCCCCTTTTTCTGCCATTCTAAGGATGCCTTCTATCATTTCCTTGTCCATTCCATCCCACTGAGATGGGGGTCTGTATACAACCCCCATGCAGATTGTGGTGCCATTTCCTATCTCCAGGGTGACCCAGAGTGCCTCATCTGCTCCCAGTTTACTCTTTAGTTCTGTTGCTTTTATCCCTTCCTTTTACATAGAGAACTACTACTCCTCCTCCTCTTTTACCCTCCCTGTCCCTCCTGTAGATTGTGTATCCTGGTATGTTGACAACCCAGTCATGGTTCTCTGTGTACCATGTTTCTGTGACTGCCACAATATCCAGGCAACCCTCTTCCATCAAGGCCACTAGTTCAGGGAGCTTGTTACACAGACTACGAGCATTGGTACTCATCACCCTCCACTTTTTGATGGCCTTACCCCTTTTAGCCCCATCCCTGTCCTTACTGCCTTTGCCTTTTTTTATATTTACCTCTGTTCTTCTCCCTAACGACTTCTCTACATTGGTGTTTACCTCACTAATTACCATGTTTTGTGGGGGAGGCTGGGATTTCCCTGCTCCTTTTCAGTGCCTCCCCCTTGGCTAGTTTAAATGCTTGCCAATAAAGCATTTAAACCTCTCACCTAGGATCCTGGCTCCCCCCTGGACAGATGCAGATCATCGCGCCAGTATAGGTCTGCATCCCTCGAGGTGGCTGCCCAGTCCCCAATGAAGCCAAAACCTTGGGCTCCACACCAGTTTTTGTACCATTTATTGAATTCCCTGGTGAGGAGTACCCTAGCATTACCCTTGCCATAGACAGGCAGCATCTCCGCGAAGGTTACCGTATGTTCTACTTGTCTAAGGCCCCTCCCCAACTCTACAAAGTCCTCTTGCACTGCTCTGATCCCATTCCTAACCAGGTAATTTATCCCTAGGTGGACAGTGACATCCAGCTCCCTCCCTCGTGCAGCTGCTCCCACGATCCTGAGGATTCGCTTCCTGTCCCTCCAAGCCATGGCGCCAGGCAGACATCTTACCTCCCTCTCCCCTTCCTCCCCCACTTCTACCCCCCCAATGATTGAGTCCCCCACCAGGAGTTGTTTCCTTCCCCTGTAGGGTCCCATGCCACCCTCCTGTGGGTCTCCTTTGGGAAGGTTCCCTGCATCCTCTTTGGTCTCCACTGCAGGTGCCTCCATAGAGGAACTACAATCCACCAGAACAGCGTATGAATTGTGGTGAGGCACAGCTGGAGGGATGCAACTCTCTTCCACCACCCTCTCCCTCCCTGAGCCCACCCTGGTCCAGCCTCTCCTCTTTCTTGGCAATCTCTAAGGTAGTGGCATTGGCCCTGGTAGTCCCTGGGTGGGGGAGAAGGTTTCACGAATCCTAGACAGGTCAGCCTGGAGACGGGCAGCCTCCTCCCTCACACCAGAGAGGTGCCTGCAAATAGGGCAGCATCGCAGCCTCCACAATGTCTCCCGGAACACTGCCACCCCACAACCATTCACTGCACCACTCCTATCATGTCTTACTTTGTGTCCCCTCTCCTGTTTCTCTGTATGCTTACTCTCGCCTCTCCTTACAACTCTCACCCTTCCTGTTCTGGGAAAGCAACTTCCTATATTCTTCAGTAGCCTCCTTCTTCCTTGCTCAGTGTCAGACCACCAGCAGCTGGGGGGTGGAGGGGGGAGAGCGAGCTACTTTTTTCTTTTAGGGTTGACAAAACTAATGTTTCTCTATGATCCTTCCCTTCTTACTGCCAAACAGGAAGTTCCTGTTGTCAGTCAAATCAAGTGGCTATAAAAGTAGAACTGCCTTAGGGTGGGTGGGATGGAGGGCAATTAGTAAGAAAAAAGGCTAGCAACAGGAAGTTATAATTGGAGTCACCTGCTTTTATACTGTCTACGCCACACCCCAATTAAGCTCTCTCTCTCTTTCCTCCTACTGATTTAGCAAAGTAAGTTGATACAGTACCCTTCCCATCACAGAACACACAGTGACTTTCTTTCTTTAATTTTTTAACCCTAAATAAGACCCCTTCTACTTCTAATAAAGTATCTGTCTGCTTAATCTCAACAGACACGGACTCCTGCTGAGATAGAAGTGTTAAATTAGGAAGAAAATGGTAGCTTCTTTTAGTTAGTTGCTTTCTGCTCGACAAGCAAGATTTCTGTATTTCAAAAGCTAGCAACAGGAAATTGTAATTGGAATCACCTGCTTTTATATTGTCTAAGCCACACCCCCAATTAAGCTCTCTCTCTCTCCTCCTACTGATTTAGCAAAGTAAGTTGATACAGTACCCTTCCCAGTACAGAACACACACTGACTTTCTTTCTTTTAACCCTAAATAAGACCCCTTCTACATCTAATAAAGTATCTGTCTGCTTAATCTCAACAGGCACAGACTCCTGCTGAGATAGAAGTGTTAAATTAGTAAGACAATTTAGCTTCTTTTAGTTAGTTGCTTTCTGCTCTACAAACAAGATTTCTGTCTTCCAAAAGCTAGCAACAGGAAGTTATTTATTTTGGTCTTTTGGTAACCGGTTAAGGCCCACTAGGCACAAGTGCCTGTTTTCAGGGGTGACCTGGGAGC
Source organism: Neoceratodus forsteri (assembly GCA_016271365.2). Taxonomy (NCBI): domain Eukaryota; kingdom Metazoa; phylum Chordata; order Ceratodontiformes; family Ceratodontidae; genus Neoceratodus; species Neoceratodus forsteri. The sequence goes on from CM028130.1 coordinate 430,681,321, forward strand.
ACTGGGAGGTTAAGTGACTTGCTCAGAGTCACACAGTATGCAAGTGGAGATTGTGAGAATCAAACTCAGGTCTGGTCTGCTGGATGTATCAAGCTTGCTCACACCTTGTTCCTCTAACCTATAGGCTATATTGCCAGTTATAATTGGAGTCACCTACTTTTATATTGTCTAAGCCACACCCCAATTAAGCTCTCTCTCCTCCTATTGATTTAGTAAAGTAAGTTGATACTGTACCCATCCCAGCACAGAACACACATTGACTTTCTTTCTTTTATTTTTTTAAGCCTAAATAAGATCTCTTCTACTTCTAAAAAAGTAGCTGTCTGCTTAATCTCCACAGACACTGACTCCTGCTGAGATAGAAGTGTTAAATTAGTAAGAAAATGGTAGCTTCTTTTAGTTAGTTGCTTTCTGCTCTACAGGCAAGATTTATGTCTTCCAAAAGCTAGCAACAGGAAGTTATAATTGGAGTCACCTGCTTTTATAGTATCTAAGCCACACCCCCAATTAAGCTCTCTTTCCTCCTACTGATTTAGCAAAGTAAGTTGATACAGTACCCTTCCCAGCACAGAACACACAGTGACTTTCTTTCTTTTCTTAACCCTAAATAAGATCCCTTCTACTTCTAATAAAGTATCTGTCTGCTTAATCTCAACAGACACGAACTCCTGCTGAGATAGAAGTGTTAAATTAGGAAGAAAATGGTAGCTTCTTTTAGTTAGTTGCTTTCTGCTCTACAAGTGAGATTTCTGTCTTTCAAAAGCTAGCAACAGGCAGGAAGTAAACTGGTGGAAACAGGAAATGGAGGTCTGGATATCCCCAGCTGCAGAGCTTAGTTCCTGCCTGCATATCTACATCAGGAGGTACAGCCCATCTGTATGGAAGCCCGGAGACCAGCTTAGGAGAGAGAACATATCCAAAAACTGTTGCAGCACTCAACAGAGAAACAATGACACAAACACATAAATATGCCAAAAAGTAACAAATCTTTAATGTGTGTCAAAGTAGACATTAAAATGAGACTAACAAGCCTGAAAATCACAGACTAGTCCAAAATACAGCACTAGCATACAGCAAGCAATGCAGCTCCAATAGTTAATAGTAGCGATGTAAAAGAAAATGTTATTTATCATAGGAACCTTGTTTCTCCCAGGGGATACTCCAATATTCATAACTCTTCTGCAGTATACCTTTAAGGTCAGATCTGCCTGGAGATAGAATGCTATGCTAATGATGGAATAATTGGCATGAGCCACTTTTCAAATGCTGCCACCTATCAACTGCCTACATTCTAACCCTCAGATTTCATGGACGCCTGGAAAGACAGGTCCCAAAATTTAAAATATATAAAATTTTACTTCAAAATTCCCAGCCCAAACCTCCAATTGGAGGAAATATAAACTTATCATAAACAATCCCACAAGCTCCTATGTCACAATCACCTGAAAGGAGAAAATCAAAGAACAAGTTCCAATAAAAATAGACTGTGGCATGCAAACACTAATGTACAGCATGGAATACAGAGGCCACTGGTTCTTAAATGGGGAGGCAGGGTGGAAGAGTTATGAATATTGGAGTATCCCCTGGGAGAAACAAGGTTACTATGGTAAGTAACTTTTTTCTTCTCACCTCAGGAATACTCCAATACTCCTAACTCTTCTGCAGACTAAGGAGGCAGGAAGAACCTATTTTGGAAACAGGCTCTGCAGGACAGCTGTACCAAACCTGGCATCAGCTCTAGCCTGCAAATCCAAGCTGTAATGCTTGACAAATGTGTGTACTGTTTGCCAGGTTGCTGCTTTACAGATATCCACCAATGGTACATCCCTTGCAGCTGCCAGTGTTGCAGCTGTACCCCTTGTGGAGTGGGCTCTAAGCTCTGCTGGAGCTTCCTTGCCCACCTTTGAATAGCAAAATTGGGTACACTGGACAATCCAATGAGAAACGAACCTTTTAGATACTGGATTTCCCTTTCCCACATCCCTATAAGTGGGGAAAAGTTGTGTTCTGTCCTGCTTATGGGGCTTAGTGGCTGTCATGTAGTAGCTCAAAGCTCTTTTGATATCCAGGCTATGCAGCCTATGTTCACCAGAAGAAGAATGGGCAGTGAAGAACACTGACAACGTGACAGATTGATTCAAGTAGAATTCTGAAACCACTTTGGGAAGGAATTTCCTGTGTGTCCGTAGGACTGCCTTATCCTTGTGGAAGGAAATGTAGTCATTTTCAATGCATTAAAGCTTGGAGCTCACTAATCCTTCTAGCTGAAGTCATGGCCACTAGAAACACTGTTTTCCATGTGACATACTTCAAAGGTGCTGAAAACATAGGCTCAAAGGGAGGGGCCATGAGTTGGGCAATGCAGATATCAAGGTCCCAAACTGGCACTGGTACTCTCACTGGTGGATACATATGAGAAAGGCCCTTGAAGAACCTTTTAAATATGGGGTTTGATGCCAAAGAAACTGACTTGCCTGCAGATGCATAGGCCGAGACTGAAGCCAAATGAATCTTTAGTGTAGAAGGCTGTAAGCCTGTGGAATGGAAGTAGGCCAGGTAGTCCATTGCCAACGGCACTCCTGCCTGGTTTGGCACTATACCCCTATTAGAGCACCAAATAGAAAACCTCTTCCACTTTGCAGCATAGGTTTTCCTAGTAGAGGATTTCCTGTATCCTCATAAGACATCCATAACTGGTTCAGAAAGATGTAAATTAGCATACTCTAGGTCCTCAAGAGCCAAGCTTTGAGTCTGAGTGACTTGAGGTTCAGATACATAAGCCTCCCCTGGTTGGAGATCAGAAGATTGTGCCTCCTGGGAAGGTGTACTGGCTTGTCCACTGACATGAACAGCAACAGGGAGTACCATGGCTGTCTGGCCCAGTCTGGGGCTATCAGAAACATTGTTGCTGGCTGAGACCTGAGTTTCAACAGCACCCTGTATACCAGAAGGAAATGGAGGGAATGCATACAGGAATTTCCCTGACCAATCCAGAATAAGGGCATCCATAGGAACTGTGCCCACTACTGGAGGCCTGCAACAGAACTGTGGCAAATGGTGACTCTGATGAGAGGCAAAGAGGTCTATTTCTGGAGTGCCCTACCTCCTGAATAAGATCTGCACCACTTGCCTGTTCAGGGACCATTCGTGATGGTCCTGGCTGATTCGACTCAGGGCATCTGACAGAACATTGTTTTTGCCTGGCAGATGAATGGCCTATAGTGAGGAGCCCAGTGAGTAAGTTAGGGTCCAAATTCTCATAACCTCCATGCAAAGGAGGCTTGACCTTGTTCCCCCTTGTTTGTTTTTGCAATACATGATGGTAGTGTTGTCTATCCTGACTTGTACTACCTTTCCCTGTATCAGTGGCTTGAAAGATTGCATTGCCAGAAACACTGCCCTGAGTTCTAACAAGTTTATGTGTAAAAGAGTCTCTGCACTTGACCAAGTGCCCTGGGTAGTGTGCTCAGCTAGATGAGCCCCCCCCCAGCCCAAGAGGGATGCATCTGTTGTGAGAATCATTGATGGAAGTTCTTTTTGGAAAGGAACCCCTTCTCTGAGGTTGGTTTCCTCTTTCCACCACTGAAGAGCTTGGATAAATGTTTTTGTTACAGGAACGAGCTTTGACAGGAAATCCTTTCTTTGGCACCAATGAGCTCTTAAGTGAAATTGGATGTCCCTCATTTGAGACTTGGAGCCGAGCACTGTGCCTGCTGCAGCTGCCATGTGGCCCAGAAGTTGAAGAAAATGCCTTGCAGGCCTTGGGACATTAAGCATGAAAGAACCTGCTAACTACAGGATGCTGTTTACCCTGTCTCTGAGTAGAAAGGCTCTGCTCACTATGGTATTCAATTCTGCTTCTATGAACTGCAGAATTTGAGAAGGAAGAAAAACAGATTTTTCTAGATTTCAAAGGAAACCCAGAGATTGCAGAAGCTGCTGAGTGAGCTGTAGGTGTTCTGCTAACTGTTGTGGTGAATTTCCCACCACCAGCCAGTCGTCTAGATAGGGGAATACTGTAACACCTTGTCTGTGCAGGTGATCCACTACCATAGTCAGACACTTTGTGAACACCCTTGGTGCTGAAGTGAGACCGAAAGGTATTTGTGAACACCCTTGGTGCTGAAGTGAGACCGAAAGATAGAACAGAGAACTGATAATGACCTAACAGGAGTCTGAACCTGAGATACTTTCTGTGAGACTCCCATATGGGGATGTGGAAATAGGCATCTTTTAGGTCCAATGATGCCAGCCAATCTCCTTTTTGGAGTGCTGGTAGAATCAGAGACAAAGTTACCATTTTGAACTTTGGTTTCGCTAGGAACCTGTTGAGGATCCTGAGATCCAAGATAGGCCGCAGCTCTCCATTTTTGTTTGGTGTGAGAAAATACCTTGAGTAAAGTCATTTTCCCCTTTGATGCAGAGGCACTGGTTCCACTGCTTTTAGTGAAAGAAGGTGTTTCACCTCTTTTTCCAGCGTTTTGCTTTCCAGGAGGGAAGCTGGTTTGAAAACTCTGATTTTTTGAACAGGGGAGGACTTGAAACTTAAAGACAGGCCCTGACCCACTGTCTCCAGAACCCACTTGTCTGTGTTGATGGTTTTCCAATTCTGGGAAAAATGGGCCAGCTTGCCCCCTACTGGCAAAGGAGAGACAACCTGATCGATGAAGTCAGGAGTCCTGCTTGGATTGGGGCTGAGACTGGGCACCACGCCTAGAATCTTTTCTGCCCCTACTCCTGAAATACCCTTGCTGTGGGTATTGCAGTGCCTGTGGAAGTACCATGGCCTGATAAAAAGGCCTGGAATGGAACTGTCTGCCCATGCCTCCCCTACTAAAAGGTCTAGAGGAGGTGGAGGGTCTTTCTTTTGCAGAATTACTACGGAAGGTGGCTTTATACTCATCCACCATCTTCATACAGGCCTCTGTATGGCTGCCAAATAGGGAAGTGCCCTCCAGAGGAAAATCCAGAGTCTTATTCTGGGTATCCTGCATGAGGTTTGTGGCTCTCAACCAAGCAAACCTTCTCTGTGCGATGGTATTTGCCATCCACCTTGCACCAGTCTCATTATTGTCTGCTGCAATCTGGAACTGGTATTTGGCAGCTTCCAGGCCAGACCTAGCTCTGCCAAAAGAGGAGAAGGTGCTTTCTCAGCCATGTCCAGGACAGACTGCCAGAGAGCCTTTTGGTACTGGGCTGCATAGGCCTGATAGTTAGCTTGCCTAATGGCCCGAGAGGTTGACAGGTAACCTTTCTTGGCCATACTTTCAAGTTTTCGAGAGTCCTTCTCTGGAGGACAAGGTCCAAAGGAGGGATAGACCCAGGAGCTTGGAGGAGTTTTAAAATATCTCTTTTGAAAGACTTATTTATGGGGAGTGACAGTTTTTTTAGTAGAAGTCAGCCCCATCATTTCCAGATATTCAGCCTCCCTCTCATCCTCTACAGCTTCAGAGGTAGGGATGTCCAAGGCATCAGCAATTTTCCTGATAAAGGAAAAATGAGAAGGATAATCTTTTATAGTCCTGGGAGGGGAGCCAAACTCCTGTTCAGGGGAGACCTCAGGCTGTATAGGCTCACCTTCTCCTTCCTCCTCCTCACCACGTTCCTCAGGAAAGGAGGGCGGGCTGGAGGGTGCAGGGGTCTGGACTGGGGACTGTGAAACCACAGGCAGCAGACTCTGCAAAGTTTGCATTATTTTTATTGCCTATGCAATCTCTGACAGAGAAGGCACAGTGACAGGCATCACAGAAGTCCCTTTTTCCACAGGGGGTTCAGTGTGCTTTTTCTTTACTTTTTTTTTCTGGAACCGGAGAGCTAGCCAGTTCAGAGGGTCTCTTTTTACCAGTATCGGGGGTAGAAACAGTAGCAGTTGTGGTGTCACCCACAGATCCTGAGGGTTTTGACTGGTCAGAGCCAGAGGGACCCTTCAATTTCTTATTTAATCTCTCCAGACATTTTTCAAGCGTCTTTTCAGGAAAAGATCTGCAAATTTCACAGTTAGTTTTGAAATGATCAAAACCAAGGCAGAAATCACAAATGGAGTGCTTATCTACCTTGGCAAAAACTTTACCATACTCAGAACAGTTTTTAAAACCGGGTTCTCCGGTTCTCTTTTTAGGTTTTTCTGACATACTGAAGAAAAACCGCAACCACAAGACACTAAAGGTTTTTAAATTAAAAAAACAACAAATTTATTGGTTGCGGTTGGTCAGAAACCGATCGGAGAAACTGAGCGGAACTGGGAACCGACAGAAATAGAACTGGGATTAGCGGTTCAGAACCGGAGTTATCAGTTCTAAAAAACAAAGATTTTAACACATAAAACCTACAGAAACTAGTAAATAAACGGGGAAAAAAACCCAAAACTAACTAAAAGTACCTTGGTTCCTCAGCGGTTATCCCGAACCGTGAGAAACCGAGAAAACGACACAAAACTAGCTAAATTAATGCTTATTAAAATAACACTGATAAGAGGCAGCAAATGAAAATAAATGAAAAATACTTAAGTATTTGTCATTAATTAAGGCTTCTCTGACTAGATGATGAGGAGGAAACCTCCAGGCGTCTGGTCTTGACAGGCGTAGAGAGAAATCTGAGGGTTAGAATGTAGTAAGTTGATAGGGGACAGCATTTGAAAAGTGACTCATGCCAATGATTCCATCATTAGCATTGCATTCTATCTCTGGGCAGATCTGGCCTTAAAGGTATACTGCAGAAGAGTTAGGAATATTGGAGCATTCCTGGGGTGAGAATGTCTCATTCTGTGAACGGCTCCTTAGCTCAAATGTTCCTACACTACCCAGGAACATGAAAGCATACCTTTGTGTAACCCCCCTGCAAATGAGGGTTCCCAAAAGACTTCCAGGAGCTTGCTTGAATGCTCCAAGCCTGAATGGTGTTTGGCGTTTAAGCCATTTATCAGTGAGTGTTTTTAGAACCTCTGGTACTGTCTCTTTAAGAGCTGTCTGCTTGCAGACATAATTAGTTTGTATGGGGGACTGTGTGTTTCTTTGATTGAGTACCACTCTAGCTGCTGCCAATTCACTCCATTTTTGCAGTCACTAGGAGTGCAAAGGAACCTATCTGAAAGATGTAACTGTTTGCCAGAAATTATTTAGAGTAATAATGAAATTACAGTTTGTCTAACCTGCTTTCTTTGCAGTCAGAACAGTGTCTGCCTAGTTCCCATTCTGGTTTTGAACTGCTGAACTGGACCAATCAGTGTGGGGTAAGCTAGCTCTAAAATGGTGCCTTGGACGAATCAGAACTTGGACTCATAATCTGAGCCAGCCACAAGAGGATTGTATGGGCAGTGACTCTGGGAGATGTAGTTTAGACTTCAGTGCCTTTTTGGACCAACAGCAGCAGTCTATTGTGAGTGACAGCCAATCCAGTCAAGAACTGGGAGGAACTCAAACAAAGTGCCCGGTTTTGTCGGTTGGAGTTTCAGTTGAGCTTTGGCAGTGAAGAAGGAAGGAGCCCTGTGCTTTTTCAGTGTGCAGTTTTAGTCAAAAAACGTGTGTAAGGCCCAGAGTTCCGGTCTGCAGCTTGTGTAACAGCTTGTTAGGACTGAATCCGTCCTGTGAAAAGAATCAAAGGATCTCTGAAGAGTAGAAACCAGGCTCACCCTGTAGAAGACTGGAGGAATTGCTGAAAATTGCACTCGGTCTGTCAGGAACTGAATCTGCTGTGTGTTCTCCGGTATTGTGCAGTAATTGCGATCGGGATACAGATGCAGCCTGCCTGGTATAGTGCTTTCTTTTATATGGATGTGTGAAGAGGTTTGTGTACCTCAAGTGAGCCCTGCTGACATTGAAGGACCCTATCTTATTTGGAGGTCGTGAGTACTAATTCAGGGTCGCTCCCTGTTGAATTGCCACATTAAATCCAAATGGAATTACTGTACTGCTGACTGTTTAATTCTCCTTTTCTCTGTGTGAAAGGGCCCATACCAGCTGCCACGGTTTGGACTAGCCACTAGGGCTTGGGTACCCAGGGACAGTAACTGATAGGGATAGGCCTGTGCACAGAGCCATAGGTAGATTATTAGAGTGATAAGCTAATTAACCTGATTTCCCCCTGTCCTTGTTATATCCCCCTAAATAAATCAGAGCTGCTTGTTTCAGCAAAGTTATACTGCCTGAGGTATTTGTCTATGTTAAAGTACTGTACTGTGATTGTTGCACTGTATCTCATTTCACAGGAGGTCCCAGTGCGGAACCAGACCTGGGGGTAAGTGTATACTGTGAAGGTAATTCTGATATATTGTGTGGGCCACTAGTGGGAAGAAAGGGGTTGCAGTGTCCCAGAGGGCTGTGACCAAGTTAGTTTAACTATTGCAAACCCTGACCTCTGGGTGGAGGCACCCGCCATTGGATCCAGGCCCCTCAACCTGTTAGTGGCAAATCAGGCAGGGGTAGTAGCCCTTGGGATAGCGCCATCTAGGGGTTACATTTGCAATCCCCAAAACAAGGAGAACTTCAACAACATCACTTCTGATGAGTGGTGTAAAACCATGCCTCATGTTCTCAAACCATCCCAAACACTGCTGCTATCAGGAGATTTTGAAAATCAAGAACGGGTGGTGGAAATAACTCATGGACAAGTAAAAGATCTTCCTGAACTCTTCTCTACCCAATAGGAAGCTGACAGTAGGTTATATCTGCATGTTGGTGACTCAGTCACTCGCTACAAGACAGAAAATGCGATCATATGTTCACCAGACATGGATGTTCTTGTGCTTGGAACATATTTTGCAGAGGAGCTTGGCATCAAGCTATGGTTCAAAATGGGAAAGAAACTGAAGACCCAATACATACCACTGCATATCATAGCTAAGAAACTTGGCAGCTCAATATGCAAGTTACTTCTGCCATTCCACACCCTTACAGGCTGTGACAGCACCAGCTATTTCAAGGGCAAAAGCAAAAATAAATCCTTGCAAATACTAAGAATGAACCATGAAAATTTTCAGAGGTTGGCTGAATTTGGAGACTTGTTTCAAGTCACAAATGACATCACTGATGTCTGTCACAAGTTTATATGCAGACTCTACCAACCAACAGGACGTATAATTTCTGACATCAACCTACTAAGGTACAAACAGTTTTGCAAGAAAGCAAAGCAGAATGACAGCTTGCCACCACGTATGGACAGCCTGGTACAGTACATAAAGAGAGCTAATTACCAGTGCACTATTTGGAAGGCAGCATTAGTGGCTAAGCCATTTATTGCATCACCTGATGGATGTGGTTGGACAAAAACAGGCAATGGTCTGGAGCCTCAACTAGTGACATAAGAATAAAGTCCAAAAGACTTGATAGAACTTACCACATGCCAGTGCACAATGTCTAAATGCTCCCCAATGAAGTGCAGGTGTGTGATGACAGAACTACAATGCACACCAAGCTGTGGGTGTGAAGGACACCAAAACACTTGTGACAATACACATGAAACAGCCGAAGACCATATCAGTTATGAAAATGGTGATTTGGAATCATATTATGACACTGACAATGATGGCTCTAAGAAAACAAGTTAAATGTGCCTCCGAATCAAGAATAAATGCTATAGTGAAAAGTTGCATGATGGTAGATATGGTCATGAGTCTTCATTAAAATGTCATCTCAAACAATAATATATTTGCTGCATTAGAATTAATAGTTTGACTTCCAGTTGGGACGCCAGGCTATGAGGATGTAGGGTTGAACAGCTCCGGCTGATTCCCTCAGTTTATTAATGTTAAACTTTGCGCCACCAGGCTGAAACTACAAAGTTGTGATTGGCGACTCATTGTCTCCATACCGGCTCGTTCTAGAAATCAGGCATCACAGCGAACCACCTTAAAACAGCAAAAGTTAAACCTAATACCCCCACCCACCGCGAAAGTAGACAAGCCGACCAGGCTGCCAGAGAACCTTGAGCCAGAGCTTTCAAGTGAATCTGAGGAGGAAGGTGAAGATTTCACGATCACTCCTCGGCAGTTATGCCAGGAACTGTGCCGACTGACCAAAACGTTGGATAATATTAGCTTGGAAGTAAAAGAAAATAAACAAAGGCTACAGCAGCACGACCAACAGATTCAAGAGATTGAGGACCACCTTACTGTGCATGCTGAGACTTTAGACTTATATAATGGGGCTTATTGCAGCTGCATGATCGCTCCCAGTTGTTGCTTGAAAAAATGGAGGATTTGGAGAATCACTCGCGGCTAGTCAATTTACGACTGCACGGCCTGCCAGAACACACAGAAACAGGAGAGATGTCAGAATATATGGAGGGCCTGCTTAAAGAGCTGCATGACTTGGATAAAGATACCCTCTTAAACATAATCAGAGCACATCAGGCTCTGGCCGCACCACCAAAGGATCCTAAAGCGAGGCCACATTCTGTGGTTATGGCCCTCCTTGATTATAGAACAAAAGAAATGGTGCTTTGCAGAGCATGGGCTTGCAAAGAAATTGTCTTCGGGGACACAAAATTATTCCTGGAACTGGACTATGCGCCCATCACCATGGCTAGGAGAAAGCTATGGTTGCCGGTTGTTAAAACGCTAAGCAACAAAGGGTTCAGGGCCAGAGTAAATTTTCCAGCAAAACTTCGAGTCACTTCAGACAAAGGCTCTAAAGTTTTTGACTGTCCTCAAGATGCCAAGAAATATCTTGCTTCGTTGGAAATTTTGATAGATGAATTTATAGACCTAGGAGCTGTTAAAGGCCTTTAGAAACGTCAGTGGCAAATGGTAGGAGGGCTGTGTCCACGGCCTCAGGAAAGTAAGCAATCCAAGAATGGAGTAGCTGGAACCTGGTCCATGATCTGATCATCTAGGGGGATTCCCCCACAAGAAAAGGAGAGCGGCCTCGAGATCTGAAGCGCAGAATGGGGAAGCAGGAGACTGTAGGTTAATATTAAGGTCTTCTAGGTATTGGGGATGTCCAGACTTTCCCCAGACTGTTTTTGGGGGAATGCTTTCTGTATATGAAACACTAATTTACAGTAGTAGCTTCCCTGAAGCCGCAACTTTAAAGAGGGGCAGATGTCTGTCAGGCGAGGGGGGTGATTTATAGAAATATAAGGTTAGAAAAAATATCTGAAAAGATTTCATTATCAAAATGCCATTCACTGTTTTCAACTGAGTGACCTAGTTCAGAATCCTGGTGGGGTGGAAAATAAAGCTAAATGATGGGGAAGGGGGAAATACTGAACTTCCCATTTAGCTAACATGGGGGAGGAGGGGGGGCACGAGGAGAGTTCACAATTTTAGCTCTGGCGAACTCACTACAGCAGCTCCATGGCAGTAGGTCAGTAATGGAGCAGCGAGGTGCAGAGCACGTTCTAGCACCACCTGCCATCATGCAAAATCTTATGTATGACGGGCTCAAAGTGAAAACTTGGAAGTTAACAGGGATTGCTAAATGTAATCATTCATTTTGTGGGAAACAAGAAATGTTCAGTAGTTTGTTACAACTGTTCTTAATGTTGGTTATCTTGTTTGTATGGGTTTTTTTTATTGTTGACTGGCCGGAGGTGTTCCCCCTTTACCCCAAATACATGTGAGAGATGGTATGTAGCATTGGGCCCTAACAGGAAGAGCTTCAGGGATGCAGGGGCTAGAAAAATCCCTCATGGATAGTCTTTGAGTGGCAACATATAATGTCCGGGGACTTAATAATCCTATTAAATGAACCCGGATGTTACGAGAGCTCAGGAAAGCAAACATTTAAATAGCTTTATTACAGGAGACTCACCTCACTGTCCCTGAGCATATGAAACTGTGCAGGGGTTGGGTGGGCTCAGTGTTTGCTTCCACCTATAATGCACATCCCCACAGAAGAGGCACAGCTATTCTTGTACATAAGGACTACCCATTGGAAACTGAAACAGTAGAAACTGACCTGGAAGCCCAGTTTGTCAAACTATGGGCAGTATATAGAGATATCCCCTGTATTATTGTGAATCTTTATGCCCCAAATGATGACAAAGAAGCCACCCGACTCTTTACGAAAATGTTGGGGGAGGTTAATGGATCTGGGTAATAGGCTCTGCATCCTTGGAGGAGAGTTTAATACTATTATTACATCAACACTGGATAGGAAGGAGAGGGAACCAGAGAGGTTAGAAGAAGCAGGGCTGGCCTCATGTTGGCCAGGTGTACTCAATTGGCGGGTCTGCGGGATGTCTGGCAAGACCTGAATGGCCAGGCAAGGGACTATATCCATTACTCTGACAGGCACAACTGTTATACCAGGATTGATATGCTGTTTGTGTCTAAGGAATGGATGTATTGCATACAATCTCGTGAAATTTGACCCGCTCCTTTTCGGATCACGCCCCGGTGACCTTGGAGTTAGCCCTAGTTCCAATAGTTTGCAACTCCTGCTGGAGGTTAAATGTAGACTTGCTGTATTCCCATGATTTTAAAGACTCAATATGCACCACCATTAAGACATATGATACGCAAAATGCGGTGGGGGATACCTCTCACGCTGTGAGGTGGGATGCCCTCAAAGCAGTTCTTAGGCGGGTAATAATAAGATATGCCTCTGAACAAAAGAAGAGATGAGAGAACAAGATCAGAACCCTAGGAGTGGAAGTGAGAGATCTTGAATTCCAGCATAAAATAACGTTAAACACAGACACAAAGAAACATTTGGAGGAGCGACGATCTGCTCTGCAAACCGAGCTAGAGGCCCAATTGGAGGGGAACTATAGATGAGTACCACAGGGATATTATGAAGGAGGGGGACAGGGCAGGGAAATTACTGACGGTTAGATCGAGGAAGGAACAGTTAAGCCGGCTCATACTAAAAATTAAACAGCCTCTTAACACTCTGATAAGGGAGGTGCCCTAACTAGTACAGTAAACTGGAAGAAATAACTCCGATATTTGCAAACTATTATAAAACATTATACTCCCAAGAAAGCATTGCTAACTTTAAGGAGCTAACAAGGTTTTTTTTTTTTTTTCAAAATACACATATCAGGACCCTCGCCCAAATGGCTAGGGACTCCCTGGAAGTGGATACGGAAGCAGACTTGCGGGCACAAATCAAAAAGTAAAAAAAATCAGAAGTCCCTCAGATTAAACGGCTTTCAGGCCGAATTTTATAAAACCTTTGAGGCCCAGCTGGTCCCCTTTTTGATGCCAGTCTATTGGGAAATTATGGAGCAGGGGAGTAATCCCGGAGTCATGGTGGGAAGCCCAAATCTCAGTGTTGCTCAAAGAAGGGAAGGATCCCACGGAATATGGGTCATATAGACCCATAACCCTCCTTAACATAGAATCAAAAATGTTCACAGGCATATTAGCTGGCAGACTGCAGGCAGTACTCTCATCACTTGTGCATGAGGACCAGACCGGCTTCATCACGGGCAGATATTGCTCTGATAACATCCAGAGACTTCTCAAAGTTATAGCCTCACAGAAATCACTACCCGATTTCCAGATTACCATATCCATGGATGCAGAAAAGGCATTTGATAGGGTTAATTGGAGATTTCTAAAAGCAAGTATGGATCACATGAATTTTGGCCCAAAATCTTTAGAGGTAATATCCACATTATATTTAAGATCCATGGCACTGGTGAGAGCAAATGGTATCAGTTCAACCCCCTTCCCCCTGGCATGGGGAACCCATCAAGGATGCCTACTGTCTCCTCTATTATTTGCCATTAGTTTAGAACCACTGGCAGCTCGAGTGAGGAGAGGAGGAGAGAAGAGGGGATTAGAGGGGTGGAGGCTGGAGGAATCGAACAAAAAATCTCATTATATGCAGATGACTCCTTGTTTTTTTCGTCCTCCCCGGAGCAGTCCCTGCCCCCTTTGGTTGATCTTTTAGGTAAATTTGGGAAAATATTGGGTTACAAAATTAATTTTTCAGAAGTCAGAGACCTTCATATTAAGTGGCACCTGCCCAGATAATTTCAGGATGTTTTTTCTGTTCAAATGGGCTCCTAAAAACCAGATTTGGTACCTGAGAATTCAAATAGTGGTAGACCTAACTAGACTATTCACAGTGAACTATGAGCCGCTCTGGTCTGCCATAGAGAGAGATCTAGCAAGATGAAGCTGCTACCTTTGGGTCTGGTGGGGAGAGTAGCCAAAGTCCAAATGAATATACTTCCTTGCGTTCTGTTCTTGTTTTCCTCTCTTCCGATCAGAATTCCAGCTGTATATTGGAATACGGTTCTGAGGCTGATCACCAAATTTATTTGGAATGGTAAAAGACCTAGGGTTGCCAAGACAACTTTACAGCTCCCTAGAGAGTCAGGCAGGTTGTCTTTACCTGATCCTCCTATGTATTACCTGGCTGCGCAAGGGGCAATGTTTGTGACTTGGTTGTGAAAGCGCGTCTCATCCCTCTGGTACCTGATAGAGGACGCAAATGTAGGCTTAAAACCCATGTATACCTTGGTGCTAACATACACCCCTCCTAACTTGACTGGGACCATAAGGAACAGATGTGTTAAACACAGGTTGCAGGACCTTCGAAAAATTACTCACACCCCTGATGGACTTGGCCCTCTTTCCCTTATCAGGAATGAGGCAGGCTTCTTCCCCCAGCACCTGACTCAGGATATACAGGGTGGGGAAGGCATGGCCCCCATTGATTTACACAGTTCACTGAGGGTCGGGAGTGCATATCCTTCCAATGAACTAAAGAGAAGTTTGGTTGGTCTAACTTAGAATTTCTCCGATATATGCATGTCAGGCATTTTATCAATTCAGGGAATAACATGGATTGCCTGACTAGACCATATACAGGGTGGGAGGATTTCCTCTATGGAGTGGTAACCATCAGAGGCCCTCAGCGTTATATTTCTAACATATATAAACTCCTGAGGAAGCAAGTGGAGATTCTGCTTGATTCATTAAGGAGGGTCTGGGAACAGGAGGCTGGGGTTGAGATAGAAAAGTCTGCTTGGAACCGTAGGTTAAAACTAGGATGGAAAGTTACATCAGCCCCATTGTGGCATGAATTTTTCTGGAAGGTTTTGGTGAGATTCTTCCAAACACCAACAGTTACATATCACTACAGTAGCTCACGTTTCAATAAATGTTGGAGGAACTGTGGTCACACTGGAAGTCACTGGCATACTTTTTGAGGATGTCCTATCCTTGTCTCCTTCTAGCAATCGATCCAACAGGCTGTACACAATATTACTGGGGTTCTTCTCCCCTTGCAATTTGAGGAATAGGTACTGGAATTCCAGGTGCCATTAGTTTTAAGGGGGGCACAAGGAAAGTCTTGCTAACATTCATAGTTGTGGCCCTTAAATGTATTACGACCAATTGTCTGAAGCAAGATCCCCCCAAATTGGAAGAATGGATGGCAAGGATGAGGGGACTCCTATGAACAACATGAGCAAAGATGGCGAGCATGGGAGACATGGCTCCAGACCAAAACATTACAGAATGGTCAGATGTAGAGGCCATGGACCACTGGGACCAGCAGACCACTGGTGGGATTGTTTAACTTTTGTGAAGATGGAAGTAAGGGCAGTATATTTCATATGTAACATAATACATGAGCTGTTTCAGTTTGGTGGTTGGGAGACAGGAGGGAGGGGGAGAATTACTTACTTGATGGCCAAGTCCTGAAAAAAGGATTTTCTTTGCTTTTCTTTGGAAGTTTTAATCCCAGAGGTTTCAAAGGTTTTTGGCCTTTATCGATATGATAAATCTCCATGTGGAGATACTGACTAAGAGTTGTTCATTTTACAGCCATTTGAACATTAGAGACTTTTTTATTTCTATAACAAAATAGAGACTTTTGAGACATTTGAAACATAGAAGTCCTAACTAAAGAATACCATTGCTTGTCTTAACAATGTTTTGGAATTCATACATTTGATAAAATTGCATAGATATGCTGTACGATGCTTTTTCTTCAAATAAAGCTGAGTTAAAAAAAAAAAAGAATTAATAGTTTAATTTGTGCTCAGAATGGACCTTATTGTGATAATAACATCTTGTACTAAAAATGTTGTGGGTAAATTTTTGGCTGAAAAAGACATTTGCATTTCCATGGGTGTAATTATTATTGAAAAGTACATCTTCTCACTCTTTCTATTCAGCCCCGAAATAAACTTATTGTTTGAAAATGTGTTGTTTCTCTCTGCATGTGTACAGTGTATGCCTTCAGGGATGAGATTTGATTGGGGGGGGGGGCACTGTTGAGCCCGAGCAAGATGGCGGTTTCCCTATAGTGCTCTGCATCCTATAGAGCATAACTAAGTTTAAATCTTGCTTCTCTTTGGAATCTAATCTTCTTTAATCAGCATAGCAGTGTACTGGAATGTCTATCTGATATAACAGGAAATCCAAAGAAAGATAAAACAACAGGAGAGGGAGCAGAGTCAAAATTCCCCTCAGAACTCCAGCCACGAGGTCGGTGCAGGGCCAAGAACATGAAAGTGCCATCAGAGAGGAACAAAACATTGCAAACACTGGGTATAAAAATTACTCGTTCAATCTCTACGGTAGCTGGTCTTGTAGACAAGTTTGATACCCTGATCAACAGAGTTGTCGAATTAGAAATTAATATGGAATCAATTACCGTGGCAACTTCAGAGGCCTTCAAAAGAGTAGATGCAGCAATGGGGGCGATCTCGTCGGTCCTTAAAGAAAACGGACATCTGAAAGCCAGACTGGAGACTCTGGAGAATCAAGCTCGAGCGGTGAATCTCTGTTTCATTGGATTGCTGGAACGAGTTGAGGGGGATCACCTGTTGTTCTTACAGGACTGGACTGTGCAGCAACTTGGTGAAGAAGTGGCCCAGACAGCACAACACAATGATTTCAAAAAGCCTACCAAGTCACCTAAAGAGGCCACCCAGATAATCCAGAGGCCCCGAGAATGGTAGTTGTAGTTACTGATGGGGTAGGCTCCCGAGATTGCCTTCTTACTGTCACCAAACGTAAGTGGATGCTTCTTTGTGAGGGCCAATCCATTTTGATGTTCCCAGATATCGGGTACACTACCCGACAAAAGCGGAAAACGTTTGATGGAGCTCGTGCTATGCTCCATATAGCAAGAATACCACATAGTATGGTTTTCCCTGCCTGGCTCCGAATAGCCCATAATGGAAACGTTTTCCTATTCTCCGACCCGGCAGATGCTCTTCGATGGTCCCAGAAGAACGTCAACAAGTCCAAAGATAATACTGGAGATCCCTTCTCTTCTGAAGATGAAACCTGAAACTCTGATTGTACTGGGACTAATTACCAGGGGTTTGTTCTTTCTTAAATAACTATGTATAGAGGGGCTACAGCTGATTTGGCCTTACATATTTTGCAACTGAATTGTTTTATTTGGTGACTTATCTCATCACCTTGGTTTGATGAAGCACCAATATAATTTGTTAACAGAAATGTTTAATTTCAGGTAGAAATTAAAGCTCCTAGCCCAGTTTAAAGAAATATCACGGTGTCTCGTATAATTAGTACACTAGCTGTTGCTTAAGAAATGTTAAATCATAGGTTCCTCTGTAAGGTAAGACCTTATATTGTCTGGGAGATAGCACTGCCTATCGGTTAGAGGGTTGCATTTTATTATGCTAATACTGAAGATATAGCATGCTGAATTTATCTCATCCCTTCTGGTGGATAAAGATACAAGGACTGGAACTTTAAATGAGACTTTTGGACAAAAACCATGCAGCTCACGGGTTCACTACACAGTCTGGGGTTTTTCTTTAAATAACTATAGAAGCATATTTGTGATACCCCATATGACATATCTTATGATTTTGGATGGGCTATTTGATTGTATTAAGAGGAGTGGTGCCCTCAAGGTAAAAGAAAGCTTTTTTCTTTTGTAATATCCAAAGTTAGTGACTGTGACTATATGTCTATTAAATAATAATAAACATAAAGTAACAAAAAAAAAAGAATGAGATTTGATAATAGGAACGCATTCTTGGCCGGCAAACTTAGTGTGTACAGACAGAACAGTTACATAAGAACTTACCATAACAGTAGATCTTCCAGGGGATTTCAATCATCAGGTACCACCATAGGAACTTCACTGTTGGTGAATGGGGAATCCATGTAGAAGATTATCAGCAGTATAGCTGGGGCCACCCACTCTTTCATCTGCCAATGTCACCAACCCTATATAGGCATGGGGTGGTCCTGCTCTCTCCTCAGTTCTTCCCCTGGAAATGAAGGGAGCAAGGCTCACACCCTGGGGAACCGAGAAGAGACAGAGGGACTCAGCTCTAGATAAAAGGATGGAAACAACCAGTGGCGGCTCTACACCAGGGCCCGCCAGGGCACGTGCCCCGGTAAAAAAATGCTGTGCCCCAGTTGGTGCCCCATATGGTGCAGAACTTCCCCCATGGTAACAATATATCAGTGCCCTGGCTGCCATCTGTTGTGCCCCAACTGTGCCCTGGTAACCATTTGTGGCTAGAGCTGCTACTGGAAACAACAGATAGCAGATAGGCAGGTCCTGAACAGGAGCCCCTAGGAGGGAGACTGTGGGAGGAAAAGCACATCTGATGACAGATCCCCTCAAAGATCTACTGTTACAGTAAGTTCTTATGTAACTGTTCTATCTTTTTTGGGGGTATATCAGTCATCAGGTACCATCGTAGGAACGAGTACCAAGCAGTGACAGGAGGAACAGTTAGTCTGAGAGGCTTGCTCTCCATAAACATAAGACAGGAGAATCGAAAAAAGCTACCCAGCCAAGGATCTTCATAAACTTAAGACAGAAGCCCTTGCAAACTGAACATGTCAAGGGGCTCCATAAACTTAAGACAGGAGCTCTTGCAGCACAGCCCTGCCAAAACCAGCACGGGCTCTTAAGGCAATGTCCATACTGTAATGCTTGGTGAAATGTAGACTGTACTCCAGGTGGCAGCTGCACAAATGTCAGCAGCTGAGACCCCTTTGAAGCAAGCCACCAAGATAGCCACACCTCTGGCGGAATGGGCTTTGACAGCTACAGGCAACTCCTTGCCGTACTTATTATAGCAAAACACAATGCAATTTGCCAATCATTTGGTTAAACATTGCTTAAAAACTGAGGTGCCCTCTCTGCCAGGGCAAACGAAACAAACAACTGCTTAGACTTTCTGGAATTCTTAGGCCTGAGCAGATAATACTTCAAAGTTCTGTGCACATCTAACGTATGGAGCAGTGCTTCCCCTGGATTGGGACACTCGGGGAAAATAAACAGGAAGGTGACTAGACTGATTGAGTGTAAACTCGGAAACCACGTTAGGTAGAAACTTAGGATTGGTGTGCAAAGATACCCTGTCTTTATGAAAAATCAAATAAGGATCCTCGCACCAGAGGGCTTGAAGCTCTAAAATTCTTTGAGCGGAAGTAATGGCAACCAAAAAGAGCACTTTCCAAGAGAGACAGCACAAATTGCAAGCCGCGATTGGTTCAAAAGAAGATGGGGTCAACTTTTCCAAAATAAAATTCAAATCCCAAACCAGGAATGGAGAATGGACTGAGGGTTTCAGATGCAGGATGCCCCAATGGAAGGTGTGGGAGACATCCAGCTGAGCAATAGTGCGGTCACCTAGGGGTTGATGGAAAGTCAAAATGGCCAAAATGTGGACCTTGAGGGAGGAATACTGGAGACCTGAGTCAGACAAAGAAATCAAGTAGTCCAGGATATGCTTCACATGACAGCTGAAAGGGTCTAGGGAATGCCTGGCAGCCCAGATGGCAAACCACTTCCACTTCATGGCATAAGTGGTATGGGTGGGAGGCTTGCGGGCAGCCACTAGTACATCCGCTACCTTACTAGACACCCCGAACCTGGTGATGGCTACTTCCTCAGGAGCCACGCATGCAGATGGAGGGATCTGAAGTTTGTATGGACCATGGTCCCCCAATCCTGGGTCAGCAGGTTCCTGCAGAGAGGCAGGGGAACTGGAGGCTCCTCCACCAGCTGCTGAAGCAGAGGGAACCATATCTGGTGAGGCCAGGATGGAGCTACCAGGATCATGCTGGCCCCCTCCATTTGTAGTTTGAGTAGCACCCTTTGCATCAGCGGAAATGGAGAGAATGCATACAGAAACCTCCCACTCCAAGAGAGGGACAATGTGTGTCTCATCAGAAAACTCCAGGCCCTGGATCTAGCAAGCAAAAATTGGGTAGTTTTCCATTGTGTCAGGACCCAAAAAGGTCCAACTCTGGGTGAACCCATCTGTTGAACAGATCTTCTGCTACAGATGAAAGAAGCTCCCATTCATGCATGCTTGACTGAGTCCTGCTGAATCTGTCCACTAGTGTGTTTAGCATGCCTGGCACATGGACTGCAGAGAGAGTCAGGCTGTGGTCCTGAGCCCAACACCATACTTGCACTGCTTCCTGGCAAAGGGGATACAAGTGTATCCCGCCCCATTCGTTGATGTAGTAGACAACACTCAGATTGTCCGACTGCACCAGAAGTAGGTCTGGGGCTAGGTGCTCCTGAAATGCCTGCATGATGTAGAGCACCGCCCTCATCTCCAGGACATTGATATGCAGGGTGGCTTCCCACTGGGGCCAGGAGCTCTGGCTTTGAAAGGGACCCAAGTGTGCCCCCCCAGCCCAGACCCGAAGCATCCGTGGTCAAGATCTGATTCGGGAAGCAGAACTGGAAGGGGAACCCTTGAAGAAGATTTAAGAGGTCCATCCACCACTGCAGTGCTCTGCGTACTGGAGAGGAGACCAGGACTAGATGGTCCAGCATGTCTAGACGTTGATCCCACTGTACTCTGAGAGTCCACTGAAGGGTACGCATGTAGAGCCTGGCTAGCAGAACAGTGGGAATAGCCGCAGCCATTAGGCCCAGGAGCCTGAGGTACAGTCTGGCATGAATGTACTGACTTCCAGCCACCGGCGCAGCAGTAGGGCATCCGCTCATGACGCCGACATCCTGGGTTCCAGAACGGACCCAGGAGTCAGAGAGTAGGCTGGGTGGAGGACTGAGCGTCCGAAGGACAGCTCTCCTTCTCTGAGGGGGGGGGAGTGTCTGGCCACTTAGTGACCCTGGCGGAGGCTGGGGAATTCATGAACGACCAGTGCTTAGCTTTGAGGAGGTGGGACAGACATCGGGCTTGACCTGTGGACGTCATTGCACGTCCTGCCTCCAGGGGTACACAGCATCAAAAAAAGCTGGTCCCCAGTGCATGACACCCTGCCTGCCGCCATCCCCACTGCCAACGCTGCCCGCCGGGAGGGTCCCGCTCCCATGGCCTGAACTGGGGTGGGGGGAAGCCAGGGCTTGCCAAAAGTGTTCATTAGGAGGGGGTGCTCGCCCGGTGGCCCTGCCCAGGGGGTTAAACCTGGGCATGGGGGGATAGTGCATGAGGCAGGGGCTCAGCCTCAGAATTGGGGACTGAAACCCAAAAAAAAGGAATGTACCGACTCTCTGCGACCTCCTGAGCTTGAGCAATAAGACATTCTGCCTTGTTTTGGGGCAAGAAGACCTTCCCCTGCTCTGCATCCAGGACCGCCCCAATGTACTGTAATCTTTGGGACGGTATTAGAACAGACTTGGGCAGGCTGACCATGATGCCCGGAGACTGAAAGAGCTGGAGGATTCGTTCCAGTCAGCAACAGCTGTTCCCTGGATGGGGCCTTGAGAAGCCAATCATCCAGGTAAGGAATGATGTACAGACCCTCCCCTTCTAGGGTTGTCAGAACTAGTTCATGAAAGATTCGAACCCTCCTCGAACCCTGGTGTTCGAGTTCTAACTTAGAACTCGAACACTAAACGGTTCTCAAAAGGGTTCGAATCACCGCGAGACGCGAGACGTTGTCTGTTTGCACTTGCGTACCTATGTACGGGTCAGGTGGGGGTCGAGTAAGCTGTGCGAGCCGCGGGATCTTTGGGGGTATTTAGGCAGATGTGCCGCGAGGAGGAGCGCCATTTGCTGAGGATCGGAGCGGAGGCAGCAGCAGCCTAGCTAGACTGTAGCGTTAGTGGTTAGCATACCGCTACTCTTGTCCAGTGGCCACTTCCATCATCCATTTTCCTGTGAGACCGAGAACAAGAGAAAGGCTGAAAAAAGCTCAAAATCGGGTGGGAGTGGGACTAGGGGGAGGTTCAGGACAGGTGGAGGGATTAATCAAGAATTGGGAAGGGACTGGGGAATAGGGAGGGGATCGAGACCGAGATCAATCAATATCAGGACTGGAGGAGGACTCAGGAGGACTCGGAGAGAGAATAAAAAAAAATAAGAAGACGTGAAGAACCTTTGTGAAATGTGATTATTTGAAACTGCAGCACTGCTCAGTCAGTGGTGCACACTGCACACTCAGCAGCTGCCAGCAACAAGCATACAAGGGGGCCAAAAAAAGGCAAATAAATCTGAACCCTTCCCAGTGTAGTGTGTGTGTCACAGAGAGAAGCCCAGTGTGTGCCCCTTGACTGCACTGTACCCTACCCAGTGTGTGTTACAGAGAGAAGTCCAGTGGCCAGTTGTGTGGTGGCATTAACCTTACATGACAGAAACGTAGAAATATAATTCTCATTCCCTGGGTTGCGTATGTGACTGCGTCTCCTGTGGTCAGCCCATCACCCTGCTACTGTGTGCCCTTTGACTGCACTGTACCCTACCCAGTGTGTGTGTTACAGAGAGAAGCCCAGTGGCTAGTTGTGTGGTGGCATTAACCTTACATGACAGAAACGTAGAAATATAATTCTCATTCCCTGAGTTGTTGGTTATGTATGTGACTCCGTCTCCTGTGGTCAGCCCATCACCCTGCTGCTGTGTGCCCTTTGACTGCACTGTACCCTACCCAGTGTGTGTTACAGAGAGAAGCCCAGTGGCCAGTTGTGTGGTGGCATTAACCTTACATGACAGAAACGTAGAAATATAATTCTCATTCCCTGGTTGCGTGAGTGACTGGCCTCCTGTGGTCAGCCCATCACCCTGCTACTGTGTGCCCTTTGACTGCACTGTACCCTACCCAGTGTGTGTGTTACAGAGAGAAGCCCAGTGGCTAGTTGTGTGGTGGCATTAACCTTACATGACAGAAACGTAGAAATATAATTCTCATTCCCTGAGTTGTTGGTTACGTATGTGACTCCGTCTCCTGTGGTCAGCCCATCACCCTGCTGCTGTGTGCCCTTTGACTGCACTGTACCCTACCCAGTGTGTGTTACAGAGAGAAGCCCAGTGGCCAGTTGTGTGGTGGCATTAACCTTACATGACAGAAACGTAGAAATATAATTCTCATTCCTGGGTTCGTGATGACTCCGCTCTCCTGTGGTCAGCCCATCACCCTGCTACTGTGTGCCTTTGACTGCACTGTACCCTACCCAGTGTGTGTGTTACAGAGAGAAGCCCAGTGGCCAGTTGTGTGGTGGCATTAACCTTACATGACAGAAACGTAGAAATATAATTCTCATTCCCTGGGTTGCGATGTGACTCGTCTCCTGTGGTCAGCCCATCACCCTGCTGCTGTGCACCCCTTGATTGCTATGTGTATGCCTATGCCCAGCAGCCCAATCATTCTGTAAGCCTTGAACCTGGGATCCTTTAGTTGCAAACTGTCATATTCTTCAATTACTTTCAGTCCACGGTATCACAGTGTCACACAACCAAAATAAAATTTTGAGTTGTTGCTGCAATCACAGAGATCACATTGTTTTAGTTACACAGGAATTGTTTAGGTGTGGGTGTGTTCACCATACAGTATACTGGTAGTACTGGTACTTACTGTCTGTTATGGCTGACACCAACAAGATGAAGCATCTAGTGCTGGTGTTGGAGCAGGTGTTGGTGGTAGTGGTAATCCTGGTGCTAACAGAAATAACCAAATGTTTCACGTGATAAAATTCAACAAACAGCAAAAGAGCAACAGTGAAGTGTGGTAAAGGGGGACCTTTTAAGAAAACCTGTACAGCTGCTGGGGTCACATGGAGAGGCACCATAAGGTATGCCATTCATGCTGTTAAGATCCCTGTGACTAGCAGCAATAATGCAAGTGACAGTGAGTCCCTCTCTGACTCAGACAGTAGCTCTTTGTCTCAGTCCGACACTGTTGTGTCTCGCGACAAATCATTACTTCCTCAACAAAGTGAAATGAGCAAGTCTGCTGACAATGAATCAGGTAGTGCACTTGCAAATACATCCAGCACTGTTAGCAATGAAAAGGACATATCCATTGAATCCACCACTTCTGTGTTGGCCAGCAATGAAAATCCATCAGAGTCTTCTGTCCACTCTTCTAGCACCAAGGAGCATGTCCCAGGTTCTGTTAGGACAGGTGAAAAGACACAAACAGTCTTTAGCTATCTTCCTAGCACTCGAACAAAATCTGTCACATCTGAGGTGTGGAATTATTTCTCTGTCAGTAAAACTGATCCATGCAGAGCAATTTGTTCCCTGTGTAAACAAGAGTGTAAGCCGTGGTAAAGTTGTGTCATGCCTTGGCACTTACAGCTCTAAACGCCATCTGAAAAGCATTCGGTTTTGCTTGATCATCCAAAACCCATGTCCTCCATCTTCCAGACCGCACGTGAGAAGGGTCAGGAATCTGAAATGGATACTGAATTGTCTGAACTTGATGCGGGCAGAAC
Organism: Neoceratodus forsteri; assembly: GCA_016271365.2. NCBI lineage: Eukaryota > Metazoa > Chordata > Ceratodontiformes > Ceratodontidae > Neoceratodus > Neoceratodus forsteri. Next base: position 430,705,860 of record CM028130.1, read on the forward strand.
CACTGCCAGCACTAGGATCACTGTTACCACCGATGCCAGCACCATTAGTACCAGTTGCACATCCAGTGATGGCACTGAATGTATAAGTCCTAGTCCACCATCTCCGCGTCCATCTGCCCATTGAAGCACGGTGTATAATAAACCAGCAGGGACATGTTGCAAACAGCTAACACTGTCTCAGGCATTTGAAAGGAAGAATACCTTTACTAGAAATCATCCAAAGACCCTTCATCTTAATCACCGAATTGGTGAACTGTTAGCCGGAGCCCTTCTCCCATACTCTTGGTAGATCATGAGGATTTTAGGAGCCTCATGACATTAGCAGAGCCTTGTTACAATGTTCCTCATCGAAGGTACTTTTCCTATGTTGAAATACCAAACATTTATCAGGCTTTAAAAGCGACAGTGATGCTTGCACTAAAACTGCAGAGGGTGGGGTTATTCATGTCACAACAGATATGTGGACCAGCACTCAAAACATAGATTACATGTCCCTTACTGCTCATTGGGTCACGTTCTTGTGCTTCTTCAAAAACAAAGACACCCCAAAAGATGGCGTGCTATATAAAGAAGTCTGGGCAAAGTCATACTGCTGCAAACATCTTGCAGGAGCTAAATGACCTCCTTGACGAATGGGTTTATTCTCACGGTCTAAAATGTGGTTTCATAGTAAGTGACAATGGAGCCAACATCTTAAAAGCAGTACAGGATGGAGGATTTCTGCATGCTTCTTGCTTTGCACATTGCTTACACTTAATTGTCACGGGATTTCTCAGCAACGAAACACAAGTGGATGGTATGATTGCTGTTTGCAAAAAAATTGTGACTCACTTTTCACATTCAACTAAGGCTATACGGACATTGTCCGAACTGCAAAACATAAGCTGCCCCAGCAAAAGCTGATTCAAAATGTTTCCACTGCTGAACTCAACGCTTATATGCTGCAGTGCTCTTGGGGCAAAAAGCAAGCTGTACATGAGTACTGCTCCAGTTACATTATTGGAGATGGCATTATGCTGTCTGTGCTGCAGTGGAAATTAATGGAGACAGTGTGCTGTATCCTAGCTCTTTTGAGACAGCTACAAGGACATGTCTTCTGAAGGTGCATCTGTGAGTCAGGTTATCCCACTCATAATGCTCATTTCACATCATCTTAGTGTTCTAAATCTCACAAATAGAAAAAGACAGATCTGAAGCGCAGACAACATGTCGCCTGTATCATGGGAATCTCTAGAAAGAGAATGAGCGAGCGCTTCAAAACAATGACAAATTAGTTGCAATGACAAAATCAAGACACTACATCCTTGCAACTCTCTTAGATCCCAGGTTCAAGGCTATACATCTTCCAAAAACAGATGATATAGAGCAGTACAAATGTATATTGCTAGATGAGCTGCAGCACTCACAGGAGTCAAACACAGACACGCACAGTACCCTCAGGTTGTCATCACCACAACATGCAGGTTCATCTTCACAAAGGGATACAGAACTGGAAAAGTCACCCAACATTAACAGTAGTTGTTCCACAACTGCCACTTCTTCAGCTCTTAGTAGCAAGCTAAATCTGTGGCAAAACCTTTCCCAAATTGCTGCCATACCAGCTGCTTCTGCTGATTCCTCTTCTGAGCGGTCTCTGTCCAACATGGTAGACAGTTACCTGCAAGAATTGCCTATTCCTATTGATGCATGTCCTTTTGAATACTGGAGATCAAAAAAGTCAATTTGGACAGAGCTGTATGATGAAGCCTGTAAATATCTTGGTTGTCCTGCAACAAGTGTCTCTTCAGAACGCATGTTTAGTACAGCTGGCAATATTGTGACAGACACCAGAAATAGGTTGCTGCCAGAAAATGTACACACGTTAACTTTTATTAAAGTTAATAAGTCAAGATTTTCAGATCCCTCCAAGAGTATACAAACTGATCCTGAAGTGATTGATGTTGTGGATGTTGATGGTGATGACAACTCAGATGGTGGTGGCTGGTAAATACTGTGTGGGACGGAGTCTCTGCACCAAAAGGAAACTTTTACAGACTGTGATGACTTTGGTTGTCGCCTCTCTCCTTTCTCGATCTACTACCTTGACTATATACCTCTAAAACTTTCACCATTTCATGGCAAACTGCTTTGTAGCTAGGGTCTAAACTAAAGTCAACAAGTTTTATATACAGGGCAATTTTAACATCAGTGGGAACAGGCCCAAATTTGGCATAAAAGGGACACTGTCACGTCAATCCTTTCTGTATCATATTATTTATAGTTAAAGTGCAAACATATATTTTTGGATTTACCTTCTGTGACTTTGTGGTGCATCAGCATGGGCTGGGACAGGAGACGGTCTATTTTTCAATTTTAAAGAGGACAAAACAATGAGTTCTAATTGGTAGCTGTTTATTATTTTTTCAATTACAGAAATGTTAGCATAAACGAAAATGGATGCTAGTACATGGGTGAGGGTTGTGGGTTGGTTTTAACATGGGTGTAAGGGTGGCATGGTGCTACTGCACAGATGAGGGTGGTGGAAGAAAAGTGGAATGGGTGATGGGGTGAAAGGTGGGTGTTGTTTTAGTTCTTTCATTTACAGATTCGTGATCAGCTGGGGATGGTGAGGAAAAAATGATGACAGACCGAACCTACTGTACACATAATATATATTCTTATTAAATACATTGCAAACTGCTGCCACCTAGCACAATTGTCCTGTCCCTTTAAAAAGAATAAAGGAATCAGAAATAAAGAAAATCTGCATCAGCAGTTTTCACAGAATGTGATGTATCATAAAGTGTTTTTGCTTTGCAAGTAGTGATAATTTGATACATAATGGGGTTGACAGACGCTTGTCCCTTAAACATCACATGCCAACTGCTGCAGCTACATTAAATGTTCCTTAGTATGTGGTGAGGAAACCACTTTTTTTATTTATGTGACTGAAATACAGATTTTATTAAAGTATCAGCTGCAAAAATGCATCATCTTAGAAAGTTGTATGTATTACTTCAATTTGCCAATAAAAATGTTGGTATATGTATGCATTACCTTAGAAAATTGCATGCATTTTTTGCCAGCAACAATGACTGGCATATTTTTTTATTCAAATGTCTTGACTGACTACGTTATGACATAATATGTTTTGCAACAGTTCCACATGCTGCTGCTGTAGTACTTGGCTTGACTTTGTTATAAAAGCTTTCTTTTAAACATAGCAACTTTTGATTTACTCATTTAAAACAGAAAGCAGCAAATAGCTGAAATTAGGTAATATCAGTTATTTTTTCTCATAATTCATGACGATGAGTATATATAACTGAGTACATAAATGGCTAATGTGCCTCTTTCTTTCACTAAGGAACTATGATGCAGCTGCAGCAGGAAAACTTTAATATATGGGTGGGTGGGTGGGCCTGTTACGTATTAAGTTGCTGGTTTAGCAAACAGAAGAAACCATAAATAAACCTAGTTGTATTCCTATCAATGTCACACATGATAATTTCTCTCCCTTATATTGAAAAGTTTTTCCTTTACATGTATTTTATTACTATCTTTGTTACTGGCAGCACAATATAGAGGGATAATGAGCTGGGGATCGGTGATAACCACACTGTAATCACCTTGAGTGGTTTCTAGGGGCAACATGGTAAACCTCGAGGCGCAGGCTCGAGGTTGCTCAGCCTAGCAACCACTCAGAGGTGATTTCAGTGGTTGTCACCCATCCCAGCCATCATCTTTATAGTGTATGGTCAAAAAACACTGTTTGCATTCTATGTGTGAGAATTATGGAACTCTGGCATCCTTTTTCTTATGCCACTGTTTGGAAGTTCTGAGTGTGGTTAACAACTTTAAAATTCTAAACAGTGCATAACAAAGCTGTGTGACTGCTGATTATGGTGGTTAATAGGCACTTACCATACATTATAAAAAAATAGGGTTCGAGTTCTAAAAAGTTCTAAAAAAGATTAGAACCCTAGAACTTTTTCAAAAGTTCTAGACTAGAACTAGAACCCAGAACTTCAGAGGGTTCTGACAACCCTACTCCCTTCTGAGGGCTGCTGTGACTGCTGCTAAGCAGTTAGTAAAGACACACGGCACAGAGGATATGCCAAAGGGCAATACCTTGAACTGGTGATGCTCCTCTGAAAGGCAAAGCAGAGAAACCTTCAGTGAGGAGGAAAAACCTCAATGTGCAGGTAGGCGTCTTGCATATCCAGGGAGCAGAGTCAGCCTCCGGTTTCAAGGAGGGGCAAAAGACCTGGTAAAGTTACCAGGAACTTTTTGTACTGGACAAAGAGATTGAGATCTTTGAAATCTAGAATAGGCCTCAGATCTCCCATTTTATTAAGAACCAGGAAGAATTTGGAATAGAACCCCAGGCTTCTTTGTCACTTTGGCACCAATTCTATCGCCTGATTGCGAAGAAGAGTCTGTACCTCCTCCCAAAGAACAGGTAAATGAGCCAGGGGGTAATCTGCGGGTGGCGGAGGGGTGTCTGCAGGTTGCTGAATGAGCTTCAGTGTATGACCACTCTCTATGATCTGCAGGATCCAAGTATTTGACGTTATGGTTCTCCACTGACTCAAATGGAGGGAGAACTGACCTTCAATCGCCACCTACTGGGCCTGAGCCAGAGGAGAGTGGTCTGGCAAGGAGTCAAGCTGAAGAGGGTCCAGCTGTGGAAGCGGGATCCTTGGTTCTGGGACGCTTGACTGCCACTCCAGCCTGGGAGTGGGCAGGCAAGGAGGACTGGGCTCTACACTTTCCCTGGGGATGAAAGCCAGAGCCTGGCCTGTTAGTCTGCCTACGAAAAGCAGAATGTCCCCTACCATGCTGTTGAGTGTGGTAGAGGGAGTGGATGGACTTAAGAGCCGTGCCAGAGGCCTGCAGATCATTAATGAGGTCCTGGATGTCTGGGCCGAAACATTTAGTGCCATTAAAAGGGGCATTTAGCACCTTATTTTGCACATGAGCAGCGAACCCAAAAACTCTAAGCCAAGAGCGTCTATGTAGACAGATGCCAGGGGCAGCCGCCCTGGCAACTGTATCAGATAAGTCATAGATGTCTCTAAGGAGATGCTTGCCAAAATCCTCATCAGTTTGAAAGCACTGAAGCAATTCTTGTTTCTGGGCACCACCTGGAAGGGCTTGGACAGCAGTCTTGCCCTTCCTCCAGTTGGTGTTTTGGAACTTAATCATATGGGACAGATAGTTGACAATCCTCAAACCTAGGGTGGAGGAAAGGTACACCTTTTTGCCCCAGATATCAATCCTCTGAGACTCCTTGTCTGAGGGCAGGGAGCTAAGGTGTTTGGGCACCTTAGACCTGTCATGTGCCACCTTGATGACCACAGAGTCAGTCTCAGCTTGAGCAGCAAAGTACGGGAGGCCTTGAGGGGCATTGTAGAGCTTATTAGCTCTATGGGGCATAGCTGGCACCATGTCTGGTCTTTGCCAGGCTGTCGTAGTAGCATTCTTAAGTGCTGGAAGAATAGGAGGAATAATTTTGCGAAGAGATTCTGGAATCTCCAGGTAGTCCACCAGATCCTTTCTGGTGGCATCTTCCTTCTCCTCTTTCTGGAACCCCATTGTGGAAGACAGTTGCTTAATAATATTAAAGAAGGTAGCATCCTCAGGTGAGGACATGGGAGTGTGCTTGACTGATTCTTTACTGACTGAAGAGGCTGCAGACTTAAAGAAGTATAGTACTGATCCTCTTCCTTAGCCTCCTCCTCTTTCTCTGGGAGGATGAGGTCAGGATGATACTCCTCCTCAACGTCGACCTCTTCCTCTGTGTCCGTCAACTGTCATGCCATCGACGGTCCCTGAGCAGGTTCCCGGGGTTGCCGAATGGGTGCCAAAGATGCGGGTGTCGTCGATGGCACTGGCGACGAAGGCCTGTTAAAGGCAGCAAACTGCCGGGCTATAACATTAGTGAAGCAGACGAAAACTTTGTTTAAGTCCATAGTTACCGGAGAAGTTGACGGCACCGTGGCTGACAAACCCGACTGCAGGCTTGATGAACCAACAGCCCTCGGAGAGGAAGGGGTGGGTCCCAAAGGGGGTGGTCATCAATGATGAGCCCATCATCGAAGGAGGAGGTGCCGATGACCCAGAGGTCAAAGGCCTCGCGCATTGAGAATCAGGCGGAGCATCTGTTGGCATGGGTCTGGAGTGAACCAGGATCTGGACAGCAGGTGTCTTCGTTGGGGCAGCTGATGATGATGAAGAGTCCCCCTCCCCTGAAGAAGGAGAGGCTGAGAAGGGAATGGGATGGCCGCCGGGGGATCAGTCATGATCCCGGTCTTTTTTATGACTTTTCCCTGAGGACTTGTCTTTGACCTGGGAGGCCTTAGAGCTCTTAGACTTAGAGGGCGACTGTGTGGCCGGCACCCCAGAGGACCCCGGGCTTGGAGCTGGCTACCTGCTGTTCAATGAAGGTTGTTAGAGCTTTTCTTTGTCACCTTAGAGTGGTTTGTCTAAATTGCTGGCAGAGGTCACAATTCGAGGCATTGTGATCAGGCCCAAGACAGCAGACACACATGGAGTGTTCATCGTTGGAAGCAATCTTCTTTCCGCAGCGGCAGCGACAGAAGAGAGAAGAAGACAGATTTAGTCTCAACATAAAAGAAAAGAAGGAAAAAAAATCTCTGAAAGTGATTTGTGAGGGTTTTAGAAAAAAAGGCCATAGGCCGAAAAAAGGTGCAAACACTGTGACAGCTCTTCTGAGGAGACTGTGCATACAAGTTGATGGTAGGAAAGAACTGAGGAGGAAGCAGGGCCACCCACGCCTATACAGGGTTGGTGACGTCGGTGGACATCGACAGCATGGGTGGCCCCAGTTGTACTGCTGAAGTTCCTATGATGGTACCTGATGACTGAGATACCGCAGAAGAAGATCAATTATTACAATGAAATTGTGGTATAATTTCTGAGCAAATGGAATTAAAGTGAGAGCAATAAAGAACATAATTAGTTAAGATGCTCTTAGACAGGGTCCGGCAGCCGGCGCAGTGGTTGGATTTCCGCCTACGACAACCCAGGTTTGGGAATGGATCCAGGAGTCAGAGGGCCAGCCAGGAGAGAAGTATTGAGCATCCTGGGGACTGCTCCCCTTCTCTGGGGGGAGGGAGGGAAGCGTGTCGGGCACTTTACGGATCCCTGGCAGAGGTATAGGGTACTTCTATGACTAGTGCCATCATATTAGAGGGACAGGGCGGATGCTGGACATCATTGCATGTCCCAGCCCCCACGGAACAAGCATCAGAAATAAGCCGCCCCCCCCCCCCCAGCATGACGACCCACTCTGCCACTGTTGTCTCCACTGCCTTCGACATCCACCAGAGGTCCACTCCCATGGTCCCGCCTCCCAGGAGGCCGGGGCTTGCCAACAGTGTCTGTTGTGAGGTGGAGACCTCCCGTTGGCCCCGCCTGGGGAGGCAAGTCTGGGCATGGTGCAGGTCTGAGGATTGGGGAACCGAAACAAACAAAAAAAAAAAGATGCTATTAGACATGATTACTGGACATAAGGTATGACAAACTGGTTTTAGATGTTATGTTTTACTTACATTTATGGTTTCTTTATGGGCATTTAGGTTCACTTTATTCAAATTTATTTTAGCAATTTACAAACATTGGAAACATAATACCCATACTATACAAATATGATGTTAAAAATAACAGTTTTACGATTTCTTCAAAATTCAGGATTTATTCGATTTCATCTTTATTCAGCTATATTGTCCAGATTTTCTCTTCAAAATTCAATATTATCAACCATGTGATGAACACCACAACATACCTTTTCTGAAAGCTGATGAGTAGAGCTATCTTATGCAACCATCAAACCTTCACTAACAGGGGGTGCAACAGGACAAATGTTTTGAAAATTGGCCGTTTGACTAATGTGTTGTGAATTCTTCTGAGTCCTGACAATATATGGATCCCCAGTTCCCCAGTTTGGCAATATACAGTTCTCCTCTTGAAAATGCTGCACACCCCCACAGTCTCCTGTATGCATACACAATGTAAACATTTCAATATGGAAGCAGAGTATATTGTGCCTTTTACAATTTCTGGTGTGTACTTAAGGCCAGAACTGAAGAGGTAAACACGTACAAGAATCAGTAAAGCTAATTAAACATTCACATGTGTCTATAGTTTGTTTTTATTGCTCACACAATGTGACCTGTTTTAAAAACTTACAAGTATTTTAATCCTGTTTGTATGCATTTATGCTAAGATTCGTATGCTTGCAGATAATAAAGCAAAATGATTATCCTAATTATGTACAATCACATTCTAGTACAATACTTTTTCTTGACATTTCCCTATATTATATCAGTCTGGGGAGCTAAAACAGTATGAGTCTGAAAACTGCATGCATTGTTTTAGTTAGCGTGCCAACAAATTGCTATGGGGAATGTTTGTAGCCATGTTAGTCCTTGAAAAACTTGCTTAGTTTAAGCTTGTGATAGCTTTATTGGATAAATGCAAATACTGTAAACAGATATTATAGTGCATAAGCCACACAGGTCCCTCTGTTGTATGTTTTGGCAGTCAGAGCCATTTTTTCTATGTTATTGCATAAGCTGTGATACATTAATTTACTGTTGCAAAGGTACAATCAGCAAGATGCTATTTGGGAAGGTGGATTCTACTCCTATACCTTTTTACAACTGCATTTCCTTGTAAATCAACCTTCACAATTTTCAATTCAATTCAATTCAAAGTTTATTTTACCAGGATAACACCATTGAGACAACTCATTTGTGAGGAGGTCCTGGGGGAACATAAGTACAATACAAAATACAGAGCAGTTACAGTGGTACAATACAAATACATAGAGGATAACGTATGGGCAGTGGTGTGTAACAGCGCTATGTTTGCCTTCGAGTGGTTCTCTTGACAACTATGTTAAACCTCAAGAGGCGAGCTCGAGAGGTTTCTGGGGTTGCCAAGGGAACACGAAGGCAAATCGCGCTGGTATGTACACACCGTGACTCATCACGCTTCTTTATAGTGTATGGTCAATGGAGAAACAAAAAAATGATGCCAGTGTTGAAAACAATAATCTACTACTACCACCTCCACCTCTACTTCCGGTGCAGCTTCCGACCGCATGGTAGCATTCTGACAGAGCTCTGCGACTCTCTCGCCAGTTACCTGATAAACTTTTTAAACATACGCATGTTCGGCTGTTATGGGGGCCATGGCAACAGCATCACGTGGTGGTTCAAATCTGTTACACTATCGATGTGACGCATCGTCGATAGTATAACAAGAGCGTGACGTCACATCGATAGTGTAACGACGCTGTAAAAAGATGATTTTTGGGCCATAACAGCATTCTACCATACATTACAGCTGAGATACCATATATAAGAAAAGCAGACAAAAGGAAGTTAGCTAGGTAAATACTGAATAGCAAAATGTTTCCAAGTCTAATACAGGTGCCTATACAGGTAAAGCTAGTTGAGTACAACAAATACGAAAAATGTTAGGTGCAAAAAAGTCAACTGAAACAATAGAAGAGGACATATAGTACAAGGTTGAGGGATTTTATAGCAACAGAGGATAGTCAAAGGTGGAAAAAGTAATACAGGTTACAGAAATATAACAGGAGGGGGAGAGGAGAGCAGGTGTGGGGGAAGGGAGGGGATGAAGAATGCAGAAAACTAAGAAGCATCGGGGGGGGAACATGGGGTGGGTGGATGATATACAAGTGCTTAGTACTAGTGCTGGATGAGGGGAACAGAGGGGTTGGAAGCAAACTGGGCCAGAGGGGAAGTGGGGGAGTAGGAGGACGATTAAGTGCCAGGAGCCAGAGAGAATATACATGATTACAGTAAGCAGGTTCAAGCATAGCAGTTACAGTCTTCCTTCAACATTCGCCCAATCAAGGACTTGCATGTACACAAGCCAACGGTAAGGTTAGTTTAAGGGTTTTTTGTACAGTGTTCCATAAGAGCGACAGGGCATAAATTAGGGATGAAGAACCAAACCGGGTTCTAATCCATGGAGTATCAAATGTTATGTATGAGAACTTCCTGAGAGTGTACACACTGGAGGCATGTTTAAACATGGAGCAGATGTAGGGAGGGAGTTTCAGGGTTAGAGCTCTGTAAACCAAGCGGGATGCATTGCAGCACCTCCTGACACTAAGGGATGGCCAACCAATCTGTAGATAAAGGAAACAATGATGGGTGTTGAAAGGAGCATTTGTAATGAATCTTATGGCTCTGTGATAGAGTGTGTTAAGGGTAATTAGGGCTGACTTCGGACTATGGCTGTAGAGAAACTCTGCATAGTCAATTAACGGGAGAAAGGCTGTTTGGACCAACCTTAGTTTGGTGTCCTGGGTAAGCAAGTGCCTTATGCGATAGAACAGACCAAGCCTTTAGCGAAGTTTTTTGGCCGTTTCCTCTATATGCGTTACAAAGGATAGTTTTCAATCCAGCCAGAAGCCGAGATATTTAAATTTCTCAACTGGTTCCAGTACTTCTCCCAGGATGGTCTTAATCTGAAAATTTGCATTCAAGGAGTCAGTGGGAACATCTTTGGTATTAGAGGACAGGTGCATAATTTTTGTCTTTTTAGCACTGAGGAGTGGTTTGAGCTTTATTAAGTTGTGTTGAAGTAGGTCAAAGTCACGTTGTAACTCGAGGTGGGCGAGTTGGAGACTAGGCCTGGCAACATATAACTCAGTATCATCCACAAATAGATGTATGTTTGCTGTGCTGACATTGATGTTAATATTAATGTAAATGGCAAATAGTAACGGACCTAAGATGGAGCCCTGTGGAACTCCTCTCAGGATAGGTTTTAAAGGGGAAAGGATGCCACTGCTTTAACCTGTTGCTGCCTGTCAGTAAGATAACAGGAGAACCAATTTAGCGAGGTGTCATCTTGACCAAAATTATTTTATGTGTCCAATAGTAACTGGTGGTCAACGGTGTTGAATGCCTTGCTTAAATCTGAAAAAAAGGGCGCAGACATGGTGCTTAGCGTCAAGGGAGGTTAACCAGTAATCTGTAACTTTTGCTAGAGCAGATGCCGTACTATGTTGGCACTGATAAGCAGCAGGAAAATCCCAGCCTCTCCCTACAAAACAGGGTACTAAATGAGAAAAAGACCGAGGTAGAAAGGTCAGTGGGGGATGCTGCAACAGAAGGTAAAGCCATCAAGAAATGGACAGCAATGAGTACCAATGCCTGTAGTCTGAGTAACAAGCTTCCTGAATTAGTGGCCTTGATGGAGGAGGAACATCTGGATATCGTGGCAGTCACAGAAACATGGTACACACAAAACCATGACTGGGACGTAAACATACCAGGATACACTATCTACAGGAAGGACAGGGAGGGTAAAAAAGGAGGAGGAGGAGGAGGAGTAGCTCTTTACATAAGGGAAGGAATCAAAGCAGCAGAACAAAAGGGAAAACAGGGAGGAGAAGAAACATTGTGGGTAAATTTGGAGACCGGCAATGGCACCACAATCCGCCCAGGGGTTGTATACAGACCCCCTTCTCAGGGGGAGGAAATGGACAAGGAAATGAAAGAGAGTATACTTAGAATGGCAGAAAAAGGGGAGATATTGCTGACGGGTGATCTGAATATGCCAGATGTTAACTGGAGTGCAGTTGCAGCAGCCACTTCGAAGAGTGGGGCTATTCTAGATGCCCTACAGGGGGCATGCCTTAGACAACTAGTATTGGAGCCCACTCGAAAGGAAGCAATCTTAGACCTGGTTCTCTCAAATGGAGATGAAGAGAGGATCACAGATGTAGAAGTGGGTAGCCATCTGGGAACTAGCGACCATCGAACAGTATGGTTCACAATAAACACAACAATGGAGTCAAGCCATACAAAGGCAAAAGTACTGGACTTTAGGAAGGCTGACTTTGCCAAAATGGGTGAGTGCCTAAGGAATGCACTAGCAAATGGGCAGGAAGGAGGGGTGGAAGAACAATGGGGAATAATAAAAACTGCCATCACAGAGGTAACAAGCCTTTGTGTGAAGCAAATAAACAAACGAAATGATGTAGAAATCACTATGGTTCTCAAAGGAAGTAGCAGTGAAGGTTCAAGAGAAAAGAAAGCATTCAGGAAGTACAGGAATCACAGAAGGAGCAGGACAGATAACTGTATCAGTTAAAGCAAAAGGAAGCTGGAAGGCAGTCAGAATAGCAAAGGCCAAAACCGAGGAAAAGATAGCCAACTCAGTTAAGAAGGGATAAAACATTTTATAGGTACATCAGGGAGCAAAGGAAGACCAAGGAGAGATAGTGAGGCTTAATAAAGGGAGGGAGGGTGGGCAGAGGGTGACTGTGAAAAGGCATAGATACTAAACAAATATTTTTGCTCAGTATTTAGAAAGGAAGAGGGAGGTACCTAAAACAAACAGTAGAGACACTCTGGATACAGAAGTTGATACCAGCCATTTACAGAAGAAAGGGTTCTGAAAGAACTCTTAAAACCTGAAGGTGGACAAAGCAATGGGGCCTGATGGATTCATCCCAGAATTCTAAAAGAACTAAGGGTAGAACTAGTGACACACTGACTACCCTCTTTAACAAATCATGGGAGGATGGGGTGGTACCGAGGACTGGAGGAGGGCAGATGTGATTCCCTTCACAAAAGTGGGAGCAAGGCAGAAGCAGGAAACTACAGACCTGTTAGTTTAACCTCAGTAGTAGGGAAATGATGGAATCACTTCTGAAGGAAAGAATGGTCGAGTATCTAGAGGCTAGAGGGGCACAGGACCCAAGGCAACCTGGATTCACAGCGGGAAGGTCACGCCAGACAAATCTGATAGATTTCTTTGACTGGGTGACCAAAGTAGTAGATCAGGGAGGGGCTGTGGACATGGCCTACCTAGACTTTAGCAAGGCATTTAACACAGTCCGACACAAAAGATTAATATACAAGTTAGCCAGCCTGGAGTGGGTCCCAAGATGACAGCCTGGGAAAGAATTGGCTGGAGAATAGGACACAGAGTAATGTAAAATGGAGTCCACTCTGAAGAAAGGAGGGTTACTCATGGGTACCTGCAGGTTCAGTATTAGGACCGATCCTCTTTAATGTCTTTATAGTGACATTGCAGAGGGACTGAAGAAAAGTATGTCTCTTTGCAGATGACACAAAGATCTGCAACAGAGCTGATGCACAAGGTGGGGTGGAAAGGATGAGAAGGGACTTGGCAAGGTTAGAGGAATGGTCAAATGTATGGCAGCTTAGATTCAATGCTTAAGAAGTGCAGGTAATGCACCTGGGAAACAAAAACCCAGGGAAGAGTACACAATGGGGTGAGATACTAACAACAACAAAATGGAAAGGGACCTGGAGGTAGTCATATCAGATGACCTAAAGGTGGTCAAACAATGTGAGAGGGCAGCAAGGAGGGCTGGGGGGATACTGGGATGCATAGGGAGAGGCATCACCAGTAGAAAACAGGAAGTTATCATCCCTCTGTACAGACAACTGGTCAGACCCCATCTGGAGTACTGCGTGCAGTTCTGGAGACCCAATCTCCGCAAAGACATAGACAGGATGGAAGCTGTCCAGAGGAGGGCAAGTAAAATGGTGCAGGGTCTGCACCGGAAGACATATGAAGAGAGACTTAAGGAGCTTAATATGTATAGCCTCGGGAAAGGAGGGAGAGGGGCACATGATAGAAACTTTCAAGTACCTCAAGGGAATCAACAAAGTCCAAGATGGTAGCATCTTTCAAAAAGAGGTGTGCAAGAACAAGAGGGCACAATTTGAAGATAATGGGGGTGGCTCAGAGGTAATTGAGAAGTATTTTTAAGAGAGAGGGTTGTGGATGCATGGAACAGCCTTCCAGAGGAGGTTGTGGAGTCAAAAACAGTGGTGGAATTCAAGCATGCATGGGACAGTTATAAGGCAATTCTAGGGGTTGGGGGTAGGAAGAAGTAGGCTGCTGGTTAACTAGGATCTGCAGCTTATCCATTAGGTAGGGAAATGGGCAGACTGGGTGGGCCAAGCGGTTCTTATCTGCCATCAAATTCTATGTTTCCATGTTTCTATGTTTGTGGCGAAACCCAGACTGCAGGGGGTTCAGTAGATTTTCTGCTTCTAGGTGGTTCTGAGTTGGGCACAGACCAGCTTTTCAAAAAGCTTAGATAGAATAGGCAGAAGCAAAACAGGTCCGTAATTACTGAGGTTGCAATGGTCACCAGCATTAAACACAGAAACATAGAATTTGACAGCAGAAAAGGACCGCTTGGTCCACCTAGTCTGCCTATTTCCCAACCTGATGGATAAGCTGCAGATTCTAGTTATTCAACAGCTTACTTCCTCCTACCTACCACTAGAATTGCCTTATGCCTTCCCATGCATTCTTGCATTCTCCCACTGTTCCTGACTCCACAACCTCCTCAGGAACGCTGTTCCATGCATCCACAACCCTCTCTGTGAAAAAATACTTTCTAACATTACCTCTGAGTCGTCCCCCCTCTATCTTCCAATTGTGCCCCCTTGTTCTTGCACATCTCTTCTTCTGAAAGATGCTAGCCTCTTGTACTTTGTTAATTCTCTGAGATACTTGAAAGTTTCTATCATGTCCTCTCTCTCCCTCCTTTCCTCAAGGGTATACGTATTAAGCTGCTTTAGTTTCTCCTCGTATGTCTTCTGGTACAGACCCTGCACCATTTTGGTTGCCCTCCTCTGAACAGCCTCCACTCTATGTCTTTGCAGAGATGGGGTCTCCAGAATTTCATGCAGTACTCCAGATGGGGTCTCACTAACTGTCTATACAGAGGGACAACAACTTCCTGTTTTCTAATGTTGATGCCTCTCCCTATGCATCCCAGTATCCCCCCAGCCCACCTTACTGCCTTCTCACATTGCTTGCCCACCTTTAGGTCATCTGATATAATTACTCCTAGGTCACTTTCAATTTTTGCTGTTGTTATTAACTCACCCCCCCCCCCCCATTGTATACTCTTCCCCTGGGTTTTTGTTTCCCAAATGCATTACCTTGCACTTCTTTGCATTGAATCTGAGCTGCCACATATTTGACCATTCCTCCAACCTTGCCAAGTCCCTTTTCATCATTTCCACCTCACCTTGTGTTTCAACCCTGTTGCAGATCTTTGTGTCATCTGCAAAGAGACATACCTTTCCTTCCAGGTGCTTTCCAATGTCACTTATAAAGACATTAAAGAGGACCAATCCCAGTACTGAACCCTGCGGTACCCCACTAGTTACCCTCCTTTCTTCACTGTGGACTCTGTTTACTATTACTCTTTGCGCCCTCTTGTCCAGCCAGTTGTTTATCCAGGTTACCACCTTGGGACCCACTCCAAGGCTGGCTAAATTGTATATTAATCTTTTGTGTGAGACTGTGTCAAATGCCTTGCTAAAAATCTAGGTAGGCCATATCCACAGCCCTCCTTGGTCTACTACTTTGGTCACCCAGTCAAAGAAATCTATTAGGTTCATCTGACATGACCTTCCTGCTGTGAAACCATGCTGCCTTGGGTCCTGTGCCCCACTGGCCTCTAGGTACTCAACAATTCTTTCCTTCAGAAGTGATTCCATCATTTTCCCTACCACTGAAGTCAAACTAACTGGTCTGTAGTTTCCTGTCTCTGCTCTGCTCTCGCTTTTGTGAAGTGGAATCACATTTGCCCTCCTCCAGTCCTCAGTTACCACCCCATCCTCCCATGATTTGTTAAAGAGAGTAGTCAGTAAACAAAGGGATGACATGAGCAGTTTTCCAAATGGGAGGGATAATACCTTGGGAAAATGACAGATTGAACAAGTGGGTGATAGGCGAGGCCAGGACGTAGTATCCTATCTTTAGAAAGTAAGGTTCAAGTAGATCAGTTCCTGCACTTTTTTTAGGGTCAAGTGTGAGCAAGAGATCCTCGACTTGCTTGTGCGAGATAGGGCTGAAACTAAATTGTGAAGAGCCAGGTCTAGTTTGGGGGGCAGGTGGTGAAAGGGTGCAAGCAAGTGGCTGGGATGATAGCTTGCTGACAGGAGAAGAGTCAAAAACTAGGACGGCTGTGGTAAAATGATTATTTAACTGGTCCAGAATATCATCAGTATTTGTGTAAGTAATGTCCCCTGAGACTATTTTAGTTGGGAGGGATGAAGGTGGACTATGCCCTTTGATTTCCCTAATAATATTTCAGAATTTAGCAGCATTGTTTTCGGATGACTCCAAAGCAGACTGGTAGTACTTGGCCTTTTCTGCCCAAATGAGTCTGATGCACTGGTTTCTTGCTGCTCTGAAGGCAGTCCAATCAGCTTCAGATTTTGTCTTGCAGGCTTTTTCCATAGGTCATCTCTGTGATGTAAGATGAATTTCAAAAAGTTGGAGAACAAGGACAGGCTTTCTTCCTAGCCCTTAGTTTTGTCATTGGGGCATGTTTGTTAATAACCTCCAATAAAAGGTTGAGGAAGTGGGTATATGCCTCATCGACTATTGGAGCCAGGTAAAAATCTTGCCATCTGATCCCATTCAGATCAGACAGGAACTCAGAGATAGTAAATGTGTGGAAGTTCCTTTTGTAGGTAAAATTAGGTGGACTGATTGTTTCTGGGGAGTGCCTCACGCAGGCAGTGGCACTGTGGTCACTAATGTCCTCATCAAATACCCTGGTGTAAGCAATTTTATGGCGTCTGTTGGTAAAGATTAGGTCCACGGGAGGGCTGTGCCTAGGATTTTTAGTATTAGGGTGGGTGACATCACAGATTAGTTGTGTAAGTCCATGTCCATCACATAAATTTTTTAGCGGTTCAGAGCAATGAGAATTCCAATCCAAGTTGAAGTCCCCCATAGAAATAAATTCAGAGTCAATGGTTCCTAGTATCCTGCGGAGGTGGGAAATTATCCCCAGTTTACCAGAAGGGAGTCTGTAGCAGCCTAAAATGTAGATTGACTCATTAGCCGATAGAGAAATGTTTAAGGTGAGACTTTCAAATTCATTTGTCAGGGTTGTGAAGTTGAAGACAGAGACCGTGTATTTGTCTAGAACATAAATTGCAACCCCTCCACCGCTAGATATCTTATCTGTTCTGTAAACATTGTAGGACGGGATACTGATAGCTTGATTAGGTGTGGAGGCTTTCAGCTAGGCCTCCAAAACTATAAGTACACCTGGGGTGGTGTGCAGTACCCAGGCTTGAATTTAATCAATTTTCTTTGGCAGGCTGCAGGCATTAATATGTATAAAGCTGAGACCTTTTAGTTGAGGTAGATCTGAGGGAGCAAGAATAGGTAGAGGCGGTCCAGGATTTAGTTAAATGTCTCCTGAACAGAGTAGCAAGAGTAGGAGAAGCTTCTTAAGCCCCATATACAGGAATTTGAGCAGTGAGTGGTGACCACGTTTGGGAAAGGGGGTCCTGGAGGAGGTAGCCATGGTAGGAAGAGGAAGAGAGGGGAGACTAAGTCGAACACTGCAATATGGACAGGAATAGTTAGTGGTGTGGGTGAGCCCAGGAGGCTCATATGGGTGTGATATGGTTCCGAGTAGCTCCTGGAGTTGGTATCCCTAGAGAGGCGCAAGACTACCTGCATATATCAGATTGGGTATATGAGAAGGCAGACTGGCTGAAGCAGTAGGTGGCTGCATGGGTTGTACTCTGGAGATACCTCAGGTCATAAATGATCCAGGTGGGTAAGGTCCACACAGTAAAGTATTAAGAGAGGGGAGAGAAGGACATGACTTAACAAGGAGAGATCCATACTACTGCTTGCTATGTGGTATTCCCATGGGGCATCGTAGTTGGCAGGCTCAGGACAAAAGATTACAGAAAGAAAGGCTAGAATAGTCAGCAAGGCACACAACAGAGAACGTGTTGCTAATAGCAGTAACAGATGTCCAGGGTTAGGAAAGTCCATTTGAGGCTCGGGCTGAGAAAGGTATCCACCAATAACATAGCAGAGGACAAGACAAGCCGTGGGATGTGAGCAATCAATAATGGCCAGGGATGGGCAGGTGGGAGAAAAATACAGCCCAGAGAGTGCACAGCTCTGTAAGGAGGGATACAGAGGTTAAGCTGAAAAAGTGCTGGGTACAGTAGAAGAGTGAGATGGGGAATAATGGAGTGCTAAGTATAGAAAAGGTTGTTTAAAAGGGGATGGGTAACTTAAACTAGAAGAAAGGAGCTAGAGTGTAAGAATTAAAAAGGGTGTAAGAATCAGGGTGAGGTCCCTAACAATAGGGCAGGTTACAGCAGTAATTGAGAATAGTTAACTGGAGTGGGTGATTTAGGTTTGATCCCTTTAAGAAGGGAGGGTGTGGTTTCAGGGGATAGAAAACCAGTTGACTGTGGGATTCCAGTGGGAGGAGTACCTGGAAGGAGTCTATATAATAAAGTGGGGGCGGGGGCAAAAAAATCAAGTGAGAGAGCGCTCTGGCACAAAGGTCCCTCACTGAGCAACTAGCTTGATTTACAAAGCTGCTTAAGGAGGGGATTAAAAACTAATTCTTAAATATTTAGTGGCTAAGCTAGGAAGTAGCAATTATTATCAGCTTGCATAAATGTACATTTCCTAAGTGAATCTAAGTACCATCACTATTCAGTACTTACGTCGTAACACTGGAACTTTATATATACCTGATTTGTTGGCTCAGACTTCTAAAACAATTGTCAAAGGGACCAATGGGGCCCCTAAGAAAAAATCACTCACTGTAGTAATCTTCTTTCTTCCAAGGGGTCCTTTAGCGTCAGTAACTTTTTTGCACTTAGCTGGCTAGGTGCAACTGCCCCGGAGGTGTGCCTTTAAGAGATATTTAAATCAGGGTAGGACCAAGACAATCAAAAGACAGGAGGGGCGGGGGGCGTGGCCTGGCTCTACTAAGAATGGCAGCCTAATTATGCTTCTCCCTGGGATCTCTGGCAATCATCACTAATCTGCAAAGTACCTCCAGATTCCTGTTCTGTGCCATCTGTGTGGGATCTAATCTGCAAATACTCCTTCAACTTCTGGGTATAGTATTTGTTACTTTATTTCAACTTTACATCTGAATTTGAATCTGAAAACTTCTCCTCCTCCTCTGAGGCCTGCAGCTATGGCCGACCACACCATGACTACCAGCTCTCTAAACAGAGTAGAATCTATGTTCAAACAACTGATAAATGAGATGAATGACCTTAAAGTTGCCACACAGCAGAATATTTCTAATATGCAAGCCTTGGACACTCGACTTACTTCTACAGAAGCTAAATTGTCACACAATGAGAATGCAATCCATGATCTACATGCAACTACCAGAGAGCAAGACAGAATGATCAAAACCCTACAGTTCAATACAGATGATATAGAAAACAGAAACCACAGGAACAACCTTCATTTCCTCAGTTTCCCTGAAGGCTCCGAACTTGGGGACACTAGTGCTTTATTACTTCATGTACTTCCAGCCTTGCTCAAACTTACACCCGGACAAGATCTTACTATTGAGCACTCTCTTTTTTTTTTTTTACACTCTTTTTCTGGCTTCACTTGGACCCCAGAGAACTCTCTCAGGCAACTGCATACCCTTTGGCTCTACCTCCGAGCCTGAACTCCCCAGCTTCCTGGCACCAGCCCAGCTATCCCCTCGGCTCTGAACTCTTCCAAGGTGGGGCCACCCTATCCTCCCAGGGAGCTCTATCTTGCAATTCAGGCCGGGCTGGGCTCGACCCTGGAGCTGCGTGGGTCCGGCTAGTGGAGTGTGGTTGAGGGGGCAGTGCCATTGCCTCTCTCCGGGAGCGGGAATTTTCTTGGCTGCATTGCTCCCTTTCCCCTGCATTCCTCCCCCCGGCGAAGCTCAGTCATGCAATTGCGCCAGGCAAGCCCGCCACAGCTCCGCATCCCCTCTAGCAAGCCCCACACATTGCAGTGCCTCCCATTGCCACCGGGGGCCGCTGCAGTGCTGAGCATATGCCTGGACCCCCTCCCAAGAGAGGAGAGCAGTCCTTCGGATGCTCGATCCTCTCTCCCCTGCTGACCCCTGGCAGCCCGGGCTTGTTCCCGAATGCGGGTCGCCAGCGTGGCGTGAGGTGTGAAATCCAGCACCTGAACCGTCAGTGCCACTGGGCCAGCTTTTATTGAGCACTCTCATAGATCCTTAATCCTGCGACCAGGTCCAGATCAAAAGCCACGGCCTATTATTGCTAGATTTCTAAACTTTTCCCATATTGCGTTAATTCTCAAAAAAGCAAGAAAAATCGGGGAACTAAGGTGGCAAAAAAATAAAATATCCATATTTAGAGATTTTTCCAAGGATGTTTTAAATAAACATAAGGCCTTCAATCCTTTAAAACCAATCCTGCATTGAAAAGGTTTTAAATTTGCACTAAGATATCCGGCCGTAATGTGCCTTTTTCTGGACAATTCTTTTAAAGATTTTGGAACCCCTGAAGCTCTTTTTACATACCTGGGTACCAATCTCAAAGAAGCAGCCTCCTCCCAAATTAATGGAGTTTCTCTGATGAACGTCAGCCCGAGTGCTTGCTGTCCTGAAATGATGTCCGATCAACATACTGGTAGTGACAAAGTGCTCAGCGAATCCCCAGCTGAAAGCATGACAGCGACTCCCCCTTCAAGGCTTTCTGCTCAGAAATAGGCTAAAAGTGTCTCCAGTCCACGAGTTGCTAAGAACTCATGCTGTGAAAACATAGATTCCACCCTCCATTCTCATCCCTCTGAGCGCCACTGTAAACTTTCTTCCCCAATATCCCTCTCTAATAAGTTTGCACTTCTAGAAGAAGAGGAAGATATCCATTCCTCGCAAGAAAACATTCAATGGGATGAATCGGACCAACCACACAAACTTCGATTAAAAGGACCCCTGGCACCATATCAGCTGATCATCCTGGGCAGAGCTAGTTGCAAGCTCACCTATTAAGCTGCTCAAGCCGCCGGAAAAAAACAGAGGGGAAAGTCTAAAAGTAAAGTCAACTCCAGTTCGCTAACTCCCTCTAAGTCTAATTACACCTGAAATTAGAACTATACTCACATATTATTGGTGGTTATCCTTATTGGATCCCACTCCTAGATAGCCCCTTGTCTAATTAGAATGCCCCTGCTCCAACTGCGATGTTCGTGCTTTTCCTGACCTAGCGACTATCGCTTCCAGCTGGTTGCGACAGAGCAAGGCTATACATTGCGGCCATTAGTTTTTAAAATGCTGAAGCAATTTAAAGTTCATTTTATGCACTACTGGAGCACAATATCCTGTATTAAGTGCAATGGTACCTTGTTAATAAGTTCACAACCCCCATTTTAACTCATGCCCTATCTGTAATATTCAAGGTACTTTCCCTGACTGGCTGGCTCTCTGTCGGCTATATCCCAACCTACCTAACTGCGTGTTATTGAGTATCCTGATCCTATCAGGGCCACATACTGCAGCATGATATAACACAAAGCTATACATCATAGACTGCAACAAAATTCAGGGGCAATTATTATGGTTACTCCTATAGTACTTCACACAGCATTTATGCTTATATGCAGGAGGGGTAATTATCCAACTCTATATCTCACCATTTTATTTACAGAAGCTACTCATGAGACACCATAGGTATTAGTGCAAGGATATAATTCTTTAAACAACTGCTGGATAAACATATAACTCTTTGTTTTCAATCTGGCAACACTCAACTAAATTTTTACTTAACCCATAACCCTTAATGCATATCCTCTCTTCCCTCTTACCACATATACATAATTTTATTGGATAATAAACCCACCAAGTCTCAACCTCTTTCTCAGACAGGGCTCCAGGTAAGGGGAGTACCGACCCGTTTTACTCACTACATTTTAGGAAATACACTTCAGAGATGTTTTTAATGAGTACCAGTACTCACCCGACATTTCTAAATACTCCACACTCCAAAGAATAGTGCTTCATAACATAACTGGTGATTCAAAAGGAGCAGTTGTTTCCAGATTTACAGTACTCATAAGCATCCCAGCCAGATTTACAGCACTCATAAGCATCCAGTTTTGTTTTATTCACTGTATTTTAAAACTAGTGAGTAAATTACTCCTACCTGCCAACATTATCTGGAGCATTGCTGGCACTTGGATCAGTTTTTATCTAGGGAAAAAAATACATTTAAAATGTACTCCTTACTTCACTCTGTCCAGACATTTGCACGCATCTGAATTTGGTTTTACTCACCTCACTTTCAAAATGAGGAGTACAGTACTTGTCCCCCAAAAACCTTATCTGGAGTCCTGTTCTCAGATGTTCCTTTTTTATTTATATACAGTACATAATGTCGCAGGCTGTTTTCATGGCTCGAGTCCTTCTTGTATCATAATTGAGCAATGGCATATTATATTCTGGGACATGTTAAAGCTCGAAGCCTGAATAAATACAATATTCTACATAAACCATAGTTGGGTTCACTGGGTCTACATTAGGCTTACTCACCCAGCTATATATTTATATTTTAAACCATTATTCAGGACATATTCAAACTTTGTGTTACCTCTATCAAAGATATATGCTTACAAATTAGTAGCTCTAAGAATCTCGAAGCCTGTTCCATGAATATCATATATATATGTATATATATATATATATATATATATATATATAAAATACCAATACTCTTAATTGGTAATTCATCCAATTATACTAGGATATGCTGCTATACCCTCTATCAAGTTAATAATTACCTTGATGCCTCATGAATGACATCAATTCATTTGGACATGTTAACCTTTCTATTACCCTCCATGTATATTTTATAACATCTTATTATAACGGCTGTGGGAACTCTATAATTTGTTAACCATCTTTTTAGCCCTCACAATTTGTCATGGTATTAGTATAATAAAATGGCACATTTAAAACTTTAATTGCTTTTGGACACTGTTCTAATTTATACTATAGCAGTATTACCTGGTTCTTGTTCACATTTTTGGATTGTTTTTTCCACTGCTTAACATGTGATGATTCTGGTTCTCCTCCTGGGGACCACATATGATTATCTATTTACCTGTTATTATATAATACCTATTGTAGGCTTTTCAATAGATTTGTAATTTAGGATCACAGCTTTTTACTAGCTGTTTTACTTAAGAGTTGCTCATATATTATCACGCTCAGCTGTGTAGTGAGAAAGTCTGGTATTATGTACTGACTCACATCTACCTACACATCTAAATAATACACTGTTATATATTACAGTAGATAAGTTTCCTTTTATCTTAGTAAAATGTTTAAACATTTTCTCTTCTCACAGCTCTTAGTGAGACACATGGGAATTCACTATCTTGTATTTTCAGATCCTTACATTGGTACAGTCCTGCCCACCTCTTCTCACCTGTACATTCCCCCTTTTGGGTCTGTAGCATCCTCAATCCCAAGGAATATGAATATGAGTCCCTCATATACGTGGTCATTGTTATACTTTACTCTTATCCACTATGAGTGACTTAATATTATATTAATGGAACACCAAGGGACTCAACTCTCCTTATAAGCGTAAGCAAATTCTTTCCTACCTAAAAAAGCATAAAACACATATTGCTTTCCTACAGGAAACTAAACTCCTAGCTGAGGATGTCTCCAGACTCAAAAAGGACTGGGTCGGCCACATATATGCATCCTCTTTTTCCTCTAAAAAAGGGGGGTGGCTATTTTAATTCACAAAAACCTTAACTGGTCTCTCATAAAATCCTCTACGGATCCAGAAGGCAGATGGGTAATAGTTATACTCAATAACCCTACATGCCCAATTATGTTAATCAACGTTTATGCCCCTAACTCTGATTCGCCTGAATTTTTCCATAATTTATCCCAACAAATCATGTCATATAACAATTATAATTTACCCATTTTAGTAGGCGGTGATTTTAATTTAGCTTTGGAGTCACATTTATATAGAAGTAACTCTCCTTTCGATTTACATCCGAGAAGTATTAATGCTTTAAAAAGACTTTGGCCTATCTGACATCTGGAAATTTTACCATCCTAGGGACAGTGACTACACTTTTTATACCCCATTTCACCAGTCCTATGGTAGAAATGATTACTGGTTCATTTCTCCCTCCATAACCGAGAAAACAATTGAAACCACTATTTTCCCAATTACAATATCAGACCACTCCCCTATCAAACTTCACCTATTCTTGGGTCCTCCACCCTCTAGATCTCCGTCATGGCACCTTGATCCACTTCTACTTAAAGACTCAGGCCCAGATATTCAAACTGCACCAGGCTGTGGCGCAAGCTTGGGCGCAGCTCAACTTGGCTGCGCAGGGGTGTGGACTGGGCGATATTCAACGGAGCTGCGCCATGGCTCAGCAGCATTGAATATCGCACCCTGGCCACCCGCAGTGTGCATGGCGCAGTGGCACTGCGCCAGCACAAGTGGCCAGAGTGGAGCATGGGGATGTGCTATCGCAAGTTCCATTGCGCCATGCACAGCAACCACGATATTCAAAGTTAACATGCAAATGAGCCATAATGTCACGCCAAAGCACACGTAGGGCAATCTGCATATCATTATGGACCCATTGTACGCAGGTGCGCGCCGATCCCGCATCCTGCGCATGGCAACGGCAGCAGCCGCCAGGGACCGACGCCCCGCAGCCGCGTAATCCTCCACAGCCCGATTGCGGGCATCTGTAAAAAATAGCATGAAGTCCTATATCCCTGGTGGTCAGTGGACCACTATCTGCCCGATCGCGGTCATCTGTATAAAACAAAAAAGAAGTCCTATATCCCTGGTGGTCCAGTGGACCGCTATCTGCCCGATCGCAGGCATCTGTATAAAAATAGCAAGAAGTCCTATATCCCTGGTGGTCTAGTGGACCGCTATCTGCCCGATCGCGTGCATCTGTATAAAATAAGAAAGACGTCCTATATCCCTGGTGGTCCAGTGGACCGCTATCTGCCCAATCGCGGGCATCTGTATAAATCAAGAAAGAATTCCTATATCCCTAGTGGTCTGGGGTACCCCTCCCACTGGGCCCAATGCCCTGCTCCCCGGTCAATGGCGAGCAGCAGCACCCACCCGCTTGCAGCCTCAACTGACACATCGGTCAAGGGCTGCATGCCCATTGGTTCACAGCGTGAGCCAATGGGCATGCAGCCCGTAGCAGATTACACATTCCAGATATGTGAATGATTCATATATCTGAATGTAGTACGGTATAGCTGCACGCCCATTGGCTTACGCTGTGAACCAATGGGCGTGAAGCCCTACCGACAGTGTCAGTCGGCGGGCAGCAGGCTGGTGGAGTGCTGCCATCCACCGGCTGACCGGTTGGGGGAGCAGGGCGGTGGGGCTCAGTGGGCAAGTGGGGGGGGTACCCTAGACCACCAGGGATATAAGAATTCTTTCTTGATTTATAAAGATGCCCGCAATCGGGCAGATAGCGGTCCACAGGACCACCAGGGATATAGGACTTCTTTCTTATTTTATACAGATGCTCGTGATCGGGCAGATAGCGGTCCACTGGACCACCAGGGATATAGGACACAATAGTTATTTTTTTAACAAATGCCCACGTTCGGGCATGGGGGGGCACTGCCAGGTGCTGCTGGAGTTAGGCTACCTACATGTGGTAGCTGCCGTGGTTGCGCTTTCTGCGTGGCAGCTCACCTGTGTGGCCATCCGTTATTCCTTTTTTTGATCAACTTTGTGTTGGTGCGGGTAGGGTTGAGCATGCATGGCTCTGCACATCCCGGCTGAATATCGGGCTGTGCAGGGTAGCCGTAGGCGCGCCCCTCTTTCGCTGCATGCATTACTGATGCGCTCCGGCGCATCGGGATGCGTGCCACGCACTTTTCCCATTTGAATATCACGCCAGGGCGCATCAGTGGGTTGCGCATGGCACAACACTGTTGCGCCATGAGCAACTCTTTTGAATATCTGGGCCCCTGACTTTATACCCTGGGTTAGAAACCAAATTCAAGAATATCTCTCCTTTAACATTACCTCCAGTACATCCATGTGTACTGTTTGTGAAGCATTAAAAGCTACCAACAGAGGTAAAATAATTAGTTACGCCACCCACAGAAAGAAATTAAGAGAGTGTCAATTAGCTGAACTAGAAAAGTCATTAAAAATTAAAGAAGATCAATACTTTAAAATCAATAAACCCAACCCCAACTCGCAACTTCACCTTGAAATCCTTTAATTAAGAATCAAAATCAACGAACTTATAGCCCACAAAGCTGAGTTAGCCCTTTTTAAGCTCAAACATAAATATTGGGAACAAGATGATAGATGTGGGAAACTACTCTCCTACCAGCTTAAATCTCAGCAAATGGATAGGCATATTGCAGGCCTGAAAGACCATTTAGACCAGATACACACCAATAATCCTTCTATTAATCACATCATGGAATCCTTCTATCAACAACTATACTCGCAGCAGAACTGAGCACCAAATAAACAAATCCATTTTTTTCTAGATAAACTCCAACTCCCCACCTTTCTGATTTAGATATGGCAAATCTGGACAAACCATTTACCCTTCAAGAGATCCAAAATGCATTATCTACCCTAAAATCCGGTAAAACTCCTGGGGGAGATGGGTTCTCTATGGATTTCTACAAATCACTTTCAGATACTCTATGACCTCTGCTCTATGAAGTCTTTCTAGAATCATCAACCAATTGTATTCTTTCTCCAACAATGTCAGAGGTTGTTACCACAGTTCTACCCAAAAAAGACAAGGACCCTGCTCTCCCATCCAGCTACAGGCCTATCTCACTAATTAACACTGAAGGCAAAATCTTCTCAAAACTTCTGACCCTTTGTCTAGAACCTCTAGTATCAAAGTTAGCTCACAGCTCCCAAGCTGGCTTTATCAAAAAGAGATTGGGCTCCGATCATCTCTGTTTTTTATTCAACTTAATTCATAAAGTGAAGTCACTCAAATCCCCTGCTGCCACCATTGCTATCGATTTTGAAAAAGCATTTGATTCCTTAAACCGGAAATATCTATACCTTATACTATCTCGCTTTGGTATTCCTAATAAGTTCTGTTCCTGGATCAAGCTACTATACATCTCTCCTTCAGCACGAACTCTCACTAACTCTATGCTATCTCCTCCCTTTTCACTGGCAAGAGGTACTAGGCAAGGTTGCCCCTTGTCACCATCACTATTAATCCTTGCCATGAAACTCCTCTCTGCCTGTCTTCGTCAATCCAGCAACATTAAGGGTATTCAGATTGGTAACTCCCACTATCCTTCACTTTCTTACACAGATGATCCTCTCATTCTTTTAGAAGATCTCGAAGAGGCAGGTCAGCCATTAGTTCAATTATTTAAAGAATTCCACTTCTCTCTCTGGCTTAGCCTTAAATTATAATAAAACTGAAACCTTACCTCTAAATGAACACTGTAAATCATCTATGAATATAATCTTGGGCTTCTGGTGGGCACCTCATGGCTTCTCATACCTCGGCATTCAAATCACTCCAAAACTACATAAAATATGGGATACAAACTTTACCCCCCTGCTACCTAATATTAAATCTATGTTCGATAGATGGAAACTGCTTAACCTTTCATTTAAAGGGAATATTTCTGCTATTAAAATGTCCATTTCTCGCTGGCCTGGTGGCGCTAATTGTTGAGGCATTGGACGCCATACCTTGCGCTGCACCGGCGACCCGAGTTTGGGAATGGGCCAGGGCCGTTGGGAGTCAATGGGGAAGGAGAGAGATCGAGTGTCCGGAAGACTTCTCTCTTCTCCTCGGGTGGGATCTAGGGAGCACCAAGCTTAGTAGTGGCACCCATCTGAGGCTGGGGGCATCGCTCAGTAGTGAGGTTTCTGCCGAGGGGTTGGCATTGGCAGGATGACTGTGGGCAGACTCGCGCTGACATCCACTGCACGTCGCGCCAAGGGGGAAAGCATAAAGTAAAAATCCCTGCCTCCTGATAGGCGAAGGATGGTCCGGGGGCTGGCCACCATGCCCAGTGTCGGGTTTCTCTGCTCGCTCCTCTGCTCTCCTCCCTACCTGGTCGCTCTTCTGGATTGTAGACAGCATGCCAGAAAGAAGTAATGGTGGTCCCACCTCGGGGAACTCAGAGCCGGGGGGTTTGGTGGCCAGTTTAGTGGATGGAGAGCTGGGGTCTCTACAGGAGTCGAGCAGAGGACTTCAGATCGGTGCAATCCTGTACAAGCCGTGGGTCCATTTGGAGAGAGTTCAGGGTAAAGGCAGTGCTTCAAAAAAAAAATGTGCATTTCTCCCAAAATCTTATATCTTTTTGCTAACATTCCCTTAATTTTACTTTCCGTTTTTTCAGTCAAACTTGATAAACTAATTGGCAGCTTCCTTTGGGAAGGGAAACCTCCCAGATTCAGTCATAAAAAACTCCGCTCACATTGGTCAAGAGGAGGCTTTGTGCTTCCCTGGTTCCAAGCATACTTGTGGGCCTTTCGAGCAGCTCAGACCGTTAAATGGTTTCTTAAACCGATGGCAAAATCACCTTTATGGGTTACTATGGAATCCTCCCTATGTCCTGGGAATGTCCCCACATCTCATATTTATAACCCACTCCCTCCGAAACTAAAATGCCATCCCACAATCTCTTCATCAGTATTCTACTGGAAATTAATACACAAACACCTTAAATCTAACCCTACACCTCTGGCCTATGCCCCTGTTTGGGGTAACCAAAACATCTCTCTGGATAATCACCCAATCTTCTGACGTAACTGGAAAAATAGGGGCATCTTCTTCTTAAATGATATACTTGAACTGAATGACCTCAAACTCAAGTCCTTTACTGATCTTCGTTCCCTCTGGAAACTTCCAAAGCATGATTTTTGGAAATATATGAAAATTACGTACCTACCGTAATTATGATCTTTCTGTGTATCTTCACCATTCATCACCTTTGGGTTATTGGCCGGAGGTCATGACCCTGTGGGAGCTTCTTTTTTTGTTTGGATGGGCGGAGACGACACACCATCGGCGCCGCCTTCGAGGCCGACACACAGTGTGGCGCTCGCGGGGCTGGCCATTAGGTGCTGTCAACTTCACCCTCCCGCCAGTTCTGAGTCACTGGAGAGGCCGGAGCGTGAGGAAAAGGGTTGGGAGGGTGGGACAAGGAGTCCAAGGGACAAACAAAGGAAAAGAATATAAACCAAAAGGAGAAATAAACGACTGAGAGGACAGAAGAAGAAGAAGGAAGACTAAGGGGATTGGGTAGGGACCCCAATCTCTGGAAATAGGAAAAAGGAGAGAGGAAGGATTTAGGATAAGCTTGGGGGGGGGGAGAACGGTAACAACCATACCTCGGAACCTTGACTTGTTTCCAGATTATATAGGAACTGCAAGGAGCAGCCAAAAGGCTCACTGTCAGAATTCAAGGCACAGAATCACTGGTAATAACCCCAAAGCAGAAAACAGCTATTCTAGAAGAAAGACCGGACACAGGGTTATTCTCTCCCCTCTCAGGGGAAAAACATTTTGGTGTAAGAAGTTTTGGTTTCTTAAGGAAATTAAGGATATGTCCACAGGACAAGGGAACTAAGGATTGACGGGACAAGGAAGTGGAGAGAACAGAGGGCAGCTACCAACTCCCACCATACGGGGTGAAGCCAAAGCACTGGAGAAGGAATGCCCCCTGTCCTGACCACTCTCTCTAAAACATTATCCCCCTACGTGTCCCCGTCTTACCCCGCCCCTGACTAACAGAAAGGAGGGGGGTGAGAATGGACACAGAGAGGGAGGGGGACCCAGAGACTGAGGCCCCAGGGGATGGTGGGTGGATTGTGATGAATGGTGAAGATACACAGAAAGATCATAATTACGTAGGGTACGTAATTTTCATATCTTATCTGTGTCAGTCTTCACCATTCATCACCTTTGGGTGAGTGCCGAGCCCCAAGGGATTTTAACCCAAGGACAGAACTCTTAGCCTCAGTGAGTGACACACTAAGAGGGAGAACCTTCTGGGCCTGGAGAGGCACGAGAGTGGGAGGAGTGAGACGGGGACCCCTGAAGGGGGAAGGAAGTTGCCCCAACAGACGCCGCCTCACTCTACAGGAGAAAAGATAGGTTCTCTGGTCCGCGGAGTTAATCACCCTACGACGGGCCATGGATGACATCCGGGAAAGATGCAGCCATGCCGTCCGCCTAGTGCAGATCGCTGTCCCTACGACCCTGGTAGCTACCTCATTGGCATCATACAATGCCCTTGCTTGGTGCCTTGCTAGCTCCAGGCCATGTGCAGAGAGTGCAATCCTGGACCACAGGAACCTATCGTAGGATGCACAGTCGGCCTGTTGTGCTGCGATAGAGAGCAGCAACCGAGCCGAGTAGAATGTTCTCCTCCCCAGAAGTCAAAATCCAAGGAATCTTGATGTAGGGGCCGGTCACGGTGGAGGGCGCGAAGCCCATCAGGAGTGTCCAGTTGCGTCAATCCTGATTTAGGATGAGGCATGGAACCTGGAGACTCCGGGGGGGGGGGTGCAATACCACTGGCAGAGATCTCTAGGGGCAGGAACTCCAGAGAAAGGTCTCTGACAGGAACACAACGACGCCTCCCAAAAGGCAGCAGGCCAGGGGGGCGCCACCAGGGTGTCCTGCTGAAACTGCCTAGAAAGGCATGCGCCGAGTGCTCTGGATTGCTTTGAGTGGTAGGGGGGTGATGTGCAGGTCCTCCAACATCCTCACGAGGAATCGCTGATACTCCGCAAGATCAGCAGCTGGAGAAATGTGGACAGATGGCTCCTCTCCCCCAGAAGAGGGGGATGAGGAGTCAGAGGACCTCAAATGCTCAGAGGGTGGCTGCTCTGGGGGAGGTTGAAAAACCTGTCTGTTCATGGCCCTGACGTAAGTGGGGAACCGAGCAGCCATGGCCCTGAACTGCTCCCAGGAGAGAGGCCCGCTAGGACCAAGGATGCCTGGGAGCACAGGAGAATGTGGCACAGGGATAGGGACAGAGCTGACAAGAAAAAATGACTGACCTCCACCTGGGCTAGGGAGTGAACCAGGAGCCCCAGAAGATTAAGGAGCTCCGGAAGACTCCACAGCCAACAGTTGAACAACCATACCAGAACTGCCTTGGCTGCGCCCGGAAGAATCCCCCTGTGAGGTGACCGGGGCCGTGTAGGTCCAGAAGGACAGTTCCCTACTTCTAAAGAATGGTGCTCGCTCAAGGAAACCATTGGGAAGAGTGGAGATCTGCACTACAGCTCCTCCCAGAGCCCGGGTGGGTTCCGGTAAAAGGCCGCTGGACAGAACTCAAACTCCTCGACCCCTCGGAATCCGAGAGTGCTCTCCTCCTCGAGAGAGCCAGCTTAGGCAACTGGCAACCCTGGTCAGCAGTACCTTCCCCTCCCCTCCCATGGGTGCTCCGATTGGCCCCAAAGTTAGGCGATCCAGGCACACCACCTGAGGGGGTACCACCGCTGAGGGGTTAGAGAACCCTCCGAGGCCAGGCTGCAGAGCAATGGTGGCCAGCACCCCTGACCCTGGCCACGGTAGTCCCTGCCCGCTCCTCAGAGGGGGACTGCCTGCAGCCTGTCGAGGACACCACCGAAGTGTCCAAGTGGGCAGCTAACTCCACAGAGTCGGAGTGCCTGTATGACTCAGAGTCTGACTCCTCCTCCGAAGAGGTGGAGACTGAAGTCCTGTGCCAGACAGTGCGTGGACGCTCACTGCTATCCTGACCAAACAGGGCACCAGAAACAGAGACCGCACTGGAGTCGGTACCAGTGCCCCCCCCCCCGCAGCACCGCGAACTAGGGCAGCAGCCTCGGTGCCAGGGCCTGACATGGCGCCATCCGGCCCCACTACGCCGGGAGCAGCTCTGAGGACAGAGACAGCACAGACGACAGCCCCAACAGCGCTCCCAGTGCTGCGAATGGTGCCGCGGGTGGTGCCAAGAACAGAGACGACGCCAACGACGGCACCGACAGTGCTCTCAGCACCAAGATCCGGAACCCCCATAGCACCGTGCCCATATCCAGAACCACGGATGGCTCCAGAGCTGGATACGGCGCTGTGCTCAACTTCGGCACCGCAGACAGCGCCGAAGTGAGAGAAGGTCAGAGACAGAGCTGTAGAACCTCCCATGGCGCCGCTAGTACCATCGGCACCACAAACAGTGCCAACAGCAGCCACGGTGCCAAGCGACGGGCCAGCGCTGACAACAGCACCATCAGGGCCCACAGCACCGCAAACAGCGCTGAGGCCCGAAACGGCGCCAACAGACAGCATCAAGGATGGCGCCGACCTGGGCCTTCCGAGCCACAGGTCCGACACCGGGGGAGCCTTTGCCCCCGAAGGGGTGATTGCCAATGCGGTGCCTCCCGTCCGTCCCCCGGAGGGAACAGACTGGGCCTCCTACACCGCGGGAGGAGCCTCGGCCACGGCTAGGCTATGAGAGGCTGAGGCTCCCTCCTCCTAGGTTCATATAGAACCAGGAGGGGACCCAGAGGAAAGGCCGAGAGAACGCGGCTTGGCCCAATGAGTGCGTGCCTGACCCCCGAAAGTCAGCGGAGCTCACCCCACTTTCCATGTGCATTGCTCGATGACCCAGCGGTCCATGGAGAAACAGGCATTGCATGAGTCCATGTCGCGAAGATGGCCAAGACGCGAGAGGCAACGATTGTGTGGTTGGACGGAAAACTTATGGCTGCACGTACACATGGGGTCATTCGCCCATTAGAAGTTTTCTTGCCTCCGACTCAGACATGACCCACGGAATAAAAACACCAAACAAGACTCAAGTTGCAGATAAAACAAATAATGGAAAGATCTTACCGAGCGACGTTGAGTGGGCTAACAGAACCAACAGGAAGGCAGCCGACGGACTTCGGCACTGAGGAGAATCGTCAAGGAGTGGAAAAGGGATTAAATTTGCTGCGTAGCAAGGTAGGCCTCAAAATCTCTGTCTCAAAGCATCCCATGAGGTGACCTTGATGGCAGGAGATGAAGAACTGGCGGGAGGGCGGAGTCGACAGCACCTAACGGCCAACCTGCGAGCGCCATGCAGTGCGTCGGCCTCGAGGGCGGCGCTGATGGTGTGTGTCGGCCCACCAAAAAAAAAAACAAGCTCCCCTGGGGTCATGGACCTCTGGCCAATAACCCAAAGGTGATGAATGGTGAAGATTGACACAGATAAGATCTACAGTTCCGTACTGCTTGCAACTCCTATTTCCAATATTTACCCAAACAAGTTTTACATGATCAGTATATCTCACAATGGCTTAACACCTCATCTAATTTGAACAGTACAATCTACAAAAACACCAGAGATATACTTATGGACCATTCTCTCGCTGCTAAAAACAAATGGAGTCAACTATTAAATTATAATATAATAGACTTACAATGGTATAGGTGTTAGCTCTCTTGTCACAAGACCTTTAAAAATGCGCGCAGTTCGCTTATACAAACAAAAATCCTTCACTTATGGTAAAGGACGCCTGTGGTATTGCAGCATATGGGTCTAATGAATAATAATAATAACTGCTGGCGCTGTAATTCTCCTAATGGGGACTTATTCCACATTCTATGGCTGTGTCCTCTTATAAAGAATCTATGAAGCACTACTCACAACTTTCCAGTCAAAGTAATCGGACAGTCATTTTCATTAGATCCCAAGCACATTATATTGGGCATTTTCAACTCTTATAATAATATAATCTACCACGCTCAAAAAAGATGGCTGACCATATTATTTCTCCAAGTTAAGCACCTTTTACTTATACACTGGGGGCTGGATATTCAAAAGGGTTGCGCCATGCGCAATAGGGTTGCGCCTGTGCAAGTCCGAAATTGCACCATTCTGCCATATTCAGCAGGAGGCAGTTGCACCCCCCAAGGCAAGCTGAGCAACAGCGCAATGCAAATGAATGCATGCTGAACTGGAGGGGGAGGAACCATGCATAAACTGCACAGCCCGATATTCAGCGGGCTGTGCAGAGTTGTGCAGGTGCAACCCCCAACCTGCGCCTGCACAACTTTGAGCCAAAAAAAAGGAGGTAAGTGAGAGCCACCACAGGTGAGCTGCCGCATTAAGGCGAACACAGCAGCTGCCACCGTGGCTGGCCCTCAACCTACTCCCTGTGCCCCCTGCAGCCCGATCGCGGGCAAAGTATAAAAATCCCCCCCTCCCCGACTGGCGATTGCAGGCAAGCTTCGCTCTAACCCCCCACCAGCGCGTCGCGGGCTGCAAAATGTTGAATGCCCCCAAGAGCAGTCCCTGGTGGTCCAGTGGACCGCTAAGCCCGATCGCGGGCAGCAAGTGATAGTCCACCCCAAGACCAAATCCCTGGTGATCTAGTCTCCCCCCACCCACCACCCGAGCCCCCTGCCTCCCCGGCGGGCGGCGCATCCCACCCGCCTGCCGCCTGACTCCTGCCAGTGGGGCTCTGCGCCCGGTGGTGCAGGCAAGAGCCCGTGGCGTGCAGCCACTCCCGTGCAAGGCAGTCCAGATATTCATTCACATATCTGGACTGCCTTATGCAGTATGGGCTGCAGCCTGGCTCTTGCTTCAGCGTGCAACCGGGCAGTAGGCTCAGCGAGGCGGGTGGGGATGCTGCCGCCCGCGGGGAGGCGAGATGGTGGAGCTCGTGGGTGGGTGGGGTAGGGGAGACACTAGATCACCAGGATTTGGTCTTGTGGGGGTGTGATTCATCACTTTGCTGCCAGTGATCGGGGCTTAGCGGTCCACTGGACCACCAGGGATCAGTTCTTGGGGGTGATTCATCACTTTGCTGCCCGCTATTGGGCTTAGCAGTCCACTGGACCACCAGGGATCAGTTCTTGGGGGGTGGATTCAACAATGTGCAGCCCGCGATCGGGCTTAGCGGTCCACTGGACCACCAGGGATCAGTTCTTGGGGGAGGTGTGATTCAACATTTTGCAGCCAGCGATCGGGCTGGTGGGGGTTATTTAAGCTTATGCCCGTGATCGGGTCAGTCGGGGGGAGGGGGGGATTTTCACACTTTTGCCCGCAATCAGGCTGCAGGTGGCGTCGGTCCCCGACGGCTGCTGCCTGGCAGGGCGCCAGGCACAAGTCCTCGGGGATCGGCGCACCTGCATGCTAATGGCATGCAAATGGGGCCACAAATAGATGCAAATGGCCCCCCCTGCGCCTTGCATGAATTATGGCCCCATCTGCATGTCACCTTTTGAATATCGGAAATTTGCGCATGGTGCAATGGTACTTGGCGCCACCGCAATTTAGATTGCTCCACTCTGACCACTCTGGCGTGGCGAAGTTCCATCGCGCCATGCACAGTGGTTGTGGTTGGGGGGTGATATTCAAAGGAGTTGCTCAATAGCGCAACTCCTTTGAATATCGCCCTGGCCACACCCCTGTGCAACTATTTTGTGCAACGCAAGGGCTTGTGCCACAAAATAGCGCAGTTTGAATATCCAGCCCTCGAAGTCTGTTGTAATCCCCAATTTCTCTGATATTCTTAAGAATTTATCTCAGTATGCCTCCCTGGACCATATGTCTCATATTTCTTCTGGCCGATTTCAGGCATATAATAGATGTTGGCAGGCCTATTGTAATTATTTAAGATCGTCACATACTTCTAATACTTAATGTATGGACTATTATAAAGGTTATCCTTATTTAACAGCATCTGATGACCTTTACTGCTAGTGTCTCCCTTATTAGTTGTTTTCTCTTTCTCTATTTTATGCTCTTTCTCTATTTTATGCTCTCTTTGTGTTTTCTTTCTACTAGCATTATTCATATGCCTTGTTTCCCTCATAGCCTTTCCTCATTTATATGACAAACAATTATGTAAGATAAGATTTAACAACAACAGTGTTATCTAAACTTTCGATATTAATCCTTTCCCTCATCTGTGGCCTTACCGTCTTTGTTAATCTTAGACAGTCTAGCCTAGATATACTCATTCACAATGCTGTAACATTATGACTAATTATAGACTATACAGCTGTCAGTCCTTTTTAATGTTGTTTAATTGCCAGTATATTGTCATATCCTGTCAATATGTCCATTCACATTGTCTTTCATATGTGGAAATTGCTGTTTTATTATATTTTAATAATAATAATAAAAAGATTAACTGCAAAAAAAAAGATAGGAGGAGGTATGAACTGAGTGAGAGCTGTTGAATGCTTCAGAATTTTTTCAAGGAAAAAACGAGTCCAAATACCCTGAAAAAGAATCAACAGGATTAAAAAACATGCAAATGTCCACAAAAGTGGAAACAGACACAAAAGCAACCCGAGCGAAAAACTCATCAATAAGAAACTCCAAATTTGTTAAAAGGTGACATCTCCGACAGGTGAACCGGGGAGGAAGGGTGGAAGCTTACTGATGCTAAGGGACCCCTTGGAAGAAAGAAGATTACTGAGGTAATTTTTTCTTCTTACCCCAGGAGTCCTTTAGCATCAGTAACTTTTTTGCAGACTACCCAGCAGTACCAAATGGGAGGTGGGCAGAGAACCTACTTAGGAAAGAGGCTCTGCAGAACCACCCTGCCAAATTTGGCATCAGATCTGGTATGCACATCCAAACTGTAGTGTTTCACAAAGGTATACACAGATTTCCAGGTAGCTGCTTTGCAGACATCCAGTAGGGGAATGTCCCTTGCTGCTGCAAGCAAGGCTGCAGTGCCCCTGGTGGAATGGGCTCTGAGTCCCACTGGAGGTTGTTGACCAGCTTTCTCATAGCAGAATCTCACACAAGAGACCAACCAACGAGAAATAGTTCTCTTGGTAGCTGGTCTTCCTCTGCCTACATCCCCGTAGGTGAGGAACAAATGAGTGGAAGAGCCTCTGGACTGTCTGGTATCCTCTAGGTAGTAAAAGATGACTCTTTTGACATCCAAGCTGTGGAGCTTTTGCTCGCCAGGAGTGGATGGCTCAGTAAAGAAGACAGGCAGAGTAATAGACTGGTTCAAGTGAAACTCTGAAACTACCTTTGGCAGAAATGTCCTGTTTGTACTGAGCTCAACTTTATCATTGTGAGGGATGATGTAATTCATCTCAGTGCACAGCGCCTGTAGCTCTGAAATCCTCCTGGCAGATGTAATGGCTACCAGGAAGACGGTCTTCCAAGTTACAAACTTGATGTGGGACGTGGACATAGGCTCGAAAGGTGGATTCATGAGCCCATCTCTGCAAAGGTTCAGGCTCCAAGGAGGAACAGGCTCCCTGGCTTTAAGCTGGAGGTGCAAGAGGCTTTTGAAAAACTGTGTAAAAATGTTTCGGGGAAAAAAATGATTTCTTCTTTCCCACCGAAAGGTAGGCTAAAATTGCCACCAGGTGTTGCTTGAGTGAAGATGGTTTCAAGCTTGACGCCTGTAGATGTACCAGGTAGTCTAGCAGCTGAGGGTCTGAAGCTGATAGGGGTTCGACCTTTTCGCTCTTGAACCAGAGGGGAAAACCTTTTCCATTTGGCTGCATAAGTCTTAGTGTTTGTTTTTTTAACCATCCTCAGTATCTTAAGGACCTGTTCAGAGTACTGTGAGGATGGAAATTCTAACTCCTCAAGAACCAGGCCGTGAGTTGAAGAGTGTATGTCTGGGTACTGCACTACTGTCTGAGGAAGGGTCAGCAGGGAGCAAGTCGGAGGCAGGTGAATGGGCCTGTTGCAGGACATTGAGAGAAGGAGAGGGTACCAGGCTTGCCTGGGCCAGTCCAGAGCCACTAGGATCATTGATGCAGGCTGCTGTCTGAGTTTCAGCAAAACCCTGAATATCAGGGGAAAGGGAGGAAATGCGTATAGGAACCTCTCTGACCAGTCCAGGATCAGGGCATCCAGAGTTAGTGTTCCCAGAACTGGGGGCCTGCACCAGTACTGAGGAAGCTGAAAATTGAGAGGAGAGGCAAACAGATCCGTGTCTGGTGTGCCCCACCACCTGAACACTGTGGCTAGTACTTGCTTGTTTAGTGTCCATTCACTCTGACATTGACTGATGTGGCTTAGAGCATCCGCCAGAGTACTGAGTTTGCCTGGGAGGTAAACAGCTGAGAGACTGACTCCCAGGGAGAATGCTAAAGACTAGAGCTGCAGAGCTTCCAAACAGAGTATTCTTGATCTGGTACCACCCTGCTTGTTTATGTAGAACACTGCAGTGGTGTGGCCTGTTCGAATTTGAACCGCCTGCCCTTCTATACTGGGAGCAAAAGCTTTGAGAGCTAGTAAGACTGCTCTGAGTTCCAAAAGATTTATGTGCAACTGTGAGTCTTTGGGAGTCCAGTTGTCGCTTACTGAGGCACTGTCTAAATAAGCTCCCCTGCCCAAAAGGGACGCATCTGTGGTGATCACCTTTATGGGAATAGGAGCTTGAAAGAGAACCCCTGCCTGTAAATTTGCAGGGTTCTTCCACCACAGCAAGTTTTGGAGGAACTGCTCCGACACAAGTATTAACTTTGAAAATTTGTTGCTTCTCTGAAACCAGCAAGCTCTGTGGTAGGCTTGCAGGAGCCTCATCCTGTACCTGACCCTGGGACTACCGCAGTCATGGAGGCCATATATACCAGAAGTTTGAGGAAATGTCTGGCTGGTCTTGGCTGACCCTGGATGAAAGAATCTGCCACTGAAAGGAAACTCTGAATTCTTTCCTGCACGAGAAAAGTACATCCCTTCTGAGTGTCCAGATGGGCCCCTATGAAGGTGAGCAGCTGGGTGGGGTCCAGGTGAGATTTCTTTAGATTTACCAGGAAACCCAGAGACTCCAGAGTGCATTCTGTGAGGGAAAGAGATTCCTTGAACTGGCAAGGAGACTGTGTTACTATGAGCCAGTCATCCAGTTAGGGGTAGAGAGCGACACCCAGTCTCCTGAGATGTGCTGCTACCACTGCGAGACACTTGGTAAAGACTCTTGGGACCGAGAACGGACTGAAGGGCATTGTGGCGAACTGATAGTGACCCGAAGGAAGTCTGAACCTGAGAAACTTCCTGTGAGATCTCCTTATGGGTATGTGGAAGTAGGCATCCTTTAAGTTGAGGGAAGCTAGCCAGTCTCCCTGCTGTAAGGACTGTATGACCAGTGACAGAGTGACCATTTTGAATTTGTTTTTTTTCAGGTGTTTGTTTAAATATCTGAGATCTAAGATAGGTCGCCACTCCCCAGTTTTCTTTTGAGTCAGAAATACCTGGAGTAGAGGCCCTTGCACTTCTCATGGGTGGGGATCCTCTCCACTGCTTGTAAAGCCAGAAGGTTTTGTACCTCCATTTCCAACAGCGGTATCTGTGTTGGGGACAGAGGTCTTGACACCTGGGTACACTTGAGGTCTGGCAGCTGCTTGAACTGTAATGACAGACCCTTCTCCACTATCTCCAGCACTCACCTGTCTGACGTGATGAGGGACCAGTGCTGAAGATAGGGAGAGAGTCTGCCTCCAACCAGAAATGGGGAGGCAACCTGGACACTCACATCAGGACTTAGACTGGGAGGCAGATGGCTGGGTGGAGGTGGCTCTTCTTTGACCCCTTCTGCCCCTGCCTCTGAAAGACCCCTTGTACTGGCTAAAGTCAGATTGAGGGACTGTAAGGCCTGGGAACAAAACGTCTGCCACATCACCCCTGGGACGGGATCTCTGAGGGGTGGCAGGTTTAGGCTTGGATGAGTGGCTCTGCCAGGACACCTTGTACTCATCGACATTTTTCATGGCGTCAGTGGTTCTGTAATCAAACAACATATTTCGAACACAGGGAAAATCCATGGCCTTGTTCTAAGTGTCTGTGGTCAGACTGGTTGTTCTAAGCCAGGTGAAGCATCTCAGAGAGATGGCATGGACCATCGCCCTAGAGGCTGCATCACTGTTGTCATCCGCCATGTGGAATTGGTACATAGTAGCTTCTAGGGCAGTTTTTGACATATCCACCAGCTCCTGCACCACAGAATCTGTTCCGTTGCAGGCGACAGCCTGGACAGATTTCCAAAGGACTTTCTGATATTTGGCCGTGAATGCCATGTAAGAATAATAATAATAATTTTATTTGTATAGCACCTTTCAATATATCAAGGTGCTGAACAATTTTAAAAACAATTCAAAACACTAAGTAAAAACAGAACATATCCATAAAAGTCAACATATCAACAAAATTGCATATTTATAATAAAATCCAAACATTAATAAATAACTTAATTATCTAAAAAGGCCATATTCCACAAATACGTTTTCAGGTCTCTCTTAAAAAGCTCCACGGAGGTGCACTGCCGTAACCGAGAAGAAAAAAAGAAGAAAGCCTGAGAAGCAGGGAAGCTGTGGCATACATTTTCTTTGCTATAAAGTCATTTTTCTTGGAATCCTTGTCTGGGGAGAGGGCAACAAGAAGACTCCAGCCTTCTCACAAGCTGCCTGCTGCACTATACTTTCGTGGTAGGGTGTGCAGACAGGAACTAGGTACCATTTTTAGACAATTTATATTTTCTCTCAAGCCGTTTATCAACCCCTGATACTGAAGTGGGGTGCTAAAGCATCTTCATGGTATTTTTTCTAAATGCATTATAGATAGGGACGACCAGGGTCTTTGAGGATGAAAGACCCTTCATCTCCCTATAATCTTCATCTTCATCGACATCGACATCCTGGTTGGGCTCCTGCATAGGGAGGTCCAGGGTATCCACCATATTTTGTATAAATGTAAACACAGAGGAAGGATCCTCGTGGTCACCTGGGGGATCCCCAAGGTGAGGGTCCGGGGACTCCTGGGGCTAAAGGCCCTCAAAATCCATGTCAGGGGCATCATAAAATTGATCATCATCTGCATCACCCTCACAGTCTACAGAAGGGAGAACTCTGGAACAGTGCTTGCCAGTCCCAGTAAATCGAGGACCCATCGTTTGAAGGGTCTGAAATAGTTGCCATGCTTTTTCCATATCTTGCACTGATGGAAGAACCTGCACAGTTTATGAGTGTTT
Source organism: Neoceratodus forsteri (assembly GCA_016271365.2). Lineage (NCBI taxonomy): Eukaryota > Metazoa > Chordata > Ceratodontiformes > Ceratodontidae > Neoceratodus > Neoceratodus forsteri. The sequence continues at coordinate 430,746,668 of CM028130.1, forward strand.
TGTTTTTTCTGTATGCTTTAAGCTGCCTGTTGTTTCAGTATTGGCTTTCCCAGGACCAACGGGAGTATATCTGTCTTGACAGACTTTCTTTTAAGCCACTTCATCAGAGGCTTGATCCAGCTTCCTTTTTACGTCACTTTTATTACTTATCAATTTGTGAGGAACTTCATCTTTGGAAGCTTTATCTTTTGGCTGGGATCTGGAGCGTTCCTCAGCACCTCTGCTTTTGATATTAGTACTTTTGAATGGCCCATCATCGGAAGCCTTTGATTTATCCTCAGCCATAATAATCAAAGGTTTGTCTGCTACTGTATGTTTGCCAATTTAAGCAAAGCAAACCAGTTCTGGACCTACAAACTGAGTGCAGGTTTCTGTGAAAATGCCACCGGCCAGTCCTGCCCCAGTTAATAAACTCTATAACTTTTTTTTTTTTGGTTGTAAAACTGAGATCTATACCAGTGCCAATCTTACTAGAAACCCAGTAATACTCAACTGCGAACAAGTGGCTGCTGGACCCTTACAGACAGTCCGACACAGATGATACCAAGGTCCAGTAATATGACAAAAAAGGTTTCCTCGTAATTGCCAATCTAGAAAGAAAACTCCCAGGCACTGTTTAAATTTGAGATCTACTGCAGGTGCCTTGCAGTAAACCCCTCGAGGTCCGAGGTAAAAAAACATGGCAACTGTCCCTAACTCGATGGTTCCCACAAGAATTTGCCCCACAAATGAAGGAAACCGTCGAAAATAAGCACCCGCGACAAAATTAGGCTTTAAACTAAATAGTTGTGGTAAAAATAAAGTCAAAATAGCGCCGTCACGCTAAAAATAAAAAATTTGCGCAGTGCTAATGAAAAAGTAAAACTTTCACTCAGTACACTACAAGAAATAATTTATGAGGAAAACTTTACCCAGATAAGCACTAGGAAGCTGTCAACAAGGAAAGTTAGGAGACACCTCAGAGGCAATATTGCTCAGTCCAGCGGAGAAAAAATTCTGAAGCATTCAACAACTCTCACTCAGCTTACATCTCCTCCTGTTTTTTGACTGGCTTAGCCCTACGCTCATTTGAATATCTCTTAAAGGCATACCTCTGGGGCAGTTGCACCTAGCCAGCTAAGTGCAAAAAAGTTACTGATGCTGAAGGACTCCTGGGGTAAGAATAGACAAACAACATAAGACAAGCATAAGTCGATACTACAGAAGATTTGAGTCACTGAAATGCTGTGACCTGGAATAAGAACAAAGAAAAATGAAGGCAAGATTAGCTTTTGTTTTTTTCATTGTCACATCATTGGTCTATCTTCCGTGAGTTTCAGGCATGCTTAACATTGAAAGCGTGTGACAGTTTTGCCAGGAAAAAGAGGACAGTCATGCTTCTTCAGTGATGTCATTCCTTGAAATGACATCACTGACACAGTCAAACGGAGCCAACAGGAAACAAAAAAGAAAACACCCAGATCACGTCAGACTGTAAAAAAAAGGCTGACAATCACATATTAAAAAAAAATAAACACAGTACCGATATATATATATTTGTGAAAATAATTTTTTACTAATCAAATTATTAGAGACTCAAAATATTATAAAAAAGATTAATACATATACCCTTAATCTTTATGTAGTTTGATAACAAGATGGGAAAACATCTGCACTCTGACAATGGGAGACAGAGCAAAAGACCAGTTTCCCAGGTAGGCCCTGCTATGCGACCAGCATACACTCATGCCCTTGGGTGGCTTATTGTGCTTATAAAATAGGAAATATGCTGAGAAAATGATTAAATATAGACAGAAAGGATTTTAAACTGCTGAAAAATTGAGGGAATTGACATCATGTACATCCACTTGTTAAAGTAGTTCCTATTCTTCAGTTCTAAGTTCTAACTCACATTGTAACACGGCTCACCAGAGAGCAGTGAAATGGAGCAGCCGCATTGGCCGAAGTGGCACAGGTGACAGAAACCGAGCGGGCATTAACCAACAGTTAACACCCGCTTGGTTAGTACCACCTGTGGCCACCGCAGCAGTAGAGGGGACCGCCCGCTCCGTCACCACCCCCTCACGCCACCCGCGGTGCTCGCGAGCCGCAGCCTGGTAGGGCACAAACCGGTACCGTTCTCCTGCCCGCCGCAGGACACCCGGCCTCCGTAAGGAACGGTAGATGATGTCGTGCTCACCAGAGCGACGCACGGCCGCACGCCCCTGGACCCCCACCAAGAACAAATCTGCCTGGCAGGCACCCAACAGCTGGAAGTGCGGCGAATCTGTGTGCTACACAGCCGTCCGCCGCCCAGCACCTGTGTGATCGCTCCGATTCCCCCCGCCCTCCCCGCACCGCCATCGCTGACGCATGCTGAACTGAGCCCTGTGGCCGGATCTGGTGAGTGCTGTCACTGTGGGTGACATACACCGTTCTCGGGCAGCAAACTGTCCCTGTGCCCTAGGGTCGCCCGGCAGCAAGGTGCACACACTGGTAACATGGGCTGCGTTGCCGCATAGCGAGCCCTATGTTAAACATATATCACCCAGAGTCGGGCTGTACCGTGATTAATGCTCGCTGGGGTTAACCCTTGCCTCACCGCACCAACTTTCAGCGGCATTAATCCACCTAGAGCCCTCTGTCGGGTGATTAATGCTTACATAGAGTTCCTTCCCTCCCCCAACAGGCTGCCTCATTAACAAAGGATTGGGCTGTTCTCTGCACAGGCTGAATGCAACTCTAGTAATGGGGAGTCAGGAGGGCTATTTCTTGCACAGGATGCATGCATCTTAGGCAGTCAGAAGCTGTTTTCAGGGTGAGTCAGTAGTCTGATTTCGTAGAGAAACTGGATATCAGTATACCATTAGCATGCATTTCAGTTCTACTAGGAAAGGATGCAGACAGAACAACCAGCAACATCAGTGAATTTTAGAGATGGTAAGCAATCATAAAATGTGGGTTTTCAGCTAGAAATAATATGATGTGAAAAAGGTTGACAGTGTCCCTTTAATGCTCAGATAATAGACTGCATACGGACATTGAACAAGCATATTAAAAATGTCACATGGGCCTCTCTAAACACAGCAATACAGTTCAGTTATTTTTTGGACAAAGGTTTGCAGTATCCTCACGTCCCACCCTTCTCACATGTGGATATGGAGTGCTGATACTGCAGTTCTATGAGCTACGCTTCGCAACCTGCCTAGCTTGCTCAGAGTTCAGATCCAAGTAAAGTGCTTTGTTAGTGTGGCCACAACTGTGGTTTATGCTTCCACATGGGTTATTCCTTTGCAGTGCATTGCTCTCACAGGGGATATATTGGACTCCAAATGCTGGCTTGGAACTCTGTTAGTGCACCTCTTCACACACAGCTTCCGAGGTGCTGCATGCAAATTTGAACACATTAACAGACCTTGGTGCATGAGTTTGCACAAATTTCAAATATGAGGCCCCATATGTCTTATTGTCAAATGATGCTTTGTTGTCCAGATGCAATATATTGTGTATTATTTCATTTTACAATATTGAATTATAAGCTAAAAAAGGCAAGATGAACAGACGTTGAAAGAATAGAGGGAAATGTAGACTGGAAGAAGGACACCAAAATCTTTAGACAGAGGAAGATTTAATTTATTTACTTCTTTGGTTACTAAATGCACTAAACAAAGATTTGCTTATTTTCAGACACGACCCCGGGAAGTTACAGTCAGACTGGAAGTAAAATACAGTGACAGAACAAATATTTGTACCAGCAGCAAAATATATACACAGGATTGGCAGCATGATACAGGGTATAAATACAGATTATTTATTTATTTAAAGGTTTTACCAGGGAGGCATGCTGAGCAGACTACTGCTCGATTCCAGATGCCCCTTGGGGGTAGGGAGAGTGGGAGTGCATATATCAATACATATTCAATACAATTCAAAGGTATACATCAAAGACAAAATATTTACGAGGCAGAGTACAATTACATTTGGCAGATGAATGGTCGTATGGCAGGAGGCTAACACCAGGAAGGTTACAGCGAGAGGTATAGACAGGAAACAGAGAAATTAGGAATGCTACATAAGAGGAGTTTGTCCCCAATGCAGAAGGTGCCGATCACTTGGTTAGTGAGATCACATGGGTACATGCGACGGTGGGCTAGAAGGGGAGGTCAAGGTTGCGGTACAGGACACAGTGATGGGTCTTGGGAGGGCAGTCAAGTGCAAAGCGACAGAAGGAATGGAAGAGGGGGTCCAGTTTGGCTAGGGTGGACTTTGGTGTGGCACTGCAGACTACATCTCCATAGTCGAAGATAGGGAGGATCATCCTCTGCAGTATGGCACATCGGGCTGGCAGCGGGATGCAACCATGACTGCGATACAGTGCACCTAGCTTGGGGTGAAGCTTTTTGAGGATGGCATCAATGTGTGTAGAGAAGTCAAGGTGCCGATCAAGCTAGACCCCAAGATATCTGCAGGAGGAGCAAGCCTCAATAGAAGTCCCATCCAGCGTATGGAAGAAGGGGGTGGAGGGTAGCCTTGAAAGTCTCTGCCTCGTGCCGAAGGTCATAGAGATAGTTTTTTTGTCATGGAGAATAAGCTGATTAGAGTGAAACCAATGCTGAACTGCGTTGAAGTCCTGCTGGAGTCTGGTTTCTACATCAGACGTCGAGGGGTCGGAGGTGTACAAAACTGTATTATCCACGTACATGTGAATGGATGTATGAAGGCAGGCAGAGGGCAGGTCATTTAGGAAGATGGAGAAAAAGAGTGGGCCTAGGACTGAGCCTTGTGGAACTTCAGAGGTAAAAGAAGGGGCGCAGAGATGGCATTTCCAATTCTGACAGATTGTGATCGACCTAGCAGATGAGACTGAAACCAGCTGGTGGCCACGCCTGAGAGTCCTGCATGAGACAGCTTAGACAGCAGGAGTGTATGGGAGACAGTGCTGAAGGCTTTTCCCAGGTCGACAAAAATGGCTGATGTGATTAGGCCCTATTCATGCCAGTGAGGATGGAGTCAGTGAGTCTTATGAGGGAGGTGGAAGTGGAGTGGGACTTCCTAAAGCCAGACTGGTAAGAGGTGAAAAAGGCGAGGAAGCAAGATAGGAGGAGAGTTGAGAGAGAACTAGTTTTTCCTGGATTTCTGCAAGGATAGGTAGCAGGTATATAGGGTGGTAATTTCCAGGGGCAGAGGGGTCACCGCCTTTGGGAAGTGGGATGACTGTGGCGTGCTTCCACTCAACTGGGATAGTGGCTAGAGAGAATGAGAGGTTATAGAGAGATGCCAGGGGGATGGTGATGGCTGGGGCTGAGAAGTATAGCAATTTGGAATCCAAGACAGTAGGGTATTTACCTTTGTTGGGATTTAGGGCAAGTAGTACTTTGTGGACTTCAGCAGGGGTAATCTGGCAGAAGGCAAAGGGGGTCCCAGCTTGGGGGGCCTTTTGTGGGGGTGTGGGTGGCGGGGAGTTTAGGTGGTCCGAGGGGTGAGGGTGCTCAGGAGTGACAAGGTGCAGTTCGTAAAGAATGAATTGAAATGAGTGGCCACTTCAAAGGGGTCTGTACTCATGGAGTCATCTACGTTGAGTGCAGGGGAAGGAGGTTGAGAGTGAGGGCCAAAAAGATATTTAACCACCTTCCAAAATTTGGAAGGTTGGCTTAGCTTAGACTGGAAAGTGTTGCTAAAGTATTTAAACAATAGGTACAAGGTACACAATGCAAATTGTACAACAGAGCATGGAAATATACAATTTTAGATTTGTAGAACATAATAATAGTTTAAGGAATAAAAAAAATTGCAGATTCGTAGAACAAGTTAAGCAAGTGACAGTATAAAACATGAACAGGAAGTGAATGATGTGAATAAAGTTGAGTCAAAATGAGGAGAAAAGAAACCAAGGATTGTTAGCATGTTTAGAAATGTGAGAAGAGTAAAATTCAGGTTTTGCAAAATGGAGGGATGTGTGATAAAGATGAACTTCCCAAAATTCCTATCCAGTACACTTCTAGACCTTCTCTTTTACTAGTTATTTTATTTCATGTTTAAATTATAAGGTTTTAAAGTTTGCACATGTGGACCATTTGAAACAAGCATTTGTCAATGTCGAATGCTGGCTTCCTGGCATTGGCATTGGTAGTGCAGGAGTTAGAGAGATGTATAATAGGAATGGTAATGAAGTATTGTATTGAAGTGATGCCAACCCCACCCTCATCCTGCAGAGACTGACAGACATTGGGGGTGTGCCTTTAGGTCATTGGTCATAACGTTCATGCCATTTCACCTCACCCTACCCTGCAGACACCAACAGGTGTTGCAGTGTACCTTGGGGTCTTACGCACACCCCATTCCATAAGGAAATATGCTGAGATGGGTGCAGTATAGGAGAATGGGGTGAACTTTGGGGCCGAAGACTCCAAGGCACACCTCGATGCCTGTCACTGGCTGCAGAGTGGGGTGGAATGGCATGAGTATTACAGCTGATGATCCCAAGTCACACCCCCAACACCTGTCAGTCTCTTCAGGGTGGGGCATTACGGTTGGAAACCCTAATGCCCCGGGCGTTTGTTGGTATTTTCACTCCAAATTTTCAACATGGGCTTACTGTGACCCCGCCTCATAAACAGGTGGCACTATCAGTTCGTTAGCTGAAAGGTGATTTTGCACAGCGACCGCGCCATTTGGTGCCATAGGTGTGAAAACACATTTTGGGCAGGATGTGAAAAATGACAGCTGTACTGTTCATGAGGAGGAGTGACAAAATGGCAATGTTGACAATCTGGAGTGAAAATATTAAAAATTGGCAAAGTTATGAGTGTGCATGCAAATTGCGAAATGCATGCTCGTAACGCAGTCATTTCTTGGAATATTTTCACCAGATTTTTAACATAGGCATTTTGGGACCATACCTCATGAACAGTGGCACTGTCATTTTGTTACTCAGTCGCAAAAGGCAATTCGTGCAGTGACCGCAAAATCACCTTTTGGGACCGAGTAATGAAATGACAGTCACATGTTCATGAGGTGGGGTCCCAGGAATCCCATGTTGAAAATTTGGAATCAAAATTTAAAAAAATGGCTGAGATAGCCACCTAAGTTGAAACCCCCCATTGATGCCATTATGAAGCTTACCATGATTTTCTTCACTTTGCAGTCAGCTTTTGAAGAGTTCAGACATGTCCCGCTCCACCGAAGATCACAGTGCCAGACCTCCGGTGGTAAATATGGGGTGAGGGGGTGCAGAGAGGTGGGGTACACAGAGAATGGATGCGGGTTGAGGGGCTGCTGGACGACAACGGACAGTTTTCTTTTTTACAGGGACAAAACAAAAACGGATGTCGGGAGGTTTTCTTTATTTACAGGTTTAAAAAAATACTTTTGGGCACACTTGGGTGGGCTCCCAGTGTGCCACATGAGTTTGGCGTGGGGGGGGGGACTGATGCCGACAGGGATTGGGCAACCCCATCAGAAAACAAAGTGAGGTGGGGGACATGATGCCGATGACTGGGCACCCTCATCGATTGAACTGGGGAGGCATGCCAACATGGGGATCGGGCACCCCCGAAGTCGGCTTTCTGGGGATTGAGTGGCGGACGGCAGAAGACGCCATATTTATTGAAATGTTTCACCAGGAAAGGCACGTAACAGAGTCTTGTCATCTGACGCCCCAAGGAGGAAACTGCACCTCACTGGAGCGGCAGATTTCTTTCAACCCCGTGGCTCTCTTTGAAACTGCTGTCACCAGCAGCATGCTCGTTAATAGGTGGCTAATTGGTGGCTGAGGGACACACTCACTAAAGCGTTCCATGCACTGGCGACAACACTGACACACCTCTGAAATGCACTACTGCCACAAGGTGTTGCTTGCGCACAAGCAAGCCAACATAAAAACAGCTGAAAAAAACAACTTTTTTTCTGTATCAAAAGTTTGACAAGAACAAAAACTTAGAAAGTTGCAAATGTAAAAGTATTTAACTCTAACGGCTGTCGGTTGTGTGGTTTGTCAGAAGACGGTCTCATGAGAAATCTGAGCTAACTTTCTAAAAAACAACAATTAAAGGGACATTGTTGGGGGTGTGGCCAAGCGCAGGAGTAGAATGGCGGTTTGAGAGAGGAGCTCTGTCTACGTCACCTGCTATTTTCCCTTGAAAACCCACTAAATTGCCAAAATGTCTGAAGATTTTACCTGCCCTATAGCCCAGATGCCAGCGCCAACTAAGCTAGCGAAGAAACAATCTAAGATATCATTTAATTCGCCCGGATTGGCCCGAGTTACAAAAGTTCTGCCTCAGAGGAAAGCATGAGCAGATCCCATGGAAGGGCCTGCTGCAAAACCAGTCTCTTTCAATCCCGAACATTCCTATTTGCAGAACGACTTTCCACCTGACTCACCCAACACTATGGCCAAAAGTTAGCAGTATTTGGAGAGACTTTTTAAAGATTTAAAGAGACTTTTTAAAGATCTAGGTACCCGCATGGAAACGGGATTGGAAAACGTCACTGCTCAAATTCAGCACATGCAGCAGTCAATAATTTGGCTGACACAGTAGAAATGCATGAAACCCAAATTGGAGAGCTAGAATCCAGATTAGGGAATCAAGAAGATCTTACAAATAGGCAAACATCCGATTTGGTAAAAGTCCTTAAAGAGACTGAGCTACTTAAACAGATTGTGGACAACCATGAGAACCGGGAGAGACGCTGCAATATCAGGATGATAGGGCTACCAGAGGGACTTGAGGGCTGAGACTGTGTAGAATATCTGCAGGCCTGGTTCTGGGACACTCTACAAATTCCACGGGATGCCACTTTGGAGATTCAGCAAGCTCATCGCTCCCCTGGCCACAAGCCTACACCTGAGCAAGAACCTCGTCATTTTATAATTAAATTTCTGAACTTTCAAGATCGACGACTAGTCCTTGAAGCAGCTTGGAAGAAAGAAGTCATTATGACCCAACAAAATCAAGTGAGCCTATTTCTAGACTATTCCAGAGTACTACAACTTCAGAGGCAGGCATATGCAGAGGTCAAGAAGCTGCTGCACTCTATTTCCTGCCCCTTCACACTGGCATACCCACTAGACTCATCATTCGAACCTATGGGGGTTGCAGAAGGCCTTACAAGCCCAGACCTTGTGCTGGAATATGCTAAAAACTGGAATGCCAGATAAGAGGCTAATAGCTTTAGCGACCAAGGCAACCTAATTCAGGTACTGTGAAAACGGGGCATGGGTGATAGGGGAGTGGTGAGGGGGCCGTTATTAGCCCTTGCTGATCTGTAACACCTTCGGAGGCCTATAAGGCAAGATCGGTGGGCACCCCCACCCTTCCCTTCTCCTCTTCCCACTCCTGGTGCTCCCAACAGATCTACGATGTACTTCATAACTAATTTTTGTTATGGTTACACCAGTATTAAGGAGACTATAGTGGAGGCTGGAACTGGGCCTATACACGTCCTGAATCTATGCATTATCCTGCAGACTATGACTTAGCAAGTGGACATTTACTGGTCGCTGCTTTGAAACAGCTTCTTTCTGTTTTGTTATTTGGAACATTACTTTGACTATTACAGTCTGCATTGCTACATCTGGGACTTATTGCTTAAAAGACTATTTGGCTTTATCTATTGGGTTTCAAAATGTGGATGGGGGATGGGGGGGATACCAGAATGTTCAATCGAGGGGATCTACACTGCTTTATTTGTCTCCTTTGACTGCCCAGGATTCTTGTGGGAATAAATTTATTCCAGTGCAGATAGAAAGTCCGCTGGGGAAACTTAACATTAATTTTATAGTAAGAGCACTGAAGGTAAAGCTGAAAATTCCATTTTGGCAGGGTGGTCAGCTCCCCACACATCAGAGGGTGCAGCCTACCTTGCAAGGCTCCCTGAGTGGCACTCTCATCCCGAGAACTTTTAGAGACAAGATAGGGTCTCTGGGAGGAGTTTCTCCCTGACCCTTACTCCCTCACCCGATGCCCATTTTTAGGGGCTATGAGGGAATCAGACTTTTTTTAAATTTAACTTTTTTTGGTTCTGAATTGTAATAGCAGGCGATGGAGTGCTCAATCCATGAAAAGGAGTGAATGGGAACAGCAGAACCTTTTGTACTGTGGGGGGAGGGGGGGAATATGTTAATGTTCACTGTACGTTGCTAATAATTTCTGTTCTAGTTGGAAATTGTTGTTATTGGGGAGATGAGAAGGGACTCAAGTGTTAAAATATGGTACTCTGTAGTGTATTGTCATAATATGGAGAGTCCACTGGGTACACTGGGAAGGGGGAGGAGTAAGTTAGAAGGTTTTTTTCTGTATTGTTGGGGTTTATGCAAAATTAGCGGAGCAAGTTCTGTTTTTGGACCAGGGTTAAAGCCGACTCTTTGGGGTCAGATTCAGCTAATATTTATCAATGGCTAATTTTACCTTTATTTCATGGAACACTAATGGTTTATGAACAGTGGTAAAAGGAAAGCGAGTATTGTCACAGATCAAGAAACTAAAAGGTGATATAGTAGTTCTGCAGGAGATACACTCTGCTAGGGAGGAGGCTGGTTGCCTGGGGGTGTCCTGGGGTGGATCTTTTTTGTCAGTCCCTTCACATCTAAGGCTCGGGGGACAGCCATATGGATTAGACCTGCCCTTCCCCATAAAGTAATTTTCCACGTGGCTGACCCACAGGGCAGATATGTTATTGCAGTAGTAGATTTGGGAGTTTGGAAGCTTACCTTGGCCTCGGTTTATGGTCCGAATTATGACTCACCGGATTTTTTCACCCACTTGGCGACCACCCTCGCTCCTTTCCCCGACTGTATAATTATAGGAGGGGATATGAACACCTACTGGGGATATGAACACCTACTGGGATACTAAAATGGACAATTCCAGAGTTAATCGAGGTAAATGGGATGACAGTGAGCAGAAAGCCAAATAGACAAAAGGATAGGATGGATGGATTAGTAAGGAGTGGGAAAAGAGATACACAGAAAGATACTTGGGTGGGGGGATAAAGAAGGCCAGGACACGGATAGAGGAGGTGACCAGGGACAATAGTGAAGGGGCTACCTTCAACACCCAGACTGCGGGAGGTGCGAGGAGCCAGTTGAGGGGAGAATCTGGACGAAGGGATGAGGAGGGGCATGGAAGGAGGGGGAGCCCAAGGGGCGAACAGGAAGGAAAGGGGGAGGTTAGAGTACTGCTACTGGGGGACTCCATGATCAGAGGCATACAGTGGGAGGGGCAGGAGGAGGGTAAAACCTGTCTGATCAGAACCAAATGCCACCCAGGCCTGACAGTGCACAAGGCCAAGCATGCGTTGTATTCACTGGCAAGGGAATGCGGGGGGGGACCTCGGACATTCTAGTGCACTTGGGGACAAACTACATAAATGGTAATAGTGAACTAGAAATTCAGGCAAGGTTCTGGGAGTTGGCCAGGGTATGCCTTTCCATAGGCTGTAAGATCTCCCTTTTGGAAATCCTGCCGGTACCAAGGGCTACTGGGGAAAACAAGATGAAGATTAGGGAGATAAATCAGTGGCTTAGGGAGTGGTGTGGGGAATTGGGATATGGCCTGGTGGGGATTTGGGGGGAGACCTGGGAAGCTAAGGGGCTGTATGCTAGGAACAGGCTCCACCTTAATTTGGAGGGGAAGGAAATCCTAAAGCTCAAACTAGCTGGGCTCATCAGCGAAAAATGGGGTTTAAACTTGTGAAGGGGGAGGGATCAAAAAAGTGGCAGTGTCAGCAGATACGATAAATGAGGAACATGGTCTCCACTCCTCTAGGGGGCTAGGAAGATGTGGAAATGGGTCACCACGTAGGGTACAGGAACTGAGAAATGGGAGCTCTAAGGGGAGAAAGGAGAGGAGGGAAAAGGGTTAGAGAGTGGTCCTGATAAATGCCAGGAGCTTAGGAAATAAAATACACGAGCTCCAGGGGATGCTAGTTGAGGGGGAGGTAGATGTGACAGCAGTCACTGAGACCTGGGCCACTCAAGGGCACGAGTGGGACCTAAATCTGGAGGGCTACACGATGTTCAGAAAAGATAGGTGGGAGGAAAGGGGTGGTGGTGTAGCACTGTTAGTCAGAAATGGCATGGATATTGGAGGCATAGAGGAGGCAAAGGGGAATGCGGAGGCTATTTGGGTCACCTTGCTGATGCGGGGGGGTAAGAAAGTAAAGTTCGGAGTGGTATACAGATCACCAGTACTGGCGGAGGTCCTAGAAGAAAGTTTAGTGGCAAATCTCGAGGGACCCTGTAGATTAGGAAAGGGGAAATGTAATAGTAATGGGGGACCTCAACATGCCAGGAACAGACTGGGGGACTATGACATCACCAGTGGCCAGAGAGCAGAGGCTGCTGGATGTCTTCCAGGATGTGTTTCTAACACAACAGGTGGGTGAGCCAACTAGGGAGGCCCGGACACTGGATGTGGTCCTGGCGGACAGTGATCAGATTAGGGGCCTAGAAGTGAGGAACCCGTTGGCTGGGAGTGATCACGCCACAGTCTGGTTCTTCATGGACCTAGGAGGGGGGAGGAAAGCCAAACAAGGACAGTAGTAACCGACTTTAGGGGTGCAGACATTGGGGAGATGGGAAGGATCCTTAAAGATCGTCTGGACAGGATAAGGCTGGATATGGTTGCTGACAGCAGGTGGGAGATCATTAGGAGGGGAATACAGGAGGTTACCAGATCCTGCGCAAGTTAAAGGAGTAAGTTCGGTAAGGCCAGAAAACCCTGCTGGTGGACCCAGAAGGTACAGGAGGTGGTGAGTGAAAAGAAGGCGGCCTATGGGCGCTTCAAGTGGCCAAGGAGTGAAAGGGATCAGGAGGAATATGAGCTGACAGCCAAGAGAGTCACCAGGGTAGTGAGAGCAGCTAAAGCAAAAAAGGAGCAGTCCTTGGCCAGTGGAATCCGGAGGGGAAACAAGGGGTTCTTTAGATACATAGGGGAAAAAAGGAAAGTAAGGGGGCAGATCAGCAAGATAAGGACAGGGCATGGTTGGGCACAGGAGGTGGGGGAACAGGCAGAAGTCCTAAATGAGTACTTTGCCTCAGTTTTTACCGGGGGGACAGAGGGGCTATGTCTTGCGAGGGGAGCAGGGGCAAACTGGAGCAAGGGGTGGGACCGGTAGAGACCAAGGTCTCTGATGGGTCTGGGGAAAGGGAGTGGCCACTACAGACAGGTGGGGGCACAGCAGTGCATGGTGAAAAGGGGGAGGACGTGGAGGCTGAAATCCCAGTAGAGAGAGTAACGGAAGCCCTCAGGTCCCTTCGGAAGAAGAAAGCACCTGGGCCAGATGAGATACATCCCAGGGTGCTGAGGGAACTGGCGGATGTCCTGGCAGTTGCTCTAGCGGAGCTTTTCAACATCTTTCTGAGGACTAGGTGGGTGCCCCAAGACTGGAGGGTGGCCCATGTCGTGCCAATCCACAAGGTGGGAATCAAGTAAGGAGGCAGGAAATTACAGGCCCATTAGCCTGACATCGGTGGTTGGCAAGGTAATGGAGGGTATTGTCAAGGAAAGGCTAGGGGGGTTACTGGAGCAAACTGGGTACTTGGATGATTGGCAGCATGGCTTTGTCATGGGAAGATCGGGCCAGACAAATCTTGTTGAGTTCTATGACTGGGTGACGAGGGCCCTGGACCAGGGTAGGCCAGTGGACATCCTCTTTCTGGATTTTAGCAAGGTGTTTGATTCGGTACCCCACAGTGACCTACTGGCTAAACTGAAGAAAATGGGGGTAGGGAGACAGTTGCTAAGATGGATAGGAAATTGGCTCTCTGAGCATACTCAGAAGGTGGTGGTTGGAGGGATAGCCTCATGTACAGTTCTGGAGACCATACCTACGTAAGGACATAGACAGGGTAGAGAAGGTTCAGAGGAGGGCAACAAAGATGGTGCATGCATTGCATCACAAGTCCTATGAAGACAGGTTGAAGGAACTGAACATGTACTCCCTGGAGGAGAGGAGGGAGAGAGGGGATATGATAGAGACATACAAGTATCTTACAGGGAGGAACAGGGTGCAGGAAAACATTATTTTTAAGCGAAAAGATGTTCCAGGACTAGAGGGCATGGGATGAAGTTGGAGGAGGACGATTCAGAGGAAACATGAGAAGAATTTCTTCACAGAACGGGTGGTGGACAAATGGAACACCCTGCCAGAGGAAGTGGTGGGGCTGAAACAATCACGGATTTAAGAATGCATGGGATAGACATAAAGGAATTCTGGAGGTCAGGGTAAGGTGCAACAGACTTAGGAAAACAAACTGAACTTACAAGCTCAAATGGGCAGACTGGGTGGGCCATAGGCCCTTATCTGCCGACACTGTCCTACATCTATGTATCTATGTATCCCCAAGATGGGTTACTAGTGGGGTTCCCCAGGGGTCAGTGCTGGGGCCACTCCTGTTCAACGCCTATATCTCAGACATCAGGAGGGGGATCAGGAGTGAGATGAGTCTCTTTGCAGATGAATCAAAGCTGGGTGCAGTGGTGGATGGGGAGGAGGGGAGGGTGGCCTTGCAGGAGGACCTGGAGGCTCTGGAAAGGTGGTCGGGAAAATGGAAACTAAAATTCAATGCGGGGAAGTGCAAGGTTCTGCACCTGGGAGTCAGAAATCTAGGCCGGGGTATACGCTGGGAGGAGACATGATTCAAGTCACGGAGGGTGAGAGGGACCTGGGGGTAGTGGTAGATGTCAAAATGAACAACTCAGAGACCTGTAGGAGGGCAGCAGCAAGGGAAAATAGGATGCTGGGATGCATCACCAGGGGTATTACCTCCAGAAAGACGGAAGTGATCCTTCCACTGTACAACTGCTTGGTTAGGCCACACCTCGAGCATTGTTTACAATTTTGGAGACCACATTTAAAGAGGGACATTACACTCCTAGAGAGGGTCCAAAGGAGGGCAACCAAAATGATCTGGGGCCTGGGGGAGAGGACCTAGGAGGAGAGGCTCAAGGAGCTTGACATGTACACCCTGGAGGAGAGGAGGGACAGGGGAGACATGACAGAGGTCTTTAAGTACATCAAAGGGATCAATAAAGGAGGCCCAGTCAGGGTGCTCCAAAGGAGGGAGGGTGGGGCAACAAGAGGTCACAGGTGTAAGCTGGAAGGGGGCAGGCTCAGAGGGGAGAGGAGGAGATGTAATTTCACTGAAAGGGTGGTGGTGCCATGGAATGCACTGCCTGGGGAGTTGGTGGAGGTGGAGACTGTGAACGGGTTTAAGAGGATGGGACAGTGCAGCGGGGAGGTAAATCTGACCAGGCCCAATACAGGTGGAACATCTGGGACTGGGGACAGTATAACCCAAGAGGAAGGGGGGGACACACCAAAATCGTCCCTCAGTGCGGGTGCTGAAAATCGAGCAGACTCGAGAGACCGTTAGGCCTATTCTGCTGGCATTTTAGTATGTTAGTAACACCTCCTAAAAATGTTTCTGCACTACATTGATTAATGGAGGGCAGGTCCCTGACTGAGATCTGGAGGTTTTGCCACCCAGCAACCCGGGAATACTCCTTTTTCTCCCACGTCCATAAAATTTATACCAGACTAGATTATGTCTTTCTTCCATCGCACATGGTGGGGGAAATAGAGGAGGCCGAATATGGTTAGTTGCTGATTTCCGATCTTGCTCCCCTTAAAGTAGTAGTGACCAGAAGAACTGGATCTCCTGGTATGACTCAGTGGCACCGTGACCCATCCTTGTTGCTAGACCAACAGTTTATTCAGCAACTAAATGAACATATCAGGGAATTCATAGCCCTAAACCCCCCCCCCCGGGAGATACTAGTATTGGTACAGTGTGGGACACTCTAAAAGCTTTTATTAGGGGGGAAGCCATCTCCTACTCCTCATTTCAAAAGATAACCACCACAGCTCGAGAACCCCACTTGGGAAGGTCAATTAATACCCTGGAGAAGGCCAATATGGCACAGCAGACCCCACAATTAACATCCAAACTTAAATCCCTTAAAGGTACTCTGAACCAGATCAACACAAGACAACTGGAACGTGGCTTATTGCTTACAAAATCTACCTCCTTTTTTGACGGAGACAAATCAGGAGAACGCCAATATGGCCCAGCAGACCCCACAATTAACGTCTGAACTTAAATCCCTTAAAGGTACTCTGAACCAGATCTCCACAAGACAAGTGGAACGTGGCTTATTACTAACAAAATCTACCTCCTTTTTTGATGGAGACATATCAGGAAAATTACTGGCTGGTATGGTGAAATCAAAAAGGGCAGAACATACCATATTACGTATAGAAGATCCTGTGAGGGAGATCAGTTAATATCAATAACTCATTTAGGGCATATTACTCCACTCTGTACACCTCTGAGTTTCCTCCTGGAGCAGTCCCAGAGTCTTTTCTGGACACCATTGACTTACCATCACTGCAGGATCAGGATAGAGACATTCTGACATCCCCTGTGACCTTGCAGGAATTATGTCAGATTGTGTGTGGGGTTAAGAAGGGGAAAGCTCCAGGGCCAGATGGACTTCCCTCAGAATTGTACAAACTGATCTGGAATACAGTGAGTCCTTTGATGTTTGAGATGGTGACTGATTCTTTAGCACGAGGGGTCCTTCCAGCATCTCAATATTTAGCTACCATTACTGTCTTACCCAAACCTGGTAAAGACCCTATTAAATGTACCTCATACCACCCCATCTCCCTTTTAAATGACGATTATAAAATTATAGCCAAACTGTTGGCATCCAGGATTGAGCGGTTCCTTCCTCGTTCAATACATCCGAACCAAGGAGACTTCACTAAGGGAAGGCAGGCAAAACATAATATCAGGCAGACCCTGAATATTATGCACCAGTGACCCCAGGGTAGTGGAGGAGGGCTTCTAGCTCTAGATGCTGAAAAGGCATTCGACCAGGTCGACTGGCCTTTTACACTTGCAGTCTTAGCTAAGTTTGGCATGGGCCGCCAAATGTTGAAATGGGTCGGTGCATTATACCATTCCCCCAAGGCCCAAATACTTACCAATAGCATGGTCTCAGCCCCCTTCACCCTGTCCAGGGGAACCAGGTAGGGATGTCCTCTTTCCCCATTCCTATGCATCCTAACTATTGAATCCCTGGCCCAAGCTTTCAGGACAACTTTGGGTATACAAGATTTTGGTCCGGGGGGGCAGAACATAAAATGTCTCTGTTTGCGGACGATGCCCTTCTCTTTCTTACAGCTCTGGAGGATTCTCTCTCTGGGGAAAAAGTGAATGGATGCCATTAGTAGGTCCTCCAGCACCCATTACCATAGCGAAAACAAATATACCCTGCACTAAACAAATTAAGTATTTGGGAATCATAATAATATCTGCAATCTCCAAACTTGTTTTAACTAATATGAGTAATATTATTAAAAAAGTCAAGGAAGATTGCACAGTTTGGAGAGCTCTCCCCTTGTCTCTCATAGGGCGGGTGAATCTTATTAAAATGTTGGTGGTGCCACAGTTTCTATATTTTTTCCAGACAGTTCCACTCTGGATACAGCATACATTTTCAAAATCCCTAGAAGGGGCGATTACACAGCTCATATGGCAGGGCCGGAGACCAAGAATTAAGAGGGACATTTTGTGGCACCCAGTTTGGAGATGGGGATTGGGCCTGCCCAATGTGTAGTACTACTATCTTGCGGCTCAACTAGCTTTTGTGCAGGATATGTTTAAAGAAGGAACCGCTGGGCCAACATGGGTGACTTTGGAAACACGTTCTTTCATTCCCCTGTACCATGATATCTTAGTGGGGGGTATGGGTATGTCCCAACCTTCTAAAATAAACAATCCTTGCACTAGATCCACTTGGAAAGCATGGCAAAAGGCACACCAGATTTTAGGATGGGATACACATTCAGTTTCACGGGATATTCCACTTCAGGCACTACTCATGAACGGTGGGGAGGTGATAACGGGAGAGAAGCAAATCTTAAAAGTTTGGCACCGTAGGGGCTTACAAACACTAGGCCACCTCTAGACTGGGGATGACATCATGTCTTTCTCTTCCCTTATTAAAAGATATAAGGTGCATCCCTGACACTATTTTGTACACTTACGTATACAGAACACTGTGTCCCAGCTAAAAACTGGGTTGCTGGGGGACCAACTGGGAGCTCGTTTCCCCTTAGAGGAGACATTTATAGGACAAGCTATGGACTCGGCCTTCAGACCCTTCAGGAAATGTTACAAATTGCTGCTTGGGGCTCTTCCTGACCCTTTAGCGAAAATTAGAGAGCAGTGGGCATCTGACTTAATGCTGGAAGACCTTACGGAAGATGATTGACTTGCCATTCTTAAAAATATAGAGAAGTGTTCAGTAAATAATAGACTCCGTGCAGTTCAATACCAAGTCCTTTTTAGAGCATATGTTACCCCATATTTAGTGCATAAGATAGATCCATCGGCCTCATCCCTGTGGCCCAAATGTCATGTGCATGAAGGCAGTTTTACCACCTGTTCTGGAGTGTTCCAGAGTGCGGATGTTCTTGGGGGGCACACCAGATTCTAACCTCTATTTTGCAATGCCCAAACATAATGGACCTGGACAGAATCTTGTTGGGTCTCCCAGTGTGGAATCGTGGAGGAAGTCCTTTCCTTTCTACGGGGCTATGGAGACTGGGAAATGTGATTGCCCTCAAACTACTGGCACAAAACTGGAGATCATCAGAAATGCCTACTGTATCAGAATGGGTGAAATCATTAATAGAATGTATGAAACTAGAAAGAACCCAATATTATCAGTTGTGGTCCCCAGTAGAAGAAGCTTTAGAGGAACCCTGGTTTCCCCTATTTTAACGGGATATAACCCTTATGTCAGTTTTGAGGAGGTACCCCTCAACATTTAGACGATATCACAATCTGAGTCTTCATTGTAATGTTACCGTGTGGGGGTTGAGGTTTTCTGCCTGTTCTGCTGTCAGAAGTATGCTAAAATGTTGTACTGTCTGTAAACCATGAAATTACCACTGTTGTTCTAAACTAACTTAAGATATGTCTATGACCCTATTTAAGCTCACTTACATTAATGGGCTAATTAATATACCTACACTGTCTGACTGATGTAACTAACCTGATTGACAGTAACCAGCTCTCCGCTGTTTTAAATAAAGTATAAAAAAAGAAGGGACACTGTCAACCCCCTGTAGGCCTCAAAGTGTCTTTAGCTTAATTACCGAATCATTTTTCATACTCTGTAGAGACTGCTGAAGCAGCTGGTAGTTTGATTCAGATTCCTTTTTTCTTTTAAAAAAGTGGAAAACAGATTGCATACTGGTATTACCATGCAAAAACATGTCTGTTTACATTTTCTGATCAATGCCAACCACATCTTACCTGGACTTGGGAACACACCAATGGAGTCTGGCCACTCACTCACACCTCTCAAGTGTCCCGCATTGTGCGGGACATCACGCATTTGGCCTGATTTGTTCAACTTGTCCCGCCAGCACCTGTCATTGTTCCGCATTTGAAAATGACAGTCAGGCACTTTAAATGTGTGCAAGTCTGCTGGAATTCTCTGGTCTGTCCGGGAATCTGAAGGAGAATGGGAGTGAGCTTGTGGGTCATGACACTGCCAAGTGGTCGGACTGGTTGCCCATCCGCAGCCGTTCCTCCTCCTCTCCACTGTCACACCAATCAAGAGAAGTGTGCAGCTCCAATGTGGTGGCACTTTGACAGAACGCACTGTCATGTAGCACAGTCTGTGAGGAGCTAATGATCGCTGTACGGCTACAGTGGTGCTGAGTTGCTCGTCGGACTATTGTGAATTGGATCCCCCCTGCCCTGAACTATCCTCGGGCTCCACACAGTGCGTCGATCTATCTGGTCCCGGAGGTCAGGATCTCTTCCACATTTGTGGCTGTTCTGCTGACTGTGGTTGTCTGGTTGCAGCCTATATTCACCCGGAAATTCAGCAAGTGAGGCTGAGGCGCTGAGACTAAGCTTGAGTTAAGTGGCCCACAGGAAGACAAGGACAGGAGGGAGTTGTTGCCACCAGACAACGGAGGAGGAGTAAGCTGGACAGTGGACACTCAACTTTAAGTCACAGCCAGCCAGGAGTCCAGGACTCATCTCAGAGTGCCACTGCTACTTACTTGTGAGGAGGTAGGTCATCAGTCAGTGAGAGTGACTATTCTGCTCAATGTATAAATAAGCCCCGTGATCAGATGGAGACTGGAGAGAGAAAGCATTTCGGTTTCAGCACATTTTGCCTTTGAGGGCCAGCTGACTTGAGTGCTCTCAGTTAAGTTAGAGCTAACTAAGCTTGACTGTTGTCTGCTCAGTGTTTGTTTTGTGGGCTCTGGGGGGGCTTACGATCCGATTAAATCGATGACCATCAGGTGCTGCTGTGCTGGCTAACTTGTGCACAGCGCTAGCACAGTGGCACCCCACTGCACACGAGAGGACTGAGCAGAACGGCTGGGGACTGGGGATGGATTGGGGTTTTGGGGAAGGGAAGGGGAATGGGGGCATCCAGGACAAGAGTGACATACTGCTGGATGATGATGTGTCATGGCTGAACAGGCCAGGAAATTGTGAGAAAATGTAGCCAAAATTGCAGAGATTTATGAGGAATTGGAAATTGCAGTATGTGTACAGTACCCTACATACCCATATATATTGTATTGTAAAGCACTCCGAGTCTTCGGAGTGGGGCATTATATAAATAAATAAATATATAAAAAATATCTATCTATAGCTAACGCTGTTTGATTTGAATACACACTACGAAACCTGGCTGGGTGATCACTCTGAACCTGTGCTGGAAGCGTCATTCCTGGCCGGATACTCTTTGGTACACTGTCCAAAATGGAATTGCGGGGGGGGGGGTGACCATCTGCTTTAGATCTGCTCCGGGGCTCACGGTGCACTCCATGGGAATTTCTAGGTGTTCTTAATGTGTGGTAGTTAAGGGTGGATGAGGTGTAAACTATAGGATCATCCTCATAAATCGGTCTCCGCGGTGTGGGGTGATTTCCTACAGAAGTTGACAGATTTCATGGTCGACCAGGTGTTAAGATGCCCACAGATTGTTAGTGCTGGATGACTTCAGTACCTGGGTCAATGTTGAAACCCCGTTGCTTGTTAAACAGCTCCTCCAGTTGTTGTCACCATGGGACCTTGCACAGGCAGTTGTGTCTGTCTCCCGACTACATAGTCACACACTGGACCTGGTATTCTCTTTAAGGCTGGAGATAAGTGCGGTCAACAGTGATCCGGTTGTTTGGTTGGATCATCATGTTGTGTCATTCCTTTACGGGGCCCCTTGTTTTAACCCTCCACTGGTGGAGATGGTTCGGTACCACCTGAAATATAACCTGGACCCTCGCAAACTCCAGGCACTGCTGGATGTCTTGGGCATGATGATAGTGTGTGCTCAAGGAACCGAGAATGCCATTGTGGAGCAATATAACAAGGTCTCACTTGGATTCCCTAGCACCCTACCTTGTCATTCCTTCACCTCCTGTCGCAGCTCTCCATAGTATTGAGAGGAGCTGAGACAGTTGAAGACTAAGGGATGGAAGTTGAAAAGTTCTTGGCAGAGATCCCACTCCAAGCAGGCCAAACTGGCTAAGAGAACTCACAATGGCTGGTGAATGCCAGAGAGAATCACTCTGAAATAGCTTTTTCTGCAAGCAAAAAAACCCATCCATCTCAGCTCTTTTACACTGTGGACAGATTAGATTAATCGCCTCTGCCTGTGATCTGAGCGAGCCTTTTCTGCGGAGAAGTGTGAAGAGTTTAGTCGCTTTTCCTTGACAAGTTGTCTTCCATTCAGACCAGATTGGGATCTCTTCAAAAGGTCTGTCATTGACCAATAATGACAATGGAAGAGAGGACCAATGGTGATCTGCTTGCCTGGAAGGAGTTCCTTCCAGTTGTTGAAGAGGAGGTGTCTGGGTGATCTCGGGTTTGTGCCTTACTGTACACTGGAACGTGTGCCTACTTGGCTGTTCAAAGGCAGCCTTGAATGCATGAAACCAGCACACACCGAGACTGTCAGGTGCTCCTTGCAGAAGGGTGTTTTTTTATCAGCTCTGAAAACGACGGTAGTGAGTCCCCTCCTGAAGAAACCATCCTTGGACCCTGACTGTCTGGTGAATTACAGGCATGTGTCGAATTTTCCTTTTTTGAGATGGTAGCAGCACAGTTTTGGTATTTTTTTTATTATTGACGGTTTATGCCCCCTTCCTCACTGCGACCCGTTCCTCTCTTTCCGGGGCTCCCAAGGCATCCTTGTGGCTCTGCCAGTCTATCTAGGGGAAACCTATGTAGACCAACCCACATCTGGCCTCGGTTTACCTCCCCCCGGGTGAGGAGGAGGGACAGCCAGGGTCCTCCCCATCCAACTCACTGTAGCGCGTTGGGTGGGTCACATGGAGCGCCCTCAGAGCCTGGTTTGATGGCTTAGGCACTGGGGCCTGTCAACAGCAGCGGGTGCGGGTTTTTTCTGGTTGCTCCCATAAGCCCAGAGGATGGCGGCATACTGGGTGGTCCAAGGAGGCACGCCGAAATGTGCTGTTACTCAAGACCTCAGCCGTCCTCCCCTCCCACTACATGTAGCCCAGCGGCACTGCCTCCCATGGTCACCCAGGTGGCAGTACAGCAGTGGGACCTGCAACCCACCCTCCCGGAGGAGGATAGCGACCCCTTGGGTGCTCAATCCTCCTCCCCCCAGCCATCTGTCCAATGACTCAGACTCATTCCTGAACCCGGTTTGCCAGCGTCGCAAGCAGTAGCGCTACCGCTGCGCCAGTGGGCCGGCTGGTAGCAGCACAGTTTGTGGCTCATCTGGAACTATATAACATCTACTAGACTCTTCAATCAGGATTTAGGCTTCATCAGAGTATAGAAACTGATCTAATCAGAGTTCTCCATGATCTCCTCATTGCAAGAGTTCAGGGGCACTGTACCATCTTGGTGCTTTTGGATCTCTTTTCAGCATTTGATATGGTGGACCACAGTGTGTTGAATGATCACCTGAGAAACTATGTTGGACCCACTGGCATTGTTTTGTGCTGTCTGAGTCCCACATTACTAGATCTCAGCAGATAGCTTCAGGAAATTTCATCTCTGGAGTGGCAGCAGTCTCCTGTGGGGTTCCACAAGGTTTGATCTTAATCCAGTGTTGTTGGCTGCGTATATGCTGCCACTGGGTGAGAGCATTAGACAACATGGAGTTGGGTTTCACTGTTATGCAGATAATACTCAGCACAATCTGTCTCATGCTCCTGACAATCAAATGCAGCAACGGTACTGGGGCGGGGTCTACAATCAGTAAACAACTGGATGGCCTCCAATTGGTTTTGTCTCAGTCCAGGTAAGACAGAAGCACCAAGTTTTGTCGGCAGTGACACTGCCGACCCCGCCCACAGTGACGTCACAATACCGATGCAGGTATTGTGCTGCCTATTCTGTGGGTGTTTTCTGTGGGTTTTGCCCCACACCCCTTCTTTTTTTTAAAGGGGGTGGGGGCCAAGACCTCCACTCAAATAAACTAATACAAAATATAATTGAAATGTAGTTCTGAGAGGGTAGCGTAACTTGAACTCTACGCTAATAGCGTAGGTCCAGGTTAGGTCCGGTATTCTCCACTATCGCCCAGCCATGTATGCCTACACCAGCATCACACAACTAGGTCCTACTGACCCCTTTTCACAACGGGCTCCTTTGCTCAGCCCAACCTAAGTAGGGCTCACTGAAACCAACTCTTACCAGACTCCAGATAAGGGGAGTACCGACCTGTTTTACTCACTTTATTTGAGGAAATACTCTTCTGAAATTTTTTTAATGAGTACCAATACTCACCCAACATTTGTAAATGCTCCACACTCCATAGAACAGTGCTTCATAACATAACTGGTGATCCAAAAGGAGCAGTTTTTCCTAGATTTACAGCTCTTATATGCATCTCAGTGTTGTCTTGCTCACTATATTTTAAAGCTGGTGAATAAATTACCTCTACCTGCCAACATTATCTGGAACATTGTTGGCACCTGATCAGTTCTTAGCTAGAAAAAAATGTATTGTTTCTAAAAATGTACTCCTCACTTCACTCCATCCCGACAATTGTACGCATCTGAATTTGGTTTTACTCAGCTTACTTTCAAAATGAGGAGTACAGTACTCATCCCAAAAAAATCTTATCTGGAGCCCTGTCAGGCTCCTTCTCCCAATACCATGTACAATACTATCAATAATAGGGATGGACAGACCAGTCCGAAAAGAATCAGACCCCCCCCCCCCGCCGATCTCATGATTTCCAACGGACTTGGGTAGATCTGAATTCTGGTGTGGTGTACCGGGTCAGCCTCACAGATCACACACTTCAATAAAACAAAATGTAAAAAAATAAATAAATAAATCTTAGTCCCCTCTGCCATCTACCAAACACCCCAATCCCAATGGATCCAAAAAGGACATAAACAAAAAAAAACTTTTATTTTAAAATATTTTTCTTCCCACCTGTCACTTACGCCTGCACACTCCCTCATACAGTGTTACAAGTGCATGTGCCTGTAGCACTGCTGTAGCATGAAAGAGTGAGCGAGCATGAGAGCAGTCTGCCTAGCGGGAGACAAAAGTGATTTCAGAATCTTGCACAGGCAGGCCAGTATTTTAATAGGAGCATCGTTTGCAAAGCAGTGCAGTGGTGACAGCGTGGGAAGGTGGCAGTAGTGACAATGGCAAAGGCATGCAACATTGGCTGTGTGTGGCAGGGTAGATATCATCAGATGGGAGGAGCAGGGGTATTCATTTCACTCTGGGACAGAGCTGGTATGTATCAGCAGATAGGGTAGGGATATTCATTTTATTCTGGGACTGGCTGTGTGAGAATCAAGACCGTAGGAGGTATTCATTTTATTTTGGGACAGGGTGACTGGGTATCAGCAGATGGGAGAAGGGAATAGGCATGTGTTCATTCATTCTGGGACAAGATGAGCTTCAGTAGATAGGAGGTTGGGGTAGTGGTATTTATTCTGGAACAGGGTGGGTACTACAGATAGGAGGAGGGGCAATGGTATTTATATTAGGAAAGGTGGGTATCACCAGATGGAGGGTGAAAGGGTATTCAATACTGGGATGGGGAGGGGGTAGGGGTATTCATTCAGGGACAGGGTGGTAGGGTATTCATTCTGGGACATGGTGGATTATCCGCAGATGGGAGCTGGGGTATTCATTAGAACATGGTCAATAGCAGCAGATGAAGGGGTCAGAAATATGCATGCTAGGGCAAGATGGTTTGTAGCAGATAGAAGGGTCAAGGGTGTACATACTGGGGCAGTGTGGGTATCAGCAGATAGTAGGAGGAATCAGGGGTGTGCTTCATGTTGGCGGCACAGGTCCTCATCAGATGGTACAGGCTGGGGGTATGCATAATTACTGGGGCAGAATGGGAGAGTGATAGCATGTCCCAGCCCACAAGGATGGTATGGGAAAGGAACACAAGTGGATAATCTGTAGCCAGCATATGAGAACACAGAACAAAGTCAGAAACTCAGGACAACATACTCAGGTAAGAAAAAATATTGTTTTCAAGTATAACCATTAATTTTTTAAAGTTCTGATTTCAATCAGAATTTATCAGTACTCTGACCTGGATCCTAGTTCTGATAAAGGTCAGGACATTTTCAAGTCAGACCATCCCTAATCAGTACAATTAATACCACATGCTTTACAAAGAAGTTAACTTACTTCAGTACCTATTCTCCTCTGGAGCTGCTCAGAGGTGCACTGTCACATTGCTTCCTCTCTTGCATACTTTCCTGTGAGTGGATCTGCCTGGACACCCTAGGGACCTCCTTTGAGAAGAGGCCCACCACTACTTCCTGGTACATGTTGGTTTGGGATGGTATGCCCCCGGACATAATTACCTACTGTTCTCTGGAGGGCCCCTCCCTGCCCCAGAAAGGGCAATGAGAAGTAGGGCTCCTTTTGGGACTACTTCTCTCTGTAAATATGTCAGTCCCTCTTACTGGAAACTCTAGAACCCAAGGCGAGAAGGACAGCACTATGAATATTCATGTCTGGGCTCCACTGGCTGAGCCAGGAAGCAGAGTGCTGAAACACCAGACACCCTTCCTCCTAGCTAAGGCACAGCAGGAATTCACACTCAGGGAAAGGACTAACCATTCAAGTGCTCCCTAATAACCTACACTGAGCTGGGAGGTGAGAAGCTGATTAGTTTTAAAAATTTCTGAGGTTGACTGTAACAAATTCAGAGCATGCACAGCATATAGTGTACACAAGGAAATCATTAAAAGGGTCTCAGAAATGCTCCATTCTGATTGGCTGTCAGCATTCTGACTGCCTTGCATTAATCTGTTACACCAATTACTGTCAGCCTGATTACCATGGCGCGTGAATTCTTCCTGTCAACACTGCATTCTCTAGCACTGCTGAATGACCAGAATGATGCATTCTGTTTCTGAGCCAGCATTCTTAACAGTTGATGGATGAACTATTTTATTAAAAATCTCCCTCTCGATGAAAACATTCAGAAGGTACACTTCTAACACTTTTCTTTTCAAATCAGATTTTTATAATAGCAATAAGGCACTCCCAGGAGTTAGATTAACAGTTAGTTAATCATCCCTTGGGGCAATATGATACTGGCTGTGCACTGTGCCGCATCACGCCCTGGGGGTGACTCACAGATTGTTAATCTAACCCCTGGTTATTCCTTATTGCTTAAAAAGCAGCTGAGAACATGATTAAAAAAAAAAAGAAAAAACATGTATGGGTGGCTCATGAGTTTCTTGTCAAATTGTAAAAACCATTGTGAAGTATGTACTAGGTCCTTCACAAACAAAATGTTTAAAGCCCCAATACACAAAAAACGGTCAAGAATGTGTCAAAAAACACACAATGCATACATTTTTTACTACAAATAGTCATACAAAACAGAATATTTAAATATTTAATGTCCTAAAACAATCCGCATGCAGTAGCCATGACTCCTGAGTTGTTTTGTGCAAAACCTACAGGGTTCTGTACGATGCAAGTTAGGGCTCAATTATTACTTTGCTCAAAGCAAGTTACAACTTATACTAGCATGCACAGGGCCCTGCGGAAGCAAGTTATGACTAATGCCAAGGGTCTGCTACTTCACTTAGGGTCTGAATGGCCATAAGCAATGCAAGTTACAGGTATGGGGCCATGCCCTTAGAGTTTGCTACTTCATGGAAAGCAAGTAACAAGTCTGAAGTTGTGTCCCACAGGACCGCAGGGCCCTGCATGGCGGAAGCTATAGCTCTGGGTTTGTGCTTCTATGTGTATGGCCTTCCATATCCTACCCTGTATCACCCTACATCAAATAAAATACCTATGGGGCACACAGCGAGGCATGGCCCCAGCCCTCTAGCTTGGTCTAGAGTCACAAGGGTAGGGGACAGAGTAGTGTTAGGGTCGAAAACCATCCATCCTTTTATGGTTTTGTAACCCTAACATATACATTAACTTACTTTTTGTACTTTGTCTGTCTAGCTATCTTCCTATCTATTTTCCCATCTATCTATCTATCTACCTATCTCTGTCTCTCTCTCTCTCTCTCTCTCTGAGAGGGAGGGACAGAACAGATGATGTGTAAGTGGGGTGTACGGGGAAATATAATCCTCAAGGGGAGAAACAGACAAACAAGATCATGAAGACCATAAGCCCAAAGGGTGAGTGGGTTTATCAACTCATTAGCTCCCGAGATGAGCAGATTTCCGCCATACAGGACTTACCCATCCCTTA
The DNA here is from genome assembly GCA_016271365.2 of Neoceratodus forsteri. NCBI lineage: Eukaryota > Metazoa > Chordata > Ceratodontiformes > Ceratodontidae > Neoceratodus > Neoceratodus forsteri. Next base: position 430,774,389 of record CM028130.1, read on the forward strand.
TTTATGGCCACTTTTTGTACATTTATGTTTGTATCTGGATTTGTGGTGTTTGTATAAGTACTTTTAGTGATTTTTGTTGTTAGGGTTTTTCCATAGTGTAGTGGTACATCTGGTTTTTTTCCCCCCAAAGTGTGCCCATGATTTTTTCCACAGCGTAGTGGCACTTTTGGGGCTGGCAGTGTATTGCCCCAGAAGTGTTTCCATCATGTAGGGGCTTCCTACAAAAGGAAGTGCGTCTCCCACAGTCCTTCCTTTAGTGTTTCCAGAATGAGGCACGATGTGGCCTGTAGTCTGGAGTGGTTTGCAAAGTGCAGGCTTTAGCGGTTGTTCTTGGTGCTGTGCAGTGTGCAGTTGGAAGTGGCGGTCATGAATGTGTGTGTGTGTGTGTGCTCGCGTGCGCGAGTGGTTCAGAGAGATGGTATGGAGTGGGATGGAATGACGAACATTGTGGTAAGTGGCTAGAAGTCAGCACCAGCAGCATGGAGACAAAAGAAGCATGGATGGTTTGGCAAGTGAAGTGAGTACTGAAACATCGAGGGGCATTGCTGTTTGGTAAGTAAGGCTGGAGGGAGGTGTTGGGTCACAGAGATATGAGCCTAGGCTAGTGAAGAGCTAAGTACAGAACACCCCCGCCCCTCTCTCAATGGTTAAAGTATGCTCAGGGGAAGAAAAAATCCCCAAGTCTGAGGTCCGGGACCCACTGATCAAGCAGCAAGACTTTCACTTTACTAACCCTGCAAGACCGAGGGACTTGGCTGTCAGAGGAGTTGTTGTGCATATGTGTGGCTACCGCTCCTTCCACTCTAAACTCCTGCCTGCTAACCTTTGCCCTCCCCATCGACATCTTACGCAACTTTTTTTTTTTTTTTAAATCTCCCCCTCCTCCAGAACTGCTGTCATCATGCATGTGTGGAGATGGGGGATTGGGAGCCAAATGTCTCACACGTTGCTGCGGTTGCGAGAACTGGTGTCGAGAATTACCATGGTTTGGAGCAGATAGGGAGGGTGACTAGAAACGAATGGAGCCAAGCAAGAAGAAGGAGTGATGGGTGTAGAACTGTGATCTTGAACCTCAGTACGGTAGGAAACCTGTGCACATGTGGAACGGGGAAATTGGGCACCATCTTACTGGAGCTGTGGTAGCTGAAGGACACAGACGTGTCAGGCGCTTGGCTCACCGACTGTGACAAAAAAAATAGATAAAGGCAGATATTCATTAGGCAGGTGATTATTCAAGTAATAAGGCACGACAAGGTGTGTGTTATCATGTAACAACATCACTTCTGGGGTGGGCTGAAGCACGAGGCGAAGCCGAGTGCTTCCACTACCCCTGGAGTGACGTTATTACACAACAACACACACACTTATTGCAATTATTTTTTATTTATTTTTTTTATTTAGTTTTTGTTGACCGGGTAAGTGCACTAGAAAAATCCTGCCTATTTTCAGGCACGACCCGGGGGAGGGGATACAGATGAATGCCAACTGACCTTGAACCAAATTAAGCTGTTGGTGGTATTTTTAGTGAATGAGGGAAATTTTGCCAGGATTCCGGGGAAATTCCCCTACCCTTTGCCTGCAGGGGGCCTTGCTTCCTGTGAGCAGAGGGGACCCTTTTGTCCACGGTACCAAGATGGCGGATGACAGTGTGGTTGCTGGTGGAATTGCTGGAGATATTTTGGATTCTGACCTGACTACAGCTTCACCCATGGAGTCAAGAATACCTGACATTACCTCTGGAGATCCTACAAGGCTGCAATCTGCAGAAAGAAGTACTGAAGGTACCACTTTAAATGAATTGCCAGACAATCATCAAGAAGACGTGCCTCAGACACCACTTTACCCGGTTTCAGGAACTCAGAGCACTTCTAATGACACAGAAAATTATCTGCGAAGCATGTATTTTGCACACAAGGACTTTCTTATTGGTCTAATGCACTCTTATTCACAGTTTTCCTCACAGCCTTTTTTGTCAACTTACCCTGCAGCAGCCACTTCTGATATGACTCCTAGCACCAGAAATGCCACAAACTCTGCATCGGGAGCTCCTCTCTCTTTGCATCTACGGGACAGTCATCGCACCGCAGAGGACATTGAGAGCATTTGGTCACCCACAGCAGCGCTCCATGCTGCTGGCTGGCAGCAACATTCAGAAGGAGCACCCTGAACCTCCCCAAGAGCTGTTTCAGCCCAGGAAATCATCTCTGAGGCATGCAACGAACTCCGATCTTCAGAAGACACACCATTACCGACAAAAACTGCTCCGGAGCCAATACCTTTCCCTAGTAATGCTTCAAGCACACCTGCTACCTCCCGAGCAACACCTGACGTCACAGATACTGTCAAGGACCCCAACTTAGCCAGATGTGAATCTACTTCATCCTCCTCGACTTCAGAACATAATTTAGCTGGTACATCTGAGCCATTTGGTCCACAGCCTGCAGGTGAGGGCACTAACTCGACCCCATTTAAACTCAGTGATCTGTTCACAAACTTAGGTGAGCCAGCACAGCGAAGGAATGCTGTACGTATGAAGTTCATGGGGGGACATTGCTACAAGCCCTGACAGAAGAACTGTATTGCATAGTATGTTGCGGGACTCTTTAGGGATAGGGGCAACAGAATTATTTGCCTTCATTCATGTGCATGGGGAATCTGTGTATGACTTAATTTTTAAAAATGTGTACACTTTGGAAAAATTCTGGGAGAAATATGAGCATGTAAAACATCTGCCACTCTGGGCTCCCTTTATGGTCATCCCCCTCACGAAACCAACAGTGAAAGTTGTTACCTTACTGTTTCGTATTGAGGGGGTGAGCATAGCGGACGTCCAGTACTGGCTCAGGCAGCACTGCGATATACTAGAGGTCCCTCGACCTATTTTGGATGAGGACCTAGTATGGATTGGGGGGATGGAAAGTAAAGGTACAACTTAAAAACATGAATAAAGGTACTGTATCTCTCATTTACCAGGCAGTTTTCACATAGGCAGGGACCGTGGCTTATGTTTTTACCCTGGACAACCATGGACCTGTCATAAGTGCGGTTCTCGCACCCACTTGAGCAGCACTTGCGACAAGCCCAGATGTACTTTGTGCTTATCCTATGGACATGTGAGTTTAGGTTGTCCAAACCCTCTGTACTGCAATCTGTGTGACGAGCTGGGGCACTCCTACCACCAGTGCCCTTGGGCGGATCATAATAGGCTCGACCGCCCTCCCCAGGACCAGACAGCGCTTATAACGGATTCCCAGACTCAGGCCTTACGCCGCAGGGAGGACCCAGCCCCTGCCACTTCTACCTTGGCACAAGAACCTCCTCTCCCGCAAGAGCCTGAACCTACGGCCGGACAAGGGGCCATTCCCAAGTCCCCTGGCACCCCTATAGCAGCAGTACCCCCTTCTGAATCAGCCCCTGCTAGTACCCAGGCTACTATGCCTCCCCCCCAAAGGACTCAGACCACTTTGTGGTAATCCCCCCTTCTAAACGGGGTAAAGGCAAACGAAAAGCAGAAGCTTCCACCCCCAAGAGAACAGTTATCACAAGGAATAAATTTCAGGCCTTAGCCAAGAGACGACAATGGGGAGACACGGAAGGGGAAGATGGAGACTCGGATTCTTCTCTAGCCTCTTCCTCCTGTATGGACTTCTCCTCTGACTTCCAGCTTGACCCCCCCCCTTCCTTCAGCAGATGGAGGTAGGACCCATGCTAATGTTACCTGACACTAGCTCCTCCAGAATGGCACTGTACTTTCTGGGATGAACCACCACCAAGGACTCCGCTGCTTCACCCTAAATGCATGCAGCGTTAAATCCTATAGAAAACAACTCTCTACAATGCAGTACCTTTCTGACTTACACCATGACATCTGTTTTCTCCAGGACACCCGTTTGAAATCTCCTCATGAGCTTTCTCAAATTAAAACTCGTTGGCATCAGGGCTCTTCCTTCTGGTCATATGGAGAGGATAGGTGTGATTGCCTAGGTATTTTGTTTGCAAATTTTAATTTCCAAATTTCCCGGTTGGTAGACATAATACCAGGATGAGCCATGCTTGTAGACTGTACATACCAACAACACAAACTCAGGCTCATTAATGTATATGCCCCCCAGAGCATTGCCTCCAGAACAGACTTATTTAACAAAATACACCCATACCTGTATTCCAACCGGCAAATCTATATGGGAGGCGATTTCAATTGTGGTCTTACTCTCTCAGATCGGGGCGGCTCCACCCAAAAACTTTTCGCAGATTCAATTGCCCTGAACAAAATTATTCAGACTGCGGCCCTCATAGATGGACATAACGCTTTACATGGTCCAGGTGCCAAAACCTATCACACAGGCCCATATGCTACCAGGATAGATTTTCTTTTTGTCTCACAGAATATTTCAGTCACACAGGCAAGAATCTTACCCTGTGAGACTTCAGACCATCTGGGGATCTCTCTGGTTTGCTCCCCCTCAGGGAACTCCTTTCCTGGTCAACCCCACTCTAGGTGGAAATTGAATAGTTCATTGTTGACAGACCCGGCCATTTCAATGCATTGCACAGACCTTCTAAGGGCCCGGCTGTCCGTATTGGAAGCATATCATTCCCCTCTACAATGGTGGGAAGACACTAAGAGTGATATCAAGATTTTCTTCCTACATACAGGGAGGAAGAGAACACTGAGTTCATATCTTCGATACCTCACTCTCAGACAAAAACTACAACAGGCCATATCTCTTTCTTTCACATCCCACATGGACTACTCTCACACAATAAAGTCCATTAAGGAAGAAATGGAACAGTTCCAGTATCACCGAGCACATTCTTTATGGATGGAAGCTCAACATGGGACACAAGGCTTCGGTCCCTCCTTAGAGATCTATAAAAGTTGCACTGACAGGGTAAATGCAACCCACATAGAGGAACTTTTTGATCCTGCTTCCAATACCCCCCACAATTCCTTGCTGGACATAAAGCGCATCGCCAGCTCTTACCTAGCTACGATGTTTGGCACCACAACTCCTGTGGATAGTATCGTACCTTTCCTTTCAGATATTCCTATTCCTCCTCCATCCCAAGATACATTGAAACATCTCCTTAAACCTATAACACCAGAGGAAACCCAGCAGGCTATAAAATGCCAAAAGAAGCACACTTCCCCCTGGATCCGATGGCCTTACTGCAGAATTATATATACAGTTTATGTTATTTTTGGCCCCCTTTCTGACATTAATATATCATACCATCATAAGCACTAATTCTACTCCTAAAGGATTTTCTGATGCCATTATGATTTTATTATTCAAGAAAGGGAACAGAGCTATATAATGGAACTGGAGAGCACTATGTCTACTAAACGAGACTATAAAATATCTACTTCCATCTTGCTCAATAGGATGCTCCTGTTGCTGCTCAGATTATTTCTGAGGTGCAGACTTGTGCCCTTTCTGGCAGATCTATCCTTTCCAACCTATCCCTCATTCGAGACATTATTTCAAACAGTACCCCCTCTTCACCTGCCCTGTTACTCTCATTGGACCAAGAAAAGGCTTTTGACCGGGTCAGCCATGTTTATTTGTTCCAGGTTCTTGCACACTACCATGTTCCCCAGAAATTCATCTATTGGCTTAAACTCTTATATAGTACTGCTTGGATAAAACCCCATATAAATGGTTCTCCATGACCCCCTTTTTTAGGCCTTAGAGGAGTACGACAGGGCTGCCCCTTAAGTCCTCTTTCATATATTTTCCAACTGGACCCTTTATTATGAACCCTACTGCTGCACCCATCTTTACCTAGAATCTCTTCCCCCATTGGAAGACCTCTACCTCCAGTATGTGCATATGCTGATGATTTGTGCATTTGTACTACCCCCTATCTTCAGGAGATAGTACTTCCCCCTATTTTCAAAGCATTTGAGACAGCTTTGGGCTCCCAAATAAATATAGCAAAAAGCACAGCACTAGTGGTGCCAGCTTCAGCCAGCATGGACTTACCAACGCATATTGTAGATATCCCTCTGGCAATCGCTCCAATAAAAATCCTGGGATTACATTACGGCACCTCAAGTGATGCCAGCTATAACTGGAATATAGTATTAAATAGAGCAGCACACTCACTTTCCTTTTGGAAAGGACATAGCATTGCAAAACGGAAAAGAGTGTTTTTATTGAAAACTTTAATACTTCCCCTCTTCTTACACGTGGCATCAGTGTTTCCGGTCCCTTTTTCTCTGGAGGCAAGAGTTTACAATATTTTTTTTCAAGGCTTCTGGGGCAGCCGTTTAAATCCCATAAAAAGATCACACACATACATAGATTATTGTCATGGTGGGGTAAGGATGCTGAACCCGATAGTATTTTTCCATAGCCTATTCCTGAAAATCACTATATCCCACTTACTCCATGATCCACCCCTATTTTGGCATTTAATTATATATTCTTTTACCATTAAGATATGCCAAATATGGCAACAACTCCCGCATGACATCCCTAGGAACTTCAGAAAACTAGGTATCCCCAGCTTCCTCTTCCCCCTTTTTCTGAAGATCTGGCAATGGAAACTCTCCCCTGCACGTATAGTGACTAAAACCAGGAGACAGCTTTATAACTTTGTTTTAGATACCCATTTTTCTGACTTACCACAGACAGTATCAACACAAGGCTCCCTTCTGGAATTAGAAACGCCCTTCTCTCAGTTAACTGACCCCAGGATCCCCACACAATTTTGGGATATCTCCTGGCTAGCTTGTCATGGAAGACTGGGTGTCAAGAACAACCTAAAACGTAAATCAGTAGATGAGCGAATATGCCCCCGAGACTCTTGCACTGCGGTACTGGAAACCATGCATCTTTTTTTTATTGATTGCCCATATAGTCAAGTTGTTTGGACCCTCCTTTTACATAAATGGAAAGAAAAGGCACTTCAGAATGTAACATATGATATCCTGGTGTACGGGATATACCCCCCTGGAATACAGAAATATCACACAGGAACCTTACGTCTCATCTTTGCATCCTGCCGCTATTATTTACGGCAGGCCAGGTGCGCCTTTCTCCTGCAACAGAAAGTGTTTTCTGCAACGCAAATAGTTGCACAGATTGTTTCTAGCCTTGTGGTAATCCAAAATGCGGCAAAAAAGGTGCTGACTTCTGCTGTATACAGTTCATATTGGAACAACTGTGCATGGATTGAAACTGCAGTACCCTGAAGATGTTTTTCTTTTTTCTTCTCTGTATTAGTAGGCATTTATTTTGCTCCATTTAAACTGAAATGTTTCTTTTGACTTCTTTTTCCTTTTTTTTTCCCCTTCACCCTTGTTTATTGGTTTTATTTGTGGGTTGATTTCCTTTTGTCTTTCTTGCAAACCTTATTTACAGTTTCTGTAAAGTTGACATTGTATTTTGTTTATTGAATGTACTGCGCTAATTTTTCTTTAAATAAGACATTCCCCTACTCTTTTTGACAAGTGCCATGGGATCTTTAACATCCACCTGAACTACCACCAATCCAGGCAGATGGGACCTCGGTTTAACATCTCATCCGAAGGACGGCACCTCAGAATTGCAGCACCCCTCTCATGCTGCACTACAGTGTCAGTACTGGGATATTAACCCAAGTGCCAGATGTGGGAACTGAACCCACAGCCCTCTGATCTCCCAGCCTCAGAGGCGAGTGTGCTACCTACTGAGCCACTGACACTGACAGTGATTATATGATTATACAATGGCTTATTCTTATACAAAATAAAAAACATTAAAACAAATGTTTTTAGTAGATTTTTAGTGTGGCAATATGTCTTTGTTTCTTAAGAAAAGATGAGTATAGTCCTACGGCAAATCCACACAGTGATGTTATTGTGTAATATCATCACTGTCTCGGGCACACACTGACCAACCAGAGTCCAGGAAATGTTCTTGCCATTGTATAATTAGACATATCTACTATTTTTTTCAGTTAACAACAGGAGAAATTAAATCTGTGCAGGTGATTTTAGTGTCAGACAGACCCTGACCATGTACCTTGCTGGTAACAGCTAAAAAAAGTTCAGGACCCTTTGAGGGTCAGAGTTTTGTCTTTTGGGGAAATACTGGGTGGGAACATTTCTGTCTACAGCTAGTGGCTGGCCTGAGGCCTCTTTAAAGGAAAACTGTGTAAATTTAGTGTCCCTGCCTCCGAAAAGATTACCCCCCGATCTAGATTTTTGTGTGAAAAGCACATTTTCTACGTGCTGATACTTACTTTTATTTTTATTGCAAAAGACTGTTAACTCGAACATGGCGGATGTGTGGGGTTCCATTTACTGTAAGGCAGCGCCACACTGCTCGAATGTATTGAAGTGAGCAGTGTGCGCCACACCTTTACAGTAAATGGAGCCCCAGCGCCTGCCATATTCCCAGTTCGCAGACTTTTTGCAATAAACTGATAAAGTAGCAGCGCAAGAAAAATGAGCTTTTCTACATTAAAAGCTGGATCGGGGGGGTAAGCTTTAAGGGGGCGGGGGCACAGAATTTACACAGTTTTCCTTTAAGACACTCAGCCAAAACTAGATGCCCCAAATTGTTGATTTATTAGGCCAGTGGTAAAGAGAGGGTCACAGTTTTTCTATTGGGCTAAAACTTTAAGTAAAAATCTGAAAAGTTAAGGAAGAATTGGCTAAAATGTGAATCTATTCCATACACACCATTATCAGTGTTCACTCTGTGCGGCTGTAGACTGTAAGAGGCCTAAAATGATTAATCAGCAACTGCTATACTGAATGTGCTCTGTTTCTCATTTTGAAAAAAAATATATCACATGCTGCAGCTATGGAATATTTGTCTCTAGAATAGTGCATGGCACCCTTACTCTGTGTTCCTCAGAGCTCTAGAAGAAATCCTTTTGTTTGTCCTCATTGCCTTAAAAGGACCTAGAAATATTAACAAAAATAAGAAAAAAAAATATGCCCTTTGGTAAAAAAATTAGTTGGGGAAAAAAAGAAAAATTTACTCACCATAGTAATGTTGCTTCTTCTAATGGAGTCTTGCTGTATTCTGACTATATGCAGTTAGCCTCAAGTCACAGAATGTTGAGCTCGAGCTCGGTTTTCAAACCTCTGTCCCAGGTACTCCTCAGTGTAACCACCAGATTCTTGTGAGCACTGTACTAACTAACAACCTAGACATTGTTTTTAGAAACTTCATGCCAAAAGGCAATAAACATATATTTAGGGTCCAAAGACTCAAGTCAAGACCCCGAAAAAGAATCCAAGTAGGTAATAAATTAAACAACAATAAAACATAGAACAAAAAACCTCATATAAAGAAGAGGCAACCAGGTACACCCCTGAGGTGCAACACTGCACCTGCCCACCCGCATCCCAAAACAACTAGGTTCCAGGAGGGGAGGCAGGGAGGGAGGTCAGAATACAGCAAGACTCCATTAGAAGAAACAGCATTACTATGGTGAGTAATTTTTTCTTCAAACGAACATTAGGTCTTGCTGTATTCTGACTATATGCAGACTACCAAGCAGTACCCCCAAGGAGGAGGGAACTACGGAACCTATTTTGGGAACAGACTCTGCAGTACTGCTGTGCCAAACCCAGCATCACTTCTTGACTGGATGTCAAGGGAGTAATGCTTGGTAAATGTGTGAACAGTCTTCCAGGTGGCTGCTTTACAGATTTCCACCAAGGGTATATCTCTGGCAGCTGCAACTGAAGCAGCTGTACCTCTAGTGGAGTAAGCCCTCAGGCCTGATGGAGGCTCTTTCCCCAATTTTGAATAGCAGACCTATATGCAAGAGAAAATCCATCTAGCAATAGTTCTCTTAGTGGCAGGTTTACCTTAACCCACCTCCCCATAAGTAAGAAACAGCTGGGAGCAGTCGTTTCTATGGAGTTTAATGGATTCTATGTAGTAACTCAGAACCCCCTTTACATCGAGACTGTGTAATCTCCTCTCTCTAGAGGAGGAGTGGTCAGTGAAAAATATGGGCAGTGTCATAGATTGGTCCAGATGAAAGTCTGATACCACTTTGGGAAGGAATTCCCTATTTGTACGAAGGACCATGGCATCCACTTTCCTGTAATCCTTATCTGGGGGGGGGGGGGGTGAGATGCCAGGGGAATATTAGCCTTGTCACAGGCTGCAGCTTTCACTACCCCAACATGGCTGCAACAACTGGTGAGGAATTCCATTCCAGGACCTGACAGCGCATACCTCCTGTCCATCTTCTTATCCACAGGAGCTATGGATGTTGGAAACTGTAATATTTTTTGGGTCTGTTTCCCCAGGGACTTGTGCAGAGGGATAGACACCCTTTTGGACTCTGGGACATCCATCATCTCAACATAGTCAGGCTCCTCCTGATCCTGTTCAGCTTCTTCCACTGGGAGCTGAAGAGTCTCAGCCACTTTCCTGTAAAACAAGATGTGGGAGGGGGAATCAAAAAGCCTGGGAGGAGACACATTAGAAGGCCTGTCTGGGGAGATGTCAGGCTCAATAGGCTTATCTAGGTCTTCGTAATCTTCATCTTCATCTCCTTCCCAACTGCCCTCATAAAATGCTTCAGGGTCATATTCAGAAGCAGACAAGTCCAACAGAACCGATCGTTTCTGAGTCGGAACCGGATGAAGCAACTGCACAATAGCGATCGCTTTGGCAATCTCGTCAGCGGTCGGAACATGAGAACCAGGATCTGAACAGACTGACTTGCAATTTCTCTTTGCAGGAACCAATTCCGCAGAATTGGCTCTCCTCTTGCCTGAGGGGGTATCGCCCATGTCAGGTTTGGTCGTAACCAAACCAGGCTGGCCATCCGGGTCAGCAGATTTTTCGGCCTCCCTTTCCTTCAGCCTACTTAAACGTTTATCCACAGTGGCTTTAGGATAGTTTCTGCAGATTTGGCAGTCTTCTTTGAGGTGGTCAAACCCCAGACAACAAACACAGATGAGGTGGGGATCAGCCTTAGCAAAGGCCTCCCCACACTCAGTGCAGTGTTGAAACCCAGTGGGCCCGGTTTTCTTTTTGGGTTTCTCAGACATGCCTCTATAAAACAAAGTTAGCCTTACCAGCATTTAAGCCAGGCGACTACAAATACCTATCGGTTCCAACTGTGCCACGGGTCAGTTGAAAAAAAAGGAGAAATTGTCGCTTTTTTTCAGGAACCAACAGGCGGAAACCACACTAAACTTAAAGATAGAATTAAATCAAACAGATTACTTCAGTTCCCAACTGGACCGACTGGAAAGAAACTGAAAAGAAAAAACAATTTCTTTACAAAACACACTACTACCTACTAATACACTTACTGTACCGAGACAGAGATGTAAACACCGAAAAATAAAGAAACGGTTTAAACAAACCGATTTTACTGTGATCGAACCAAAGTGAAGGAGAGGATCTCCGGAGCAACTTCTCAGTTAGGCGGAGTAAAGAATCTGACGGTTACACCGAGGAGTACCTGGGACAGAGGTTTGGAAAACTGAGCTCAAACTCAACGTTCTATGCCTTGGCATAGCGTTAACCCTTTCCTCTCCGGAGCAGTTCAAGTGCTGGGGCTAACTGCATATAGTTGGAATACAGCAAGACTTCATGTTGTTCGAAAGGTGACTTACCAGCACCTGTCATGGACTTAGGATAAAAGTATGGACTTAAGGCCTCGGAAAAAATGTTTCAACCCCTGCTATCACAGCCTGTAGGGTCACATCCTTGACATGCTGGAGGGAGTTTTCATGGAAATGTCACTTATGGTTCTTTCACACTCTAGCTATAGTTGCAAAATATTTAGGTCCCTGGATGGGGCACTGCTAGAGGGAATGTGGGGAGCAATCAGCTCCACAAACACATGTATTTTGATCCTGCTCAAAACTGCCGTTTTACTGGCAAGGGATAGCAACAGAAATGGAGGATATGTTTTCCATTCCAGGACTGGGAACCCTGTCTCTTATATTACTAGCAATCCCATCCCCAGCAGCAAAAAATGGAGGAGGGGAGCTGAAATTATTATCGGCATTACTATTTGTAGCAAAGAAGGGAGTGACACGTATGTGGCATACTAAGTGCACCCCTACAATTACTCACCGATAGGCCACCACTGTGTCCATCTATAGGTTACAGAAACTCAATGAATTAAGAAATAAAACGCATTTGTTTAAAGGCTTGTGAAGGTGCTGGGTACTCTATCAGGTAGAGCATTCACCAGACTTTATACACACACACACCTTAGCCATGAGACTCAACAAATGCTACAATAAAGTTTTTGTTTCTGTTTTACAACACTAGTAACAGACTCAGGCATTGTTTGATATTTTATTATTGAACTCGTTATACGCTTATGATATTGTAAACACAGCAAAAAAACTCAGCAGTGTGATTTTTATTTATGTACGTATGTGTGTATTTATGTACGCATGTATGTATTTATGTAAGTATTTATTTATGTACGTATGTATGTATTTATGTATGTATGTATTTATTTATGTACGTATATGTGTATTTATTTATGTACATATGTATGTATGTATGTATTTATTTATGTACGTATGTATGTATTTATGTACGTATGTGTGTATTTATTTATGTACGCATGTATGTATTAATGTACGTATGTATGTATTTATTTATTTATGTACATATGTATGTATTTATTTATTTATGCATGTATGTATTTATTTGAAAATTGGTAACCTGAAAAGGAACACTAAACCAAGGCTAGTTTTTAGGCGCGACGGTGGAGGGGAGAAGAAGAATACAAATAGCACAACACAGTTTCCATGATAAGGTACAAAGTAAAGTGCAAAACAGTGTGGACAAAATAATAGGTTAACAGTATAATGATGAGGTAGACCCATGAGGTTGGATACTGGGTAGCAAATAACTACAATCAAGTGGCAAAAGTGAGGGTGGAGAAAAAAAATAACTAGCAATAACTGTTGAGTACAAACTAATCCAGGCAGTGGCACTACAGAGGTGATTGTAAATCCTGAGCACAATTCTGGCAGGACCTAGCCAAGGAAGTCAGGGAGAACTAAAAGGAGCAGGATGGGACAAGGAGTAGTTTTAGCTGGTACATAAAGGAGAGGGAGAGGGGGAGCTATGGAGAGTGGAAGGGAGCAGGTTCCGGGGGGGAGTGATAGAAGAAAGCAGACTGCTCTGTTGACGAATGTGGTGGTGGTGGTGGGGGAAGAAAGTACAAGAGTCCTTGGAGTGAAGGGTGTAGCAGACAGAGGCAATGGGAGTGAGAAGAGAGGAGAGGTATGGGGAGTGGGGGAGAAAACCAAACCAGTAACTGGAGATGAAAGAGGCTCAGTGGTACTGGTGATGTATATGTAGAGGTGGTATATTAAGAGAGGCATAAAAGAAGCAGTGGTGACTGTGAGCAGGGGAGTTAGTAGTAAAATGACAAAAAAGCATTAAAGAGGGTGTCCAGTCTGGCAAGGGAAGAGGAGGGGAGCAGTGCTGTAGATCACACTCACATAGTTAAGCACCGGGAGAACATTTTGGCGACCAGTTCGCAGCAGACCTGGAGTGAAGGCAGTCCTTGCTGCAGAACAAGGCACCAAGTTTGGGGTGGATCCTCCCACCCATGCAGGTGGTAAAACCCTTGGCTCCGCCCCATGACACCAGATCTAGCCAGCTGGAAGCCAGGTTGCGCGTCGAAGCCGGGGAGGTCGGGTGGGTCATGTGGATGAACAACATATACCACTCCTAGAACTCCTGTTACAGGTGAGTAACCTGTATTTCTAGGGACATGGATATGTTGTTCAATCCACACTTATTGGCAGACTCCTAGCAGTTCTCCGGGAGAAGGGAGGCAAGGCTCGTACCCCCTACTTAGGGAATAAAGACTAGAGAACCGAGGTCCCAAAACCAGCATCCCGGCGTGACTCTAGGTCAATATGGTAATGGGAAATGGGAAATAAAGGTGTGTGCTGACTTCCAGGTAGCAGCCCTGCAGATTTCCTGGATAGGGACGTCCCTAGAAGCAGCCACTGAAGCAGCGGTATGGTGGGTAGAATGAGCTCTTATCCCTTTGGGATGCTCCATGCCCGCCAACCTATAGCAGAGATCTATGCAGGAGGTGACCCACCTGCCTATTGTCCGCTTGGCTGCAGGTCTGCAGGCGCGGCTTCAGCCATCTGCTCCTTATAATAAGAGAGCGCTCTTCTAGGGGCCAAAGTATGGAGCCTATATTCGGCCTCCAAGGTGTGATTGGGGTAGAACACCGGCAGAGTCAACACCTGATTAAGATGAAACTCCGACACCACCTTCGGAAGGAATTTAGGCTGGGGGCGCAGGACAACCTTGTCCCTATGGAAGACCAGATAAAGGAGACTCGATGGAAAGTGCCTGGAGCTCTCCCATCCTTCTGGCTGACGTAATAGCCTCCAAGAAGGCGGTCTTCCATGACAGGTGAGAGATGTGACACCTGTGCATTGGTTCGAATGGCTTGCCCATGAGCTTAGCCAATACCAGCAGTAGATCCCATGGAGGGGGAGGTTCTCACACCAGAAGGGATATGTGATCAAGGCCTTGGAAAAAGCGCCCGACCACCTTCTCCTGCGCCACTGACTGCTTGCCGGCTCACGCCCGGTAAGCAGAGATGGCTGCTAGGTGCACCTTAAGGGTCGTCGACCAAGCCCTAGCTGAGAAAGAGACCACAGGTAGTCCAGAATGCTAGCCAAGGAACAGGAAGAAGGGTCCAACCCCTTGTCCTGACACCAAATGGAGAATCTCTTCCATTTGAAGGCATAGAATTTTCTGGTCGACTCATGGGACGCCTCAACGGCGTTGAGGACCTCGTCGGAAAGACCCAAGGCCTGGAACTCTAGCCGCTCAGCGGAAAGGAAGTGGTGGAGCCGTCTTCCGACAGGGGGAACCCGGGGAGGAGTGACGAGGTTGGGGGCGACACCCCTCAACCCGTCACTGGGCAGGCTTGGAGGAAGGGCCTGCTGAGGGACCTCCTGGACCCTTACCTCCAGGCTGTCAGGTGCAGGGATTGAAGTTCCGGATGGAGTACCTTCCCCTTGTTGACTGAGATCAGGTCCGGACGGACTGGAAGCCACCTCGGGAGCCTGGAGCCGAGTCTGAGGAGATCTAGATGTCAGAACTGGCGGGGCCAGTCTGGGGCTACCAGAATCACCTGCGCCTTGTCCCTCTTCACCTTGAGAAGCACCTTGTGGATCAAGGGAAATGGAGGGAAGGAGTAGAAGAGGCCCAGGGTCCACGGCCTTGAGAAAGCAACCCCCGGCAGCGAGCCCTGCTGAGAGGAGCGGGCGTGAAACAGCCTCAGCTTCGCATTCTCCCTGGAGGCGAACAGATCCACCTGAGGGGTGCCCCAGTGGGAGAACAGATCTTGTACTACCTCCGGCAGGAGAGACCACTCATGAGATGCAGTGCCTTTCTGGCTGAGGGCATCGGCCAGACTGTTGGGGGCTCCTGCCACATGAATGGCTAGGAGATCCGCCTCCAGGCTGATCATGAGAGACCAAGTGTGGAGAGCTTCCTTGCACAGGGGCAAGAAGTGTGTCCCACCCTGTTGGTTGAGGTAGTACATGGTCGTGGTGTTGTCCGTCTGGACCTGGACCACTTGACCCTGTACAATTGGAGCGAAGGAGGTGAGGGCTAGTCGGGCCGCTCTAAGCTCCAGCAGGTTGATGTGGCATCGAGACTCCTGAGGGGACCAGAGGCTGTGGGCTCTGAGCTCCCCTAGATGGGCACCCCAACCCAACAGGGAGGCATCGGTCGTCAGAGTGACGGTCGGCTCGGGGCGGACAAACGGGATACCCTCCAGCAGATGAGCTGGAACAAGCCACCACTGTAGGCCATTCCACATCTCCTGAGTCACCGCCACTCGCTGGTCCAGAGGACCGAAGTGCTGTGACCACTGGCGGGCCAGCCCCCATTGTAGGGGACGCATATGCCAGCGGGCCCAATGAACCATGCTGGTGCAGGCCGTCATGAGGCCCAGGAGGCACAGAAAGTACCAGGCAGGGCACAATTGCCCAACCAGAATTGATTGGGCAAAGGAGGAAAGGACCTCAGCCCTGTCCGCCGGGAGCTGGGCTCAGGCTTGAAGAGAGTCGGGCTCTGCCCCAATGAACTGAATCACCTGCGATGGCACAAGTTCCAACTTGGCCTTGTTGATGAAGAGGCCAATCTGAGAGCAGACCTGGAGGACCAGATCCCTGGACCACTCCACCTCCAACCTGGAGGGGGCTGCAATCAACCAGTCATCCAGGTAAGGGTACACTCAGACCCCTCAGCACCGCAGGAATGCTGTCACCACTGCCATGCATTTGGTGAAGACCCTGGGTCCAGAGAACAAAACCTCATGCCTAGTTCCAAGGATGGAATGATCTGAGCCTGAGTGACCATCATGAAGGTGCGCTGCCTTAGGAACTTGTTCAGGTCGTGTAGGTCGAGAATGGGGCGCCAGCCCCCCTGTCTGTTTTGGAACCAGGAAGTACCTGGACACAAACCCTGGGTCTGGAGGAGGATCCGCCACCTCTCTGATCACCTCGTTCTGGAGGAGCAAGGCGATGTCGGCTCGACGAGCCGACAGAGAGGCTGCAGACCCCATTGCCCCCCATGGGGCAACGGCTCGATAGGGAGGGAACTGCTCACATTCCAGAGGCAGACCCCTGCCCACCACTTCTAGCACCCAGCGGTCCATGGTGATAGCGGACCAGGCAGAAAGGAAGTGGCAGAGCCGTCCTCTGACAGGGGGAACCCGGGGAGGAGTGACAAGGTTGGGGGCGACACCCCTCAACCCGTCACTGGGCAGGCTTGGAGGAAGGGCCCGCAGAGGGACCTCCTGGACCCTTACCTCCAGGCTTCCTACTGGAGGAAGCGACAGACTTGGCCTTAGGGTGCCAAGTGTGTGCCTGCTGGCCCTGGTGCTGGTGCTGCTGGGTTGGACGTGCCGAAGGGGCGGAAGGACGAAAGGGCTTACGCTGCTGCTGGCAGTCTTTGTCCTTCTGAGCAGACATGACTGAGTCCAAGGTGACATTGGACTTCTCGATCCTCTGGAGATGGCCTTCCACCCCTGGCCCGAACAAGTCAGTGCCCAGGAAGGGAACGTCTGCCAGCTTGTGCTAGGTGTCCGCTGTGAAGGTGGAGATCCGCAGCCAAGCTCTGCGGCGCATTGCCACTGCGGCTGCTACTGATCGGGCACAAGAATCACCAATGTCCAATGAAGTTTGGAGCTGTTGTTTTGCCACCACCCTTCCCTGATCCCGCACGTGCTTGATCGTCATCTGAAGGTCAGCCAGGAGATGAGGAATCACCTCATCCAGGGAGCCCATGAGGGCGTGTGAGAAATGTGCCATCAGAAGTGCTGAGCTAGCCTGACGAAGGCCTAGGGAGGAAGCAGGGTAAACTTTCCGCCCCACGTAATCCAGCTTCTGGATTCCTTATCGGCGGTTTATCACGCCCTGAGCGCTTCCCGGAACACCGGAAAACACTGTCGGTCACTAACCCTCTGCAGGGGGGTGCTCCAAGAAACCGGAGAGTGAGCCGGTAGGGACTACGTACTTTCGAGACATCCTGGCCGAAGGCTCGGGACAAGATGCTGGCCACTGCCACAACTCCAGGGCCAGGCCAACAATGGCTTCAGCCACAGGAAAGGTCTCCATAGGGGAATCCCCTCGGTCCAGTATCTCTGTGAGGGGATACTTGGCCTGTTTCTAAACTGGTTCGAGCTGCATCCCGGTGGACTCCAAGATGAGCCAAAGCAAACCTAAAAACAAGGATGGGCTCTTGTCCACTGACTGACCCCCCACAGACTCCAGGTCAAATGGCCTGGAGAACAGGGAGGAGTCGTCATCAGACTCCGAGGAGTCTGCAAACAGCTGCCGGGCACCTGAGCCACCCTCCACCTGCCGAGGTTGACTGGGAGTGAGGGTAACCGACAACCTGTGGGGCAAGCCCTGACCCGACCGAGAATCCTTGGTCGGGGCCCCAGTTTTCGGTTGTGGAGGCGGGGGTTCCACCACAATGGACAGCCACTTAATGGCCAGAGAAGGCGACAGAGTTGGCTTATTCCCGGACAATAAGAGCTGCTGCCACATTAAATCCTTATAGTGCCGATGCAACTTGCACCAGAGACTATCCTCCAAAGAGGATGTGGATGAGCGGCGATGCCGCTTTCCATGGTGCCAAGACCGCTGACGTCGGCGGGACCGGCTGGACCTGGAAGAGGACCGAGGCCGAGACCTTCAGGGTTTCCGAGGGTGGGTCAGAGAGGGAATGGGGGGAAACCCACCCTTCCTTCGGTTCAGGGACCTTAACCAGTGGACTCCGGCACAGGAGACACAGGCAAGTCCTCGGTAATCACCGGGGGAACCGGTGAAGTAGGGTTGTCAGCATCACCAGTCGACAAACCGTCCGACGGGTCGAGAAAAATCTTGACCGCGTCGACGGTTGTCTCGGCCTGCTGACCTGACGGAGACACGGTGAATGAAGCCATCGGCCTTAGCCGCAACCTCAACCGGAGTTGACAGTCGACATTGCAGAGAAGGGGATCTCTCCCGCTCCCACGAACGTCGATGGTGGGACTTACCTTTTGAGTCCTTCTTCTCGGACAGACTGGAATGTCCCGATGGCCCTTCTCGCTTGGTGGAGAGGGACTGGCAAAGCTCCTTAAACGATGCCGTGTAGGAGGAGCCCAAAGAGAGCGGGATACTTACTTTATTGAAGGATTTAGTTTCATACATCCATTTCTGATACATTCACATGTACTTGAATGTTCTCTTTCTTTTTCCTTTTTTTTATATTAAAACTGTTACATCATATAGTCATACTAAAAATGGAAATCATAACATTATATAAGTTGATTCTCTAACTTAATCTAACTTTGAGCAGGATAAAAACAAACCTTAGAACATAAAGTACTACCAATACCAACATTTGCATTTCATTCTTAATCTTTGGATTGGAGCTATACACACAGACTGAAACAGAGACTCTGGGGAGAAGAATAATTGATGTAACAAATCCATGCTTTCATTCCCTTAAGCAATTATCTGTATTCTCCATTCGCCAGGTCTAATATTATCCCCTTTCACCTTTTAGATCGGTCATGTGATCTAAGCTCTAGCTGCCCATTAAAGTTGATCCTGATATAGCTCCCACCTTGACCATCGTGATATATATTTTTCCATCTTTCCTGAAGTTTAAACTAGATTTGCTCATTATGTTGAATGTGCAATATGTTTTTTCCAATCAGATACCACGGGGCAGTGGGGGCTTATACTAACATACTAAATGCCAGCAGAATAGGCCTAACGGTCTTTCGTGGTTCAGTTTGCTTGGTCAGCTCCCATTCTGAGCTGACCTTGCTGCCCCCCGCCTTTCTCTGGCTTCTCCTTCCCAGTTCCGGATATTCTTGCTGCACTGGATTTTGCCCTGTACCTGTTCCACCCCTCCTGAACCCTCCACCATCTCTGCCCCACCAGCCCCTGGGTAGTGCATTCCATGGCTCCACCACCCTCTCAGTGAAGTAGCACCTCCTCCTTTCTCCCTGAATCTTCACCCTCCAGCTTCCACCCATGCCTCTAGTTGCTCCTTCCTCCTTCTTCAAAGCACCCTGACTGCTCCTCCCCTATTTACCCCCTTCATGTACCTGAAGACCTCTATCATGTCCCCCCGGTCCCTTCTCTCTTCCAATATGTACATATTTAGCTCTTCGAGCCTCTCCCCATAGGTCCTGTCCCCCAAGCCCCAAATCATTTTGGTTGCCCTCCTCTAGACCCTCTCCAGGAGTTTAATGTCCCTCTTTAAGTCTGGCCTCCAAAACTGCACACAGTACTCGAGGTGTGGCCTCACCAAGGAGTTATACAAAGGGAGTATCACTTCTCTTCTTCTGGAGGTGATCCCCCTAGCGATGCATCCCAGCATCCTGTTGGCCTTGGCTGCTACCCTCTTACAAGTCTCCGAGTTGTTCATCTTGACATCCACCACCACCCCCAGGTCCCTCTCAGCCATCGAGACTTGTAGCATGAGGAGCCATTTTTGGGTTATAGATCTATAAGCTAAGCTTAAGAGTATGGCCCATATGTATAGGCTGGCTTTATCTCTAGTCTCCTCTGGTGGAATCCCTAGGATTAGATTAACACCCTTAAATTCACTCTCTATGTTCAGAATTGATTTTATATACAATATTACCTGAAGCCAAAAGGCCGATAGTCCTGGACAGTCCAGGAAAATATGTTTATGTGAGGCTCTCGCCTCTCCACATTCCCTCCAACATCTGGAGCCGGTCCCCGGATTTCTTAGAGCTACTACCGAGGGAACTAGGAAAAACCTTGCCCTAACTTTCCATGTGAATTCCCTCCAAATGGGGAAGGAGCTAGTTTTCCATGTGTTTCCCCAAATCTTAAGCCACTGTTTACTAGATATGGGATGTGCAAATTCCTGTTCCCACTTGGACTGAACTGCCGTCATGGCATGTGCAGTTTGTTGTATAAGAGACTTATATAGTATAGATATTGCCTTTTCCCCCAGAAGTGAGGTCCAAATTTGACGATAGTGGGTACCATCCTCCCCAGGTGAGAATCTCGCTCTGTCTTCCTAATTTATGTTTGGATATAGTCTCTAATTTGGTAATAATATAGCCTATCCTTTTCTGTCCAGGAGTATAGTCGCTGAGCTTCCAAGAAGTCTATAATCTCATTACCTTTTAGTAACTGCCATGGGGCTTCCAATCCCTTAGTGTACTAATTCCTGTACCATTTGTTATGCATTGGTGTGTCAAAAAGGGGGTTAATATAAACCACTTATACTTCCATAGGTATTGTTGGAAGGTCTGGTGTTTCATGCCCAATTGCCAGCCCTTTAGTATGGTGGTAGTTGCCGGCGGGGTTTCCTGGCTAACTTTATTGAGATGGTATAGGGAGAATAGGCAGGCCGGGAGTGGGGTAGAAACAGGTCTGGATAAATCAGTTTGCTTCCAAACTGCCTGGTATGCTTTAGCGCCCCACAATAATACCAAACGCATCTGGGCCGAAATCCAATAGTTTTGGAGAGAGGGGAGAGCTATTCTTTCTAGACTCTTGGGCAAATACAACTTAAAGAGATTCATTCTTGGCTTCCTTTGGTTCCATTGATATGCATTTAAAGTTTTTTGCCAGGAAAGAAGCTCCTTTGGAGACAGGTCACATGGCACACATTGGAATAAATACAAGAATCTTGGTAAAGCATTGATCTTCAGCGATAAGGTTCTTGTATAAAAAGAGGATGGCAACAAATCCCATCTTCTCAAATCCTGTTTAATTGTATTCACTAGAGGGTGATAATTTAAATTAAGAAGTAAGTCTGGGTCTTTTGGAATCTGTACGCCCAGATATTTTATGAATGTTTTATCCCATTTAATTGGGTACTGTTTTTTAAGGCTTGGTGGAGGGTTATAATCAAAGGTCAGGGCTTCCGACTTGTTTATGTTCAGGGTGAAACCGGAAAGATTGGAGAATTTACAGATGTGGTGAAAGAGAGCCTGTAAAGAGGTGTCTGGATTAGCCAAGTATATAAGGACATCATCGGCAAAGACAGCCAATCTCTGTTCTGAGCCTGCTATCTCAACGCCTTTGATATCCTGAGTCTGGCATAGGTATTGGACCAAGGGTTCAATATAATAAGCGAATAGGAGCAGGGATGGGGGCACCCCTGTCTGGTTCCTCTAAATAGGGGAAATTTCTCAGATATGTGACCGTTTGCTCTAATGTATCCTGTAGGGTTTGTGTAAAATTTGAAGATGGTATTTACGAACTGGCGTGGGAAATCAAATCTAGTCAATACCCCTCTCAAAAAGTCCCATGACACCATATCAGATGCTTTTTCTGTGTCCAATCCTAATACAACTGCAGGAATGTTTTGGGCATGAATATGTTCAATAATATAAACCGTACGTCTAACATTATCCTGGGCTTGGCGCCCAGGGATAAAACCGCATTGGTCCATGTGTATTGTGGATGGTGCGAGTTGTTCAAGTCTCTGTGCCTAGATAGAGGCAAAGATTTTGTAGTCTGTGTTCAATATGGATATGGGTCGAAATGAGGAGCAATCTGAGAGGTCTTTACCCTGTTTCGGTATTACCGAGACTATAGCCTCATTCCAGGATGGAGGGATTATTCCTCCTGCTGTATTCACGTAAGTGAACAAACAGCCTGTTCAGTATCGAAGTGAGAGTCTTGGTGAAAGCTTTATAAAACTCTCCCGGGAGACCGTCAGAGCCGGGATAATTACCAGTTTTTAGATTTCCAGTTGTTGCTATGATTTCCTTGGAGGATATGGGGGCCACCAGACCAAGGGACTGTTGTCGGGTTATAGTGGGAAGAGCAAGGGGTGACAGAAATTCCCATATACTTTCATCAGAAGATGATTTCTTCGAATATAATTTTGTATAAAATTGGTGGAAGGCCTCAGCGATATCTACAGTATTATTTTTAAGGTCGCTACTAGTGGGGTGTCTAATTTTTAGTATAGAGAATTTAGCTGTCAGGGCCCTCAGTTGGCCTGCAATTAATCTCACAGATCTAGGGCCCCCGTCGTAATATTTATGCCTTAAGAACAGGAGTTTCTGCTCAATAGCATAGTCTAGGATATTATTTAAATCTTTTTTAAGTGAGGCGAGCTCTCGAGATCTTGCCTTACAGTGTTTCACACACCGAAGACCCTCTAATACCTCTATTTGGGTTTCTAAAGCGAGTCTTCAGGATTCCCTCTGTTTTTTTTGATAAGATGAGATCCCTATTAGTTTCCCCCTCACTATTGCCTTAATGGTGTCCCAAATCATGGACACTGAGGAGTCCTGTGTATCATTGTCCAGTAAGGACTGGGTTATCGTTTCTGTAATTGATTCCCACACCTCCGGGTTTCTTAGGAAGGAAAGGTTCAGTCACCAGAAGGTCCTCCTTCCGGTGGCCTGCATTTGAAGTTTACAAAAAATGGGTGCATGACCTGAGAGATTAAAGGTCCCCTGCCATGTGCTTTGAACCATATACAATTGTTCCTTTGGGGCTAGCAAAAAATCTAGGCAAGAGCAGGAATTGTGTGCCTGCGAGTAAAAGGTATGTCTTCTACAGGGCCCATTTATATATTGCCATATATCATCACAACCAATTTCCTGTGACAACTTTCTGACACTTCTAGTCGTTTTATTTACCCGTCCCTGAGCGAATTGATCTCTGCCTTCCCCAGTGATATTAGTGTTTAAGTCTCCCCCACAAATCACCCTTCCCTCTGCCCATTCCAATAACTTATTAAAAAGGTTTCTATACAGTGAGAAATCTGATGCTGTGGGTATATAAATAGAAGTCAATGTAGCCATCTGGCCATCTAACAGGCCTTTTATAAAAACAGAACGACCCTCTTTATCTATAATTTGGTCCTTTAGTTCAAAATGTACCACATGTTTTATCATTATGGCGGTCCCTCGCCTTCTCTCACCCCAATATAAGGAGGCCTCCACCTGGGCAAATCCCAGACGCTCAAATTTTTTATGCTCACTTTGGGAAAGGTGTGTTTCTTGTAATAGTAAAATGTTAGCTCCCTCCCTCCTCATACATTGTAATATTTTACTTCTTTTGACGGGGTTAGTGATACCATGCACATTATAAGTGCATATGACATAAGGTTGTGCCATACTAAGTAAAGTCATCTACTCCCAGTTTGTGAAAAGGCATAGTTTGTACATCTGTTCCCCCAGTGGTGGCACCCTCCATTTCGAAATACACTGGTACCATTGGTAGTTATCCTTATTTACGAGTTCCAACTGTCCTGCTAAATAGGAAATTAACTGTATAGCCAACGTGGCTATTTATAAACTTATAAACAGATGAAGTGTATGCTTCCAAGGCTGGGGCTAGATACCTTTCTAGCCCCTGTGTTCTCCAAAAAAGGAGGACAAGGAGGAATGCGTGTGCCTCCAATACCAGAGGATCTCCTCTAGAGCCTCGATATCAGTGGGCTTCCTATTAGTACGTAAGGATTGCGGGCTGATGCATCACCAGTAAGCCCCGTTTCCAGCCAACTATAAAAAAAACTAGTCTTACTATAAAGACAACAGAGGTGTATGTCCTGAAAAACATAGGACAAAGTGAGCTCTAGTCTAGTATTAGTCCCCATTGTAACTTATCTGATCTGCCCTCAGTGACACTGAAGGGGTGTCAAAGGGTTCACTAGATAGCATTTCAGAACGACAATCATCAATGGGAATCTTGCATTAATCAGTATCTACTAAGGGTAGAAAAAAGATTCAGTTAAGCATTATTACTACAGCTTACACGTCCTTAGTAGCTTAACAGGGTGACTTGCACTTAACTATATGCCTAGACGTTGTGAGTGACTGTAGAATTAAAGTCCCCTTTTGCTTTCTTCTTTATTTGTTCAGCAGGTGAGTTTACATGCTTCTTGTGCTGTGCCCCCATGTAATCCCCAGTCTCTTATTGAGATACTCAGAAGTTGAGTAATTAATCAGTACTTATCCGAGGGATGGCGTAGCCAGTCGGGGGTTCTTCGGGAGTTGCTCGACAGACAATGGGATTGTTTCAGCGAAATAGCCGCATGGATTCGCTTTTTCTTTCCGGTATCTGGTTGGGTTTGTTCTGTCTTTCTATTCAGGATGCTTTGGAGTCTGCGTAGTGCTTCCACATGTGGCATGGACTTGTTTCCCCCTGTCTTCCTGTACATGATGCGCTGTCTGAACAGTCCCCTCTTCTCTGCCTCTTGGTTCCTGCTTTCCTCTATGGGTATTCTCCTTTGCTTGAGTGCGTCCTGTGCCTCATCAAATGTTGAATAAAGTTTCACTCCATCTTCCCAAAACACTCTCAGTCAGGAGGGATAGGGGGTATGAAAACGAATGGTCTTCTCTCGCAGCACTCTCAGAATGGGGAGATATTTTATTCTCTGAGATTGCACTTCTTCTGGGTAATCGTGATCGAGAAACAGCCGGTTTGTGAGGTATTTAACTTCTTTTTTGCTCCAAGCATGCCTCAATATTTCTTATTTTGCACTGAATGAATTAAGCTTAAATATAACGGACCGTGGGCGAGCCGCGGGGTCAGTTTTTTTTTGTTGTAAAGATCTGTGTGCCCTTTCCACATGGAAACTAAGTGTAGATGGAAGTTCCAGCACATCTCGCAGCAGGTTCTCGATAAATGGTGCCATTGGGATTGTCTCCATATTCTCAGGTAGGCTGTATAGCCAGAGGTTCTCATGTCGAGACCGACCCTCCACGTCTAGGCATTTTGCCTGTAAGGCTTTGGTTTGGTAAAGTAGGGTCTGAATAACCTCCGTGAGTTGCGCTGTTGTGTCCTCCATTTCCAAGACCCTTTCCTCAACTGTTCCTATTCGGTTTTCAAAGGTGGCTAATTGGTTTTGCATTGTTCGAAATTCTTGTTTGTTTTCTTTCCTGGATTCTTTAATTTCCTGTAGTAGTGTTTCAAACCTGGAACGCGACAACTGCTCACACTCCCCATCTGTATCATACTCGGTTGCCTGAGAGTTAGTTGGCGAGGATGGTCTGCAAGGTAGGCCCATCTTTAATCTGGTGGCATCCTTCTCTTTGTTTCTATGATCTGCTCGATTTTTGCCTCTGTTGTTGGCAAGAGATGTTTCTCCTGTGTTTTTAGACATTTTTAAGAGTCAATCAGTAGGTTTTAAAGGTTTTTGGAGGTTTTGTTAGTCGGCTGGGACGGGAGCTCTGCGAGTTAAGCTTGCTTCAGCTCCATGACATCACCAGAAGTCTTCAGACCCAAAGAGAGCAGGATAAATGCCGCAGCTGAGGAGGAGGAAGAAGAAGCGGCCTGGGCCGCCTCCTCCTCGAGGGCGATCATCTGCTCCATCTGTTCCTCGGAGCCTGCCGCCGCGGACACCGCCCAGTGGGCCTCCTTTGACTTGACCGGCGGATACCGTTTTTCAGAGCGCCGAAGCAGAAGTCGAGCAGCCCGGTCCTCCAAGACCAAAGCCGAGAAGGAGCTGCACAACTCGCAGGCCTGCGAATCATGACCAAGCCCCAGGCAGTAGACGCACGTGGAATGCGGATCGGTCCAGGACATCTTCTGCCCACAAGGGCACCAACGAAAGCCGGGAGTCGATTTGTCCATCGCAGCCGAGAGGGAAGATGAAAACCGAAGTCTTGTAAACTTTAAAATTAGTTTCAGGTTAACCGAAGAGTTTGGATCCTGGCCTAAAACACAGAGCGCGAAGGAGGGAACCTGAGCTTCTAAGCGGTAAGGAAGATCTGGCGTCATGGGGCAGAGCCGAGGGTTTTACCACCCGGGTGGGTGGGAGGAGCCAGCTTGAAGACATTCCAGCAACATTTAAAGCGGCAAGGAACCTGCCAATAAGTGCGGATTTAACAACATATCCACGTCCCTAGAAAAATTACTTACCATAGTAATCTTCTTTCTTCCCAGTGATGCTCAGATATTCATAACTTTATGCAGTAAGCCTGAGGGGTTGGACTGCCCGGACAGATAGAACACATGCAAATGATGGAACACTTTGCATGTGAGCATCTTTCAAACACTGCCTCTACTAACTGCCTGTGTTCTAACCTCTTCAGATTTTATAAAAGGAGCCTGGAAAAGTAGGTGCAAAAAGAATATAGCACTATCATTTTATTATTAAAATTGGGCTTTTCCCAGCAATATAAATTTGTAAAACAAACCTCCAACTGGAGGAACCAACAATTCAATAGAGTTAGAACAAAAATGCCAGAGAAATACCAAAAAAAGTTAAAACACAATGAACCCTGTTCACCATAACTATTAACAGGTGCAGGATAAAAAACACTCCAAGGGTGTATAGTGATATGGTGGCACCTGCATGCGGAGTGCAGAGGCTGAAGTTCTGGAAGGGGAGGCAGGGAGGGAAGTTATGAATATCTGAGCATCACTGGGAAAAAAGAAGATTACTATGGTAAGTAATTTTTCCTTCTAACCCCAGTAATGCTCAGAATATTCCTAACTTTATGCAGACTACAAAGCAGTACCACTGGAGGTGGGCACAGAACTTTATTTTGGAAACAGACTTTGCAGGACTGCAGTGCCAAATCTAGCATCACCCCTGGACAGAATATCCAGGTTGTAGTGCTTTGTAAAAGTGTGTACCGTTTTCCAGGTAGCTACAGTACTTTACATATATCCACCAGCAGGACATCCCTGGCAGCTGCTAAAGTGGCAGCTGTTCCTCTTGTGGAATGGGCCCTCAATCCAGATGGGGGCTCCTTACCAACTTTAGTGTAACAGAACTGGATACACTGGACTATCCACCAAGAAATGGACCTGTTAGAGGCTGGATTACCTTTTCCCACATCCCCATAGATCAGGAACAACTATTTTCTGTCCTGTCTAAGGCCCTTTGTGGCTGTCATGTAGTAACTGAGAGCCCTTTATACATCCAAACTGTGGAATCTTCTTTCACCAGAGGTAGTATGATCAGTGAAAAAGACAGGGAAAGTGATGGACTGGTTTAAGTGGAAGTCCAAGACCACCTTGGAAAGAAATTTTCTGTCTTTTCTAAGGACTTCCTGATCACTATGAAAGGAGATATAGTCCTGATCTATAGAGAAAGCCTGAAGCTCACTAATCCTTCTTGTAGAAGTCAGTGCCACAGGAAAAAACGTTTTCCAAGTGACATATTTTAGATGAGCTGTAGCCATGGGTTCAAAGGGAGAGACCATGAGTTTAGCTATATATATATATATATTCAAATCCCAAGCTGGCACTGGTGCCTTGTGAGGGGGATGCAAATGATTCAGGCCTTTGAAGAATCTTTTAAAAATAGGATCCGAAGCTAAGGTTACCCTTGCCCCAGCAGAAAGGTAGGCAGACACAGCTGCCAAATGAACCTTCAAGGAACGGGGTTGCAAACCAGAGGAATGTAAATGGGAGAGATAATCCAGGACAACTGGAACTCCAGCTTGGCTCGGTATCAGAGATTTACTTGAGCACCAAAGAGAAAATCTTTTCCATTTAGAAGAATAGGTTTTTATAGTAGAAGGTTTTCTGTAAGCTCTTAAGATGCTTAACACAGATTCAGAGAGGTTAAATTTAGCATATTCTATGTCCTCAAGAGCCAAGCCTTGAGGTTGAGGGACTTGAGATTCGGATACAACAGAGTTACCTGGCTGGAAGTCAGTAGGTTGTGCCTCTAAGGGAGGTGTACTGGTTTGGTGACAGACATGGACAGCAGAAGAGAGTACCATGGCTGTCTTGGCCAATCTGGAGCTTTCAGGATCAGTGATGCTGTATGGGACCTGAGCTTGAGCAATACTCTGTGAACCAGAGGAAAAGGAGGAAAAGCATACAGGAACCTCCCTGACCAATCCAGGGTCAGGGCATCCAGAGGGAGTGTGCCCTGGTCTGGTGGTCTGCAACAATACTGAGGCAGGTGGTGGTTCTGGTAGGATGCGAACAAGTCTATCTGTGGAGTACCCCACCTTCTGAAAATAACCTGTACCACCTGTCTGTTTAGGATCCATTCATGATGGGCCTGGTTGATTTGACTCAAGGCATCTGCCAGGATGTTGTCTTTCCCTGGCAAGTGGATTGCTTGCAGGGATATTCCCAAACAGTAAGCTAGAGTCCAGATTTGTATGGCTTCTGTGCAAAGGAGGCCTGACCTGGTGCCTCCCTGCTCGTTTATGTAATACATTGTGGTAGTATTGTCTGTTCTGATCTGTACCACCTTGCCTTGTACTAGGGAAGAGGAAGCTCTTAGAGCTAGCAAAATTGCTCTGAGTTCCAGCAAGTTTATGTGCTGAAGGGACTCTGCAACTGACCAGGTACCCTGGGTAGTGTGCTGCCCTAGATGGGCGCCCCAACCCAAGAGGGATGCGTCTGTTGTGAGAACTACTGAGGGGTTCTCTTTCTGAAAAGGGATTCCCTGTCTTAAGTTGGATTCCTTTTTCCACCACAAGAGGGCCTGTAACAGTGCCCTTGTTACTGGAATGAGTTTTGAAAAAGGGTCTTTTTTCTGACACCAGAGAGACCTGAGGTGGAACCGGATATCTCTCATGTGGAACCTGGAACCCAGTACTGTGCCTATGGAAGCAGCCATGTGGCCAGTAACCGAAGAAACTGTCTTGCAGTTTTTGGTTTGTGTAACCTGAAGGAATCTGCTACTGACTGAAGACTTTTTACTCTTTCCTGAGGCAGACAGGCTCTGGCTCGTAAGGTATTTATTTCTGCTCCTATGAACTGCAACACCTGTGCAGGAGTGACGGCAGACTTTTTGTGATTGATCAGAAACCTCAGAGACTCTAGAAGGTTCTGGGTGACTTTCAAATCCTGCTGTACTTGCAGTGGGGATTTTTCCACCATAAATCAGTTGTCCAGATAAGGGAAAACAGTGATTCCTTGTCTGCGAAGATGTGCTACTACAGCAGCAAGACATTTTGTGACTACCCTTGGGGCCAAAGAAAAGCCAAAAGGCAGAGTTGAAAACTGGTAGTGGCCTGAAGGGAGTATGAATATACAGGTTACTCACCTGTAACAGGAGTTCTAGGAATGGTATATGTTGTTCATCCACACTCATTGGCAGTATCCTTGCTGCTTTAAATCTTGCCGGAAGGTCTTCAAGCTTGCTCCTCCCACCCACCCGGGTGGTATAACTCTCGGCTCCGCCCATGACGCCAGATCTGGCCCGCTGGAAGCTCAGGTTGTGCGCCGGGCCGGAGGTTGGTGGAAACGTAGATGAACAACATACCATTCCCTAGAACTCCTGTTACAGGTGAGTAACCTGTATTTCTAGGGACATGGATATGTTGTTCATCCACACTCATTGGCAGACTCCTAGCAGTTCTCCGGGAGGAGGAGGCAAGACGCACACCCCCATATACTTACTTGGGAAAGAGAGACTGAGAACTGAGGCCCCAAAACCAGCATCCTGGCGTGACTCAAGGCGATGTGGTAATGGGTAATGAAGGTGTTTGCTGACTTCCAGGTAGCAGCCCTGCAGATTTCCTGGATAGGGACGCCCCTGGAAGCAGCCACGTTGCAGCAGTATGGCGGGTAGAATGAGCTCTTATCCCTCTGGGAGGCTCCATGCCCGCCAACTTATAGCAGAGATCTATGCAGGAGGTTACCCACCTGCTTATCGTCCGCTTGGCTGCAGGTCTGCCAGATGCGGCTTCAGCGTAGGTGACAAACAGCTGGCTTAACCTCTCCTCGATTCTCAGCCGCAGCCCTTATAATAAGCGAGCCCCCTTCTAGGTCCAGAGTATGGAGCTCATATTCGGGCCTCCGAGGTGTGATTGGGGTAGAACACTGGCAGAGTCACACCTGGTTAAGGTGAAACTCCGACACCACCTTCGGAAGGAATTTCGGTGGGGCGAGGGACAACCTTGTCCCTGTGGAAGACCAGGTAAGGAGACTCGATGGAAAGCGCCTGGAGCTCTCCCATCCTTCTGGCTGACGTGATAGCCACCAAGAAGGCGGTCTTCCACGACAGGTGAGAGAGAGCACCTGTGCATAGGTTCGAATGGCTTGCCCATGAGCTTTGCCAGCTAGCAGTAGATCCCACGGAGGTGGGGGTTCCCGCACTGGAGGAAATGTGATCAAGGCCTTGAAAAGCGCCAGACCACCTTTCTCCTGCGCTACCGACTGCTTCCCGCCCGCCCGCAAGCAGAGATGGCTGCCAGGTGCACCTCTAGGTCGCCGACTCAAGCCCTTGACTAGAAAGGGACCATAAATAGTCCAAGATGCTTGCCAAGGAACAGGAGGAAGGGTCCAAGCCCTTGTTCTGACACCAAATGGAAAACCTTTTCCATTTGAAGGCATAGCATTTTCTGGTCGACTCACGGACGCCTCAACTACATTGAGGACCTCGTCGGAAAGACCCAAGGCCTGGAACTCTAGCGCTAGGAACCAGGTCAGGTGCAGGGATTGAAGGTCCGGATGGAACACCTTCCCTGATTGACGGAGAGCAGGTCCGGGCGAGCTGGAAGCTGCCGCGGAGTCCTGGAGCTGAGACTGAGGAGATCTGGGTACCAGAACTGGCGAGGCCAGTCTGGGGCTATCAGAATCACCTGCGCCTTGTCCCTCCTCGCCTTGAGAAGCACCTTGTGGATCAAGGGAAATGGGGGAAGGCGTAAAAGAGGCCCGGGGTCCATTGCCTCGAGAAGGCATCCCCCTGCAGCGAGCCCTGCTGAGGGGGGCGGGCATGGAACAGACTCAGCTTCGCGTTCTCCATGGAGGCAAACAGGTCCACCTGAGGTGTGCCCCAAAGGGAGAACAGATGCTGTACTACTCCGCAGGAGAGACCACTGTGGGATGCAGCCCCTATCCGGCTCAGGGCATCGGCCAGGTGTTGGAGGCTCCTGCCACGTGAATGGCTAGGAGATCCGCCTCCAGGCTGCGCACGAGTGACCAAATGCGGAGAGCTTCCTTGCATAGAAGCATGGAGCGCGCCGCCTGGCGGTTTAGATAGTACATGGTCGTGGTATTGTCCGTCTGGACTCGGACCACTTGACCCCGGAGGAACGGAGCAAAAGGCGGTGAGAGCTTAGGCGGACCGCCCGGAGCTCCAGCAGGTTGATGTGGCATCGGGACTCCGCTGGGACCAGGAGGCCATGAGCCCGTGGTTCCCCAGATGGGCCAACCCATCAGAGAGGCATCGGTCGACAGAGAGACGCTCGGCTCGGGCGGACGAACGGGATGCCCTCCTGCAATTGATCTGGAACGTCCACCACTGGAGAGCATTCCACATCCCCTGTGTCACCGGCTGGCTGCCGGCTGGGATCGTAGCTGCCAGGACCACTGGCTGGCCAGTCCCTTACTGAAGGACGATGTTCCAGCCGGGCCCAACGGACCACGCTGGTACAGGCCGCCATGAGACCCAGGAGGCGCAGGAAGTCCCGGCAGGGCGAATTGCCAACCAGAAATGATCGGGCAAAGGAGGAAAGAACCTCGGCCCTGTCCGCCGGGAGCCAAGGCCTGGCTCGAAGAGAGATCGAGCTGCGCCCGATGAATAAAATCACCTGCTTTGCTCGAAGTTCCACTTGGCCTCGCTGACAAGGAGGCCCAGTTGAGAGCAGACCTGGAGGGCCAGATCTCTGACCACCCGCCTCCTTCCTGGAGGGAGCTGCTATCAGCCAGTCGTCCAGGTAAGGGTACACCGGACCCCTCGGCGCTCAAGAGAATGCTGTCACCACTGCCATGCATTTGGTGAAGACCCTGGAGCTGGAGATGTCAAGGGCATGGCTTGAATCAAGAGAGATCCTTCCGCTGAAGCGAAGGAATCTCTCTGGTGAGACGGACGGATAGGGACGTGAAAAACGCGATCCTGCAAGTCCAGAGAGAGAGAACCACGCCGCTGCTCCAAGGATGGTATTATCTGAGCCAGAGTGACCATCCTGAAGGTTCGAGACCTAGGAAATTTGTTTAGGTCGTAGGTTGAGAATGGGGCGCCAGCCCCCGGTCCTGCTTCGAACCAGGAAGTACCTGGACACAAACCCGGGTCTGAAGGAGGGTCCACCACTTCTCTTACCACCTCCTTCTGGAGGAGGAGTGGATCGGCTCCCATCGAGCTCAGCCAGTGAGGCTGGGATCCCGGCTTCCCGAGGGCGACGCGCTCTGAAGGGTGGTGCCTGCTCGAATTCCAGAGGCAGGCCCTTCCCACCACCTCCAAGACCCACCTGTCCGTGGTAACAGCGGACCAGGCGGAACGGAAGGCTGAGCCGCCTCCCCACGGGGGACCCAGGGGGTAAGGTGACGGGGATGGGGCACCCCTCAGCCCGTCACTGGGCAGGCTTGGAGGAGGGACCGGCCGAGGGACCTCCTGGGCCCTTCTCCTGCCTCCTGTTAGAGTGAGTGTCGGGTTGGGTTTGGGATGCCAAGGCCGAGCCTGCTGGCCCTGACGTTGGTCGGGCGCTACTGGGGCACAGAAGGACGAAAGTGGGCTTAGGGCTGTGGTTTGCGGCCTTTGTCCTTCTGAGCCGAAGAGACCGAGTCCAAGGTGGCATTGGACTTCTCGATCCTCTGCAGGTGACCTTCCACCCCAGGGTCAAGAGGTCAGTCCTCAAAAGGAACATCCGCCAACTTGTGCTGGGTATCCGAAGTAAAGGTGATATCCCCAGCCAAGCCCGCTGACGAGCCACTCGCGGCCGCCACCGATCTGGCACATGAGTCCCTACATCCAAAGCAGTCGAGCTGCTGTTTGGCCACTGCCTCTGCCCTGGTCCCGCACCTGCTTAACCGTATTCTGCAGATCGGCGGGAAGATGAGGGATGACCTCATCCAGGGAGCCCAACAGGGCATGAGAAAAATGTGCCATGAGGACGGCCGAACTGGCCTGACGAAGGCCGAGAGAGGACGCAGCGTAGACTTTTCGCCCGACATAGTCCAATTTCTTGGACTCCTTGTCAGGAGGTTTGTCCACATCCCTGGCGTTGCCGGCGCGCCGGAAAACGCTGTCGGTAACCAACCCCTCAGCAGAGGGGTGTTCCGAAAAACCGGACAAGGAACCGGTAGGGACCGCATACTTCCTGGCCATCCTGGCCGAAGGCGCAGGGCAGGAAGCAGGGCGCTGCCAAAGTTCCAGTGCTGGACCCACTATGGCCTCGCCACCGGAAAGGCCTGGCCGGAGAATCCCTCGGTCCAGAATCTCCGTGAGGGATACCTGCCTGTTTGGAACGGGTTCGAGCTCCATCCCGTAGACTCCGAGATGAGCCAAGCAGTCCTAGGAAGGACGACGGGCTATCGTCCATTGGCTGACCTCCTGAAGACTCCAAGTCCAGTCGCTTGGAGAAGAAGGAGGAATCATCTTCTGACTCGAAGTATCTCGAAGAGCTGCCTCTGGCCTGAGCCACCTTCACCCGCCGGGTCGGTCGGGGTGAGGGTAACTGTGACAGCCGATGGGGTAAACCCTCAGCCGACCGAGAATCCTTGGTCGGAGCCCCAATTGGTGGCTGTGGAGGCGAGGTTCCACCGCAATCGGTGGAGCAGTTGGTTTTGGCCGAACAACCGCCTGGGTATAGCTCCTCGGCAAGTCGAGGGGTTGTGTCGGCTGCCCGTGACAGTTACTTAATGGCCGGGAAGGCGCCGGAGTCGGCTTATTCTCGCCAGGAGGAGTTGTTAGAACATAAGGTCTCGCATCGTCGACGACTTACGCCAAGCTTCCTCATCCGGTGAGGAGGACGAGGACGAGCGGCGACGCCGCTTTCCGGTGCCGAGACCGAGACCGCCTATGACGGTGGGAACGGCTGACCGCTGAAGAGGTCCGAGACCGAGACCGAGAGTCCCGGAATTTCCGGGTCGGTGCAGGGAGGTGTCGGCCGAACCGACACTCCTTCGGCTCGGAAGGTCCATCCGAGGGCTCCGAACCGGAGGCACAGGCGAGCCCACGGATCTCAACTCCTCCGGGGAACCGGAGAGGGAATCTCGCCTGCAAAGGCGACAGCCTCTCAATGGGTCGAGAAATCTCGACTTCATCAGTGGGAGTCTCGGTCAACTGACCTGACGGGACACCGTGAGGCCAGTGGCCAAGCCGAGCGGTCGATCAAGCCGACGGTCGATGGCCCGGGAGAGGGACCTTCCCGCGTCCCAAGAGCGTCGACGGAGGGACTTACCTTTGTCCTCTTTTTGACCGAGAAAAAGGTCCAGCAGACGCAGGCCCTTCTCCTTTAGTGGAGAGGGACAGACAAAGCTCCTTAAAGGAAGCCGTGTAGGAAGAACCCAGAGAGAGCGGGATAAATGCCGCGGCCGAGGAAGATACGGCCCGCGCCGCCTCCTCTTCGAGGGCGACCATCCGCTCGAGCTGATCCGCCGAGCCTGCCGCCGCGGACACCGCCAACCGGGCCTCCTTGGACTTCACCGAAGGGAAACGCTTCTCGGGACGGCCCAGTTGCAATCGGGCAGCACGGTCTTCGAGGACGTAGGCCGAGAAAGATGAGCACAGGTCGCAAGCCTGCGGGTCGGCTCAAGGCCTAAGCAGTAGACACACGTGAGTGTGATCCGTCCGAGACATCTTCTGCCCGCATGGGCATCTCCTAAACTGGAGTCGATTTATCCATCGCAGTCCGAGGGATCAAGACTGAAGTCTTTTGCAAAATATTATTTTAAATCCGCAAACGGAGAAATAGGAACTCAGTCACAAACGCAGAGCGTTAAGGAGGAACCTGAGCTTCCAAGCGGTAAGGAAGATCTGGCGTCATGGGGCGAGCCGAGTTATACCACCCGGTGGGTGGAGGAGCAAGCTTGAAGACCTTCCGGCAAGATTTAAAGCGGCAAGGATACTGCCAATGAGTGTGGATGAACAACATATCCATGTCCCTAGAACGGAGATATCTCCGGTAAGAATCCCTTATGGGGATGTGGAAATAGGCATCCTTTAAGTCCAGTGATGCCAGCCAATCTCCCTTTTGAAGCACTGGTAAAATCACAGCTAGAGTTACCATTTTGAACTTTTGTCTCTTCAGGTGCTTGTTTAAAGCTCTGAGATCCAAAATAGGCCACCACTCCCCACTTGTCTTTGTTTTTGGGAAGTATCTGGAATAAAAAACCCTTCCTCTCAGAGATTCTGGAATGGGTTCTACTGCTCTTAGCTGTAGCAGGTTTCGAACCTCTGTCTCTAGCAGTGTTTTTTCTGCTAGGGAGGAAGAAATGAAAACTCTGATCTTTTGACGAGGAGGGGATTTGAATTCCAGAAACAGACCCTGACCCACTACCTCCAGAACCCACTTGTCTGTGGTGATGTTCAGCCAGGCATAGAGGAAGTCAGACAGTCTGCCTCCTACAGGTACGGAGAAAGCGGCCTGTGGCTCAGGGGGTCTGTTTAGATTGTGGCTGAGGCTGAGCTTGGGATCCTTGCCTCAAGATCCCTTCTACCCCTGCCCCTAGAGTATCCCTGCCGTGGGTACTGCTTGTACTGGGGTAAGGCCACTGGCTGGAGGAAGGACCTGGTATAAAAGGACCTGTCCCAGCCTCCCCTTCCATAAGGTCTGGTGGATGGAGAAGCTCTCTCTTTGGCAGAGTTGCTTCTGTAAGTGGCCTTATCCACCTTCTTCATATAGGCCACAGTGGATTACCCAAAAAGGGAATTTCCCTCCAAAGGAAAATCCAAACCTTGGACTGGGTATCCTGAGTAAGGTTTGTGGCCCTAAACCATGCAGACCTTCTGTGTGCCACAGTATTCGCCATCCATCTGGCTGCAGTGTCATTTATGTCAGCAGCCATTTGAAATTGGTACTTAGCTGCCTCTAACCCAAACCTGGCAGTTTTAGCCTGGTCACCTGACAAAGGCGAGGGAACTTTTTGGGACATAGCCAGGACTGACTGCCACAGTGACTTCTGATACTGGGCAGCATATGCCTGGAAGGTGGCCTGATGCATAGCCAAAGAAGCTGACAGGTACCCTTTTTTGGCCATAC
The DNA here is from genome assembly GCA_016271365.2 of Neoceratodus forsteri. Lineage (NCBI taxonomy): Eukaryota > Metazoa > Chordata > Ceratodontiformes > Ceratodontidae > Neoceratodus > Neoceratodus forsteri. The sequence continues at coordinate 430,810,734 of CM028130.1, forward strand.
TGTCAATCTTTCTGGAATCCTTGACCGGAGGATGTGAGGACAGAGGGATCCTGGTTTTGAAGCAAGCAGCTTGCTGAATTACTCCCTGGTGGTCTGGATGGGAGAAGAGAAAATCTCCAGTTGGTACCTTCTGTTCATCCTCCTATCTATGGGAAGAATGGAATTAGGTGTCTGTAAAACCTTTAAGGCATCCTTCTTAAAGAATTTGTACACAGGAAGGAGAAGAATCTTTGTGGGTGTCAGCCCCATCATCTCCAAATACTCTACCTCCTCTTCATCCTCAATTTGCTCAGTAGTGGAGATGTCCAATGTATCTGCCATCTTCCTGATGAAAGTAAAATGGGATGGAAAATCCTCAATCACCCTTGGAGGAGAACCAAAGTCCTGTTCAGGGGACACTTCTGGTTCGATTGGTCCCTCCTCTTCACTATAATCATCATCATCATCATCATCACCAAACTGATCCCCTCTGTCTTGGGGGGGGTGGATGCACATTGCTGCCAGCCTGGGGACCCTGAGGAGGGGCAGGAGGCTGCTGAGGAGGAACTACTGCCTTTAAGGTTTGAATTATTTTAAAGGCCTGAGCAATTTCTTGGGCCGTAGGTACAGGTATAGCAGGTACAGAAGTCCCCAGTTTGGCAGGCGAGGGTTCTGTATGCTTTAATTTTTTATTTTTCTTAGAAGGAACCAGGGAGTCAACCGGTTGATTTGTTCTTTCAGTGCCCTTTTCGCCCGTCTCAGGGGCAGGCATAGAAGCAGATGTGGGTTCAGCCACAATATCTTGGGGTATCGGCTGGTCAGAGCCAGAGGGACCCCTTGGAAATTTCTTCTTGAGCCTTTCAAGGCGTTTTTCTAATGTCTTGTCTGGGAATGTTTTGCACACTTCACATTCCTCTTTCAGATGGTCAAAACCCAAACAAACCACACATAAAGTGTGTTTATCTGCTTTTGCAAATACTTCTCCACACTGAGAACGGTTTTTGAATCTGGGTTCACCGGTTCTCTTTTTGGGTTTCTCAGACATGATGTTAAAAAGAGAAAACCACAACCACTAAATGGTAACATTATTTTTTTTTTAATTTAAATGGTCGGTTCCAGAACCGAAAAGGAACCGATGGAACCGAAACAATGTAAAGGTATGGAACTGGGTGAGCGGTTCTAGTAACTGAGAATTATTGGTTACAACATTTTAAATAAATCAGAGATTAACTAAGGCAGTTCGTTAATCAGAGAACCCCGATTTTAACAAAATCTAACCTGGTTCCCCTGCGGTTATACCGAACCGAGAGGAACCGTGAAAAATGACAAATTTAAATGTAACTAGATTAATAATACAAAACAAATAGTAGAGGCAGTAAATGAAAACAAAATATACTTATATTTTAGTAACTGAAGTTTTCCTCACGCAGGAAAAAGTGGACGAACGGCACTCTGAGCGACCAGACTTTTCAGGCCGAGAGAAAAATCTGAAGACGTTAGAACACAGGCAGTGTTTGAAGGATGCTCACGTGCAAAGTGTTCCATCATTTGTATGTGTTCTATCTCTCTGGGCAGTCCAACCCCTCAGGCTTACTACATTAAGTTAGGAATATTCTGAGCATTACTGGGGTTAGAAGATTGGGGGGGGGGGTGGAGAGCCTGGCAAGTTTCTGGCTGGTACCAAAGGTCATAGACACAATTTTTCTACTGCTGATCTAGAGCTGGCTGCAGTGGAACCAGCACAAAACACTGTGGAAGTCTTGCTGGAGTGAGACTTCCACAGCTGAGACTTAGGGTCTGGCGGCACAGATGACACAGTCATCTGCATACATGTTTATATCCGAGTTGGCACAGGTGGGTGGAGGTCATTAAGGAAGCTAGATAAGATGATGGGACCCAGGATGGAGCCCTGTGGGACCCCAGCCTGAACAGCAAGGGGAGGGGATAAGGTGCCTCCTACCTGTATGGACTGCAGATGGCCCAAGAGGTAGGAATGGAACTAGTCAATAGTGGGAGCTGAGAGGCCAGCAGAGCTCAGCTTGTCTGGGAGGAGAGGGTGAGCCACTGAGCCAAAGGATTTGGCCAGACTGATGAAGACTACCACCATGATGCGTCCCTAATCCATCTCAGTGTGAATGGAGTCAGTGACCTGCAGCAGGGAGGAGCCCGTGCACTGCTGCTTCCAAAAGCCAAACTAGAAAGGAGAGAGGTAGTTGGAGGTATAGAGGAAGTCAATAAGCCAGGAGTGGACAAGTTTCTCTTGTAGTTTGGCATGAGTAAGGGAGAAAGGAGACAGGGTGGAAACTGCCCGAGGAGGAAGGGTCACCCCCATTGTGAAGGGGAGAACCTTATCAGTCTTTCAAGACTGAGGGACAGCACAGAGGGAGAAGGAGAGGCTGAGAAGGTTGGTAAGGGGGAAGGCGATGGCCGGTGCAGAGAGACGAAAAGTTAATGTTCTAGCTCGTTATGGCTGGATTTAGACAAGTTGAGAGAGGAGATGGTGAGCAAGTTTTCCTGAGGAGTAACAAGGGAGAAATGGAACCCCAGGGATGGGTGGGGTGGAGCAGAGGATTGGAGAGGAGAAGAACCAGGAAGGGGAAGAGAGGGAAGGGCACAGGTCATGAAAAATTAATTAAAGCGAGCAGCAAGAGAAGGTGGGTCAGATGCAGGTGAATCATTTACCATGACGAAAGGCAAATCAGAGTGGGGGGGGGGTTTCCAAAAAGTGAGCGAATAATCTTCCAGAATTTTGCTGTGGAGTTAGAGTTATTTTGGAGGCTAGTTTTGAAGTAGAGAGATTTAGCATCACAAACTGCCTTTGTGTAGGAATTGTTGAGTTCCCTGTAGGAAATGAGGTCAGGCAGGGGAAGGGAAAATTTGATGAAATGGGGGGCTCCAGCTCAATCATGAGACTTGCACTGGTTAATTGGACTAAGAGTGATCCAGGAGTGGTGAGAGCCTTTAACCCTAGATTTTCTGAAAGGGGCATGCTTTTCACAGGGGAGTGCAACTATGGTATGTAGAAGGAGGGGCCACATAATAGGGACAGAGAGAATAGGGTGCCAGTCCACTGAAGTAAGATTGTTTACAAGAAAATCAATGCTGAGCGATCGAGGGAGCTGGACAAAATGTATCTTGGAGGAGATGGAGAAAGTCGAACATTTCTGACACAGAAGGTTACACAGTGGTCACTGAAGGCATCTGTAGAATACCAGCTGCAATGATTTGGTAGGAGTGTAAGAAAAGAACCCAGTCCAGAGGGCTGTGGCTGGAGAAGTGAGGATTAAGCTGGGTGGTTTTGGTAATGAGCTGAGTAAGATTTAGGGACTCAATCCTATGGGAAGTCGGCCTGGAGGCTGGGAACAGCCAATTTATGTTAAAGTCCCAGAGGAGGATGAGCTCACTAGAGGAGGAGTGGGAGGCAAAGAGAAAGCTGCCTAGGGAAGAAGAGGACATTTTAGGAGAGGTATACAAGACCCCGATGAAACTAGGTAGAAAGGAGGGAAAGGAGAGCTTAGTAAGAAGAAACCTATAGGAGGAGGGTACAGACTCCCTGACAGTGATGGAGCAGGAGATGGTCTGGCAGATGCAGAGGGCAACACCGCTACCCTGTTTTGCCATGATTCTGCCTGAAGAAGAGATAGCCAAAGTGCCAGTGCAGAGTCAGATATACAGGAGGACAGCCATAATTCAGAAATGCAGAGGTCAGGAGAGTGCTGGGACAGCAAGACTTTGTGAAGACTGATTTTAGGAAGAAGGCTCCTAGCACTGAGATGGAAAATGCTAAGGCCTCTGGGAGTAGAGGAAGGGGAGGGAGCAGGAGGAGAGGTGACAGGGTTGGATTTAATGTTCCCAGCTAGGAGGAGGAGGAGCAGGAAAAGGAAGAGGAGGAGGATTGAGAAGGACTTGCATCCTCTAGATCGGGGTTGGGGGGAGAAGGGAAAGTACAGCATAGTGGAGGTACTTGAGGTTGGTGGGGGGAGACCAGGGTGAATAGAGAGGAGAAGGGGTGGATGGGGGAGGACAGGCGAAGGGGGAAAGTGGATAGGGGGGAGAGAGGAAGAAGAGGAAGAAGGAGAACGCAGACAAAGGAGGCTGGGTGCATACTAGTCAGAACAGCAGAAACAAATTTAACCAAGATAGTAGCTAGTAACAGTGGTTAATTAATGCATCAGTAAATGGTAGTATCTGGCTAAAAAAGTGCAGACCAGCTAAACAAAATAAGCAAGCTGAACAAGCTAAGCCTCACTAAGGATTAACAGTATGAATGCAGAAAGTAGGGTACACCAAAATAGGGTGTGACTGTCAAACAGGATTACTCTAGCTAAAGGATACAAGTAGCAACAAGTGACCAGGACTCTGAGCCAAACAAAATTCAATCAATGCAGTCTAGAAATGAGGATAACCCCTAGGACACAGGAACTTTTACTGAAACTTAAACTTGGACTAGAGGACTAATCAGACATGCAAGTTAAAAACAGGAGCAGTCCGGGGAGAGACAGCAGATGCAGTGTCTAGCAAGGTCCACATGTAGGGGAGCAAACACAGCTGAGCAGTCACAGGTATAAAAGTACACACCTTACTGATGAAAGAGAAGTCTGATGGATGACTTGTGAGCTGTTGACCAGCCAGCAGATGACTCAGGAAGACTCTAGTTGTGAGAGATTTGGAGGTTTTTAGGATGGTTGTTACACGTGTTAATAAGGAGATTGTTACATGTGTAAATAAGGTGGTTGTTACATGTGTTATTAAGGTGGTCGTTACTTAATGTTAATAAAGATGTAATCCGGGGGGGTTGTAGACTGTTCATTAGGTATTAATGTGTTGTTAAGGTTAATAACACAAAGGTGATAACAGTTAATTGGTTGTGTATCTCTTAAGTGGATACCATCACATACGGTATATGATGGCTTTTTCTATGGGGCCAAGCACCCACAGCAGAGACAACCACGATGCAACACGGTAACTTGCAGTAAATGACATGTCACAAAATACTGCAGTAAAAAAGGGCTTAATTGCCTTTGAATTACACTCTTCCCTACAGTATACTGTAGTATTTTGTGATATACTGCAGCTAATGCACTAGTTAGGGTTCAACTTCATGTCACAAAAGTAGAGACATGTGGAGTTAGGGGTTCCAACCCTAACTCTTCACTCCCCCTCAGCAGCAAAAGGACAAGACCACATAAGCCACCACAAACAGCCATCATCAAGTAAGTCGAACAACATACAGCAGTTTCCACACCAGCTACCCACTTAGCCAGCAAAAAGTAGCTGTTTTAGCCTTACCTAAGCTTTCAAAGGTAACATTTTACTTTTTCGGGGAAACTGCTATCTCCTTGAAAAATTTCTAGATCTGCTGCTGGAACCATGATACCCACACTGCAATAGTACTTCTGTTTTCAGAAGCACAGGTTCCAATGGGGCCTGCGCTTCTGCAGATACACATACTCATGCACGCTATACAATATGTATATGCAGCCACAGATACAAACCGACAAAGGCAGCACATCAGTGCTACTGCATTTATGTCATCTATAAATAGTTGTACATTGTTTGTCTTACCTGATGATGGCTATCTGTTGTTATTTCTGTGGTCTAGTCCTTTTGCTGCTTGGAGGGGGGGTTGCCACATTTCCCTGCCTTTTTTTTTTTCACATGTAATTTTATGTTTTTTTTCCCTTTTTTTGTGCCCTAGTCCCAGGACCCTGGCAGACATGTACATGCACATGCATTGAGGCACATGCACACACCAAGTACTGGCTCGGCCTCTTCTGCCCCACCCCTGGCATTCATCGCCACCCCCCTTGCCTACATTTCCCACTAGACCGCCACCTGGTGGGAGCGGAAATACAGAGGAAGCGGACAACCACCCCCGGGAGGGGAGAGCTGCCTATGTCACCTCAATCCCACTCTGACCTTCCCCCCCCATGCTGGCTCCCCAGCAACCCGGAGTTGTTCCCAAATCCAAATTGCCAGTGTAGAGCAAGGTAAGGCATCCAGTGCCTCAGCCCTCAGTGCCACCGGGCCGGCTATTTCTCTACTTTTGTGGTGTTTAGTTGAACCCTAACTGGTCCATTAATGCAGTTTTTTCAAAGAATTTCCTTTCTTTTTGAGACAGTAGAATAGTATCCTTCGGGACCTGCATGAACAGATTCAGATATCCAGGGTCCTCTGTACCCTGCATCAAGGGAAGACTCCATATGCCTACAGAAGTGCAGGGCCCTGTGGGACCTGCACTTCTGTGCAACAACAGATGTCAAGAATTCATGGGGCTATCTGGTGGGCTGCGGAAGCACGGGGCCATTTGGGCTCAATGCTTCCAGGTGGCCACAGATACAGATGCAGAGGGTAAAGAACCGATCTATGAGCCAAAGTACAGGGTGCTCTGGTGCCATGGGTACAGAGGTGCTGGGCCCAATGCCAAGAGAAGTGTTCTCTTCACTATATGGTACTTGGTCCCATATGGACAACCTTGCAGCTTCCTTTCCCAGGCTGGGGTGAGGGTTAGTGTCGCATGACAGCACTGTTTCCCCAGCCTTCTCCCATCCAGCTGGCTGACTGAGCTCACCCCCCGACTCAGCTCATCAACACAAGATCACAAAGCACTACCCACTGGGGTAAAGGCTGACATTATACATGTTTCTTATAAATTATTACGTATTTTAAATTTTGTCCCCAAATTTTCAAGATAGTCATTTTATGCACCAGGTACCAGCTGGGGGCATGCCTCAGACAGCTAGTTTTGGAACCCACTCATGAGGAAGCAATCTTAGACCTTGTACTCTCAAATGGGGACAGTGAGAGGGATCTCAGCTCTAGAAGTGGGTAGCCATCTGGGAACAAGTGACCACCAAACATTGCCAGAAGCTTTGAAGGTTGCAGTCCCGAGCTCTGTGATCTCTGTAATAGACTATGGTCTCATCATTTATGGCTCGGCCACAACCACAACCCTTAGACGCCTCTCAACTGCCTTAAATAAGGCATGTCGGCTCATCACTGGTGCTCACCGTCTCACCCACACATGTGACCTGTACACTTAGACCGGCTGGCTCCAACTACCAAACTGCATAAGGTTTCTCTTCTGCTCCATGGCGAAAAAATCTACCTTGGCCTTGCACCTTCTGGGGTCTGTTACAACACCGAATTAACAAATGGTGCCTTAGGAGATCTACGCTACAGCTACTGAAAGTCCCCCACTGTCACACTTCACAGGGACAACGCTCTTTTGCTAATCGAGCGCCACTCTGGTTCAATGGCCTCAGCCCCCATCATCTCCTCTGCCCCAACAATTGGTATGTTTAAAACTAGGCTCCGGGACTATCTCACTACCAACAGCTCCTGTGACTGCCCAACTTAACCTTGTTTCTCCACTTCCCTTCCTGGTCTAGTGGTCCCCCCCTTCCCTCCTCACTGGATTCTACCCTCACATCTTGGTATACCCAATGCTGCACTTTTCACCCTCTCCCCACCCTTCCTACATTCTTTCTCCCCCACCCCCATGACTCTGGCACTTCTTATCTGTTGTCTATTTTCTCTGACAAATGCCACTGGCTGCCTTGTTACAATGCTACCCTTGAATTGTATTAATCTGTATTCTGTTTGCAATGTCCACATTGTTGTAATGTCTGTCTTGATGTTCCCCATAATTTGTATTTCTCTGACGTGGAACCTTTGTAAAAGAGCCAAGGCTCAAAGGTATTTGTAATCCTAGACTTGATAAATAAATATATAAAAATAAATAAATAAAACCAGTGTGGTTCTTGATAAACTCAGCTACAGAGTCAAGTCATGCAAAAGTGAGGGTACTGGACTTCAGGAGGGCTGACTTTGGCAAGATGGGAGAGTGCCTTAGAAAAGCACTAGCAAACAGGCTAGAAGGAGGGGTGGAGCAACAATGGGGAAACATCACAACTGCCATCACAGAGGCAACAAGTATTTGTGTGACGCAAATAAACAAATCAAAATGAAAGAAAAAACCACTATGGTTCTCAAAAGAGGTGGCGGGGAAGGTTAGGGAGACAAAGATAGCATTTAGGAAGTATAAGGAAACACAGAAGGAGCAGGACAGAGAACTGTACCAGTTAAGGCAGAAGGAAGCAGGAAGGGAAGTCAGAATAGCAAAGGCCCAAACTGAGGAAAAGATAGCCAACTCGGTTAAGAAGGGGGATAAAACCTTTTATAGGTACATCAGGGAGCACAGAAAGACAAAGGGAGGGATAGTGAGGCTGAATAAAAAAGACAGTGGGTGGGCAGAGAGGGACTGTGAAAAAGCAGGGATACTGGACGAATACTTCTGCACAGTATTCACAAAAGAGGAGGAGGGGGAGGTGCATAATCCAATTAACAGAAGCACTCTGGATAGGAGGGTCGATCCCAGTCCTTTCACAGAAGAAAGGGTTCTGAAAGAACTCCTAAAACTGAAGGTGGACAAAGCAACGGGGCCTAATGGAATTCACCCCAGAATTCTAAAAAAATTAAGGGGAGAACTAGTGACACCACTGACTACCCTTTTTAACAAATCATGGGAGGATGGTGTGGTACTGGAGGACTGGAGGAAGGCGCATGTGATTCCCCTTCACAAAAGCAGAAGCAAGACGGAGGCAGCAAACTACAGACCTGTCAATTTGACCTCTGTGGTAGGGAAAGTGATGGAATCACTTCTGAAGGAAAGAACTGTTGAGTACCTAGAGGTCAGTGGGGCACAGGACCCAAGGCAGCATGTATTCACAGTGGAAAGGTCATGTCAGACGAATCTAGTTGATTTCTTTGACTGGGTGGCTAAAGTAGTAGACCAGGGAGGGTCTGTGGACATGGCCTACCTAGACTTCAGCAAGGCATTTGACACAGTCCCACACAAAAGATTAATAATCAAATTAACCAGCCTGGGAGTGGGTCCCAGGGTGGTAGCCTGGGTAAGACATTGGCCGGACAACAGGACACAGAAGGTAATTGTAAATGGAGTCCACTCTGAAGAAAGAGGGGTTACTAGTGGGGTACCGCAGGGTTCAGTACTGGGTCCAGTCCTTTTTAATGTCTTTATAAGTGACATTGCAGAGGGACTGGAAGGAAAAGTATGCCTCTTTGCAGATGATACAAAGATCTGCAACAGGGCTGATACACAAGGAGGCGTGGAAAGGATGAGAAGGGTCATATCAGATGACCTTAAGGTTAGCAAGCAATGTGAGAAGGCAGTAGGGAGGGTTGGGGGGATACTGGGATGTATAGGGAGAGGCATCACCAGCAGAAAACAGGAAGTTGTTATCCCTCTGTACAGACAGTTGGTGAGACCCCATCTGGAGTACTGCGTCCAGTTCTGGAGACTCCATCTCTGCAAGGACATAGACAGGATGGAGGCAGTCCAGAGGAGGGCAACTAAAATGGCGCAGGGTCTGCAAGAGAAGCCATATGAGGAAAGACTAAAGGAGCTTAATATGTATAACCCTCGAGGAAAGGAGGAGAGAGGACATGATAGAAACTTTTAAATACCCTCAGTGGAATCCAACAAAGTCTAAGAGGGTAGCATCTTTCAGAAAAAGAGATTGTAGAACAAGGACAAAATCTGAAGATAGCGGTGGACTTGCCCGGGCAATGTGGAGGAAGTATTTTTTCACAGAGAGGGTGGTGGATGCATGGAACAGCTTTCCTGAGGAGGTTGTAGGGTCTAAAACTAAGGGAGAATTCAAGAATGCATGGGACAGACATAAGGCAATTCTTGTGAGGGGTAGGAAGAAATAGGCTGTTGGTTAACTAGTATCTGCAGCTTATCCTGTAGGTAGGGAAATGGGCAGACCGGGTGGACCAAGCGGTCCTTATCTGCCATCAAAGTCTACGTTTCTATGACTTTCCCCTTATAAACATGACATGTGGCATTTATAGCATAGTGGCCAAAATGCCATTTCTCAGCACACATGCAAATAAGGTAATTTTACCATATTTTTTTCTACTAATTTTTTTTAAAAAACAGTCTTCTTATGACCCCACCCCATGAACACAGTAGGTAAAAATTTCTGAATCCCACCCAAAACATGATTTTGCAGAGCAACTGTGAAATCACATTTCAACATGGATTTGAAAAATGTGATCTGCATTGTTCACGAGGTAGGGTCCCAAAAAAGGCCATGTTGAAAGTTTGCGGACATGTTGAAAATTTGGTGGAAAAAATATTGAACTATAACAGAGTTATGAGTGAAAGTTCAAAACGCACTGAAATACATTAAATAGACTTGCCTTATCTTCTCATATCACGGTCGCTGGTTCCAGCAGCAAGACATCTTTTCGATCAGAGAGTGTATCTATGCCATGGGAGACTTTCAGGTGAGTGAAGGTATGCGTAGGTTGTGGGTGCAGGGTGGTGGGTGCGGGGGGGGGGTCAGACTGGTGAGGGACCATTCTCTTACTGACAGGGTATTTACAAAAAAAAATACAAGAGAGTAGTTTTTTTTCAGCTTGATACTGGCTCTGACACTGGGGAAGGCCACCCTAGTGTCGACTTTTACACTATGATGGCACCAGGGGTGGGCATCCCCTGTCACCAACTATGCATGGGGGGGTGACCTGGAGGGTAGGGGTTTGGGGAAGCCATACTGGGGGTGGGCACCCCTGTCCACATTCGTATTACATCGCGGAAGGACGAAGGAGGGCTGTCTGAGTTGGGGGAAGAGAGGGAATAAAAAAAAAAATAGATAAAGAGAGACCTAGCGAGAGATTGCTGGCTTATTGCTTGCACTCAAGCCAGCAGCAGCACTCCATCTGCGGCTGCAGAAATCAAGAAAGTCCCACAGTTCTCACTTAACTGTATCAGATGGAATATATGATACCTGCAATTTGTACATAGTTATCTCTTTTCCTCTATACTGTAAGCTGTATCAAATGGAAACTATCTCTTAATAAAGATGCTATTATAAAACAAAAAAAGTCCCACTGTTCTAATACAGAGAACACGTTGCAAACAGCTCCTCTTGCTTAGCTGAGCACCCAGGATTTCGAGTGCCAAGAAACCTGCTTTCCAGCATCACATTAAAATACACACCAGAATCTATTTAAACAGGTCCCATTTAGCTAGGTTTGGGTGTTATTTTTTTTTTTAAAACACATCACTTTTAGGTATTTTCTACATTTTTCGTTGAAAAAAACAACAACAACAAGATGGCGGTTCTCATGAACCAGAAATACATTTTTCAGTTCATAAGAGCTGTTTTTGGTTCATGACAACTTAAGAGATGCGAACCAAAAATGCTCTTGCAAACCAAACATTTATGGTTTGTATCAGAGGCTTATCCAAAAATCCTACTAAGTATTCTCAGAAAAAAACCTTCAAATCCTGTAACTCTGGAACTGATCAATATTAACTGATCAATAATGTTTTCTCAAAACCTTCGAAAGGCACTACCTTGGCACAAGCTGCTTCTATCCTAAACCTTTCAGGAAAAAATTCCGCACCATCTAGGCTATATGTGGGAGCAAAATAAAACATGTATTAAGAATAGGAAAAAAACACACTTCTTTAAAAATCAATGTTCCATATCTCGGAAACCACATACGATGCCAGCGCAAAACCTTTCAAGTCTTGAGACCCTGCCAGCCAAACTGCGCATGCTAAATTTTGGGCTATTACATCAAATGGCGCTTAAGTTATTAAAGTGCAAAAACCGGGGTTTAACATTAAACACTTTATTTAACCCTAACTATATTACCAGGAAATGGTGATGGGCAGGAAAAATAAGTGAAAATTGGGTTTCCTAATTGGATAAAACACACCACATAACCATGCATTATCCCACAATGATCGCATACCTCCCACCACAACCACAAGTCTGCACTACTTCCCATCCTTCAGAACCTTCTCACCACCAGCAAGATCACTACACATCTGACACAGGCAGGCTACAACACACACACCTGACACACACTGGCTGCCACAACCATAACTACGTATATCATTCTATGTAGCTGTCCCTAACTGCAAACAGTTATCTGGTTGATCCTGCCATGATTTTGATAGATAAAAAGTGATGACAAAAAAAAAAAAACTTGTCTGGTTGATCCTACTATTTTTACCCTGTTTGAGGTGTAATTACTTTGACTTTCGTCTTCTAGCATGACTGAGCGGTATTCATTGTGGTAAGAAAATGCTGCCAAAGATTTACAATGTCGAAGGTTTTGCTTCTTAAGTATGCAAAGTGCATGGTATTATGCTGAGTTTACTTACATTTGTGCAAAAAAAAAAAAGCCACTTAAGTGTACAGCAAGGAGAGCAAGCAAGTCGGCAGCTTCAGAAGAGTAGATGCAAGTTATGTTATTTGCTGGCCTTTGTTTTACCAGGAGAGACACACTAAGCTGAAAGCTTGTTTACAGGTGCAACCTGGGAGCTCAAGGAAGTTAAGTAACTTGCTCAGGGTCACACAGTATGCAAGTGGGGGCTATGGGATTCAAACAACACGAAGTCTTGCTATATTATGACATATGCAGTTAGACCCAGCCTTCGAACTGCTCCGGAGGTGAAAGAGTTAACTTTCCATGCCAGGAATGGAATCTTGAGTGCGAGCTCGGTTGAAAACTCTGTCTGTTGTTCTTCAAACTCAAACTGTCAGATTCTTTACTCTGCCTCACTGAACAGTCGCTCCGGAGATTTCTCCTGCTGCTCGGTTCATTTTGTCGGTTAAAAGTGTATTTTCTCGGTTTTTAAACCGTATTTTGTCTGTATTTAAACCGTAACTGGTCGGTTCAAGCTCTGTCTGTGGTATCGTAAGTAATAGATAGGTTTTACATTATTTCTGTGTGGAACTTGCAAACGGTATTATCGGTTCGGTTTGAACCCATCAGGTTGTTGTTAAACTTAATTTAAATTGCATTTAGAGTGCGGTTCCCGGTTCTTATCGGTTCTAAAAAAAACGGATTTCATTATGTTTTTTTCCACGACCCGTGACACGGTTGGGAACCGATAAGGGTGTCTTGCTTGGCGGATTGCCATAAACGGGCAAGTTTTTGGTTAGGCTGGCACTATGTCTGAGAAACCCAAAAGAAAAACCAGGCCCACTGGGTTTCAACACTGTAATGTCTGTGGGGAAGCTTTTGCCAAGACTGACCCACACACCACATGTGTTTATTGTCTGGGGTTTGACCACCTCAGTGCAGACTGCCAGATTTGCAAGAATTTCCCTGGAGCTACCCTGGATAAGAGAGTTGGTAGGCTCAGGGAACGAGAGGCCAAGAAGTCCGCTGACCCGGATGGCCAGCCCGGTCCGGTGCCAACCGAACCGGAGGGAGTGCCCTCTGACCAGGGCGAGACTTCCTCGGGCAAAAGGAGAGCTGACTCGGAGGAGTCAGTCCCAGCAAAAGGACTAGAAAATCAGCAGGTGTGGAGCCAAAATTTCCTTCTCCAACCGCTGCAGAGATAGCCAAAGCGATCAAAATTGTCCAGTCGCTTTTCCCGGTTCCGACCGAACCGGCACCATCAGGTAAGCGGTCGGTTCGGTCGGTGCCACCGGTTCAAGAATATGATATAGAGGAATTTTATGAACCGGAGGAGGGTGAGGAAGATTATGAAGAGAGTGAATGTGATTTTGAGTCTGGATGTGCCCATTGAACCGGACATCTCCCCAGACAGACCTTTAGGAGTGTTTCCCCCTAGGCTTTCTGAGTCCCCTTCTCATTTTATATTTTATAAGAAAGTGGCTGAAACCCTCCAGCTCCCTTTGGAAGAAGCTGTGGATGAACAGGAGGAGCCTGACTATGTGGAAATGATGGATATCCCAGAGTCTAGGAGATTGTCTATTCCTTTACATAAATCTTTAGGAAACAGACAAAAAATTTTAAAAGCTCCTCACACTATACCTCCTGTGGATAAAAAAATGGACAAGAGGTACACATTGTCAGGCTCTGATACGGAGTTCCTTTACAACAATGCAGCCATGTTGGGTAGTGCAGGCTGCAGCCTGTGATAAGGCAAATATTCCCTTGGCTTCACACCCCCCTGACAAGGACTCCAGGAGGATTGATGCCATGGCAAAGAAACAGTACATGGCAGCATCTTTGGGACTCAGACAGGCAAATTATATGGCCTATGTTGCAAGATACCAGAAATCCAGATGGGATACTGTTATGGCTCTAGCGAAGCAGGTCCCTGGCCAGCTTGCCAAGGAGCTGGAGCAGGTGGCTGCTGATGGTATTGAGGAATCCAAGGTGCAATTCCATGCTGCAGTGGACTCTAATGATGTATCTTCAAGAGTCATGGCTACATCTGTGGCTTTTCGCAGAATGGCTTGGCTCAGGTGTACTAGCCTGCAACAGGATACCCAGGCTAAGGCCATGGATTTTCCTGTTGTGGGTAACTCTCTGTTTGAGGAGCAGACAGAGAATCACATGAAGAAAATGGATGAGTATAGGACCACTTATAGGAGTGCACAGGCCAAGGAAAGGCAGGCCACTCCTCAGAGGCAGCTTTCCAGGGGCAGGGGCAGGCCTTTTCACAGGCCTTTTTACCAAGCCCAGGCCTCCTCTTCAGCCTATGCCCAGAGGGGGTTCTTCAGAGGAAGGGGCAGACGGGCTACGAGCAGGCCTGCTCCCACCCCTCAGCCTAAAGCCCCTGCCAAACAGGCACCCTGATGTGATGGCCAGGGCCGATTCTCCATTACCTATAGGGGGCAGGCTGGCTTACTTCGTCCAGGACTGGGAGTCTTTAACATCAGACAAGTGGGTCCTGGAAGTAGTAAGCCAGGGTCTGGTTCTCAGCTTCAAAAAATTTCCAAAGATGAGAAACAGATCCTTTCCACCTGCAAATCCATCAGAGGCTCTCGCCTAGAAACAGAAGTTTCAACCCTCCTGGCTCTCAGAGCTGTAGAAAGGTTCCTCCTACACCAGGCAAAGGACTGTACTGCAGGTACTTCCTTACCCCAAAAAAGACAGGAGAATGGCGGCCCATCCTGGATCTCAGATACCTAAACAAGCACCTTTTAAAACCAAAATTCAAAATGGTGACTCTGGGAATTATTTACCCTCTCTAAGGCCAGGGGACTGGCTACGTCCCTGGACCTCAAGGATGCCTACTTCCATGTTCTCATCAGAGCTCCCACCGAAGTACCTCAGATTTGAACTGCCCTCAGGCCATTACCAGTTCAGAGCAATGCCCTTCGGCCTCACCTCTGCCCCAAGGGTATTCACAAAATGCCTGCAGTAGCAGTTGCTCATTTAAGAAGGCAAAGATTGCCATTTTTCCTCACCTGGACGACTGGCTCATAGTGGGCCAGTCTCCAGACCAAGTCAAATTACACCTTCAGGTTACCCAGCAGCTGCTTACATCTCTAGGTTTCCTTCTCAATCTCCCAAAGTCAGTTCTAGAGCCTGTTCAGCTACTCACCTTCATAGGCGCAGAACTGGACACAAAGCAGGCCAGCGCTTTCCTTCCTCTAGAAAGAGCAAAGACCCTGGTGTCTCTGGCCTCCTCCTTCACTCTGCAGGTCTCTCGACCAGCAAGACACTTTCTGCAGCTCCTAGGGCACATGGCTGCCTCCACAGCAGTAGTGCAGGGAGCAAGATTTCAGATGAGGGACATTCAGTTCCATTTGAGAGCCTTCTGGTCTCAAAGGAGAGATCCTCTAACCAAACTGATCCCAGTAACTCGAACCCTGATCCAGGCCCTACAGTGGTGGCAGGATCAGAGCAATCTGAGACAGGGGGTTCCTTTCATCCCTCAATCTCACTCCTTGACCCTGACTACAGATGCGTCCCTCTTGGGTTGGGGAGCTCACATGGGCAACCTCACCACCCAGGGATTGTGGTCCCCTCAGAATCTCTGCTCCACATCAATCTGTTGGAACTCAGAGCAGTTTTTCTAGCACTTCAGGTTTTTTCTGCATTTGTTCAGAACAAAGTGGTACAGGTCAGAACAGACAACACCACTACAATGTGGTACATCAACAGCAAGGGGCACCTGTCTTCGGCCTTGTGCACCGAGGCAATGAAGTTGTGGTCTCTGGCTTATTCCCTGAACACCCTCCTCATGGCAGTTCACCTCCCAGGCAAGGACAATGTCCTGGCAGATGCTCTCAGCAGGATTTCCAGGGCCATCACGAATGGTCACTGATCCCCTAGTATTGGAGGTAGTATTTGCCAGGTGGGCACCTCAGATAGATCTTTTGCAGCCCCAGACAGTCACCAACTTCCTGCTTTTTGCTGCAGGCCCCAGTGCTGGGCTCAGTCCCTCTGGATGCCTTCCTTCTCAACTGGGAAGGGAAGTTTCTCTATGCCTTTCCCCCTTCCCTCTCTTGTTCAAGGTGCTAGTCAAAATCAGATCTCAACCTTGCAAGATGATTCTGATTGCTCCAGATTCGGCCAGACAGCCCTGGTATCCACTCCTTTTGTCCTTAGCAGTTCACCTTCCCCTGTGTCTTCCCAGGAATCACAATCTGTTAACCTGTACCCAGGGGAGAGTTTGGTACCCGAATCTCAAATCCCTCAACCTCATGGCCTGGCTCTTGAAGAGTTAGAGTTTGCTGACCTACACCTTTCTCAAGGTGTACTCGATATCTTGAAAGCTTCTAGGAAGCCTTCCACCAGGGCTACTTATAATTCCAAATGGAAAGGTTTTCCATATGGTGCTCTGAAGCATATTTCTCCAGAATCTGCTGATTTGCCCACAGTCCTGGATTATATGGTCCACTTAAATACTTTGGGGCTGAGGCCAGCTACCCTGAAAGTGCATTTGGCAGCTGTCTCTGCTTTTATTTCAGCAGGAAAGCCCTCTTCTCTTTCTGCTCACCCTGTATTCTCCAAGTTTTTCAAGGGATTGCTTCACACCAACCCTCCATTCAGGGACCCTGCCCCCGCCTGGGATCTTAATGTTTGCATTGCTCAGCTCATGCAACCCCACTTTGAGCCTTTGTCTTCAGCAGAGCTTAAGTACTTGACTTGGAAAACTGTGTTTCTGGTAGCCATCACTTCTGCCAGACGCAAAAGTGAATTACAAGCTTTGTCAGTGGAGCCTGATTTTATCTCCTTTCACAGAGATAAGGTGGTCCTCAGGACTAACAGGAAGTTCTTGCCTAAGGTGGTTTCAGATTTCCACCTTAATCAATCTATATCTCTTCCAGTGTACTTCACTGACCATCCCTCCTCTGGCGAGAGGAGGCTGCACAGCTTAGATGTGAAGAGAGCCCTTAGTTACTACATAGAGCTGCACTAAGGGTCACAGGTTTGACTCCTCCAACTGTTCCTCACTTATGGTGAGGTTGGTAAAGGGAAACCTGACACTAAAAGATCCATTGCCAGGTGGATTGTCTCTTGTATCCAATTTTGTTATCAAAAACTGGGTAAGGTTCCCCCTTCAGGCCTGAGGGCTCACTCTAACAGAGGTACAGCTGCGTCCCTGGCTGCAGCCAGGGACATCCCTATCATAGAGATATGTCAAGCAGCTACCTGGAAAACAGTTCACACTTTCACCAAGCATTACTTCCTGGACATCCAGGCTAGGAGTGATGCTTGGTTTAGCACAGCTGTGCTTCAGAGCCTATTTCCTAAGTAGGTTCTGTCCCTCCTCCATGGAGGTACTGCTGTGTAGTCTGCATATGTCATAATATAGCAAGACTTTATGTTGATTGAAGAAAAATTACTCACCTTAGTAATGTTGTTTCTTCTAATGGAGTCTTGCTATATATATGACCTCCTGCCTGCCCCTCTCAGAACCTCTGCTTTTGGGATGTGGTGGGCAGTGCAGTGTTGGCACTTAGTAGATGCTCACCTTGTTTTTTTCACCCTCCTTTTGGGGTGTTTGGTGTTGTGTTTTATTTTTGGATCCCCTGACTTGAGTCTTGTTTTGGGACCAAAAATGTGTTCATATTTTAGTAGCCAGTTGGCTAGTGTAAGTTTACAGCTTCCACACAGAACCTTAGTGAGTTTTGCTCGTAAAGATCTGACAGCTTGAGTTTGAAGAACAACAGACAGAGTTTTCAACCGAGCTCACGCTCAAGATTCCATACCTGGCATGGAAAGTTAACTCTTTCACCTCCGGAGCAGTTCGAAGGCTGGGTCTAACTGCATATGTCATAATACAGCAAGACTCCATTAGAAGAAACAACATTACTAAGGTGAGTAATTTTTTCTTCAAACCTAGGTCTCCAGGTTTGTAGCTCAGAGCCTTAAGCCACTGTGCTATACTGCCTCCTAAAGTGTTACAGCAACACTCGCACAGGCTTGCGTCTACATGTCAAAAGCCACAGAGTCACTCGCTCTCCTCACTGCACAATTGGTGGATTTTTTTTTTTTATAACACAAAAATGACTAAACTCAGCTTAAAACCATGCAACTTCCATGCTTTTAAACAAAACCTTCCTCACTATAAACCTTTGGTACCATTTTCTTACCACAGTGAACACCACTTCGTCACGCTACACTGGAAGACGAAAGTCAAAGTCATTACACCTCAAACAGTGTGAAAATGGCAGGATCAACCAGATAATTTTTTTTTCCCCCAATATTATGGTATTTTTCTGTTTTCTCCCCGTAGCCCTGCCCCCTACCTTGGATGCGCGCACGCATATGGAGGCATGCTCACGCCACATCTTGAGGTACCTACCCACTACATGTCGCCCTCGCCACCTACTCTGACCCTGGGCCTCCACCTGGTTGCAGCGGGACTACGGGGGTGTGTGTGTATATGTGGCGACCCCCAGAGAGAGAAGAGCTGTCTTCTGGCTGCTCAACTTGCTCTGTCCCCCGTGTCGGCTCCCCACGAACCCAAGTCCATTCTCGAACTGGTCGCCAGCATGGCGTGAGGTAAGGCATTCAGGGCCTCAGCCCTCGGTGCCACTGGGCCAACCAGAGAATTTATTTATTTTTTTTAACTATTTTATCCCCCTTCCACCACAGCGCCTACCTTCCCTCAGGGACTACCAAGGCACCGTGCCTGCCAGGTCTCTGGGACATGAGCCCTTCACGCATCCGCCCTGACATCACCCTGGGACTACCCCCCGAGTGGGGTCAGAGACCTACCCCCAAGCCTCCCATCCATCATCCAACTGTTGGCCGGACTCATGCGACCCTTCTCAGTCCTGGTCTCGTGATGCCGGGCCCGCCTCAGGTATGGATGCGAATTGATTTTCCGCTTTCCTGGGGAGTGGTGTGCGTCCCAACATTACATGCCTCACACCGTCTCACCACTCCCAACTCCTTGTCTGTTTTGTTTGCACGCTTGTTGTACCTCTGGCTTCCACCAGAGGTCAGCCAAGCGGAGACTGTGCCCTTCTCCCGGGAGAGGAGAGCTGTCCTCCAGATGCTCAATCCTCCCTCCTCCCTCCCCTGCTGACCCACGACGCCCAGGCTTGTTCACGAACCCAGATCACTGGCGTGGCACGAGGTGTGTTGTCCAGCACCTCAACCCTCAGCGCCTCCGGGCCAGCCCCAGATACGTTTTTAATCACTTTTTACCTATCAAAATCATGATAGGATCAACCAGATCACCAAAAATAAAACTGCAATTTCTGCCAGACAAGGACTACCAGGATTAACCAGATCACCTAAATAAAACAGTAATTTCTGCCAGACATGGACTACTTTTTATCCCACCCCCAAAAAAGCATTTTTAGCCATATGTCACAACGCACACCAAAGTGTGTGTATATCAGAACAGGACTACACGCCTGTAGTGGATTATCCATTACATAATACACTTCCAAAATATAAATATATATATATATATATATATATATATACACACACACACACATATATATATATATATAGTATATATATATATATATGGAGAGAATGAATATCTGATATCAAAGAGTCATATGCAAGGAAATATTACCATTGAAGGGCTAACAAGCTCATAAAGTCACAAGCCCAAAGGGCAAGTAGCCTTTATGAGCTCATCAGTCCCGAGATAAAAGTACTTTAGTTTTTCACAAGCTGCATGCCTAACATTATCTAAAAAAGCATACCTACTCTAATTACCATTATCATGTATTTTATTCCTACAACACCATTACTGTACTTTTTGTACAACAGTTTGTGTGTTAAATGACTGGCATCACTGATAAAGGTGCTGGGGCAGTAGATTTATTTCACATAAAGAAACTGTTGGATAAAATATTTGGTAGCTCATTACACAACGCTCAATGAACTGCCTTACGGTGACACTGTGGAGGTTAATAACAATACTGTGAAAAATGTCTCTACTCTCAATAATTGAAGTCTGCAGATCATAAAGAACCAAGACTTATGCTGCAGGAAAATGTGTGACCTTCAACATCAAGACCCTTTTATCCATCATATAATGAAAACTTGAATATTTTATGGAATTTCAGAAAAATTGGTGCAATGATAGTACTTTTATAAAAGAACATTTTTGTTAACCTTAGCCTTAGGGGCCCAGGATTGTTATAATTAAGCTCTAAAACTTTTTAAACTAAGAGCTAAACTACGTTTCATAAATGCAGCTGTATTACTGACATCTTTGTAAAACTAATACTGATACTTTTTATAAGAAACAGTCATTAGAGTAGGGGAATTTCCCCGGTGTCCTGGCCAAATTTCCCTCATTCACTAAAAATACCACCAACAGCTTAATCTGGTTCAAGGTCAGTTGCCATTCATCTGTATCCCCCTCCTCCCCGGGTCGTGCCTGAAAATAGGCAGGATTTGTCTAGTGCACTTACCCGGTCAACAAAAGCTAAATAAATAAATAAATAAATTTCTAACAATGCAAAACCATGTTCCACAGTTCATTTGTTAAGTCTTTAAGGGAAATGGCGTAAGAATTCTGATGTTTTTATAGACACGACATACAATCTCTATGATCTTAAAGAGCACCTTTCTTGGTGCAATGCAAAATTATCAGGAAGCTCCCTTACCTGACTTGGAGTTGTTCCTCCATAGTAGTTGCAAAATTTTCTGTGTAGCCCAATAAGGAAAGGATCGTATTTTGCCCCAGAGAGGCTAGCCACTCGATCCCTTCCACTTCCTGGTCTCCGACACTGTCCCCACGCTTCCTTGTTTTGTGATGTAATAATATGCCTAGCGCAGGGATGTGCTCCATTTAAGCCTATGGAGCATTATTTTAAAAGTTATTCTTTACTATTATAACTGGACTTTCAGTACAAACTGGGGCCACTATTCAAGTAACAAGGCTCTTGTTACTTGAATACTGGCTCCAACTTGTACTAAAAGTCCGGTTATAATAGTAAAACTAACTTTTAAAATAACGCTCCATAGGCTTGCATGGAGCACGTCCCGGTGCTAGACATATATTTACATCACAAAACAAGGAAGCACGGGGATGGCGTTGGAGACCAGGAAGTGGAAGGGATTACACGGCTAGCTCCCTCGGGGGCAAAATACGATTCCTTCCTTTCCTTATTGGGCTACACAGAAAATTTTACAACTACTATGGAGGAACTCCCAGTCAGGTAAGGGAGCCTCCAGATGATTTTGCAGGCAATAAGGAAAATCTGGGAAAGGAGCTCTTTAAAACAAAACTGCACTTATGGACAGGCCCTTCCCTACCCGTACTTTGCACCTCGATTAGTGTATTTCTCATACAATGAACATTTTTTTAAGCACCGTAAGAAAGAAAGAAATCACTATTGTAATGTTGTTTCTTCTAAGGGATCCCTCACTATGTTTAACAACTGCAACCATTCCCCGAGAATGAGCAGACCCAGAGATTTGGGACTTTATGATACATACATAGATACATACATAGACAGTGTCGGCAGATAAGGGCCTATGGCCCACCCAGTCTGCCCATTTAAGTTTGTAAGTTCAGTTTATGTTTTCCAGGAAGTCTGTTGCCCCTTACCCCTGATCTCCACAATTCCTTTATGTCTATCCCATGCATTCTTAAATCCTGTGATTGTTTCAGCCCCACCACTTCCTCTGGCAGGGTGTTCCACTTGTCCACCACCCGCTTGTGAAGAAATTCTTCCTCATGTTTCCTCTGAATCGTCCTCCTCCAACTTCATCCCATGCCCTCTAGTCCTGAAACATCTTTTTCGCTTAAAATAGTGCATTCCTGCACCCTGTTCCTCCCTGTAAGATACTTGTATGTCTCTATCATATCCCTCTCCCTCCTCTCCTCCAGGGAGTACATGTTCAGTGCCTTCAACCTGTCCTCATAGGACTTGTGATGCAATCCATGCACCATCTTTGTTGCCCTCCTCTGAACCTTCTCTACCTGTCTATGTCCTTCGTAGGTAAGGTCTCCAGAACTGCACAGTGTACCCAGGTGCGGCCTCACTAGTGTCTTGTATAGTGGAATTATGACCTCCTTTCCTGCTGGTGATGCCCCTGCCTATGCATCCCAGCATCCTATTTGCTTTACCTGCTGCCTTGTCACACTGTTTCCCTGCCTTGAGGTCATCAGAGATGATAACTCCAAGATCCCTTTCCTGCTTGGTGCATGCTATATCCTCACCCCCCAACTGATATATTGTGCCAGGGTTTTTGTGCCCCATATGCATTATCTTGCACTTCCTCGCATTGAATTTCAACTGCCAAACCCCTGACCATTCTTCAAGTTTCTGCAGGTCCCTTCTCATTCTGTCTACACCCTCTGGTGTGTCTACTCTGTTACAGAGCTTTGTGTCATCAGCGAACAGTGAAATTCTGCCTTCTAGGTCCTGTGCAATGTCACTGATGAAGATATTGAATAGTACCGGTCCCAGCACTGATCCCTGTGGTACCCCACTGGTCACTCTTCCCTCTGTGGAGTGACAGCCATTTACCACCACCCTCTGTGTCCTGCCACCCAGCCAGTTACCTACCCACTGCACTACTGTCCTGCCCACACCCATATTCCCAGTTTGTGCAATAGTCTTCTATGTGGCACAGTGTCAAAGGCCTTGCTGAAGTCCAGATAGGCCATGTCCACTGCCTCCCTGATCCACCTCCCTAGTCACCCAGTCAAAAATTCAATGAGGTTGGTCTGACATGACCTTCCCTGGTGAAACCATGCTGCCTTGGGTCTTGTAGTCCATTGACAACCAGATGTTCCACCAATCTCTCCTTCAGTAGTGCTTCCATGATCTTCCCCACTACCGAGGTGAGGCTGACTGGTCTGTAGTTCCCCGCTTCCTCTTTGTTCCCACTTTTGTATAAGGGGACTACATCTGCTATCCTCCAGTCTTTGGGTACCTCCCCCGTTTCTAGTGATTGGCTAAACAGGATAGCAAGAGGTTCAGCCACCACCTCTCTTAGTTCTTTAAGGACCCTGGGGTGCACCCCATCTGGCCCCATTGCTTTATCAACTCTTATTACTTCCAGTAATAATGATAATGATGGAACTTTAGAATGAAGTTCAAACTCTGCTGTGTGGACGTGCTCACCCTGCTTTCTAACATCAGATTTATTTCTACAGCTACAGTGAGCTGTGGGTAGTAAAACTAGCTAAATGGCTACTAAAATATTTGTAAAAATTTTCCAACGAACCTTTTGAAACATTTTATCAACAAGACAGACCTTATATCGTTTGAACAAAATGTGCTCTACTCAGAACACTGAGCAACAACTGTAAAGGCACTGTAACAAGTAATGCTAAAGCAAATAGAGAAATAACTGATTCTTGTCTGAACCTTTTACCAGGTTCTGGAAGGTGAAGAATGGACTAGGGATTGCTAAACACAGTGAGAGATCCCTTGGAAGAAACAATATTACTATGGTGAGTATTTTTTTTTTCTTCTAACCCCAAGAATCCCTCACTTATGTTTAACAACTGCAGACTCCATAGCAGTACCTTAGGAGGCTGGGTACAGAATCTATTTAGGGAGAAGTTTCTGCAAGACAGCAGTTCCAAAGCTGGCATCTCTCCTGGACTGTATGTCCAGACACTAGTGTTTTGTGAAAGTGTGTACTGTTTTCCAAGTATCTCCTTTACACATTTCTTGCTGGGGGATACCCCTTGATGCTATGCTGCCACAGAGGCAGATATGCCTCTTGCAGAGTGTGCCCTAAGGCCTGGGTGGCAATTTGCCAGCTTTGTCATAACAGAACTGTATGCAGGAGACTATCCAATGAGAAATGGTTCTCATGGATGCCAGTTTGCCTTTTTCCACTTCAGTGTAAGTGACAAACAGCTGAATGCTAGCGGACCTGACATCCTTTGTGTAGTCCAGATAGTAACTCAGTGCCCTCTTGACATCCAGACTGTGGAGCTTTTGCTTCCCTGAGCTGGATTTTTTCTGTAAAGAAAACAGGAAAGGCAACTGACTGATTCAAGTGGAATTCAGATACCACTTTGGGAAGGAATTTCCTGTTTGTCCTCAGGACTACCATGACCTTATAGAAAATTATGTAGTTTGGATCATACAGAGGGCTAGCAGCTCGCTCAGCCTTCTAGCAGATATCCTTGCCACTAAGAAAACTGTTTTCCAGGTGACATAATTTAATGCAGCTGTGGCCACAAGCTTTAAAGAAGCCTCCATCAACTGAACAATAAACACATTAAAGTCCCAGGTGGGACAGGGTTCCTTACTGGAGGTACATGTGAGTACGGTCTTTGAAAAAACTTTCAAAAATGGACTGTGAGGCCAATGATTTGTCTATGCCAGCTGATGTGTAGACTGCTGCCAAATGCACCTTTCAGATTGAGGGCCTTAGGCCCAGTGACTGGTGGAGGACTAGGTAGTCCAGGACTGTAGGCAGACCTGCCCAGATGCGGTTAATCTGTCTAGGAGCACATCAGAAGGAAAACCTTTTCCATTCTGAAGAATAAGTTTTCCTTGTTGCTAGTTTCCTACAAACCTTCAGCAATTTCACTACCTCATCTGAAAGCTTTAGCCCAGAGAACTCTAGCTCTTCAAGAACTATGCTCTGAGGCATAGAGTTCCCAGGTCTGGGAATGTTACCTGCCCTGAGAAAGTGTCAGCATATTGTATCTCTGTGGCAATTGATAGGAGGCTTGCTGTACAGGGACAGGAGCATGGAGTACTAGGTCTGCCTGGCCCAGTCTGGTGCTATGAGAATCATTGTTGCTGACTCCCTTCTCAGTTTTTGTTGGGGTTTAGGGGCTGGAGCTGCACGGCTGGTGCCCTTTCTCCTCCTGCCCCTATAGTAACTTCATTAGGGTGGGTATTCATAGGAAACATCAGGCTGGTAGTAAACCCTACCCCTACTTCCCCTTCTTTATTTAAGGCCTGTGGGAAGTAGATTACTTTTGTTTTTCAGTATTGCTCTTGAAGACGGTTTTGTTTTTATCCACCTTTTTCATGTAAGCCTCTGTTTTGTCAGCAAATAGGGAGTTTCCCTGAAAAGGCAAATGTGAAAATTACGTACCTACTGTAAATCTTGATCTTCTCTTGTATCTTCACCATTCATTACTGCTAGGTTTAAGCCGGATGCGTGCACCCGCTATGAGAGCTTTTTTTTTTTCTCGGAGGGAGAAGTCGGCGCCGACGGTGGTGTGTGCAGGGCGGCCATTAGGCGCCGCAGACTCTTCCTCATCCTAGTTCTGTACAGCCAGAGAGGCAGAATCAAAGGTTATGGAAAAGAGAACGAGACAAGGGAGCCAAGGGATAGACAAAAGGAAAACATATTAATTGAAAAAGGTATAATCTGAATAGGAGACAGAAGAAAATAACCCTACCCTAAGTGGCCACAGGGCCTCAATCCTCGGGCGGTAAAGGGGAAGAAAGGAATGAGAAAGGAAAGGAAAGATAGGACAAAAGGGAGGGATAAAGGGGAAGGAAGGTGGGATACCTGCCAAGAAAATGCGGAAGACCACTGGCTTGGAAGTTTTAAATTTCTATGGCATTTGAAGACAAGAGAGCAAGAATCCCACCAGTTAAGGGTAAATTCAGAATTGAAATTACCGGTCTTGGAAGGTTTGAAAAGGCAGGCTTCCCTTCCTATCCTTTTATCCATAAAACAACAATCTACAGCCTAGGGGTCAACAGTTGTCCCCTTTGAAAGGAAGCAAGTGAGTCCCAACTTAGGTGTAGGGGAAAAAATAAAACAGTGTGTACACTGAGTACTGGCGTAGTCTCCACTTCATAAGAAGAGAACCACGGGACAACCAGGAAAGGGAGGAGAGGGAGGAAACCCCCTCGGACTCTCTTAGGGCTGCATTGAATAATAACAGCTATAGAATGACAAGCCAGAAGGTTTTCCAAAACCCCACTGGGGGGGGGGAGGAATCAAGCATAATCAAGCATAAGAGAATCAGAGGAAGTTCCCTAGAGGGTTCAGGGCGAAGACCCTACTAGCCATCCTCTAGGGTGAACCCCCTGCGACTTCAGAGAAGTAACAGAGAGCTCTGAGGTACCAGGGGGACTCAGCCCTCAATTGGCCTCATGGAGGTGGAGGGTGAGCAGGGTGGAGGAGACACCCAAGAATTGAGGCCCATGAAGGGAAGGTGCATGGGAATCAGTAATGAATAGCGAAGATACAAGAGAAGATCAAGAATTATGGTAGGTACTTAATTTTCATATCTTCCCTTGTCAGTCTTCACGATTCATTACTGCTGAGTGAGTACCAAGCCCCCGGAAGGGGACCCAGCACAGCCCTGAGGGAACAGATCCCTCAGTCTCTTGCTGGTGAGAAGCAGGAGGGGGAGACCTGAGCCATACTAGACTAAGCAAGTCTAAGGCTGTGGAGAGCGAGGAGGTGTCCCTCATGGATGATGGGGACAGAGGGCGCCCCAGAAGAACCCTCCTTGCCCTATGGGAAAACAGACGGGTCCACCGGAAAGCGGAGGAGGTCACCCAATGCCAGGCAACGGGTGACAATCCGGACAGACGAAGCCACGCCATCCGCCTAATGCAGATCGCTGTCCCGGCTAGTCTGGAAGCCACCTCATTAGTATCATAAGATGCCCTTGCTTGGTGCCTTGCCAATTCCAGACCTTGAGCAGAGAGGGCAATGGCCTGTCTAGATTGCTCCGTATCAGGCAGCGATACTAAGACCTGGGCTAGCATCGACCACAGAAGCCTGTTATAGGCAGCGTGGTGTGCCTGATGCGAACTTATGCACATTAATGCACGAGCCAAAAAGAAAACTCTTCGTCCCCACCAGTCGAACTGTACAGAATCCAGATCCGGGGGTTGGTCATGCGCCAGGCACCGAGGCCCGGAGGGAGTGTCTAAGGACGTCAAGCCTGAGGGAGTGTGATGTAGGGAACCTAGAGACTCCTGGGGGGAGGCACACTACCGTCTCCTGCAATCTGCTGGGGCTGGAGAAGGGGTGGCTGGAGACTGCCAGGTGCAGATAGACGCCTCCT
The DNA here is from genome assembly GCA_016271365.2 of Neoceratodus forsteri. NCBI lineage: Eukaryota > Metazoa > Chordata > Ceratodontiformes > Ceratodontidae > Neoceratodus > Neoceratodus forsteri. Next base: position 430,837,921 of record CM028130.1, read on the forward strand.
GGAAAGGGAAGGGTCAGGACAGCACCACGAGATGGTGAGCGCTGAATTACTGAGGAAAGCACACGTCTGCCACTCGGTATTGTCCCTGCGAACAAAAGAAATATGGAACTCCCGAACCAGCCTCGAAAGGAACCGCTGATATTCAGTGAAATCAGCATCGAAGGTCAGGTGGACAGAAAGTTCCTCTCCCTCAGAAGAGGGAGATGAGGAGGAAGAGGAGCTCAAATGTTCAGAGGACTCCTGTGGGTAGGGGGACAGGCGGAAGACCTTTTCATCCATGGCCCTAACACAGGAAGGAAAGGCTGCCGCAGTAGCCCTGAACGTCTCGTAGATTAAGGGCCCCAGAGGACCCACATGGCCCGGGTGAGGGAGAAGTGTCTGCAGAGGGATGGGTGATGGGCACCTCACTGAAAGTGTCCAACCCCTGCCAGGGCTTGGAGATCCAGGGGTCGATGTCACTGCGACTGGGGGCACTGAGATTGTGCTGGGTTGCAAGGAAGTGGTCTGAGAAGGCAAACTCAGAAAGAGCCCAGTAGGGGAGTCTCCCCTGTGATGTGCCTGGGGTTGCACGTGTCCAGAAGGGCAACCCTCTGCACTGCCAACCAAGGGTGCCCTCGAACCCTCAAGCGAAAGGCGGGGCTCAGCACTGTGACTTCTCCCCACCCCCGGCAGGGTGGTGGGATGGTGCCGCCGCTCTTCACCCCGGCCTCTCAACCCTTTAGACTCAGAGGCAGCCCTCTTCCTCATGGCCAGCATAGGATTTCCCGGTTCCGCAGGCCCACCGAGGGAGGTCACAGAAGCAGGGGTCCCCGCCCCCTCCTGGGGGGCTGTAGCAGCACAAAAAATGGCAGCTGCCCGGGCCTCTGCAGAAGAGGACAGCCCGCCCTAGTCCCCGTGTTATCACACCCAGCCAAGGATCTGCCAGTACATGATCCGGGACTCAGGGATAGGCGCTGGGCCGCCTGATGCCATGTCCCACCGAGTCCTCTGACTCCAAAGAATCAGGCCGTCAGTCCAGGTCCAACTCCGAGTCGTCCCCTTCTGAAGAGGAGGCAACCAGAAGGACCTCCATGCTAGCGACCCTAGGAGAGCTCCTGGGAGTGGCCATGGCACCACCGCTGGCACCGCCTGGGTCACCGGTGCCACGAACGGTGCCAGGACCCAGGGTGGCACTGCCAATGCTGCCACCAGGCACATCGACACTGCGAATAGCGCTGAGGCTTAGGGTGGTGTTGCCTGCGGCGCCGTACCAATCACTGGCGCTGCGACTGGCAGCAGGATCTGGAACAGCACTGCTCGGCAGCACCGAGTGTCTGCCAGTGCCGGGCCCAGCAACCGTGGGCCGCGACACTGGGGGAGCCTGCACCTCCATGGAGGTGACTGCTGGGGCGGCGCCAGCGTCGCGACTCCGGGAGGAATCACGCTGCTCCTCCAGTGCCACAGAAGAAGCCTCCTCCTCGGCAAGGCGAGAACTGGAGGAGACCTCCTCCTCGTGGGGCCGTATAGACCCGGGAGGGGACCCGGAGGAAGGGTCTAAAGTTCTGGCTTGGGAGACCCACGGGCAACGTCATCCTCCAAAAGTCAGTGGAGTCCTGCCGACTTTAAAAGCACGGATTTCCAAGATGCGGCAGTCCATGGAGAAACAGGCATTGCAGTGGTCCATATCATGGTTGGATCCCAGGCACCGAAGACAAACATCATGCTGGTCCGCAACAGAGAGGTGCTGGCCACAGGGGCACCGACGCATGTGGGCACAGCCCACTTCAGATTTACGTTTAGCCCCTGAACCGGACATAATGTGAAATTAAAACAACAATCAAAAGATCCTGGCGCCGCTGAGAAATAACAAAGAACGGTCTTACTGGCTTCAACAGCGTCGGGATGGAGAACCAGGATGAAGGAGTGGCATTGAAAACTCGATAAGGCCTAATGGCGTATGCAAATACTTTTCACTCACGCAGCAGGTGCAGCCTCAATGGTGGGAGAAACAGAACTGGGATGGAGGAAGAGTCTGGCCCCCATGCACACCATGCAGTGCATCGCTCACATGGATGGCACCATCGGCGCAGACTCCTCCCTCCAAAAAAAAAAAATCGCCTGTGGTGGGTGCGCGCATCTGCTTACACCCAGCAGTAATGAATGATGAAGACTGACAAGGGAAGATCCATACCTGTCGTCTGTGTATCCTGGGAGAGGTTTGTGGTTCTAAGCCAGGTGAACCTCCTCAAGCATGCTGCATGTGCCAGGATGCTAGAAGCAGTGGCATTAGTATCCACTGCCACATGAAACTGGTACTTAGTAGCATCCATTTCTGATGGCTGTATCAGCCATATATTGTGCTAGATCACCAGGTGCTTTTTCCCTCAGTGCCAGTATGGAGTTCCAGAGTGCTTTCTGGTACTGAGCTGTGTATGCCAGGTAAGCTACCTGCCTGAGGAGCGAGGAAGCTGAAGTCTACACTTTTTTGACCATACCCATCCAGTTTCCTGGACTTTTTCTCAGGTGTCTGGGAGGATAAAGGCACTTTGGCCTTGTCAGGGGCTGCAGCTGGGACCATCCTCTCATGATCAGGATGGGAGTATAGGTACGCAACCCCATCTATCCACTTGACATTTTTTCTCAACTTTTTTGTTGATGTCAGCAGCTCAGGTGGGAGATAATATGAATTTGCTAGTGGTTTCTTTCAGGGATTTGTGAATGGGAAGAAGCAACCTTCTTGTGGGGGCTAGTCCCATCATATCTGTGAATTCCATTTCCTCATCTTCTTCACTTACATTGGAGGAAACGCTGAGCACGTTTACCATGTGCTTTACAAAGGTGTAGTCCTCTGAAGGCTTAGGAGGAGAGCCACATTCTTGCTCTGGAGAACTATCTGGTTCCAGGTGTTCTCTTTCCTCTTCATTTTCATAATACATTTTAATCTCCTCCACCACAGGCACTGGGAATGGAACCAGAGCCGGGGTGGGGTGGGGTGTGGCAGGCATATTAATAAAGATTTCCCATAGCTTGGAATGCCTGGAAAAATTGCCATGGCTTTATGGCCTCTGCTGAGGGCATTTCTTTTAAGCCAACTGGCAACTCCTTTCCTTATTTCTGGAGAAGGGACAGGGTCGTGTTTTTCTTTTGGTTTTTTTCTTAGCAGGCACCATTTCTCTTTTATTTTACTGGCTTCCGGGTTCTCCCTTTCGGACACCCTGGTTTCTGTACCATCTTTAGCAGCTTTATTTTTCTTTTCTATCCCCTTTGACAAGGACTGCTGCTTATTTTGAGGGGCTGGACCATTATCTGAGTATTTAGGTTACGCAAAGGCAGACTGAGAAGCCATGCGATCTTCTCTTTTTTAGCCCTGTTCTTTTGTGTTTTAGGGCAAAACTTTTAACACAGTTCACAACTCAAAAAATCATGGTCTGGACCCAGGCATCTTAAACAATGTTCATAGCAGCCTGCCTTTGCCAGGAGCTGAAAACAAATTGTACAATTTTTAAAGCCTGTAGGTCCTGTTTTCTTTTTAGGTCTGTCAGTCATGCCAAACACTACAGACCTAAGAGAAATGTTTCTGGTACCCAACTAAGGAAAGACAATTTGACAGCAAGCCTAAATGATACTAAAAAAGGGCTTTTCTTGTGTGTGTTATCTTTTTTCCACCCCTGGTTTTGCAGCCATGTCAGCTGCTCCTTCAGGTGAGCCAATGCTGCTTCTGACCTGTCCTGTCCCCCGAGTCTTCTATTCTCAGATGGCAGCCGATCCCCCAGGTAACCTGGCATAACCCTTCGCTGGGTGGGTCCCCCTCCTCTGAGAGGGAAGGCACCAGCCAGGGGGCCTGCAGACTGGTGCAACTTCTTGGCCCGGAGGGTGCTGCTGAGGCAGAAGGCTTCAAGGGCATTGACGGACTCAGAGAGCTAGGCAGCTGTCATCTGGCCTGACGTGGAGCATTTTCACGTTTTTCTGATTGACGTCCCTACGCCGTCGTACAGTACTCCTGGTCTCCACCAGAGGCCACTGCCGACCAATGTCTTCTCTAGCCCACCCCCGAGAGAGAAAAGCAGTCCCAACGGATGCTCAATCCTCTCCCACCCCAGCCAGCCCCCGGTATCCCGAGTCCGTGCCCCGAACCCGTGTCGCTGGTGTGGGTCCAGGTAAAGCGCCCACGTCTCAACCCTCTTCGCCACCGGGCTGGTAAAAAAATAAAGGCTTTTATTTTAAAATGTTGTTTGGTTCCTCTGTCAAGAACAGCAAATGTAATATTACCTCAGAAAAGTTCTGAGATAAGAATTTTGTTACCAAAAAGAACATCTTAGTTCCCTGAAATCAGAACTGAGCACAATTATACAATGGCAAGAAAATTTCCTGGACTCCGAGATGTTACACAATAACATCACTGTGCTGATTTTATGGAGCATGCACTTTTTTTTTTTTCGGAAACAAAGATACACTGCCTCACTAAAAATCTATTGAAAAAAATTTTATTTTTGTTTTCTATAACATCGAGCCATTGTATAATTGCAATAAGGCACTCCAAGGTGTGTGTTATCGTGTAATAACGTCACTCCTGGGTTTCGCCTCGTGCTTCAACCCACCCCTGGAGTGAAGTTATTACACGATAACACACACCTTGTCGTGCCTTATTGCTTAAATAAGATTAAAATCGCAGAAGCGGTTACTCAGTCATATTATGATTTTTATACAGTTTAAGAACATAAAATCGTGGTTCTCTAAAAGCAGGAACTGTACCTAGGAATGGCCTTCTCCAGTTCCTTGGAACCAACCAGGAACCAGAGAATTAACTGAAAAAAAACAAATTACAATAGCATACCCTAACACAGAGTTATCGACAAATAAACTAAAATACTTTAACAACTGTTTGAAGTAAATTAACAAACAATAAACCAGTCAGAAGTGAGGAGAGGACTTTGGGGGCAAATGTTCTCTTCAGGGGAGAAATAAATCTAATGACAGAAAGCAGGGATGAGTGTGACCACACAGCAGAGTTTCAACTTAAAATTCCATCATTACCATAAAGCTCCAAATATCCAGGGCTGCTCATTCCTGGGGAATGATTGCAGTTGTTAGACATAAGTAAGGGAATTCTGGGATCAGAAGTGCTAATTTTAAACGTTCTAGTTCTAGTAAGGAAATCCTGGGATCAGAAGTCCTTATGAAAAAATTACTCACCTGTAGTAATCTTGTTTCTTCCAAAGGGATCCACTAATATTATTACTCTTGCAGTGCTCCTTTAAGTCAGCACTGCCCTGGAGCCGAATGGAATGCTATGCTAATGATGGAATCTTTAGCTGGTGCATTCAGTTTCAACTGCCCAGTGTAACTGCCTACATTCTAACCTCAGATTTCTTAGAAGCATGCAAAGAGGCCATAACAACCTATAATAAAATAACAATAGAAAAAAAGAGGGCCCCAACTGGGACAACAAGTAACATTAAGCAAAGGACCAAAAAGGAAATATCCCTTTTTCTTAAAGTCAGATTTACCCAAAAAAAAAAAGAACCTACAAGGTAGAAAACATTACTAAGACGAGCCAGTAAGTGGCATACCACTCCAAGTATATATATAATCAGCTGTGGAGAGGATTTTTCTGTTTGCTGATTCTGCAGGGGAGGCAGGGCGGGGAGCAATAATATTAGTGGATCCCTTTGGAAGAAACAAGATTACTACACGTGAGAAATTTTTTCTTCTAATCCCAGGAATCCAATAATATTACTCTTGAAGACTATGCAGCAGTACCTCAAGGAGGTGGGCAAGACTCTATTTAGGAAAAAGACTCTGCAAAACTGCTGTGCCAAATCTAGCATCACTCCTGGACTTGGTGACCAGGCTATAATGCTTAGTGAAGGTGTGGACTGACCTCCAGGTAGCTGCTTTACAGATTTCCATCAAAGGTACCTCTCTGGCAGCTGCAATAGTGGCAGCTGTGCCCCCTCGTACAGTGGGCCCTAAGACCAGATGGGGGTACCTTACCTGCTTTTGAGTAACAAAACTGAATACACTGAATTATCCACTGAGATACAGTTCTCTTTGAAGCAGGAGTCCCTTTACCTACCTCCCCATAGGTGAGGAACAGCTGTTGCCTGTCCTGCCTATGGCCCTTGGTATGAGTAATGTAATAACTCAAAGCCCTTTTTATATCCAGGCTGTACATTCTGTGCTCCCCTGAGCTAGAGAGTTCAATAAACAAAACTGGCAGGGTTATAGACTGGTTCAAATGGAAGTCAGATACAACCTTGGAGAGGAACTTCCTATTAGTTCTTAAAACTACCTTGTCCCTGTGAAAGGAGATATAGTCCTTTTCCACACAAAGGGCCTGGAGTGCACTTATCCTCCTGGCAATAGTGATTGCTACCAGAAAGATTACCTTCCAAGTAATAAATTTAAGCTCTGCAGATGCCATAGGCTCAAAGGGCAGAAGCATAAGCTGGGCAATGCAAATGTTAAGGTCCCATGCTGGCACTGGTTCCCTATGAGGGGGAAACAAATGAGTGAGTCCTTTAAAGAACCTTCTGAAGATAGGATCTGATGCCAGGGAGGTATCCTTTCCAGATGAAAGGTATGCTGAAACTGAAGCCAGGTGCACCCTTAGGGTTGAGTGCTGCAACCCTTGGGAATGCAGGTGAGACAAGTAATCCAGAAGGGTTGGGATGCCAGCTTGGGTTGGGACTATACCCTTATCTCTACACCAAATGGAGAATCTTTTCCATTTTGTGGTATAGGTTTTCTTAGTGGAAGGTTTCCTATAGCCTCTAAGGACCTCCAATACTCCTTCAGAGAATTACCGATCTGCATATTCGAAGTCCTCAAGACCCAAGCCTTGCGCTTGAGACACCTGAGATTGGGGTACACTACCCTCCCCTGAAAGGAGGTCAGCAGATTGTACCTCTGTGGGAGATGAATCGGCTTGTTCACCGACATTGAGAGCAGGTGGGAATACCAAGGCTGTCTTGCCCAGTCTGGGGCGCATCAGAAGGGGGAGAGCTGTGCCTGGTGGGGGACAGGAAAGGGGAGGGAGGATTGGAGTCGTGGGGTCCAGGAGATGCCCTGGGATGAAACAGGGTCAGGACAGAGGTTCTCCTTGTCTTGTCTCCATACCCAAGGGCTCCGATGTCAGCGGGCAGGTGTCGAGGTCTTCCCTGACAGCTCATCCCACCTTGGCGGTGTTATGCAATGCCATATCTATTAAGAACAAGATAGCTATTATAGCTGATCTTGTTGGAACAACTGATCTGGCCTGCATCACTGAAACCTGGCTGGATGAAAATGCAGGCCCTGTATTGGCCTCGGCAGTTTCAGCCGGGTTCTCTGTGATATACCATCCAAGGCTGGATCGTAGGGGCGGGGCGGGGGTGTGGCCATTATATTTAAGACTGAGCTGGACCTTGTGGATGTGCCACTGGGAAGCACCAGATCCTTCTGAGTGTATCCTGGGAGAGGGTGTAGGTTGCAGGATAATCCTCATCTACCGTCCACCAGGAGATGGTGGAGAATTCCTGTAGGAGATAGCAGACTTCATCATCGACATGGTGTTGAGGTCCCCCAGAAGGATAGTTCTGGGGGACTTCAATGCCTGGGTCAACGATGAGCTCTCGTATTTTGGTCAAAATCTCCTCCAGCTGATGACGATGCTGGGCCTTACACAGGTAGTTACCTCCTCAACCCATGTAGGAGGTCACTCATTGGAGCTGATCTTTCTTTTGGGTATGGAGATAGCTGACTTGGGGGTGGAACCAGTTAGCTGGTCTGACCATCACACCATAAGGTTCTGCTTCAGGGCCCCACTAATAGGTCTGTCCCTATGGAGATGGTTCAGTACTGCCCTTTAAGGGGAATTATCCCCAGTGACCTATCGGCAGTGCAGGACCTATCAGGTCTGTCGGTGAATGCATGATTCCAGATGATCTTGTATTAGCATATAATAAGGCTATGGGAGATGCTCTGGACAAGATTGCTCCTGTTCGTGTTCGACCTCTCACCCTTTTCCCAAGGAACCCTTGGTTTGATGGCTCCTTGAAGGAGTTGAGGCGAGTCGGCTGAAGGATGGAGACAGTCTGGCGGAAGTCCGGCCGTGATGCTGACAGGCTTAGGTTGATGGTACATTATGATGGCTATCAATCAGAGATCACCCGTAAGAAGGCAGAATTTCTGTCCAGGGAGATTTCTGCTGTGCAGAATCGACCAGCTCAGCTTTTCCCGGACTGTTGACAGATTGTGCAATCCAATCTGTCTCCAGCCCAGAGAAGCCTTTTCTCAGCTGAGATGCAAAGAGTTCGCTCAGTTCTTCGCAGATAAGATTGCCAGCATCAGGTCTGGCATCGGCCCGACTTCTCCTATGAGTGATTGCAGAGATCAGCAGGAAGTGGCATGCACTCGGTCTGTCTGGTCAGATTTCTGCCGGACGGAATTCATGGACATTGTGAAGATCATCCAAACACTGCGCCCAACCAGTTGTAGTTTGGATCCGGGCCCTACACCCCTTTTAGTGAGATGTGTAGATGTTATCTGCCCAATCCTTGCTGAAATTGTCTGGAAGTCCTCGGAGAAGGGGGTCTTCCCAGACCCCCCTTAAGGAGGCAGTTGTTCGACCACTCCTTAAGAAATCCTCCTTGTATCCAGACTGTCTAGCTAACTACTGGCCTATCTATATAACCTGCCATTTGTTGGTAATTATTGAAAAGGTGGTTACGCTGGAACTGGATGATCATCTTACAATTCTCAGTACATAGATACACAGACAGTGTTGGCAGATAAGGGCCTATGGCCCACCCAGTCTGCCCATTTGAGCTTGTAAATTCAGTTTATGTTTTCCTAGAAGTCTGTTGCCCCTTACCCCTGACCTCCAGAATTCCTTTATGTCTATCCCATGCATTCTTAAATCCCGTGATTGTTTCAGCCCCCACCACTTCCTCTGGCAGGGTGTTCCACTTGTCCACCACCTGTTCTGTGAAGAAATTCTTCCTCACGTTTCCTCTGAATTGTCCTCACTCCAACTTCATCCCATGCCCTCTAGTCCTGGAACATCTTTTTCGCTTAAATATAGTGTATTCCTGCACCCTGTTCCTCCCTGTAAGATACTTGTATGTCTCTATCATATCCCCTCTCTCCCTCCTCTCCTCCAGGGAGTACATGTTCAGTTCCTTCAACCTGTCCTCATAGGACTTGTGATGCAATCCATGTACCATCTTTGTTGCCCTCCTCTGAACCTTCTCTACCCTGTCTATGTCCTTACGTAGGTATGGTCTCCAGAACTGTACACTGTACTCCAGGTGGGGCCTCACTAGTGTCTTGTATAACGGAATTATGACCTCCCTTTTCCTGCTGGTGATGCCCCTGCCTATGCATCCCAGCATCCTATTTGCTTTACCTGCTGCCTTGTCACACTGTTTCCCTATCTTGAGGTCATCAGAGATGATAACCCCAAGATCCCTTTCCTGCTTGGTGCATGCCATATCCTCACCCCCCCCAACTGATATATTGTGCCAGGGTTTTTGTGCCCCATATGCATTATCTTGCAGTTCTTTGCACTGAATTTCAACTGCCAAACACCTGACCATTCTTCAAGTTTCTGCAGGTCCCTTCTCATTCTGTCTACACCCTCTGGTGTGTCTACTCTGTTACAGAGCTTTGTGTCATCAGCGAACAATGAAATTCTGCCTTCTAGGTCCTGCGCAATGTCACTGATGAAGATGTTGAATAGGACCGGTCCCAGCACTGATCCCTGTGGTACCCCACTGGTCACTCTTCCCTCTGTGGAGTGACAGCCATTTACCACCATCCTCTGTGTCCTGCCGCCCAGCCAGTTACCTACCCACCACACAACTGTTCTGCCCACACCCATATTCCCCAGTTTGTGTAACAGTCTTCTATGTGGTACAGTGTCAAAGGACTTGCTGAAGTCCAGATAGGCCATGTCCACTGCCCTCCCCTGATCCATCTCCCTAGTCACCCAGTCAAAAAATTCAACGAGGTTGGTCTGACATGACCTCCCCCTGGCGAAACCATGCTGCCTTGGGTCCTGTAGTCCATTGACAACCAGATGTTCCACCAATCTCTCCTTCAGTAGTGCTTCCATGATCTTCCCCACTACCGAGGTGAGGCTGACTGGTCTGTAGTTTCCTGCTTCCTCTTTGTTCCCACTTTTGTATAAGGGGACTACATCTGCTATATTCCAGTCTTTGAGTACCTCCCCTGTTTCCAGTGATCGACTAAACAGGATAGCCAGAGGTTCAGCCACCACCTCTCTTAGTCTCAATGTCTATGATACTCTCCAGTCTAGTTTTAGGAAGAAGCATAGCATGGAGACTGCACTTGTCCAGGTACTGAATGACCTCCTAATGGCCAGAGATTCAAAGACACGTACCATTCTGGTCCTTCTTCATTTCTCTGTTACATTTGACACTGTAGACCATGGTATGCTGCTGGAGTGCCTGCGGCTTCTTTGTGGGCTGTCTGGTATGGTCCTCAAATGGTTCCATTTGTTCCTCGTGGGCAGGTCTCAGAGAGTTGCCACCAGAATTTATTCCTCTGGTGCTCCCCTGCCCTGTGGGGTGCTGCAGGGTTCCATTTTGGCCCCCATGTTGTTTGCAGTGTACATGCTGCCACTGGGAGATATCATCAGGCGATACAGTCTGAGTTTACACTGCTATGCAGATTACATTCAGCTGTATATTTCCTTTCTACCCAGACAGAATGATGGACTCTCCGTGCTAAATAATTGCCTTACCGAGATCAGAACTTGGATGAGTTCCAGCTGGCTGAGACTGAATCCAAATAAGACTGAAGTAATGGTGGTGGACCCTGGTCGTCCAGGGGCCGGTTTGGGGGCTGGACAGCCATCGGGCCTGTTGCTTGATGGCATACCGCTCACTACCTCAGACCAGGTGCATAACCTGGGCGTTATTTTTGATGATGTCTGACACTAAAATCTCAGGTGTCAGCTATGGTCAAATCCTCTTTTTACCATCTGAGGAATATCACCCGGGTGAAACACTTGGTTCCTCCTGACGATCTTCCAACATTGGTCTATGCCTTTGTCACTACCTGCCTTGATTACTGCAATTCCTTCTACCTATGGCTACCAGGGGTTGATATCTGCCGCTTGCAGCTGGTGCAGAATGTGACGGCCAGGTTTTTGACTGGGACCTCTAGGACCAGTCATATTACTCCTGTGCTCCTCGAGCTGCACTCGCTGCCTGTTCAGTGGTGGATCACCTTTAAGGTTGCTTGCTAACCTTTAAAGCCCTACATGACCTGGGATCCAGCTACCTGCAAGACCTCCTGGTACCCTACTGCCCCCTCCGTCCTCTCCGATCTGCCGAAGAGAGACTGCTGGAGATTCCCAGGGTACAATTTAAGACATCTGGTGCTTGTGCCTTCTCTTTTTCGGCTCCAACCCTGTGGAATTCTCTACCTCATCAGTTAAGAGAATGCCTGACTGTCGACAGGTTTAAAACTGAGCTAAAAACTTATTTAAGTTAGCCTTCCCTAATTATGGATAATTCATTTTTATTGTTTCTGTTTTACCTTATATTTATATTTGTTTGTATCTGGTTTTATGTACTGTGCCTTGGCTTTCAAAGGCGCTATAAAAATAAAGTCTAATTGATTGACTGATCATTGAAGCTGGCTGGGACCTGAGCTTGATTAGCACCCTGAGTATCAGGGGAAAAGGGGGAAAGACATATAGGTGTCACCCTTATCCAATCCAGAATCAGGGTATCCGTGGGAACTGTTCTGTTCACAGGGGCCCTGCAACAATAGAGAGGTAAGTGGTGATTTTGGTGGGAGGCAAAAAGATCTATTTCTGGGGTTCCCCACCTCCTGAATAAAGCATTCACCACTTGCTTGTTCAGTGCTCATTCGTGACAGGCCTGGTTTATCCTACTCAAGGTATCTGCCAAGGTATTGTCCTTGCCAGGCAGATGAATTGCCTGCAGAGGTGCATTTCGGGAGTAAGCAACACTCCATATCTTCATTGCCTCTGTACACAGTGGAGTGGACCTTGTCCCTCCTTGCTTGTTGATGTAATACATTGTTGTGGTATTGTCTGTTCTCACTTGTGCCACCTTTCCCTGTATTAGATGACAGAAAGCCTGAAGGGCCAGATAAACAGCTCTTAACTCCAGCAAGTTTATGTACAGGAGTGAGTCTGCACTCTCCCAGGTACCGTGAATGGTGTGTTCCCCTAAATAAGCACCCATCCTAACAGGGAAGTATCTGTTGTGAGAACCAGTGAAGGGGGCTCCTGCAGGAATGGAACCCCTTCTCTCAAATTTTCCAGCTCCCTCCACCATTGGAGTGCCTGTAGTAACGCACTTGTGACTGGTACTGGCTTTGATAGGGAGTCCCGCCTTTGGCACCAGTGTGCTCTAAGGTGGAACTGAACATTCCTCACATGGAACCGGCACCTATGACTGTGCTTGTTGCTGAAGCCATGTGCCCTAACAGTTGTAGGAATTGCCTTGCTGGCTTTGGCCTGCCCAGGGCAAATGAGCCTTCCAATAGCTGAATGCTTTCTGCCCTCTCCTGAGGGAGAAGAGTCCTTCCTACTACAGTGTTTAGTTCTGCACTTGTGAATTGCAGGACCTGCACAGGGGTCAGGACTGACTTTTTGATGTTGAGGAGGAATCCCAGGGACAGCAACAGATCTTGGGTTACCTGAAGGTGGTCTGTCACCTACTGGTGAGATTTTCCCATGATTAGCCAATCATCCAGGTAGGGAAAAACTGTGACATCTAACCTTGAGATGTGCCACTACTACTGCCATGCACTTAGTAAACACCCTTGTGCAGAGGTGAGGCAGAAGGAACGTGTTTAGAACTGGTAGTGGCCTGATGTGAGTCTGAACCTGAAATACTTTCTATGTGACTCCCTTATGCGAATATGGAAATATGCGTCCCTTAGGTCTAAGGAGGCTAGCCAGTCTCTATTTTGCAGAGTTGGCAAAATCATGGCCAGTGTGACCATCTTGAACCTGGGTTTTACCAGGTACTTGTTTAGTAGTCTGAGGTCTAGTATAGGCCACCACTCTCCATTCTTTTTTGCTGTTAGAAAGTATTTTGAATAAAACCCTTGCCCCCTCTGACTGAGGGGAACAGGTTCCACTGCTCTTACCAGCAGTAAAACCTGCACCTCCTGCTCCAGTAGTTTTCTTTCCGTGAAAGGAGCTGGTGCAAATTACTTTAATCTTGGAGGAGGAAGGGACTTGAAACAAAAAGACAGACCCTGATTCACTTTCCCCAGGACCCACTTATCTGTGGTTATTTTCAACCAGTGCTGAAAATAATGAGTGAGTCTGCCCCCTACAAGAGATGGAGAGGCTGCCTGAGGGGAAAAGTCAGGGATTTTGCTTGCTTGCTGCTGTGGCTGCGCAGACTGGCATCTTCTCCTGGAACCCTTTCTGCCTCTAGTTCTGTAGAAACCACCCTGCTGTGGCTGGTACTGCTGCTGGGGAACAGCCTGCACTTGGAAGAAAGGCCTCCTAAAGGAGGACCTACCCCTGCCTCCCCTAGCATAGGACAAAGTGAAAGGAGAGGCTCAAGTGGCCCTCGACTAGAACATCCATAGCCTTACTCAGAGTGTCCTGGGTGACATTAGTGGCTCTCAGCCAGGCAAACCTCCTTAGTGCTATGGTACCTGCCATCCATCTAGCAGCTGTACCATTTGTGTCAGATGCCATTTGAAACTGGTACTTGGAAGTCTCCAAGCCCAGGCTTGCAGTGTCCAACAGCTCTGACACTGTTAAAGAGGGGTTAGCCTTAGCATTATCTACAACTGACTGCCAAAGAGCCTTCTGATAGAGGGCTACATAAGCCTGATAGCTGGCCTGGCAAACTGCCAGGGATGTCGAAAGGTACCCCTTTTTTGTCATGCTATCCACTTTCCTCAAATCCTTCTCAGGGGGGGTGAGAGAACAAGGGAGTTTTAGCCTTTTCACAGGCAGCCTGCTGAACAATTCCCTGGTGGTCTGGATGAGTAAACAGGAACTCAGCCCCTGACCTTTCAAGCTGGTATTTCTTGTCACACTTTTTGTCAGTGGGTGTGACAGTATTAGGAGTATTAGGAGACTTGAGGATTTCTAGAACAACCTTTTTAAATAATTTGTACATTGGCAGAAGGAGTCTTTTGGTGGGTGTCAGCCCCATGAACTCCATATATTGTGCCTCTTCTTCATCCTGGATCTCTTCTGCTGTTTGCAGATCCAGGGTTTCTACCATTTTTTTAACAAAAGAAAAATGGGATGAGAAATCCTGTGGGTCTGGAAGGAGGGCCAAAATCCTATTCTCGTAAGACCTCAGGTTCAATACCCTCCTCATCCTGATCATCCTCCTCATATTCCACTGTGTCAGTGGGTAAAAGAGGTGCACAAACAGTAATTTTTTCAACAGGAGTGACCACAGGCTGCTTAGGGGGTATTAACCCATGCAGCACCTGAAGTAAGGCTAGAGCCTGAGTTACATCAGCAGGCAAATGAGCAGGTAAAGGCATCTGAGGGACCTCTTGAGGCTTTCCAGCCAGGGTTTCAGTATGCTTTGTTTTCTTTAATTTTTTGACAGGTACCGGGGAAGTCAGCCGGTTCTTTGCCTCTCTTGTCAGAGCCCTCACCTGTATCAGGGGTGGATTTGGAGGCTCTGGAAGGAATAGTCACAGTCTAACCTCTAATCTTTAGCTGGTGGACTGGTTAGAGCCCAGGGACCCCTCTTCCAATCTTCTTTTAAGCCTCTCCCTATGTTTTTCCACTGTCTTGCCAGGGAAAGATTTACAAATTTCACAATTTTCAGAAAAATGCTGTTGGCCAAGGCAGATCAAACATAGGTCATGTTTATCTGTCTTGGGAAACACCTCTGCACACTTCAGGCAATTCTTAAAACCAGGAGGTCTTGTTTTCTTATTTGGCTTATCTGACATTTTAAGAAAACAGGAAACAGGAACCGACAAAAATAGAAAGAATTTAAATATTCGCGGTCGGTTCCTAAAAGTTTAGCGGTCGGTTCAGGAACTGATGTAGTCCAAAAACTAGCGGATCTGATCGGATCTGGAACCGAGAAAACCACAGAGGGAACCGATAAACCTCGGTTCAAATGCGGCTAAATGTAATAAAAATGAAGAAAAAAGTAATCGGAACCCTTATAAAAAGTTTTCGATTCAAGAGAAAAAAGGATCGGTTGCCCCTCGGTTCACTGAAACTGCGAGGAACCGGCAAACAAAACTAAAATTTAAACTGTAAGGTAAAAAACACTAAAAACAATTACACTAGGCAGTAATGAAAGAATAAAACAAAATAATCAAGTTTTTTTTTGTTCTGTGCACTACAGGAATCTGTCTTGATTGAGAGAAGATCTCCAGGGCGTCTGAATTTTGTAGTAGAGAGAAGAAATCTGAGGTTAGAATATAGGCAGTTACACTGGGCAGTTTGAAATTGGATGCACCAGCTAAAGATTCCATCATTAGCATAGCATTCCATTTGGCTCCGGGGCAGTGCTGACTTAAAGGAGTACTAATATTAGTGGATTCCTGGGGTTAGAATTTAAACTTTCTATTTTGCACTTTAATTCTGCTGCCAAAGGCTGCCTACTGCCATCTCATTGGCAGTCACGGGCTTCCCCTGTAAGCCTTGTGCTAATGTGCCTTGTCGAACAAGGGGAAAGTGTGTGGCAGTCCATGAGATGGTGGTGGGCAGCTGCTTGCAGCAAAAGTTATGGAACAAAGCAGAAAGTTTAAAATAAGGACTTAAAGGTTCTTTAAAAATGTGCACTATACACTAAATAAGCTAATCTGTAGGTATGTTGACTCTGTATGTCCTCTCTGTCACGAGGTATCTTTGTAAATGAGCCTCTGGCTCAAAGGTTGTAAATCCGATTATACAATAAATAAATAAATAAAATAAACTGGGGGCTTAGGTGTGGGTGGAGGAGGAAAACTTTACCACAAGTACAATTTTCCTTAAGCACTGCTAAAGAGCGAGTTTATTTAATCCAATCTATACATAATATGATTTTATCAAAATGTACAAGTGCCTCTCTAGTATACTGTGCTCACCGAGCATTCTAAACCAACACTGCCTAGGGGTCTGCAAGATGCATGGTTGACATTATGATTGCAGTATGTGACAGGGAGCTCCAAACTCAGAAACCACCTTAGGAGGAAACTTAGGATCTGTGTGCAAAGACACCCTGTCTTTACGAAAAATCAAATAAGGCTCCTCGCACCAGAGGGCCTGAAGCTCTGAAATTCTTTGAGCAGACCCTGTGCTCCCAGGTCGCTCCTGTAAAAAAGCTGTCAGCTTAGTGTGCTATACCTGGTTAAACAACTAAATAAAAAAAAAATAAAAAATAAATAGTGCGGTCACCCACGGGCTCATGGAAGGCAGAAATAGCCGAAAGGTGGACCTTGAGGGAGGAATATTAGAGGCATGAGTCAGACAAAGAGATCAGGTAGTCCAGGACATGCTTCACTGGGCAGGTGAAGGAGTCAAGGGAACGTCTGTCAGCCCAGATGGTAAACAGTTTCCACTTCCTGGCATAAGTGGCACGAGTGAAGGGCTTGCAATGGCCACTAGGACATCTGTCACTCTGCTAGAGACGCCAAACCTGGCAATGGCTATGTTCTCAGGAGCCACGCATGCAGATGGAGGGATCTCAGATTGAGATGGACCATTGTCCCCCGATCCTGGGTCAGCAGATTCCTGCAGAGGCTCCTCTGTCAGCTGCTGAAGCAGAGGAAACCATATCTGGTGAAGCCAGAATGGAGCCACCAGGATCATGCCGGCCCCTTCCAGCTGCAATTTGATCAGCACCCTCTGTATTAGTGGGACCGGAGGGAATGTGTACAGAAAGCTCCCGCTCCAAGAGAGGGACAACACGTCTCACCAGAAAACTCCAGGCCCTGGATCTAGCAAGCAGAAATTGGGCAGTTTTGCGTTGTGTGGGGATGCAAAAACGTCCAACTCTGGATGACCCCATCTGTCAAACAGATCTTCTGCTACAGATGAGAGAAGCTCCCATTCGTGCATGCTAGACTGAGTCCTGCTAAGGCAGTCTGCCAGGGTGTTTAGAACACCTGGCATGTGTACGGCAGATAGTGTCAGATTGTGGTCCAGTGCCCAATGCCACACTCGCATGGCCTCCCTGCAAAGAGGGTACGAGTGAGTCCCACCCTGTTTGTTGATATACTAGACAACACTCAAGATTGACTGAGTGAACCAACAGCTGGCCTGGGGCCAGGTGATTCTGGAAGGCCTGCATGGCATACAGCACCACTCTCATCTCCAGGACACTGATATGCAGGGTGGCTTCCCACTGGGACCAGGATCCCTGAGTTCTGAAGGGACCCAGGTGGGTTCCCCAGCCCAGACCCAAGGCATCCGTGGTTAAGATCTGACTCAGGGAGGAAAGCTGGAAAGGGACCCCTTGAAGGAGGTTTGAGGAGACGATCCACCACTGAAGTACCTTGCATACTGGGGAGGAGACCAGAATTAGTTGGTCCAACTTGTCCGTCCGTTGGTCCCACTGCACTGAGGGTCCACTGCAGGGTGCGCATGTGGAGTCTGGCTAGTCGAACTGTAGGAATGGCTGTGGCCACGAGTCCTAGGAGCCGTATATACAACTTGGCAGGGATTTACCAATTCTGGGTGACCTCCTGCGCTTGGGATATGAGGCACTCTGCCCTGCTCACCAGTAGGAAGGCCTTCCCCTGCCTGGAGTCCAGGACCACCCCACTGTACTTTGTGTCTACAATGTGTCTTTGGGATGGAACTAGCACAGATTTGGGTAGATTGACGGACTGAAAAAGCTGAAGAGTACGCTCCAGAGTGGACAACAGCTGCTCCCTGGATGGGGCTTTGAGAAGTCAGTCATCCAGGTACGGAAAGAGATACAGCCCTTTTCTTCTGAGGGCTGCTGCGAATGCTGCTAATCACTTGGTAAAGACATGCGGAGCAGAAGATAAGCCAAAGGGCAATACCTTGAACTGGTAATGTTCCCCCTGAAAGAAGAAGTGGAGAAATCTCCTGTGAGGAGGGAAGACCGCGATGTGCAGGTAGGCGTCTTGCATGTCCAGTGAGCAGAGCCTGTCCCTGGACTTGAGGGGGAACAGGCCTGGTAAGGTTACCATTCGGAACTTTTTGTATTGGACATAAAGATTGAGGTCTTTCAGATCCAAGATTGGCCTCAGATCTCTGGTCTTTTTGGGAACCAGGAAGAATCTTGAATAGAATCTCTGGTTTCTCTGCCTCTTAGGCACCAGTTCTATCACCTGATTGTGCAGGAGAGGCTGCACTTTCTCCTAGAGAACAGACAGATGAGCCAGGGAGTAATCTGAGGGAAGTGGGGGATATCTGGAGGCTGCTGGATGAGCTCCAGAGTATGACCACACTCTAGGATCTGCAGGATCCAGGCGTCTGATGTTATGGTTCTTCACTGATTCAAATGGAGGGAGAACCAACATCTGACTGCCACCTCCTGGGCCTGGACTAGAGAAGAAGGGTCCGGCTAGGAGTCAAGCTGAGGTGGGGCCAGCAGAGGAGGCTGGACCCTCAGTCCTGGGACACTTGGCTGCTGCTCCAGTATGGGAGGAGGCAGGAAAGCAGGGCTGGGATCTGCGTTTGCCCTGAGGGTGGGAGCCAGAGCCTGGTCTGTTAACTTGCTTACAAAAAGTAGGGTGCCCCCTACCACGCTGTTGGGTGTAGTAGAAGGAATGGACAAACTTAATGGCCATACCTGAGGCCTGCAGATCGTTAATAATGTCCTGGACATCCGGACCAAAGAGTTCAGTGCCATTAAAAGGGGCGTTCAGCACCTTGTTTAGCACATCACCAGCAAACCCAGAAACCCTGAGCCATGAATGCCTATGGAGGCAGATGCCAGTGGCCGCCGCCCTGGCAATAGTATCAGATAAATCGTAGATGGCTCTTAGAAGATGCCTCCCAACATCCTCTGTGGTTTGAAAGCATTGGAGCAATTCCTGTTTCTGAGCACTTTCAGGAAGGCTTGGGCAGCCATCTTACCCTTTCTGGCATTATTCTGGAATTTCACCATGTGAGACAGGTAATTTGCTATCCTCAAGCCAAGTACAGAGGAAGCATGAGCCCTTTTGCCCCAAAGATCTATGCTGTGTGATTCTTTGTCCGGGGGCAATGATCTAAGGTGCCTGAGCAACTTAGACCTGTCAAGTGATGACCACTGAATCAGTTTCAGCCTGGGCAGCCAAGTAAGGAATGCCCCGAGGGGCACCTTAGAGCTTATCAGCTCTGTGGGGCATAGCTGGCACCATATCTGGTCTGTGCCAGGCTGCCATGGTAGCATTCCTGAGGGCTGGAAGCATGGGAGGAATAATCTTTAGGGGAGATTCAGGGATCTCCAGGTAATTGGCCAGGTCCTTCCTGGTGGCATCCTCCTCCTCTGTCTGAAACCCCACAGTGGAAGACAGTTGCACTGAAGAATGAAACATCCTCAGATGGAGACCTGGGGGTATGCTTAACACATTCTTCAGTGACAGAGGAGGCAGCAGACTTATCTGATGTGTAATACTGTTCTTCCTCACCTGGAAGTATGAGGTCAGGGTGGTGTTCCTCCTCAACGTTGACCTCTTCATCAGGGTCTGGCATCGGATGTGCTTTCGACAGTCCATGGGCTGGCTCCCGGGGCCGACAAACAGGAGTTGCTGACGAAGGTGTCGGCCAATGTGCTGGCAACAAAGGCCTATTAAAGGCCACAAACTGCTAGACACTTGCATTAGTAAAGCGGACTAGAACGTTGTTCAAGTCCATGGTTGCCAGAGGAGGGGTCGATGGCACTGATGTCGCTGGACCCGGCTGCACGCCCGACGAGCCCATAGCATTCGACTGGGAAGAGTCGGGTCTCGAGGAGGCTGTCATCGACGATGAGCCAACTGTCGATGGAGATGGGGCCGACGACCTGGAGGTCGATGATTAAGCACCCTGAGAGTCGGGTGGAGAGGCTGTCGGTATGGGTCTGGAGTTAACCAGGACCTGGACATCAGATCTCTATGTTGGGGCAGCCACCATAGATGAAGAGCCCTCCCAAAGAAGGAGAGGCTGACGTGGAATGCGATGGCCGCCGGGGGGAGCGGTCACGATCCCAGTCTTTTTTATGACTTTTCCCCAAGGACCTGTCTTTGGCCTGGGAGGCCCTGGAGCTCTTGGACTCGGACGGCAATTGGCTGGCCGGTGCCCCGGAGGACCCCGGCTCGAAGCTGGCTGCCTGCTGTTCCATGAAGGTATGGAGAGCCTTTCTGCTTCACCTAAGGGTGGTTTGGTTAAACTGGTGGCAGAACTCACAGTCCGAGGTGTCGTGATCAGGCCCAAGACAGCAAACACATACAGGGTGCTCGTTGTTGAAGGCAATCTTCTTCCCGCAGTGGCAGTGATGGAAGAGAGAAGCTGAAGGTTTAACTCTCGCCCTAAAGGAAAAAACAAAATAAATCTCTGGAAAGAGATCTGTTAGGGTTGTGGAGAAAAAAAAAGGCCATAGGCCACAAAAAGGCACGAACACTGCAACGGCTCTTGTGCGGAGACTGTGCTTGCAAGTCAATGGTGGGAAAGAACTGAAGAGGGCATGGGCCTGCCTGCACCTTTATAGAATTGTTGACATCAGCTGATGTCAACGTCCATGGCTTGGGTGGGCCCAGTTGTACTGCTGAAAATCTTCCATGTCGATTCCCCATTAACCGATGGTGAAGTTCCTACGATGTAACCTGATGACTGAGATACCCCCGAAGAAGATCTGTCCTTATCCTTATGTCTGTGCTTTTGTCCCGAAGATGGTATGTCCTTTCTGTGGTCATTTGATTTAGACACCAGTGACTCGGTTGATGGGGCTGGTGACGCTGCCTTCTGACCCTACCCTTTTTGCCTGGCCGCTAAAGTTTTTTCTAACAAAAACTTCTCCAGCGTTTTTTTCCTGTGTTGCTGTGTTGCATGACTGAAGCACTAGGAAATCTCAAAAATCTTGATGTGAAAGAGGCCT
Source organism: Neoceratodus forsteri (assembly GCA_016271365.2). Lineage (NCBI taxonomy): Eukaryota > Metazoa > Chordata > Ceratodontiformes > Ceratodontidae > Neoceratodus > Neoceratodus forsteri. The sequence goes on from CM028130.1 coordinate 430,858,908, forward strand.
GAACAGCAGACACACACTTTGTGTGCATTGCCCTTACAGATTTTTTCTCCACACTCGCAGCACCAGAACAATGTAACTGGTTTTGGTGGCACACAGAGTTGGCAATGTCACTAAATTATTAGTGTCAACTTCATAAGAAAATAATAAACAACAATGGCTAGGCGTACTTGTTTCCACAGGAGGTCCAACGAGTACAGCTGACAGCAGAAAAAGAACAGACGAGAGATGGGGTCACCCACATTTATGTAGATGCTGACGTGTGACATCGTCATGGCTGGCCCCCAGCTAGCAAAAGTTTTTTTGTGTGGGCATAGAGCTGACACAGTTATAGTTCCAAAGATGTGGCCTAAGGGAAAAGATATCCTCGAAGAAGACTGGATATTTTAAGCCATAGTCTGAATCGGGTGCCGACAGCACCACTGTAAGACATTAGTAACAAGTTACTTTGTTTATAATTACATGCATGATAAATATGAACTGCTGTATACTTGTTTTCCTTCTTTCATTTCATGGTTTTGCACTGTTTAAAATTTGCACTGCGTCTTTATGATGTGCACACTATACAAGTTTTATTTATTTATTTTTATTTTTTTATTAGAATTTCGGATAAATACCTTTGAGCCAGTGGCTCTTTTACAAAGGTTCCACATCAGTTTACAAAGATAGGAAGTACACATTATGTAGGATTTGCAGGCAAACAATTGGAAAATAAAATACACTACAGGGTAAACCTAAACAAGCTGGAGCTACAGGTAGTATAATTAAACAGTTACATAAACAGTACCACACAGACATTATGGAATGATAAGTCACAGCAAACAATATTTTAACGTTAATGTAATGCAGCCAGAAGGCATTGTCAGAGGGAAAGGGGGAGTGGAAATAGAGTGGCCACCGGTTAGGAAAGGAGGGTAGGAGAGAGTGGGTCAGAGATAGGGTGTTGGACCAGGACTAGGGAGGGAGGCAGGGTGAAGATGGAGGTGTGGAGGGGAGGCAGAGAGGGCTAGCTGAGGTAGGGATAGTAGGGAGGTGAAGAGAAACAGGGGCGCCTAGCAAGGGAATTAAGAGAAACAGTCACAGTTGGCCCCGGACACAAGTGTTTGATGTAGCTTATATTTGAACAAGTAAAGGATGTCTAAGTTGGTGATCTCACTGCCCAGGGAGTTAAACCTCTTAGGGACTCTACCTGCAAAAGACTGCTGGCCATGTGAGGTGTGACAGTGGGGGACAGTTAGTGCATAAGTTGTCACAGCTTCTTGTGTTACAGGAGCAGTCGGCTAGGCTTATAAGAGACTGGACCCCTGGTGGCAAGAGTCCCATCAAGGACTTTTTTGCTACTAGGCAGGTTTGGTAAGTGATCCTTCCCTGCAGTTGCAGCCAGTTAGACTGTTCGTAGAGGTTGCAGGTATGTGTACGGTGGGCAGCTCCAGTAAGACGTCTGCAGGCCTTATTCAAAGCTGTACCAATTCGCCGTAGTGCAGTAGCTGTGGCTGCTCCATAGACAGCAAGCCCATAATCAATGATGGAGACGATAGAGCTGTGTATTGCTAGTTTAAGGCTATCAGGTGTCAGGCAGTGTCTGTGCTTGTAGAGAAGGCCAATATGGATATTTACGGATTTCGCAACTGAGTCTATATGGCTGGAGAAGGACAGCATAGAGTCCAGGGTCACACCAAGGTATCTGAACGTTTGCGTCTGGTCCAGGGTCACACCCGAGCCATTTTTGATAGCTAACTGTTGGTGTTTATGCTTGCTATGTGTGCCACGGAATAGCATCGTCTTTGTTTTTTTTTTGTAGTTTAGCACTAGTTTTTGTGAAACGAACCAGGCCTCAACTTGTGTGAAACTTTCCTACAGTTGTTTCTCCAGGAGGGAGGAGTCGGAATTCTTAGTGAAAATCACTGCATCATTGGCATACAGGATAATGTTTTCATCCCAGGCCGAAGGGAGTTTGTTCAAGAAGATGCTGAAAAGAACAGGCCCCAAAATTGATCCTTGGGGAACCCCAGCCCGGACAGGTAGTTTGGAGGAGAAGGTGACACCAATATTAACTTGTGACCGGTTGGAGAGATAACTGCTAAACCATTTTAGGGTATCATGAGAGAGCCCTAAGCTGCCAAGTTGTTCAACTAGTAATGGATGGTTAACTGTATTGAAGGCCTTTGAGAGGTCTATAAAGGTGGCACCAACAAGTTGTCTTTGGTCTAGTGCAAGGTGAATATGACCCATAAATTCAAGTGGGGCAGAGGTGGTGTTATGGCCTTTGGGAAAACCATGTTGCTGTGGACTTTGCAGGTTGTATTTCTCCATGTACTCCACAGTCTGTGACAATTTCTTCAAGTGCTTTGGAGAGAGGGAGTAAGATGGAGATTGGCCTATAGTTACCATGTATTATCCTATCTCCAGACTTGTGTACTGGGGTCACCAGGGTGGACTTCCACTTAAGTGGGAACTAGGACAGCATGAGGGACCAATTTATAATTTTGGTAAGAGGGTGCAGGACATTGTCAAGGGTGAGGGCAGTGAGCTTCAAGTCAGAAGTTAGAAGTAATATTAAGTTCAAATAAAGAACAATTTAGAATAGGTTGGATAAATACATCTCTGAAGGGGGAAATATGCAGTATTTTATTCTTTCATAATGTAGCTACTTTTGGGCCTTGGCCTTTTTTGCTCCTGCAAACTAAGTGAAACTAAGTGAAAAGTGTGTCCACTTGATCTGGTTTTTCCAAGTGTCTTGAGGAGGTATTTCTTGACGTCCTTTTCAGTAACTGTCTTAAAGTAGAATTGTGGATGATTTGTTTCTTGAGTCTGTTGGTATTGAGAGGCCGAGGTAGGGTTAGTGTCAAAGATGTTAGTGGGAAGCACATGACTGAGGTCAGTAAATGCCAGATTGAAGGTACTGGCAATTGTAGTGGGGTCCAGGGTGTTTCTGCCGTCAACTTTTAGCATATTAGGTGTTGCTTTGGACTCTTTCCCTATAACTTTGGAGGGGCATTTCCAGAATTTCCTTCCATCCAACCAGGAGTTTGGTAGGGTGCTCCTATAGTGGCTGACTTTTTCTGAGTGAATAGCTCTGGTGCAGGTGTTCCTGGTGGCCCTGTATGCCTGAGTGTCTCCCTGGTTTCCACAGGCTCTAGCTAAAGCCCATAGATGGTCCCTAGTCTTAACATAGAAACATAGAATTTGACGGCAGATAAGGACCGCTTGGCCCACCCAGTCTGCCCATTTCCCCTACCTAATGGATAAGCTGCAGATCCTAGTTAACCAGCAGCCTACTTCTTCCTACTCCCACCCCCTAGAACTGCCTCATGACTGTCCCAGGCATGCTTGAATTTCACCACTGTTTTTGACTCCACAGCCTCCTTTGGAAGGCCGTTTCATGCATCCACAACCCTCTCTGTGAAAAAATACTTCCTTAAATTACCTCTGAGCCGCCCCCCATCTTCAAATAGTGCCCCCTTGTTCTTGCGCACCTCTTTTTTTGAAAGATGCTACCCTCTTGGACTTTGTTGATTCCCTTCAGGTACTTGAAAGTTTCTATCATGTCCCCCCTCTCCTCCCTCCTTTCCTCGAAGCTATACATATTAAGCTCCTTAAGTCTCTCTTCATATTTCTTCTGGTCCAGACCCTGCACCATTTTAGTTGCCCTCCTCTGGACAGCTTCCATTCTGTCTATGTCTTTGCAGAGATTGGGTCTCCAGAACTGCACGCAGTACTCCAGATGGGGTCTCACCAGCTGTCTGTACAGAGGGATAATAACTTCCTGTTTTCTACTGGTGATGCCTCTCCCTATGCATCCCAGTATCCCCCCAGCCCTCCTTGCTGCCCTCTCACATTGCTTGCCCACCTTTAGGTCATCTGATATGACTACCCCTAGGTCCCTTTCCATTTTTGTTGTTGTTAGTATCTCACCCCCCATTGTGTACTCTTCCCCTGGGTTTTTGTTTCCTGGTGCATTACCTTGCACTTCTTAGCATTGAATCTAAGCTGCCATACATTTGACTATTCCTCTAACCTTGCCAAGTCCCTTCTCATCCTTTCCACCCCACCTTGTGCATCAACTCTGTTGCAGATTTTGTGTCATCTGCAAAGAGACATGCTTTTCCTTCCAGTCCCTCTGCAATGTCACTTATAAAGACATTGAAGAGGACCGGTCTCTAGTACTGAACCCTCATGTACCCCACTAGTAACCCCCTTTCTTCAGAGTGGACTCATTACTATTACTCTCTGTGTCCTATTCTCCAGCCAATTCTTTACCCAGGCTGTCATCTTGGGACCCACTCCCAGGCTGGCTAACTTGTATATTAATCTTTTGTGTGGGACTGTGTCAAATGCCTTGCTAAAGTCTAGGTAGGCCATGTCCACAGCCCTCCCTGATCTACTACTTTGGTCACCCAGTCAAAGAAATCTATCACATTTGTCTGGCATGACCTTCCCGCTGTGACTCCATGCTGCCTTGGGTCCTGTGCCCCTCTGGCCTCTAGATACTCGACAATTCTTTCCTTCAGAAGTGATTCCATCATTTTCCCTACCACTGAGGTTAAACTAACAGGTCTGTAGTTTCCTGCTTCTGCCTTGCTCCCACTTTTGTGATGGAGAATCACATCTGCCCTCTTCCAGTCCTCGGGTACCACCCCATCCTCCCATGATTTGTTAAAGAGGGTAGTCAGTGGTGTCACTAGTTCTACCCTTAGTTCTTTTAGAATTCTGGGATGAATCCCACCAGGCCCCATTGCTTTGTCCACCTTCAGTTTTAAGAGTTCTTTCAGAACCCTTTCTTCTATAAATGGGCTGGTATCAACTTCTGTATCCAGAGTGTTTCTACTGTTTGTTTTAGGTACCCCTCTTCCTTTATAAATACTGAGCAAAATATTTGTTTAGTATCTCTGCCTTTCACAGTCACCCTCTTCCCACCCTCCCCCTTTATTAAGCCTCACTATCCTCCTTGTCTTCCTTCGCTCTCTGATGTACCTATAAAGGTTTTATCCCCCTTCTTAACTGAGTTGGCTATCTTTTCCTCGGTTTGGGCCTTTGCTGTTCTGACTGCCTTCCCAGCTTCCTTTTGCTTTAACTGATACAGTTCTCTGTCCTGCTCCTTCTGTGATTCCTTGTACTTCCTGAATGCTTTCTTTTTCTCTTGAACCTTCACTGCCACTTCCTTTGAGAACCATAGTGGTTTCTTACATCGTTTCGTTTTGTTTATTTGCTTCACACAAAGGCTTGTTACCTCTGTGATGGCAGTTTTATTATTCCCCATTGTTCTTCCAGCCTCCTTCCTGCATTTTGCTAGTGCATTCCTTAGGCACTCACCCATTTTGCAAAGGTCAGCCCTCCTAAAGTCAGTACCTTTGCCTTTTAGCCTTGAACTCTATTGCTGTGTTTATTGTGAACCATACTGTTATAGTCACTAGTTCCCAGATGGCTACCCACTTCTACATCTGTGATCCTCTCTTCATCTCCATTTGAGAGAACCAGGTCTAAGATTGTTCCCTCTCAAGTGGGCTCCAATACTAGTTGTCTAAGGCATGCCCCCATAGGGCATCTAGAATAACCCCACTCTTCGAAGTGGCTGCTGCAACTGCACTCCAGTTAACATCTGGCATATTCAGATCACCCATCAGCAATATCTCCCCTTTTTCTGCCATTCTAAGTATACTCTCTATCATTTCCTTGTCCATTTCCTCCCCCTGAGAAGGGGGTCTGCATACAACCCCTGTGCAGATTGTGGTGCCATTGCAGGTCTCCAAATTTACCCACAGTGCTTCTTCTCCTCCCTGTTTTCCTTTTGCTCTGTTGCTTTGATTCCTTCCCTTATGTAAGGCTACTCCTCCTCCTCTTTACCCTCCTGTCCCTCCTGTAGATAGTGTATCCTGGTATGTTTCGTCCCAGTCATGGTTTTGTGTGTACCATGTTTCTGTGACTGCCATGATATCCAGATGTTCCTCCTCCATCAAGGCCACTAATTCAGGAAGCTTGTTACTCAGACTACGGGCATTGGTACTCATTGCTCTCCATTTTTGATGGCTTTACCTTCTGTTGCAGCATCCCCACTGACCTTTCTACCGTGGTCTTTTCTCATTTAGTACCGTGTTTTGTGGGAGAGGCTGGGATTTTCCTGCTGCTTATCAGTGCCTCCCCTTGACTAGTTTAAAGCTTGCCAATGAAGCATTTAAACCGACTGCTCAAAAGACTTGTTCCCTTCCTGGACAGATGCAGACCATCCTGCCAGTATAGGCTGGTGTCCCTCAGGTGGAAACCAGTCCCCAATGAAGCCAAAACCCTGTGCTCCACACCATTTTTCAACCATTCATTAAACTGCATGGTGCAAAGTACTCGCCTCACTCATGCCATTGACAGGCAGCACCTTTGAGAAGGATACTGTGTGTGCTACTTGTCTTAGGCCCCTCCCCACTCTACAAAGTCCTTCTGCATTGCTCTAATCTCATGTTGAGCCAAGTCATTTGTCCCTAGGTGGACAATGACGTCCAGCTCAGACTCCGGCAGCTGTTCTCGTGATCCTGAGGATGCGCTTCCTGTCCCTCCAAGCCATGGCACCAGGCAGACACCTTACTTCAGTTTTCCTGCTCCCCAGTTCTATCCCCAATAACTGAGTCCCCACCATGAGCTGCTTCCTTTCCTTGTGGTGTCCTCTGCCTCCTTCCTGTGGGCCTCCTTGTGACAGTTGTCCTCAGCCCCTTAGTCTCCTCTGGGTGCATCCATGGGAGCTGCTCCCCAGAATGATGTATGGATTGTGGCGTGGAACAACTGACTGGTGTGCCTCTGTTCCACCATCCTCACCCTCCCTGAGCCCACTGTGGTACAACTGCTGTGCTTTCTCGCAACCTCTGAGGTAGTGGTGGTGGCTCTGGTGCTCCCTGGATGGGGAGGTTTCCTTCCTACCGTCCAGTGTGGCCTGGGGAAGGTTCCTACTACTGTCCAGTGTGGCCTGAAGCGGCAACTTCCTCCTCAGGGCAGAGAGTTGTCTGCAAATGAGCAGCATCTCAGCCTCCAGAAAGACTCCCAGAAGACTGCTGCCCCACAGCCATTACATTGCACTACTCCCCACATGTTTATCTACTTTTTTTAGTGTGTGTTGTGTGTGTGTGATTGGTTTGTTATAGATATATATATATATATATTATACAATGTGTATGCTTATATTGTCAGTGCAGTGTGCTAGAGAGGATATGACAGTGATATGCACCTTGCACTCTTGAGGAATGATGTCAGAACCCCAGGTATAAAGGAATTATTTCCAGGGGTGGGTGGGGGAGGGTGGGAAGGGTTGGGCCTAAACTGTGCCCTCACAGAACAATCAGCTAAGAGCTCTGACCCACCACTCATGGGAGTGCCTTCCTGTCAGCAAGATGCCCTACACAACAATTTGACAGAGAAAATACCCTGCTAATCAAACAGAGAAAATCCAGACATCCAAGTCAGACACAGGTAAACCTCCCCAGCCCCAAAACAGCCTGGTGGTTTGTACTCTGAAAGCAGTCAGCCCCAAAATAAGTCAGCTGTGCTTTAAACTCTTCCTGCACTGAAAATCTTAAGAATTGTAACAAACATAAAGCTAGATCCACCTCCCTCTGTTGCTTGAAAGACTGTCTTTTCCTGATAATTCTAAGTTCCTTATTTCACCTTTCAGTTAGAAGTAGCCTCCACATGCAGAATATCTGCTACAAACCAAAGACAATTGTAAGGTTCACCTCCCTCTGTTGTGAGCACAACTCGCTTTCTTGCAAATCCTATGTTCAGCATTGCAGCTTCCAGCCAGAGTTTCAGTTGAAGAATATTAGCTGTTCAGTTGGTCTAGTAGTCTGCCTGTAATCCAGGGATTGTCAAGACCTTTAATTTTGTGTTTCTTAAAAGGGGCACGAATGTCACACACAGCACTGAATTTTGAGATAAAGTATTGTAGTGCAGCATCGACATCCAGGGCGGTATTAATCGGGGACCAGTCTTGTTGTTGCAGTACTGCCTTAAGTTGGGCAAGGTGTCCCCTGATTAGCATCCGACTGTTGACCGTTTTCGTACGGGGGGGGGGGTTTAGTGAATTTATTAGACCATAAACACTGAACTGGGGAATGGTTGCTAATGGCATCAGGGAGGACTGTAATGTACACAATATAATCAGGGCAATTTGAGAGTACCCAGTCCAGTAAAGTTCTGGTTCCTGTTCAGTAGTTGACCCTAGTGGGTGAGGTAACTAGTTGGGTAAGGTTTGCTGCTGCCAAGGCATCCTTATAGTCACAAGCACTGGGGGCAAGCCAGTTTACATTAAAATCCCCAGGCAGTATAACTTCAGAGTTAAGCTTTAAGCTACTGATGCAGGTAAGGAATGGGTTCAGGCTTGTGGTTGTCAGTTTGGGACGGATATAAACAGAGGCTATCGTCAGGGTTTTGTTATGGGCCCCTAAAATGACCTTGATAGCAAGGATCTGAAGCTCATCACCATTAATGGGTAAGGTCAGGGCATGCCTTATCATTGAGTCTTTTAGATAAAGGGCACAGCTGCCCCCCTTTTTTGGATAGTTGATCCTGTCAAAAGATAGTGTACCCAGGCATTGCCACAGCAGTTTCAGGGATATTTGGAGACAACCATGTCTCAACTACAGATAGCACATCTGTGCTGTGCTGTGCGGTCCAGGTAGTAAGGGCATCTAGTTTTTTTGGTAAGGCTACAGATGTTGATGCTAGCTATCGAGAGAGACCATGTTATATGTTGCTCCCTAGTGGTGGTTAGGGGTGGTCTAGGGTTGGGATGTACGTTACCCGATATTAGCAAGAGTAGCAGTATTAGTCTTTTGTCAGTGCATGACTGGCCTCCCAGAGAAAGCGTGCATGCACAAAACCAGTTGGGACCTTTACTAGTGTGATTCACAGTTCCTGGTGTGGTGCTGGATCATGAGTGTTTGCTTTTTACACTGCAATTTCAATAAAAGAATGACATAGTAACACTTGATGTCGATGCCGGTCTTTTTTTGCATTCAGTACTAGTTGTGACCAAGGCACATAAGTGAATGGATCACCTTTTCTTGGACTGCACCCTACCCAACAACCCACTAACTACCTGGATGAGTGGACGGTGGGTGTGAGCAAGGCAGTAAGCGTGACTAAACTCCAAACCAAGCGAATCGATGATGCTGGTCGGCCATGACAAATTTTGCATACCCAGACTTAGTCAAGACAATTTTATTTAAAAGACCCTAACTCCCTCCTAATCTGCTGCCCTTTGCTTCTGGCTGCTTCTTTTTGATTGAAGGACAGCCACAAACTGCACCAGGCCACCCAAAAGCCCAATCAAGCCAAGCACACTGGTGCAGCAGTGACAAAAGGAGGCAAGCCAGAGCCATGAGTGAAGAAGAGAGGAGTTGTGAAGACTGTTAGGTATTTACCGACTGTCAGGAAGGATTTGGAGCAGTCTGGCTAGCAACTACTAAGACATCAGACAGCACACCAGAACCACTAACAACTCTGTCTTGAGTCATCACACAGCACAACGAGCAAACCTTTTGGGCGGGGGGGCACCCAACTACAACTTAGAACTGTACAAGACAGCACACCATGGCACCCTGCCAACAGCAGCAGCCAAAGGGGCCACTGGGCAAGGCGGGGTAGGCCCAGTGTTAGCACCATGGTCAGCAGACAAGGGGGAGATGGAGAGATAACTGTGGTGTTGACATAAGGTGAGTCTGATCCAAATCCTCAGTTGAAGGAGACCGACATATGGAAAGACCATCTCCCAGTGGCCTGACAGTATCCATACAGTTATCAACCGCAAATCTACTTCAGATATCCACGCATGTGATTCCAATGTAAATTAACATAAAAGTTACTACACATGATTTTCTCAAATTTTGTTTGAACTAAGTCGTATCTGACCAACCACAGGCCGATCCTTCTTCAGTGTCCTCATATGCATATGCTGCCAGACCAATGAAAATCTCTTTCTAATAACCTCACACCCATTACAGGGTCTACACAAAAAAGTTCAGTTATTGTAGCAGCAGACTAGGCAGGCAGTAGCTGGTGTGGCAACTGACTGGTGTTTAGTTATCAGGAAAATAAAAAATGAAATCAATGCAGCATGATAGCGCTCCGTTCTCTCTGAAGCGGAATTCAAAGCCGGGGGAGGGGGCAGCCCGGGGGGGGGGGGGGGCACCATTTTCAAGTTCACCTAGGGGCGTCACAAACTCTAATGTCAGCCCTGGGGGCACTATCCTTTATTTAAGGTTTGTTATGAAACTCTATGTGCAATTTAAAGAGCAACTCTTTCGGTACCTCCCCCCAGAAGCCTAAAAAACCCTTACTGGGCTCCAAGTCCACTGGTGATAGAATTTCAGTTTTTCTGTGCCCCCATTTAGGAAGGGAAGGGATCATAATTTGGCTCTGTGGAGCCAAGCCGCGCTGATCCCTTCCACTTCCTAGTACCACTATAGTCTGCAGTCCGCCCCGATCCACCCCTGCGCTATTTCATTTTGTGACATCACTATTTGAAGAGCACAGTGGGTGGTGCTCCATATGGGGCCATTTTTTTTTAAGTTAAATTTTGGTACTTTAGATTGCCAGTAGGAACTAATCATGGCACCGCTTAACTAACAAGTCCTTATTAGTTAAGTAGTGGCCATGATGAGTACCTAATGGCAATCTAAAAGTACCAAAATTTAACTTTAAAATACGGCCCCGTTAAAGTATATGGAGCACCCCCCCCCCGTGCTCTACAAAAGAGTAAACAGGGAGGAGAGGAGGCACTGTGGGTCACCTTAGAGACTGGAAATGGTACCACAATCCGCACAGGGGTTGTATACAGACCCCCATGTCAGTGGGAGGGAATGGACAAGGATATGATAGAAGGCCTCCTTAGGATGGCAGAGAAAGGGGAGATACTGTTGATGGGGGACCTGAATATGCCAGATGTTAACTGGAGCACCTTTGCTGCAGCCACATCCAAGAGCAGGACTATTCTCGATGCCCTACAGGTGGCATGCCTCAGACAGCTAGTTTTGGAACCCACTCGTGAGGGAGCAATCTTAGGCCTCGTACTCTCAAATGGGGACAGTGAGAGGATCTCAGATCTAGAAGTGGGTAGCCATCTGGGAACAAGTGACCACCAAACAGTGTGGTTCACGATAAACTCAGCTACAGAGTCAAGCCATACAAAAGTGAGGGTACTGGACTTCAGGAGGGCTGACTTTGGAAAGATGGAAGAGTGCCTTAGAAAAGCACTAGCAAACAGGCTAGAAAGAGGGGTACAGTAACAATGGGGAAACATCAAAACTGCCATCACAGAGGCAACAAGCCTTTGTGTGAAGCAAATGAACAAATCAAAATGAAAGAAAAAACCACCATGGTTCTCAAAAGAGGTGGCGTGGAAGGTTAGGGAGAAAAAGATAGCATTTAGGAAGTATAAGGACACACAGAAGGAGCAGGACAGAGAACTGTACCAGTTAAGGCAGAAGGAAGCAGGGAAGAAAGTCAGAATAGCAAAGGACCAAACTGAGGAAAAGATAGCCAATTCGGTTAAGAAGGGGGATCAAACCTTTTATAGGTACATCAGGGAGCGTAGAAAGACAAAGAAAGGGAGGGATAGTGAGGCTGAATAGAATGGACAGTGGGTGGGCAGAGAGGGACTGTGAAAAAGCAGGGATACTGAATGAATACTTCTGCTCAGTATTCACAAAAGAGGAGGGGGGGAGGTGCCTAATCCAATTAACAGGAGCACTCTGGATGGGGGTCGATCCCAGTCCTTTCACAGAAGAAAGGATTCTGAAAGAACTCCTAAAACTGAAGGTGGACAAAGCAATGGGGCCTGATGGAATTCACCCCAGAATTCTAAAAGAATTAAGGGGAGAACTAGTGACACCACTGACTACCCTTTTCAACAAGTCATAGGAGGACAGTGTGGTACCTGAGGACTGGAGGAAGGTGGATGTGATTCCCCTTCACAAAAGTGGGAGCAAGACAGAGGCAGGAAACTACAGACCTGTCAGTTTGACCTCTGTGGTAGGGAAAGTGATGGAATCACTTCTGAAGGAAAGAACTGTTTAGTACCTAGAAGCCAGTGGGGCACAGGACCCAAGGCAGCATGGGTTCTCAGCGGGAAGGTCATGTCAGACTAATCTAATTGATTTCTTTGCCTGGATGACTAAAGTAGTAGACCAAGGAGGGTCTGTGGACATGGCTTACCTAGACTTTAGTAAGGCATCTGACACAGTTCCACACAAAAGATTAATAATCAGATTAACCAGCCTGGGAGTGGGTCCCAGTGTGGTAGCCTGGGTAAAACATTGGTTGGACAACCGGACACAGAAGGTAATTGTAAATGGAATCCATTCTGAAGATTGAGGGGTTACTAGTGGGGTACTGCAGGGTTCAGTACTGGGTCCAGTCCTTTTTAAATGTCTTTATAAGTGACATTGAAGAGGGACTGGAAGCAAAAGTATTCTTCTTTGCATATGTAACCCCCCTGCAAATGGGGGTTCCCAAAAGACTTCCAGGAGCTTGCTTGAATGCTCCAAGCCTGAATGGTGTTTGGCGTTTAAGCCATTTATCAGTGAGTGTTTTTAGAACCTCTGGTACTGTCTCTTTAAGAGCTGTCTGCTTGCAGACATAATTAGTTTGTATGGGGACTGTGTGTTTCTTTGATTGAGTACCACTCAAGCTGCTGCCAATTCACTCCATTTTGCAGTCACTAGGAGTGCAAAGGGAACCTATCTGAAAGATGTAACTGTTTGCCAGAAATTATTTAGAGTAATAATGAAATTACAGTTTGTCTAACCTGCTTTCTTTGCAGTCAGAACTGTGTCTGCTAGTTCCCATTCTAGTTTTGAACTGCTGAACTGGACCAATCAGTGTGGGGTAAGCTAGCTCTAAAATGGTGCCTTGGACGAATCAGAACTTGACTCATAATCTGAGCCAGCCACAAGAGGATTGTATGGGCAGTGACTTGGGAGATGTAGTTTAGACTTCAGTGCCTTTTGGACCAACAGCAGCAGTCTATTGTGAGTGACAGCCAATCCAGTCAAGAACTGGGAGGAACTCAAAGGAAGTGCCCGGTTTTGTCGGTTGGAGTTTCAGTTGAGCTTTGGCAGTGAAGAAGGAAGGAGCCCTGTGCTTTTTCAGTGTGCAGTTTTAGTCAAAACGTGTAAGGCCCAGAGTTCCGGTCTGCAGCTTGTGTAACAGCTTGTTAGGACTGAATCCGTCCCTGTGAAAAGAATCAAAGGATCTCTGAAGAGTAGAAACCAGGCTCACCCTGTAGAAGACTGGAGGAATTGCTGAAAATTGCACTCGGTCTGTCAGGAACTGAATCTCTGCTGTGTGTTCTTCCGGGTATTGTGCAGTAATTACGTTCGGGATACAGATGCAGCCTGCCTGGTATAGTGCTTTCTTTTATATGGATGTGTGAAGAGGTTTGTGTACCTCAAGTGAGCCCCTGCTGACATTGAAGGACCCTATCTTATTTGGAGGTCGTGAGTACTAATTCAGGGTCGCTCCCTGTTGAATTGCCACATTAAATCCAAATGGAATTACTGTACTGCTGACTGTTTAATTCTCCTTTTCTCTGTGTGAAAGGGCCCTACCAGCTGCCACGGTTTGGACTAGCCACTAGGGCTTGGAAATTCTAGGGACAGTAACTGATAGGGATAGGCCTGTCACAGAGCCATAGGTAGATTATAAGAGTGATAAGCTAATTAACCTGATTTCCCTGTCCTTGTTATATCCCCTAAATAAATCAGAGCTGCTTGTTTCAGCAAAGTTATACTGCCTGAGGTATTTGTCTATGTTAAGTACTGTACTGTGATTGTTGCACTGTATCTCATTTCACAGGAGGTCCCAGTGCCGGAACCAGACCTGGGGTAAGTGTATACTGTGAAGGTAATTTGATATATTGTGTGGGCCACTAGTGGGAAGAAAGGGGTTGCAGTGTCCCAGAGGGCTGTGACCAAGTTAGTTTAACTATTGCAAACCCTGACCTCTGGGTGGAGGCACCCGCCATTGGATCCAGGCCCCTCAACCTGTTAATGGCAAATCAGGCAGGGGTAGTAGCCCCTGGGATAGCGCCATCTAGGGGTTACACATATGACACAAAGATCTGCAACAGGGTTGACACACAAGGAGGCGTGGAAAGGATAAGAAGGGACTTGGCAAGGTTGGAGGAATGGTCAGAAGAATGGCAGCTTGGATTCAATGCAAAGAAGTGCAAAATAATGCACCTGGGAAACAAAAACCCAGGGGAAGATTACACAATGGGGGGGGGGGGAGTTAGTAACAATAACAAAAATGGAAAGAGACCCGGGGGTAATCATAACAAATAACCTTAAGTTTAGTAAGCAATGTGAGAAAGCAGTAGGGAGGGCTGGGGGCATACTGGGATGTATAGGTAGAGGCATCATCAGGAGAAAACAGGAAGTTGTTATCCCTCTGTACAGACAGTCGATGAGACCCCATCTGGAGTACTTCGTCCAGTTCTGGAGACCCCCATCTCTGCAAGGACATAGACAGGATGGAGGCAGTCCAGAGCAGGGCAACTAAAATGGTGCAGGGTCTGCAAGAGAAGCCATACGAGGAGAGACTAAAGGAGCTTAATATGTATACCCTTGAGGAAAGGAGGGAGAGGGGGGACATGACAGAAACTTTTAAGTACCTCAGTGGAATCATCAAAGTCCAAGAGGGTAGCATCTTTCAGAGAAAGAGATGTGCAAGAACAAGGGGACACGATTTGAAGATAATGGGGGGACGGATCAGTGGCATTGTGAGTATTTTTTCACAGAGAGGGTGGTGGACGCATGGAACAGCCTTCCTGAGGAGATTTTGGGGTCTAAAACTGTGGGAGAATTCAAGAATGCATGGGACAGACATATGGCAATTCTTGTGGAGGGTAGGAAGAAATACGCTGTTGATTAACTAGGATCTGCAGGTTATCCTGTAGGTAGGGAAATGGGCAGACCAGGTAGGCTAAGCGGTCGTTATCTGTCATCAAAGTCTATGTTTCTCTGTTTCTATGTTTATTAACTAATTAGTATCAAGTTACATTAAATAGCGAGAAAGCAGGAAGTAACCTAACTGTAAGGAAGGGAAGTAGGGAAATCGGTATATAAACGGGGAAGGGTTCACCTATTCAAAACATTAGAAGGGAAAGAAGGAAACACCCTGTCTGGGTTAGATAAATCAAACTCTAGAAGTTTAAGAAACGGGGAAAACAATAAGGGTTAAGGAATGACACACAAGAAGTCAAGTTAGGCTCAGTGGGGTTAAAAAAAAAGGAAAGCAGGTCCAAAGGCTTAAAAGAAAGGCAAGCAGGTACAAACCGGAGGTTCAAAGGGAAATACTGTAGGTTAGCTCCAGTGCTTTAAAAGGGCAAAGCACAATCTGTTTTGGGAGTGGTGCAGTACAATGAGTGTAGAGTCGCAGACTTCAGGTATACATTCTGGAGACTGAGGTGCTGCCCCATATACTGCATATGCATCTCCTGGGCTGCGGGCAGAGGTTGCTGGACTCTAAGCTGAGCTGGCAAGGATCCAGAGGACTTCTGGCCCCTCCCAGGGTCCACTGAGTAAGACGCCTTTTCTTCAAAGGATGCCTAGGTAGAAGAGAGAAGGCTGGACCCTGGTGGGCTCCAGGAGGGTGGAGTACAAAATCCTCAACCTCTGCTACTACGTAATTCCTATGTCACTCTGGTGGGACAGGAGAGCTGGGAGGAGGCACCTGAAGTGGTGGCAAGGGGAGGAAGTGGAGGACCCCTGAAAAGGATGTCCCAGGATGGGTAGAAAAAGCCCCCAGCAGATGAGGAAGCAGCTGGTAGTGGGGGGCTCAGTTTCAATTCTGAAAGGGGCAGACATGAGAACAGGTAGGGGAGAAGAGAGAAAGTTAAGGTAGCTACCTGGTGCCTTAGCCGGAGGATGGAGAGTGGATCCTAAGGATCGCTGGGGCAACAGGCCACGAGATACATCTGGATGTCAGTACTTCATCTTGGTATTAATGACCTGGCGAGGGAAGGCATGGGAGTTGTGTAGGTACTGTTCAGGGAGCTGGGGCGAGGACTTAAACAGGTAGCACGAACTGTGGCATTCGTGGAGGTGCTACCTGTGTACGGCAAGGGAGGCTGGGCAGGTCAGCACCAAGAACTTCAACAGCAGGCTGACAGGATGGTGCAGAGAAGTGGGATTCAGATTCACTGGGGGACTGGAGGCTGACCTGGAAGATGTAGGCCTATACAAAGATGACAGCCTACATCTTTTTGTAAGGGGAATCTCTGTACTCAATGGGAAGTTTAAAAGTTACATGGATGAACATTTAAACTGACAGCAGAGGGAGGCTGTATTACCAAGGGAGGCATAAACTGGACCTTCACAGTGTAAAGCAACAGTGAGGAAAATCCCCCCCCAGGGCAGGGGAGCAGGGTGAAGGGAGAGTAGGAAGGGTGGTGAGCAAGGGTGATTAGAACAAAAAAAAAAAGAGCAAGAAGGGGAGAGATAAACTGGAGAAGAAACAGAGGGAGCAAGGAAGAGAGAGAAGTTAGGTGAAGTCACAGGAAGCATCACTGGCAAAAAGGGGGGAGGTAAGGGAGGGCTACAAGCAAGGAGGGAGCAAGATCTGGAAAGCCATGTGCACCAATGCAAGAAGTCTAGGAAATAAAATTTTGGACCTTGGGCCATCATAGCAGAGGAGGATCTCAATATAGTGGCCATAACTGAGTTGTAGTAGACTGAAAATCACAACTGGGATATGGCCATACGAGGATATACTCAGTTCAGAAGGGACAGGTATAGGAGAAGGGGAGGAGGGGTTATCCTGTATGTGAGGGAGGGTATCAGGGCTATAGAAGTGCAAGACAACCTAGAGGTAGGAGAAGAGCTTGAGGTACGGTCACACTGGTGACAGGAGCTGGGCCATTATTCACACAGGGGTGGTATACAGGCCTCCATCTAGCACAGGGGGAGGAACTGCACAAGGCATAAGAGGAAAACATCAGCAGGATGGCAAATAAGGAAGAAGTGCTGGTGGTTGTACACTTCAGTCTACCTGATGTGGACTGGAGCCTTCAAGCATCATTTTTGACTAGAAGCAAGGCAATCCTTGACTCTTTACAGGGAGCATTTAGCAGGCAATTTGTATGTGAACCAACTAGGGAAGAGGCAATACTGGACCTGGTGATCACTAACGAAGACAGAATAACAGATGTCACAGTGGACAGCTCCTGGGGGTCAGTTATCACCATACAGTATGGTTTAGTATCAAGACGGGTACAGAAGCAAACCACATGAGAACAAGGGTCCTGGACTTTAGATGGGCTTTAAGGTAATGGGAAACTACCTTAGAAACTGCCTAACAAAGGTGGATGGCAGGGTGTGGAAGAGGAACAATGGAGACAAATCAAGAAAGATATAGTGAATGCAACCAGCCTATGTGTGAAAGAAATGAGTAAAAGCAGAAGGAAAAAAAAGGCCATTATGGTACTTTAGGGAGGAGGTCATGAAAGTGAAGGAAAAACAATAGCATTTAGGAGGTACAAAGAAACACAGAAGGAGGAGGAGAGGGAGAAATACCAAATAAAACAGAGGGAAGCAGGGAGGGCAGTGAAATAAGCAAAAGCACAAACTGAGGAAAGGCTATCCAAAGCAGCAGCAGAAGGGAACAAGACTTTCTTTGGATACACAAGTAGGAAGAGAAAGACAAGGGTAGAGTCAGTGAGTATAAGGAAGTCACTAGATGGTGACTGCACAGAGGATGAGCAGGAAAAAACCGGACATCATGAACAGATTTTTCTGTTCAGTCTTCACAGTGGAGAGAGAGGGGGATTGATAAATAAGGGGCAAGGTAAACACAAGTCTGTTTACTGAGGAAAGAGCCTAGAATGGACTTGCAAACCTGAAAGTGGACAAGGCCATGGGACCAGACAAGATACATCCACGGTTGCTAAGAGAACTCAGGGAGGAGCTTGCTGCACCACTGGCATCCTTATTCAACACATCACTGTAAAAAAGAAAGATTCCAGGGCACTGAGCTGATATAATTCTGCTCCGTAAAAGTGGCAGCAGGGAAGAGGCTAGCAACAACAGACCAGTCAGTCTCACATCTGTGGTGGGGAAATTAATGGAAAACCTGTTAAAAGAAAGGCTAATGGAATATCTTGAATCCAGGGTGTTGCAAGACCAAAGACAGCACTGGTTCATGAGGGGGAGGTGATGTCAGACAAATCAGATAGATCTGTTTGACTGGGAGACTAGGGAACTAGATCAAGGAAGGGGAGTGGATGTGGCCTATTTAGCAACGCCTTCAACACTGTAGCACATATGAGACTGACAAAGGAGTTGGATAGTCTAGGGTTGAGAGCCACAGCTGTAAAGTGGATAAAATACTGATTAATGGATAGGTGGCAGAGGGTGGTGATAAATGACACTCACTCTAATGAGGGAAGCGGGACCAGTGGGATGCCACAGTGTTCAGTATTGGGGCTGGTAATGTTTGACATTTTCATAAGTGACATTGCAGAACAGCTTGAAGGGAAATGAAAATTACGTACCTACCGTAATTCTTGATCTTCTCTTGTATTTTCACCATTTATTACTGCTTGGGTTAGTGCCGGAGGTGCGCTCTCCACGGGAGTTTTTTTTTTTTGAGGCAGTTCAACGGCGCCGCCGAGAGCGACGACTGAGTCATGCGCGAGGGGCGCCGTTAGGGTGCCGTGAGACTCCTCCTCTATCTCAGTTCTGGTAGCCGGAGAGGCGAAAACAAAGGGTAAGGAAAAAAGGAAAGCGAGGCAAGAGAGCCGAGGGACAGAAAAAGGAAAGGATATAAACTGAAAAAGGCATAAGCCGGCAGAGAATAGACAGAGGAGAGAGAATTCCTGCCCTAAGGGACCGCAGGGCCTCCTTTCCAGGGCGGCTCTAGGGGAGGAACAGAGAGAGGGAAAGAGAAAAGAAGAAGAAGAGAAGAAAAGGAAGCATGTTGAGAGGGAGAACAGTACCCATCGAGCATTGGTTGAGAGGCTTATAAGCTCGAGACTAAAACAAGGGAGCAAGAATCCCTGTTGATAGGACTGAGAGAAGGTTCAACCAAACCACCTGCACAGATCAGATACAAGGGCAGATTCTCTGAACTCTCAACATGCCAAGTCCCTTCATCCTAGCTGGGAGCTCACAGACTACCCGGGCAGAAATCTGTTCCGGAGAGAGCGCCCACCCAGGAAGGGGACTATGCCCCTTAGCACCCTGTTAAGTGCTAACACAGAAGTGTATGGGGAAAGATTATGCCTTACTGAAGGCAGCTTTGTATGAAAGGATAGAATGGGAACTCAATCAGACTCCCTAAGGCAAGGCAAGAGCAGTCGCTCAAGGCTGAAAAGTGCAATGCACCAGCTAGAATGAGCTGAATGATAATACCTGCCAGGGGAAAATCTAAATTTCTGTTGAGGCCAAGCCAGGGCACGGTCTCTTAAGCTGTGAACTGCGTAACATGATCAAGGTACCCAGAAGTCGCACCCTAGGGGCAGTCAGAAACAGTTCCCTCAGAATAAGTGAAAAACACAGACCGTGCTCGTTCCTCTTTGCCTTGAGGAAAAATGGATCCATTCACTAAGAATGGAAAACAGAAAGTTTTTTTTTTTTTGGCATAAAGGCCAAAGGAAGGGAGAGGAACGAGACGGGAGGGGAAGACGCCACAGTAGGAGGCCACTGAGGGGAAGGTGGGCATTAGTAATGAATGGTGAAGATACAAGAGAAGATCAAGAATTACGGTAGGTACGTAATTTTCATATCTTCCCTTGTCAATCTTCACCATTCATTACTGCTTCAGTGAGTACCAGGCCCCCCCCCCAAGAAGGGGGGGTAGAAACCCTGAGGGAACAAGACCCCCAGCCTCCTGTTGGTGAGAAACAGAAGGGGAAGACCCTGGGCTAATCCAGAGAGAAGCCTATGGGGGAGAAGAGCTAGGAGGTGTCCCCGAGGACGGGAGACAGAGGAAGCCCTGCAGTAGTCTCCTAGCTCTGGAGGAAAAGAGACAGGTCCTCAGAAAGCGGAGCGAATCACCCTACACCAGGCCAGGGGTGACAACCTTGATAGACGAAGCCATGCCGTCCGTCTAATGCAGATCGCTTTCCCCGCAAGCCTGGAAGCCACCTATTGGCGTCATAAGATGCCCTTGCTTGGTGTCTTGCCAGCTCCAGGCCTATAGCAGAGAGGGCAATAGCTTGTCTGGTTTGCTCCGTATCAGGCATTGATGCTAAGATTTGAGAAAGCATCGACCACAAATGCATACTGTAGGCAGCGTGATGGGCCTGATGAGATGCAATGCAAGACATCGCACGAGAGGAAGAGAACACTTTTCACCCCCACCGGTCGAATTGTAGGGAATCCGAGTCCAGTGAACAGTCGTGCACCAGGTGGCGGCGCCTGGAGGGAGTCTCTAGGTATGCCAAACCTGAGGGTGGGTTGGGGAGAGTACCCAGGGATTCCGAAGGGGCACAATACCTACGTCGGCAGTCTGCCGGGGCTGGAGAAAGGGCGGCTGGCGACTGCCAGGAACGGACAGACGCCTCCTGGAAGGGAATAGGCCAGGATAGTACCACCAGGTGCTGGGCACTGAATTCGCCAAGGAATTCATGCATCTCCCATTCGGTATTGTCTCGCCTAATGTAGGAAATTTGAAGATCCCTCACCATCCTCGAAAGGAATTGCTGATATTCAGTGAAATCCGCATCGGAGGAGAGATGAGCAGAGGGTTCCTCTCCCTCAGAAGAGGGAGACAAGGATGATGGAGAGCTTGAGTGTCCAGAGAACTCTTGTGGCGGTGGGGATAGGTGAAAAACCCGCTCATTCATGCACCTGACATATGAGAGGAAGGCCGCTGCAGAACCTCTGAACGCTTCCCAGGATAACGGGCCCGTGGGACCGACATGGCCTGGGAGAGCGGGGGGTGGCTGCAGAGGAATGGGAGATGGGCACCTACGGAGAGGCAACTGTCCTCTGCTAGGGCTCTGGAATCCGGGGAATGGAGTCGGAGCTGGCGGGATCCCGGACAACAGACCAGGTCGCAAAACAGAACCCTGGGGATGCAAAGCCTGGAAGAACCCAGAAGGGGATCCTCCCCTGTGATGAACCTGGGACTGCATGGATCTAGAAGGGCAGCCCACAGCAACGCCACCAGAGGGGACCCTGGGGTCCAAAGGGAAAGGCGGGCCCGCGCCATGGTTCCTAGCCACACCCCGAGGGGTGACAGACAGAGACCAAGATGCCTGAACCCTGCCCCTCAACCCCTTGGACTCTGAGAACGCCCTCCTCCTCGACCCCAGCGACCTCCCACCCCGAGGGGGTGCAGTAGCACCAGGGTCGGTAGCTGCCACGAGCCCCCCAGGAGGGAGAGCCCCTTCCTCCTCCCCCGCTCCATCGCCCCCCAGGGACCCCAGACCACCCCTAGCCTGGGGGGCCTCAGGGGAGGACGGCAGCGGGGGCAGAGGAATAGGCCCGCTGGGCCGCCTAGCACCTCATGCCACCGGGGACCCTGACTCCGAAGAATCAGGTTGCCAGGACGGGTCCACGTCTGAATCATCAGCCTCCGAGGAGGAAGAGATCAGCTGGACCACAATACTAGCAATCCCAGGGGTCCCTGGTGAAACGCGGCGCTGGACGACCTCAGATCCCTGGCACCAGCTAAGCCCGGCCCCGGCTCCCCACCCAGCCGGGCCCCCTCCAGCGCCGCCAGGCCCACGGCACCGCCCATCGGCGCCAGGACTTAACCCGCACCACCAGGACAGCGAACTGCCCGCTGGCGAGCGAGTAGCGCAATCAAGGCCAGAACGGGCGCCACTAGCGCCGATCTGAAACGGCACTGGAAGGCGGCGTCGAAGGTCCACCGATGCCGGGCCCAGCAGGCGTGGGCCTCGACACTGGGGGAGCCTGCACCTCCGAGGAGGTGACTACCGAGGCAGTGTCTCCACCGTGGCCCCGGAAGGGACCTCTACATTCCTCCGACACTGCAAAAGAAGCTTCCTCTTCAGCAAGAGAAGATAAGGAAGCCTCCTCCTCCTCTACGGACCGTATAGGCCTGAGAGGGAACCCGGAGGAAGGGCCTAGAGACCTTACCTGGGAATCCCTAGAGCGACGCCGTCCCCCGAAAGTCGTCGGGGCCTTGCCGATCTTGAACGCGCGGACTTCGAGGACGCGACGGTCCACGGAGAAACAGGCATCGCACGCATCCATATCGTGGTTGGGTCCCAGGCAATGAAGACAAACATCATGCTGATCCGTGATGGAAAAATGCCGGCCACAGGAGTACCGACGCATAGGGGCATGGCCCGCCTTCGATTTATGTTTTGCCCCCGGACTTGACATGATGTGAACAAAATGAGACTAAAATTAGCAAAAAAGTACTCGGCGCCATCGACAGAAGAAATAAACAGAACGGTCTTACCGGGTGACGGCGTCGAGAGAAATACGAGAATAAAAGGAGGAGTCTGGCTTGAGTGACGCAGAAGGCCTAGTTCAACTACCACGCAGCAGGTGCAGCCTCGACAGTGGGAGAAACAGAACTGAGATAGAGGAGGAGTCTCCGGCACTCCAACGGCCTCTCATTTACGGTGGTGCAGCGTCATTTCGAGTGGCGCGCTGGAGCCGACTCCAAAAAAAAACCTCCCCTAGCGGGTGCGCGCCTCCGGCACTAACCCAAGCAGTAATGAATGGTGAAGATTGACAAGGGAAGATCATATGCTTTTTTGCTGATGACACCAAAATCTGCAACAGGCTGGCTCCTCAGGAGGGGGTGGAGAAAATGAGAAGGAACCTTAGAAAACTTAAGAAGTGGTGTAGGGTATGGCAGTTGGGGTTCAGTGCCAAAAAGTGCAAAATCATGCACCTAGGGTATAGAATCCCAAGAGCTGAGTATAAAATGGGGTGGGGGGTAGTACTGTCAGTCATAAAGAAGGAAAGAGACAAAGGATTATGATATCTGTTAACTTTAAAGTTGCAGGGCAGTATGACAAGGGAATGGACAGGGCCAACAGAACGCTGGGGTGCATAGGGAGAGGTATCACAAACAGAATGAGGAAGTTGATATTATGACTATATAGATTATTGGAGAGACCACACCTAAAATATTGTGCATAGTTCTGGAGGCCACATCTCAGAAAAGACAGGGACAGAGTACAGACAGTCCAGAGGAGAGCAACTAAAATGGTACACGGGTTGCATGAGAAACCGTATGATTTTTTGTTTGTGTCAACTTTGTTTCCCTCCGGTCATCGGCGTCCTGGGCATCTCTCTGGCAGGGACACACTCAACGTCACCTCTACCAACCACCAGTACCCCTTCCCCGATCAAGGAATCAGGTGCTGGGTACCCCCCAGACCCGAATGGGAGGAGGCAAGGACCTCGGAGAGTCAAGTCGGGATCAGGGCCGACATTGGGTGTGTGGGTTTAGCCACTCAAGCACCACTGTCACCTCCCAGGAAACTGGGGTTTTCCACCTTGGATAGTTACTCCCCCTCCGAGGCGCGGACGTGCAATGACATCTGCACCGAGGGCAGACCCTTAGCTGACGTCTGCTATCGCCTTGCCCCCAGTTGGCATCTCGTTCCTATGGTGCCCCCGGTCTCCACCAGGAGCCGCTACAGAGTGATGCATCCCCCTACATCCACCCCAGAGAGGACAGCAGTCCTCTGGATGCTCAATCCTCTCCTCCCTCTGCCGATCCCTGGCTCCAGAGTCCACTCCCGAACTCTGGTTGCCGGCATGGCACGAGGTGTGGCATCCAGCGCCTCAACCCTCAGCGCCACTGGGCCGGCCCAAAACCGTATGATAAGAGACTGAAAGATCTCAGTATGTACACCCTGGAGGACAGGAGAAAGAGAGAGAGGGGACATGACAAAGATCTACAAGTACCTCACTGAAGTAAACAGGATACAGGTGGGGAGCCTGCTCCAAATGAAAAAGTGCAACAGAACAAGAAGGCATAAAATGAAGCTGGGTGGTAAGATATAAGAAGGATGCATAGAAATACTACTTCACTGAAAGAGTGGTGAATACCTGGAACAGTCTGCCTCAAGAGGTTAACAGGGGCATAAACTGGAGGGGGGTGGTCAAATGTGCATGGGATAGACACAGGGGAATACTAGTAAATAAAAAAAAGTGGGGGGTCACCGGAGACCAGTTAAGGTCTGCTGTGACAGAACAGGCAAGGAAACAACCGGGCAGACTGGGTGGGCCAAGCGGTCCTTTTCTGCCAACAAATTCTATGGGCTGGATTTTCAAATGGTGACACAGGGCTTACGTCAAACCCTGTGCCACAACACTTTTAATCTGGCAGTGCACCAAAGGCTTTTGCCACAACTGCGTCCGATTCTTATAAGTCTGACGCAGTTGCAACAGTTAACCCAATTTCTCAGCTTGCGCCAAATTTTTGGTGCAAGCACTGTAAAAAGAGTCTCTGGCATTGACGCACGCATGACTACAAAAAGCTGGTCTAACTTGCAGCACCAAGCCACAGGATGGAAATTTATTCGATTAAGCTTTAGAAGCTCCAGTGCACCATATATTTGGCGACCTGAGGCTTGTGCGGCAATCTGGCCACTTTGAAAATCCAGCATCATGTTTTTAAGAACTGGTATCTGAGCATTTGTTTGGGGGGGATCTCAAGACAACGGTGGACTTCTGCTCACTGTCTTTGTGGACTCGTGTCCACACTACCATTTTTTTAAAATTTAGTGTACTTTATTGATTATATCATTATTATATCATTATTTCATTTTACACAGGTACAATAAATATGTTTTACATGCTCATGAAGGTAAAGTTACGTAAGAACTTACTGTAACAGTAGATCTGCAAGGCAATCTCTTGCAGCAGGCCACACCTATGGAACTATTGCTGCCAAGCACTAGGACCACACAGAAACTTTTCTAGCTAGCTGTCTACCAGGGGGCCACCCACTCCAATGTCGTACGCCGACATCGGCCTATCCTCTAAGAGTGGGCGGCCCCCGTGACCTCCTCAGTTCTCCCGCTGGAGACCATAAGTCACCTAGTCCCAGTAGAGGGAACTGAGGAGGAACTGAAGGTTCCCACCAAAAGAAAATAATGGAGAAAGAGGCATAGACACAAGAAGACCTCTCAGATCCAGGGGGAAGGAGGGAGGAACAGCATGGCCTGCTGCAAGAGATCCCCTCGCAGATCTACTGTTATGGTTAGTTCGTACGTAACTGTACTATCTGACTTCGGGGGTATCTCTTGCAGCTGGCCACACCTATGGAACTATAGCCGCCAAACACTAGGACCACACAGAAACTTTTCTAGTTAGCAGTCTACCGGGGGCCACCCACTCCGACATCATACGCTGACATCGGCCTATCTTGTAAGAGTGGGTGGCCCCTGTGACCTCCTCGGTTCTGCCACCGGAGATCATAGGTCACCTAGTCCCAGTAGAGGGAACCAAGGAGGAACCGAAGGTTCCCACCAAAAGAAAATAATGGAGAAAGAGGTATAGACACAAGAAGACCTCCCAAGTCCAGGGGTAAGGAGGGAGGAACGGCATGGCCTGCTGCAAGGAATCCCCTTGCAGATCTACTGTTATGGTAAGTTCTTACGTAACTATACTATCTGACTCTGGGGGTATCTCCTGCAGCAGGCCACACCTATGGAATGAGTCCCAAGCAGTTCTGTCAGCAGACAGCACAGTCTGGGTGGAGGAAACCTGGAGCCTAAGAAAGTAGGCCCTGGAGGACAGCTAAGCCAAAGTTGGCCATATGCCTAGAGGTAATGTCCAGACTGTAGTGCTTGGTAAAGGTGTGGGAAGTGTACCAAGTAGCAGCAGCAGAGATCTCTGCAGCTGACACATTCCTGAAACAGGCAGCAGAAGTAGCCAGGCCTCTGGTGGAATGGCCACGAACAATGCCAGGAAGATCCTTGCCATGTTTCCTGTAGCAATAAGTAATACAGCTGGCCAATCATTTGGACAAGAACTGTTCTGAAACAGGGATGCCCTCCTTCACTGGGGCGAAGGAAACAAACAATTGAGAGGACTTTCTACAGCCCTTTGTATGGTGGGTGTAGTAACGCAGAATTCTATACATATCTAAAGTGTGGATCAATGCTTCCCCTGGATTGGCATGCTCTGGGTAATAAACAGGGAAGTAGATGGATTGATTTAAAGTAAACTCAGGCACCACTTTAGAAAGAAACAGGATTTGTACGCAAATACACCCTGTCTTTGTGGAAAACAAATAAGGCTGCTCACACATGAGTGCCTGTAGCTCTGAAATTCTTCAAGCAGAAGTAATAGCAACTAAAGATAATGCTTTCCACAACAGAAAACATATCTCTCTCATGTTGTGAACAGTTTCAACACAAAATTCAAGTCCCAAGGCGAGACTGGATTGTAGATAGGCAGCTTCAGGTGAAGAATGTCTCTCAGAAATGTATGGCAGTTGTCCCACCATATGGCCAGCAATAGGCACATGGAAGTAAGAGATTGCAGACATCTGCACCTTAAGAGAGGAGTACGGGACAGCCAGCACTCCAGAATCTGATTCACTGGACAAGTGAAGAGATCCAGCTGATGTGAAGCAGCCCACAGTGCAAAGCATTTCCACTGCATAAAATAAGTGGCCCTAGTGGATGGCTTCCTAGTGGCCACCAGGACATCAGCCACCTTGGGTGACACCTCGAACCGAGCCATGGCTATGTCCTCAGGAGCCAGGCATGAAGATGCAGGAATTTGAGGTCTGGATGGACCAAGGTGCCCCGGTTCTGGGAGAGCAAACTGGTGCACAGAGGAAGAGGTACTGGAGGTTCCACTGTCAGCTGTTGCAGTAAGGGGGAACCAGATCTGACGAGTCCAGAAGGGGGCCATGAGGATCATTGTGGTCCCTTCCATCTGGAGTTTGACCAGAACCCTCTGAAACAGGGGGAAGGGAGGAAATGTGTACAGAAACATCCCTTTTCAAGAGAAAAAAGAACAGTTACGTAAGAACTTACCGTGGCAGTTGGTCTTCGAGGGGATCTCAGTCTGCAGGTTATACCGTAGGAACCTTTGCCGCTGGAGATGGAGAACCCACACAGAAGATTTTCAGCAGTGCAAATGAGAACGCCCATGCCGTCAACGTCTGCCGACGTCACCAACCCTATACAGGTGTGGATGGCCCCACTCTCTCTTCAGTTCTTTCCCTCCGGAGACAAAGGGAGCAAGGCTGACACCCTGGGGAACCAAGGAGAGACCGAGGGACCTGGCTCTAGATAGTAATGATGGAATACAGCAGATGGTCAGGTCCTGAGCAGGAACCCCAAGAAGGTGGATGGTGGGAAGAAAATCATACCTGATGACTGAGATCCCCTCGAAGATCTACTGTTGGTAAGTTCTTATGTGACTGTTCTATCTTCTTCGGGGGTATCTCAGTCATCAGGTTACACCACAGGAACGAGTACCAAGCAGTGACAAGTGAAAACAGACAGTCTGGGAGGTAGGATCTTCATAAACTTAAGACAGGAGTCCTTGTAGCACAGCCCTGCCAAATCCTGCACAAGCTCTTGAGGCAATGTCCAGATTGTTATGCTTGGTAAAAGTGTGGACTGTACTCCAGGTGGCAGCAGCGCAAATATCAGCGGCTGAGACCTCCTTGAAACAAGCCATAGAGGTAGCCATACCTCTGGTGGAATAAGCTTTCACAGCACGTGGCAATTCTTTGCCGTACTTGTTGCAAAACAATACAATTTGCCAACCATTTGGATAAACATTGCTTTGAAACTGAAGCACCCTCTCTACCTGGGACGAAAGAAACAAACAACTGCTTAGACTTTCTGGACTCCTTAGTCCGAAGCAGATAATACTTCAAAGTTCTGCGCACATATAGTATGTGGCGCAGTGCTTCCCCTGGATTGGCATGCTCAGGAAAATAAACAGGAAGGTGGATAGACTGGTTGAGTATAAACTCTGAAACCACCTTAGGCAAAAACTTAGGATTTGTGCTCAAAGACAACCCCATCTTTGTGAAAAATCAAATAAGGCTCATCGCACCAAAAGGCTAAAACTCTGAAATTCTTCTAGTGGAAGTAATACCAACTAAAAATAACGCCTTCTAAGAGAGAAAGCGCTATTCACGAGTCGCAACTGGCTCAAAAAGAGACAGGGTCAACTTTTCCAAAATAAAATTCAAGTCCCAAGCCGGTACAGGGGAACAGATTGGGGGTTTCAGATGCACGATGCTCCTAAGGAAAGTACGGGGAACATCCACCTGAGTAACCGTGCGGTCACCCATGGGCTCATGAAAGGCAGAAATAGCCGAAAGGTGGATCTTGAGGGAGGAATACTGGAAGTCTGAGTCAGACAAAGACATCAGTATTCCAAGACATGCTTCACAGGACAGGTGAAAGGGTCAAGGGAATGCTTGGCAGCCCAGATGGCAAACCACTTCCACTTCATGGCATAAGTGGCATGGGTGGAAGGCTTGCGGGCAGCCACCAGGACATCCGCCACCCTGTTAAGAGACCATGAACCTGGTGATAGCTTCATCCCCAGGAGCCATGCATGCAGATGGAGGGACCTGACATTGGGAAGGACCAGGGTCCCTTGATCCTGGGTCAGCAGATTACTGCAAAGGGGTAGAGGGACCGGAGGTTCCTCTGCCAGCTGCTGAAGCAGACGGAACTATATCTGGCAAGGCCAGATTGGAGCTACCAGACTCATGCTAGCTCCCTTCATTTGCAGCTTGATCAGCACCCTCTGTATTAGAGGAAATGGAGGGAAAATATACAGAAATCTCCTGCTCCAACAGAGGGACAATGCGTCTCACCACAAAACTCCAGGCCCTGGATCTAGCGAGCAGAAATTGGGCAGTTTTGCGTTTAGTGGGGTCACAAAAAGGTCCAACTCTTGATGACCCCATCTGTCAAACAGATCTTCTGCTACAGATGAGAGAAGCTCCCATTCATGCATGCTGGACTGGGTCCTGCTGAGACTATCTGCCAGGGTGTTTAGGACACCTGGCATGTGGACCGCCAAGAGTGTCAGATTGTGCTCCAGTGCCCAATACCACACTCTCATGGCCTCCTTGCAATGGGGTACGAGTGAGTCCCACCCTGCTTGTTGATGTAGTAGGCAACACTCCGTTGTCTGACTGCACCAGCAGCTGGCCTGCAGCCAGATGCTCCTGAAAAACCTGCAAGGCATAGAGCATCGCTCTCATCTCCGGGACATTGATATTCAGGGCGGCTTCCCACTGGGACCAAGAGCCCTGGGTTTGGAAAGGACCCAGGTGAGCTCCCCAACCTAGCCCCAAAGCATCCGTGGTTAGAATCTGATGCAGGAAATAGATCTGAAAGGGAACCCCTTGAAGAAGGTTCAAGGGGTCCATCCACCACTGCAGTACCCTGCAAATTGGGGAGGAGACCAGGACATGATGGTCTAACTCGTCCATACGCTGGTCCCACTGCACGCTGAGGGTCAACTGAAGGGTGCGCATGTGAAGCCTGGCCAGTGGAACAGTGGGATTGGCTGCAGCCATTGGCCCCAATTGCCTGAGGTAGTCTAACAGGAATGTACTGACATTGGGCAACCTCTTGAGCCTGGGCCATAAGGCATTCCACTCTGTTTGCGGGTAAGACGGCCTTCCCCTGTTTGGAGTTTCAGAACCGCCCCGATGTACTGCAGTCTTTGGGATGGAACTAGTACCAACGTGGGCAGGCTGACTGTTACACCCAGAGAGTGGAAGAGTTGTAGAGTGCGCTACAGAGTCAGCAAGATCTGCCCCCTGGATGGGGCCTTGAGAAACCAATCATCCAGGTAAGGGGAGATAAACAGTCCCTCTCTTCTGAGAGCTGATGCAACCACTGCTAAGCATTTGGTAAAGACATGCAGCACAGAGGATAAGCCAAAGGGCAGCACTTTGAACTGGTAATGCTCGCCCTGAAAGGCAAAGCAGAGAGACCTCCTGTGAGGAGGAAAGACCAAAATGTGCAGGTATGCGTCCTGCATGTCCAGTGAACAGAGCCAGTCCCCGGTCTTGAGAAGGGGCATAAGGCTTGGTAAATTCACCATCTGGAACTTTTTGTACTGGACAAAGAGACTGAGGTCCTTCAGATCTAAAATGGGTCTCAGATTTCCGGTCTTTTTGGGGACCAGGAAGAACCTGGAATAAAACCCCTGGTTTATCTGCCGCCTTGGCACCAATTTGATTGCCTGCTTCAGCAGAAGAGACTGTACTTCTTCCTGCACAACAGACAAGTGGGCTGGGGGGATAGTTGGAGAGTGGGGGAGGGGAATCTGGAGGTTGCTGGATGAGCTCCAGGGTATGGCCTGTCTCAATGATCTGCATGATCCACGCATCTGAGGTTATGGTTCTCCACTGATTCAAATGGAGGGAGAACTGACCTCTGACCACCACCTCCTCCTGGGTCTGGGCCAGAGAAGGGGGGGGGGGTCCGGCAATGAGTCAAGCTGAGGACGCTGGCCCGGAATTTCTGGGGCTCTCTGCTGCTGGGCAAGGAGGCCTGGGATCTGCCCTCTACCAGGGAACTGAGTGGGGCAGAGGGAATGAACAGACTTGACAGCTATGCCAGAGGCATGCAGATCACTGATGAGGTCCCAGACATTAGGGCCGAAGAGCTTGCTGCCACTGAAAGGGGCATTAAGCCCCTTGTTTTGCACATTGGCTGCAAATCCAGAGACCCTGAACCATGAGTGCCTATGAAGGCACATGCCCGTGGCAGCTGTTCTGGCCACTGTGTCGGCCAAATCATACAGAACCCTGAAGAGATGTTTGCGGACATCCTCTACAGTTTGCAAACACTGGAGCAATTCCTGCTCCTGGGAACCATCTGGAAGGGCCTGAGCGGTAGCTCTGTACTTTTGCCAGCTGGCATTCTGGAATTTAACCATATAGGGCAGATAGTTTACAATTCTGAGGCCCAAAGTAGAGGAGGCGTAAACTCTTTTACCCCAGAGATCAATCCTACAGGATTCCTTATCTGGGGGAAGGAAACTAAGGTGCTTAGGTGCCTTAGGTCTTTCATGGGCTGCCTTTATAACCACCAAGTCAGTTTCAGCCTGGGCAGCAAAATAAGGGAAGCCCTGAGGGGCACTGTAAAGCTTGTCTGCTCTGTGTGGCATAGCTGGCACCATGTCTGGTCTGTGCCAGGCTGCAATGGTAGCATTTTTGAGGACTGGCGACATCCTCTTCCTCTTCAGTCTGGAAGCCCATAGTGGCAGACAATTGCTTCAAGACATTAAAAAAGGTAGCATCCTCAGGTGGAGACCTTGGGGTATGCTTGACTGAGTCCTCACTGACTGAAGAGGCAGTGAACCTGTCAGAAATACAGGTTACTCACCTGTAACAGGAGTTCTAGGAATGGTATATGTTGTTCATCCACACTCATTGGCAGTATCCTTGCCGCTTTAAATCTTGCCGGAAGGTCTTCAAGCTTGCTCCTCCCACCCACCCGGGTGGTATAACTCTCGGCTCCGCCCATGGCGCCAGATCTGGCCGCTGGAAGCTCAGGTTGTGCGTCGAAGCCGGGAGGTCAGGAATGGTAGGATGAACACATACCATTCCTAGAACTCCTGTTACAGGTGAGTAACCTGTATTTCTAGGACATGGATATGTTGTTCATCCACACTCATTGGCAGACTCCTAGCAGTTCTCCGGGAGGAGGGAGGCAAGACGCACACCCCATATACTTACTTGGGAAAGAGACTGAGAACCGAGGCCCCAAACCAGCATCCAGCGTGACTCAAGGTCGATGTGGTAGTGGGTAATGAAGGTGTTTGCTGACTTCCAGGTAGCAGCCCTGCAGATTTCCTGGATAGGGACGTCCCTGGAAGCAGCCACCGTTGCAGCATATGGCGGGTAGAATGAGCCTTATCCTCTGGGAGGCTCCATGCCCGCTTAACTTATAGCAGAGATCTATGCAGGAGGTTACCCACCTGCTTATCGTCCCTTGCTGCAGGTCTGCCAGATGCGGCTTCAGCGTGAGGTGACAAACAGCTGGCGAACCTCTCCCAATTTCAGCCGTCGCGCTCCTTATAATGGCCCGGGCGCCCTTCTAGGATCAGAGTATGGAGCCTATATTCGACCTCGGGGTGTGATTGGGGTAGAACACGGCAGAGTCAACACCTGGTTAAGGTGAAACTCCGACCACCACCTTCTGGAAGGAAGGCTCCCGGGTGGGGCGAGGACAACCCTTGTCCCTGTGGAAGACCAGGTAAGGGAGACCTCATGAAAGCGCCTGGAGCTCTCCATCCTTCTGGCTGACGTGATAGCCACCAAGAAGGCGGTCTTCCACGACAGGTGAGAAGAGCACACCTGTGCATAGGTTCGAATGGCTTGCCCATGAGCTTTGCCAGTACCAGCAGTAGATCCCACAGGTGGGGTTCCCACACTGGAGGAAATGTGATCAAGGCCTTTGGCGCCAGACCACCTTCTCCTGCTTCACCCGACTGCTTCCTGCCCGCGCGCCCGTAAGCAGAGATGGCTGCCAGGTGCACCCTTAGGGTCGCCGACCTAAGCCCTTGACTAGAAAGGGACCATAAATAGTCCAAGATGCTTGCCAAGGAACAGGAGGAAGGGTCCAAGCCCTTGCTCTGACACCAAATGGAAAACCTTTCCATTTGAAGGCATAACATTTTCTGGTCGACTCCTTACGGGACGCTCAACTACATTGAGGACCTCGTCGGAAAGACCCAAAGCCTGGAACTCTAGCCGCTCAGGAACCAGGCCGTCAGGGTGCAGGGATTGAAGGTCGGATGGAACACCTTCCCTGATTGACTGAGAGCAGGTCCGGGCGAGCTGGAAGCTGCCGTGAGTCCTGGAGCTGAGACTGAGGAGATCTGGTACCAGAACTGCGAAGGCCAGTCTGGGGCTATCAGAATCACCTGCGCTTGTCCCTCCTCGCCTTGAGAAGCACCTTGTGGATCAAGGGAAATGGGGAAAGGCGTAAAGAGGCCGGGGTCCATTGCCTCGAAGGCATCCTTGCAGCGAGCCCTGCTGAGGGGCGGGCATGGAACAGACTCAGCTTCGCGTTCTCCATGGAGGCAAACAGGTCCACCTGAGGTGTGCCCCAAAGGGAGAACAGATGCTGTACTACCTCCGGCAGGAGAGACCACTCGTGGGATGCAGCCCCTATCCGGCTCAGGGCATCGGCCAGGGTGTTGGAGGCTCCTGCCACGTGAATGGCTAGGAGATCCGCCTCCAGGCTGCGCACGAGTGACCAAATGCGGAGAGCTTCCTTGCATAGAAGCATGGAGCGCGTCCCGCCCTGGCGGTTTAGATAGTACATGGTCGTGGTATTGTCCGCCTGACCGGACCACTTGACCCCGGAGGAACGGAGCAAAGGCGGTGAGAGCTAGGCGGACCGCTCGGAGCTCCAGCAGGTTGATGTGGCATGCGACTCCCTTGGGACCAGAGGCCATGAGCCCAGTGTTCCCCAGATGGGCACCCCAACCCATCAGAGAGGCATCGGTCGACAGAGAGACCGTCGGCTCGGGCGGACGAACAGGATCCCTCCTGCAAATGATCTGGAACGGTCCACCACTGGAGGCATTCCACATCCCTGTGTCACCGACTACAAGCTGGTCCAGGGATCGCATGGCGTTGTGACCACTGGCTGGCCAGTCCCCACTGAAGGGGACGCATGTTCCAGCGGGCCCAACGGACCACGCTGGTACAGGCCGCCATGAGACCCAGGAGGCGCAGGAAGTCCCGGCAGAGCGAGGTTGCCCAACCAGAAATGATCGGGCAAAGGAGGAAAGAACCTCGGCCCTGTCCGCGGGGCCGCGCCTGGCTCAGAGAGTCGAGCCGCGCCCGATGAATAAAATCACCTGCTTCGCTCGAGTTCTCGACTTGGCCTCGCTTGATAAGGAGGCCCAGTTGAGAGCAGACCTGGAGGGCCAGATCTCTGGACCACTCCGCCTCCTTCCTGGAGGGAGCTGCTATCAGCCAGTCGTCCAGGTAAGGGTACACCGGACCCCTTTGGCGCCAAGAGGAATGCTGTCACCACTGCCATGCATTTGGTGAAGACCCTGGGAGCTGGAGACAAGCCGAAGGGCATGGCTTGGAATCAAGAGAGATCCTTCCTGCTGAAGCGAAGGAATCTCTGGTGGAGACGGACGGATAGGACGTGGAAAAGCGTCCTGCTGCAAGTCAGAGAGCAGAACCACCACGCCTGCTTCCAAGGATGGTATTATCTGAGCCAGAGTGACCATCCTGAAGGTTCGAGACCTTAGGAACTTGTTTAGGTCGTAGGTCGAGAATGGGGCGCCAGCCCCCCCGTCTGTTTCGGAACCAGGAAGTACCTGGACACAAACCCTGGGTCTGAAGGAGGGTCCACCACCCCTCTTACCACCTCCTTCTGGAGGAGGAGAGTGATGTCGGCTCGACGAGCCGCCAGTGAGCTGGGGATCCAAGCCCCGAGGCGGCAGCTTGCCTGAAGGTGGTGCCTGCTCGAATTCCAGAGGCAGGCCTCTTCCCACCACCTCCAAGACCCACCTGTCCGTGGTAACAGCGGACCAGGCGGAACGGAAGTGCCGGAGCCGTCCCCCCACGGGGGGACCCAGGGGTAAGGTGACGGGGATGGGGGCGACACCCCTCAGCCCGTCACTGGGCAGGCTTGGAGGAGGGACCGGCCGAGGGACCTCCTGGGCCCTTTCCTCCCTGCCTCCTGTTAGAGGAAGCCGGCGGCTTGGGTTTGGGATGCCAAGGCCGAGCCTGCTGGCCCTGACGTTGCTGGGCCGGGCGCGCCGGGGGCAGAGAAGGACGAAAGGGCTTAGGCTGTGGTTTGGCCTTTGTCCTTCTGAGCGGAAGAGACCGAGTCCAAGGTGGCATTGGACTTCTCGATCCTCTGCAGGTGACCTTCCACCCCAGGGTCGAAGAGGTCAGTCCCAAAAGGAACATCCGCCAACTTGTGCTGGGTATCCAGTAAAGGTGGATATCCTCAGCCAAGCTCCGCCGACGCACATAGCCACTCGCGCCGCCACCGATCTGGCACAAGGTCCCCACATCCAAAGCAGTCTGAGCTGCTGTTTGGCCACTGCCCTGCCTGGTCCCGCACCTGCTTAACCGTGAGTCTGCAGATCGGCGGAAGATGAGGATGACCTCATCCAGGAGCCCAACAGGGCATGAGAAAAATGTGCCATGAGGGCGGCCGAACTGGCCTGACGAAGGCCGAGAGAGGACGCAGCGTAGACTTTTCGCCCGACATAGTCCAATTTCTTGGACTCCTTGTCAGGAGGTTTGTCCACATCCCTGGCGTTGCCGGCGCGCCGGAAAACGCTGTCGGTAACCAACCCCTCAGCAGAGGGGTGTTCCGAAAAACCGGACAAGGAACCGGTAGGGACCGCATACTTCCTGGCCATCCTGGCCGAAGGCGCAGGGCAGGAAGCAGGGCGCTGCCAAAGTTCCAGTGCCGGACCCACTATGGCCTCGGCCACCGGAAAGGCCTCCGTCGGAGAATCCCCTCGGTCCAGAATCTCCGTGAGGAGATACCTGGCCCGTTTGGAAACGGGTTCGAGCTCCATCCCGGTAGACTCCGAGATGAGCCGAAGCAGTCCTAGGAAGGACGACGGGCTATCGTCCATTGACTGACCTCCTGAAGACTCCAAGTCCAGTCGCTTGGAAGAAGGAGGAATCATCTTCGGACTCGGAAGAGTCCTCGAAGCTGCCTCTGGCCTGAGCCACCTTCACCTGCCGAGGTCGGTCGGAGTGAGTGGCACTGACAGCCGATGGGGTAAACCCTTAGCCGACCGAATCCTGGTCGGAGCCCCATTGGTGGCTGTGGCGGGGGAGGTTCACGGATCGGTCGGAGCAGCTGGTTTGGCGAACAACCGGCCTGGGTATAGGCTCCTCGGACAAGTCGAGGGTTGTGTCGGCCGTTCGGTGACAACCACTTAATGGCGGGAAGGCCGAGTCGGCTTATTCCCGGCAGGGAGGAGCTGTTGCAACATAAGGTCTCATGCCGTCCGGCGTAATTTACGCGGCCTCCCTCATCCGAGGAGGAGGGTGAGACGGCAGCCGGCGCCGCTTACCAGCGGTGCCGAGACCGAGACCGCTGACGGTGGGAACGGCTGGACCGCGAAGAGGTCCGAGACCGAGACCGAGAGTCCCGGAATTTCCGGGGTCGGTGCGGGGAGGTGTCGGCCAGAACCGGCACTCCCTTCGGCTCGGAAGGTCCATCCGAGGGCTCCGGAACCGGAGGCACAGGCGAGCCCACGGGATCCTCAACTCCTCCCGGGGGAACCGGGGAGAGGGGAATCTCGGCTGCTAAAGCGACAGCCGTCAATGGGTCGAGAAAATCTGACTTCATCAGTAGAGTCTCGGTCAACTGACCTGGCAGGAGACACCGTGAGGCCAGTGGCCGAAGCCGCAGTCGGCAAGAAAGCCGACGGTCGACGGCCCGGAGAGGGACCTTCCCGCCTCCCAAGAGCGCCGACGGAGGGATCTACCTTGTCCCTCTTTTGGACCGAGAATAAGGTCCAGCAGACGCAGGCCCTTCTCCTTTAGAGGAGAGGGACAGACAAAGCTCCTTAAAGGAAGCCGTGTAGGAAGAACCCAGAGAGCGGGATAAATGCGCTGACCGAAGATACTGGCCCGCGCCGCCTCACTCGAGGCGACCATCCGCTCGAGCTGATCCGCCGAGCCTGGGCCACGCGGACACCGCCAACCGGGCCTCCTGACTTCACCGAGGGAAACGCTTCGGACGGCCCAGTTGCAATCGGGCAGCACGGTCTTCGAGGACGACGTCGGCGAAAGATGAGCACAGGTCGCAAGCCCGCGGTCGTGCTCAAGGCCTAGCAGTGAACACCACGTGGAGTGTGGATCCGTCCGAGACATCTTCTGCCCGCATGGGCATCTCCGAATCCGAGGTCGATTTATCCATCGCAGCCGAGGGATCAAGACTAAGTCTTTTGCAAAATATTATTTTAAATCCGCAAACGGAGAAATAGGAACCAGTCGCAAACGCAGAGCGTTAAGGAGGGAACCTGAGCTTCCAAGCGGTAAGGAAGATCTGGCGTCATGGGGCGGAGCCGAGAGTTATACCACCCGGGTGGGTGGGAGGAGCAAGCTTGAAGACCTTCCGGCAAGATTTAAAGCGGCAAGGATACTGCCAATGAGTGTGGATGAACAACATATCCATGTCCCTAGAAATGAGGACTTCCTCCTCATCCTCTGTATCATCCGCGTACCGGGTCATAATGTTGTAAGCTTAATAGTGTACGGCATTATGGCGAAACCTGGACCTGTGCGCACTCTACGAGTTGGACCCCCCAGAGTTAGAATCTTTAGTGGGTGGGTCCAGGGGGCACAGCCCCCATTAACAGGGGGTGTGGGGGGGCGAAGACCCCCATAGAACAAAAGTAACCAAGAAATCGCGCAATGCGATTGTGCTGCGTGGCATTCTGCCATACAACATATTGACCCCATGCCTATCATCCAGGAGGATAAGCTCAAGATGGTACTTCTCCTCAACGTTGACCTCCTTGTCCAGGTCTGGCATCGGAGTGGTCGTCGGTGGTCCACCAGAAGCCTCCCGTGTTTGATGAGCAGGTGTCGACAACGGCCTATTGAACGCAGTGAACTGTTGAACAAGTAGAGTGAACTTGACAAGTACTTCGTTTAGATTCATAGTCGTCGATGGAGGGGGGTTCTTGGTACAGAAGTTGATGGCCCTCAGTCTTGACAGCCCTATGAGCCTGTAGCCCTCAGAGAGGAAGGGGCAAGCCTCGACGGGGTAGCCGACGACAATGAGCTCGATGGAGGAGGGGCCGACGACTCGGATGTCGACAGCTCAGTGCCTTAGGAATCAGGTGGCAAAGCTGTCGGTATGGGTCTGGAAGGAATAGAGACCTGGACAGCTGGTCTCTTCATCGGGGCAGCTGCCTTGGACGAAGAGCCCCCAAAGGAGAGACCAATGGGGAACGGGATGGCCGCCGGGGTGAGCAGTCATGATTCCGGTCTTTCTTGACTCCCCCCCCGAGGGCTTGTAGATCCGGTGGGCCACTGAGTGGCCAGAGCCCCGGAGAACCCCTGCCCAGAGCTGGCTACCTGCTGCTCCATCAGGAATTTTTTGAGAGCCTTCTTGCGTCCCCTATGGGTTGTCTGGTTAATCTTCTGGCAGAGCTCACAGTCGGAGACGTCACAGTCGGGCCCAAGACAGCAGACACAAATGGAGTATTCGTCTGTAGAGGCAATCTGCTTCCCACAGCGGCAGTGCCAGAAAAGAGAAGAAGAAGATGGATTAACTCTCGACATGAACCCAAAAAAAAAAAAAAAAAAAATCTCCAAAACAGATTTAACAAACAGTAGAGGAAAAAACGGCTGTAGACAGAAAAAGGCACGAAACACTGCAACGACTCTTCATCAGAGACTTGCTTGCAAGTCGACCGCGGGGAAAAAACTGAGGAGGGAGTGGGGCTGCCCATGCCTATTTAGGGTTGGTGACGTCGATGGACGTCGACGGCGTGGGCGACCCCAGTTGTACTGCTGAAAATCTTCCATGTGGATTTCCCATCTCTGATAGTGAAGGTTCCTGTGGTGTGATCTGATGACTGAGATACCCCCGAAGAAGATCTCCAGGCCCTGGATCGAGTGAGCAAAAAAGGTGGCAGTTTTGCATTGAGTGAGGATGCAAAAAGGTCCAACTCTACTTCTACTACCGAGGCCAGCAGCTCCCACTTTGACTGCGACCAACTTAGGGCATCCGCCAGGACGTTTTGGATGCCTAGAACATGGATGGCCATCAGTTCGAGATGTCATCCAGAACCCAATACCAGATTCTCACTGCATCCCGGCAGAGGGAGTACGAGTGAGTGACCCCGTTTGTTGATTTAGTAGACTACACTGATGTAGTCCATATGCACTAGCACAAGACCCGGGGATAGCTGACTCTGGAAGGCCTGCAGGGCATAAAGAATGGCCCGCATCTCCAGGACACTGATGTGGAGAGAGGACTGCAGATGAGACCAGGTCCCCTGTGCTTGGTGGGGCTCTAGATGCGCCCCCTCCCCCCCCCGAGCATCACTTGTGAAGATTTGCTGAGGGAAAGGAATGAGGACTAACTCCTCTTAACAGGTTGCTGGGTTCCATCCTCCAAAGTCGAACTCTCTTCACT
Source organism: Neoceratodus forsteri (assembly GCA_016271365.2). Classification (NCBI taxonomy): domain Eukaryota; kingdom Metazoa; phylum Chordata; order Ceratodontiformes; family Ceratodontidae; genus Neoceratodus; species Neoceratodus forsteri. The sequence goes on from CM028130.1 coordinate 430,897,990, forward strand.
GGAGAGGAGACTAGGACTGGCTGTTCCTGGTCGTAGGTCCACTGATCCCACTGGACCCTCAATGTCTGCTGAGGAATCCTCATGTGTAATCTGGGTCTGGCTAGGGGCACTGTGACTATGGCCACAGCCCTCAGACCCAAAAGCGGAAGGAAGGTTCTGGCCGAGACACAGCAGCTGCTGTAGAGCAGGCGAGCTTGGGCTTATAAGGTGATCCACCTGATACTCGGGCAGAAAGGCCATGCCTTGAGAGGTATCCAGGACTGCCCCAATGTACTGAAGGTGCTGACAGGGAGTCAGAACTGACTTGGGCAGGTTGATCATAATGCCTAGATCCTGGAATAGGAGGTAGGTGTATTCTACAGTCTGTAACAGGCAGTCCCTGGACTGGGCTATGAGAGGTCAGCCGTCCAGGTAGGGAAAGCTATAGAGTCTCTCCCGCCTGAGGGAAGCTGCCACCACTGCCAGGCATTTGGTAAACACCTGAGGGGACGAAAACAGGCCAAAAGGCAAGGCCTGGAACTGTGCCCCTGGAAATAAAACCTTAAGTACTGTCTGCGGGAGGCATGTACCTGGATATGCAGGTAGGCATTCTTCATGCTGAGGGAAAAAATCCAGTCTCCCTGGTGCAGAAGATCCTGGAGTGTCACCATCTCGAATTTTTTGTACTGAATGAACAGATTTAGCTCCTGGAGGTCCAGAATGGGCCTGACATCTCCTGTGTATTTGGGCTCCGGGAGGAAATGAGAATAGAACCCTCTGCCCTGTTGAGTCTCTGGGACAGGTTCTATGGCCCTTTTTTGCAACAAGGAGCAAATTTCCTTCCAGAGCACTGGAATGTGGTCTGGAAGGTAAGAGGACAGAATTGGGGGTCTTTCTGGAGGCCTCTCCAGAAATTCCAGCATGTGGCCATTTTCTATGATCTGCAGAAACCAGGCATTTCTGGTGATTTCCTTCCACTTGTCCAAGTGTAGGAGAATGACTCCCTACCACCACCTCCTGCCTTATGAGGGGTTGGGCAAGAGTCAGCTGAACGGCAGGGGGGTAGCAGGGCAGCACCTCGTCCTCGTGGATTTTCCTGTGGTGGAGGAGGGATGGGCATGGCAGGGTGCTGCATTTACCCTGAGGTTTGCTAGAGGCTTGGGTCTATGAATAGACCGAAAAAGGCACTCACTGAACACTTTTTGGCTGGCTGGTGTGGTACGTGGAGTGGACCAAACGTAGGGTACGGCCGAGGCTTGCACCTGAGACAATATGTCCTGCATATCTGTGCCAAACAACTTGTAGCCTCTAAAAGGGGCATTCATGGACATCTGAACCTGAGCAAAGCCCGACACCCTCAACCAAGAGTGTCTACTAAGGCAAATGCCTGCCGCAGCAGCTCCCACTGAGGCATCTACAGCATCATAGGCAGCCCTAAGGAGGTAGGTACCGACATCGGACCTGGCTTTAAGAGACTGCAGCAACTGCTGTTTTAAGGGGTCCTCAGGGAGGGCCCAGGCAGATTCAAGGGCTTGGTCCCACAGCTGGCTTTGGTACTGAACCATATGGGCAATGTAATTTAACACCCCGAGGGTCAAAGCAGCAGAGGCAAAAGTTCTCTCACCAATGTGATCCAGCCTCCAGGACTCCTTATCCAGGGGTAAGCAACTTGTGAATGGTGTTGATGACCACTGAATCTGCTTGAGCCCGATCAGCAAAGAAAGGCCTTCCTGCTGGAGCATGGTATAATTTGTCCGCTTTTCTAGGCACGGCGGGTATCAAACTGGATCAATGCCAGGCAGCCATGGTGGCAACTTCAAAAGGCTCAATTAAGGGTGGGATGACCAGAACAGAGGCATCCGGAACCTTCAATAAGTGGTCAGTCGACATCGAGTGGGATCTTGCTCTTTGGTGTCGAAGCCCGTGACTGATTGTAACTGTCTTATAAAAGAAACAAAAGAGGAATCAACTTGGGGGGACTGCGGGATGTACCTTGGGGTCTCCTCGCCATTGGATGAGACTGTGGGGGAGGAGTTGTAAGAAGCAGTTGCTCCATCGTCTCCCTCATCGTGAGGAATGAGGTCCAGATGGCATCCACCCACCCTTGTCCCCCAAGTCCTGAGGGATGAGCGAGGGCCCAGGGTTCTGAGGCATGGGCTGTGGCCCTGCTGGAGAAGCAGGGGCGCATTGCAGGGAGAGGTCTTGGGGAGGAGTAAGATTAGCCTGCATGAAATCCCATAAGGCAGTAAGTATATAGTGGAAGTCCACCGCTATCGGCGTCATGCTCATCGGCGTTGGCTGAGGGAACATCGGGGTCAGCACCAGGGTCAGCACTGGGAGGGCAACTGTAGAGGCTGAGGCCTGCAGAGGAGATCCTCGTGTGGGTTGGCGTTGAGATGGTGACAGCGACTGGGGCTTAGGCCAGGGTGACTCTGGAAAAGGTAGAGGCTCCGGGCCCGAGATGATGATCGCATAAACTGTTGAGGTCGGCGGCAGGGGTATTGGCTATGACCTGACAACTGTCAATACTGAGTCTGTTGATAATCAGCCAGCAGAGCCACTTAACTGAGTGCCCACAGAAAATAAAGGCCTGAACAGCAGGGGTTGTGAAGTCAGTGGTGCGCCAGAGCCCCTTGAACTGACCCATACCACGGAAACATTGGTGGGGGAAGCTGCCAATGGTAGCCCTGCAGGGGAAAGGACATGCGAGGTAGAAGGGGCTGCCCCCAATGATAAGGACGGCCCTGCTACGGTTGGTGCACGAAGCGGCCACTGGGATCGAGACAAGGAGGACCAGGTTCTGTCTTTGGGATGGTCCTTGCCTCGATGTTTATGCTTCCCTGTAGATCTGTCCTGGTCCTTAGAAGGCTGCGAGTCCACAGACATTGAGGGAAAAGTGGAGGATCTTCAACCCTGAAACTCATTCTCCATCTAGGTGACCTTCTGCTTCAGCAGAAAAGTTTTGAGGGTCTGCTCTCGGCATTTCCTGGTGGCCTGTTTGAAGCCACAGCAGATCACGCATGCCTGGGTGTCATGTTCTGGGCCTAGGCAGCAGACGCAGGCCTAGTGGTCGTCCTTCTCAGGGATCTTCTTCTTCTCGCAGGAACACTTTCAAGCGGTTCCTGGAGGCAGAGCTTGACATAAACAGAGAGGGGAAATCACTTTACTGCTAAAGGGATACACACTAGGGAGTGAAAAACAAAAAATAAAGGTTTGACAAAGAAATACAGCAAAATGGTAGACTGAAGCTAGCAGATCTCCATGAAGTTCAATGTGCGATGGTCGACGGTGGGAAAAGAACTGAGGAGGGCACAGGGGCCACCCACTCTTATAGCATAAGCTGATCTCGACATATGACATCAGAGTGGGCGGCCCCTGGTAGACTGCTAGTTAGAAAAGTTTCCATGTGGTCCTAGTGCCTGGCGGCTATAGTTCCATAGGTGTGGCCTGCTGCAAGAGATACCCCCAAGTCAGATCTTACAGTACTAACAGAAAGTACAGTTACATAAGAACTTACCATAATAGTAGATCGTCGAGAGAGGCTCTTGCAGTAGGTAATCACTTGTAGGACTGCACCCCCTAGTGTTAGGATCACACGGAAACTTTTGCTAGCAGTGTCTGACAGGGGACTGCCCACCCGATGTCACATGACGGACGTCAGCGTGACGCTATATAGTGGGTGTTCCCCACATCCGCCCTCCAGTTCTCCCGCCGGAGACCTTCAAGAGTCATGACAGGAGAATGGGAAGAGGCCCCTGAATCCAAGAAAAGGCTCCTGGAAATTGAGCTACAAACTAAATAGGGGGAAGGTGGGTGGGGAAAAAGGTTACCTACTGCAAGAGCCTCTCTCTCGAAGATCTACTGTTACGTAAGTTCTTCTGTATCTGTACTATCTTACTTCAAGAGGGCTCTTGCAGTAGGTAATCACTTGTAGGACTGAGTACCAAGCAATCAGAGTCCAAGGAACAGGAAAACATGGGAGGCTGGAACAGGAAGCTAGTAGATAGCTGGATACTTAGGACAGGAGTCCCTGGAGGACTGTAAGTCCGAAACCAGCCCTGTCCCTAGAGGTGATGTCCCAACTGTAGTGTTTCATGAAAGTGTGGACAGCAAGTAGCAGCCGTGCAGATCTTTGCGGCAGATACATTTCTGAAACAGGTTGCAGAGGCAGCCATACCCCTGGCAGAATGTACTTTCACCTGCACCGGAAGGACTTCACCATACTTCTGGTGACAAAGAGTAATACGGTTTGCCAACCATTTGGAAAGACATTGTTTGGAAACCGCTGCACCTTCTCTCTTTGGTGCGAAAGAATTAAAAAGCTGATCAATTTTGCGGACAGCTTTGTTCCTATTTGTGTAAAGACGTAAATTTCTGTGAACATCTAACATATGCAGAATGGCCTCCCACAGATTAGAATGTTTGGGGTAATACACTGGCAACTGAAGAGACTGATTTAGGGTAGTCTCTGAAACAACCTTTGGAGGAAACTTAGGATTTGTGCGCACAGCCAACCGATCTCTGAAAAATCAAATAAGGCACCTTACACATTAGGGCCTGAAGCTCAGAAATTCTTCGAGCAGAAGTGACTGCAACTAAAAAGAGCACTTTCCAGGACAAAAAATGCATGTCACATGCCCTTGCCGGTTCAAAAGGAGGTAAGGTCAATTTTTCTAAAAGAAAATTAAGGTCCCGCGGTGGAGCAGGGTTGCGCACCAGGGGTTTCAGATGAAGAGACCTCTAACTGAGCCAAAGTCTTGCCCCCTACTAAATCATGGTAGGCAGAGATGGCCGCTAAATGCACCTTCAGTGACGAATAGCTGAAGCCCAGGTCCGACAGATGGAGAAGATACTCCATGACCTGGGGAGCGGGGCACGAGAAAGGATCTAAAGTCTTTGAGGTGGCCCAGATGGAATAGCATTTCCACTTCATGGCATAGGTAGTTCTGGTAGATGGCTTTCTTGCCTCTACCAAAATCTGAGCTACCCTTGGGGAAATCCCATACCTAGAAGCAACTATGTCTTGAGGAGCCACGCGTGAAGATGAAGGGATTTCAGCCCCGGATGTACTAGCGTGCCCCCCTCCTGGGTCAGGAGATTGTAAGAAAGTGGTAGAGGAACCGGAGGTTCCGCTGCTAGCTGCTGAAGCAGTGGGAACCAAATGTGTTGAGGTCAAAACGGAGCCATCAGTATCATTTATGCTCCTGTCTGTAGCTTGATCAGCACTCTCTGTAAGACTGGGAAGGGAGGGAATGCATACAGAAATCTCCCCGCCCAAGAAAGCGACAATACATTATGCCAAAAAGCACCATGCCCAGGATCAAGCAAGCAAAATTTGGGAAGTTTTGCATTTGATGGGGCTGTGAACAGATCCACTTCCAGATGACCCCAAAGGTCAAAGATGTGATCTAGAACTTCTTGTTTTAGTTCCCACACATGGGCTCTTACCCTGGTGCGGCTGAGGCTGTCTGTGAGAATGTTCTGCATACCAGGGATGTGGACTGCCAGAAGACGGACCTTGTGCAGAACCACCCAATTCCAGACTCGCATCACTTCCCTGCAAAGAGGATACGAGAGGGTTGGGTGCCCCCCCCCCCATTTATTGATGTACCACACTACGCACATGTTTTCCGATTGGATCAAAAGTGTATCTTTCTGAAGAATGTGCTGAAAGGTCTGAAGAGCATAAAGCACTGCTGTCATTTCCAGCACATATATGTGCAAGTGTAGTTCTACAGGCGACCACAGGCCCTTGGTCCTGTGGTGTCCCAGATGGGCACCCCATCCCATGCCTGATGCGTCTGTGGTCAGGATTTGGAAGTAAGATGTGTTCTGGAAAGGAACTCCTCGAATAAGGCTGCTGGAGTTCTACCACCTTTGCACATTCTTCTGCATTGGATTGGAAATTACGACATGACTGTCCAAGTCGTCCGCCCTCTGATCCCATTGGGACCTGACAGTCCACTGCGAGATGTGCATGTGGAGTCTGACCATAGGGAACGTAGGGATAGCCGCTGCCATAAGGCCGAGAAGGTGGAGAACCGCCCTGCCTGAAATATGTTGATCGGAGAATACCAGCTTGGCTTTCCTCTCCAAGGTCTCTACCCTGTCCAGGGGGAGGAAGGCCATACCCTGTACCATGTCCAGAGTCACCCCAATAAACTGTAGGCGCTGGGAAGGAGCAAGCTGGGATTTGTGTTAACTGACAGTAATACCCAGACACTTGAAAAGGTGAAGGGTAGCTGATACGGAAACCTCCAGTCCCTCCCTCAACGGAGCCATTAGAAGCCAATCATCGCGGTAAAGGAAGATGTAGTGCCCCTGATTCCTCAAGGCACCTGCCACTACCGCTAGGCATTTGGTAAAAACCCACGGTGTGGAGGAAAGACTGAAAGGGAGAGCTTTGAACTGGTAATGCTCCCCTTGGAAAGAAAACCTGAGGAATCTGCAGTACAGATGGAATATTGGGATGTGAAGGTACGTGTCCTGCAAGTCTAGGACACAAAGCCATTGTCCTTTGGAGAGCAGAGGCAGCAGGCTTTGCAGTGTCAGCATCCAAAACCTCTTGTACTCTATGAAGAGGTTTAGGGTGCTGAAGTCTAGGATCAGGCATAGATCCCCCATCTTTTTGGATGTCAGAAAGAAGTGGGAGTAGAATCCCCTCCTGATCTGGTTTGCCGGCACTGGCTCTATTGCTTCTTTTTGAAGAAGAGCTGTGATCACCTCCCGTAAATGGAGAATGTGCACCCTTGGGTAGTGTGAAAACCCCGGAGGACTGTTTGTTTTTTTTTCTTGAAATTCGAGAGTGTGACCAAGTCTGATTACCTGAAGCACCCAGGCGTCAGTTGTGATGGACTCCCAGTCTCCCAGATGCTTTGCGAACCTTACGCCCACCTGTTCCTCTGATAGACGTGGAGGAGAGGGGGCGGTCAATGAGTCAGAAATGGGAGGGGGTTGGGAAGAACCGCTCCTGAAGCCCTCTGAGTTTTGGCTGGAGGTGCAACAGCTGTATTGGGAGCCCTACATTTGAACTGACGTTTGGGTGTCAGCTGGTTTTTCATCTGGCGTCTGTTTTGCTGACAAAAAGGATGCTTTGTTGTTGTTTCGGGCGGTACATGGTGTGGACTGACCACAGAGCTGTGCCTTTATCTTGCAGGCTTGTGATAATGTCCTGGGCATCTCTGTCAAACAGGACACAGCCTCTGAAAGGGGCATCCTGGATAGCCGACTAAACATCAGAGGCTAGGCCAGATACTTGTAGCCAGGAGTATTGGCAAAGGCTCACAGCTGTAGCCGTACCTCTCACGGAGGAATCCATCATGTCGTAGGTGGCCCGTAAGAAATGAAATCCTGCCACCTTGGCCAATCTTAAGGTGTTCACCAAGGTGGTCTTCGCTTCAGAGTCCAGAAGGGCCTCGACAATGGTCTCGAGCTGGCGGAACAAAGACTTCTGGTACACTAGCATGTGCAAGATGTAGTTCAGAGCACGAATGGCTAGCGCAGAAGAAAAAGAATAGAATTTCCTCCCAGACTGGTCCATTTGTCTGAATTCTTTGTCAGGAGGAAAGGTGCTAAGGTGCTTTGGCTTTGTGGATCAATCATGGGCTGTAATGATGACCACCGTGTCAGCCTTAGGATGCACCGCTGAGGTGGTCCTTGTCTTCAGGAGTCCTGTAAACCCAGTCTTGCTTTCTTGGTCATGGCCAGGATAGAGGAAGGTCATCACCAAATGGTCATGAATACATCTTCATGGGGTTCCAGCCATGAGGGAATGAGCACCGGACTTCTCTCTGGGAAATCCAGATGCTCTGTCAATCTTTGACGTTTTGGGTCCAGAGCATCTGACTTCGATCCTTGTGCCTTCATCATTTGCCTGACGAGGTCCACGAAGGAGGGATCTTCAGGAGAGGATTTGGGAGACTCCCTAGGTACTGGTTCCTCATGGGGAGGTGTCTCAAATCCTGAACCCATGGATGAGGAACTGGAATCCACTTCGGAATCATCGGAATCCTCTGGAATTTTTTCAGGAATCGGGGGTTCTTGATCCCTGAGAGTCCCTTCTGATGTCAGGGGTTGTGAGCGGGCTGTCATCTGGCCTGATGCTGAGGTATGAGGGACGACTGGAGAGGGCGCCCTAGGAGTAGGATCTGGGCGTCCTGTGTCTGGGGGTTGCGGATGCCTTCTGTCTAACTCTGAGACCAATTGTGATTTAGTCTCAGACCACCAAGATTTGAGAATCTCCCTAAAATCCACTTGTGGTTGAGCAGGAGGAGGTGGAGTGGGAGGAGGTGGAGGGCGACAGTGAAGGAACCCTGACCCGGATCCATGTCCTAAAGAAACTTGTAGAAGGATAGTGTTGAGGATAACCTGGATAGTGATATCCAGGGTAACCAGAGTAATAAAAGCCTGTCAAAAAGGGGTCCAGTATCGGGGCTGATGGAGGATAGCCTGACGGCGGAAACCCAGATGGTGCCTCAAACGTAAGAAAGCCGGACGGCAGTCCTGACGGAGGGTAACCCGACAGCGGTCCTGACAGAGGGTAGCCAAACAGCAGCCCTGATGGAAGGTAGTCTGACAGTTGTCCCGAAGGCAGATAGCCTGAAGGAAGGCCCACCAGTGGTCCTGCGGGGGAGAACCCCGGCGAAGGGCCTGAAGGTGGAAGACCCGAAGGAGCCCCAGAAGGTGGGATGCCTGATGGGAGCCCCAACGAGGGAAAGCTCACTGGCAGCCCTGACAGAGGAGGTAAAGGGCCCTACGAGCATTGAGGAGGGGTAAGGTCTGGCACTTTGAACCGGGGGAGGTGGAGCCATCATAAGGCCTTTTGGAACCCCGATGTCAGGTATACCTGACAAACATTCTTCTTCTGTCGGGACCTGCAAGTCTGGCGACAGTGGAGGAATCTCCGAAGGAGGAGGAGGAGGAGACGAGGGCTCTCCATGGGTGGAGTCCCAGGGAGATCCTTGCCCTCCAGCCGGGACGGAGCTGACGTCTGGCTGCACATTGTCAGAGCTTGATGAATGCAAAATGGTTGTGCGATCATCGGAGGATCTGACGATCGGCTGATTGACCTGGATCGTGCAGGAGTCGGAAGCTCCGATCTCCAACTTATCAACCCCGGCTGGCACTCATTGGAGGGTCCAACAAGCAGCTTATTGGCCATGCCTGCTGACTTAGAGCCCAGGATAGTGATGGACCTAAGTACGGCGGTGGCCTCGGACGAATCTGAGGTACCCGCCGTCACCGTAACCAGTGGAGGCGGGGTGGCAAAATCCTGCTTTGCAGACAGAAGTGCAAGCTTGGCTGTGGCGCTCACCTTCCTGGAGGAAGGGGGCCGAGCCTCCACCAAAGGGCCCATGGGCAGCTACGGGGGAAGGGGGAGCTGCTCCCGGTCCCGATGTTTTTCCTTGTCCCTCTTTTTCTTTTTATGGGGGTCTGTTGGAGAGGAGGAGGCGCTTTTAAGCTTCCTAAGTTCTTTTTCCATTGAAGCCATTTTCAGTTCCAGGAGATGGGCTTCAAGAGACTGTTGGTGCCTTTTCTGTGTGGCCTGGTTGAACTGAGCGCAGGCCTCACACTCCTTGACGTTGTGATCTGGTCTCATGCAGAAGAGGCAGAGAGTTTGCTGGTCCTTATGCAGTAGTTGGACGCCCCAAGAACTGCACTTATTTTTATGCGATTCTGTGGAAGAAGAGGATGACATAAACGATTGTTAGGAAATATTATTGAAAATAGAAAAACGGATACTCATCTGAATAGGTGTTCAAACTGCTGCGACGAGCTTCAGTTGGTCCAACGTGCACAGGTCGACGGTGGGAATGAACTGGAGGGTGGACATGGGGACCGCCCACTATATAATGTCACTCTGACATCCGTGCACGTGACGTCGGGTGGGCAGTCCCTCATCAAGACACTTCTAGTAAAAGTTTCTGTGTGGTCCTGATGCCAGGGGTGCAGTCCTACAAGTGATTACCTACTGTAAGAGCCCTCTTGAAGTAAGATATAACAGTAACACATGTACAATATGTGTCAACAAAGAATGTTGTTAATGTAACAAACACAGCAGCAATTATACTGTGTAAGTTGATTCATACCTGTTAAGACATATTATACAGCCTTTACCATTTTAAAAATGGTGTGTATATTCACTGATATAGTTGTTAACCCCAAGTTCCACCAGAATGTATATACCACGTGTCCTTAGAATATATGTGACCCTTTGCACACCTCTTGAAACGGCTGTAGTTAACACCTGCAATTTTTACCACTTGGAGGCAAATGTTTTGTTCCTACGATTGATGCTGGCCAGCACTTACTTTTTCAATCCTTGATGCTTCAAGGGCAGCAGTGTGCCATTCTCTGTAGGTGGGAGTTTGATCATCTGGCAATGACATAACTTAGGTTGCTGCATCTAGGACCATCTGGTACTGCTGCTGTCCCATTCATTTTTCCAGACCTAAGCGAATGAGTCATGTTAATGGGTCAAAAGCATTTTGTAGACCAAGCAGTGGGTCCCAGCCTATCCCTTATCTCTGTCCAGAATGAGACTTCTGATGGGCAATCCCATAAGACACACTTCACTGTCCCTCTCTGAGTATTACACTTTTGCATGTGTCTGATTTCAGGTTTTTGCATTCTTTTTTTGTCATTTAGTATACTTTTTCTCTCACATCTGACTGGCCCTCATTAGTCCAGACCCCAACACCCAGCCCTATCACCCACCTTCCAGGGACTTACCTTGACTCCATGGCATCCTGGCTTGCCCCCCAGGAAGGGGCCGCCAAGGGGTTCTACCCCCGATGAAGACTCGATTGGTACTTCTGGAGTGAGGGCCACAGTCAGCATGGGACATTTTCCATTTTCTATCCCCTTTTCCTCTAGGACGATGCACATGCGAAGGTGTGCGCATGCACCGGAGCGAGCCAGCATCCTCCCACCCTGATCCAACAGTGCCGACTGCATGGCCACCTGTGGTCACCCAGGGGGTGGCAGTGCATTGGCATCTGTACACCCTCCTTTTCCCAGGTGAAGATCATCCACTCGGACACTCTGCTCACCTCCCCCTGGTCGTCCCTCTGATGACTTGGACTATTCCCAAACCCGGGGGTCGACAGCGTCACAGATTATAGCTGTACCACAGCGTTGGCAGGCTGGCTAGTTTTGACATTTAAACAGTCTCACTGGAGTGAAATACATATTATTTGATAGCTTACAGTATGCTAACCTAAGGCAGTCAAGATTCAAGTACTTATGTAAATGTAGCCACACCCGGGAGCCACACTTTCTCTAGCTTATCCTGATTTTTTCTAATTTTGGGAACTCTTTCTTGCAGCAGTCTAACTACATATTAATGGAACAAGTAGCAAAATCTCTGCATTTCCTATACAGTGATGATATAGTATGTCTCTGAATAGCATCTAAACTGAGGTCTATCCAGGTAGCTTTCTGCATTATGGGGCAAGGGCATGGGCTTAACTTGCTACTGACCATATGCTGAAGCTGCATGAACTGAAAAATATGGTGTTCCTCTAGATTATTACGTGTCTTGAAGGTGGCAAAGGGTACAGGTGTGTTGTTCTCTATCATCATCTCCAGCCTTTTTAGGTTGGCACTAGAGATAGGTGAAGTTGGAAAACTTTGCTTCGCGAATTAATCCGCGAATTCCACGGAATTTCACGAATTCCACATGGCAAAGTTCCACAGCGAGTGAGGAATTCCACCTACAAACTGGCGGAATTTCATGGACTTTGAATTTTGCCATTTGCCGGCAAAATTCGCGACTGCAGTGGAACTTCACCATTTCAAAGTTTCTGAATGTGGGAAAAGCTTTGCAGAGAACCGCAGAGGCAAATTTTGATTGCTTCACGGCAAATTTACCTGCAAATTTTAACTCCCCCCCCATCTCTAGTTGGCACCAGGTAGGAAGGACTCACCTACCATTTTACTTCCAGTGGTGAAGCTGGGGTTGTGGGGGATAGGCTGATGATGCATGTCAAATATAGGGTAGGTACCCAAGAATGTATGAACCTGCCTGCAAACCCATAGTGATATGCCCAAAGGGGTGTCTCTTAACTCTGTAGTAAGCCTGTTTAGCTTGCAGGTGGTCAATGCTCTAAGATAATGTTACGATTTTTTTGCTAAATCAATTTCTATTGTTCTACATGCCTGCATCAGATTCAGTACTTCTTCCTACTGGGACTCCAGCCTCCACCAGAGGAAATGACAGGCATGACAAGCCAGGTAGTGGAGAAAGAACTCTGGGAGCTGTAGCCCTCCCCCCCTTATGTTTATCAGCTGTTAACTTGGCATATGCTCTTCTACGCTGCTTTCCACACCATAAAAATTCAGACAGAGTGGATATCAGGGTATTGAACCATTGCTTGGGTAGGAACAGACCTGTCATGCTTAGTCAGTATAGGATACGTAGTAGCACATTCGTTTTTATAACATGTGTTTTTGCCCACAAGTGCCACCCATTGTGCGAGGTCTGCTTTGAATTGTATCACGAGCTTGTTTATGTTTTGTCCTACCATCAGACATCTATCCCTGCTTACCACAATGCTAGGGTTACCAGATGTCCTCTTTTACGAGGACATGTCCTCTTTTCCAGCTGACACATATTCTTTATGTACCTTCTCTATCCCATTGTATTATTATGATTTTTATAATGTTTTTACACTCTCCTACCCAGAACTGCATTGTAAATGAGCTGTGAAGGCGGTGGAGACTTTAAACCTATTTACTCGAGGTCTGGTGCAACAGTTAATTTTTGGCATCCCAAAATCTGGTACACCTACGCAATGCCGAAATACTTGAGAGACTTAGACACCAAAGTCCCCCCCCCCCAATCTCATGGCTTCTTCTTTGTTGGTATATAACATTAATGGGCATGATGATAGTCTTGTCCAGGTTCAGTTTATAACCTGACAGTTCTAGCACTTCAAACATTGCTGGGACAGATACCTTGGGCAACTCCAGGGATCTCATGGATTTAGGGAACCTGGGCAGACTGGATGGACCATGGGTCTTTTTCTGCCATCATTGTCCGTGTTTCTATGTTTCTATGCTCCAAAGGCAGCATGATGCCATCTACCTTGTTGGAGATGGCATATCTGTGGTCCCCAACCTTGATCCCTGATATTCTAGGGTCTGACAGTATGGTCTGTTTTAGTGGCTTGAGATACAAATTGAAAAGGAGTGGGGACGAAGGACACCCCTGCCTAGCTCCCTTAGTGAGTCTACAGGTTGTTGATTTTAGGTTGCTGTGGCATACTTCTGCAGATGACCGGGAATATAAAAGCTTGATCTATTTAAATGCCATTGGAAACCCAAATGCCTCCAGATTGAGGAAAAGACAGTCCCATGCCACCCTGTCAAAAACGTCCTCTGCGGGTAGGAACACCAGGACCGCAAGGATCCTAGAGTCACTTCACACTAGGTTTGTGACAGTATCATGGAATACTGCAGTATCAGAAGTCAAGGTATTGATACCGGGGGCAATTTCCGATAATGCGACAACCATGATTCACGGTATGCTGCGGTATTGAGATCTTTCTGTGGCAAGTTTGCCAACTGCTGGAATATTGCAGACAATATTTTTTTTTGTATAATTTTTCTGTTTATGCTTTAAAAGGGTTACATAAAGAGGGACTCGGCTATGTTTCAAAATTCCAAACTGGCCAAAAGAACGCCCAGTCTTACTGAAAGGTCACAGGAAAGAGACTGTCTTGCAAAATATTTGACATTCCTCTGTGAACTGAGAACAAGCTAATTAGTCAGGGAACCAAGAGTCCATTTCAAAGGGATGAAAGTCCCAGGTTAGCTAATTAAAAGGAAACCGGTGTAATAAAATCTCAAGGAGATGGGGGAAGCCCTTGCCTGTCATAAACTTTACACTTCAAAGGAAACGTGCTTTATGTTCCAGGAAACTGTCATGGTATATACACATTTGGTGAGCCTGCGGGATATTGGAATTGTAAGAGAATCTAACTAATAAATAATATGGTTCACTTAAAACCTGGAATAAATAATATGGTTCACTTAAGACCTGGGAAAGGGCAAGAGAGAGACTCCTGCTGGCCTAAAAAGAGAAGGCCACCAGCTAGCTACAGACTGGAGAGGCCAGGCCTATAAATAGTCCCTCCAAACAGAAACTTATGGCATTTCATTTTGGACACTCTTCTGACACACAAGAGAAGCATGACTGCCACACTGAAGACCAGGGCTTGCAAGAGAAAACTAGGTCTTTGCAAGCTCATTTATTCTCTAGACTTTGATCATCCATAAACCAGGTAGAAAATAGATAGTTAACATTTTACAGTGCGCTTTGCATGTATATTTTCACCTTTACTTTGTAATTCTGTAACCAGATTTCTAAACCTTTGTTTGTAAAGTTAGTATGATAAACATTTAGATTTAGTAATCCATTTTTGCTTTTTAAAACTGCCTGTGAGTGATCTGTGTGTGTGTAGAAGTAAAAGGTTTAGTCAATTCTGAGACCAGCCTGTAATTGCTAAAGCGCTACCATTCACTGCCAAGACTAGGATCCTGAAAAAGGCATCTGGGTGCCTTAAGTAAAGAAGATACACAGGTCTCAGGAAGAGTCTGTAAGGGGGAACTAGGTGTTGCACACCCCGTGGGAGAGGACACAATCAGGGTTATGAGAGCAAATCCCGAAGAGCTAGTAATGCCCGGGTTGCCCTCCCCACACAACAACTGAAGAGAGTTTTTACCTGGCAACAGACTTGAGACTGTATTTTGCCCTTACCCAGAATAGAGAGAGAGCCCTGGGACCTCATGGCGGGTGTTCAGTTGTGAACTCGGTGAGCATTCTAGAAGGACACTTGGAGGGTATTCCTGTTCCCCCTGTCACACATTGCACTTAGGGGTGGGCACGGTGAGCTAAGTGGACCTGGCCCCAGAACTGGGTTTGTGACACTTTCAACTAGTTTTTTGCACGCCCTTCCATGCCATCTCTCCCTGATACAAGAGTTTGAAGAGGCTTCTTCTTTCTGTGCAAAAATTACTTGTTCTGATAACCGCAATATTACATGTGATGGTTATCATACTGTCAGAATTTCATACCGTGGCAAGAGTACTTCACACAGCCATTTTAAAAACAAATAACAAATTTACCCTAAGAAAAAATAATATTCACAACTGATTTTTTTTTTTTAACAGAAAATGGAAGCAACTCTAGAACAGGCCTAGATGAAGGTACTTCCTTTTTTTTTAACTTTCTATTTTTCCTCCTACCTCTCCCCATCTCCAACCCTTCAGGGATACCTAGGAGTCATCCCTCTGCCAGCCACCCTACCCAGGACTGACCTTGCGTACTACGGAGCCGCGGCTATTCCCCCGGGCAGGGACGAGGTGGAGCCCGTACACATCTGGTCTTGTCGGGCAAGATGGCCTAGGTGGGTGGTGGCACATCAAGGGCACACTCCTGATGCCCCGTCTTTCTGGAGATGGAAGACTTTTTCCTCCATTTTTCTCCCTCATATGGTGTGCGCCCTTGACGTCAAGGCTGTATGCGCCAACGTCCACCATGCATCTGGGAGAGTCCTTCCTGTAAGCAGGACTTGCTCTACCCTGAGCCTCCGCTTGGGGTCAGACAAGCTGTGGGCCTTGCTCCCCTCCCTCCCCGGAGAAGGTGAGCAGTCATGGGACACTCAAGCCTTCACCCCTGGCTGGCCCTCCAGTGACCCGAGTCCGCTCCTGAACTCGGGTAGTCAGTGTAGTGAGTGGCAATCCAACTGCTGTGCCAATGGGCTGGCTAGATGAAGGTACTTCCTGTACTGGTTTGTGGCAAGTACTGTATACACTACCCATCACTGCTTTTGTTGGTGTGCCACACCTCATTTTGAAAGTACTTACAAATTAGCATTAGAAGGGCCCCAATAGCCTCTGCTTATTCTGAGCATGAATAGTAATTTAAATAGTTGGATCTTTTATCACAAATTTCTTAATAGTGCTCATGATTCTGATTTTACCACTACATTAGAAACAAGATTATTGTTTAAAATTGAATCTGCTGTCATACATTACAATTCCCAAGGTACAACTGGTATTTGTTTAAGTTCAAGGGTCTTCAGTCATTTTTCCTCATGACATTTTCAGCAGACAGCTAAAAAAAGACAGTTTCAGCAGCAGAGTCTAATAATTCAAAGCTGATATTCCAAGATGCTTTTTACTGTGACTAGGTTTGCTGATTAACCAAGGGTAACTCAAGCAACATATGCAGTGCAGCACATGGAGGAATTCATTTTCTAGATTTTATTTCTGTTATAAAAAGTAAGCTAGTAATATCACCCACCTTGTTTTTTTTATAATGATTTTTCTTTCCTGAAAATTTGTGGTGTCTAACAAAGATCACGTTCACAAGAAAAACAGATTCAGAAGCATGTTACTGGAATCTAAAAACGACATTTAACTTAGAGCACTTTAAGTATATTGCACATTATATATTTATAAATATTTTAAAATCCTATGTGTTTCTATTGCTGCTCACAGCTGAGAGTTATTTATAAAAAAAATATTTATTTAAGAGTTTCAGCATTGCAAGTCATGCTTTTTATGGTAACTGAATCCCAGGAACATATAAATTTAATCTACAAGTGGGGGGGGGGTCCAACCATAGGCAAAAAAAGAAGCAACACAGCTGGCATCAGCAGGACTTGAGAGAACATTATTAAAAAACTTAGATTTCAAAACTTCAGTCCTTCAGTACTGATGGTGTTTGTATGAAAACATATTTTTCTGCTTAAAGTTCACCTACAGCTGCCTCTCCTCTGGGACTCCGTCTTTTTTTATATTTAAAGCTTTATTCAATAAACGTGACTCTTCAGCACAACCAAAATAAGGCATTAAATGTTGCAGATCAGTAGTCGAACAGTAAAAGCAGAAAACAACAATACTGAACAAATCCATTGGGTCTTCTTAACAAAAATCAAAACATCTACACTATGGCAGTAGTTACACAGTGAAAAGTCCAGTGGCTAAGAAAAACGATAAATATACCTATCAAAACAGCAACCATTTCTTAAGTGGATTTAATTCAGGCAGAGCCTTAATACAATAATTAGGTACCTAACTGGGACAATGACAGCAAAGGAGGAGATGTAAAAACAAAGCCTTATTAATTTATAGGGCAAACCCTTCAAGAGAATTCCTAGTGTGTCCATCTATTCTGAAATTATGGAGTTCTTTGCCAAAGACTAAACATAATTCTCTTCAGTTTACATGTATTTCCCATTCCACCAGTGACAGCCTTTCACCAACCACCAAACCTGAAGCAGAAACTGCTGTGAAGCAAACTTCCCACAGAGCTCCAGCTAGGCAACAAAGTTACAAAACCATGCAAAGCACCTCGCTGCAAACTATGTACACATATCTCTCCTGAGACATGTGTCATTTGTAATAGAAAAACATTTAAAATCCAAAACTCATATTCCTGTTCTTCTAGCAATGTAGTATACAGTATATGATACAATGTAGAAAATGCAGGATGGCTGCTACATTTGGTGAAACTGGACGGGAACTCAAAACAAGAATGAATCACCACAGATTCACAGTTGCCCACAAAAATGAAAAAAGACCAGTAGGTGAACATTTCTTAAGACCAGACCACTCCATCAGTGATTTTACTGTCGGAGTGTTAAAAGGTAACTTCAAAAACAGTGAGGAATGGCAAACATTTGAACTAAAAATTATACCATTTTTTGACACTAAAGAAAACGGACTTAATAAAGATGTTGGTATTTTAGCACATTACCAGTGATTAGGCTTAAAACAGCGCTTCAGAGTTTCTCCTTGAACTATTACAACAGCACCCTCTGGCTCTTTTAACAGGTATCTTCTGAAGACAATGGTATTTTTTTTTTTCCGGTCTCGTTTTTCTACAAATGTGAACTGATAGTCCAGACTAAAATGTAGCTACCCTTTGATCTTATAAGTTGAGTTCTTCAACAGACACACTCCAATGACAATTGTAACATGGCACAATAAATGATGCTGAAATCGAGGAAGGAGATTGGTGCAAATGCAGCATGTGATGGTAAACGAGTGGTGATTAAGCCAGCGTAGAGACCGCTTGTGTAGAACCTACAGTGTCCACAGAGCTAGTACTGTATTACAGCCTGCTTGTGTAGTACCTGCAGTGGTCAGAGTTTGCTGCGCTACCAGCGAGGGACGGAGTGTGTGACAGAATACAGAGAGAGTCGTCACGGCGCCGCAAAGCAATAGAGAGATATCGACCCCGGGCAGCACGCACGCTATGCATATCACGCAAGGCGTCACAGGAACCAACCAGAACTCACCAGTGAGTCGAACTCTTAATGTAATAACAGAGAAATGTACGGGTCAATGTAATGTTGAACAGCAGTAGCACAGCAATCATTGACTGCGCTGCGATCCTGTACCAAGTTGTGTTATGTGCAGCAAAATCACTGTTAGTGTAATAAACACTGTCTTAGCAATGCAACGTCTCCGGCTACATTTTGAACTATTTTGAAGCTGTCTGATCCACAGACATCTATAACAGAGGCTCGCCACTGCTATGTCGAGCCCATGTTACAAGCGCATTAATCACCTCCAGCGTCGGGCTCTACCATGGATTAAAGCCCGCTGGGTGGTTGGAAGCACTCGGCCTCGTGCACCCCCCCCCCCAAGCAGGGCATTAATCCACGGTAGAGCCCTCCTCTGTCGGTGATTAATACTTACTTAGAGTGTTCCTGTTTGTTAGGAATGTGAATTGACTGTAATGCTTTGATGTGTAAACTGCTAGTCCATGTCTTGAATCCACATCCAACCTCTATATCTGTCATGCTATTCAGCTGTTTTCACTCTGACCTGAAGAAGAGAGTTTTATCTCTCAAAAGGTAGTCTCAGAAATAATTTTGTTAGTCCAATAAAAGATATCACCAGCAACATATTTTTTTTTTTCCCTCTCTACATTGTAGAGGGAACATAAACTGGTCACCGTTCTTGTGATGAATGATTCAGAGCATTTCTTAAAAGATATAAATGCTAAACCACGGTACAGGTAATTTCTTCATCCAATGCCAACTCAATCTACACAATATACAGTATTTATGGCAAGTCAGTTTTATTTATATGGTGTCCAATCCCATAGGCTCTAGGCACCTTACAATAAATACAAACACAGAACAAGTAAAAACAGTATGAATGTGAACATAAACAACATATCTCTAAACCAGATCAAAACTTAAATTGCAAAAATGTGCTTTTAAGATATTTTTTAAAAAGGGCCAGTGAAGGCACACTTCTTACTTCTCAGTGAAGGGTGTTTTGAAGAAATCAGGGCAACCACATGAAACGTCCTATCCCCGGAAGATTTTAAACGGGATCTTGATACCGATAAGAGATCTGCCTCCACTAACCAGAGAGTGTTATCAGGAGTGTATGGCACCAGGAGGTCTTTCAGGTAGCCCAGACTCATCCCATGCAGGGCTTTGCATGTCAACAAGCAAACCTTGAAACTGACGAGCCACCATACGGGCAGCCAATGCAGAGCATGGAGAACGACACTGCTATGCTCAAACGGGGAGGTTCCCACAACCAACCAGGCTGATGCATTCTGGATCAGCTCAATATGCAGAATATGTGGGAAGGATGCAGTATAGCACAGTGGTTAATGCTCTGAGCTGAAAATCTGGAGACTTGGGTTTGAATCCCACAGTCCCCACTTACATACTTTGTGACCCTGAGCAAGTCACTTAACTTCCCTGTGCTCCCAGATCGCACCTGTAAACAAGCTTTTAGCTTAGTGTGCCACTCATGGTTAAACAATTGAAAAAAAAAAAAAAGGGATCACCACCATTGCCAATGGTGACTCTAAATTAAATGTGGTTAAGATTTTTCCCTCAGAGTATCTGTCACCCCATGGCTAAAACATATCTTTCTCCCCCTGCCACTGCTCAATGCTACTAACCTGCCATGTCTGCCAATCAATTTCAGCCAATCACAAGCAGGTATTATTTTGTACCCTCCCGCAGCTTGGATGGGGCTAAAACTTGCTTAGGCCAGGAGTGAGACCACTATTTTATATTATGTCCAGCTCTAGAAGACCAGGTACTGGAAGTCCCCAGAACAAAAAATTACTCACCTTAGTAATTGTGTTTCTCCTAATGGAGCCTTTCTGTATTCTGACATATTCTGACATATGCAGTTAGCCCCAGCACTTGAACTGCTCTGGAGAGGAAAGAGTTAATTCTGTGCCAGAGCATAGAACGCTGGGCTCGAGCTCGGTTCAAACCTCTATCTACAGCACTTCAAAGGGCTGGCAGTATAGCCTATTGGTTAGAGAAACAAGGTGTGAACGCGCTTCATACATCCAGCAGACCAGACCTGAGTTTGATTCTCACAACTTCCACTTGCATACTGTGTGACTCTGAACAAGTCACTTAACTGCCCAGTGCTCTCAGGTCGCCCCTGAAAACAGGTACTTGTGCCTAGTGGGCCTTACCTGGTTACCAAAGACTAATATAAAAAATGAAGCGTAACCGTCAGATACTCACAAACTGATACTAACTAACTACACCTCCTAAGTGGAACCGAGCTCGAGCCCAACGTTCTATGCTGTGGCACAGAATTAACTTTTTCCTCTCCAGAGCAGTTCAAGTGCTGGCTCAGTAGGTAGCACACTCGCCTCTGAGGCTGGGAGATCAGAGGGCTGTGGATTCAGTTCCCACATCTGGCACTTGGGTTAATATCCCAGTAATGGCACTGTAGTGCAGCATGAGAGGGGTGCTGCACTTCTGAGGTGCCGTCTTTCAGATGAGACGTTAAACCAAAGTCTCATCTGCCTGGATTGGTGGTAGTTCAGGTGGATGTTAAAGATCCCATGGCACTTATCGAAAAGAGTAAGGGAATTTTCCCGGTGTCCTGGCTACATTTCCCTCATTCACTATAAATACCACCAACAGCTTAATCTGGTTAAGAGTCAGTTGGCATCCATCTTTATCCCCCTCCCCCGGGTCGTGCATGAAAATAGGCAGGATTTGTCTAGTGCACTTACCCGGTCAACAAAAACTAAATAAATAAAAATAAAATTGTAAATAGAATAGCCAACAGGCAACACATTTTTGGGTCCCCAAAAGACTCAAGTCAAGAACCCAAAAAAATAACCAGGTAGTAGACCAAAATATAACTACAAAAACAACTAAGTAAAAACCCCACTACCCCTTCTAAAAGGGAGGAGTGCCAAGTACACCCCTGAGGTGCAACACTGTACCTGCCAGCCCACTTCCCAAAAACAGGTTCTGAGAGGGGAGGCAGGGAGAGAGGTCAGAATGCAGCAAGACTCCGTTAGAAGAAACACAATTACTAAGGTGAGTAATTTTCCTTCGAACAACATGAAGTCTTGCTGTATTCTGACATATGCAGACTACCAAGCAGTACCTCCCAGTAGGAGGGTACCGAACCTATTTTGGGAATAGGCTCTGCAGTACTGCTGTACCAAACCTAGCATCACTCCTAGCCTGGATATCCACACAGTAAAGCTTAGTAAATGTACAGACTGTTTTCCAGGTGGCTGCTTTGCATATTTCTAATAAAGGTACAGTATATCTCTGGCCGCAGCTAGAGAAGCAGCTGTACCCGTAGTCAAATGAACCCTCAGGCCTGAGGGGGGTATTTTGCATAGCAGAATTATATACAAGAGACAATCCATCTGGCAATAGTTCTCTTAGTAGCAGGTTTACCCTTTCCCACTTCACCATAAGTGAGAAACAGCTGAGAACAGTTAAAACTAAGTGTCTTAGTATGCTCAATGTAGTAACCAAGTAACCCTCTTAACATCCAAACTGTGTAGCCTTCTTTCTCCTGAAGAAGAGTGATCAGTGAAGAATACAGGGAGAGACATGGACTGATTTAGATGAAAATCTGAAACCACCTTGAGTAAGAACCTCCTATTGGTTCTAAGGACCACCTTATCTCTATGGAATGAGATAAAATCCGGCTCCACAGACAGAGCTTGTAACTCACTAATACGCCTGGCAGATGTGATAACTACCAGGAACAAAGTTTTCCAAGTCAAGTACTTAAGTTCTGCTGAAGCCAATGGCTCAAACAGGGGCATAGCCAGGATTTGGTGAAGGGGGGTTTCCTAAACACTTCTGGGGGTCGGGGCATGCCCCCATGGAAAATTTTGGAAATTTAGGAGACAAATGGTGCAGTTTCGTGCATTTTAGGCAATAACTGTTGAGTTACAAAATGCATCAAAATTCAAGTTGTCAGTCTCATCCATCCCCAGCCCCAGGTATTTCAGTTGAACTCAGGATTCTTTTCTCCCTTTTTAAATTTCCACCTTTCTCTTTTACCTCTCCACATTCTGTTACCAAGCCTACACCACCTTTACTGTTTTGCCAGGTGTTCCTTCAAATGTTATTTTTGGTTAATTTTCACTTCCGCAAATTTAATTTCTGTGTTCAGCTATTCCCTTGCCTTTTATGTTCCACCTCTCCCACTGCATGTACTTCCCCTTTAATTGCTCACGTTCTATAGTTTCTCTTAATAGCCTTCCTCCCTTTCCCTTTCCATTACATACATGATCCCCTTTACAGCAAACACATAATGGTCAGATACTTTATATATGTTTAAATATTTTAATACCGTTAGTGTCAGGCTCCCATACTAAACAGTATTGCATGAAAAATGTTTAAACAATATAAACTGCCTATTATTTGTGCAACCAGCATACAAGCATACCATACAGGCTAGTTCAGTGTGTCCCTTGATACTGGGATAGTTCCAGAGGACTGGAGGAGGGTGCATGTGGTCCCTTTACACAGAGTGGAGGCAGAGAAAAGCCAGGAAAATATAGGCTGATAAGCCTTACCTCAGTGGCGGGGAAGATTATGGAGGCATTACTTAAGGAGAGGATAGTGGGTCACCTAGAGGACAATGCAGCCCAAGATCCCAGGCAGCATGGATTTACAGCAGGTCCCATCAAGCACATCAAAATTCTAGATTTTTCTGGCTGAATAACCAAGGTGGTGGACCAGTGGGGAGCAGTGGATGTCACCTACATTGACTTCAGCAAGGTCTTTTACACCATACCACACAGAAGACTGATGAACAAGTAGTTGGCCAGTCTCGGAATGGGCCAAAAAGTGGTGAACTGGGTTACGAGCTGGCTAATTAATAGGAAGCAGAAGGTGGCAGTAAATGGGATCCAAGCAGAGGAAAGAAAGGTGACCAGTGGAGTACCACTGAGGGTTCAGTCCTGGGAGCAGTCCTTTTTAATGTCTTCATAAGAGACATTGCAGGGGAGCTGAAAGGAAAGGTGTGTCTATTTGCAAATGACACCAAGATGTGCAACAGGGTAGGCACTCCTGGATGTGGTAGATAGAATGAGGAGGGACCTGGTAAAGCTGGAGAAGTGGTCTGAACTGTGGCAATTGAGATTCAGTGCAAAAAAGTGCAAAGCTATGCACCTGGGGCGTAAAAATCCAGCAATGACCTACAGAATGGGAGAAAAATTGCTGTTGATTACCAGGGAGGAAAGAGATTTAAGCATCATCTCAGATGACCTAAAGATGACCAAACAATGTATGAAGCGGTGGGGAGAGCCAGTACTATGTTGGGATGCATAGGTAGGGGTATTACGAGCAGGAGAAAGGAGGTGGTGATGCCACTGTACAACACACTAGCGAGGCCTCACCTGGAATAATGTGTGCAGTCCTGGAGACATCTTCGAAAGGATATAGATGGGGTGGAGGCAGTTCAGAAAAGGGCAACTAAGATGGTGCATGCATTGCAACAGAAGACATATGAGGGGAGACTAAGGGACTTAAACATCCATAAGCTGGAGGAAAGAAGGGAGCACAGGGAAATATCAACTTTTAAGTACCTTAGGGGCATTAATAAGGTCCAGGCAGACATCTTCCAGTATAGGAGGGATATGAGAACAAGGTTAAATGATACGAGAAAAGGGCTACAATTAAGGGGGAACATGGGGAAGTACTTTTTCCTTGAGCAGGTGGTGAACAATTGGAATTGTCTGCCACAGGAGGTGGCTAGGGCGAGCACTGTGAGGGGGGTCAAACATACGTGGGACAGGCATAATAGTACTGTAGAGGTAAGAAAGAGGCTAATCTGATAATCAAGTAGGGTCACCAGCCACCAATAAAGGTAGGACAAAAGGGAAGACTGGATGGGCATTGTGGCCCTAATCTGCCAGCAACTTTCTATGTTAGTCTGCATGCTGATAAACACATAAGAAACACAGTACAATTTTGCAGGACTCTCTAGGAAGTCCACCATATATGTATTATTTGTATTAAATTTAAAAAAAAATCCTTGGTCCAGATGAAATCTGTTGTGTAAACATACAATGCCAGAGTGGCATCTTCTCTGTTACTTGAAAAACATCCCAGAGACTCTGACAGAGGAAGACTTTATTCCCTCTTACCCTATGCCACATATTTTAATTTTGGCTAATTTATTTTGCTGCTTGACAGTACTGATTTAATTTTTTTTTATTCCAAACTTCCTTATTTTCATTCCTTTTTTTTATTCCCAGGGCCTCATTAACTGACAGCAGACCTACATGGCTATTTTTTTGACTGCTTGTGTGACTGATTGTATTTTTTGTGCCAAAGCCCCTTTTAACTTTTTTTTTTAAACATCCTGTGACTTTACTGAGCTTACCTTTTGCCACCGCCAGAGTTGTAAAGCGACTATGCTTGCAAACCGAAGGTGCCACAGCCCACACAGACTAGAGGAACCTGAAGCTAAAATTGAATCCAGCTTGCGAGCTTGTGTCGTGACAGCTCAATTTAGTCAGACCACACACCAGCGAGTACCCCTGTGCACCACCGACAGATCCTTCGCAAGCGCAGTAGACGGGATGACAGATGACCACTGGGTCGGTTGATTTTTTTATTTTATTGCAAGTGCTGCAAACAGCTGGCCTAGCACTACGCTGACTCTCCCCACACTGATGTGCCAAATTGCTGGTAGTACTCTGCACTAGTCTCAGCTGCTGAATCACATGACCACCCCAGTTTACAATCATGTGACTCAGAATCTGAGGCTACCCATCTGTTTCCAGCGGGTCAGAGGCAGGGCTCATCATTCATATTCATAAACCAATGCCCACCTCCCGACTCGCTTGCTTGTCTGGCAATTTAAAGATCTTATTTACCAGTGCCAATGTGGCTGCTTAGCTCATCATCATGAGTATTAAAATGAATATTAAAATGAAATCCTTTGGCTAGGCTGACTCAAGGGGGGGGCTGAGAGAGAGGATTTTTTGCATTTTTAGCCACAGCAGACAGTTTTGACAGGCGGGGGGTTCCATGCGCAGGAACCCCCCACTACACCCATGTCAAAGGGGTTGCATAAGCTGAGCAATGCAAACATTAAGATCCCAAGCAGGGGTAGGGGCCTTAAAGGGAGGGTTGGTGTGAAGCAAACCTTTAAAGAACTTTCAGAAAACAGGGTGAGATGCCAGGGAGGACGCCTTCCCTACTGACAGAAAAGCACAGACAGCTGCTAAGTGCACATTTAGAGTGGCTGGCCTGAGACCTAGGCCATTGAGATGAACCATATAATCCAGAACAGTAGTCAGATCAGCAGTGTCTGGTAAAACATCCTTACTGGAGCACCAGATACTGAAGACTTCCATTTAGAATTATACGTTTTTCTGGTGGCAGGTTTTCAAGTGGCTTTAAGAATATCCAAAACCCCCTGAGACAGGTGCATACTCTAACTCTTCAAGAGCCAAGCCTTGAGGTTGGGAGACTGAAGATTGGGGTACCAGAATCCCCCCTGAGAGGAGGTTAACAGGTTGTGCCTCTTAGGAAGAGATAGGGGAAGATGGCCTGCTAGAGACATCAACAGGGGATACCAAGGCTGTCTGGCCCAGTCTGATGCAATCAGAATAACCTTGCACAGTTGTGACCTGATCTTGACCAGGACCTTGAATAACAGGGGAAAGGGAAGAAAGGCATAAAGGAATTTGCCCCCAAATCCAGAACCAGAGTATCCAGGGGAAATGCGCCCATGACTGGAGGTCTGCAACAGAAGAGGGGAAGTTGATGATTGTTCGGGGCTACAAATAGATCTATCTCTGGAGTGCCCCACCTTAAGAAGACTGCTTTCAAAATGAAGGGGTCCAGGGCCCATTCGTGGTGGCCCTGAGAGATCCTGCTCGGGGCATCTGCAAGCACATTGTCCTTTTCTGGTAGATGGACTGCTATCAGAGATGCCTGCAGGGCACAAATCAGAGACCAAATGTTCATGGCTTCTGTGCACAAGGCCATAGACCGTGTGCCTCCCTGTTTGTTAATGTACCACATGGTGGTAGTATTGTCCGCCCTGATCTGAACCACCTTGTTCCTTACTGAGTCCGAGAAAGCTTGGAGAGCCAAGAATACTGCCCTAAGCTCCAGAAGATCGATATGAAGAAGAGACCCCTGAGGGGACCACAGTCCCTGTGCTGTGAGGGTACCTAGGTGAGCACCCGAGCCCAGAAGAGAAGCATCTATGGTTAGTACCACTGAATGAGTCTGACTGATGAATGGGACTCCTTGCCTGAGATTGTGCTGATCAAACCACCATTGGAGAGCCTGGATCAGAGTCTGAGTCACTGGAATCAATTTGGTTAGAGGATCTTTTTTGTGGGACCAAAAGGACCTCAGATAAAACTGAATGTCCCTCATCTGAAATCTGGCTCCCTGTACCATTGCAGTGGAAGCTACCATGTGGCCTAGGAGTTGAAGAAAATGTCTTACTGGTCGAGACACCAGAAGGCAGAAGGAAAAAGCCAGGTCTGTAAGGGCCTTTCCCCTTGCCAGAGGAAGAAAAGCCATTGCTTGGACAGTATCCAACTCTATCCCTATGAAGGTCAGGAGTGGTACTGGGTCGAGAACTGATTTTGGTAGATTGAGGAGAAACTCCAGGGAAGTGAGCAACTGTTGAGTCACTTGCAGGTCTGACTTGACTTGTTCTGGGGACTGTCCCACAATGAGCCAGTCATCCAGGTACGGAAAAATGGAGATGTTTTGTCTCCTGAGAAAGGCCACTACTACTGCTAGGCATTTTATGAACACCCTTGGAGCTGACATTAGCCCGAAGGGCATTGCTCTGAGTTGATAATGGCCTGAAGGCAATTCGAACCTGAGGTACTTTCTGTGGTAGCACCTGATGGAAATGTGAAAATAGGCATCCTTGAGGTCCAGGGAGGCCAACCAATCTCCTGGCCTCAGAGAGGGAAGAATTACTCCCAGAGTCACCATTTTGAATCTTGGCTTGACGAGGTGCTTGTTTAGGTATCTTAGGTCTAGGATGGGCCGCCACTCCCCTATCTTTTTTGGGGTAAGGAAGTATGTGAAGTACAGACCCTTGCCCCTCTGTGGAATAGGAACTCTCTCTACGGCTCGGAGAGCCAGCAGAGAGGAAACCTTTGCCTCTATGGCAATGGTTTCGGAGATGTTTGCAGATGGAAAAAATCTGGCCCTCAGTTTTGGAAATTTTTTGAAGCTGAGGGCCAGTCCCTGGCTTACTACCTCCAGGACCCACTTGTCTGAGGTAACAGACTTCCAGGTGTGGAAGTAGTAAGCCAGCCTGCCTCCTACTGGAATAGGGGAATCGACCGGGGCTGACACATCAGGGTGTCTGCTTGGCAGGAGCCTTAGACTGGGAGGAGGATGCAGCCCTGCTCATCCCCCTTCTGCCTCTCCCTCTGAAGAACCCCCTCTGAGGAAAAGGCGAGGAGGCCTGTGCCTGGTAGAAAGACCTGTGAAAAGGCCTGCCCATGCCCCTAGATTGCTGTTTCTGAGGAGTTGCCTGCCTTTCCTTGGCCTGTGCACTCCTGTAGGTGGTCCTGTACTCATAGAAACATAGAATTTGACGGCAGATAAGGACTGCAAGGCGCATCCAGTCTACCCATTTCTTTTTCTACCTTATAAATGTGCCATCGGCCTTTGCTCTGTCAGTGACCTATCTATTCATAGTCATTTGTATTGCTCCCTTATGCCTATCCCATGCCTGTTTGAAGCCCTGCACTGTATTCATAGCTACCACTTCTGTGGTAAGCTATTCCATGCATCTACCAACCTTTCTGTGAAAGAATTTCCTCATATTCCCCTTAATCGGCCTCCCTCTAATCTCATGCTGTGTCCTCTTGTCCTGCTATTTTTCTTATATTTAAACATATTAGACTCTTTCACCTTGTTTATGCCCTAAGGTGTTTAAATGTCTCGATCATATCACCTCTCTCCTCCTTTGCTCAAGGGTATACATATTGAGCTCCGTTAATCTCTGTCCTCATATGTCTTCTGATGCAGTCCCTGCACCATTTGGTTGCCCTTCTCTGGACTGCCTCAATTTGGTTAATGTCCTTGTGAAGGTGTGGCCTCCAATACTGATAAGTACTCAGATGGGGCCTAACCAATGTCTTGTACAGAGGATTATTACCTCCTCTTACGACTTGTGATACCCCTACTAATACACCCTAACACCCCCTAGCCTTACCTACTGCTTTAGAGGTCTGCTTCGATGATTTTAGGTCATCAGTGATGATGATGCCCAAGTCTCTTTCTTCCTTGTGACTGCTAGCAACTCCTCCCAGCCTATAAGTGGCTTGGGTTTCTCTTCCCTATGTGCATGATTTTGCACTTCTTTGCATTAAATCCCAGTTGCCACTCTTCTGACCATTTTGCTAGTTTATCCAGATCTCTTCTCATTCTGCCCACCCATCTGGATCATCTACTCTGTTGCAGATCTTGGTGTCATCTGCAAACAGACAAGCCTTACCCTCTAGTCCATCTCAGGTCACTAATGAAGATGTTGAATAGGACTGGCCCCAGGACTGATCCCTGAGGTACCCCACTTGTGACTTGCATCTCTTCTGACTGTATACCATTTACCACCACTCTCTGTTTTCTGCCAGTCAACCAGTTTGCCACCCAGTTGACCAACTCTGACCCACCCGAGCCTACCTAGCTTATTTATCAATCTTCTATGTGGAACAGTGTCAAAAGCTTTGCTGAAGTCAAGGTGGCGACATCAACTGCTCCCCTTGGTCCACCACTCTGGTTACCCAGTCAAAGAAATCTATGAGATTAGTTTGACAGGACCTTCCTTTTGTAAACCCATGCTGTCTTGGATCCTGTGCCCTATGGATTCCAGGTGTTGCACTATCCTTTCCTTAAGGAGTGCCTCCATAATCTTGCCCACTACTGAGGTAAGACTGACTGGTCTGTAGTTCCCCGCCTCCTCCCTGCTACCACTCTTGTGGAGGCGGGATCACATGAACCCTTCTCCAGTCTTCTGGGGACCTCTCCTGTGCTCAGAGACTCACTAAACAATTCTGCTAATGGCTCTGCTAGTTCCTCCTTTAGCTCCTTAAGTACCCTGGGATGTATGCCATCAGGTCCCATTGCCTTATCCACCCTGAGCTTAGCAAGCTCTTGTAGGACCCTTTCTTTGTGAAGGAGTAGTGCTCACCTCCTCCTGTGTCCATGATGCTGAGCTGTGGGCCCTGCCTACCTTCTCTTCAGTAAATACTGAGCAAAAGTATCTATTTAGGATAGATGCCTTTACAGGTCCTCCTCCTCACATGCTCCTTTTCTCCATTAAGCTTAGCAATACCCCTCTGGACTTTCTCCTTTCACTAATGTATCTATAGAAAGTCTTGTCACCTTCTTTACTGTTCGTGCTAGTGTTTCCTCAGTTTGGGACTTTGCCTGCCTTACTGCCTTACCTGCTTCCCTTAGGGCAGTTTGGTATGCCTCCTATCTTCATCCGCTGTGTTCCCTTATATTTCCTGAAGGCCAGCCTTTTGGCTCTGACCTTTCTGCTACTGTATTTGAGAACCAAAGTGGTTTCCTTCTTCTTTTGCACTTCCTTTCTGTCTAACACAATGGGATGTTGCTTCAAGTATTGTATCCTTAATGCTTGCCCACTTTGCCTATACCTCCCCACCTGTGTTTCTTTTTGCCAGGGCTAGCTTAACTCTGTTGGCCATCTTATCAAAGTCAGCTCCTCTGAAGTCTCATATTTTTGCCTTGGAATGGGATGATTTAGATGTAGTAGCCAAATTGAACCATACCATGTGATGGTCACTGGCCCCAGGTGACCTTCTACCTGGAGATCTGTGATCCTTCTTTGTTAGTCAGTACTAGATCTAGGATAGCCCTGCCTCTTGTGGGTTGCTGTACCAGTTGTTTGAGGCCCTCCCCTGCAGGAATCCACTATGAGTCTAGTTCTGGCAGATGTTCCTGCTGGTGATGACCAATCTATATCTGGCATGTTGAAGTCTCCCATTATCAGAACCTCCCTTTAGCTGTCATGTTTTGTATATCTTCTAACAGTAATGTGTCTATGTCCTCCTCTGGTCTGGGGCCTGTAGACAACCCCAGTTCTTATGGCTGTCCCATTTCCTGTTTCCAGGGTGACCCACAGTTCTTCTGGCTCCTTATGTGTATTCTGAATTTCTGTAGCTTTGATATTTTCATTGACATACAGGGCCACTCCTCCCCCCCTTTTTGCACCTCGGTCTCTTCTGAACAATACATAGCCAGGTACTGAAGTCTCCCAAGTGTGGTTACTGGTAAACCACGTCTCACTAATCTCATCACTACTCATCCATCTTTTTCATGTAATTCTCTGTCAGCTCCCCAAACAGAGAATTACCCATCTCAGGGAAATCCATGGCCTTAGCCTGAGTGTCCTGTGAGAGGCTAGTACATCTGAGCCAAGCAAATCTCTAAAGAGACACAGATGTAGCCATGACTCGTGATGACACATCATTTGAGTCCACAGCAGCATGAAACTGGATCTTAGATGCCTCAGTCCCATCAGTAGCCACCTCCTCCAGCTCCTTGGCTAGCTGGTGGAAAGCCTGCTTAGCCAGTTCCAGAACAGTATCCCAGCTGGACTTCTGGTATCTTGCTGTGTAGGCCATATAGTTTGCCTGCCTGAGTCCCAAGGAGGATGCCGAGTACTGTTTTTTAGCCATAGCATCCACCTTCCTAGAGTCTTCATCTGGGGGTGTGAAGCCAAGGGTATATTAACCTTGTCACAGGCTGCAGCCTGCACGACCCCAACATGGCTGCACTGCTGGAGTAAGAACTTCGTACCTGAGCCTGAAAGCATATACCTCCTGTCCATTCTCTTGTTCACAGGAGCTAACGAATTTGGTGTTTGGAGAATTTTTTGTGTCTGTTTCCCAAGAGATTTATGGAGAGAAATAGACAGCCTCTTGGACTCTGGGATGTCCATCATTTCTACAAAGTCAGTCTCTTCTTGTTCCTCAACAGCTTCAATCAGAGGGAGCTGGAGGGTCTCTGCCGCTTTTCTGTAGAACAAATAGTGGGATGGGGACTCAGAAAGCCAGGGAGGGGAAACATTAGAAGGCCTGTCTGGTTCAATGGGCTCATCCAGACCTTCCACACCATCATCATCGTCGTTGTCGTATCCTTCTTCCCCTTCCAAATCTGGTTGATAATAATCATCCGGACAATATTCCGGAACCGGAGGAACCAACCAAACCAAGCGCCTACCTGGAGGCGCCGGATCAGACGGAACCGAATGGAGCGATTGGCTATTTCTTTGGCGGTTGGACGTAACGGCTCTGAATCCAAACTAGACAATTTTTTCTTTCTCTTTGACAGAACCGACCACTCAGGATCGGCTTTCCTATTGCCTGAGGAAGTATCGCCCAAATCAGTGGGCACTCCCTCAGGTTTGGTCGGAACCAAACCGGGCTGGCCATCCGGATCAGCGGACTTCTCGGCCTCCTTTTCCCTAAGCCTACCCAATCTCTTGTCCAAGGTGGCCTTCGGAAAATATTTGCAGATTTGGCAGTCTGAATCGAGGTGGTCAAACCCCAGACAATAAACACAGGTGGTGTGAGGGGCTGCCTTGGCAAAGGCATCTCCACACTCACTGCAGTGTTGAAACCCCGTGGGCCGGGTTTTTCTCTTGGGTTTCTCAGACGTAGCCATCCTAACCACTTACCCTTTAGCAGCTTAAAAGCCAGGCAAGACCCCCCCTATTGGTTACCAACTGTGTTATGGGCTGTGTAAAAAAAAAAGTCTAAAATTAAGTTTTTTTGAAACCGATAGGGGTCGATACCTCACACTAAGAAATTAAAGAATAAACTAAAAGAACACAATTGGTTCCTAACCAGACCGAATGACAGACTTTATAATTTCCACACAGAAATAAACAGTAACTAAACTAAAGTCCACTGCCTACAACACTTACTGTACTGCAGGCAGGGATCTGAACCGAAAAATAAAGACGAAAAAACAATATAAGACCAACGTTTTACTAGGACTGAACCGACAAGAGAAGGAGCAATCTCAGGAGCGACTATTCAGTTAGGCGGAGTAAAGTATCTGATGGTTACACCTTGAAGTGCTGCAGACAGAGGTTTGAACCGAACTCGAGCCCAACGTTCTATGCTCTGGCATAGAGTTAATGCTTTCCCCTCCAGAGCAATTCAAGTGCTGGGGCTAACTGCATATGTCAGAATACAGCAAGACTTCATGTTGTTTGAATGATTCACGGGCATAGAAACAGTGTGTGACTCACCTCTCTTGTTACAAGTACAGATTTGTTGGGTCCACTTCAGAATAAAAACAGATCCGGACAGAGGAAAATTGGCAGTACAGCAGCTGCTCACACCATATAACACAATATTTTTTGTGTTAAAAAACAATGAACTATGAACTCTACCCTCTGTAACTGAAATACTGGTAACTTACCTGTAAATGTAGTTCTAGGATTGGTACACAGCTCACATTCACATGCTTGCAGTCATCCCAGAGACAACCAAGTATTCAGAATGTCTTCAAGCTAAGCTCCTCCAACCACCCTGGTGGTACACTGTATCCTCAGGATGACGTCAGATCTTTTTATGCTGGAAGCAGGGATCCAGGTGCCACGTTGCCATGGGAGATCAGATGAGTGCTGTGGATGTGAACTGTATACTACTCCTAAAACTACGATTACAGTGGTGTAACCTATATTTCTAAGGGTGTGGAACACAGTTCACTATCCACAAGCTGGCAGACTCCAAGCAGTCCTCTTGACAGGAGAGGGCAAGGCACACACCCTATTTGGAGAACACAGACTGGAGGACTGGGGACCCACAAGCAGCATCCCAACAACTCATTATGGCAATCCTGTAATTGAAGATGAAGGTGTGTTCCTTAATTCCAGGTTGAAGCCCAGCATATCTCCACAATGGGGATATCTATGGAAGCAGCCACCAAAGCAGTAGTATGTCTGGTGGAATTAGCTTTAAGCCCCTTGGGTGACTCCCTACCAGTTAACCTATAGCAGAGGTTGATGCAAGATATAATCCACCTGGAACATATCCACTTTGCTGACAGTCTGCCAGGCACGACTTCAGCATACATGAGGAACAGCTGGCGAGCCTCTCCCGTAACTCCAGCCATGCGCTCCTTATCATAAGACAGCACCCTCCGCAGGTCCTGAGTGTGGAGCCTGTGACTGGCCTCCAAGGTCAGTAAACTATTCCAGAAGGTCAATCTCCTGGTTAAGGTGAAACTCTGATATGCCCTTTGGGAGGAACTTCAGGTGGCATGAAAGACGACCCTGTCCTTGTGGAAGATCAGATAGGGAGACTCCACCGAAAGTACCTGGAGTTCACTGATTGGTCTGGTTGGCGTGATGGCCACCTGGAAGGCGGACTTTCACGACAAATGTAATATCTCATATTTGTGTGTAGGATCAAATGTTTGCCTGTGAACACTGGCAGCACCAGCAGTAGGTTTCACAGAGGCAGAGGTTAGAGCATCGGAAAGGACAAGTGACACAGGCCTTTGAATAAGTGCCCGACCACCTTTTTCTGGGCAACTGTCAGCATACCAGCCCGCATCCAGTATGTAGAGTGGCTACCAGGTGTACCTTAAGGGCTGTCGTTCACAGTCCCGACTGAGACCGGGACCAGATGTAGTCAAGGATGCTTATCAATAGGGTAGGCAAGGGGATCAAACTCCTTACCCTAGTACCAAATCAAGAACCTCTTCCATTTAAATGCATAGCATTTATGAGCCAACTCCTTACAGGACATCTGTAGGTCATGGAGGACATCTTCCAAAAGGCCGAAAGTCTGGAACTCTAGTCGCTCAGGAACCAGGCTGAGAGGGGCAGGGATTTGGGACCTTCCCCTCTTATCTGGTCAGCAGGATGGTGTTGAGAGGAAATCTCCACAGAGGCCTACTGCTGAGGCTGAGGAGATTAGGGTACCAGAACTGCCTGGGACAATCTGGAACTATCAGGATTATCCACACATTAACCTTCAGGGCCTTAATCACAGCCCTATGAACTTAGGAAAAGGGAGGAAAGGTGTACTGAAGACCCACAGTGTCCCAGACTGAGGGAGGTGGGCACAGAACAACACCAAATTTCTGTTCTGCCATGAGGCAAACAGATCCACCAGACGAGTATCCCACTGGAAGAACAGGTGGTCTACCACCTCCTGATGCAGGGACCGGTTATGTGATCTCTCTCTGACCTGGCTGAGAACTTCTGCCATCTGGATGTTTCCTCCTACATTATGAATCACCAGATCTATTTCTAGGCTGCACATGAATGTCCAGGTGCAGAAAACCTCCTGACACAAAGGAAATGAGTATGTCCATTTATGAACCAAGAAGTACCTGAACACATATCCCTGAGTGGCCAAGGTGTCTAGAATATAGGCAACTGCTCCACACTCTAGAAGCCGAGCTATGATGGCTCTAAACACGCAAAATATGCTATCTGACACCCTGGACTCCCAAGGATCTCAGCAGCAGTACAATGGGAGAGACTCGAAATCCAAAGGCAGACCCTTGCCAACCACTTCTAGAACCCACCTGACTGAGGTACTGCTCGACCATTGTGGCAAGAAGTGGCACAACCTTCTCCCAACCTGGAGCTGGAACAAGGACTGGATGCGGGGGTGGGGGGGTGACACCATACAACCCACCATTGTGCAGCCTTGGAGGGAGCTACAGCCACAAGGACCCCAGAGGCACCACCACCTGTGCCCCACCCCTTTTTTGTCCCTGGCCGCTGAACTTGGGTTTTGGATGCCAGTGCTGGAAATGCCCCTGCTGGGGCTGCTGCTGAGGCTGTGACTGAAAGGACTGAAACTGAAAGGCCCCGCTCTTAGGGCCTTTGAGTCCTTCTGGGACGAAGCCACAGATGCTGGGGTGGCAGTGGACTTCATGATACTCAAGAGATGCCCTTCCACACCACGGCCAAAGAGAAGGTGAAATCAGTCAATTTGTGCTGGGTGTCTAGTATGAAGGTCAATGCCTGCATCCAGGACCTATGATGCATGGCCATGGCATGGGCACAGAAGCCGGTCATACTGTAGCCAAAGCCGTCTGAAGTTGGTGTTTAGCCAGCAACTGACCCTGGTCTCAGATGCAACTGACTGGCCCTGATGTCGAATGCACTTGACTGGCAGCTGCTTGTCCGTTGGAAATAGTGGGAGGAGTTCCCTTATGACTCCAAAAAGGGAATGGCCAAAATTCACCGTCATGACTGAATAACTGGCCTGACGGAGACCCAGTGACATGGCAGCGTACATTTTTTTAGACTTCTTGTCTGGAGGTTTGTTCACGTTCCCTTGGCCTTTCAATTTATGGAAGGCAGAATCCGTTACCAGGCCCTCCACAGAGGGGTCATTGGAAAACCCAGAAAGGGTGTCCCTAGCAACCACATACTTGTGGACGATATGGGTAGAGGGTGCCAGGCAGGTTGCTGGATTTTCTGGATAAAATTAGAACAAAAGAAGGCACAAGGCCCATCTGGATTGTCCTCCCATAACAATGGGATATTTAAACAGATTATTGAGCGAGTAACCATGAATCAAGCCTAGTTTTAAAGGAATCAAAATTATCTGCCTCTACAATAGTAGGAGGCAGGGAGTTCCAGTATTTTGCTGCCCTTATATTGAAAAAATGGTCATATTTTTTGTTGTTAGCCCACTCAATTTTTAATTGCTTAGTGTGTAATTTTCCCACAATTCTCTTGTTAGCAAATGATAGCCCACATATATTAAACAGCATAGGATTATGGACTAGCTTATACATAAGAAGCAAATCTCCCCTTTGCCTTCTCAATGACAGTGGATAAAGCTTTGTCTCCCGAAGCCTAGTCTCATAGCATTTGTATCTTAATCTGGGGATAGATTTAGTTAATCTCCTTTGAACTCGCTCAAGACGGCTTATATCATTTTTAAGATAAGGGCTCCAAAAGGGAGAACCGTAATCCAAGTGTGGTCTAATATAAGCTCTATACAAGGGTACTAAGTTATGTTCAGTTTTGCTAATAAAGGTTTTTTTGATTTGTCTCATAATTATGTTAGCTGTTCGGACTACTTCACTACAATGATCACTAGATGACAATTTGTTATTGACCAGAATGCCAAGATCTCTTTCACAGTTAGATGCTTCCACTTCTTGCCTATTTAAGTAATAGTTGCAAGACGGGTTATTCCTACCAAAGTGTAAGATTTTACATTTATCAATGTTAAAAAACATTGAGTTTTCATTGGCCCATTGCTCAATGAAATACAAATTCTGTTCGAGAATTTTGAAGTTAGCTAGAGTGTCAACTCTACCACCAAGTTTTGTATCATCTGCAAACTTTGATAAATAATTATTAGAGTTGATAACCATATCGTGAATAAAGAGATTAAACAGAACAGGTCCCAACACGGACCCCTGGGGAACTCCGCTTGTGACAACACCAGAAGCAGATAAAGCTCCATTAATTCTAACTGACTGGGTACGATTAAATAACCATTCAGATATCCAATTAACTAATCGAGAAGAAATTCTCAAGTTATGGAGTTTGTTGATTAGTAAGGAGTGTGACACATGATCAAATGCCTTGCTAAAATCTAACAATAATACATCTACAGGAATGTTATTATCCAATAATTTAGTAATATGTTGATAGAATGATATAAGATTGGTTGTACATGAGAAACCAGATTTAAAACTGTGTTGTGATATATCATGAATATCAAGTTGTTCCAATGCATTCTCCAGTCTACGTCTGATTAAACGTTTCATGGCTTTTCCCAGGATGGAAGTCAGACTAATCGTACGGTAGTTCTGAACACTGGACTTTAACCCCTTTTTATGTTTGCTTGCACGCATGTGCAAGAAACACAGTGCCATCATCCGAGATTTCGGAGGTGTGTCACCTCCTCCTCCAGTTCAGTCAGTGTGTTGGCAGGCGCAGCCCCTGTAAGGCAATGCATGCTGGAGCTGTCTATGACAAGCTCCAAAATGCAGTGGCATACAGTTGAAAGGGGGAGCTACACTTCAGTGAGCAGCGATAAGATATCGCCTGTTCGGGCGCAGCTCCCCCTACACACACACACACACACAGAAACGCATGCATACTGTGTGCTGCCCTCCACCCCCCCGCACACACGTATAGCCGACGGAGGTGCCCAATCCCCCGTCGGCTTGGCTGGTGCAGATTCCTACACTGAAACATTGTCCCAGCTGCATGGATTTAAGTCTGCTGACATCTTGATAACACAGGTCCTTCCCTGACAATAGGACAGATGTATGCCAGACACACAAACACCA
This sequence comes from Neoceratodus forsteri, assembly GCA_016271365.2. Lineage (NCBI taxonomy): Eukaryota > Metazoa > Chordata > Ceratodontiformes > Ceratodontidae > Neoceratodus > Neoceratodus forsteri. The sequence continues at coordinate 430,935,567 of CM028130.1, forward strand.
GAGGTGTAACTGACACAGACTGGGAAGTTGTCACTGATCAGACCCTAGGCTCAAAAGGTTGCAGCACTGGGCTGACAGCAGGGATCATATGGCCGACGGGGGTGCCCAATCCCCCATCGGCTCCACACCCCCCCCAGCCGTCCTTGTGCCACGCTGGGAGCCCATCCCAACGTGGCAAATGTCCCTCGTCTTTTTTTTTTTTAACCTGCAAAATAAAAAGCAGTCCCACGGTGCTTCTCCCAGCCCCCTCCTCAACCGCACCCACCCACTGCCTTCCCGCCTCCCCACACCCCTCAGCCATACTTACCTCCAGAGTTCGGCGGGACGATCTTCGGTGGACCAGGAACACGTCTGCACTCTTCAAAGCCGACCGTGAACTGAGGAAATGCCAGTAAGCTGTATAATGGGCTAGATAGGGCGTTTTCAACTTTATTGCATATCTCAGGCATTTTTTGGAATTTTTGCACCAAATTTTCAACATGGAGTTTTTGGGACCCCTTCTCATGAATGATGTCACTGTCATGGCGTTGACCGGGCGAAAATGGCCGGGCGGGCTCGCGCCGCGGCGGTGACATCATTCATGAAGATCCGCTATGAAGTGAATACAATCAAAATAAAAACTAGGTCCTAGCGTGCATTAAGCGATTCCTATGCAGGCTCGTAAGTTAGCGAATTTTCAATATTTCACTCCAGATTTTCAACATTGCCATTTACCACACCTTCTTATGAGTAGTACAGCTGTCATTTTCACATCTCACCCAAAATGTGTTTTCACCCATGTAGAACACAATGGCGCAGTCGGTGTGCGAAATCAATGTACAGGACAAATTAAGAAAATCACAGTGACACTGTTCATGAGCAGAGGTCTTAAAATGGCTATGTTGAAAATTTGGTGAAGAAAATTCCGAAAAATGACTGTTTTACGAGCGTGCATTGCGCAGTTCCTACGCACGCTCGTAAGTTTGTGAATTTTCAATATTTTCACTCCAGATTTTCAACATTGCCATTTTACCACACCTTCTTATGAGCAGTACAGCTGTCATTTTTCACATCTCACCCAAAACGTGTTTCCGCCCATGTAGCGCACAATGGCAGTCGGTGTCTTGAGATCAATGTACAGGACAAATTAAGAAAATCATAGTGACACTGTTCATGAGCTGAGGTCATAAAATGGCTATGTTGAAAATGTGGTGAAAAATTCCAAAAATGACTGTTTCTGACTGCGTTGTGCAGTTCCTCCCACGCTCGTGAAGTTAGTGAATTTTCAATATTTTCACTCCAGATTTTCACATTGCCATTTTACCACACCTTCTTATGAGCAGTACAGCTGTTATTTTCACATCTCACCAAAAGCGTGTTTCCACCCATGTAGCGCACAATGGCGCAGTTGGTGTGTGAAATCAATGTACGGGACAAATTAAGAAAATCACAGTGACACTGTTCATGAGAAAAGGTCTTAAAATGGCTATGTTGAAAATTTGGTGAAAAAATTCCAAAAAATGACTGTTTTACGAGCGTGCGTTGTACAGTTCCTACGCACGCTCATAAGTTCACGAATTTTCAATATTTTCACTCCAGATTTTCAGCACTGCCATTTTACCACACCTTCTTAGGAGTAGTACAGCTGTCATTTTTCACATCTCACCCAAAATGTGTTTCCGCCCATGTAGCGCACAATGGCGCAGTTGGTGTGCGAAATCAATGTACGGGACAAATTAAGAAAATCACAGTGACACCGTTCATGAGCAGAGGTCTTAAAATGGCTATGTTGAAATTTGGTGAAAAATTCCTAAAATGACTGTTTCACGGCGTACATTGCGCAGTTCCTCATGCGCTCGCGTAAGTTCACAATTTTCAATATTTTCACTCTAGATTTTCAACATTGCCATTTAACACACTTCACTTATGAGCAGTACAGCTGTCATTTTCACATCTTGCCCAAAATGTGCTTCGCCTATGTAGCGCAAAATGGGCAAGTCGCTGCAAAATCAATGTATGGACACATTAAGAAAATCACAGTGGCGCTGTTCATGAACAGAGGTCTTAAAATGGCTATATTGAAAATTTGGTGAAAAATTCCTAAAAATGACTGTTTTACGAGCGTAGATTCGCAGTTCCTATGCATGCTCGTAAGTTTGTGAATTTAATATTTTCACTCCAGATTTTCAACATTGCCATTTTATTACACTTCCTTATGAACAGTACAGCTGCCATTTTTCATATGTCGCCCAAAATGTGTTTTCGCACATGTAGCACACAATGGTGCTGTTGGTGTGCGAAAGCAATGTTTAGGACAGATTAAGAAAATCACAGTTACACTGTTTATGAGCAGAGGTCTTAAAATGGCTATGTTGAAAATTTGGTGACAAAAGTCCATAAAATGACTGTTTTACGAGTGAGCATTACGCAGTTTCCACGCACCCTCGTAACTTTATGACTTTGTAATATTTTCAGTCCAGATTTTCACCAGTGGCATTTTTCCACACTTCCTTATGAACAGTACAGCTGTCATTTTTCACAACATGGCTGAAGTGTGTTTCACACTTTCAGCGCAGAGATGCGTGGTCGCTGTGGGAAATCATTGTTCGGCACAGATAAAGAAAATCACAGTGACACTGTTCATGATCGGAGGCACCAAAATGCCTGAGTTGACAATCTGCTGTAAAAATCCCAACCTAATTATATTACGGTGTCGTTGCACAGTTTCTATGTGCTTCGTGACTTCACCATTTTTTAATATTTTACTGCAGATTTGCAACATTGCCATTTTACACCTCCCATGAACAGTACAGCTGTCATTTTTTACATCCTGTTCGGAATGTTTTGCACCTGTGGCGCTAAATGCCGTAATCGCTGTGCATAAGCAGCTTTTGGCTAACAAACTGATATTCCCCCTGTTCATGAGGTGGGATCACAAAAAAAACATGTTGAAAATTTGGAGTGAAAATACCAACAAATGCCTGAGGTATTAGGGTTTCCAACCATAACGCCCAACCCTGTAGAGAATGACAGGCATCAGGGGTGTGACTTGGGATTCTTGCCTGTAATGCTCATACCATTCCACACCCTGCAGCCAGTGAGAGGCATCGAGGTATGCCTTGGACTCTTGACCCCAAAGTTCACCCCATTCTCCTATATCTCACCCATCTCACCATATTTCCTAATGAAATGGGGTGCGCATAAGGGCCAAAGACCCCAAGGAACACCGTGACACTTGTCAGTGTCTGCAGGGTGGGGTGTGGTGAAATGGCGTGGCCGTTATGCCTGACGACCCAAACGCACACCCCAATGCCTGTCACTCTCTGCAGGGTGGTGGTGGGGTTGGCTTCAGTTCAATACTTCACTGCCATTCCTATTACGCAGCTCTGTAACTTCTACACTACCACTGCCAATGCCAGCAAGCAAACATTCGGCATTGACAAATGCTTGTTATAAATAGATGTGACCAAGGCAGTACGCCAAGCATCAGGTATTTTATAGTCTAATAGTGATTTATTGAATAAAAGTTGAAGTGGGTTAATAACTGAATCTAGTGTTTCTTGAAGAAATACGGCGCTAATATTATCTGGACCCGAGCTAGTCAATCTTTTGATATTAGATAATAAATTCTTAATTTCGGATAACTGGAATGAAGGAGTCATTACTATTAGTAATGATTACAGGATTTGTAGGTTGATCAAAAACAGAACAAAAATATTTATTAAAATAGCCATTTCTTTATTTGAAGTTATGGCAATTCCATTATGATAGAGTGGTCCTATATTTCTATTATTACACCTGTTTCCATTGATGTAAGAGCATAAAGATTTTTGGTTAGTTTTAGAATGTGCTAGTTTGAACTCAAATTTAAGCTTAGCAGTTTTAATTAACTTTTTTAGTGTAGACAAGGCAGTTTTGTATTCAAGTCTCAGGAATGGACTTGGATTTCGTTTTAGTTTCTTAAATAAATGTTCCTTAAGTTTAATTTGTTTATTAATAGTGTTGTTGAACCAAACAGGAATTTTACCTTTGTTGTTATAGTTTGGTTTTAAAGGAATACACGTGTCTTCTAATTGATGTATAATATTGGTCAAACATTCATACATTTTGTTAACATTTTTATCTTTGAATATTTTAGGCCAATCAGTTATTTTTAATTCTTGATTAATCTTTGTGAAATTAACTTTATTTTAATCCATGAATTGGGTGCTATTGTTTATTTTGGGAATTTGTAAGGGAATACTAGCAAATATGGAGTTATGATCACTATTGCCAATAGAGGCCATAATATTTATCTCTGAAATGTCAAGACCTTCATTTACTATTACAAGGTCCAGAATATTATTGCCACGTGTGGGCTGATTAACCAGTTAGTCCAAACCCAGATCTGTAATTGTATTTAAAAATAACCTATCATGGTTATTATTACCTATGTTAAGATTCCAGTTAATACCGGGCATGTTAAAAATCTCCAAAAATGAGAATATCAATATTCTGGGATAAATCTGAAATTGTATTTAATAATTCAGTAGTATATTGGGTATCCGCTGAGGGTGGGTGATAACAAACCCCTATATAAATCTTAGAACGATCAACAAGTTGAATGGAAATCCATAATGATTCAGTCGAAGTAATGGAAGAAATTTCATGCGAAATAATATCTTCTCTAACAAAAAAGACATACACCACCACCTTTACTATCTAGTATGTCCTTATGATAAAGTTTATAATTGGGGATGTTTCTAGACCAAGCTGATGAAGGATCCCACCAAGTCTCAGTAACAGCGATGATACTGAGCTCTAATAGGATACAATTTGCTGTAAGCTCCGCCATTTTAAACAAATTCAAATATCTTGCATTGAAGGACAAAATATTAAATGATTTCCCAATACTGGCATTAACTTTTGGGTTAAGAGAATTAGGAATTGTCCCATTCTCCCCCAATTTATTCATTTTAAATATTTGTTAATGACAGAGCCAACTGAGATGCTGCCACAACTCTTGGACCGTTTCCAAGATGGCTTCAGTTAAGGGAAAGGCAACCTGTGGGATTCGTTCCTTTCCAGGATATCAGTAAATGGGTATTTAGTCACTTTCTGGACTGGTTCTGCAGGCACTTCCATAGACTCTGACATGAGTCGAACTAGAGCTCCAAAAGACACTGGCACATGAGCCACAGTCAGCTCTTCAACTGATCTTTTTATGTTTGATGTGCTTGTGCACCAAATGTTTTGCTTTCAGTGAAAAGTTATTTCAGGGTGGGGGTGTCACTGCCTAGCCTATTGCAGTTCAAAATAGCAGGGGCTCAGTAGTCTAGACCAATGGCTACACAGTATACGAACATACTAAATTTACCGGCAAATAAAGGCCTAGAGGTCTATCAAGTCTACTCGAATGTGCAGCTAGCAACCCTTATTTTGCAGCTGCCCCTCCCTCCCTCCCCTTCACTGACCCTCCCTTGCCCTGTCCCAACCCCTTTTGAAACAGTCCACTGTTCTACTGGATACCACTTCTGCCGGTGACGCATTCCACCCAGCTACCACCCTCTCTGTAAAAAAAAGTGTCTCCTCATCTCCCTCCTGAACCTTCCTCCCTCCAGTCACATATCATGGCCCCGGGTGTCCCTACCCTCCCTTACTTTGAACAGCCCTCTGTACCTGTCTTTTTTATTCCTTTCATATACTTAAAGGTTTCAATCATGTTCCCTCTGTCCCTCCTCTCCTCTAGCGAATACATGTTCAGCTCCCTGATCCTCCTCTCATATGGCAAGTCCCCCAGCCCCTTGATCATCCTTGTCGCCCTACGCTGCACCCCATCCAGTAGCTTAATGTCCCTCTTCAGATACAGGCGCCAGTACTGCACGCAGTACTCTAGATGTGGTCTAAGTAATGACCTATACAATGGCAGAATCACCTCCCCCCTCCTTGAGGAGATACCCCTTGCAATGCAACCCAGCATTTTGTTGGCCTTTGCAGCTGCCTTCCTACATTGTGCAGAGTTGTCCATTAACCCTGTAATGGGCACCCCCAGATCCTTCTCCTTCTCTGTCTTGGCTAGCTGCACTCCCCCCAGCTGGCAACTCCTCCTTGGGTTCTTCACCCCAAAATGCAGTACCTTGCACTTTTTGGCATTACACCACAGTTGCCAAGTGTCTGACCAGGTTTCCAGCTTTTCCAGATCATCCTGCAACCCCTGCCATCTCCCTAGATCATTCACCACCGCTCTCGTCTTGGTGTCGTCAGCAAACAGACTGATCTTGCTCTTGATGTCCAATGATATATCTGCAATGAATATCCCAAACAACACTGGTCCCAACACTGAGCCCTGTGGAACACCGCTCATCACTACCCTTGGGGATGAGAGAGCCCCACCCACCACCACCCTCTGTTGCCTTCCCTGAAGCCAGTTCCCTACCGATCTCACCAGCTTTGCACCTGCCCCTGTGCCTTCTAACTTACTTCCCAGCCTCCCATGTGGCACCGAGTCGAATGCCTTATTGAAGTCCAGATACACTACATCCACTGCATGGCCCCTGTCCAACTGCCTAGTTACCCAGTCATAGAACTCCACCAGGTTGGTTTGGCAGGATCTGCCACATATGAAGCCATGCTGTCTGCTGTCCTGTAGTCCTCTGACCTCCAGGAGGGCCATGAGCCTCTCCTTCAGGACAGTCTCCATCAGCTTACCCACGATGGATGTGAGGCTCACTGGTCTGTAGTTACCAGGTTCATCCTTGGGGCCACTCTTGTGGAGAGGCACCACATGAGCCATCCTCCAATCCTGAGGTGCACACCCTGAGTGTAGTGAGGCATTAAACAGGTCTGTCAAAGGTCTTGCAAGGACCTCTGCCAGCTCCTTCAGTACCCTGGGGTGGATGCCATCTGGGCCTGGTGATTTGTCCACCCTCAGTGCCCTCAAACCCTCCAGAACTCTGTCCTCCATGATTTCCCTGTCTGTCACCCCTCCCCCTCATTTCTGTCGTTCTGCCCCCCTTGGGTATCACCTCCCTCTTCTCTTAGTAAATACCAAGCAGAAGCAATCATTTAATGCTTCTGCCTTATCGCCCCCTGCTTCCACCCAGCCCCCCTCCTTCCTAATCCTTACTATGTGGTCCTTACAGTTCCTTTTCTCCCTGATATACCTAAAGAAGTCCTTCTTGCCCTTCTTAATGCCTTGTGCCAGCCTGAGCTCCATAGTCACCTTGGGTCCCCTTACTGCCCATGTCACCTCCTTAGATTCCTTCAGGTACTCCTCCCTGTCCTCCCGCCTCCCTGCTTTCTTGTACCTCCTAAAGGCAGCTCTTTTCTTCCTTACCTTTTCCATGACCTTCTTGCTCACCCAGCTCGTTTTCTGAGCCCTAACCTTCTTGCTCTGCGTCTTGCTGCAGGTTCTGGTTGCCTCCGCTATCCCCAGCTTTATGAGCTCCCACCTCTGGTTAGTGTCCATACTAGGTTGAATTTTGCCCAGGTACCCTTTTACCACTTCCCCCATCTTCCCAAAGTCGGCCCTCCTGAAGTCCAGCACCCTTGTGCCAGATTCCACTCCTTCCTTGCCCATATCCAATGTGAGCTATACTGAGTGGTGGTCACTCCCTGACAATGGTTCTTCCACCCTAAGTTCCCTCGCAAACTCCCCATTTGCCAACCAAAGGTCAAGGGTATTCCCTAACCTAGTTGGTTCACTGACCATTTGCATCAGGAAGCTGTCCTGGAAGGCATCCAGCAGTACCTGCTCCCTTCTATTGCTGGTTGTTGGGGTACTCCAGTCCACTCCTGGTATGTTGAAGTCCCCCACAATCACCACACTACCCCTCACACAGGTCCTTCTGATCTGTGCTGCTAGTTCCCTGTCTAACTCCTCTGCCTGAGAGGGTGGCCTTTATACCACTCCCATTCTGAGAGTCCTATTCTTGGAATCCTGAAATTGCATCCAAAGTGACTCTGTGCTACATAGATACATAGATTTTACAGCAGATAAGGACCGCTTGGCCCACCCAGTCTGCCCATTTCCCTACCTAATGGATAAGCTGCAGATCCTAGTTAACCAGCAGCCTACTTCTTTCTACCCCAACCCCCTAGAATTGCCTTATGACTGTCCGATGCATGCTTGAATTCCACGGTTTTTGACTCCACAACCTCCTCTGGAAGGCCGTTCCATGCATCCACAGCCTCTGTGAAAAAAAATACTTCCTTAAATTACCTCTGGGCCGCCCCTTCTATCTTCAAATTGTGCCCCTTGTTCTTGCACACCTCTTTTTGAAAGATGCTACCCTCTTGGACTTTGTTGATTCCCTTGAGGTACTTGAAAGTTTCTATCATGTCCCCCTCTCCCTCCTTTCCTCGAGGCTATACATATTCAGCTCCTTAAGTCTCTTTTCATATGTCTTCCGGTTGCAGACCCTGCACCATTTAGTGCCCTCCTCTGGACAGCCTCCATCCTGTCTGTTCTTTGCGGAGACTGGGTCTCAGAACTGCACACAGTACTCAGATGGGGTCTCACCAACTGTCTGTACAGAGGATAATAACTTCCTGTTTTCTACTGGTGATGCCTCTCCCTATGCATCCCAGTATCCCCCCAGCCCTCCTTGCAGCCCTCTCACATTGCTTGCCCACCTTTAGGTCATCTGATATGACTACCCCCAGGTCCCTTTCCATTTTTGTTGTTGTTAGTATCTCACCCCCCATTGTGTACTCTTCCCCTGAGTTTTTGTTTCCCAGGTGCATTACCTTGCACTTCTTAGCACTGAATCTAAGCTGCCATACATTTGACCCTCCTCTAACCTTGCCAAGTCCCTTCTCATCCTTTCCACCCCACCTTGTGCATCAACTCTGTTGCAGATCTTTGTGTCATCTGCAAAGAGATACTTTTCCTTCCAGTCCCTCTGCAATGTAAGCATAAAGACATTGAAGAGGACGAGTCAATACTGAACCCTCGGTACCCCACTAGTAACCCCCCTTTCTTCAGGTGGACTCCATTTACTATTACCTCTGTGTCCTATTCTCCAGCCAATTCTTTACCCAAGCTGTCATCTTGGGACCCACTCCCAGGCTGGCTAACTTGTATATTAATCTTTGTGTGGGACTGTGTCAAATGCCTTGCTAAAGTCTAGGTAGGCCATGTCCACAGCCCTCCCTGATCTACTACTTTAGTCACCCAGTCAAAGAAATCTATCATATTTGTCTGGCATGACCTTCCTGCTGTGAATCCATGCTGCCTTGGGTCCTGAGCCCCTCTGGCCTCTAGATACTCAACAATTCTTTCCTTCAGAAGTGATTCCATCATTTTCCCTACCACTGAGGTTAAACTAACAGGTCTGTAGTTTTCTGCTTCTGCCCTGCTCCCACTTTTGTGAAGGAGAATCACATCTGCCCTTCTCCAGTCCTCGGGTACCACCCCATCCTCCCATGATTTGTTAAAGAGGGTAGTCAGTGGTGTCACTAGTTCTACCCTTAGTTCTTTTAGAATTCTGGGATGAATCCCATCAGGCCCCATTGCTTTGTCCACATTCAGTTTTGAGTTCTTTCAGAACCCTTTCTTCTGTAAATGGGCTGGTATCAACTTCTGTATCCAGAGTGTTTCTACTGTTTGTTTTAGGTACATCCCCACTTCCTTTGTAAATACTGAGCAAAATATTTGTTTAGTATCTCTGTCTTTTCACAGTCACCCTCTGCCCACCCTCCCTCCTCTTTATTAGCCTCACTAACCTCCCTTGGTCTTCCTTCACCCCTGATCACCTAAAAGGTTTTATCCCCCTTCTTAACTGAGTTGGCTATCTTTTCCACGGTTTGGGCCTTTGCTGTTCTGACTGCCTTCCCAGCTTCCTTTTGCTTTAACTGATACAGTTCTCTGTCCTGCTCCTTCTGTGATTCCTTGTACTTCCTGAATGCTTTCTTTTCCTTTTGAACCTTCACTGCCACTTCCTTTGAGAATTGCCATTATAGGCCTCTGCTTGCCCTCCCGACCCCACAGACATCAATGCTACCGTCCTCCCCTTCCTCCCCTACACACTTCAGTCCTTCCCTCATATATAGTGCCACCCCCCCCTTTCCCAGTCACTCTATCCCTATGAAATAACCTGTACCCTGGTACAGACAGGTCCCAGTCATTGTATTGGGCGGCCCATGTTTCTGTGATGGCTGCAATGTCCACCTCTCCCTCTGCCATGAGCACATGTAGGTCTGCAGTTTCAGTTTTCCTTCCAAGGCTCCTAGCATTAAGGGTGGCCACCTTCCACCCCTCCCCTCCTGCCCTCCTTTACTAGCATCACCAGTAGTACTTGCCCTTTGTCTTTTGTCACTGTTATGGGGGTGAATTTAGAAATGTGTTAGTTTGCCAGCTTACCATATTGTTCTGTTGTTGCTGTTGACTTATTCTCTACTCTAGTGCTGCTTCAATCGGGATATTTACCCCGTGCATGCGCAGTGCAGACCCCGGGCTCCAGCTGCATAGTAATCAAGTTCTTTTGTCTCCATTGCCATTATAGGCCTCTGCTTGCCCTCCCGACCCCACAGACATCAAAGCTCCCCTACCGGAGCGACAGCTACACACAGGCCTAAGAGGTAATATCCTACCTCCAACAGCACCCTTTTGAGGGGGGTTAGCCCGTCGACCCCTCCACCCACCCACCCTGGCTCGGCATTTCCTTTATAGGCACTGCCTGATGACATCACTTCCTCTCCTTTCTTAATTTTAAGTCCCCACTTTCCCATTTGCACGTTATACCTGCCAGCCATTAGAGGGACCCTCTGACCTTCCACCTCAGACTCCCCACCAGAATCCCCTCCTGCTTCCTGTAGCCTGTCTACCTGTTCAGCTACTTCTCTCCCTACTCCCACCACTGCCTCTGCCCACACCTCACCCTTGCTCTGCCACCTGGCTTGACCTACTCACAAACCCCTGCCCTATCGCCTGACCCACACCCAACCGGTTACTAACCCCATTGACCACTAGGAGTTGCTATTTCAACCCTGTTTTCTGGCCCAAACCCAGCCTGCTTTAAGTCAACTAGAACCTGGATCCCTGTTCTCAGCCAGGTCCCATCCCAACTGCCCTGACAGGGCCTTGAACCTTGTACCCCGTCCACCAGAGTCCGTGACAGTCCCACTACTCCAAAGTGGTATCTACGCTTTCTGAGGGGTAACCAGGATATCTGAAACTCACCACCCTGCTACTACCAAGGCACTATGCCAGGGCACCTCTTCCCCAAATCTGGTAAAATGCCCCCACCAACAACCCTTGTACTTCTTGTCTCCCCCATTTTACTGTCCCTTCCCATCTTAATTCCCCCTCTAAGCTGTTTCCCAGCACCCCCACCGCCAGTTACCCTGACCCATCCTACAAATACCCCCTTTAAATCCTCTTCATCCTCCAGCTATCTCTGGTCCCATTTCCCTCACCACTCTCCTCCTCGGTCTTTCCTTGACTGCCTTCTGGCCTCTTTCACCCACTCCAGTACTCTCTCCCCACTCAGCACACCCGACTGACCCCCAGCCAGCGCAGCGATAAAATCCCGGTCTCTCCGGGCTCTCGCTGCCACCTAACCATAGCCCTACTCCTTCTGGCAGGGGATATACACCTAACTTGACCCAACCCTAACCCCAGGCCCAAACTACCCTATACCTAACCCCTCAGCCAAAGCCACCACCGACACTCGACCAGGCTACCTCCCCCGAGGCTTACACCTTCTCCACCTAAATATTCTTAGTCTAGCCCCTAAGCTCGATCAGCTTCAGGTCCTAACCGCCCTCTATGCCCCTGACATAATCATCCTATCTGAGACCTGGCTAAATGCCAGCCTACCAGATAATACTATTGCTATTCCTGGTTTCACTATCACAAGGCAAGATAGGCCCACCAGAGGCGGAGGGGTGGCCATCTACATCAGATCAGCCTTACACTTCAATGTCTCTCTCACAATAGCTGAACCTAAAGCTTACGAGCTCCTTATGGTAAAGCTGTCCCCTCCCTCTTCACTACCTATCTTCATGGCTGGTATTTATTGTTGTCCAGGCACACCAACCACAATAACCACCGACCTACTGTGCCAACTCTCATCCCTTGCCCAGTCGGGCGAACTATATGCCATGGGTGACTTCAACCACAATTGGCTAGCACCCTCTATTAACAAAACCCAAACAGAGATAACCGCTCTCAACCTTACCCAAACCATTACGAAACCCACCTGCTCAAACCATAAATCCGGTAATCACTCACTACTAGACTGGGCACTTACATCCCACCCACACCGCATCTTCAGTTCAGGCCTCCTCCCTGATTCCATTAGCGACCACCACCTAATCTACTTGGTCCAAAAAATCCACAGAGTTAATTCCCCTCCTAAATTTATATTCCAACGCTCATACAAATCCCTCAAACTCTCCCCCCTCCTGGAAGATCTATCTCACTCAGATTGGGTCCCGAGCTCAAACTGCTCTAACATGGATTCGGCCTTTACGCATTTTCGGAACACCTTCCTCACCGCCTGGGATAAACACGCCCCCCTGTGCCGGGCTAGAGTCCGCGGGTCTCACCTACCCTGGATATCCCCAGAGTTAATAGCTTGCCAACCAGCCCATGACAAGGCCTGGTGTAACTACAAATCTACATTCCTCCTAAGCAACCTTGTCACCTACCGCATGCTCTGCAACAAATGCACAAAGGCCATCTGCTTAGCTAAGGCAGAATATTTCAATAACACCCTAAATGCAAACCTTGGGAGACCTTCTAAATTCTAGAAAGTCATTAGCTCCCTTTTCTCCCCCCAAACAGCAAGCCCCCCACCTCTCCTCCTCGTCCAAGGGACTCTCCTCACCGACCCCCTGAAGGTAGCCTCCGAGTTCAACTCCTATTTCACTACTTGCGCCCTAGCCCTCCTCGATTCCCTACCTCCAGCAACCGCCCACCCCTACACCTATAACCACATCCACCCCCCAGTCATCTATCGCCCTACCAACTGGTAGGAACCCCTTTTCCTTCAGACCCATCTCCCCTACTGAAACCTTAAATGCCCTTCACTCCCTGAACCCCTCAAAAGCCAAATCCCCGGATGGTCTTGATAACAAACTCCTCTTCCTATCTGCCCCCGCCATTGCTACTCCCCTCGCCGCCCTGCTAAATCTATCTTTCACCACGAGTCACTCCCCTCTGAATGGAAGCATGCCACTGTCCTACCCCTTCCAAAAGGTGGTGATCCTTCCTCCACTACTAATTACCGTCCCATCTCCCTCCTCCCCGCCCTCGCTAAACTCCAGGAACACCTAGTTCTATCCCAGCTCTCCCACTTTCTCTCAGAAACTAACTTCTTTACCCCATTTCAGTCCGGCTTCAGAAAACACCACTCTACTACCTCCTCCCTACTAAGACTCACGGACTCCATCCTCACTGGGATGGATAAAGGGCTAATCACAACCGCTATTTTCATTGACCTAGCTAAAGCTTTCGACACGGTATCCCACTCTCTCCTACTATCCCGCCTATCAGGGGCCGGGTTAGCAGCGTCCGCCACAAACTGGTTCAGTGCCTACCTACTAAATAGAATCCAATCCACTAAAATAGCTGACCACCCCTTCTCCCTATCACCACCGGCGTTCCCCAAGGCTCAGTTCTGGGCCCCATCCTCTTCTCCATCCTTCTAAATGATCTGCCAAATTCTTGCTCCACCACCGCGATCCACACGTATGCAGACGACACGGTCCTCTTTACCTCCGTCCGGACACATGAAGAACTCACTTCTAAACTTCAAACAGACTTCAGCAAAATCCAGCACTGGTTCAAAACCAACCAACTCTCCCTAAATGCCAAGAAAACTGTCTCTATGTCTTTCGGCACAAGACAGCGTCTATCCAAACTCACCCCCCCTCTGATCTTCCATACCCTGAACAACACCATCTTTGAAGAAGTGCCCTCCTTCAGGTATCTAGGGGTTTGGCTCGATCGCCACCTCACCTTTTCCACACACGTAGATGCCATCATTTCAAAACTGCGCCCAAAACTGGGCGCCCTCTACAAGAACCGCACCTGTCTTCTGCTACCCATCAGACAAGATTTAGTCCTGAAAATGATCCTACCAGGGACTGACAAATTTCAAACTTGTGTGATAGTCCAGGACAACTGGCCTATCCAAAAATGGTAGTCCCACTGTCATGAGTGGTAGTCCAATGGTTGGAAGCCCACATTTTAAGGAAAACTAATATAAAATAATGTAGCAACAAAGTAAACGGTTGTGTCATTGTATTACTAATACTACATGATGTAGGCTATATAAAAACAGTAAAAATGAAAGGACCCCACCTTTTTCTTTGAATTTTAATGTCCACAGCAGGCTACAGACTCAGGCAGTTCAGCCTGTTTACTGCTAGATGTGGTCACCACTTGTTCTGCTGATAAAAATTCCTTAGGACAACAGAGACCCCAACCAAGGTCCGTCTCTCTCTCTCTCCTTAATATTTTATTTGAATGAAATGTCCCACTCTGAGTGGCTCCTTCTGCCAACTTTCCTCACTTATGATGGATGAGCTAGAGCAGAAGAGCAGTGCTAACAGTTTTCTGCCTTTTATTAATTTTTCTTAGGGCAACAAAGCTCCTCACTCTTTTAAAATTCTCACCTACAACACTGGGCAAGTCCCAGACCCACACCCTTTTCTTTTAGCTCAAATTGTCAGTGCTGTAGTGTTTTGGTTTTGGCAGTTATCCTCCTCTATATTAAATGTAGTTGTACTGTACTCCTCTCCCCTACACAACAAACTGCTCAACTGCCCCACACAAAACAAAAGTGATGCTTATCTCCTCTGCTGTAGTTCTGTACACTCACTGACTAGTGACTACAGAATTCCCTTTTCACTGGTCAGATTTTTTTCTATCATCTCACCCACAGTGAGTTCTCTCTCTCTCTCATATTATTTTTCCTGTTTTTTTTTTTTATTAAAACCAACGAGCAGAGTTAAACAGCTTTCTGGATGCCTGTTGGTTCTTCCTGGCCTGGGAGGGACCTCCAATTCTGTAAATCAATATGAAGCTGTATTACTCTTTTTTTTTTTTAATAAAATTTTATTTTGGTACTTGTCTGGCTCATACACTTCGATCTTCTTATCAGCAGGCTCTCAGCAGCCCCACAAACACAGACTCTGACCACACACCTCACCCCACTGACCAAGCTTGCCCAGATGCCCTACTGACTTTCCCCAGAATCCCTACCCTGCTTTCACCATCCCTTTACTTTTGTTGTGTGTCCCAAGAGGCGTCCCAAAAAACAGTATTTGTTTTTTGTTCCTTTCTCTTTATTTTCAAACCCTCACAACTTCCAGTCTTAGTACAACAAGCTTGGTAAAGAACCCCCGGGACCCACTAATGACTGCTTCAGTCCGTGCTCTGATTGATCGCACAGTTGCATACAAAGAATCTGCGTCCTCACACTTCTGCTGCTGCAGTGAAAATGACGCGTCTCTCCCAATTGCCACCAGCGTGAATGTTCTCCAGCAAACCCCCCCCCCCGTGCCAGGACTGACAGGCAGCCACAACAACCAATTTGTCAACTCACTTGTCAGTCCTGTGGGTGGCACTGGTTAATGATGACCTGTTGACTGGTGCAGCGGTGGGTGGGTCGGGAGAAAGCGGTGCAGTCCACATTTCAGCAGGCGGCTTCTTCTGCTCCAGTTCCATCTCGGTGGCTCCCTCCTTCTTCTTCGTGAACACGGAGTTCCTTGTGCTGCCAACATACACCACGTGGGGCACTGGACTCGTGATCATGCGACCATCACCCCACTCAGAGGAACGAGCTGACTCAGTCCGAGGACATCTAGTGGCAGAAACCACACACAGCAGTTTAAAAACAACAAAAAAAAGCGAGGTAGCCAGCTCTAATTTGGTTGTCCGCGGACAACCTATGCCACTCAAAGTGCTTGTCCGGGAGCATTACATGGTAGCCCGGGACGTCGGACTATGGGATTTGTCGATCCCTGGATCCTACCCACCTTCGACTATTGTGATGTAGTCTACAGCTGTGCCTCAAAGACCACCCTAGCCAGACTTGACCCCCTCTTTAATGCGTTCTGCCACTTTGCCCTCGATGCCCCCCCCCCACTCACATCACTGTGAGCTCTACCATTCGCTGGCCCTGCAATCCATGAGCAACTGGCACCTAATTCATGGTGTTAAATTCACTTCCAACTTCTGGCTCAGCTCCCTCCCGCCCTACCTCGCATCCTCCCTATCTTCCCCACCTACCCCCACCCACGCCCTCTGGTCCACTGACACTAGGCTATTAGCCATCCCCCACCGAAGGACCACCGCTGGTCAATCGGCCTTCTCTTACCTCTTCCCTAAACTTTGGAACGGCCTGCTGGCCCAGATCCGCCATTCTTCGTCCAAATACTCCTTATCATCTGCCCTCTCAAACTTCCTCGCACCAAATTGCAACTGCCCCGACCCCCCCCCATTTGTTAGCTTCTCTCCCCCTGTTGCCCCCTAGCGCCCGACCAGCGGCCTGGCTCACCTAATTGTCTGGCTTATATACTGCCCTACGCACTTACACTCACTCTTACTCCCTCTTCTCACTCCCAACACCTCCCTTCACTCCCCTTCCTATCTAACGTATGCCCTTCTGCCCTACCCACAGCTACCAACACCATTCTCCCTCCCTCCCACCTCACCTAAACCTACCCCCCTACGCACCTAATGCTTACTAGTCCACTTCCCCTCTACCCCCCATCTTCACTTTCCAACTCTTACTGTCAACTTGGTGCATCCCACTGCAGCTCAAGTTGTTACTGGCACTCAAGTTCTGTTCTGGCATACTAGTTCTGCTACTGGCACTTACGTAATTTATGTATTGCCTCGTTGTGTACCCATGATACGTTACCCTGTCCCTGATGTACATGCTCTGTATTGTTCTCCCTTGCCTTGTACCTATGATATGTATACCCTGTCATTGATGATCATTGTTCTGTACTGTTCTCCTTATGTAACAAGTTCAAATGTAATCCCTCCAAACCATGTACATTATCTGTATTGCACTATTGCTAAACTCAACTATTATATTATACCTGCCTCCTCTGTAACCCTTCCCCCCAGGTCGCACCGTGAGACGAGCATCTTTTTGCTCAGTGTGCCTTTCCTGGTAAAACATTTTCAATAAATAACAATAAATAAAAAGCTCCTTTGGCTTCCCAACTTGTGGTCTCTGCATGTCTCTTGACCACCTGCCACCCACTGCTCCTAGTTTAAACTCCCAACTTCCTCTATGTACTCTGCTATCCTCTGTTTCAACACTTCTTTCCCTCCTCACTCAAATGTAGTCTGTCTTTGGCGTACAGACTACTGTCCTAGCAGGTCGCTCCCCACCCCCCACCCCCACCGGCCCACACCCTTTAGCATGACACCAGGTTCTTAGCCATCCGTTAAATTCCTCTGTTCTCAGCTTTCTTGTTGTGCTTGCCTTGGGCACTGGGAGTATCTCTGAAAATGTTACTGATCTTCCTGCCCCTCACATAATTGTCCAAGTTCCCCAAATCTCCTCTGGACTATATAGAAACATAGACTTTGACGGCAGATAAGAACCGCTTGGCCCACCTAGTCTGCCCATTTTCCTACCTACGGGATAAGCTGCAGATCCTAGTTAACCAACAGCCTATTTCTTCCTACCCCCCACAATAATTGCCTTATGTCTGCCCATACATTCTTGAATTCTCCCAGTTTTAGACCCCCACAACCTCTTCAGGAAGGCTGTTCCATGAGTCCACCACCCTCTCTGTGAAAAAATACTTCCTCACATTACCCCTGAACCGTCCCCCCTCTATCTTCAAATTGTGTCCCCTTGTTCTTGCACATCTCTTTCTCCGAAAGATTCTACCCTCTTGGACTTTGTTGATTCCACTGAGGTACTTAGAAGTTTCTATCATGTCCCTCCTCTCCCTCCTTTCCTCAAGGGTATACATACTAAGTTCCTTTAGTCTCTCCTCATATGGCTTCTCTTGCAGACTTTGCACCATTTTAGTTGCCCTCCTCTGGGCTGCCTCCATCCTGTGGAAATGGGGTCTCACCAACTGTCTGTACAGAGGGATAACAACTTCCTGTTTTCTGCTGGTGATGCCTCTCCCTATACATCCCAGCATTCCCCCAGCCCTCCCTACTGCCTTCTCACGTTGCTTGCTAACCTTAAGATCATCTGATATGATTACCCCCAAGTCCCTTCCCTTTTCTTGTTGTACTACCCCCGTGTAATCTTCCCTTGGGTTTCTGTTTCCCAGATGCATTATTTTGCACTTCTTTGTACTGAATCCAAGCTGGGGTTCCACCTGGAGGGACACCAGCCTATACTGGCAGGATGGTCTGCATCTGTCCAGGAAGGGAACAAGTCTTTGGGGCAATCGGTTTAAATGCTTCATTGGCAAGCTTTTAAACTAGTCAAGGGGGGAGGCACTGATAAGCAGCAGGAAAATCCCAGCCTCCCCCTACAAAACAGGGTACTAAATGAGAAAAAGACCAAGGTGGGTGGGGGATGCTGCTACAGAAGGTAAAGCCATCAAAAATGGACAGCAATGAGTACCAATGCCCGTAGTCTGGGTAACAAGCTTCCTGAATTAGTGGCCTTGATGGAGAAGGAACATCTGGATATCGTGGCAGTCACAGAAACATGGTACATACAGAACCATGACTGGGACGTAAACATACCAGGATACACTATCTACAGGAGGGACAGGGAGGGTAAAAGAGGAGGAGGAGTAGCTCTCTACATAAGGGAAGGAATCAAAGCAACAGAACAAAAGGGTAAACAGGGAGGCGAAGAAGCACTGTGGGTCAATTTGGAGACAGGCAATGGCACCACAATCCACACAGGGGTTGTATACAGACCCCCATCTCAGGGGGAGGAAATGAACAAGGAAATGATAGAAAGTATACTTAGAATGGCAGAAAAAGGGGAGATAATGCTGATGGGTGATCTGAATATGCCAGATGTTAACTGGACTGCAGTTGCAGCAGCCACTTCTAAGAGTGGTGTTACTCTAGATGCCCTACAGGGGGCATGCCTTAGACAACTAGTATTGGAACCCACTCAAGAGGGAGCAATCTGAGACCTGGTTCTCTCAAATGGAGATGGAGAGAGGATCACAGATGTAGAAGTGGGTAGCCATCTGGGAACTAGTGACCATCGACCAGTATGGTTCACAATAAACACAGCAATAGAGTCAAGCCATACAAAGGTAAAAGTACTGGACTTCAGGAGGGCTGACTTTGCCAAAATGGGTGAGTGCCTAAGGAATGCACTAGCAAATGGGCAGGAAGGAGGGGAGGAAGAACAATGGGGAATAATAAAACTGCCATCACAGAAGTAACAAGCCTTTGTGTGAGAGCAAATAAACAAACAAAATGATGTAAGAAACCACTATGGTTCTTCTCAAGGAGGTGGCAGTGAAGGTTCAAGAGAAAAGAAAGCATTCAGAAAGTACAAGGAATCACAGAAGGAGCAGGACAGAGTTGTATCAGTTAAAGCAAAAGGAAGGTGGGAAGGCAGTCAGAACAGCAAAGGCCCAAACCGAGGAAAGATAGCCAACTCAGTTAAGAAGTGGGATAAACCTTTTAGGTACATCAGGGTGAAGGAAGACCAAGGAGGGATAGTGAGGCTTAATGGGGTGGGGGGTGGGCAGAGGGTGATGGTGAAAAGGCAGAGATACTAAACAAATATTTGTGGTCAGTATTTACAAATGAAGAGGGGGAGGTACCTAAAACAAACAACAGAAACACTCTGGATACAGAAGTTGATACCAGCCCATTTACAGAAGAAAGGGTTCTGAAAGAACTCTTAAAACTGAATGTGGACAAAGCAATGGGGCCTGACGGGATTCATCCCAGAATTCTAAAAGAACCAAGGGTAAAACTAGTGACACCACTGACTACCCTCTTTAACAAATCATGGGAGGATGGGGTAGTACCTGAGGACTGGAGGAAGGCAGATGTGATTCCCCTTCACAAAAGTGAGAGCAGGGCAGAAACAGGAAACTACAGACCTGTTAGTTTAACCTCAGTGATAGGGAAAATGATGGAATCACTTCTGAAGGAAAGAATTGTCGAGTACCTAGAGGCCAGAGGGGCACAGGACCCAAGGCAGCATGGATTCACCGCAGGAAGGTCATGCCAGATGAATCTAATAGATTTCTTTGACTGGGTGACCAACGTAGTAGATCAGGGAGGGGCTGTGGACAAGGCATTTGACACAGTCCCACACAAAAGATTAATATACAAGTCAGCCAGCCTGGGAGTGGGTCCCAAGATGACAGCCTGGGTAAAGAATTGGCTGGATAAAAGGACACAGAGGGTAATAGTAAATGGAGTCCACTCTGA
Source organism: Neoceratodus forsteri (assembly GCA_016271365.2). Classification (NCBI taxonomy): domain Eukaryota; kingdom Metazoa; phylum Chordata; order Ceratodontiformes; family Ceratodontidae; genus Neoceratodus; species Neoceratodus forsteri. The sequence goes on from CM028130.1 coordinate 430,955,881, forward strand.
AGAAAGGGGGGTTACTAGTGGGTACCGCAGGAGTTCAGTATTAGGACGGTCCTCTTCAATGTCTTTATAAGCGACATTGCAGAGGACTAGAAGGAAAGTATGTCTCTTTGCAGATGACACAAGATCTGCAACAGAGTTGATGCACAAGGTGGGGTGGAAAGGATGAGAAGGACTTGGCAAGGTTAGAGGAATGGTCAAATGTATGGCAGCTTAGATTCAATGCTAAGAAGTGCAAGGTAATGCACCTGGGAAACAAAAACCCAGGGGAAGAGTACACAATGGGAGTGAGATACTAACAACAACAAAAATGGAAAGGGACCTGGGGGTAGTCATATCAGATGACTTAGAGGTGGGCAAGCAATGTGAGAGGGCAGTAAGGAGGGCTGGGGGATACTGGGATGCACAGGAGAGGCATCACCAGTAGAAAACAGGAAGTTGTTATCCCTCTGTACAGACAACTGGTGAGACCCCATCTGGAGTACTGAGTGCAGTTCTGGAGACCCAATATCTGCAAGGACATAGACAGGATGGAAGCTGTCCAGAGGAGGGCAACTAAAATGGTGCAGGGTCTGCACCGGAAGACATATGGAGAGAGACTAAAGGAGCTTAATATGTATATCCTTGAGGAAAGGAGGGAGAGGGGGGACATGATAGAAACTTTCAAGTACCTCAAGGGAATCAACAAAGTCCAAGAGGGTAGCATCTTTCAAAAAGTGGTATACAAGAACAAGGGGCACAATTTGAAGATAGAGGGGGCTCAGAGGAAATGTAAGAAGTATTTTTCACAGAGATGGTTGTAGATGCATGGAGCGGCCTTCCGGAGGAGGTTGTGGAGTCAAAAACAGTGGTTGAATTCAAGCATACATGGGACAGTCATAAGGCAATTCTAGGGGTGGGGTATAAAAAGTAGGCTGCTGGTTAACTAGGATCTGCAGCTTATCCATTTTGTAGGGAAATGGGCAGACTGGGTGGGCCAAGCAGTCCTTTTCTGCCATCAAATTCTATGTTTCTATGTTTCATACTTCTGACCATTTCTCCAACCTTGCCAAGTCCCTTCTCATCCTTTCCACACCTCCTTGTGTATCAGCCCTGTTGCAGATCTTTGTGTCATCAGCAAAGAGGCATACTTTTCCTTCCAGTCCCTCTGCAATGTCACTTATAAAGACATTAAAAAGGACTGGGCCCAGTACTGAACCCTGCAGTACTCCACTAGTAACCCCTCTTTCTTCAGAGTGGACTCCATTTACAATTACCTTCTGTGTCCTTTTGTCCAGCCAATGTTTTACTCAGGCTACCACCCTGGGACCCACTCTAAGGCTGGTTAATTTGATTATTAATCTTTTGTGTGGGACTATGTCAAATACCTTGCTAACGTTTAGGTAGGCCATGTCCACAGCCCGTCCCTGGTCTACTACTTTGGTCACCCAGTCAAAGAAATCAATTAGATTTGTCTGACACGACCTTCCCGCTGTGAACCCATGCTGCCTTGGGTCTTGTGTGCCACAGGCCTCTAGGTGCTCAACAATTCTGTCTTTCAGAGGTGATTCCATCACTTTCCCTATCACAGAGGTCAAACTGACAGGTCTGTAGTTTCCTGCCTCTGTCTTGCTCCTACTTTTGTGAAGGGGAATCACATCTGCCTTCCTCTAGTCCTCAGGTACCACACCATCCTCCCATGATTTGTTAAAAAGGGTAGTCAGTGGTGTCACTAGTTCTCCCCTAAATTCTTTTAGAATTCTGGGGTGAATTCCGTCAGGCCCCATTGCTTTGTCCACCTTCAGTTTTAGGAGTTCTTTCAGAATCCTTTCTTCTGTGAAAGGACTGGGATCGACCCCCCACCCCACTCAGAGTGCTTCTGTTAACTGTATTAGGCACCTCCCCCTCCTCCTCTTTTGTGAATACTGAGCAGAAGTATTCATTCAGTATCCCTGCTTTTTTACTGTCCCTCTCTGCCCACCCACTGTCCGTTCTATTCAGCCTCACTATCCCTCCCTTTGTCTTTCTACGCTCCCTGATGTACCTAAAAAAGGTTTGATCCACCTTCTGAACTGAGTTGGCTATCTTTTTCTCAGTTTGGGCCTTTGCTATTCTGACTTCCCTTTCTGCTTCCTTCTGTCTTAACTGGTACAGTTCTCTGTCTTGCTCCTACTGTGTGTCCTTATACTTCCTAAATGCTATCTTTTTCTCCCTAACCTTCCCCGCCACCTCTTTGGAGAACCATAGTGGCTTTTTCTTTCATTTTGATTTATTTGCTTCACACAAAGGCTTGTCGCCTCTGTGATGGCAGTTTTGATGTTTCCCCATTGTTGCTCCACCCCTCCTTCTAGCGTGTTTGCTAGTGCTTTTCTAAGGCACTCTTCCATCCTGCCAGAGTCAGCCCTCCTGAAGTCCAGTACTCTCACTTTTGTATGGCTTGACTCTAGCTGAGCTTATCGTGAACCACACTATTTGGTGGTCACTTGTTCCCAGATGGCTACCCATTTCTAGATCTGAGATCCTCTCACTGTCCCCATTTGAGAGTACGAGGTCTAAGATTGCTCCCTCATGAGCGAGTTCCAAAACTAGCTGTCTGAGGCATGCCAGCTGTAGGGCATCGAGAATGGCCCTGCTCTTGGATGTGGCTGCAACAAAGGTGCTCCAGTTAACATCTGGCATATTCAGGTCCCCCATCAACAGTATCTCCCCTTTCTCTGCCATCCTAAGAATGTCTTCTACCATATCCTTATCCATTCCCTCCCCCTGACATGGGGGTCTATATACAACCCCTATGCAGACTGTGGTGCCATTTCCAGTCTCTAAGGTGACCCACAGTGCCTCCTCTCCTCCCTGTTTACTCTTTTGTTCCATTGCTTTTATCCCTTCCCTTACATAGAGCTACTCCTCTCCCTCTTCTCCCTTCCCTGTCTCTCCTGTAGGTTGTGTATCATGGTATGTTAACATCCCAGTCATGGTTCTCTGTGTACCATGTTTCTGTGACTGCTATGATATACAGGCATCCTTCTTCCATCAAGACCACCAGTTCAGGGAGCTTGTTTCCCAGACTATGGGCATATCTACCGTCTTGTCAGCCAGGTCGTTCGTCCCCAGATGTATAATCAAATGAGACTTGTCCCTACCCCTTCTAGCACATTTAAGAACAGATTGTCCCACCCTTTGTGCTGTCATTCCTGGCGTGGCCTCCATCCAAATGTGACTATGCCTCTCCCCTTTGCTACCCCACCTGACTCCTTTAGTATTGAGTTCCCCAGCACTAAGGTTCCACCCATCTTACTTCCTGTTTGCTTCCATTCCTCTCCATCTCTCAGTCCTGGCTCCTCTTCTTCCACCTGCACAGTATTTCCCCCTTCTGCCCCTGTTGTAATTCCCCCACAGAACCTCCCCCAGCTCCATTTTGGTCTAGGCATTTCCCAGTTACTCCTCCAATTTCATCACCTCCCTCCTCCTCCTTCCCCTCAAGCACTGCAGAACAATTTTCTGAAGACCCTTCACCACTGACCGCTTTCTCTCTCCTCATAGTAACCTGTTCCCTCCTTTCCACTCCACTACTGTTGCCACCTCTCCCCTCACAAGTCCCTATCTCAGTTTATGGATAACGGCACTTCAAAGGCGCATCACCGTTATCGCCATCAGCATGCCCAACACATTTTCGCACTTTGTCAACCCCGCACCAGCACAATGGCGCAAGGACATATTTTTACTACTTTCTGTGGGGCAAACCCCACTCCTCGTGGGGCTTCACACCCCGCACCCCCCTACTTAAGGATTCTCAACTCCAGAGGGGGTGCATGTTGGGGGGGGGTGAAAGCAGTGAAAATAAAAAGGTTTGGGACGGGCGCAATAAAAAGTGCACCAGCGCCCGGACACGAACCCGTTACCTCAGCCACACCAGCCACTATCCAGTCCCTGATGCAGCTCAACCGGCAACTGCAGCGCTACCCCCTACAGCCTCTCCCCCCTCCCAGCCCATGCTTGCCGTGCTCGCTCCACCCCCGCATGCGTACATAGCGACATCCTGTCACCTGGTTGCCCATCCCTCATCTGGTCGCCCTACCTTTCCGTCACCGTGAGTGGATTGTGCCAGGAAGGTGTCCCCGTAATGGACGGTACCCTTCCTCATGCGCCCACTTCTCGGGTTACTGTTATCTCCTCCTTCCATTTGTCTTTTTTCCCCCTGACCTGGTTTCCCCGGATCCCCTTCTTCTTGGCCTGGGCCCGTCTCTGCTTGCCTTCTTCTGACCCTCTCCTCACCACTGTTGGCTCTAATTGCCCTCTCTCATCTCCCCTCCTCCTTCCCTTCCCTCCAGTATTGGGCTATAACCTCTTCCAGTCTGCCTTGCCTGTCTTAGTTCCTCCTGTAGACCTTCAATCTCCTTTCTAAGTGTCCCTATGTGGTTGTACACTAAACATCCCCCACCCTCCAGTCAATTTTTAGAAAGATTGGTGCACCGCAGGTTGTTGCAGCCTACCACCCTACCCATTGCTCTTGTTGCCCACCAGCAACCCCCCACCCTTCCAGATGCAGGATACCAAACACTCCCCCAAGTCTCCCCTCTCCCCCCTCTATCAGTGCAAAACATTCTCCTCCTTTTCTGAATTTCTCTTGTCCCCTTTGTTGTACACTTCTAGATTGATTGAGCAACTGCTTTTTACATTCCCATCTCTCCTGTCCAACACCCAAAGACAGACTTTAAGCAACTATTGCACAGCTGTTTTCAAACTCATACCCCTCCTTTCCACAATGCAAATACCACTGCAAACAGGTAACAATGAAAGCTCCTTGTTTTGTAGTTACTTCCCTTCCACTGAGATAGCATTCATCTCTTCACTCGCTGCTGTTCCTTTTCTGGATGTCTGCTTCTGCTATGACAGGTGCATGTTCTTCGTCCTTCTAGGGAAGTGATGTCATTACCCCGGTATGAAGGAAATCACGGACGGGGGGGGGGGGGTTGGACTAGCCCATGTCTTCCAGAAACAATCAGTAGCTGAGGCCCCTGGCCGGACCATAAGCACCCTTCCCCCACTATGCACTAAACTTTTGCAGCTAGTAAAGACAACAGACTCAAAAGGAATTTAAAGGTTTACCAGCAACTAAATCCTTACCTCCTGCCTCTAGAAACTTCTAAGCAACAGAAGTTAAAACTATCTCTACCAGACCAAGTCTGTTTCTGCACTACTGCTGTGTGATAGCAGCCCCTGGTATTTAAGCCACAGTGAGCTGTAAATTGATCCTAGCTGAGGCTAGAAGGAAGAACTTTTCAGAAAGCTACAATGCCTGTTGAAAAAATAAATGAATCTCCAGCTCCCACTAGAGATCCCATACACAAAAAACACGCTGTATGGTGGAAACACCACTTGCTGTTTGCTGGGCAGAATCTTTGTTTATTTCAAAGGGCCTGAAGTCGCTCCAGTCAGAGAGGGCTTTGGACCTTTGAGTTGCATGAAGCCATTTAGCAACAGCTGATCATCTTTCAATGTTAGGAGCCTGTCATGACAATACTCACTGCTTGCTGGGCAAAAACTTCTCATACTTGAAAGTGACTCAGCCGCTCCTATCGGGCAGTGGTTAGCTGCCTTCATTTATGAGAGAAAGCCCAGCAACCAGCTGAGTGTGCCGTATGTAGTGGAAAAACTCTCCTGCTTCCTCTCTCTGTGTGCTGTCTCACTCCCACCTTTCATTCCCTGTATCCATATAAACAAAAAAAATCTCACGTTCCCTCCCTCTGTGTGCTGTCTCACTCCCACCCTCCACTCCCTGTCCCGTATAAAGTAAAACAGAACCCCTCACGCTCCATTCCTCGGTGTGCTGTCCCACATCCCAACCCTCCAGTCCGTGTTCCCAGATAAAGTAAAACAACAGTCCTCCTGCTCCCTCCTCTGTGTGCTGTCCCACCCCTGCCTTCCATTCCCTGTCCCCTTATGAAGTAAAACAAAACCTCTCCCACTCCCTCCCTCGGTGTGCTGTCCCACCCCCACACCCTCTATTCCATGTTCCCATATAAAGTAAAACCCCCCTCTTACCCCCTCCCTCTGTGTGTCCCACGCCCACACTCTGTTCCCTGTCCTAAAACAAAACCCCTCCCACTCCATCCCTTGGTGTGCTGTCCCACCCCCGTCCTCCATTCCGTGTCAGCTCGGAGATTGTCCATGGACAGATCTTTGACATGGGGCCACGGTACACAAACCTGTTGTACATCAGTGAAGAAGCCAACAGCATGGTGTGGTAAGTAGGGTCTGCCAGCCAGCTCGGTGCAGCAGGGAAAAGAGCAGCAGCTTGGCAGCGACTGCGAGCATTCCTCCAGGGATCCTGTAGTTGGGAAATGGGGGGTCTCAGCTGTAAATAACTACTTTGCCGTGACAGAGCCTTTTGTGCTGGGGAATTATAACGTTAAAAACATGACAAGATTATATAACATTGGTGGAAAAGCAACCATGCCGAGGCTGGCGTCTGTTGGTGATGCCTAAACTCAGTCACTGCTACAGGGAGCTAGGCTGCATTCTACAGGTACTCCTGAAGCTGAGCCTTGCGACTCATGAGCACAGTGGTGTAAAAGGGGTCATGGATAACAAAACAGTTTTCAGACATACTTTTATTAAGCCCATACAAAAATGTAATTTATGCCATATTTAACTTATGCAATGGCATGGGCAGGGTTACCAGACGTCCAGTTTTACCCAGACATGTCTTCTTTTTAGGCTGTGAAATTTTGCCTGGGCAGATTTCTCTTGAAGTGTTCTTTTGTCCGGGTTTTTAGTTGGGCTTGGCACTACCCTAGACTTAACCTGCTGTTTGTTGCCATAGCAACCATCTGAAGTAGCTCACGCTGCGCGCCCGCGAGTGAAAAAAACATCCAAAAAACTGTCTGAATGCTCATCATGTCATGCACAGTCCATCCTTGCTATCTGTGCATGACAGAGAGCACAGTGTCCACCCGCGCGTGGGATTTGAAGTACAGAATGCGGAGTTCTAAGCACCAGCAGCAGCTAGACTCCCTTCAATTTACCATCCTGATGCTGGGACTGGCCGAACTGAAGGCTGAAGCAGACACCCAACCCCGATCCTGACTGATTCTGAGCCTGTGTGTTCATGTAGCAGCTGCATGCTGCAGCTAATTTAATCTGACTGGACTGTGTGGACTAGAGTTTGACAGTTTCCACTTCTTGGAGACGAACAGAACAATTTCAAACAGTGCTAAGTAAGTTGGTCAGAGTCTTCTTTTCAGAGATCCATTGCTGCTCAAATGATCAGCGCTGGGGGGACGTTCATCATTAAGGTTGACTGAGCTGCTAGTGTTTTTTTGTTTTGATGTCTTGAATTGACGGAAGAATAAGATTATTGCTGCTCAAATGATTGGTCAGTGCTGTGGGGAAGGGCGGATGTTAAAGTTGTTTGAGCATTATCACCTACCTAAAAACCCTTATTATGCCCCAGTTAACCCAAGATCAGGGAGAACAACTCACTCAACCCATTACAGAGATGGAGGTTGCTGAAGCTATAGCTAGAAGTAAGACCATGAAATCCCCAGGGCCCGACAGATTCAGTGCGGAATTTTACAAGACACTTCAACCACAACTTACCCCAAAACTTGCCCACCTGTTTAACTCAATCCTAGAGGGGGAGACTGTTCCACCCAGCTAGTCATACGCATCTATATCAGTACTGCTTAAACCGGGAAAACCCTCTCAATACTGTAGCTCATACCATCCAATCTCCGTCCTCAATGTGGACTATAAATTATTTATGACCCTATTAACATACCGATTAGATACCTTACTGCCATAGCTTATCAGGATAGACCAAACAGGATTTGTCTGGGGTACAGCTACTACCGATAATATCAAGACAACTCTACATATCCTACATGAAATAGATACAAACAAGTTACCCTCTGCAGTCATTAGCCTTGATGCTGAAAAGGCATTTGATAGAGTCTACTGGCCTTTTCTATACTCCAAGATGGGACGCCCGAGTGCCTTCATCCAGGTCATTAAGAACATATACAAATCCCCTAAGGCATGCATGAACAATAATGATCACCACTCAGACTACTTCCCACTTGCTAGAGGAACCCGGCAAGGTTGCCCCCTCTCGCCAATCCTTTTCGCCATGTACATGAAACACAGAACACAGACTTTGACGGTAGATAAGGACCGCTTGGCCCACCTAGTCTGCCCATTTCCCTACCTACAGGATAAGCTGCAGATCCTAGTTAACCAACAGCCTATTTCTTCCTACCCCCCACAAGAACTGCCTTATGTCTGTCCCATGCATTCTTGAATCCTCCCACAGTTTTAGACCCCACAACCTCCTCAGGAAGGCGGTTCCATGCATCCTCCACCCTCTCTGAAAACACTAGTGCAAACAATAAGAGAAGTAAGGGACATACAGGGTATTACAGTGGGGGGGTACGGAGCATAGGACTGAATCACACGTAGATGATATCCTCCTGTACCTCGGTAACCCAGAGATTACTCGCCCGGCGTAAAGCATATCCTAGAGGAGTTTGGGGAGACCTCGGGTCACACCCTCAACACCAATAAGACAGAAGCCTTTACGTTCAAATATACCCCCACTCAAAGGATAAGGCAACTGTTCCTGTTCAGATGAGACTTCCAAAAACTTAAATATCTGGGAATTTATCTAGCATGGAATGCCTCACAAGCATATCAAAACAACTACTCCACGCTGCCAAGGGCATTGTACCTTTTTCAAAATTTACCAATTACCATATCCCAGGCCACCTTCCAAAGTTGGAACCAGGCTGTAACAAGATTTATATGGGGGGGACGACAAAAACCAAGGGTACGATTTAAGACATTAACACTCTCTCGGGACTGGGGAGGGTCATCCCTTCCTAACCTACAATTTTACTACTGGACGGCCATACTGGCCCATGTCATTGCCAGACAGAATTCCACCGAACGCACACATTGGATGGACATAGAAAAAGCATTACTAACACACCGTGAATACTATATGGCCCTCTGTCATACTGGACACAGACAGGGAGAACTGACATTACCCAAACCTTGGCTTAAATTGTACAGCACTGGGTGGGCAACAATCAGGAAAGCACTGCACCTTACCCCATTCCTGACCCTCTTGTGCCCAATACTCCACCTTCCAGGCTTTCAGTCTGCCCTTCTGGATCATAAATTTTGAGAATGGGAGCTATATTTACTAAAATATCTCAGCCAACTCCAAGTGGGAGACACCTTCCAAACATTAGGGTAGATACAGGGGATATGTGGGCTCAAAAGGCAGGACTTTTTCAGGTACCTGCAGCTCTGCCACTACTGTAGTGCCCTGCCCAGCGGGGGTTCATGACCAGTCATGTCACTGCCCTCCCATAATAACTGTGCTCACCAACTTGTTTACACACCCAGGAGGGGACATTTGGTACCATTGGTATACCAACCAATGTTATCCACCCTAGAGTATAACACCACTATGACTATTATGGCATGTCAAGAAGAACTAGAGACCCAGATTAACAGGGAGTGCTGGAACAGGGCATGTTATAACTCATCCAAAGTCACAAGCTCCCATCAATGGAGATAATATGCGTAGAAACACCTTATGAGGTATTTCTGCACCCCAGTCATCACAGGACACTATGACCCAGAGAGAGGTACAGGGTGTTGGCACACATGCGGGGAAGATCGGGCACACCACACACGTGATATGGTCCTGTCCAAGCATACAACCCTTCCTACAACAGATCCAAGGGGAGATGGTGGAGGTCCTGGGGAATGGGCTACAGCATACAGCACAAATGTTTGTGTTGCTCAATACCCGAGGGGATTTAGAGACCCAGGCACCAGGTACCTTTTGGGTACACTTATAACAGCAGCGAAGAAGGCCATCACCAAGGCCTAGCTAACTCCAAGAATTCCAGGCCTATAGGAATGGAGGACAATAGTGAACTAGATATACCACCTAGAAATGATCACCTATAGTCTTAACGACCAAAAAGAGAAGTGTACGTCCAGATGGACTAGGTGGATCATATATATAATATTGAGAGATGCAACTTTTGTCCCTTGAGGAAGATGGCAGCCCCACAGTATGAGGGCGAGATAAGGCAACCTAATAGCTGGGATGCTATTTTGGAAATACCCTGGAGTACAAGGTAACAGAAATTTGTAGACAGAAGTAGGGACAGGACAAGGAACAGGCCCACCAAGATGGGCTGGGCCCTCCAATTTCTTTACCCCTCTCCAGCCTTCCTCCGTCTCAAGAGACCCAGACCCTACCTTCCTCCCACCCCCTTCTGAGGAAGGCAATCAACAGAATGACCTGTCCCAGCCTTTCTACTTGATAACGTACTATTTAGTAACTATTAATTTCTAGATCAATCCTCTCCCACTCTGTTGTAAGGGAAGAGGACTACTGAAATCAAGTACTGTATCTTGCACCCGTTGGAATGTGTTGCTGGGAAGGGGGGAAAACAGCTTGGGATCTCTACCACCTATATATGTAACTGATCTATGAGCAAAAAACGTATTAACAATACAGATTGTTTGACTGTATGTTGAAAATTTCTGTAATAAAAATTATATTTAAAAAAGGTTGCATGAGCAAAGCTACTAGTGCCTTTTTTTGTTCTGATTTCTTGATGGAAGAATACTGCTGCTCAAATGATTGGTGCTGGGATGTCCTTAATTTTTCGAGCCCCCCATGAATATCACCAATTTTTAAGATCTGGCCCTAATTTTAATTGTTTGTCCCTGATTTTCCTTAATTTATGAGGCTTGGGGTTCACAGGTGTAGTTGAATGTGCTGCTGTCTTCAGGAAGTTACAATTCTACCTTCTGCCAACCATGTTCTAACACAGTCATGCCAGGCTCCATTCTGAAGAACTTACAGTGGATATTTGCTTTGTCACCCTCCTAGAGTAAGAATATCATGATTTTAACAAGCATCAAACATTCGCCATTGACAAATGCTTGTTTTTGGTTTTTTTTTGTAATAACATTTTTACTGATTTTTACATACAAGACAAGAGGTTAGACGTACAAGATGAAATAAAAGAGATAATATATGACCTGTCAGTAGAGTACAGTGAGCACAAAAAAAATTATATTAAATTCAGTGTAACACAAAATACACTGTGCTATAGACAGACAATTTATTTTAGCAGCTGCGCTGTGGATAGACCATTTATCTAGCAACATTTATTAACTGATCTAGTAACATGTTTTGGGGGGGAGCAGGCATGAAGTCCTCTGTAACAGCCAGAACTATGGGATGAAGGAGGCATCAATGTCCATATAGCACTAGACCTATCTTCGCCAGATGGTATAGAAGGCCTCCTGTGTGTTAGACAATATTACTGTAAAGCTCTACAGATGATATACAGTATGTGCTGTGTTGGATCATACCACTTTTGTTCATGGGACATGCTGTACTTAACCACAACTGTGTAGCAGTCTTTTTTGCAGTAGTAATCAATGAAAGCATTAACTGCAATACGTTTGCCTCTGATTTTATGTTCTCGGGTGGGATGGGCAGGAGGACCGGAGATGGTGTAACCAAACCAGGGATTGTTAAAATCTGTTCATACAATAAATGTGTCTGGTTAATGCTGCAGATAAAAGTGTTATCCCACCCGATGATAAACCTCATTCATAAGATATCAATTCTATCTTATGAATCGAGTTTGTCAGAACCGCTATCTCCACACTCCAGTTCGTCACAATGATGCCACGCTGATGCCGACTCGTGCTACAGTGGACCTGCGGCTTCGGCCACAATGGTAAAATAATAATAAAAAAACCAAACTGCGGGGCATTTTGAATCCAGACACGCTTACTGCATAAAGCAGATATGGCATGGATTAGCATGTCATACGCATTTTAATCTTTACTCAAGGTCTGTGCCCTCTTGATCCCTCAATCATGGCTATGGCACTCGTAAGGGGTCAAGAGGTCACAGATCTCTTGTGAAGATACAAAGCATGTGACACACTAACCCATGCCATATCTCCTACTTCTATGTCCAGCGGTACGTCCCACAACAGTCAGCCAACTTGGAGCACCCCCAAAATATGTGGACCTGGTCTGCATGTGGGGTTCTGTGTCCATTTTAGCAGATCCCCCTTTCAGACCCAAGGAACTTCTCTTGGATCACCAGGGTCTTAAAGAATCTGTACCTGCACGTCCAAGAAAATTCCCATAGATATGGTGCTGATGTTATTTTGAAGGCAGGTAAGGTATACTTCTACCACTGGTCTAGGGGATGGTTCACATCCATTTCTTGATTCAATTTCTGGAGTATGTGAAATGTGGAAACTTGGGTAACCTCCTGCAAACCACAATAAAGATTTCCAATAAAGTGTTGCCACATTTCCCCCCATGACCTCATAAGTATATTACCGTACAGTAGGCCCACCTGACTAGGTAATTTATAGCAGCTTCTCCATATGTGTGTCGAAAAAAGGATCAAAGCTGCAAATATTTAAAATGACCTCTTAGTTGAAGAGAATACAGTTGCTTCAAAAACTCGAAGGGAAGGACATCATGACTGTCTAGCAGTTGGCGTTAAAAGGAGAGACCAAGATGCCTCCACCTCAATAGGGAAGCATATAGCTGGTCAACAGGACAGGCCTGAATATGAGAGAGAGAGAGAGAGATAGGAGTCATATTCTCAAGTTATGGAAAGCAGGAGTATGGAGAAGGAATGCCAAACCTACAAGGTGTCAGCCGTGAAATGTGTGAACCCTGTATAAGTGAGATAATCGGTGGTGGGGGGGAGGTTCGGGGTGAACAAGTACATATGAAGTGGGTGGAAATCATTTAAAGTGAATTCAACTGCCTTCCAGTGGGTAGTACATGCTGAGGTAGTCCAAAGACAGACTATCCGCAGATGCACCTCCATGGCATATCTGTACAAGTGTAGGTTTATTCCTCCTCCCCCTTTATTTAGGCAACTGAGGCACTGAGAACTTAATACGTAGGTGACCTCATCCAAATGAATCGAGAAATATATTTATCCCTGGACTGGAAATAAGTTTTGTCCGGTAGGACAGGGAGGGTCTGTAGGTAATAAAGAGCCCTCGGTAAAACATTTTGGTGTATTACCTCAACATGGTTGAGGAAACCTAGGGGGACCTGTGATCAACATTTTAAACACTGATGAAGTAGTTATGGGTTTGAAATTAAGGCAAGCTAGATGATCAAGTTTTTGAGTAAGAGTAACCCCCACATATTGAAGAGCAATCTTTGTACAACGGAATGTAAAGTGGGACCATAAGGCCTGTGGCAGGGAAAAAAAAAGTTAAAACCTCAGTTTTTGTAACATATAAATGGATCCTGCCAATTCTTCATACGATTGCAAGATATCCCAGACTTTAGGGAAGGACTCTTTTGGAGATAACAAGGTAAGCAGACTGTCGTCTACAAAAAGAGCCGGCTTATATTCCCTCCCTCACCAACAGGACCCCTTAAATGCTCTCTTCAAGAGGATGGAGATTGCTAAAAGCTCTATGTAAAGAGCACATAATAATGTGGAGGGGGCAGCCCTGTAAGAGTGAAATAGGTCCATAAGAAGAGGGTTGAGCCAATTTTTTTCCCAATTTGGGAAGCACAGAAATGGTGGCATAATGTCACGAGAGGGTAGGGTCATCCTCATTCTATATTGATTGGAAAGCCTGGTGGAGAGGGGGGGAGAAAGAGGTTATTGAATTTTTCTGTACAGCTCCACAGGGTACCCATCAGGGCCTAGGCATTAGCATGTTTTAAAATGTTTAAGGATCTCTTCAATATCCTTCATGGAGATGGGGTGGACCAGTGTGGCTGCCTATTCATGGGACAGTTGGGGGAGTGGGAGCGGGAGCAAGGCTAAGAAGGTAGAAATCTTGGGAGAAGGAGAGGGGTCTTTTGAGAACAAGGACTGATAATATCCCCTCAAGATACGCTGTATGTCCTCTAACTTATGCACCAAGATTTGTGTGCATGGTTCCCTGCATAATGCAGGCCTGGGCTCGATGGCCCCAAGACAGTAAGCCAGTGTGCGAGCCCTGTGGGCCCCCTCCTTCATAGTATCTAAGATGAAGACAAAACAGAGCCTGCTCCACCTTTAAGTTCATTATTTGTTGAATTTCCACCTTGACTGAAGACATCTGAGGTCCTAGGGACTGATCCCCCTACATGCAAAACACCTAGAGAGTTTGAAAAGTCTCCTATAATTTTTTTAGCTTAGCTTCTCTTGCTTTACACTGATGAGAAGCATAAGCTATCAATTTTCCCCTCAAAACCACTTTTAGTGTGTTCCATAAAACCACCAGATCTACAGGCTGCAAAGAATTTCTGAGAGAATTTGTGGGACCCAGGTTTCCATTTGCTGGAAGAAATTTTCCTCTCTCAATAAACCTACATTAAATCTCCAGTGAGAGTGACTCTGGGATTTACCCAGATGGAGGGGGAAAAGGATCCTTCATCGACTGGGTACTGAGTAACAGGCCAGATAGAATAGTCACCTCAGGAATCCTCCCAGATGCCATCTCGGACCACTCTCCTACCTATTGCACTTGGGGCATCTCCTCTCCCAAAATCCCCTGCAAAGTGATCCAGATGTGGGACTACTCAAACTTTAACGTTGGTGACTACTATGCCGACCTATGACAAATTGACTGGACCCAGGTCACTACCTTGAGCAATCCCACAGAGGCCCTCGAAAACTTCCTCGCTGTCTTCACTCCCCTGCAAAACAAACACGCACCTCTCACGAAAAGGAGGGTGAGGGGCACCATTACAAAGTGGCTCCATGGTTGCCTACTTTCCCTCATGAAGCTGAGGGACAAATGCTGGTGAAGATTCAAGTCCTCCCACTCCAGCTCCGACTTCCTCGAATACAGACAGTTAAGAAACTCTTGCAAAAGAGCCATCCGCTCTGCCAAGAGCGATTTCTGCCAATCCACCCTGCTATCCTCGGCCAAGAACCCAAGGAGTTTCTAATGAAATATCAAAAATGCGGTAGGAGGGTCTGCCAGAACCTCTGACATGCTTATTGGAGGGGTTAGTTGCAATAACTCCTTCACAACTGCCAATGGTCTTAACTGCCAGTTCTCCAACCTGTCTGCTCCCCCCTCCCAAGCCCCAACCCCACAACTCAGGGTCCCTCCGGTAGTGGGGTCTCCAACCGACCCTCCTTCTACCTAAAGGTTGTCTCTGTCCTGGAGACCCAGAGGCTCCTTGCTGGTCTTTCCCCTCACACTGGGGCTGGGCACGATGGCCTTGAGCTCAAACTGCTGCACCTGGGGGCATCCCTCCTTGCCAGGCCTGTCGCTCACATTTTCAACACTTCCTTAATCTCGGGTACCATACTGGACGTATGGAAGGTGGCCAAGGTTGTCCCTGTCCTCAAACAAGGTGACCCTAAAAATCCCAATAACTACCACCCTATAGCAATCCTGTCTGCCATCAGCACGTTACTTGAAAAAGAGGTTGCCTCACAGCTCGCCCACTACCTCCAGAGCTATAAGCTACTCTCCCCAGCACAACACAGCTTCAGAAAATGGCACAGCACTTCTACTGCCCCAGCGGTGGTCACCTCCAAGATCAGGTCCGCTACTGATCATGGCAAACTGACTGGAGCCATCTTCATGGACCTCTCAAAAGCCTCTGACCAGGTTGACCACTCGCTCTTACGTGCCTCTCTTTTCTCCCCCTCCACCCACGCCTGGTTCACTAACTACCTCTCGAGGAGACAGCAACATACTTGCTTTAACAAGGCCCTCTCTGATCCATCCCCGGTGACCTGCAGGGTCCCCAAGGGCTCTGTCCTCGGACCCATTCTGTTTTCCCTCTTCGTAAATGAGCTGCCCTCGGCCTCAGCCCACGGGCATGCCACCCTATACACGGATAACCTCGTCATCCTGGCTAGCTCACGGGATATCCGGATCATCAACCACCAGTTAAACTTGGATTTCAACCAAATCCAGACCTGGCATGAGGCCCATAAGCTAACCATTAACCTTAAAAAGATGCTGACCATGCTCTTTGGCTCCTCGGCCAAGACTAAGGCCTGCTCTGCACCTCTAAAAATTGTAGGAGCTGATGGTTCCCCCTTACTTGTAGCGGACATGGTCAAGTACCTGGGGGTTACCCTTGACCCGCAATTGGACTACACATTGCACATTCTCAACACCTGCAAGGCAACCAACATTAAGCTGGGCCTGGCATACAGAGCTAAAAATTGTCTCACCCCAGGAGCATGGCTCACCTTAGCCGGGGGGGGGGGTCCTTCTACCCACTCTCTGTTACGGCCTGTTATCTTTTGCCCATGTCCCCAGATCCTGTCTCTCCAAATGGGACACAGCATACAAACAACGTATGCCACTTTGCACTCTCTGCCCCTTGCCTCATGCACCAATGTGATCTCTACTCCCGGCTGGAGTGGCTTCCTCCGAAGAGACACCGCACCTTTGTCTTTGGCAATTTCATAGACAACATCGTCAGAACTGCCATCCCTCCAACACTCACCTCATCCCTCAAACCTGCAAATCTTGCCTACCACCTGTGATCCAGCGACTCTCAGGTCCTCCTGGTTCCTAAAACCCACACCCAAACGGGTGGTCAGGCTTTCGCAACCTACGCACCTAGGCTGTGGAACTCCCTGCCTACCAGTACCCACTCCTCCCCCTCCCATTGTTGCTTCAAAGCCTCCCTATGGGGCTTCCTAAAATTGGCCTCCACCTGTCTCTGCACCTGAGCCTCTTTAACTTGGTCTCGACTGCTGCGCGATGAGTCCCTGGCTACCGCTAGCACTTTGTCCTTTTGGATGGCACGCCCCCATTCTGAGGCACCATAGATACTGGTCCCTTGGCTGACCCTACATGTAGACGTCTGATTTACCATGACTCTACTACACTGTTTATCTACCTCTTGATGTTACCTATGTGCCATATGCTCTTGTATGTACCCTGTTTCGACTGTTGTTGATGTATCATATCATGCTGATATTCTGGGCTGTCTGTAGACATCTGTTGCCCCTGCCTGCATTAAGCTGCTAACTACCTCCAGAAGTATTTTATGTGCCTGATGCTATTGTATGTACCCTGTATTATGCCTCACGTGCATGTTTGTACTTTGTAATCCTCCTGGGTCGCACCTGAAAATAGGTACTTGGCTGTCTAGTGTGCTTACCTGGTTAACAAAAGCAAATAAATAAATAATCGGGGTGCAATCAGACAAATACATAGGGCCGTGACACACCAAGATAAGGATGCCCACCTGTTCAGCTAAAACATATAAATAGTCCAGCCGGGATGAGGTGTGGTGTCTGGCAAACTAGTAACTGTATGCCACTTCATGGGAATGTACAATAAGAAACGCCAGGCATCAATGAATCCCAGATGTCCTACAGAAACTGTAAGATACTTCTGCAGCTCGGAATTATGGTATGGATGGGGATGAGACACATCAAGAGAGGGATTCATGGATAACATTAAAGCTCTCCCCCAACCCCCCGAAACAACTGGCCCTGTAGCTGGAGAATCAATTTATTGAAAAATGAGTGGACCACTGCTTTCTTGGATCCAGGAGGACCATCTAAGTTTGCCAGCGTAACACAGGCTGCCCATAAAGGGACCATGTAAGTATAATATACTGGCCTTCAGTGTCGTGAATGGTCTGGGTGATGGTAAGTGGGAGGTTATGGCAGGCCAAGATTAAGACTCCTATATGCCTTCTCAAGGGATGTGAGGAGGCCCAAGGAGTGAATACCCACATTTATCAAATTTAAGGTATTACGATGCAGGGAGATGGGTCTCCTGTAAATAAATCAGGTCTGCCTGTTCACGGTGGAACATCTGAATCAGGCTAAACCACTTTATGGGGTTAGGTACCCCACTGATATTAAAGGAAATTACTTTTGTTGTATCAGCCATATTAAAAATAGGGAAAAGAATACCCACATCATCTGTCTGGGCAATGCATTCCAAGAGGAGTCAGCGGTCCCACTCTGGGGGCTCAGGTGGCTGGGAGATGCGGAGGGAGACAAGCACATGTCGGAGATCGGAGACTGAAGCCGAGCAGGAACAGGTCAAACTGAGAGTCCTCACCGGAGAGAGTTCTGGTAAGCCAGTGATTGAGGGGCATAAAGAAAGTTGAAAAAAAATAAATAAATAAAAATAGAAAATAACAATTGTTCAGTATACCTATTAACAAAAGCAATAAAAACAGAGAAAACAAAATCCTTCACCTGAGGGAATCTCTAATTCTAAGTTTCAGTATCTGTCTCTCACTCTCTCTAGCAAAATGTTTCTGCTCTTTTTATAAGTCTTTGCCTGGGAACTTGTTAAAGAAACATCCTGTTTTTTATAAAATGTTTTTGTCAGTTTATTTGCAGAGCAGGCTTGCAAAACAGTTTGCAAACAAGCCTGAGAGGAGCTCAAACTGCATCTCAGGTCAACCCCCCCAAATTCCAAATACCTTTTTGCAATCATTTCAACAGTATAACTATATACATTTTCAAACCAAGGGATCCCAGTATCACTTACAGTTTCATGCAAATATTCACATATATTTTTATAACTGCAGACATACAAGGGGGCAGAAAAGACAGAAACAGCAAGTGAAGGTAGAGAGATAGCGAGAGATGGAGAATCGCGAGACCGCCAGAGTGATCAGTTCCTAGGTCTCATGAGAACATTTAGTTGTGCAACCAGACAGACAGGAGACAGAAAAGGAGAGGACAGAACCGATCCTTGTGTTTAACTCTTTCTGTGTAACAAATGGGAGAGGGCCTTATTTATTTATTTTTTTATTTATTTATTGAAATGTTTCACCAGGAAGGCACACTGAGCAACAAGTCGCTCGTCTCCCGGTGTGACCTGGGGGGAAGGGGTACAACAGGAATGAGACAATAAACATTCAATTTACAAGATCAACAATAGCATACTGTTGTAAGGCAGGTGTTACAAAAAGTGTTACAACAGTGTTGAACATACACCAACATGTAGAAAGAGTGGATAATAAGTGCCAGGTTAATAAGTAAACAAGTGCTTACGTGAAAGAAAAGGGGAAAGGGGAGGGAGGGGTGAGGTGGGGAGAGGGGGAAGAGTCATGTCCCTGGATACTCCCTCAGGGTACGAGGAACCCTGCAATGGGACTGGTGGAACCAGAAAGAAGAGGATAATGCAGTGTACCAGAGAGACCCCTTTAGGATGGTTGGGGAAAGTAGTATATCAGAGATACAAGCCCCTTGGAGTGGTAAGTGAAGGTGAGGGTAGAGAGGTAGGATTTGTATAGGGCTTAGAGGAGGGGAATTAGATAGGGACATGGCAGGGGCAGCTAGGTGCAAGGTAATTATTGAGGGCAGAGCTGATGGAGTAGGTAGAAGATGAGTGCCGGATTTGAGGTGGGGAGGAAATCCAAACTTCCCTGTCACAAGCTGTGATTGCTGATATGTCCCAGGTATCAAGCAATTAGCAGTAGATCTCCATATTCATTGTAATGGAGGAAGCTGGGATTAACGTGGGCACCTCTCAAATTGTTGTAAGAGCACTTTATCTGTTCCAGTGTGGCCTGTGATTGTCAAGCTCGGTCCATTGCAGGAGTTGAGGTAAGGTCCCTGTTAAGTGTTTGAAGTTGAGGGTGCTCTTTGGCATCAGCATCATATCAAGGTGCTCTAGGTCAGGTCAGTTGGTGAGATGTGAGCAGAAGAGCGATACCCCAGTGTACAAGATCCAGCTTTGCCTCCTCCGGGGTGTGGAAGATAATCTCACCTTTAGTGTACAGTATTTTCAGCTTTGCTGGGTAGGGTGTCTGAAACCATATCTTGGCCTGTTTTACAGCTTTGAGATATGGCACATAGGCCTGCTGTTTTTACTGGATAGCAAGTGTGTAGTTGTTGTCCAGGTAAACTGGATGGTCCTGGTACAGTTTTGTTTTTTGTTTCCAAGCCTGCTGTAACACCCTCTCTTTTGTGGCATACATGAGAAACTTAAGATTAACTCTTTGCCTCCGAGAAATGTCTGTATTCGGCAGGCTTCACTGTATTGTTGTGTCTGAGAACAACTCCAGACGTGAGCTGCAGTGTCCTAGTGTGACCGTGCTACATCTGGAGTCGTCACAAACTTTTTGTGCCATTACTTGCCATCCAATGAAAATAGTGCTTACTAAATCTCTTTGGGTGATACCCCGTATTGTAAGCCTCTTTTCATTGGGTGGCAAATGTAGGGGTCCCATTTGAAAATCAGATAAAAAGCGCGCTTTTAAGTCGGCGTCCTCACTTTGCTGCTGCTTCCTGGTTGAGTCGGGCCACTGAACCTTTTGCACGTGTGCCTATTGCTGATCTGCCTGAATTATTCACCTCTAAAAACATCACACTCTTCGAGGTATTTATATTTTTTAAATGATATTGTGCCTTGTGTAAATGTTAGTGTTTTCGGGGTCTTTCTGTGAGCTGGCTTCCGTGAGAAGCCCTACTTCCGGTTTCCAACTTCTCACAGAAAGACCCCGAAAACAATCACATTGACACAACAGCACTGTGTGACTGGATATATTTATTTCATGTTGTTTTTGCCTTATGTCGTCAATCGGATAATGCTGTGTGTTTCTACATTTGCTCAAAGGGAGGATCGCGGCTAGGCATGAGTGCGTTTGGGCTCCCATCGGCTTTGCAGTAGTACAACAGCACTCTGGGGCTGGATATTTATTTTTCGTTTGTTTGCATTTTGTAAATCTGATACGGCTGTTTGTTTGGTGCACAAATGGAATATCGCGGCTCGGCGTGTGTTCATGTGGGCTCCTCGACTTCTCCTGGGTGTCCTGTATAGCGGACCGTGCCGCGATCATGGTGCTTTCCTTTTCCCTGTTTCACCTGGAGGGCATCATACATGGAGTACAGGTTCTGCCAGGAGTACTGCATTCCCGTATTCCTATCTGCCGGGTAATCTGCCTATGAGAGGAGGGGGGTCTCTAGAATTTGGATGTGTTGGGAGGAGGGGTTCAGGGTGGGGGTGTTTCCATGTTGTAGCATGGGGGTGGTATCAAGAGCATGGTGCTGTGTGTAAGGTGGTGTTGTAAAAACCTCTGGACACCAGGGAATCCATTTGTGCTGGGGCTCTGAGGGTGGTGGTGGGCCCCGAGACAACAGAGAAAGCCTCCCTTCTTGTACAGAAAGGTTTCAGCACCCTTCCCCCCAACTTGTATTTGGAGGTTTATGTGATGGTTATCTGGGGGGAGACACTCTTTAGCATTCCTTTCATGGCAGTGGTTTGGGGGAAAGGATGGTTTCATATGTTTGATAGCGGGGGCATGTTCCTGACAGCATGGCAATCATTTTGTGAGCTGGTGTCAGGTCTCTGGTGGTGGTGGTGGGGGGTCACCCAGACAACAGGCAGTGCTGTTTGTGGGATGGTGGTGGTGATGCAAAGCCTGGCACCATCCAACAAAGAGCAGTACCTGCTGTCTGGGTGACCCCCCTTCCCTCAGAGACCTGACGCCAGCTCACAAAATGGTTGCCACGCTGTCAGGGGCCTCCATCCCACTTCCAAACATACAAAACCATCCCACAAAATGGATTCCCTGGAGTCTCATGGGCTCTGACTTGCTGCTAGCTGTTTACAAAAGTAATGTGATGTAAAGAGAATGCCATTTTGTGCTGTTGCTAGCTTTGGGGGTGGGGGAAGGGACCACTGAACACCGTGGGAAATGCTGTCATGTTTGTTGGTGGATACCGTAGGGTGTGGAGAACACTGGCCACCAGTGAATCCATTTTTTCAGATGGTTTTGTATGTTTGGAGGTGGGATGGAGGACCCTGACAGCGTGGCAACCATTTTGTGAGCTGGCGTCAGGTCTCAGAGGGAGGGGGGTCACCCGGACAACAGGCAGTGCTATTTGTGGGATGGTGGCAGGTGATGCAAGGCCCGGCTCCATCCAACAAAGAGCAGTACCTGCTGTCTGGGTGACCCCCCTCCCTCCGAGACCTGACGCCAGCTCACAAAATGGTTGCCACACTGTCAGAACTGTGGCCACCCTGAAAGGTGTTTATTTTATATAATTGTTGAGTTGAAAAAGGGAAATCCAGCAATTATATAAAATAAAATATGGGTCTGGGTGTGTGCAAACTCAAATTTACACACACTCTCGGGGTTAGATGCTACGCATAAACCCCTTGAGCTTCGCTCTCGGGGTTTATGTAGCATCAAACCCCTCGGATGTGTGTAAATTCTCATTACACACTCAGACCCATACTTTATTCTCTCGTTTGCATTTGTTTATGGCATGGTGTGTGTGGCTGATATTTTGTCCACCAAGAACCATAAGCACTATATCTTATCCGGTATAAAACAAAAACTGAATTGATACAACTGACTGCATAGCACCGTTGGAAAGGTAATTTAGTGACGAACAGATTGTGTGCTGACATTTTGTGTGTGGCATGTATTGTTCAGGAGTTTTTTGCATTTGCTTATAGTATGGTGTGTATGGCTGACATGTCCATCAAGAACCACCTAAGCACTATGAATAAAACAGACATTCTGGGTATCTCAGCCAATATAAAACAAAAACCACATTGAGCACAATTGATTGCATAGCACAGCCGGAAAGGAAATTTTGTGATGAACAAGTTTGCTACTGATATGTTGTGTGTATCATGTATACTTTAGGAGTTATACGCATTTATTTATGGTATGGTGTGTATAGTTCAGATTCATGCCTCAAACCTCTCCAAAGCACCTTGACTAAAATGGTAAAAAAAATATACAGTATTTTATACTATACAAATAGCTGTCTTTTTAACGACCAAATTATTAAAGCTACACCTAGTTTCTGCATGCTGCATTTGGTGTTGATATGTCCCATACTTTTAAACCAAAAAAGGCTTAAAGTGCATTTCTTTTGTGTAAAAATTATTTTTTTTTTTTGTTTCGACCACCATAGAAAAACAATAAATTACGTATTATTAATTACATACCATCATTGGAAAGGTAATTTTATGCTGAACAAGTTTGCCACTCATACTTTGTGCCTAGCACACATGGTTCTTGAGCTATTAGCATTTGTTTGCGACATGCTGATTATGGCTTGATTTTGCTTAGTAAGCCCCAGGATTCACTGTTATCAGTATACAGGACACAAGTGCTGCAACTTCAGAGAGCTCCTGAGGAGGCAATGAGTTAATTGAGCGAGGGTGTTCTCCTATAGACGGTTTTGACCAAGCGCCCTGTGCACTTGTTGTAACTGAAGGTACAATTCAGAAGGGAGTTGAAAGCTGTTTTTTAGAAGGTTGGTATGGTCCCTCGGTTCCATGTTATGTAAGTGCAAACAAATACGTTGCAGTAATTATTAGCGCGGTCAAATCGCTGTATGTACAACTAGTGCTAGTCAAATCTCTCACATGACAGCGATTGCAACCAGAATCTGCTTCTCACTTATCCCCCCGTATGCGTTGACAACCAATATTTGTAATCAACCTTGGTTTGGCACAAGAGGTGTGCAATATTTACATTATTTACCTGAAGCCAGAGGCAAGTGTGGGATCTGAATTGCAGGTACAGTCACTTACCTACCCATCCATAGAAACATAGAATTTGACGGCAGATAAGGACCGCTTGGCCCACCCAGTCTGCCCATTTCCCTGCCTACTGGATAAGCTGCAGATCCTAGTTAACCAGCAGTCTACTTCTTCCTACCCCCACCCCCTAGAATTGCCTTATGACTGTCCCATGCATGCTTGAATTCCACCACTGTTTTTGACTCCACGACCTCCTCCGGAAGGCCGCTCCATGCACCACACAACCTCTCTAAAAAAAAATACTTTAAATTACCTCTGAGCCGCCTCTATCTTCAAATTTGTGCCCCTTGTTCTTGCACACCTTTTTTGAAAGATGCTACCCTCTTGGACTTTGTTGATTCCTTGAGGTACTTAAAGTTTCTATAATGTCCCCCCTCTCCCTCCTTTCCTCGAGGCTATACGGTACATATTAAGCTCCTTAAGTTTCTCTTCATATGTCTTCCGGTCCAGACACGAGGGAAACAGCTACAGACATGGCAGTCACATCGGAGACTACAGACTCTTGGCCACAGTATGAAACAAAAAAAGCACACGGCAGAATAAAACTATACAACCCATTAAATGGGCAGCAAAACTCTACCTGCCAACCTCTCTATGTCCAAGCACCAGAAAAATTAAGCCCAGGCTGGTTCAACCAATGACAAAATAGTATCTGTAGTATTTTCGGAATCATGTGACTGAGGACACTGAGGAGCGCAGACTTACATCAAAACAACAAAAAGTTAATAAAATTAACAATATCAGTACTAATTTGTTTTAGTTTTAACAGCTCTGTAATGGACATAGCAGCTCCTTTTTGCTCCAGCTTATTTACACTGAAATAGAAGTGGAGCGCTTGCAATGTCCTGCTGCATGTTATTAATTGTGGTGCAGGTGGTCATATTGAACAAAAGCTCTCTACCTGAGATAGCACCCTCTATTTTCTCCTGCTTTGAACAATGAAACAAAAAGCTTAGTTTAGTTTCCGATGCAGCCATGCTAGATCTTATTTTCTCTGTGTTGAACAAAAAGTGTTGCGCTGGGCTTAGCTTGCGATGAAATGTGAATTATGCGCTGTTGGCGTCTCGCTGTTTTGTATGTGCTACATTGCTTGTGCTGTTTTTCTTGCGCTGACTTGACATGATACCTGGTCCCTCCACCCCCTCAAGGACTCTGTAAATTCAGAGATCTTTACTCCAGGCCCTGTATTCCATGTCCTGAATTTTGAATTCCATCTGCACCTGGCAGTGCTGCACATGAAGCAAAAGGTCTGCCATGTGACAGTCAAAGAGGAGGCTGCTGCTTGCAGATCCCTGTGTTCAGCCTTGATGGTGTCCATTTCTTGGCAGATGCCTGCTAGGAAGTCGCAGACCACTGTTCTGAAGGCCATCAGTTTGGTCAGGAGCCATGGGTGATTTACTGGTGTGCGAACGGGGCTGCTTCCCACCATCGAAGAGGAGCTCTGTGCTGGTGAAACTGGTGGAGCTTGATTAGCTACAGCTTTTGTTGTTTTAGAGCCCCCCCCCAATCTTTTGCTGCACTTGTTAACCTAGAAGGTTACGGCAGTGAAAAAAAAAAACAGCCTGGAGTGATATTGGTGGTGCTAAGTTTGCTTAGGTGAAACAGAGCTGCTCGTTCAGGCAGCCATGCCCTAGTGTGACATCAACAGACGTCCAGCTCTTCGACTGATTCTTGATCGAAGGTGTGAGTCCTAGGCGAGGCCTTTGACAACTTGGCTTCTGAGTCTGCAGATTCTTTGAAGATGGCCCTCGAATGTTTTCCACCATGGACCACCCTGGTATTTTCATCCTGGGTGACTTCCACTGACAACTGGCCTTACAAGCCAGCAGTGGAGTGTGACTCCTTCATTGGAGTCCCGAACAGTGACTGAGGTGGAGGCAGCTCCAGTGTAAGTGGAGGCGATGCAGTCACAGGGAACTGCTGTTGAGGATGGACCAGCATAGGAATGGCTGGCAAAGGCCAAGGGACCTCGTACTCTCAAATGGGGACAGTGAGAGGATCTCAGATCTAGAAGTGGGTAGTCATCTGGGTACAAGTGACCACCAAACAGTGTACTTCATGATAAACTCAACTACAGAGTCAAGCCATACAAAAGTGAGGGTACTGGACTTCAGGAGGGCTGACTTTGGCAAGATGGGAGAGTGCCTAAGAAAAGCACTAACAAACAGGCTAGAAGGAGGGGCAGAGCAACAATGGGGAAATATCAAAACTGCCATCACAGAGGCAACAAGCCTTTGTGTGAAGCAAATAAACAAATCTAAATGAAAGAAAAAGTCATTATGGTTCTCAAAAGAGATGGTGGGGAAAGTTAGGGAGAAAAAAATAGCATTTAGGAAGTATAAGGAAACACAGAAGGAGCAGGACAGAGAACTGTACCAGTTAAGGCAGAAGGAAGCAGGAAGGGAAGTCAGAATAGCAAAGGCCCAAACTGAGGAAAAGATAGCCAACTCGGTTAAGAAGGGGGATAAAACCTTTTATAGGTACATCAGGGAGAGTAGAAAGACAAAGGGAGGGATAGTGAGACTGAATAGAATGGACGGTGGGTGGGCAGAGAAGGACAGTAAAAAAGCAGGGATACTGAATGAATACTTCTGCTCAGTATTCACAAAAGAGGAGGAAGGGGAGGTGCCTAATCCAATTAACAGAAGCACTCTGGATAGAGGGGTCAATTCCAGTCCTTTCACAGAAGAAAGGGTTCTGAAAGAACTCCTAACACTGAAGGAGGTGGACAAAGCAATGAGGCCTGATGGAATTCACCCCAGAATTCTAAAAGAATTAAGGGGAGAACTAGTGACACCACTGACTACCCTGTTTAACAAATCATGGGACTGGAGGAAAGCAGATGTGATTCCCCTTCACAAAAGTGGGAGCAAGACAGAGGCAGAAAAGTACAGACTTGTCAGTTTGACCTCTGTGGTAGGAAAGTGATGGAATCACTTCTGAAGGAAAGAACTGTTGAGTACCTAGAGGTCAGTGGGGCACAGGACCCAAGGCAGCATGGGTTTACAGCGGGAAGGTCATGTCAGATGAATCTAATTGATTTCTTTGACTGGGTGACCAAAGTAGTAGACCAAGGAGGGGCTGTGGTCATGGCCTACCTAGACCTTAGCAAGGCATTTGACATAGTCCCACACAAAAGATTAATGATCAAATTAACCAGCCTGGGAGTGGGTCCCAGTGTGGTAGCCTGGGTAAAACACTGGCTGGACAACAGGACACAGAAGGTAATTGTAAATGGAGTCCACTCTGAAGAAAGAGGGGTTACTAGTGGGGTACCGCAGGGTTCAGTACTGGGCCCAGTCCTTTTTAATGCCTTTATAAGTGACATTGCAGAGGGACTGGAAGGAAAAGTATGCCTCTTTGCAGATGACACAAAGATCTGCAACAGAGCTGATACACAAGGAGGTGTGGAAAGGATGAGAAGGGACTTGGCAAGGTTGGAGGAATGGTCAGAAGTATGGTAGCTTGGATTCAATGCAAAAAAGTGCTAAATAATGCACCTGGGAAACAAAAACTCAGAGGAAGATTACACAATGTAGGGAGCAGTAGTAACAACAACAAAAATGGAAAGGGACCTGGCGGTAATCATATCAGATGACCTTAAGGTTAGTAAACAATGTGAGAAGGCAGTAGGGAGGGCTGGGTGATATTGGAATGTAAAGGGAGAGGCATCACCAGCAGAAAACAATAAGTTGTTATCCCTCTGTACAGACAGTTGGTGAGACCCCATCTGGAGTACTGCATCCAGTTCTGGAGACCTCATATCCGCAAGGACATAGACAGGAAGGAGGCAGTCCAGAGGACAGCAACTAAAATGGTGCAGGGTCTGCAAGAGAAGCCATATGAGGAGAGACTAAAGAAGCTTAATATGTATACCCTTGCGGAAAGGAGGGAGAGAGGGAACATGATAGAAACTTTTAAGTACTTCAGTGGAGTCAACAAAGTCCAAGAGGGTAGCATCATTCAGAAAAAGAGATGTGCAAGAACAAGGGGACACAATTTGAAGACAGAGGGGGGACGGCTCAGGGGCAATGTGAGGAAGTATTTTTTCACAGAGAGGGTGGTGGATGCATGGAACAGCCTTTCTGAGGAGGGTGTGGGGTCTAAAACTGTGGGAGAATTCAAGAATGCATGGGACAGACATAAGGCAATTATTGTGGGGGATAGGAAGAAATAGGCTGTTGGTTAACTAGGATCTGCAGCTTATCCTTTAGGTAGGGAAATGGGCAGACTAGGTGGGCCAAACGGTCCTTATCTGCCATCAAAGTCTATGTTTCTATGTTAAGGTCCACGGGTAGAGCACTATACCCCTCCCAGCAATGGTCCAATGCTTTCACATAAGCTCCTCATAGCACAACCTGTAACAATGCCCTCTCCTCACCTGAGGATGAGTAGGTCAAGGAGCATCTACGCAACCACCCCTTGGTTCAGCAGGATCGAAAGTATGAACGGCACCTCAACCTTAACTATGACCATTGATCTGAGGCCCAATGGGTGTCCTCCCAAGAGTCAGAAGAGATCATCTGCTTCAGCAGAGTGACTACGATGGAACTTGGAGGCATAACCGCAGGGGAAGTCAAAAGAGTGGGTAGAGTGTGATCTTTCCCTGTCCCTCAACCTGGGACAATAGTCAGAAGGGCTCTCCCTGAGGGTCTGGTGGGTCATGCAAACCTCCCTGAAATCATCAGTGAATGACCATCCAACACTGGTCCCAGCCCAGAACAGCACCGAGATCGATGAGGAACTTAACACAGCTGTCCCCTTTTTCATGATTACAAGCTGGGCACCCAACTCAGCAGCCACCAAAACTGATTTACTGTCTTTGTGCCTTCCCAAGGCCAGCCTGGCCTTCTGTTCTTCAATGGACGCTGGAGATTGGCTCTGCGCTCTCTGCAGCTCGAGATGCTGTACTGATCTCCCAAGCAGTAAAACGCATGTGTCACATAGGTCCATGGCCAAAATTTCTGCCTGAATTTAAAACTCGGTTTCTTGCCTTCCATCATCTCAATTGTGAAGCAGAGCTGGAAGACACAGGAGCAAGCTAAAGTTTAAAAACTAACCTGAAGACATTCTGATGACTCAGATGTTTCTGGTGAGGACAGTGAACTGTATTCGTGCCCTTAGTTGTTTTTGCTTAGTGTTGTGACCAGGGACTTAGTTATTGTCTGCTTATAGTGTATAGTAGAGCATTGTTCTGTACAGAATTCTGTTCCATTCAAAATGCTATTGTACCACAGTTCAAAGGTCATGGAATGTGACTGAATCCTTCTGTGGTACAACAGCATTCTGAAACCTCTAGAGACTGCATGAGTCAATTTCATTCCGAACATGAAAGAACCGCCACAGGCACATTTCACACAATACTACACACTATAAAAAATACAGGATGAGCAACTGTATGCACAACCAGGGGCGTCATTTAGGGGTCGTCAGGGAGTGCGCATTCGCGACCCCTGATAGAAAATTATGTGACCCTTATGACAGGGGTCATGCACCCTGCCCTGGCTGGCTCCCTTGGGACCGAATGCGCTTTGCGGAGCCGCTGGCCGTGTGCTGTTGTGTGAGGTCGGAGGACGGAGGTTTCAGCCAGGGTCGGAGCCTGAGAGTCTGCTACTGTGCTGACAAATGATAAAATTAGCATTAGCACAGACTTGTAATCAGGGAGAAAGGACGGATGGCGCCGACTGTCTGCAGCTTAGTTTGCCCCCATAAAGTGCCACTTACTTGTGCTGGGGCTGGCGCTGCTGCGGTTGGCTGGGAGAGGAGGAATGGGATTGGCTAAGCGCGTCTGCGCGTGTGCATGGGGAATGATCAGCGAGATTTGACCGGGTCCATCGTGCAGTGCAGGCGAGCGGACGGACGGAGACACTCAGTAAGGGCTACTAGGCCTGGGTAGGCGGCAGCAGCAGGTATATGCAGTACTGTAAAGGGAGGATAAGCCAGGAAGCTGACTTTCAAGCCCGTCAAGCCGAGAGCTGGAGCAGCTGATCCAGGCGGCTGCGGGGCGATCCGATCATCCGACTGCACCGCAATCCATTGGCAGAGCGCGGGCAGCCGGGGCAGGCACGGAGTCGGCTGGGCGCAGCCTGGCAGAGAGAAGAAAGACAACTGCAGTGCAAGTCGGGACTGGGACACACAGACTACTTGTTGGCAAAGTCGGCAGCAGTGTGTCTACCGGGGAGATGGGAGAGAGAAGGTACGTTTGTCCAGGACAGGTGAGGTCAGGACTGAGTTGGGAGGGGGTTGGGAGTCAGAGTCAGTCAGCTAGTCGGGAGACCACCAGGCACTCCGGTGCTGCAGGGCTGATGCTGGGGAGAGAGAAAATACAGTGAGTGGGGTCACGGGCCAGGCAGGCGACAATTGGAGCACTCTGCAGGTGGTGCAGTCAGGCCTCCAACTGATTTAATCCAGCTGTGCTTAGTAAAGGTAAATAGAAGCAGATGGAGGGGCCCTGGGGGGGTGTACAGACAGCTAATTGACCACAGAAGAGGGGACACATTTGAAGATTAGAGACTCCTGTCCACACCTGACATAGTCATGTGACTGGTGGTACTATGTGGCGTGCGGGTCGGAGTGTGAGCAGCACGGGGAGTAGCCAAGTAAGCCGAGCCAACTAGTCATGCAGTGTGACTGGGATCATTACGACACGTCAAGTTGGGACTGGGTGGAGCCCTAAACAAGTGGTGGTCAGACTGGATGAAGGGTAAGGTACTTTAAAAAAAAGAGATGCCTTCCTCATAATAAGGCCTGTGCTGTTGATTCAAGAAGGGGTTTGTAAGCTCCTTATAGGAGTGGTATAAACTGTAAGTAAAGGGAAGTGAGGAGAGGGCAGTAATTAGGTGGCTGTGAGAAAGGAGCAGCAGGATGTTCATCCACTAGAGGTTTTCACAGTATGTAAGAACTGCTTCTGGGGGGGGGCACAGGGAGTAATGTAGGCTACACTGCAAGTCCCTTTGACTACCACTGATGTGACTGACTAATCACTTTTCCTTATTGTTTAAGATACTCATATAAGTCATGGAGAAGTGAATGGATACTCGTGTGAGTCATGGAGAACTGGGTGGAGTATCACAATAGGGGCATAAGGGTGGTTTACTTACACCCTGGAAAAGCCAGTGTATTTATTTATTAAACTTTGTTGACTGGGTGGATACACTGGCAGTAGAAGCCTTTTTCAGGCATGACCCGGGTGCAAATGCACAGATAAAAAAGAGAAGTACAAAGTGTGTTAGGGGTGGCAGTATATACAGTTATCATATACTGTACATATATTACCCAGTCACTGCTTATAACTACTGGGGACCGGGGTTGCCATTAAGGTCAGGTGGGGAAGGAGGAGCGGAGTTTAGTTAGGCAGCTAAGGCAGGCTGAGTGAGCCTGAGGCCTACAACAAGTAACAGACTCTCCGGGTCACCGGGTGGCGTGGCAGCCGGTCACTGACTTAGGGGAGGGGGGGGCTTCAGAAGTGAGCTGCTCACAGTACAGTCAGTAGCAATTCGGAATCGGAACTCCTCTTTTACTGTTAAGGCCTGACAGTCCCGAAGTCCCCATCCTTTGCCCTTGCCCCATGACCTGATCGCCACACTTGCACACAGCTGGGAAGGGTGCTAAGGATTTAGGCATCTGGCAGGTGAGGTGAGACAGCGGAGGAGCAGAAGCCAGCGGTTTTCTTCTGTTGGAGCTGGAGTGGAGCCACGGAGGAGCGAGCGAGCGAGGGGAGAAGCTGCAGTAGCAGAGGAGTTGGAGAGCATCCGTCAGCACAGCCAGTCAGCATCGCCCAGCAAAGGTGGTAAGGCAAGTAGCTGCCTGCTGGCAGGCTAGGACATTTTTTTTTCACTTGTGTTTGTTTGGACTGAGCTGTGGAATGATGTGGGGGCCCAAGCAACTGACGCTGCACACAACGTGAACCTTCTTAGTTCTTTGTGGTACAGTATATTGCTCCAGGCAGGGTGGGGGTGTAGCCAGACAATATGTAGGATAGTGCATGGGGAACAGTTGACAACAGGGCTATTCTTTCAACGAGTTGGCACTATGACGACGGATTACCTCGAGAGTGCCAACGAGGTGAAAGATGCCCTGTTGTCAACTGTTCCCCATGCACTTTTCTTTATAGTGTATGGTGGAGCGCTGCTTTTGGGAAAAAAATCACTACAGCATGTTTCTGCTTCAAAACACTTTTACTGTGTTACTAGAAGGAAAAAAGAACGTTACATTTTGAACGTGTTCACGCTTGACATTTTAACTGTTTAAGAACTTTACATTTTGAACGTTTTATCGCTAAACATTAGTACTGCCACCGACATTACTGCTTTCGCTATGTGTTCTGTCTATGGAGTGAGCCCTAACTGACAAATGCTGCTCGAGGACACTGTGTGACATTCGCAGTGCAGTAGAAAAAATCGTTCTGCTGCACTGTGAACCTCACTAGTGTGTGACTACAAGGTTTCGACAACGATGGATTTCGGTGGAGAACGACATTCCACCATACACTATATACATATGTACACCAGGACTGTGTGTGTGTGTCCCTGTATAGCTCAACGCACAATCAATATGACATTTGTACTCCCTGTTACTGGTTACTGCCCCCCCCCCCATGCATGGGTATATGCAGATGTCATGCATTGTTCCTTGGGACACCAATATACCAGCCCAGACCCTGTAAAGCTGTATAGCCCCTGGGTTGCAAAGACAGCAGCAGTGGCCAATCCTTCTGGTGCTGACATATAAACATACAGAAAGGTTCTGCTGGTTCTGTGTTGTGTCCATGGACTAGGGAAACTGTTCAGGGCCTATATGCTGCCCCCCTTCAATACAAGTATACACCATGGTGTACATGGAGGATGCCTGCCTACACCCATGGCTCCAGGACAGTAGTCCAGCTATGAAACATTTTAACAACATTTGGGTCCCCCACTCCTTTCTGCCCAGTTTTACATCTGGGAGAGATTTAAAGCATAAGGAGGCCAATTGACCTGCTCAAGGGTTCACTCCAAGCTAGATGTCGAGTTGTAGTGGGATTTGAACCTGAAGTTTGTTTGTGCTCTTCTCTAACCACGGGGACAACAGTCAGTTTTCCTGCTTCAGCTAAATCTGCCTAAATGATAAGAAATGAGCAAGCAGGACAACTAAGCTTTAGGTGTGTGTGTGTGTGTGTGTGTCAGTGTGTTTGGGGGGATTAAAAAAAAAACTCTTCCTATGAAGAGGTTCAAGGCTGCAGGACATTTCAATTTTGTTAATGGTTCAGACAGTGCTAAATGCTTACAGTTGATTACAGTCACCCTTGATTTATGTCTGCTGAGCTGGACTGGGATCTGAACATTTGGCAGCAGCAATGCAACAGCTTACTCAATGTAATTGTCAATGTGAAAAGGAATGCAGACACAATTACTATTTTTATTTGTAAGTGTACACTGCTTCTACAAAAAAGTCCCATGATGTCATGATGCTTTCAGATGTTAGCAGCCGTGTTTGGACAAGTGAGAGAAGCCCTTTGTTGTACTGAGCACAGCCACGTTCAACACTTAACCAATAAGGCATGACCAGGGGTTATGTTAATGGTCTGTTAATCACCCTATAGGGGCATAATGTGGCACGAGGCATTGCCAAGTGCCACATGCCCCTAGAGAGTGATTAACTGACCATTAACATAACCCCTGGGAGTGCCTTTATTGCTGTTATAATAAAATGTTGGGTTTTTTAAACAGTGTTAAACCTTGTTAAATATATGGGTAAGTTGTATAAGTATGTTAATTGCATTTATCCCTTCAGTGGTGGTATACTGGAGGATTTACCACAGCTGGTGCGCTGCGACCAAACCACACCAGTCGTGTTAAGTCCTCCAGTATACCCACACCCTGAGGATACATTTATATTATACAATGGTAAATGTAGTTTTTAATTTTTTAGATATTTTTAAGTAACTGAAGTCTGTACGGTTGGAAGGAAGATGTAATTTTTGTAAAATTTACGCGGTGTTTCAAGCGGCGACAGGACAAATGGCTGCAGTTTCGATCAAAATAAGCGACGGATTGGCATGATATAAGATTGGCTGGTACTTTTCCAGTGGGTACACTGGAGGATTTACCACACTGGAAAGGTACCAGCCAACCAATCAGGTTGCAGTTTTTCATTCGATTTACCACATTGTATAACAAGCAATATACCCTCAGGGTGTGGGTATACTGGTGGATTTACCACGGCTGGTGTGGTTCGGTCACGAGGCGCAGCCGGTGTGCTTAACACACCAGAAGAGGTAAATCCACCGTATACCCACTCCTGAGGGGTATATTGCTATTATGCAATGACTTACATTTTGGGGTGACTAAAAATATAGAAATACTTTTTGTTTCTCTTTTTAATCATAATTTTTGTTATTTTATTGCTCCACCAAAGCAAAATAGTTCCTTGTTGCTAGGCAGAGTTAAATTAGTGGTGATGCCCCCCCCTTAGTTTTTCTTTATCTCGTTTGTTGAAGCTCTGAACTGAATTGTGTGTGTGTGTGGGGGGTTGTGTTTTTTTTTTTACTGTGAGGCTGTGAGCATTAAGATTTGCAGTTTGATTTGTTGTTTTTTCATGCGTCTTCCATCCTATAGCGGGAATTCTAAAGGGCTGTCATCTATGACCTCGTGCTTCCGGTTACTGTGTGTAAAATTATTGCAAGACCGGAGGATATTTTGTTTTTTAAGTGTTTTATGTGGGTTTGGGGTCTTTTTGGAAGTGATGGGGCAGTCCTTCCGACACAGGAAAGTTGCTGTTACGAAGGGCTACTGAGGAGGTGATTCAAAAAATACAAGTTCTAATTTTTAGACGGCTAAGAACGGGAACTGCTGGTACTGTGACCACTTATGGAAGTAAGCATAGGATCGTAGTGTGTTTGCCACTGTTTGGATTCTGGCAGTCGGAGTGATTTTTTGTGAGGGTTCCTGCTGCGGCTGACTGGAGGCTGGCACCTTTTCCAGTGGTTACACTGGAGGATTTACAACGCTGAAAAGGTGCCAGCCAGCCAATCAAAATGCAGGATTGTGTGAATTTTTTTGTGCCCATTGTATAATAAAAGATTAATATAAGGCTGTTAGAATGTTTACAGCCAATCAGAAAGCTTCATTTCTCAGACCATTGTTATAATTTTATTTAATAAAACTGAGGAATTAGCTTAATTGTGCTTCATGTACACTTATCACATTACCTGAACTATATTCTGAAAATGAAATTTCTTCAGAGTGATGCTGTAGGCAGGCAGGCAGCATTGGTGCCCCCCAAAAAAAAAAAAATACCCACTAAAAGAAGAAAAACAAATCTCACTGGTGAAGAGGTTGAGAAACTGATGCACGTTATAACTTACTGGGAGACAGTCAGTGGCCCAGTGGTTAGAGCAAAGAAATGTGATCCTGAGACCTGGTTTGAATCCTGGAACTGACACTTGCTGTGTGACCCTGAGCGAGTAAGTTAACTTCCCTCTGCTTAGTGGTGTCTTGCTGTTTTTTCTGTGTGCTCTCTCTCAATCTCCCTGTGTGCGTAAAGTGGCAGCAACATTATAACATGAAAGGCACTATTTAAAACCCAGTGGGTCCAAACAAACTACAGTTTTGAGCTGCTTTCAAACAAATTGGATGCTGGGTTTGTTAACCACTCTGTGCTGACCATTTATTAATAAGACACTGATGTGTACAAATGTCTTGGTAGAGTGGACTGAGGACTAAATTTATTTAAAAATTTACGTTTTTTTTTTCTAGATAAGAATTTCAGGTGCCAACAATACTCCAAATGATGCTGTCAATTTACTCACCAGTTTTAAAACATAGTGAGTAAAACAAAAGTGGGATGCATACAAGTGTAAATCTGGCAAAAAACTGTTACTTTTGAATCACCAGTTATGTTATGAAGCACTATTCTTTGGCGTGTGGAGGAGTATTTACAAATATTGGGTGAGTACAGGTACTCATTTAAAAAAATTTCTGAAGAGTAGTTCCTAAAATGAGGTGAGTGTAAAAGACTGGCACACACCTTATCTGGAGCCGTGGTCACGACTGTGTGGGTAAATGCCATCTGTGACATCATGACTATAGATAAATGTATTTATTCAATGGCTGTGCAGATCTATTACACAGTGGTGAGAATATATGCATTTATCCAATGGTTTGACCACTCATCCCTATTGTATAAATATAAATAGATATTTTATTTAAAAACATCTGAGGTTGAAGGCATTGTACAGTTGACAAGGACTGAAAGTCAAAACAAACCACAGACCGGTCCAATACCATCTTACATCAACATCTTTAAACATAACCCTTTTCCACTGGTTACAATAAGTACTCCCAAACTGGCCACAATTAATCTGCCAAGGGCAATTGGAAACATTAAGGTTTTAAGGTCTTAAAGCAGCTTAAAGGCGTGGCCAGTGCTCCAGATAAGGTCTGTACCAGCCTATTTTACTCACCTGTCCTCATTTGAGGAAATACGCTTCAGAAATTTTTTTAATGCGTACCAGTACTCACCCAACATTTGTACATACTCCACACGCCAAAGAATAGTGCTTCAAATCATAACATAACTGGTGATTCAAAAGTAACATTTTTTTGTCAGATTTACAGCACTTGTATGCATCCCACTTTTGTTTTATTACAGAAATGTTTTTGCGTCCTTGCATTTATAAGATTACTTTTAAAATTCAGAATTATAATAGACCTTTTTTTAGGTTCATAGGTACAGTTAAATGTAAAATTTACACCCATATGTTAATGTTTTAATTCCCTGATGTCATCACTATTTGCAGATTTAAATCCGCACACTGGTGATTTCTTTAGACTGTGTGCACATTTGAATTCATAGCTGTTTTTCAGGGTTTCAAACTGATATCTGATTTGCTAATCACTGGGCATAGCTGCTGTCAGGCTGTACATTGCTAAATTTCTTCTTTAGTAGCCTTCACTGATTGAAATTTCTTTGAAGTTGGCTGCTAAATAAGTATTACTGAAATGTCTCTGTCTAAGAAGAAGGCATCCAGTGATCCAAAGCAACCATCGGTGCTTCAGTTATTTGCTAAGAAAAGAATTACAGCAGATACTGCACATGCTGAACATACAGTGAAGAAATCAAGACCTGAAGATAGTGTTCTGTTAGCTGGTATGCATGAATCTGATAGTAGTAGTATAGTTTCAGAGCCTAGTTCTGCTGCTACAGGCCCATTACTTGTTGCTTTGCCCTCACCCTCTGATGCATGTGAAAGCACATCCTCCGATGCATGTAAAAGCATGTCATTGCCATCTAGTGAAGGCCACTCATTTTCAATGGGTGAGTGTGTTGATCACGATACTGTGCCAAGTGACATATCTGCTAGTCCTTACCAAGCTCCAGTTCAGCCAAAGTGTGTTTTCCCTGTGACAAAATCACATAAATTTAATGGTGATTACAAAACTCATAAGTGGGTAGAATATTCAGTACAGAGAGATGCTGTATACTGTTTTGCATGCAGGCATTTTACTAGCACTCGTACTGCACCTGGAGGTGGAGGTCGTGAACGTGGAAACATTCCTTTTGTCGATATTGGTTTCTGTAAATGGGAAAAAACTGGTCGTGCCTTCAGAAAGCACAGTGAGTCTAGAAACACAAAGCATCTGTTGTAGCATGGTGTGAATTTAACCGTATACAGTCTTCATCAGGACATCAGTCAGTTGCGAGACGGCTTGAAAAAAATAGGGACATTGAAATTGAAGAAAACAGACGCCATGTTGAATTACTACTGCATGCAGTGTGTTACCTAGGACGGCAAGGTCTTGCCTTCAGAGGTGGTGATGAGTCGACAAATTCCGATAACAAAGGCAATTTTATTGAGTTTCTGGAAACATTATCTGCACATGACTCAAAATTAAAAGAAAAAATGTCTAGGAGATACGGTCATTATACCTCCCCAGAGTATCGAAATGATTTGATTAACATAGTTGCAACATTAATATGAGAAAAAATTGTAAGTAAAGTTACAAAATATTTCTCTGTTTTAGTCGATGAAACTAAGGATGTATCACGCAAAGAGCAGCTCAGCTTTGTAATCCGTTTTGTTGACGGAGATGGCAATATCTGTGCAAAACCACTTGGCTGCTACCACATGGATAAACTGGATGCTGGTAGTTTGGCTGGTGCCATCAATCAGGCAGTATGTCAGGCTGGACTGCAGTGGAAGCACTGTGTGGCACAGTGCTATGATGGAGCCTCTGTCATGAGTGGGTGCTTCAGTGGAGTACAAGCAAGAATAAGAGAGATTGCTCCTCAAGCTGTTTATATTCATTGTCATGCACACAGACTGAATCTTGTTTTGGTGCAAACAATTAATAATATATCAGAAGTGAAAGAATTTTTCAGCATCTTACAGGCTGTATATGTATTTATTTCTCAAAGTTCACCAAGACATGAGTTGTTTGTTAAAGCGCAGAAAGAAGAAGGTCTACAAGTTCTGGAACTGGAGCGACTGTGTGGTACACGGTGGTTTTACTGGTACAACTGTGTCAAGAAATTTCAGTTATGCGTCTAGAGTCCATTATTGTAACACTTCATGCTATTCAGTCACAAAACACTGACAAAGAGGCAAGTAGTGAAGCAAAAGGTCATCTGTTTAAAATTCAGAACTTCACCTTTGTAGCAACACTGTACAGCCTAGAAACAATTTTAAGGAAGATACAATCGGTGTCTGAGGAACTTCAGAGAAAAGATCTGGATTTGCCAAGTGCTTGTAATCTTGTTCAGTCTTCGAAAAGTGAGCTCTTGTCTCTACGTAATGATTCACAGTGGCAGAAGATCTACAAGGAGGCACAACAAGCCGCTGATCACTGTGGCATTGATTATGATGTAGAAGCCACTCAGAACACAGGAGGCCACTGCAAACATCAGTTGAGCGAAAACTGACAAATTTTTGTTTCATCCACTTTGGGAAACGGACTGCAAATATAAAAATTCAGGACATTTCTGCAAGATCTAACAGTGATAGGCTTAAACAGGAAATATACCTGGCCTGCATTGACAGGTTTGTTACTGAACTTGATTCACGCTTCACAAGTAATCTGGACCTCTTAAAAGCTGTTGCTGCTCTCAACCCAAAAGATGACAGTTTTCTGAATTACCCTGTTTTAAAGGTCCTAGCAGAATCTTACCCAGGAGCAAATACAGACACAATTGTGTTAGAGTCACAGCTGGAATCAGCAACGGCATACCTACAGAACAAAAATATGCAAAGTATTCATTGTGTCAGACAACAGTTGCAATGCCTTTATAATGCATTTTCAGAAGTTCTGGAGATTTTGAACCTGGTGATGGCACTCCCTGTGACCACAGCTTCAAATGAACGTTTCTTCTCATGCATGAAAAGAGTGAAAACTTACTTAAGAAACAGTTGTGGTGACAGACGACTCAGTGACTTGATGATGGCATGTGAGCCACTGGAGGTGAAGCAGCTAGACCTGTCAGTAGCAATAGACAGATTTGCTCAGATGCATTCAAGAAGACACCCATTAGTGAAGTAACATTACTATCTACAGTCAGTCAACCAGCAGTCCAGTTTGCAACTTGTGCCTCCAGTCAGCAACCAGTCCAGTGTGCCAGTAGTGTTACCACCAGTCAGTCAGCCAACCAGCAGTCCAGTCTGCCAGTAGTGTCTCCAGTCAGCCAGCAGTCAGTGTGCCAGTTCTGTCCCAGTCAGCTCAGCAACGAGTCCAGTTTGCAACTTGTGCCTCCAGTCAGCAACCGGTCAGCCAACCAGCAGTCCAGTCTGCCAGTAGTGTCTCCAGCCAGTCAGCTCAGCAACGAGTCCAGTTTGGAACTTATGCCTCCAGTCAGCAACCAGTCCAGTGTGCCAGTAGCGTTACCACCAGTCAGCCAACCAGCAGTCCAGTCTGCCAGTAGTGTCTCCAGTCAGCCAGCAGTCAGTGTGCCAGTTCTGTCCCAGTCAGCTCAGCAACGAGTCCAGTTTGCAACTTGTGCCTCCAGTCAGCAACCAGTCAGCCAACCAGCAGTCCAGTCTGCCAGTAGTGTCTCCAGCCAGTCAGCTCAGCAACAAGTCCAGTTTGCAACTTGTGCCTCCAGTCAGCAACCAGTCCAGTGTGCCAGTAGTGTTACCACCAGTCAGCCAACCAGCAGTCCAGTCTGCCAGTAGTGTCTCCAGTCAGCCAGCAGTCAGTGTGCCAGTTCTGTCCCAGTCAGCTCAGCAACGAGTCCAGTTTGCAACTTGTGCCTCCAGTCAGCAACCAGTCCAGTGTGCCAGTAGTGTTACCACCAGTCAGCCAACCAGCAGTCCAGTCTGCCAGTACTGTCTCCAGTCAGTCAGCAGTGTGCCAGTTCTGTCCCAGTCAGCTCAGCAACGAGTCCAGTTTGCAACTTGTGCCTCCAGTCAGCAACCAGTCAGCCAACCAGCAGTCCAGTCTGCCAGTAGTGTCTCCAGCCAGTCAGCTCAGCAATGAGTCCAGTTTGCAACTTGTGCCTCCAGTCAGCAACCAGTCCAGCGTGCCAGTAGTGTTACCAGTCAGCCAACCAGCAGTTCAGTCTGCCAGTAGTGTCTCCAGTCAGATACCAGTCCAGTTTGCAACTTGTGCCTCCAGTCAGCAGCAGGTCCAGTCTGCCAGCCTTTTCTCCAGTCAGATACAAGTCCAGTGTGCTAGCAGTGTCTCCAGTCAGCCAGCAGTGTGCCAGCAGTCTCAACTCAGATACCAGTCCAGTCAGCCAGCAATTCAGTGTGCTAGCAGAGTCTCCAGTCAGATATCAGTGTGCCAGCAGTGTCACCAGTCAGCCAGCAGTCCAGTGTGCCCAGCAGCCAGTGTCTCCAGTCAGTTTAGCTACCAGTCCAGAGACAGTTTGCCAGTTTTGTCTCCAGTCAGCTACCAGTCCAGTTTGTCAGCAGTGTCCCCGACTAGTCAGCAGTCTAGTGTGCCAGCAGTCACCAGTCAGCTTCCAGCACTTCCAGTCACCTACCATCCCAATCTCCAGCATGCCAGCAGTGTCTCCAGCCTCCAGGCAGGTAATAACACTCCTATGTCCTTTGCTTTACCACTTTCATGGGTGTTTGGGAGGGAGTTTATGCTCTTTTACATTATTGCAAGAGGGAGTAGTAGCCTTGGTGTGGAGAGTTAAAGAGTACTTTCATTTGCTTTGCTGCAGTAATTGGAAGTCTGGAAGACTTTCTTTTATGTAACCCTGGGACTCAGTTCTTTTTCCTTTTATCACAATTTTTCTTTACAGGTTTTTTGGTGTACAATTTTACTAGGATCTTTTCTTTTATTACTTTTTTTTTTTACAGGTTTTTGGTCGGTGAGTTTTAATCGATTCTTTTTCCTTTTTTTTCTTTACAGGTTTTTGGTGTTTTTTTTTTTCATCAGTTCGTTTTCCTTTTATTACTTCTTTTACAAGTTTCATTCTGTCATTTCTTTTACTAAGCTCTTGTTTCAGCAGAGAAGAACTAAAGTTCTCTCCATGGTTCAAGGTTCAGAGTATGCTTTTATAACAGTATAATTTCTCTCATGTTTTGATGTGTATTTTTTATGTACTGTAAGGTATTGGTATAGAGACGGTTCTTTATTTTTAGCAATGTGTGCCTTAGCTTGTATAGTACCAGTCATTTGACATGAACAGTGTGGTAATATTTTTTTGGACACAGCCAGTGTGGTAATATATAGAGGATAATGCCTGATGTACAGGTGATAACCATGGTATAATCACTTCTATTGGTGTCTAGGGCATCAGTAAACCTAGAGTGCACAGCTTGAGAGGTTTACAATTGCCCTAGCAACCACGAGAGAGGATTACACCCTGGTTATCAACTGTACATCATGCATTGTCATTTATAGTGTATGGGACTCGACATGAGAAGTCCTTCCCCCCCAACACAAGTAATTTAGCCTTACCTTATTAATGAATCTGCACTACACCCACATGATTGTTTAGGAAAACAATTTATTAGGATACATGGACTGAATGACAGTGGGCCACAACAGCACCAGAGTTAAAATCTCTATCAGACATAGTGATTGCTAGACAATAAACTGTGACAATTGGAATGTTATTTGAATACTGTACTGAGACTAACAATCACATTCTGGGTATGTAGAATACTGAATAACACTGGCATTCCATTTTGTAAACCCACTGCAATGACATAGAGACATAGGTTTATAAGGTTCTGACATCACAACAGTGGGATTACAAGGTTGTAATCTGTTTGATTTCAATGGGTAATAAGGGCTACCCATGCATTAATATTGTTTAATATTTGTACAGTTGAGGAATGGGACTTTCACTATACTGATGATTCCATAATTTGATGAAAACTAGCTATTTAATTTGAATCAACATCTGTAATGACCCATTTCAGATTTATAGTCAGACTTTACTATCCAATTCATACCCGTTTTTAAATTACTTGGTAACTAGCTCTATGTCACATTGACAAATGCCACCCTCTCTGGCTCCGCCCACACCGTGGCCCCGCCTACATCATGCCCACCCCACCTTGCTACCCCTATGATTTTGCGGAAATGATGCCCCTGTGCACAACCAGTGTGTTCTGCCACCTCAGGGTTCTGATTCCCACAGACCTCTCGAGCTTTGTTTTAGAGGGCAGAGGGAATCAGAACCCCTCTGTGGCGGAACAAACTGGTTGTGCATAGTTGCCCATCCAGTATTCTCTGTGTTTACATACTGAAGACACCACTGGGCAAGCTGCACAATTTTTAATTACTTTATTTCCACCAAAAAGAGAGACCATGCTAGCATAGCAGATACTACTGCTGAAAATGAGGAGTTGGACAAGGAAATTGTTAATAAGAAAAAGGTAGGTACAGGGCTCCAGATAGGATTTTTTGGGATGAGTACTGTACTTCTCATTTTGAAAGCGAGGTGAGTAAAACCAAATTGAGATGCGTACAAATATCTGGACAGAGTGGAGTGGGGAGTACATTTTTAAAAACAATGTAGTTTTTTTCTAGATAAGTGTGGTGCCTTCCTGGGGCACAGGCCATCCAGGATTTAGACAGGATAGGGAGGCTGACAGAGAGGGAGTGTTAGTTTTTTTCTAGATTCCTACCCTTTTCTTATCCTCCCATCTTTATACTCCACACATTCCTACGTCCCCTTACCCTAGTAATCGGTTGCTATCATCACTTAGTTCTACCTGCATGTAAACATATATGAATTTGGAATATTATCCTTTCTGTGTTGTATTTTTACAATGTTGTTTAACTCTACACTGTCTGTATTTGTTCTCTGATGACGTGGAACCTCTGTAAACGAGCTTCTAGCTCAAAGATTTTAATCTGAGATGTTAATAAATAAATAAGAATTGGTCAAGTGCCAACAATGCTCCAGAAAATGTTGGCATGGAGTAATTTACTCACCAGTTTTAAAATACAGGGAGTAAAAC
Organism: Neoceratodus forsteri; assembly: GCA_016271365.2. Lineage (NCBI taxonomy): Eukaryota > Metazoa > Chordata > Ceratodontiformes > Ceratodontidae > Neoceratodus > Neoceratodus forsteri. The sequence goes on from CM028130.1 coordinate 430,998,805, forward strand.
AAAATTGGGATGCATACAAGTGCTGTAAATCTTTAAAAAAAACTGCTCCTTCTGGATCACCGGATATGTTATAAAGCACTATTATTTGATGTGAAGCATTTACAAATGTTAGGTGAGTATTGGTACTCATGAAAAAAAATTTCTGAAGAGTATTTCCTAAAATGAAGTGAGTAAAACAGGTCGGTACTCCCCTTATCTGGAGCCCTGGGCAGGTAAGCAGGTAGGTAGGTAAAACTAGGTTTTCTTTAGTATAGGACTTCTGAGGCTATACTGCCTTATTTAAGAAGTCGTCCCCATTACAATACATTACAGTTACAATGAAAATAAATATATTTCAGGCAATTCTGTTTTTTGTATAGATTTTTAACCCTCAACCAATCCCTTTCTCAGCCTCCTGGGGTCAGACAACCACCCAGACCCCCCCCCCCACTAGCAACCCACTGCTTCTGCGGCTTATCCATGGCCCCCGTAGTGGGACTCTGTGAGGTGCTCCTCCTGGAAGAGCTCTAGAATATGACAGCAGCCTGGCAGTTGGCTTCATAGCATGGGGCCTGAGCACACTAGTCTTGTCATTCAGAAGAGAAGCAGCTTTTTTTTTCCACCCCTCATGTCATCCATTATATGGTGCCACACAGCCTAGTGATCACCTTGGATGCCAAAGCAATACTCCTGGAGGGGAGCACACTCCCTGTCCCGACACAGGTGCTACTGCTGTACCGGACGTAGAGCCATCCTCTCCCCATGCTTGGGAGCCCTGCCACTGGCAGCACTTTCTGCGAGTCCTAAGTCTGCTGCCATACTCAGGTTACTGGCACAGCAGTGCAACACACTGCCAACAGGCCAACGGTAGGCCCAATTCTGACACTTCTTAATAAACACGTTACACCTGATTATAACATGTTACAAGTTCTTTGTCCAGTGCTCTGATTAAATTTTAAACTGAATTTGCTTGTCTGGTTTTACAGTTAGTTCACGCTATGATTTGACTATACTATACTGTATTTAATGGTTATTTGGCCAAATCTTAATTTTACCTGAGAAAAGGAAAAAAACACGGTTTCAAACTTGCCTTAAGGGAGTTAAAACTTGGAAAATAGTTAAAATGTTTAAATTTCAGGTTGGTAGAGGCCATTGTGTAACACTAACACACAGGTATGTACTGACAAAATGCTGTAGTCAGAAAATTACAAAAATTGTGGCCAAGTAGATTTTTTCACCTGTATACAGTGACAAATCCAGTCCCCATGTGGCTAACAAAATTGTGTGGAGTAGCCACAGTGGCTAAGAGTTAGTAGACCTTAATGCTCACCCAGATATGACATGCTGTTGCAATCAAAGCAGAGAATTAAGAACAGTCTGTGGCAGACCATCTGATCTCCTGTCCTAAAATGGGCTATGTTTAAAGGAGTTATACTGAAGTGAAGCAGCAGTGAACCATAACTTGTCTAAAACAATCAATCTACTTTGCTATTCTGAATGAGAGTACATTAAAGCACTCTAAGTAGTTTGATGTACTCCTACTCCCTCAAATCCTTTTACTGTAGCACAACATACTGACCCATGACAGGTGCTGGATATTTCAAAGACAGTGAAGGACAGAAAATACCCACCATACTTATAGGCAAGTTTGTTTCAGCAGAAGTGAATCTGTCTAATTTCTCCAGTGCTAAGTGTCTGGGATACAATTATATGAAATGCACTATTTAAAAGTGTATTCTACTTTATAAATCACCATTGGTGATAAAATTGACCTGATAAAATTGTTCATCCCACCATCTAACCTTCAGGTATATGGGATGCACAAAGGCTTGACTCAGAATATTCCATTTACTATATCTTCATGAACGATGGGGCTGGATTTTAACTCATGAGTGGCAGAGCCACAAGTTAGTTATGCAAGTCCTCCCCCTCACAAGTGATGACAAGGGTCATGTAATAGATGATCAGCTTGTTTAATAGATGATCAGCTTGTTTAATAGATGATCAGCTCGTTTTGGTGGTGTTTTACAAAAGACATTCTTTACAAAGAATTGTGAAGAACAAACAGAAAAGAATGTGAAGGACAGGTTTCCTAGGAGACCAGGACAGTGCCTTCACAGAAACTGGCATTTTTTCCAGTCCTCTCACTGGCCCTATAAAAACTATGGCCAGGCATTGACTCAGGTCAAGGTTTCAGGCCATTCAGGTTTGGCAGTGATAACAAAAAATTTTGGTCTGGCTGCCCTTTCTGACTGCACCCACCGCACGTTAGTAGGTGAGAGGAGCTTCGCAGCACCTCAGTTTGGATTTATACTATATTTACCGTGGTATGCAGAACACCCTTACCAGTGAAATTTAACTTGCAGTTTGGTACTATCTATAACATTATTGCAACCCTCAAAATGTCTGACGGACCTAACTTTATCGAGGCAAGGTAATGACCGCTTATTTTCCCTTATTTTCTAAATTTGCAAGGATTTTCCAAGTCGGAATGCAAAAAGACGAAGAATGCAGCTCATCGGATGAGGACACATTTGGTTGGGAAAACACTTCGAGTGGAAAAGAGAAATTGGAGAGAGCTAAAAATACATTGAGCAACGCTGAAACGGATGCTGATAAAGGTGATATCAAAAACCTTTTTATCAAACTTGAGAAATTGTTAACAAAAGATATAGATTTAACACACACAATAATTATACTTGAAGAATATCTAAATAAAGAACAAGCACTCAAAGGTTTAAGGGTTAATATTATCCCTGCTTCTGGTTTAGACGATTTTGAATTTAGAGACAAATGGATACAAATAGCGTGTGAATGCTCTAAAAAATTCTTGGAACTTCTGACAAAAGAAACTTAAAAAATATGAAAAACAGATAATTACCAGAAAGCAAACAAAACTGTCAAGAGACGCAGAGGACTAGAAAAGAGGTGATATCCTTAAGTGGGGAAAGGAGAAATTCAGATCCAGAAGCCATACAAGGGGAGGTCAAAAGTTAAATTTCAAAGTCGGAACCCAGCAAGAACTGAAGATAAAGAAAATCAAAGACAACACAATAATCAAGAGCCAGGAAATTCAAGGGAGATCATAGATTTAACAAGGAAGGCTTTTTTAGATAAACAAATGAAAGAAAAAGAAAAAGGGAAAGAAAAACAAGACGAGGCAAGAGGGGAGGAAAGAGGTTCAGAAAGGCCACAGAGATCAGTGAACAAAAAAACACCAGCTTACAAGTAATAAATATCTCTGGAATGGATCTCAGTATTTCTGAAGAAAACGTCTTATCAAAAGGACCCTTTTTATTTATTTATTGAATCGGATTTACAACCTTTGAGTCAAAGACTGATTTACAAAAGCTCCACATCAGAATACAAAACAGATCACAAGTTAGCAGCACACAACACAAATGTTTATTCCATGGAATTAACAATACATACAGTACATACATAAAGAGGAGGAGTGTAAGGTCTATACAATTAGGTAGTTAGTCAGGCCTGGCCAAGGAGTTTGGAATTGCCGTGATTCAAGCAGTCAGGACATCGACATTGTCATTAACACGGTCCATCTTGAATGAAGAATTAACAGCATTAGGATACAGTGTATTTTAGCCCATACTTAATCCAGGTGGAATAGGTGATACTGATGGCTTAATGCACCTGCTGATATCTACATTCCAGATTCACTACTGAGGCAGGGCCAGGCAGGCCTAGCCAGGATCCAGTAGCCAGGTGAACCTAGAATAAACCATTTTGCAGTTATTCTCGATCTTAAAAGGTTCTTCAGAAAAATAAGGCTCAAACTTTACTTCTTTAACAAAAATAAGAAACAAAGTTCAAACATGGAGCGTACTGAAGTAACAATTGCTGCCATAATTGAGGAGACTGATTTAATTTTACAACATGTTCCCATTGATGTTAATGATGTAGCCAATTTAATTGGAGACTCGGAAACAATTACAGATCTCAAAAGCACAGAGGGAGAGTTGGATTACTTGAATGATAGTGCACTTACTGCCTTGTTACGTGAAGCTGGACTAAACGATATGGACTCAAATGAACCCGAAATGGAAGAACCGGGACTGACAGAATTATGTAAACACTTGTTTAGAGGCAAGTCTATTTTTTGTCCTGTTACAACTAATCATTTTATTTTAACATATGAAAATGTAGTATTACAACAAGTCACTGAAATGTTGTCAAATACAACTCCTATTGTAAGGCACAATTTAAGTAACAAGGAACAAATAGCACTGAGAAAACTGTATAATAGGGATGATCTAGTAATTAAAGCAGCTGACAAATGAGGCAATATTGTAGTCATGAAGACAGAGCAATTTGTGGAAATTATAAAGGATCTGCTCAATGATTAATTTAGTTACAAAAAACTGAGCTTGAATCCCATTCTTGCTTATAAAAAAGAATTGTTTAAATTACTCAAATATGCTATCAATAATGGTGACATCACAGAAGCAGAACACAAGTTTATTTGGTGTGAGTATCCGAAGACTCCAGGGTTTTACATTCTTCCCAAAATTTTCATAAAAATCTGCAAAACCCACTAGGAAGACCAACTGTGTCTGGAAATGGGGGTCTCACTGAAAACCTGTGAACTTTTGTAGATTTGTTTTCACAGAAATACATAGTCAAACTTCTGTCTTATTTAAATGACACTACCCACACACTTAGCAAACTTGAATATCTGGTCTGGGATGTCAACTATACCTGGGTTAGTGATGACGTAGAGTCTTTATATACTTGTATATGACGCAAGGATGGTTTATGTGCCTGTAAATACTGACTAAATAATGACCTCAGAGATGAAATGCCTATAGAATTTCTATTACAATATTTAGAATTTATTCTGACAAACAATATTTTTGAATTTCAGGGTGACCATTTTCTACAGTGTTGTGGTATAACAATGGGAGCCAGCATGGCTTCCAAATTATGCAAATCTATTTTTAGGATGGTGGGAGGAATGTATGCTCTGGAACCCCATTAACAACCCATTCCACAAACATATAAAAATGTGGAATAGGTACACAGATGATTGTCTCTGTATTTGGGAGGGGGATAGAAAGAAAGAAAGAAAAAATTACTCACCTTAATAATTTTGTTTCTTCTAATGGAGTCTTGCTATATTATGACATATGCAGTTAGACCCAGCCTTCTAACTGCTCCGGAGGTGAAAGAGTTAACTTTCCATGCCAGGCATGGAATCTTGAGCATGAGCTCGGTTGAAAACTCTGTCTGTTGTTCTTCAAACTCAAACTGTCAGATCTTTACGAGCAAAACTCACTAAGGTTCTGTGTAGAAGCTGTAAACCTACACTAGCCAACTGGCTACTAAAGTATTAACACATTTTTTGGTCCCAAAACAAAGACTCAAGTCAGGGGATCCAAAAATTAAAACACAACACCCAAACACCCCAAAAAGGAGGGGTGAAAAAACAAGGTGGGCATCTACTAAGTGCCAACATTGCACTGCCCACCCACATCCCAAAAGCAGAGGTTCTGAGAGGGGCAGGCGGGGGAGGTCATAATACAGCAAGACTCCATTAGAAGAAACAACATTACTAAAGTGAGTAATTTTTTCTTCAAACAACATGAAGTCTTGCTATATTATGACATATGCAGACTACACAGCAGTACCTCCATGGAGGAGGGACATAACCTACTTAGGAAATAGGCTCCTGAAGCACAGTTGTGTTAAACCCAGCATCACCTTAGCCTGGATGTCCAAGGAGTAATGCTTGGTAAAAGTGTGAACTGTTTTCCAGGTAGCTGCTTGACATATCTCTATGATAGGGATGTCCTGGCTGCAGCCAGGACGCAGCTGGTACCTCTGCAGATGATCCTCAGGCCTGAAGGGGAACCTACCCAGTTTTGATAACAAAATTGGATACAAGAGACAATCCACCTGGCAATGGATCTTTTAGTGGCAGGTTTCCTTACCCACCTCACCATAAGTGAGGAACAGTTGGAGGAGTCAAACCTATGACCCTTGTGCGCTCTATGTAGTAGCTAAGGGCTCTTTGACATCTAAACTGTGCAATCTCCTCTCACCAGAGGAGGAGTGGTCAGTGAAGTACACAGGAGAGACATGGATTGATTAAGGTGAAAGTCCGAGACCACTTTAGGCAAGAACTTTCTGTTAGTCCTGAGGACCACTTTTATCCCTATGAAGAGGAGATAAAATCAGGCTCCACTGACAATGCTTGTAGTTCACTTATGCACCTGGCAGAAGTGATGGCTACCAAAAACACAGTTTTCCAAGTCAAATACTTAAGCTCTGCTGAAGACAAGGGCTCAAAAGGGGGTTGCATAAGCTGGGCAATGCAAACATTAAGATCCCAGGCAGGGGCAGGATCCCTGAATGGGGGGTTGGTATGAAGCAACCCCTTGAAAAACTTGGAAAATACCGGATGAGCTGAAAGGGAAGAGGGTTTACCTGCTGATAAAAAGCAGACACGGCTGCCAGGTGCACTTTTAGGGTAGCTGGTCTCAGCCCCAAAGAATTCAAATGTACCATATAATCCAGAACTGTGGGTAAACCGGCAGACTCTGGGGAAATATTCTTGCCAGAGCACCATATGGAAAATCTCTTCCATTTGGAATTATAAGTAGCCCTGGTGGAAGGCTTCCTAGAAGCTTTCAAGATATCGAGTATACCTTGAGAAAGGTGTAGGTCAGCAAACTCTAACTCTTCAAGAGCAAGGCCTTGAGGTTGAGGGATTTGAGATTCAGGTACCAAACTCTCCCCTGGGCACAGGCTAACAGATTGTGATTCCTGGGAAGACACAGGGGAAGGTGGACTGCTAAGGACAAAAGGAGTGGATACCAGGGCTGTCTGGCCCAATCTGGAGCAATCAGAATCATCTTGCAAGGTTGAGATCTGATTTTGACTAGCACCTTGAACAGGAGAGGGAAGGGGAAGGCATAGAGAAACTTCCCTTCCCAGTTGAGAAGGAAGGCATCCAGAGGGACTGAGCCCAACACTGGGGGCCTGCAGCAAAAAAGCGGAAGTTGGTGATTGTCTGGGGCTGCAAAAAGATCTATCTGAGGAGTGCCCCACCTGGCAAATACTACCTCCAGTACTAGGGGATCCAGTGACCATTCGTGATAGCCCTGGGAAATCCTGCTGAGAGCATCTGCCAGGACATTGTCCTTGCCTGGGAGGTGAACTGCCATGAGGAGGTGTTCGGGAATAAGCCAGAGACCACAACTTCATTGCCTCGGTGCACAAGGCCGAGACCGAGTGCCCCTTGCTGTTGATGTACCACATTGTAGTGGTGTTGTCTGTTCTGACCTATACCACTTTGTTCTGAACAGATGCAGAAAAAACCTGAAGTGCTAGAAAAACTGCTCTGAGTTCCAACAGATTGATGTGGAGCAGAGATTCCTGAGGGGACCACAATCCCTGGGTGGTGAGGTTGCCCATGTGAGCTCCCCATCCCAAGAGGGACGCATCTGTAGTAAGGGTCAAGGAGTGAGACTGAGGGATGAAAGGAACCCCCTGTCTCAGATTGCTCTGATCCTGCCACCACTGTAGGGCCTGGATCAGGGTTCGAGTTACTGGGATCAATTTGGTTAGAGGATCTCTCCTTTGAGACCAGAAGGCCCTCAAATGGAACTGAATGTCCCTCATCTGAAATCTTGCTCCCTGCACTACTGCTGTGGAGGCAGCCATGTGCCCTAGGAGCTGCAGAAAATGCCTTGCTGGTCGAGAGACCTGCAGAGTGAAGGAGGAGGCCAGAGACACCAGGGCCTTTGCTCTTTCTAGAGGAAGGAAAGCTCTGGCCTGCTTTGTGTCCAGTTCCGCGCCTATGAAGGTGAGTAGCTGAACAGGCTCTAGAACTGACTTTGGGAGACTGAGAAGGAAACCTAGAGATGTAAGCAGCTGCTGGGTAACCTGAAGGTGTAATTTGACTTGGTCTGGAGACTGGCCACTATGAGCCAGTCGTCCAGGTAAGGAAAGATGGCAATCTTTGCCTTCTTAAATGAGCAACTGCTACTGCCAGGCATTTTGTGAATACCCTTGGGGCAGAGGTGAGGCCGGGCATTGCTCTGAACTGGTAATGGCCTGAGGGCAGTTCGAATCTGAGGTACTTTCGGTGAGAGCTTCTGATGAGAACATGGAAGTAGGCATCCTTGAGGTCCAGGGACGCTAGCCAGTCCCCTGGCCTTAGAGAGGGTAAAATAATTCCCAGAGTCACCATTTTGAACTTTGGCTTTAAAACGTGCTTGTTTAAGTATCTGAGATCCAGGATGGGTCGCCATTCTCCTGTCTTTTTTGGGGTAAGGAAGTACCTGGAGTACAAATCCTTGCCCTGGTGTAGGGGAGGAACCCTTTCCACGGCTCTGAGAGCCAGGAGGGTGGAGACCTCTGCCTCTAGGGCGAATGCCTCTGATGGAGTTGCAGGTGGAAAAGATCTGGCTCTCAGCTTTGGAAATTTTTTGAAGCTGAGAACCAGTCCCTGGCTTACTACTTCCAGGACCCACTTGTCTGATGTTAAAGACTTCCAGTCCTGGACGAAGTAAGCCAGCCTGCCCCCTACAGGTAATGGAGAATCGGCCCTGGCCATCCCATCAGGGTGCCTGTTTGGCAGGAGCTTTAGGCTGAGGGGTGGGAGCAGGCCTGCTCATGCCCCATCTGCCCCTCCCTCTGAAGAACCCCCTCTGGGCATAGGCTGAAGAGGAGGCCTGGGCTTGGTAAAAAGGCCTGTGAAAAGGCCTGCCCCTGCCCCTGGAAAGCTGCCTCTGAGGAGTGGCCTGCCTTTCCTTGGCCTGTGCACTCTATAAGTGGTCCTATACTCATCCATTTCTTCATATAATTCTCTGTCTGCTCCCAAACAGAGAGTTACCCAGACAGGAAAATCCATGGCCTTAGCCTGGGTATCCTGTGACAGGCTAGTACACCTGAGCCAAGCCATTCTGAGAAAAGCCACAGATGTAGCCATGACTCTTGAAGATACATCATTAGAGTCCACTGCAGCATGGAATTGCACCTTGGATGCCTCAATACCATCAGCAGCCACCTGCTCCAGCTCCTTGGCAAGCTGGCCAGGGACCTGTTTCGCCAGAGCCATAACAGTATCCCATCTGGATTTCTGGTATCTTGCCACATAGGCCATATAATTTGCCTGTCTGAGTCCCAAGGATGCTGCCATGTACTGTTTCTTTGCCATGGCATCAATCCTCCTGGAGTCCTTGTCAGGGTGTGTGAAGCCAAGGGAATATTTGCCTTATCACAGGCTGCAGCCTGCACTACCCCAACATGGCTGCATTGTTGTGAAAGGAACTCCATTATAGAGCCTGACAATGTGTACCTCTTGTCCATTTTTTATCCACAGGAGGTATAGTGTGAGGAGCTTTTAAAATTTTTATTGTCTGTTTCCTAAAGATTTATGTAAAGGAATAGACAACCTCCTAGACTCTGGGATATCCATCATTTCCACATAGTCAGGCTCCTCCTGTTCATCCACAGCTTCTTCCACAGGAAGCTGAAGGGTTTCAGCCACTTTCTTATAAAAATAAAATGAAGGACCCAGAAAGCCTAGGGGAGACACTCTAAAGGTCTGTCTGGGAGATGTCCGGTTCAATGGGCACATCCAGACTTTCAAAATCACATTCACTCTTCATAATCTTCTCTCCTCCGTTTATAAAATTCCTCTATATCATATTCTTGAACCGTGGCACCGACCGAACCGACCGCTTACTTGATGGTGCCGGTTCGGTCGGAACCGGGGAAAGCGACTGGACAATTTTGATCGCTTTGGCTATCTCTGCAGCAGTTGGAGAAAGAAATTTTGGCTCCACACCTGCTGATTTTCTAGTGCTTTTTGCTGGGACTGACTCCTCCGAGTCAGCTCTCCTTTTGCCCGAGGAAGTCTCGCCCTGGTCAGAGGGCACTCCCTCCGGTTCGGTTGGCACCGAACCGGGCTGGCCATCCGGGTCAGCGGACTTCTTGGCCTCTGGTTCCCTGAGCCTACCAACTCTTTTATCCAGGGTAGCTGCAGGGAAATTCTTGCAAATCTGGCAGTCTGCATTGAGGTGGTCAAACCCCAGACAATAAACACATGTGGTGTGTGGGTCAGCCTTGGCAAAGGCTTCCCCACAGACACTACAGTGTTGAAACCCAGTGGGCCCGGTTTTTCTTTTGGGTTTCTCAGACATAGTGCTAGCCTAACCAAAAACTTGCCCGTTTACTGCAATCCGCCAAGCAAGACACCCTTATCGGTTCCCAGCCGTGTCACGGGTCGTGGAAAAAACCGTAATGAAATCCGTTTTTTTTAGAACTGATAAGAACCGGGAACCGCACTCTAAATGCAATTTAAATTAAGTTTAACAACAACCTGATCGGTTCAAACCGAACCCGATAATACCGTTTGCAAGTTCCACACAGAAATAATGTAAAACCTATCTGTTACTTAGATACCACAGACAGAGCTTGAACCGGCCGGTTCGCGGTTTAAATACAGACAAAATACGGTTTAAAAACCGAGAAAATACACTTTTAACCGACAAAATGAACCGAGCAGCAGGAGAAATCTCTGGGCGACTGTTCAGTGAGGCGGAGTAAAGAATCTGACAGTCTGAGTTTGAAGAACAACAGACAGAGTTTTCAACCGAGCTCGCGCTCAAGATTCCATGCCTGGCATGGAAAGTTAACTCTTTCACCTCTGGAGCAGTTCGAAGGCTGGGTCTAACTGCATATGTCATAATATAGCAAGACTTCATGTTGTTTGAAACAGCAGAATTCATTGATTGGATAAATATAAATAACCTCAATTTGAAATTTACATATACTAGCGATCCTTCCATCCTGACTTTTTTTGGATTTATAGTTGGTAGGTATTCCAGATCACGTTGTAACTACTAGCTGCTATCGCAAAACAACTGCTGCAAATTCTGTACTGAGAGATGACAGTGCGCATCCTCCAGTATTAAAGTAGTCTATACCACTCAGTCAAATGCTGCGTCTACATAGAAACTGTAGTACACTAGATATATTTCTGGAACAGCGCAAGGATTTGGAAATAAGATTTCTAGAAAGGGGGTATACCGAAGAAATACTTATTAAGGCCAGGGAAGCAGCTTTAAAACAAGATAGAGCGACATTGTTGAGAAAAGAAAAACAAAAAAGGTAATTTAGAAATTGCCCTCATAACATTTGTAACAGAATATGATGGATTAGCAGGAAGAATAGGCAATGTGATTTATAAAAAACTGGCCCATCCTAATAAGTAATATACAAACAGGATTGGCAGTGGGACCCACACCAAGGGTAGCTTTCAGCAGAGCTAACAAAATTAAAGACTATGTTGTACATAGTAGGTTACCACCTGCCCCACCCACCAACGCCTATACATATATACAGAAACTGGTTATCAGAAAGACCTACAGGCTTCCATCGATGTAGACGCTGCAGTGTATGTAAACTAGCTAAGATAGGCACTAGCTTTCGACATCCTAGCAATATGGAACTCAAAATGGACATCAGAGAGTGTATGACTTGTGATACTGCATTCGGTATTTACACCCTCTGGTGCCCCTGTAAAAAGATATATGTAGGCTGTACAGCTAGGACAATAACAATGAGAATCCAAGAACATGTAAGATCTATAATAAATCAAAGAGAAGACACACCTGTTGGAACTCATTTTACTATGTATCAGGGATCAGTGATGGGACCAGTCCTATTCAACATCTTCATCAGTGACATTGCGCAGGACCTAGAAGGCAGAATTTCACTGTTCGCTGATGACACTAAGCTCTGTAACAGAGTAGAAACATCAGAGGGTGTAGACAGAATGAGAAGGGACCTGCAGAATCTTGAAGAATGGTCAGGGATTTGGCAGTAGAAATTCAATGCAAAGAAGTGCAAGATAATGCATATGGGGCACAAAAACCCTGGCACAATATATCAGTTTGGGGGAAGGGGGTGAGGATATAGCATGCACCAAGCAGGAAAGGGATCTTGGAGTTATCATCTTTGATGACCTCAAGGTAGGGAAGCAGTGTGACAAGGCAGCAGGTAAAGCAAATAGGATGTTGGGACACATAGGCAGGGGCATCACCAGCAGGAAAAGGGGGGTTATAATTCCACTATACAAGACACTAGTGAGGCCCCACCTGGAGTACAGTGTACAGTTCTGGAGACCTTACCTACGTAAGGACAAAGACAGGGTAGAGAAGGTTCAGAGGAGGGCAACAAACATGGTACATGGATTGCATCACAAGTACTACGAGGACAGGTTGAAGGAATTGAATATGTACTCCCTGGAGGAGAGGAGGGAGAGAGGGGACATGATAGAGACATACTATCTTAGAGGGAGGAACAGGGTGCAGGAATACACTATTTTTAAGTGAAAAAGATGTTCCAGGACTAGAGGGCATGGGATGAAGTTGGAGGAAGAATGATTCAGAGGAAACATGAGGAAGAATTTCTTCACAGAACGGGTGGTGGACAAGAGGAATACCCTGCCAGAGGAAGTAGTGGGGGCCGAAACAATCACAGGATTTAAGAATGCATGGGATAGCCATAAAGGAATTCTGGAGGTCGGGGTAAGGGCACAGACTTCTAGAAAAACATAAACTGAACTTACAAGCTCAAATGGGCAGACTGGGTAGGCCACAGGCCCTTATCTGCCGACACTGTCTATGTATCTATGACTCTAACCCTGATCTACTGCAGTTCATGGATATTAAACATATTAAAATCAATCGCCTTGGAAGTAACAGGATGAATGATCTCCTCAAAAAAGAAAGTTTCTGGATTTACACCTTAATGAGTGTGAAACCATCTGGTCTTAACAATTCATGGGGCATTAAACCATATTTACTAGACAGGTAAATAATGTCCCTCATTATTATAACTATTTTTTTTGAAAATCAGTATTTTTCTTTTTGGTTTTTGTTATTTTTATATTCTGCAGGTAAGGACCTTTGTTTTATTAGTACCAAACATTTGGACATGATAGTGTGAATAGATAACAGACAGAATAACTGTCCTGTCCAGGTTAAGCCAAAATTACTTGCGAGTTTTGGAGTTCTGGAGGGATTCAAACTGTGAACCCCATGATAGTGTACCTAATTAATAGGATTAGATTTATTTGAAAAGTAAGTAAAGGCCTTAACAGTTTTTTAAGGCCCTGTAATAGTCACATATGGAGTCAACATATAAATTATTTATAACATAACATAAAAAATAAAAAATTAGAGGGGTTGTTTACCCCCTTAGCATCTTTAATCTATACAGGATGCAGTCCCCCTTTGAGTCCCTTTCACCAATGACAAGTAATCTTTAGTCACAGATACGAATCTCAGGCATAGGTTACCTTAGGTTCCCAGAACATTACAACATGATACAAAACAAAAAAATACATAATGCAAAATTAAATTAAATAAAAAAAATGTTCTGTTCTTTTTTGGCAAAAAATGTTGGTTTCTAATTGTTTGTTTTTTTTCTTCTTTTTTGTCATTTGTTCTATTACCTACTGTCTTTATTTGGAATTCCTGGAACATGGGCAGATCGCTAGGCTTGGCAGATCCCCTTAGATCCATCTCTCCCCTCTCATTTCCACTGGATTTGGAGCCTTGTCTTTCTGGAAATTAGAGCTTCTATCTTTATCCATTAAGGAATGAAAATTGTATCACTTTTTCCCTTTATTAGATCATTTATATGAAATAGCATAATAAAGAAATTAAAGAAATAAAAACATAAATTGTCTTTGCATAGATATTATATTAATATGTGAATATATGAGAATTGTAAATATTAAGGCTTCATTTCAAACTGTAAAGTATATTTAATGTCTTTTGATATAATAGATCAGGGTGCATATATTTTCTTTATATTCTTTGTTCTTTAAATAATCATCAAAGTGTTACTGTGAGAGCAAATCACTTACTTCTGATTTAATTAATATTGATGTAGCACATCTGTGGTGACGTTAATCTGTTTTTATTTAAATGTATGTCTTTTTCCTACCTGCCACGCCTCCTGAGGAAGGGCTGTATCCCAAAGTGCTGGGGTGAGTGGCTGCATGGTCACTTTGAACACGACTCTTTACTAGCAAAATAAATGCTTTAATATCATTTGAAGCCGGCCCGGTGACGCTGAGAGTTGAGGCGCTGGACATACACCTCACGCTATGCCAGCGACCCGGGTTCGGGAATGAGCCCGGACCACCAAGGGTCGGCAGGGGAAGGAGAGGATTGAGCGTCCTGAGGACAGCTCTCCTTTCCTGGGAGGAAGGGAACCCAAGGGTCGGAGCTTAACAGCCCTCTGGCGGAGGCCGGGGGTGCAGCAAGTTCCCTGTCTCACAATGTGTGGGGTAAGTGTACAGCAGACATCGGCAGGGGAGGGTCTTGACGTCGGGGACACACGCCAACACAGGAACACTGGAAAATCACCCTCTAGGCTTCTGGAAGATGGAGCACTCTAGCGCAGACCCCACAGCCCGCCTGCCTGTCCCAGTCTGGTGCCCTGAAAAAATGGACATAGTTTTGGGGTGTAGGTGCCCCATCCCTGTCACCACCTGGGGTGCAATCTGAGGCTACATGGAGGGAATACTGAGGTGCAGGTAGGGACGAGCCAGGGGCAGACGCAATTAGTGACTCCCAAGGCGGCAAAGCTTAGGGGGCATGGGAGGAGCATAAATAGCAAGTACAAAAAAAATTAAATAATATCATTTTGAGTTTGTGCTCCATTCAGACTTCAGTTACAGGAGTGCAGTCAACTTTGGACGTGAAAAAATAGCAGTGTTGTGAATTTGGAGTTAAAATATTAAAAATTGCCGAAGTTACAAGCGTGCATATAAAAATTTTAACGACTGCACATAACTCAGGCTTTTTTTGGTGTTTTTACACCAAATTTTCAACATGGGCGTTTTGGGACTCCATCTCACGAACACTGGTGCTGTTGTTTTGTTACTCTTTTCTGAAAGGTGATTCTGTGCAGCGCTTGCAAAACCATCTTTCGGAACTGAGTAACAAAATGACAGTGGCAGTGTTCATGAGGCGGGGTCCCAAAACCCCATGTTGAAAATGTGATACAAAAATATTAAAAAATGGCTGAGATATCAACATAAGTTGAAAATGCCATTGACAGCCATTATACAGCACTTACTTTGATTTCTCAGTTTGCGGTTCAGCTTTGAAGAGTGGAGATGTGTCCCGGTCCACAGAAGATCGCAGTCGCCAGCCTCGGAGGGTAAGTATGTGGTAAGGGGGTGGTGCAGGGAGGTAGGTTTGCAGAGGGAGGGGGAGACGATGAGGGACTGTTTTCTTGCTTTTAGGTAAAAAAAATAAATAAAAAGACATCCTGGACTTGTTTGTTTTAACTTTTGCTGCCGCTGCATTATGGAATAAATGATAAAATGTAGGCTGAATGTGCACATGGGTGAAGTGTCATTGTGGCAAGACGATTTCAAGTTTTCATCTAAAATATTTTAAGAGGTGCTAACCTCTCCGCTACAGCGGTTCTGTGATTGAAGTATTTGGTATGTAATAATGTAAGCCTCTACATGCTGTGAAACAGAGAGCCACCACATCTGTGATACCATACTTTTGTGACAATAAGACAAGACATTGTCATTTTCACTGATGTTGCTGATTTTAACTAAGCTCAAACAAAAGTTTTAAAAACAAAGATCTTCACCATTCAAAAGTCTGCCAGCAGCACAGCTCTGCACTGATGCAGACAGTTCGGTGTCTCGCAAAGTCACTTTTCATTTATTAACAAGTAGCTGTAACTGTGGAAAGTTGCCATGTTTTATTTGATTTTTGATACCAGTCAGGATGACCTTCCTATTACTTTGCCCCTCGAATTATTAGCATACAGACATACAAAACTGCCAACAGAAACAGGCCTCATGGTCTAGCGAGTCTGCTCGAGTGTGCAGCTAGCCCCTCAGATCTCGCAGCTGCCCCTTCCCGCCCCCCTTCCCAGTATCCCTTCCCCTGTCCCAATCCTCCTGAAACTGCCCACCATCTTACAGGACACTATCTCATCTGGTAAGGTGTTCCATTTGTCCACCACTCTTTCCATGAAAAATGTCTCATCTCCTCTTGAATCCCCCCTCAATCTCAGTCCATGCCTCTCGTGTCCCTCCCCCTTCTCATCTGAAAAATCCCTTCTGTGTTGGTCTTGTTCATCCCCTTCAGATACTTAAAGGTCTCGATCATATCCCCCCTATCCCTCCCCTCCTCCAGTGAATACATATTCAACTCTCCCAGCCTGTCCTCGTAGGGCTTGCTCTCCAATCCCTGGATCATCTCTGAGGCTGTTGACTGCACCCCCTCCAACAATCTCATGTCCTTCTTCAGGAATGGGTGCCAATACTGTACACAGTACTCTAGGTGGGGCCTGACGAATGATCTATACAGGGGTAAGATAACCTCCCTCCTTCTGGAGAAGATCCCTCTTACAATACACCCCAGCATTTTGTTGGCTTTTGCTGCCACCTTCTTGCACTGAGCAGAGATGTTCATGCTCCCCGTAATGATCACTCCTAGGTCCATCTCCTCTGTGGAGCTCCCCAACTGTACCCCATTCAAATGATAATCCTTCCCCTGGTTCCTGGCTCCGAAGTGCAGAACCTTGCACTTTTTGGCGTTGAACCCCAACTACCATGTTTCCACCCACTCCTGCAGCTTAGTCAGGTCCTCCTGCAACCCCTTCCACCCCTCTGCGTCGTCAGCCACAGCTCCCATCTTAGTATTGTCTGTGAACAGACTGATCTTGCTCCGGATCCCGTGTGAGATATCTGAAATAAAAATCCCAAACAGCACCAGTCGCAGTACCAATCCCTGTGGTACCCTGCTCATCACCGCTCTCAGTGACGAGAGGTCCCCCACCACCACCATTCTTTGCTGCCTTCCCTTTAGCCAGTTTGTGATCCATTTCACCATTTTTGGTCCTGCCCACACATATTCCAGTCCCCCCCCCAACCTCCCATGTGGCTCTGAATCAAAGGCCTTGCTGAAGTCCAAATACAGGACATCTACTGCATGGCCCTTGTCCAGTTCCCAAGTCACCCAGTCGTAGTACTCTACAAGGTTTGTCTGGCAGCACGAGCAGATCGAGACTGACAACTCACTGATTTAAATTTTGGCCAGTGAGTGAAGCGCGATTACAATCATTGATTGACCGGTCCAGAAATTTTGACATTAGGTGCCGGTTCGGTGGTGCTGTGGGTTGAGGGGCTGGATACCTTACCTCACACTACACCGGTGACTCAGGTTGGGGAACAACCTTGGGTCATCAGGGTGCTGGCGGGGGATGTGGGACTGAGCGAGCCTTCGGGCTGCTCTCCTCTCCTGGGGGTGGTTTGTCACCCCTCCTGTAGTCCTGTCCCCACTGGGTGGAGGTCCGGTGGGGTAACATAGGCAGGCAGGGCGGCAGTATGGGTGGGCGGACGTGGCTGAGCTGGCTTCTGGTGTGCGTGCACAGCTCCATTTGCATGTATGGCGTGTGCCAGGGACCCTGGGGGATGCAGGAGAAAAACCTACAAAAAGCTATATTAAAAAAAAAACAATTTTGACACTAAGCACTATTTGTCAAAATCAATCAAGTCCACTGAACTGTCTGCATCAGAGCAGAGACCTCTGAATGATGAAGATATCTGCACATCCAAATTTTATATGAACTCCATGTTTGAAGAAGCAAGACTTTCAGACGGTCTGAATCTGATGCTTTGCATGTGTTTAGGAGGGCAGCAGAGTTAGGAGACAAATACAGGCAGTTTTAAAACAAAATGTGTGTGTGTGGGGGGGGGGTGCGGTATATGGATCCAGCTGACCTGGGGCGTTTTTTTTCCCCTTTCGGCACAGTTAGGGGCTAACAATATTCTGTACTGCTGCAAGTCTCTTCCTGTGTCAGCGGTGCACCGATTTCCTCAGTTCACAAAATATACAGCAGAGCTCCATATCTATAGTTGGAAGTGATTACAATATTTAGGCATGATCCATGGCTCAAATGTCTTTTACCAAGGATCTTGGCTTGGGCTGACAGCACTATGCAAATGAAAGAAATGAAGTGCTCTCACTGGAGCATTACATTTCTTTCAACAAGAGAACGACTTCCAGCTGTGAAACTCTGACTAGTGTCACAGTCTGGTTGCATGCTCATTGGTCTGTCCAGGTCGAGCCCACAGTAGATTGCTCTGCATTGAACTCGTCCCTGACACACCTCTGAAATGCTGTTCTACCACAAGATGTTTATTGCGCACACGCCAGGAAACAGAAAATTGGTAGGATACCCAGATACAGAAAGCCATCTGATGTGGAAAGCTGGTAAGAAGAAAGAGGACGTGATATAATGTCTGCAGAAACAGTAAAGCAGTAACTACATGTATAGTACCATCTTGTAGTGAAAGAAAAACAGTGTAGCAGAATTACAGTAGAGTTACTGTTACACTCTAAGTATTTTTACGACAACTGATTCAGAAACCGTCCCGGTGGCACTGAGGTTTGAGGCGCTGGACGCCACCTCTCACGCCATGCCGGTGACTCGGGTTCGGGAACGGACTCAGGGTGCCGGGGGCTGGGAAGGGAGAGGAAGGATTGAGCGTCCCATGACTGCTCTCCTTCCTCTGGGGTGGGTATGGCGTATGTGACATGCTGCAGTGGCACCTAGCGGAGGCTAAGCGCACTGTCAATAGCGTGCATTCCAAGGGGGATGGAGCGCGGTTGACGTCCGCACATAGGTGCATCAGACATCACTGTACGTCTGTCTCTCTGAAGACAGTAATGGTGGAAAATTGAGGAAGGCGACTGCCCCTGCGGCCAAGGCCCCACACGAGAGGCGTGGGCTACCTGGTTCCTCGTCATGGGTCCCCAGAGGGGTGTGTCCCATTAATTTCATCGCCTGTGTAAATCAGGTGCATGCAGCGTCGCCAGACCTGGTCTGGGGGTTCGGGTGCTGGCGGTCGTTGTGGTCCGCTCCGCAACAAAGGAGGAGCAAAAGTGTTAAATTAAAAAAAAAAATTGATTCAGAAAGCATGCAACACACTTTCAGTTGAGCTAGAAAATGTTGTTTGCCTATTTCTTATATATTTATAGCAAGAAGGCACAGTTTTGATATTGAACATTGGACTGCACTAAATGCATTCATTACCTGTTTGTTATGCTCAATGTCATATTACTGTTGTTTGCTTCTTATATATTCATAGTAAGAAGGCACGGTTTTGATATTGAATAACACTGATTGTACTAAATGCACTATCTGTTTGTTATGCTCAATGTTGTATTACTGCTGGGTACATTCTATGACTCTGTGAAAACTGATGTTCTGTAGAGTCTATGGGAATTGGGAGGTGGTTTTTTTCCTCTAAAGGAATCCTTACTGATTGGAACTTGGGTCAGTTGGTGTCTGGTCACTGCAGAGGAAAGATTACTTGCTGGAGACACTGAAGGATGGAATATGCACAGATTCCTTCACAGACATTTCAGGTGTTCTACCCAGTATCCCAGAAAGGTTGCACAGTGCCAGGCTTTGATTACGATTGCTGTGATATTCCAATCTTCTGTTATTTTATTTTGTGTGCTTCTTCAAAGAAATGCATGCCTAGTGCATTTCCTTTGAGATTTGCCTGTCCATGTGCTTTCTGAATGCCCATGCCATAACACGGTGTGACACTTTAGTCACTGTAGCAGCATAGTGAGCGGGTGGGCAGGCAAGTGGGGTGGCTCCCGGACTCATCACGGATGGTAGCCTGGTGAGAGGGGGAGGTGATACATAACAAACAGTCTGCCAAGACCAGTAGGAGGAGCCTGAGGATCCGGGCTGAGGATGTACCTAAAATGTGCTAAAGCATATAGGTTGAGTGATTGTTGTCTCCCTGGTCTCTCCCTTCAACGTGCATCTGTAGTGTGCATGTATCACACCCAGTCCCCCTCCTCCTCTCATGATCATGCACCAAAGCGGGAAGGCAGCCATATGACTGCACTAGTGGCAGTCAGTCCAAACAGGGAATCTGCCTCGCACCTCTCTCTGACCCTGCTGCTGCAAAGTCTTCAGTGACTGGAGCAGATGGAATGATGAGAAGTTTAGAAACCTCTCACAGCGCAGCAGGGTCAGAGGTGAGCAGCATGGCATGCGGTAGCACTTGTGTCCCACAGCAGTAGTAGCAATCACTGCGGTCAAGTAAGAAAGGTGAGACTGACTGTTGAAATAAGTTTTCAGGGCAGGCAGGAGGGCTTAGGGCTATTAAGAACTCACTGCAGCACAGCAAATAGTATAATAAATCCATATGAAATGAGCTTGGAGAGAGCAACAGGAATTGGTGAGGGTAGGGGAGGGGGCTGTCAGGGCCAGGGGCTTACTCTAATCCCCATAGGCAAATGTATGATAAAAAAATATATACATATATATATTTCTGGCTGAGCCGCACCAGAGAAAGAAAGAAATAAAAGTAGACAAGGCCAAGTGGTGTTGGTTCATAGGCCAATACGAGTTCAGGAGGCCTTTGGCCTTTTTGGAACTCGCTGCCTTAATTCTAATGGTGGAAGTACTATTATAACATTCTAATGGAGGAAGTACTGTTTTATATTTCCCATATGTTGGTCTAGCCTTATTTTAAACGTATTCATGTTATCACTCTCAACTATATTTTTAGGTAGTGCATTCCATGATGCTATAACTTTTTAAGTATATCAGTTGTTTCTTTTATGAGTCCTGTTTACTACACATTTAGTTTCTGGTTATGGGTTTTTGTGTTTGTAATGACATTTTGCCTTGTTAACCCTATTGTCTCCAACAGTGATTCGTTCTACATGGCATTGTATGTAAGGCAAAGGTCTCCCCTTAGTCTCCTATACTCCACTCAGTACAAACCTAGTTGTTCTAACCTTTCCCCATAATCTAAATTCTGAATGTTTCGTACTTTTTAGAGACTCTTCTCTGGACTCCGTTTATCATTTTTTCCCCTCCTATTGTAGTTGGTGCACAAAAGGGGGGACAATAATTGAGGTGTGGTCTGACCAAGCTCAGGTACAGGGGTACAATTACCTCAGGCTCTCAGCTCTAAATATTTTTGAAAATGCATCCAGTAATTCGTTGCATTTCTTGACTGTGGTTTTAGTATGTGAATCAAATGTTAGCTTACTGTTAACTGTCATTCCCAAGTCTTTTTCGTTTACAGGCTCTTGCAAGTATACATTATTTAGTTTGTACAATGTTTTGGGGTTATTATGCCCTAGATGCATAACCTTACATTTGGTCTCATTAAAGTTCATCTTGTTATAATCTGCCTGTGTCTCTAGTTTATTAAGATTCCCCTGAAATTCCTGTGTAACTTGAATGTTGTTCACTATGCACCCGAGTTTGCAATCATCTGCATATTTTCATATCCAAGCATTGATGGCTGTATGCATGGAGGAGATTAAGTTGTTAAAAAGAGTAGGACCCAGCACAGAACCCTGTGGGACCCCACTCATGACCTGGCTCCAAGGAGGCATGGGTCCCCTAATTGCCACTTTCTGCCTTCTGTTGCCTAACCATGAGGTTACCCAATTTATTATATTAGTATGAATTTTGAGTTTGATCATTTGTTCAATCAGAATTTTGTGAGACACAGTGTCAAAGGCCTTTGAAAAATCTAGAAATACTATGTCCACAGGGAGACCTTTATCAAGAGCTGCGCTAACAGGTTCAAAAAAATGTAGAAGGTTCGTTAAAACTCATTCATTTCCACATGGCATCGGAACCACCCATTGCTGGAACAGACCCAAAATGGCCACCGGGAGCAAATTAGTTAAGCAGGATCTTCCAGGGAAGAAACCATGCTGAGTTATGTTGAGTTGCTCACTTTGTGAGATGTGGAGGGTTATACTTTGCTGTAGCAATCTTTCTAGCAATTTACCCACTACTGATGTCAAGCTTATAAATCGAAAGTTAGCTACATCTTTCCTGTTGCCAGCTTTATGTATGGGTATTACAATTGCTTTGTTCCACTGGGGGATAGTTTCCCTTTGCTCAGTGACAAATTAAATAATAACATAAGTGGGCCTAATAATTGGTTTGACACTTCTTTTAGGAACCTGGGATGTATTCCTTCGAGTCCTGCTGAACTATTTTGTTTTAAGTTTTGGAGTGCATGCATTACTTTTTTGTTGTAAATGGTGAGCTGTGTTCAGAGCTAGT
The DNA here is from genome assembly GCA_016271365.2 of Neoceratodus forsteri. Classification (NCBI taxonomy): domain Eukaryota; kingdom Metazoa; phylum Chordata; order Ceratodontiformes; family Ceratodontidae; genus Neoceratodus; species Neoceratodus forsteri. Next base: position 431,020,927 of record CM028130.1, read on the forward strand.
TTGATTAGATTCAATATTGTACTCTGTAGGTTTAAATACACTTAAGAAGTATTTATTAATTTCACTTGCCATCTCTGTCTCATCACTCACAATCCCTACGTCGGTTTCTATTGGTCCAACCACTGTGTGACCACCCTTTATGGAGCCTACATAGTTATAAAACTTTTTCTTATTATCTTTAGTATCAGTAGCTAGTTGTATCTCTAAATTTTGGTTTGCTTTCCTTATAGCGGTCTTAACTTTGTTGGCTATTTTATAACTTACAATTACTGTCAGTTGGTTGTTTTTTGTATTTTGCACATAATTGCTTTTTTGGGGGGGGGGGGTAGATTTTTTGATATTATTCCTCCACCATAGTGAAACCCTATTTTTATTTTTATATTTAGTTCTTACAGGGACCCAATTTTCTTTTTTTTTTTTTTTGTGTAACATTTTTATTAATTTTCAAAAACTGATTACAACACATACAACTATTAAACATACACACTAACAGACAATAGATAAAGTGATACATACATATACAGAAAAGAGAAAAACAACAATCAGGTGCGAACATAACAAGAAAAAAGTGTACATTTCATTATCATAAGTTTCATAAAATAGAATATTACCAGCCTTTCAAATGTGCAACATACGTGTGATCTCATTCTCTTTTTTTAAGCCTTCCTGTCTATTGTTTTAAGTTGATCCTCTCATTATCCCCTTAAACCCCCACTTAATATCAGTTGCCCTTCTGGGTTTAGAGTAGACAGAAAGGGTGCCCAGCTTTGTAAAAAACTCTCTTCCCGATCCCTCATGACCATTGTAACTCATTCCAGGGCAGGGTCTGCAATGTCAAGGTCCGCCACTGTTGTGTGGTAGGTCTAATCTGGGAAACCCATGTGCAGTGGCGAGCTAACACAAAAAACGTTCATTTATATGACAATTTACATGTTACAGAGAAAATATTTATTTTCAACCAACTCTACTAATATATACTTTTACTGCAAAGCACTGTACTAGTTAACCTACTGCTGAGACATGCTATTTTATTCATTACTAGTGACTACTTTTTTCAGATTTTAGATGTTGTAGAGGTAATATATTGTACACTCTTTTGAAAATAGTAAATAAGTTTTAATCCCTATCAGAGTAAAATCAAACTTAATGCACTTCCCAGGGGTGTAAGGACACTCAGCCTGTGGCCTCCTTTAATGCACACCCCTGTCGTGGCTTATTACTTACATATATGTATATGTGTGTGTGTGTGTGTGTGTGTGTGTGTGTGTGTATATATATATATATATATAATGTATACATATATAGATAGATGTATGTGTGTGTATGTGTATGTCTATACTGTATATGTGTGTATGAAATGTGTGTGTGTGTGTATATATATATATATATATATATATATATATATATACATACATGTACACACACACCACAGATATATGTATAATTTTATTTTAATTTCAACTTGCAATTAGGCCTCATTTCAGCATTTTGTCTTTCATTGACTGCTCTTTAAAACACAAGAACACTTGTAATAAAAGTTGTAAGCTCATCTTACATGTATTAAGGAGCACAGAATCCCAAGGCCAATTCCAGGATGGGCCTCTTCTTCCGGCATAGGAAACACCTAACCCCTGAAGCGCTGTCCATCGCCGTCCAGAGTTCCGTTATCAGTATCACTGACTACGGTCTCATCATCTATGGATCTGGCGCAACCTCCTTCCTCAGGCGGGTATCGACCTCCCTCAACTAAGCCTGCAGACTGGTCACTGGCTTACACCGCCTCACCCACACCTGTGACCTCTATTCCAAATCAGGGTGGCTGCAACTGAACAACCATATCAAATACCAAACTTGCATAACAGCCAAGAAAATCATGATGGGAAAATCCCCGTCAGGAGTCAGCGCCCTCCTAAATCTCAAAATCAATAACCGCATCACAGGAGTTCTATGCCCCTTATCCTCCAAATCCCACGCTGCCGCACACCCCAAGGGCAACAGTCTTTTGCTTACAGGGCCCCGAGCTGGCTGAACGAACTTCCAAGTGACATCTCCTCCACTGAATCTCTAAGAACCTCCAAAACAAATCTCCACCTCTCCCTAACCTGCAAAAACACCTCCTGTGTTTGCAACACTTAAGCATCTCTGCCCCTAATCTGTTTCTGACCCCATAGGTGTCTGGCTGTCTCTCTCCCCCACTCTTCTAGCACTTACTTCTCCATTGCAACCACTCAAGCACTTGTGCTGTGTCTGTCCTGACAAGGCCTCTTGGCAGCACCACACTGCCCCTCCGCTGCCACACCCACCCCCCAGTCCCAGCCCTTTTTTCCCCGCTTGCCACTTCCCTCCTAATGTTCCCTGGGAATCACATCTCTCTTGTAGGAATTTGTCTCTATACTTCTAATTTGTCAATTAAATGTTATTTTCTTTTACCATGTAGTGTGTTAACATTAATATGTTCCTGATCTGTCACACTGTAACCTGCCTATTGATGATTGCCTGTACTATCGATGTGGAACTTTTGTAAAAGAGCCTTGGCTCAAAGGTACTTGTAATCCTAGACTCAAATAAATAAAAAATAAATAAGGTTTTTCTGTCAGTAGAATGCTTTTTTGAAACTTAATGAGACAGTTTAAAATTTATGTTAGAGGAGCTCTCTACTTGTTAATAATTCCTGAAAAACTCTGCCCTTCAGGGGCTTCTCAGCTAAAAGCATACTGGTGTTAATTAGCTTCTCTGAAGTAATCTTCCGTTATGTTTCAAAAGTACTTTATAAAATGGGTAGGCTAAATGAAGCAATGTGATTGGCTAGTTACCCATGCATGAAATATGTTCCATGCATGGGTAAAAAAAGGGGCTGGCAGTAAAAAGGCCAATATCCATAAGCCATGGAACGTTGGAATTTTTACTGTCTGCCATCTTTGTATTTGACAAGCCTGAGGAAAACCGAGTTGAATTAGTCAGCCTACCCATTTTATAAAACCGAACGATGTTTAGAGCAAACAAAGTAGATTTTAATATTAGCATGTGGAATGAGTAGATGGAGAGGATTTTAACACAGTCACTTTGCCTGAATGTAAAAAAGTGTTGTGCTGTTGACAAAAGTGTCAAAATGAGCCCTGCTGTAGTAGTTTGCTTGGGATTACAGGACACCCGCTCCGTTTAAAAAAAATGTTACTGCTTGTGCTGTGATCCTCGCCTGCTCCATTTAAAAAAAATTTGCTTTCTTGTCCTGCCATCCTCGCCCGTCCCCAGACCTAACTACAGTTCTCCCCACTCCATACTTCTGCTGCTATTGGTTGCAGCTTTTATCCTCGCCCGCTCCGTTTAAAAAAAATGTTACTAGCCAGCTACGTTTAAAAAAAAAAAAAAAAAAAAAAATGCTTTCTTGTCCTGCCATCCTCTCCCATCCCCAGACTAAATTCAATTCTCCCCACTTCATACTTCTGCTATCGGTTGCAGCTTAAATTAATCAGAAAAAAAATCTTGCCCACTTCCTCATCTCAGTATAACTACGGATCCCAATGGAGGACAAATGTACTAAAGCAATTACCGAACACAAAGGCGGAAGGACTATTTTACTATAAATACACTAACTTATGTCAGTGTATTCCTATCTAAATGTGTTTTTAACATAAAAAATTGTTAAAAAAATAAAATAGCCCATTTTATAAGCGCAATAAGACATTCCAGGTGTGTGCATGTAACATATTTTACCGCACCCAGGGGCTAAAGGCACTCGGCCAAGGCCTGCCTTATTACGCCCCTGGCAGTGCGGTAAAATATGTTCCATGCACACCCTGTCATGTCTTATTGCTTACGTAAATCATTGCCACACACACACACACACACACACACACACACACACACTGGGAGAGGTGACCAAGCATGTAATTTGATACTGCTCTGCAGTTAGGTGCTGTTATCTGTAATGCAAACCAAAAACTGGAGCACTCTCACTACAAGAACTACAAGGCTGCCAAAAGAACTAGAATTAATCTATTTGACTGAGCTCTGCACAGATGTTTAGTCTGCAGCACTGTAAGGGTTAAATTGAAGGGCTGCAAAGTAGTGGAAGGATCATTTGAAAACTCCAAAGGAAGTGTTCAGTCTGAATTCTGTAGCTCATTTTTAGAGCTGACGCAGTAGGGCTGCAGGCTCTGTCTACCTGCAGCCCTAAAAAAGACGATCGTAAAAGTGCCGCCCATAACTATAATGGAGCATGTCCCTGCGCTCTCCCTAGCATCACGTCATAACTTGGCAGAGTGTGGGCAGCACTTAATAACAGGAAGTCCTTGGGACCCGGTTTTTCGAGTTTTACCAGTGGTAGCACTTTTTAAGTAAAGGATTATTTGGGGAACTGTCAAAATCAGAAGCAGTCCGATGGGTAAGGCACCTATGTATCAGATGCAGAGCCTGAGACTGGTAAGTCTCTTAAAAATGTGTCTGATATATATATAAAGCTATGCCACCACCTCTTTTATGACTACGGTTTTTGGATATCTTAGTATATCCCTGTATCTCAGTATTCCGGTCCTCATCTTGAAACCAGGTTTCAGTGACTCCAAAGACAGCTACGTCTTGGGACGACAGTATACATTTCAGTTTGTCAGTTTTATTGGTTAGACTATGGGCATTAACAAGTAGGCACTTTAGCTCATTATTACTGTTACTAACCTTCCTTCTACCTGGGTTAGGTCTGTGTTCTGAGTTATTATTATGTAGTGGGGTTGCTCGTTTTGTAGTCGTGGTATGGTAAATTCCTATGTTGAGAGGCTAAGGAGTCTTGCCTCTCCCCCAGATTATTCAGTTCAAATGTTCTGTAATGAAGGATGTGATATGTTTATTAAGAAGAGAACTACCTCCTCTGCTTAAATGTATGCCATCCCAGCAGAATAATCTCTCATGGTTGATAAATTCCTCCCAGTGAATGATGCACTTGATTTTTTGTTTTAGGCACCATTTCCTCATCCACGCGTTGATGGCCTTTATTTTGTTACACTGATACTTAGATGCTTTAGGGATTGGTAGGATCTCAGATAAAGCAATGTCACACTCCAGTTCTATCAGTTTGTTTGTCACGGATACATACTCTTGCTTGATTTTTGAAACAGAATCATGAAATATATTATTGGCCCCAGCATGGATAACCACCAGTGGCCTGTCCCCCACATTATGAATAATGGTGTTTAACATTTGTGTAATGTCAGACACTCTGGGGCCACTAAAGCTGGACAGTGTCCTTCTAGTTTTATCTGGATTACAAACACGATCCAGATGCTTAACAATGGAGTCTCCCAATACAACTATTTCTTTGGGTTCAATAATGTAATTGGTACCTGTATCCACTGTAACCTCTGGGTCTAGGGTCAAGGGGGCATTATTAGTTCGAGTAACTTCAGAGTATTCCTCTGCAGTAGTAGTAGAGTGTAAAATGCTGGGTACAGTTATGTGGTCCCTTATAACAGGCTCTGTTTGTATAGAATTTAGTATCTCCCTAGCAGCAGATACATCAGACACCAGGGAAGGTAGTAACAGGTGTTCTTGGGAAATGGAAAGAACAGGGTCTGATTTTTCTGAGGATGAACATACTGGGTCAAAATGGTTTTGAAGTGGCAGAGAGAAAATATTTGCTTTATGCCCTTTTTTTAGCTACCTTAAAGCTCTGGACCATGTACCACTCCTCATCTGAGCCCTCAGCGGCTTCCTCATCCCTTCTTCTTTTTTTACTTGTTATGTTTGTTTGGTTAGAATTCGGTGAGGTTAAGGGCTTAGTGTTACTAGTTTCAGCCAAGAAAGGATCTGTAACATTAGTATTGGGGATAGACATGGTGATATTATTATCTATTTTAGGTGTTTCTTTAATCCAAGATGTACTGCTGTGTTACCTGTAGTCCTGAAGCCATTTCTCTCTGGCTTGATTCTAACGAAGCCAATCAAGAATTAAAGAGGCTTATTTCTTTTGACAAATCCTCATTCTGAGTGCATTTATCACATTTAAAGCTACATTTGGGGATAATCTTTGTGATTTTATATATCTGACAGGACAGACATTTAATTCCAACATCCCCCTCAAGCGTCATAAGAGTGTCTGCCATTGTGCATACTGGTTTTACTATAGTGCTTTGACAGCATTCACGCCAACATCACTGACAGTCACAATGCCGAGTGTCAGCACTGTACCGTCGGGGATGTCGGCGGATTTCCATCGAGAGGCTGCACCCCCCGACCCCACACACACACTCCGGTCTCTAAATATCCAACTCCAAGTCGGAGTTAGACCGAGAATTAAATACAACAGTGGGAGCCGTACTGCTGGTGTCTCCTGCGTTCCAGCACAGCAAGTCGTCGCATCCTCGCAAAATCTGTCGCTGTACTGGATGTCAAGTTAGTGGTGTCGACCTTGTGTCAGTGTATAACTGGTTGCTATTGTAACACCGTACACAGTGACAAATGGTAAGGAAATCTGCACTAAATATGATTGCTCCCTGCTTCAGTTATAACACAAGGAGATGAGAGTGGTTAGTAGGAATGAAAACACCCCTACATTAGCATTTAGCAGCTGCAGTTTTATAGAAGCAGTAGTAGGTTTATGTGGCACTAGTGGAGGACTGCAACCAGAAACTTACCAGTATGTAATATAACAGTTGTTGGAGGGGTAGGGTAGGAAGGGTGCTGGCAGGGACTGCCTCTGATCCCCCAGAGGCAAAATATTTTTAAATAAAACCCCTTTTCTGCTGGCTGAGTCCCCACCCAAAAAAAAAATAAGTGTGAAAATTTTTTTTCTTGTAGTGCATGTAGTGCAGTATAATAGTTCTGAGCCCATTAGTATAGTGCCACTCTGTCATTGTCCCAGAAGTGACAGCACCTGTGTGCTGACTTAAGGCTGTTTACTACACTTAATCTCCTTTTTCTTGTAGTCAAATAAAATATTTCTGAACATATCAGTACAGTAGTGCCACTGTTTAACTGTCCCAGAAGCGATGGAACCTGTGTTGACTCTAACATAAGGCTGTTTTACTAAGCTTAATCTCCACAGTGAAGAAACATTTTCTTGTAGTTAAATAAAATGCTTCTGAGTCCATTAGTGCCACCATTTCAATGTCCCAGAAGTGACAACAACTGTGTTAACTCTAACATAAGGCTGTTTCACAATGCTTAATCTCCACAGTGGGAAACATTTTCTTCTTGTTTTTCCTCTGGCCCCTGCACTTCCATCTGTAGGACAACAGCAACCAAATTGTCACCGCAACCTTCTTATTACCCCACCTCATGAACCCGGTAGTAAAAATTGTAAAATCCCTGCTGAAACATCATTCCTCGCCACTGCAACGTCATTCCAGCCCAGAGGCGTGAAAATACATTTTGGTGAAGATTTGAAAAATGCAGCTGTCACATTCTTGAGGTGGCATAAAGAAATGGCTATGCTGAAAATTTGGGGCAAAAATATTTAAAGGAAAGCTCTGTGTTGCAGGGGCTCCGGCCCCTGCAAACCATACCCTCCAATTTAGATTTACTGAAAAAAGTGTATTTTTCCTCGCACCACAAAGTTGTTCATTTTAATTCTCAAAAGTCCGCTACCCGGAAGTATGGTGGATGCTAGCATTGAAGCGCACGGTGCGGCGTCACACCTTTACAGTAAATGGAGCCACCCAAGCGTCTGCCATACTTCTGGGGAGGGACTTTGAAATTAAAATAAACAACGTTGCGGTAGCGAAAAAGTCACTTTTTTCAGTAGACCTAAACCGGAGGGTAAGGTTTGCAGGGGTAGGAGCCCTTGCAATGCAGAGCTTTCCTTTAAAATTATGAAAGTTAAGAGGGGGCATAGGTAAATGTCAACGGATGCGCATAATTTTGCATTTTAACATATTATGACCCCAAATTTTCAACATACCCTTCTTATGTGCCTACTTCATGAACAAGGATGGTGAAAACTGTCAAATCCTGACTGAAAGGTAATTTCACCAACGGAGCCGCTAGCAGCAGAGTGATCGGAGCTCCCAACCCTCAGAGACCTAATTTCATAATTTAACATTCCAAATGGCAAAATAATGCATTGGATGGCAAGCAATCACTGTCCCAAGGATAGACAGGGGAGAGTGAAGCATAAATATAAGGCTGACTCGTAGGATGCACTACGATATCAGTCACAATAACAAGGCCGCCAGTCGGAGTCCTTCCCCTTTGAGCATTGCTGACACAGAAGAGGAGAATGAACAGTTGACAAGATCCAGATTTGAGAAGCTGTTTAAAGAACTTAAGAGCTATGAGGGCAGAAAATAAATTGGAATTTCAACAACTGAACCAGAAATTCACTGGACTAGAACAAAGAATGGCCCAGACAGAAAACAGGGTGCCTAGTGTGGAGGATACCACACTACAAATGGTCCTGGTCCTGCAAGCTTTGATAGAGCAAATGGGACAGCTCAGAGAAAAGAGCATAGATCTTGAAAGCAGGTCACGATGAGAAAACATACATCTATACGGACTCCAGAAGGAACAGAGATAGGGCATATGACTGAATTTATCTCTGACTTGCTAGCAGACATTTTACAGCTCCCTCCTGGCTATCAATTGATCATAGAGAGAGCACATTGTGCCCTTCAACCAAAGTCTACAGATGCAGGAGCGAGACCAAGATCAATCATAATTAAATTTAATAGTTACAAAACTAAAAAAGACATCCTGTCACGGGCATGGAAACAAAAAGAAGTTAAATACTTAACATCGAGGATGTTTTTTGACCGTGACGTCCCTCAACAAATACAGAAACAGTGACTGAAACTAAATGAGGTTATAAACGTGCTAAAAGTACAAGGAGTGCGCTTTAATACACCACCATACCCAGCAAAGATGCACATTTTCTGGCCGGAGGGCACCAGGGTGTATGACACGTCAGAGGATGCCAGCTCAGCGATGGTGGAGAGAGGCCTAATGGAGTCGTTGGATGTTGCAGAACAGGACTCACTTTCCCAGAAGGCTCAGGTGAATCTCCCAGATTGGTCAGTGGCACTAGTCAAAAGAAGAAGAGGGTGCGCAAACCTGACATCATCACGTGCTCCCCTACAGGCGCCACAGAGTTTGGTGCAACAGCTTCAAGAAAAACAGAAGGAACAAAGAAAAAATACGCAAGTCTGAGCTGGTCTGTACTTTTACATTTGTTGATAAAGTTGTGGTGCACCCTTAGCAGTCAGTCAGTCAGTCTACCACTTGGTAGTGGTTTAGAGATAGAACTGCACGAGGAGTCCCGAAACAGGATGTGTGCCTATTTCATTCAATGCTGCTACAGGTGGCAGCCTTTTCAGTTTATGTGACGCTAAAGATAGGGACATAATTTGTTTTTAATTATGAAACTTTAAAAACGAATGACGCAGTTTGACTGTCTTATTACTACACCCGGCTTTGGGACCTCTGTGCTGTATAATGGGGATCTATGCCTTAAACAGTTTATGGCTTGACATCAGTCTGGAGATCGAACAGCATGAGGAGCTTTGAAACAAAATGTGTCCCTCTTTCTTTTAAAGCTGCCACAGAAGGCAGACTTTTTTGGTTTACGTGACTCTAAAGAAAGGGACATAAGTGGACTATAAATTTTGAAAGTTAAAAACAAATGATGTAGTTCGACTTTCTCTTTTCATTACATCTGGCCTTAAGATGTTTGTGCTGTATAATAGGGAATAATGCCTTAGACAGCTTCATTTGAGTACTTGGGCTTGGGGGGGGTCTGTTTTGGGTCTGCTTGATACTGAATCTGTGTTGACATCTATAATTGCTGTTTTTGGCCGGGGCTAGTGACGTCACATTTAGCGCTGCTTTATAGGCAAACGTTTTTGGGGCCTACTCAGAACAACTAGGCTCTTGAGGAGTGCCAAGGTTTAATTTGAGGCGTGATTTATCTCCTCGCCCAGGCAGCCCACCCTCAGGGGTTCATTGTTACTGTGCCTCAGGGTGTCCTGCTGGGATTAGAGACCTCATTTGCTTGTAATACGAGGTCTTCACTTGTGGAAGCACAGTTGATGGTTTTGTTTGGTTTTCTACATAACACCACATTTAAGGTGTTTCTGACAATGTTACATGTTATTACACCGTGTGATAAGGAATTAATGAATGGTAGATACTGGGATTTTGATTCTGAACAAAGAAAAAAAGATAAGAGCACAGGTTTGTTATGTTTAAGGAAGAATGAAAGGAGTAATGGAAAGATTGGAGGCAAGTATTTTATCATATCATGTTAATGGGCTTACAGATCCCATAAAACGAAGTACAATGCTATCATTTATAAAGAACACTAAGGCAGCGACCATCTTACTGCAAGAAACCCATCTGAATCAGGGGGAGCATGAAAAGTTAGGAAAGTTTGGGTACCAAATTGTTAAGTTTTCCTCGTATGGAAGGGGTAGACGGCGGGGTACGGCAATTTGAATCCCTTCTGAGGCTCCCTTTGAACTACAAGATACAATCACTGACAAGGAGGGGAGATATGTTGAGAATTAAGGGAATTTATAACGGCACAAAAATCACCTTGGTTTTGGTTTATGCCCCCCTTGGTTCAGACTTTAGGTTTTATAGAGAATTTCTTTTAAAAATAACGGGGTGGGCAGAGGGCCACTTGATTATTGAGGGGGGATTTAAATCTCAGACTCAATCCGTCCATGGACACTACCGGCTCGGCTGATAGTGGGAGAAAGTGGGATGGCAAGGAAGGCTGTTTGGCTGATGAGCGAGCTTGGATTAGTGGATGCTTGGAGGCAGCTGAATAAAAATGCTAAACAATACACTTATTTTCAGCAGCCCACCAAAGTTATTCTAGATTAGACTATTTCCTGGTAGTTAGGGACTTCCTGGGCTCTTGTACCTCCTCGTGGATGGGGACATGACGTTAACTGACCACTCCCCGATATTTATGAAGGTAGACCTGGGCTTTGTCAGGAAAAATACCTTCTGGAGACTTAATGTCTCACTCATTCGTGAGGATAGGGTTACCAGATGTCCGGTTTTACCCGAACATGTCCTCTTTTTAAGTTGTGTTAATTGCTTCTGGGCGGAATTCTTATTTAGTGCTGTTTTGTCCAGGTTTTGGGCTTGGCAATGTACTTGTTGTTTGTTGCCAACCAACCATATACTGCTGCACGGCGCAGCCGCATGTAAAAAAAAACCTGAACAGTCCTATCATGCGCTGTCCAGCCATGGCGCTATCTGTGCATGACCGAGCATCACCCGCATGCGGGATTTCAACAGTGAGGTGTGGCTCATCATGATTCAGTGCAGAACGCGGTTGGTGGAATTACTAGCAAATGAAGCCCATCCTGATGCCTGATCCCGAGACTCCTAGAGACGGGAGGACTGCCCCCCCCAGTGAAGTGCCCTGATGGACCGTAGATGGCAATCCTTCCTCGTCTGCACTTGCCTCACCTCAGGGCTCTGTCCTGTCCCGGCTCATGCAAGGTAAGTAACCCAACCAATCAGTGCAGTAATTAATAAATACATGGGGACTTTGGTTCGCTTCGCTCAGCTGCCGGTTTCAAATGGAGAATCGGTTGCATTTTGTATGTGCCTCTGTGTGTTCCCCTAATGTGGAGATGTCATTGAAAGGCAGGATTCCCGCCCTAATTTATTGGGCATTTTGTATTATTGCTTGGTCTCCGAGGTTGGCTTTTGTTCTCTGTTCTCTTGCCATGATGAATGATGGGTCTGAAAGGACCACTGAAGTACGAAATGATTATGGAAGGAAGGACCTACCCCTTTCAGTTCTTAGCCACCTGAAAAGACCTCTGATTTTACCCTGTCATTATAATAGGTGATGAGGTTTTGCTTGCATTGCAACTTACTCGAACAAACCAAAAGTGTTTTTTTTTTTTTTTTTTTGGGGGGTGGCCGGGTTTTGATAACTGTGGACAAAGGGACTATGTTGAATTTTTTTATTTTGATACGGGTGGGACGGCGGGTGATCAGACAAATGGGGAGGGACCACTAGACTACCAGGGAATTTTGGGTGGTATTTGGAGTTGTCAACACATAGTGTACTGCACAGCTTTTTCCGTTTATACTGAAACTAAAGCTGAATGATTGGTTAGAGACTCGGAGTGCAGTCATACTGCCCAAAATGTACATCGGTTGGAGGGGGGATTGGGGCAGATGTCTGGACCCTGTAAAAATGTAACTGCTTGCTTGCTTGCTTCTGAAGCAGTGAGGGCGGGACTGGGAGGCTTTCTGCTGTGCCACCACCACTGTCTTGAGGGCGCAGAGCTGTGCATGCAGTCCATCCTGGGCATAGCTGTGGGCGGCCGGGGGGGGGGGTCCTCTTTTTGGCATCCCAAAATCTGGTAACCCTACATGAGGAGGAGACACGGGAAGCAATTAAGGAAACTATAGTACAGGCGGTTAGGGATAATAGTAGCCCTGATATTTCACCGGTAACCTTTTGGGACACAATTAAAGTAATCATTAGGGGAAAATTAATAGAAATTTCATCTAGGCGTAAACAACAGAGGGAAGAAAGGAAAGTGCAGCTGCAGAGGGAAATTAGAGAACTGGAACAGCAACAGCAACAAAAGACAGAAAGAGAAAGAGAAAGAGGTAGGTTATTGATCAAACTTAAAAAGGAATACTTGGGACTTCTGGACTACCATATAGAAATTTTTTTTAATTTTTGAGGCAAAGATTTTATGAAGGGGGTCCAAGAACCTTAAGGCTTCTGACGAGTAGATTGCGGCAATACAAGGCCAAAGCTAGTATACCCAGGATAAGAGACCCTAAAAATAATAATTGGCACTACTCAGTCACAGGGATAGCAAATACTTTTCGAGCTTTTTATGAGAAGCTGTATAGTGAGGGAGCAAATCCCACCAAAAAGGAAATAGCATATTTTTTGACTCCCTTGAATCTCCCAGGATCAGAAAACAACAGGAATTGTCCCTTACAAAACCCTTTACATTAGAGGAGATACACATAGAAATCCAGAGATTAAAAACAGGAAAGTGTCCAGGCACAGATGAACTTGCTAATGAGTTTTATAAACAATTTAAACAAACTGTCTGCCCTTTATTGAAACAGGCTTATCATTTCTTATGGGAGGAAGGAAGTTCAGCAGCAACCTCATGGTCCCAAGCTATAATTTTTGTTTGGCCGAAGCCGGCCAGGGATCCTACTATCTGTTCATCATACAGATCTATTTAATTATTAAATACAGATTATAACATCATAACAGGTATGATGGCCAGGAGATTGGAATTTATACTTCCCTCCATCATACATATGGATCAGACAGGCTTTGTCCCAGGTAGACAGACAACGGACAATATAAGGAGATCAGTAGATATTCTGGAATGCCTACAAGATACGGGCACCTCCGCCTATTTGATGAGTTTAGATGCCGAAAAGGCATTTGATCAAGTATCCTGGTCTTTTTTACAAGGCACCCTGGCTGGCTTGGCCCCCCCCCCTCATTTTTTGGTGTATATAGCTAAACTGTACATGGCCCCAGTTGCATACATAAGAGCAAATGGGCATATCTCCCAGTCTTTTAAATTAGCTAGGGGCACTAGACAGGGTTGTCCCCTGTCCCCCTTTCTCTTTGCTGTGTACATCGAGCCGCTGGCGCAAAGCATCAGGTTGAATCCCAAGATAGCTGGAGTGAGGATAGGGGGTACAGAGCAAAAATTAGCTTTGTACGCAGTCGATGTCTTACTTTAACGGATCCAGAAATATCTCTGCCTGAGGTGTTTAAACAAATTGAAACATTTTCGGCCCTTTCAGGCTACACTTTAAATTGGCAAAAAACAGAGGTGCTAACATTAATATCCGAGGCCACTCAGAGTATTAGAGATAAATTCCTCATGAGGTGGGACCTCAAATCTATAAAATACTTAAAAGTCAGGCTGGGGGAAAAAGTCTTCAGATTTCTATAACAATAATTACTCCCTTTGGTTAAACAAATCAGACCAGACCTACAAAGCCGGGATACGATGCCCTTCCCCTTTCATTTGAAAATTCAAATAGTAAAGATGAACATTTTACCAAGGTTGCTGTACCTATTCCAGAGTGTCCCCTGCACAATATCAATAAGAGATATAAACAAGTGGCAGAGGTGGATAATGGCCTTCTTATGAGCTAATAAAGCCCCAAGGGCCTCAAGGAAAACGTTTTTTCTTCCAAAGAGGGAGGGGGATAGGGCCTGCCCAAGCCTAACAGATTACTGGATGGCAGCACAAATGACAGTGGCCTTGATGTGGTCATACCCAACATATAAAGCACAATGGCAACAAATTGGACTTGGGACAGGCAATAATACTGAACTGCCTGGGCTGCTTTTTACTCCCCCTACCCATTTAAATACTCAAAACAAGAATTGGTCCACCATAAACACCGTATGGACGGGTTGGTTAAGGGGTATTAGAAGGGGATTTACTTTTAAAAATGTGGAGATTCAAATGGTGGTGTGAGGATAGAGATTTTAATCCAGGAAAGCTCTTGCCGTGGTATACAAATCAAGCAGGTAAAGGTGTGAGAGCTGCCTGGCAAGTTCGGCAGTAATAACATTCTCCCTTTTGATAAATTAAGGGAGATCTTCGCATGGACAGATCAAGAGCTAGTTTATTATTATCAAATTAGAGATTATATAAGCATAAAACTCCAAAAGGTGGAGTGAGAAGAGGATGGTAGACCATACCCAAGGGCCTTTGATTCCATATGGAATTCAACACATGGGAAGGGTGCTATTACCATGCTGTATTGGAATCTGATAGTAGGCTGCGCACATAACACACAGTCAGTACAAACGAAATGGGAACAAGATTTGAATAAAAGATTAAGCAACTCCCAGCGGAAACTGATAAATAAAAATACTTGGAAGGTGACCTCTTTACTGACATGACAATAGTTTAGCTGGAAAATTAAGATTAGATATTTTTTCACACCAAGCAGGCAAGTTAAGATGGGCAGATTAAAACAAGCAAAGTGCTGGAGAGGCTGTGGAGATGAGGAGGCTGATCAGGTACATATTTTTTGGTCGTGCCCTTCAATTTCTCAATTCTGGGCCCAAATAGTTAGATATCTGATAGATGGAAATATATGGGTTGACATTCAGACCAGATCCAGAAAATATCATTTTGGCCCTTTACCCCACAGAGATTAAAGGCAAAGAAGGACAGTATCTCTGGGGAATCCTAACTATTGCAACCCTAAAAGCTCTAACAAAAAAATGGCTCCAAAAACAAATACCAGACTTACGGAACTGGGTAGGGATTGTAGACCAAATACAAACAATGGAGAGAATAACTTTTGCAATGAATTACAGGAAGGAATTATTTACTAATAGGTGGAATAGATGGGATTTGTATAAAGATAAAATAAGATTGTCTCTTTATCCCGCTCTGCTACCCCTCTAGTCATCTACCCTTTCCCCTTCCCCTCCCTCCTCCTATCCCTTCCCTCACCTCCTTCCCCTCCCCTCTCTCCTCCCCTCCTCCTCTTCCCCTCCTCTTCCCCCCCCCCTCTCCTCCCCTCCTCCTCTTCCCCTCCCCTCCTCCCCCCCTCCTCCTCTTCCCCTCCCCTCCTGACTCTATCATACTTACTCCCATCGATTGTGAAATCCTATGTAAACTCTACCAATAGCCTTATAATAGAAATGAATATACTTGGTTAATCATAACTTATTGTAAGTATTTAATCCTCCTTTATATAGTGATAGGTTCCTGTTTTACATAGTTTTTAAGAAAACATTGTAATTTTTTTGAATTGTAAAGATATCAAATTTCTGAACATGTTAATGGTGTATACATTACATAACTTATTACTGTAAAAGAAAATGTTATCTTCTGTCAACTGCAACAAATGTAATGGTATGACAAAATTTTAATAAACTGAGTATGAAAAAAAAATGCAAAAATGGCAAAGTTGTGGACCAAAGTTGAAAGCCCCTTTGAAATACATTGAACTGTATTTACCTTAGTTTCTCATACTGCAGTTGCCGGTTCCAGCAGCAAGACGTGTCTTCGATCGGAAAGTTTATCTTCACCCTGGGACCTGTTCAGGTGAGTGGGGGGGTGCAGGGTAGTGGGTGCTGAATGGGAGGCTGGGGTGGGAGGCGGATCAGCAAGGGACCTTTTTTTTTTTACAGGTTTAAAAACAAAAAAACATCAGAGGACCATTTTCTTTATTTCACCAAGGATAGCAACTGGATTGGGGGGGGGTGCACCACTAGACACCAGGGACATAGACAACACTGAGGGGGATGGCCATCCATGGGGAGAGTGCCACTAGATGCCAGGGACAAATACAAGAATAAGGGGGAAGCTGATCGGAGGTTGGGGGGTACCACTAGACACCAGGGAAATGTATATTATGGGGACAACGATCGGAAGGGGGGGGTTGCCATTAGATACCAGGGAACAGTATAACGTTTAGTGGAATGCCCATCAGATGGTGGGGTGTCCATCCCACTAGACACCAGGCAACTGTATAGTTATGAGGATGGGGATCAAAGAAGGGGGTGCCACTAGACACCAGGGAAATGTTTTACGATATGACAATTGATATGGCAGTACAGCTCACAAACCAAAGTTTCACAATAAAATTACTTTGGAACGGACTCATATTTTTTCAGCAAACCAGCCAAAGGCACATCTGTGGATCAAGCCCTTTCTACCCTGAAAATTTCAGACTCAAATTCCAATCTGTCTGACCACCAGGCGATGACAAAATATAGCTAAAAAACACTGATCAGCCCACATTGTTAGTATCAGCGGAATACAAAACAACTTTAGTGAGTCTCGAAAAACAACTTAAAAAGAAAAAAACACCTTTGGTGGTCCTTCCTCCAATGATTAACAGCAGAATCCACCCATTGGGGTCCCGATGAGCAACATACATGTGTTGGTCTCCCCCCCATGATGCCACTCTTGTGTCTTTCAAAATTTTTTTTTTTGATAAAACCAAAAAATAAGATGGCAAAATATGAAAAACCACATGAAAAAAGATACGAAAAAAACATTCCCCAATGAAAACTTCATACGGCTATTCTGAACTGCTTACTGAGCATGCTCAGAACACACATTTTTAAAACGTAATAACTTTGGGGCAGATGAATACTTTTTCACCAAACCAGTGAAATACACATCTGTGGCCCAAGCCCTTTCAACCCTGAACATTTCAGACCAAAATTCCAAACCATCTGGGCGCAAGGCAATGACATAAAAACAGCAAAACAGCGATTATTTACACTTTTTTGCTACCTGCATATCGGAATCCGCACATCCAACTGGATCAAATATTTGCATGTCAAGAGATCTACCCCATGAGGCCGTGCATGCAAAATTTCGTGCAAATCCATTGAACAGTTGAGAAGATATTAAGATGCAAAATTTGAGGTTTAACATAGAACCCCCTGCTCAGCCCTAAATACAGTGGTGCTACGGTGCCACTATAATATTGTTGAAACGATTGCAGAAAGCTATTTGGTTCATTAGAAAAGATTACAATGAGGCCGGCTTGCCAGCGCAGTGGTTGGATTTCTGCTTATGACGCTGGCAACCCGGATTCAGGAACGGATCTGGGGAACTGGAGAGCGGCCGGGAAAGAAGGATCGAATGTCCCAAGGACTGCTCTTCTTCTCTGGGGGAGGGTGGGGCGTGTGACCAATCCGCGGGAATCCCTGGCGGAGGCTGGGGGTACCTCGGTTGGTTTGGCACCTGGAAGTAGTATGGGGGGGCAGGGTGGACGCAGGACTCGCGCTGATAGCCACCTCCATGAAGCCTGCTTCCAGCTTCAATTTGCCTCCTCGTCGGCTCTCCCGGACAGTCACTATGATTGCAGCACTACTGCCGGGGGTGCCACGACCTCACCCTCTGGGGGGTAAGCCAGGGATGCCGGGATGAGTGCAGGGAACAGGAGGTGGAAGTGCGGGGGTCCGTGACCGGGCTGAAGCCTGGCAACCTGAAGTGGCAAAAAGTAGTAAATTAAAAAAAAAAAAAAAAAAAGTTTACAATCTAGCACACAGGTTTTTAGAGATTTGTCAACAGGAAACCAGCTCTGGGACAAAATGTATTATTTTGTTACTCCTGTTAAGACTAGATGGACTCCCCGGGCTGACCTCAGGAAGAAAAATGACACAGTTTTGATACATTTTGTGAAAAACAGGACATGTAACTTACAAAATCAGGATGCATTGTTTGACTTGTCAGGCAAGAACATCTTATATAATCAGAGCAATGTATTTCTTTCAGAGAAAAACTCAGATGAAGAACTTTTCTGTTTGCACTGCCTTTTAAACAGCTATCCTGCACAATTGTATTTTTTCTGTTTGTTGTTAATTAGAGTTGTCACAGTATCACAGTTTCATGGTATAAAGTGGTATCAGAAGTCATGGTATTGATACAGTGGGCAATTTCCGATACCGTGATAACCGTGATTCTCCTTTCAGCTAGTTTTTTTGCATTTTCAGGGACAACTGTCCCTTTCATGCCAACTTTCCCTGATGCAAGAGTTTAAGGAGGCTTCTTTTTTGTGCAAAAATTACTTGTTCTGCAATACTGCGGTATGACAACCATGGTATTACATGTGACGGTTATCATATCGTTAGAATTTCATACCATAACAGGCCTATTATTTATAATAAAACACTACTTGCGAATTTTATAACTTCTCTTGGACTGTCCATGTTGCCTGACCTAAGCCACTAGAACACATAGACCAATGTGGTGACCAAGGTAGGCACACTGAGCCAAAACTCATTTCCAGGTACAACCCACTGGGAGGGAAACAAGAGGGGAGTGAAATACATAGAGGATAATGTATGGTCTTTGGTTAAAAACCACGCTGTAAACACTTCGAGAGGTTGCTATGACATCACTGTAAACCTCGAGAGCAGCACTCTCGAGGTTTTCATATGTCATGGCAACTCTGAGAAGTGTTTTAAGCGCGGTTGTTAACCAAAGACCATACAATATATTTTATAGTGTATGGGATACCAAGATTGTGTAATCATGGATTGAATGACTTTACTAAATTACTTAATGGAACATTGATTGTTGTGAGCATCCCGTTTTGTTATACCATTGATATGACATACTCAAGAAAGGTTAACAACAGAGTGATGTCATATTGATGGCATAACAAGGTTGTAATCTGCCTGATTTTAGTTAATAATAAGGGTTTCCCATATGTTATAATATACATAATGCATGAAATAATATACAGCTACAGAATACATACACTGCAGTCTATCCACAAAGCGTACGTGCTGCATAAATGCAGCATGTAGGCTTCCATAAGTGCCAATGCCATGCATTAGGGGTACTGTGGACCCCCATGACATTCACTGATGGGGCATGGGCACCTTCTGCACCCAATCTCCTGTCCATCCATGATAGTGGACATGTGAATAGACTGGGGGAGTGGCTATGGGCATTCCTACACTCCGTGAAATTCACCAAAGTGCAGACTGCTGGGCACAAGTTACATGCGCACCCCCACCATTCCACACCTGCCAGCCATGGCAAGAGAATTTAACCCGCCTTGCCATACTGTCCCAGCCCTCCAGACATGCAGAGAGGGTTTAAACATAGAATTTGACTGCAGATAGGACCGCATGGCCCACCTAATCTGCCCATTTCCCTACCTAATGGATAAGGTGCAGATCTTAGCTAACAGCCTACTTCCTGCTACCCCCCACTAGAATTGCCTTATGTCTGTCCCATGCATTCTTGAATTCCCCCACTGTTTTTGACCATTCCATGCATCCACAACCCTCTCCATGAAAGAAATACTTCCTCATATTACCACTGAGCCATACCCCCATCTTCAAATTGTGCCCTCTTGTTCTTGCCTATCCCTTTTTTTGAAAGATGCTACCCTCTTGGAGTTTGTTGATTCCCTTGAAGTACTTGAAAGTTTCTATCATGCCCCCCTCTCCCTCCTTTCCTCGAGGTTATACATATTAAGCTCCTTTAGTCTCTCTTCATATGTCTTCCAGTGCAGACCCTGCACCATTTTAGTTGCCCTCCTCTGGACAGCCTCCATCCTGTCTATGTCCCTGTGGAGATGGGGTCTCTAGAACTGCACACAGTACTCCAGATGGGGTCTCACCAACTGTCTGTACAGAGGGATAACAACTTCCAGTTTTCTACTGGTGATGCCTCTCCCTATGCAACCCAGTATCCCCCCAGCCCTCCTTACTGCCTTCTCACATTCCTTGCCCACCTTTAGGTCATCTGATATGACTACCCCAGATCCCTTTCCATTTTTGTTGTTGTTAGTCTCTCACCCCCCCATTGTGTACTCTTTCCTTGGGCTTTTGTTTCTCAGGTGCATTACTTTGCACTTCTTTGCGTTGAATCTAAGCTGCCATACATTTGATCATTCCTCCAACCTTGCCAAGTCCATTCTCATCCTTTCCACCCCACCTTGTGTGTCAACCCTGTTGCAGATCTTTGTGTCATCTGCAAAGAGACATACTTTTCCTTCCAGTCCCTCTGCAATGTCACTTACTGTATAAAGACATTAAAGAGGACTGATCCCAGTACTGAACCCTGCGGTACCCCACTAGTAACCCTCCCTTTCTTCAGAGTGGACTCTGTTTACTATTACACTCTGCGTCCTGTTGTCCAGTCAATTTTTTACCCAGGCTACCACCTTGGGACCCACTCCAGGGCTGGCTAACTTATATATTAATTTTTTGTGTGGGACTGTGTCAAATGCCTTGCTAAAGTCTAGGCAGGCCATGTCCACAGCCCCTCCTTGGTCTACTACTTTGGTCACCTAGTCATAGAAATCTATTAGATTCGTCCGACATGACCTTCCCACTGTGAATCCATGCTGCCTTGAATCCTGTGCCCCGCCGGCTTCTAGGTACTCAACAATTCTTTCCTTCAGAAGTGATTCCATCATTTTCCCTACCACTGAGGTCAAACTAACAGGTCTGTGTCACAAACGCACTCCGCAGGTCAGGCCCTCTGCTCCCACTGTGCCATCCTCAGAGTGCTACAGTGTGAACAGGTGACAGATAGGGTAACTCTCCTCTCTGTTTTAGGTCCGAATCATCTACTAGCCTTGAGTTCTGGGGGTCAGATATGAACCTTATGCTAGCACACCCAGTTAACAGGCTCAGATATGTACGTCTTCGGGGGATTCAGAACAATCCTTCGCCCAGGGGTACCCAGCCTGGTTTGCAAAATGTACCCTTACAACTCTATATGAGACCTAGGTATATTCTTACCTTTAAGCAAGTTTAGTAACACAGTCATGCGCTTAACAGCTGTCAGACTTAAACACAGGTTCAGCAATCCCATGTAAAAGAACTGAGGAAAAGCCCAGACAGTATTTTAAAGAAAATAGTATTTACTAAAAATTATAAAACAGGTAAAATCAAACACAGAACAAATTATATCATTAACTTAGTCACGTAAAATAAATGGGAAGTTTACAGAACACAAATACGTCTACCCCAAATACTTAAAAAGTTCTTGCCTATCTAGAGGTTACCATTAAGTGCTTTCTTAATTAAGTCCAGAGAATTAAGTCTCTCTTGAGTCCAAAATAATATGCTGTTTCCCTCTGATGCATGCCCATTTCAGAATCCATCTCCCCACCCCTTTTGGTGAGGTCACAGTTGGATCCTCCTAGCTTCCTTCTTGACATAATTATCCACAAGGATGTACGTTATTACTGTGAAAAATCAGCAACTAGCCATTTCCCAAATATGACAGTCTTTGATCAAAACATCCCCTTTGATGCTTCACCCTGCTGATTTTCTGTTTTGCTAGAGTGATCTCAGGTTTTCATGGTTTCTCACAAGTCTGTAACCAAATAAGTCTCTTCCTGTACGAATCATAAACTTTTAATAGGTCCTATCTCCTGGCAGATGGCTAAAGCCCTTTGTTAAGAGAACAGGAAACCTTTGATTAGGGTTTCTCTTCACTTGTCGATTTAACACATCCTGAAGCTTTCAGCCACACTGAAACCTTTTGGGGTCAAAGGTCAAGTCTCTCACTCACTGCTGACGTGAGTGACACAACCACAGACCATTTATTTATAATATAAATATTATACAATAATCATAAGCAGGGGGCAGAGTGTCACAGTCCTCCCCACCTAGACTGAATCTGGGGGCTCTATCCCCTGCATGGGATGAGCTCCCCAAGTCAGTTCATTGCTCAAACTGACGTGACAGACCATCTGCATTTTCATTGGCTGCCCCGGCCCTGTGTGAGACAGTCATGTCATACCCTTGCAAGGCAAGGCTCCATCTTAGTAGTCTACCATTTGTTTTACCCATTTGTGCCAGCCAAACCAGGGGGTTGTGGTCAGTTTGTACCTCAAAATGCTGCCCATATAAGTATGGCTCTAACTTCTTTAGTGTCCACTCCATGGCAAGACACTCTTTTTCCACAGTAGAGTAAGCCTGCTCCCTGGGAAATAACTTTTTACTGAGGTACACTTTGGGGTGATCTTTCCATTGGTTGGATATCTGACTCAGCACTGCCCTAATACCCACATTTGAGGCGTCAGTCTGGACTACAAAGGGTCTGCTATAGTCTGGACTTGTCAATACAGGAGCACTACACAGTGCTTCCTTCAGTCTTGTAAAAGTTTGTTCACAGGCTGGTTCTCAGGTAATTTTCTTAGGCATCCTTTTCTTCAACAGGCCAGATAGGGGAGTGGCCAAGGTACTGTAATTTGGTACAAATTTCCTATAGTACCCTGCTGTTCCTAGAAAACTCCTGACCTGCTTCTGTATTTCTGGTCTGGGCCATGCCTTGATTGCCTCTATTTTCACTTGGTTAGGACGGAGCTGTCCCCGGCCTACAACATGCCTGAGGTATGCCACTTCAGCCATGGCCACCTGGCACTTCTCAGCTTTGATAGTGAGCCTGGCCTTCTGTATCCTGCCCAGCACTTCCCTAAGGTGGGACAGGTGTCCCTCCCAGCTGGCACTAAAGATGGCAATGTCATCCAAGTATGCCACAGCGTACTCCTCAGCACCATTAACACCTGGTTCACCAACCTTTGGAATGTGGCCGGGGCGTTCTTCATTCTGAAAAGCATTACTTTAAATTCAAATAATCCTATCAGAGTGATGAAGACCAACCTCTCCCTAACTCTGGCAGTTACCTCTACCTGCCAATACCCCCTTTGTCAGGTCAATAGTTGTAAGGTATGTCGCCTCTGCCAGCTTGTCCAGGAGTTTGTCCATCCATGGTATTGGGTGGGCGTCTGTCTTTGTGACTGCACTGAGTCCATGACAGTCCACACAAAAACAAGTAGAGCCATCTGGCTTAGGAACAAGGACTAAGGGTGAGGCCCAGGGGCTGTGGGATTTCTGGATTACGCCTAAATCCAGCATTTCCTCCACCTCCCTCCTAATGTCCTTTTGGACAGCCTCTGACACCTGCTATGCTGTTCGCCGTATGGGTGCCTGTGTCCCTGTCTCTACATCATGCGTCACTAAGGGGGTTAGTCCAGGCTTGGTGCTAAACAGTGCGGCAAAGTCTGCTAAAACCTCCCTTACTTCCTGGATCTGGTCCAGGGTCAACTGGGGTGACATTTTAATTGCCTCCACAGAGGACTCCCACTTGCTTTCTTCCAGCAAGTCCAGAAGGGGGTCTCCTTTATCTGTCCCTTCCCCAGGACTACACACTGCAAACACCATGTCAGCCCTATTAGCATATGGCTTCATCATGTTGACATGGTACATTCTTTGTGTATGTCTTCTGTCAGGTAACTCTATAATGTAGTTTACATCATTTTTCTGTCTAACTACTTTGTACAGTCCTGCCCAGTTGGCCTGCAGCTTGTCTTTCCGGACCAGGATTAGGACTATGACTTCCTGACCCACAGTGTATGAGTGAGCTCTGGCTCGGTGGTTGTACCATACCTTTTGTTTTTGTTGGGCAGCTGCCAGGTTGCTCTGGGCTGTCCCCATAAGCTCCTTTAGCTTAAGGACATAATCCACTATGGGAGTTACCTGGGTGGCGTGCTTGCCTTCCCAGTCTTCCCGGATCAAGTCTAGGGGCCCACCTACCCGGCGTCCATATAAGAGCTCAAAGGAGGAAAACCCTGTTGACTCTTAGGGCACCTAAGTGTATGCAAACAACAGGCAGGGAAGGTATTTCTCCCAGTCCCTCCCATGCTGTTCGGCTAATGCTTGGAGCATTGACTTAAGGGTACCATTAAATCTTTCCACAAGCCCACTGGCTTGCGGTTGATAAGGTGTTGTGCATTTCTGCACCACCCCACACTTCTCCCACAAACATTTCATCAGGTCCAACATGAAGGAACCCACTCGATTGGTGATAACCTCCTGCAAAACCCAAAGAAAATACCTTGTAAGGCATCTGCCACTTTGTCTGTCCTTAGTGAGGATAGTGTGACTGCCTCTGGATACTGGGTGGCATAATCCACCACAGTCAGAATGAACCTCTTCCCGGAGGAGTTGGGGGTATTTAAAGGCCCCACAATATCCATTCCCACCCTCTGGAATGGCTCCTCCACTATGGGCAATGGAATTAGGGTGGTTTGGGTTCTCTTACCAGTCTTCCCTATTTCTTGGCACCGGTGACAAGACCTGCAATACTCCTTCACCTGCTGGGTGAAGTTGGGCCAACACAAATTCTGGGGCAACCGCTGCATAGTGCGCGCGATTCCCAGACGACCAGACATGGGAATATTGTGTGCAGTCTTGAGCAACTGCTCATGGTACCCCGAGGAATGACAAGCTGCCTGCCTATCACCCCTCCCTCTGTCTTAGCATCCTGAGTATACATCAGTCCATTGTCCCAATAAACTTTGTGTTTCCCATCACCTCCATGTGCTCCGTCAGAGTCTGCCCAAGCCCTCAGCTTCTCTAGACTGGGATCACTTTTCTGAGCAGCTGCAAACTCCTTACACATTCCCAAGGCATGGGACCGGTCCCCTTCAGTGTCTAAACTAGGGCCCCTAGCTCTAGTGTCAGGGCATTCAGGATCACTACCATCCTTGGTTAACTGCTACCAGGGGAATTTCTACCACCTTTTATTAGTCTCCATATCAGGAGACACAGGCTAGGGAACCAGCCTCCCAGTGGTTTTCACAGGGGCTTCTATGGGGTCCAGGGAACCATAATTTTCCTTTGCCGCTTGGCAGCAGGAAACTGCACACACCATCCCGTTTGAGATTGCTGCCGATAATTACATCAACAGCTAAAGTTTTGGCTACAGCAACCTTTTGTACAGTCCTCCCTGTCTCACTCCAGTCTAGGATGACACTAGCAAGTGGCAAAGTTTTCTCCTCCCCAGTGAATCCCCGTACAGTCACAAATTGATTGGGTATAAGCTGACCAGGTTCTACCAGATCTCCTTTTACCAAAGTCAGGGATGCCCTCGTGTCTCTTAACCCATGTGTCTGTACACCATTCACAGTAACTGGGTGCATGTGTTCCCTCATGTTTATTGGCATGCTTTCAGGGACACACAAACAACCCACTTCTTTTCAAGCACCACTTTGTGTACTGCTTGTCCTTTTGGGACACTGTCTGGCAATATGCCCAGTTTCTTTGCAAACCCAACATTCATTTCTTCTCTCAGGTAAATCTTTCCTTTGTAACCTGGGGCTACTTGGTTTCGGTGGAGGCAGGAAGGGTTTTAGCTGCCTTGAAGGCACACTTTTCCCTTTCTGCACTGCCACGCCCGCCCCATTCGCTTTCAGAGCAGGTCTGCTCCTGGCATAGCGGTCTGAGAGTTCAGCAGCCTTTTGCACTGTTTTTAGATCTCGGTCCTCCAGCCATGTTTTCAGCTCTGCTGGGCATGCCCCCCAAAAACTGCTTTAACAGTACAGCATTTTCAGTTTTCCCTACAGTGTTTGCTTCAATTCCTTCCCACCAACGTTTTAAAAACTGACATTGTTTAGTGACTATCTCCTCGTAGCTCATGTCAGGGCTTCTCCTGAGCTTACGGAATTTAGCTCTGTATGTCTCAGCTGTTAGCTCATATTTTTTTAAAACTGCAGCTTTAAGTTTACTATAATCAATACTGTCCTCATTGTCCATTTGACCCAATGCATCCCGAGCTTTCCCGGTAAGTAGCTGGGATAGCTGGAAGCTCCAGGACTCCCTAGGAATATTTGCCTGAATACATACTTTTTCAAAGGAATTTAATAAAGCATCCATATCCTCCCCCTCTTTAAATTCAGCTATAAATTTAGAATTTAATTTGTAACCCAGTCCTGTAGTTCCAGTTAAACCCAGGCCACTTACCTACTCTGGTGCTGGTCTTGGGAGTTGCATCTTCTCCAGTTCAAATTTCCACTGGCCCAATCTCTCTCCTCTTGTTCAGCCTCTCGCTGACGCTGTCACTCTTCTTGCTCGGTTTCCTGCTCTTCTCGCTCAGCTTCTAGCTGTTCTCGCTGAAGCTGTCTCTCTCTTTCCTCTGCAGCTCGCTGAAGCTGTCTCTCTCTTTCCTCTGCGGCTCGCTGAAGCTGTCGCTCTCTTTCCTCTGTGGCTCGCTGCTCTCGCCTCTCTTCTCTCTGAAACTCCAGCTCCCTTTGCTGCTGGGCTTTGAACCTTTTCTGTTCAAACTTCAGCTCCATCCTCCACAACTCCATCTGCAGCCTGATCTCTTCTGGCTACGGAATGATGGTGAATGTCCCCTGCTGCTGTGGCCCTTGGCTTGCACTGGCCCCGTTTTCCTCCTCACTGGATCTGGAGACTGCACTGGACCCTGGACCCTCCATGCCCGAGGTTTGGTCCTTTTCTGTCACAGACGGTGACTCGAGGCTTTGGGCATTGGCTGCCACCAGAGCCTCTGAGAGATGCCTTTTGGTTCGGCCCTCATGCTGGACTCCTCTCTCAGCACAACTGCCTCAGCTGGTCTGCAGTGTGCTCACTGTAGTTGGAAGCCATCCTCTTCCCCAACTATAGCTATACTAACTTGCACTCGAAAAAAAAAAATAAAACAGGTAGGAACTTGGACTGTAAGCACAGTGATAAAGTTCTGTTTACTTTTAAAAAATAAATCACTGCCTTATTTTGCATATGAGCTGTACAGTATTAATCCGACACTGAACTGTTAAAGCTCGTGTTACCAAATACTTTTAAATTGCACCGCTGCCAACCAAATCTGTTACAAACGCACTCCACAGGTCAGACTACTCTGCTCCCACAGTACCATCCTCAGAGTGCAACAGTGTGAACAGGCGACAAACAGGGTAACCCTCCTGTCTGTTTTGGGTCCGAATCACCTACTAGCCTTGATTCCTGGGGGTCAGATGTGAACCTTATACTAGCATACCCAGTTAACAGGCTCAGATATGTACCCTCTTCGGGGGATGCAGTACAGTCCTTCACCCAGGGGTACCCAGCCTGGTTTCCAAAATATACCCTTACAACTCTATATGAGACCTAGGTATATTCTTACCTTTAAGCAAGCTTAGTAACACAGTCAAGCCCTTAACATTTGTCAGACTTAAACACAGGTTCAGCAATCACATGTAAAAGAACTGAGGAAAAGCCCAGGCAGTATTTTAAAGAAAATATTATTTACTAAAAATTGTAGAACAGGTAAAATCAAACACAGAACAAATTGTATCATTAACTTAAAGTCATATGAAATAAATGGGAAGTTTACAGAACACAACTACGTCTACCCCAAATACTTAACAGTTCTTGCCTATCTAGATGTTACCATTAAGTGCTTTCTTAAGTCCAGAGAATTAAGCCTCTCTTGAGTCCAAAATAATATGCTGTTTCCCTCTGATGCATGCCCATTTCACAATCCATCTCCCCACCCCTTTTGGTGAGGTCATAGTTGGATCCTCCTAGCTTCCTTCTTGACATAATTATCCACAAGGATGTATGTTATTACTGTGAAAAATCAGCAACTAGCCATTTCCCAAATATGACAGTCTTTGATCAAAACATCCCCTTTGATGCTTCACCCTGCTGATTTCTTGTTTTGCTTGAGTGATCTCAGGTTTTCATGGTTTCTCACAAGTCTGTAACCAAACAGTCTCTTCCTGTAGGAATCATAAAATTGTATGAGGTCCTATCTCCTGGCAGATGGCTAAAGCCCTTTGTTAAGAGACCAGGAAACCTTTGATTAGGGTTTCTCTTCACTTGTCAATTTAATACATCCTGCAGCTTTTAGCCACACTGAAATCTTCTGGGGTCAAAGGTCAAGTCTCTCACTCATTGCTGACTTGTGTGAGACAATCACAGACCATTTATTTATAACACAAATATTATACAGTAACCATAAGCAGGGGGCAGAGCATCACAATCTGTAGTTTTCCACCTCTGCTCTGCTCCCACATTTGTGAAGTGGAATCACATTCGCCTTTTTCTAGTGATTTGCTAAAGTGGGTAGTCAGTGGTGTCACTAGTTATACCCTTAGTTCTTTTAGAATTCTGGTTGGGGCAGCCACTGGGGCACTTATTCATACACTGTAACGGCACAGGGACCTGTGGTGTCCCACAGTCCTCTGCGCCACGAGGAGCAGGGGTTCCACAAAGCCACCTGTGTCTGCCAGTTTGCTCCCTACACACCAACGTACCAGTGGTGCGCGTTCACAGACAGATGGTCAGCCACAGTGGATAGCACACCCTGCGTACCCGTCTGCAGGTGCAGATGTGCGTTGGCCAGGTACATGCCTGATTCACATACCCAGCCCGCATTCATGCATAGGCCCCACGAAGCATATGCAGGGACGAGGCCCTTAAGGGAAATGACAGTACACAAGTAGGTGGTGTGTGGGAGAAATACAGGCAGCTCTGAATACAGCCAGTAAAACCCCAAGGATGAACACAACCATTAAGCATAAATGGCTGGACCTCTGTCACAGTATGAAACACAAATTGGCCCACTGTCACCTGCAACAGACTGGCACAGGCGGGGAGGGGGCGACAACATGCCTGAGCTGGGCCCCACTGAGGATCAAGGGGCTGATGCATTCAGCCAGAAGTCAAATGATGGGGGAGGACATGCAGTCTGCAACACTGAAGGTGAGAATGCTACATGTCTAACTGTACCTCACAGCAGACAATAATGACATCTCTCCAAGGTTCTCAGTAGCTTTTTCCTCTTGGGGGTTGAGGACTCCCAAAATAAAATTTCTGAGATCCCAAACCAAATTCTGGAAGTCCAGAAGTGTTCCTTTGGAGCTCCTTTCATTTGTCCTGCTAAAGGCAGCTGACTGTTCATCTTGAGATGCCAGCAATGTGTTCTGTGGAACCTCCATACCAATGGACTGGCATCGCTATGGGCTGCTGGAGCATCAGGGACTCAAGGCACTGCATAACAGAAAACCCTTCTTTTATCCCTTAGAGATGCAGACCCCCAAAATATGCCTGAGAGCCATTTTCCTCCCCCATACAGATGTAGACTCCACCCCCAATGTACAACAGCAGAGAGGACAGGGACCAAGATCAGCCCAACACACAGCCAGGGCTAAGCAGTATAACTGTACCTTCACTCAACCATGAGTATGCCATGTGTGACACAGTCACATACTTCCACACACTGTACATGTACTGTTATATGTACTCTTTCCACAGGTGTAGATGATGTTTTTCCAGATGATGGCCCTCCCCACCAGACAGCAGCTCCTAGCCATCAAAAGACAGTCTGGACTGTATGGGAGGTCTGTGGTGTCACATGCCACAGACACACACACACACCAGTGGAGAACACAGCTCACCTCAAGCAACCACCACACATCCCACACTGTGACCTGCACCCCCTAGATACTTCTCTGAGCTGCCAGCATGTGCACACTAGCACTGCCACCAACCCTGTACCACACCCACCCTCAGACAATACCACTCAGAGCATTCAGAACACATCTGAAAGTGCTTCTTCCCAGCACCATACAGGATAGTACCCAATGGACTTCACCCCCCACATACACAACCATGAAATAGTGACACCCCCCCCGGAGGGGCCATTCATGAGCATGGATGCATCTAGAGAAAACAAGAGGCATGGTTTATAGGGCATATACCTTGACCCAAAGTTGCTTGAACAGCAGCACCTACATTAAGCATGGGGCACACAACAGGAGATGCATGGCATGCACTCACTGCTTGGTAGCAAGAGTACTGAGCCTGTTGCTGTGTGCACCACGATTGTTGCCATCTGGTGGGTTTTTGATAGGGGTTGCAGCTAGCTCTTCGACATATTGAAATGTGGATACAATACCTTAACACAGTGACTGACAACCACATAAGGCTCCCAGCCAGGACCCTCTGTGATCCAAGGCACACCAAGTGATGTGCCTGTTTAACAGCCAATACCCAGACATCTGGCATAGTGCAAGGCACCTGCGAAGGGGATCCACCTGAGGGTGTCCAGAATATGGCCAAAGCCTCTGCTCCCCAGCAAATGGAAGGCAAAGACAGTGGGTGGTACCAGGCACAGCACATCCCTCTGAAAACCCCTTTAACACAGTTAAGTGTTGTGTATGAAAAAGAGCCACAGTGCATTTTCACCAAACACGATTATTTTATTATAGTCATAGGAGCTATGCACAGAGGATTGCATATACAGTCATAACTGCATTTTTTAAATCACTAGTAACAGAGACTGCCGTTTTTAGTACAAAGCATGCAGCTGGATAGGATAGGATATGAAATCTACCAAAGTTTCAAAGCTTACTTAAACTGAAAAGAACATTCTGAGAAATAACGTAAGTGACCTTATATAACCCCTAAAATCTCTTAATGACATAAGATCATCTCCCCTGTAAATTAAATATAGAATAATGGATGGGGAAGGGTTTGATACGAGAATTTAATGTACACCCGAGTTGTGGGATACTACATAAACCCCGAGGGCGAAGCCCAAGGGGTTTATCAAAGCATCCACAACGAGGGTGTGCATTAAATTCTCATATGAAACACCCTTCCCATCTTTTATTTTTTATAATAACAGGCCAGCAATTTTTCTCTAGCAGTTCGTGAGCCCTGCCCACATACAGAATGTTGGCCAATGAGGCAGCAGCATAGTTTGACTGGCATGGCTCATGAATGTCATAACAATCAGCTGGCTGTTATGGAAAATATCAACCTGGTCAGTACACTAAGAGAAATTGCTGACCAGTTATTATATAGAGAATAATGCATAGGCAACTGTGTGTTATGACGTTTTTTTAACACACACGATGTGCATGATAACCCATAAACCTCGAGAGCGAAGCTTGAGAGGTGTATGTAATCATTACACACCAAGGGTCATACCCTGGTTTTTATGACATTTGATCGCACTTCTTTGCGTTGAATCTAAGCTGCCATACATTTGACCATTCCTCCAACCTTGCCAAGTCCCTTTTTATCCTTTCTACCCCACCTTGCGTATCAACCCTGTTGCAGATCTTTGTATCGTCTGCAAAGAGACATACTTTCCCTTCCAGTCCCTCTGCAAATGTCACTTGATTTTTTCAATACTTCACTACAGGAACACACATACTGATTTTCTTTAATTAGCTGCATGGCTGGAGGCATTACTTAGTAATTCATATCCATAATGGAGTGAGTAAGCTTGTTTGATTTTGCTCCTACCATCTGCAGAGTCCTGACTTGTTTGGGCACACCATCTGCACCTTGTTGAGCCACACCTGATCCATGTAGCAAACTCAGCAGATCAGTTTTAACCTCTGTGCCCAAAGTATGGCCATGCAACTTCTGGGGACAAGAGGCACCGCGAAATACAAAAACTGAGTACCTCAATCTTCAACTTTGCGTATTTCAGCGAAAAAAAAAAAAAACAGGAAAGAAAAAACCTAGCTCAGGCTCCACAGCACACACTGTGCCATGGTTATTAAACACTGGATGTTTATCAGTTTCATTAGTTTTAACTGCAATGATAGGTATTTATCCAAAAATGACACTGAAAATGTTGTTTCACATTTCACCTTTACTAGACAGTGGCAATCTGGATACTGTGTTTGTATTACAATGCATGCCAGTTACAGCGGACTGATTCATGTGTTTCAATTGTATCCGCTTAATCCGCTGTCCAGTAAAGATGGAGATCCATACTGTGTGTGCAGATAGCATTCTCCGTAACGCAGGATCAGAAATAAGAGCGGGTAGGTGGTTAGTGGAGTATTAACAGGCTGATTAACAGACATTTTTGTCTTTTAAGGCAATTTATTACATGTACAGTACTGCACAGTACCTATTCATGTGACGAGCTGATGGGTTGATAGGGATTTAAGGCTGATGGGCTGATAGGGATTTAAGGCTGATGGGTTGATAGGGATTTAAGGCTGATGGGCTGATAGGGATTTACAGCTGACTGGTTGATATGGCTGATACGGCTGTGCTTGACAACTCTGTGCTTGTGCTGACTGATTGAGAGGGCTGTGCTTCAGAAGTTTATGCTTGTGCTATACAGTGCACTCCACTTTTTACGTGCTGTATTAAAAGCCTTTACTATTTACTGGGCATTTGTCAGTATGAGTGGTGGTTGGTATGTTAGGGTGGGAACTTTAAAACAATTTACTTTATTCAATGTCGTTTTTAAAAAAAGCTTATTATTTTTGTCTGTTGATCTTGCACAGTTGTGTATTTTTTTCAGGATTTCTCTGTTTTCAGTAGGAGTTCTCTATCGGGTTCTGTGATGATGCGCTGTTCCATTGCCATGTGCAATACATTCAGTGCTTGCCTAACATCAGAACTAGAGACTGGCTGATTTTCTCTTTCATCTTTCTCTTCACCCTCAACATTATCTACAGCAAGGCTAGACATTTTTTGTCCCCGAGGTTGGTCCTCTTTAAATGTTAGTGTTCCATATCCCATGCAAATGAAGACTAGCCCCGTCTCATCTGCATTAAAAATACTAGACGGCCCACAGCCTGCAAGCATATCTGGCAAAACATCCCTTACCCAGGAATTTGTTCCGGGGCCATCAGGATGCTGCTTTCCACCATGGGCTTGGTGAAAGCAGATGTTGTGACAAGCCTTCCATCGCTGGAGCCGTCAGTCAGGTTGAAGTTGGGTTTGCCAAGAGCAACAGAAAGCTGGCTTGCTTTCTGCAGCAGTAAGTGTCCACTCACCATGGCATCACGCTTCTGAACCTCTGAAAACCATAGCAGAAGAGCCTTCTCTATCTCCCTGTCCTTCTCCTCCTCCCTCTTCTGTTTTCACTGGAGATTATGACTGGCATGCCATTCTATAAGCAGCTTGTACTTGTTGTAGATTAGGTCTGAAACCATGGATTTTCGCAAGCAAAGATGGACTGCAAGATCCTGCACACTCATCTTAGGCAGACTTTCCATTTGCCAAATCAATTCCACTTTGCAGCAAAGGGGGATGGTGGCACGCTTTGAAGACTCCATGTTTAAGGTAAGATAATGTCCCACTTCTGCTGCAGCAATGAAAGAATATGTCAGGATGGGGGAGGAGACCGCTGTGACAAGTTAAGTACAGCACTCCATTAGCTCTATTAACAACAGCAGACAAGGTGTGAATAGACAGTGCAATGGCTTGGCAGAGCAGAGCACTATAATTAAGTGCCTGCACTAGGCAGTGCACAGAGTTCGCGTAAACAGAAAATTTTAACAC
This sequence comes from Neoceratodus forsteri, assembly GCA_016271365.2. NCBI lineage: Eukaryota > Metazoa > Chordata > Ceratodontiformes > Ceratodontidae > Neoceratodus > Neoceratodus forsteri. The sequence goes on from CM028130.1 coordinate 431,054,450, forward strand.
TGCTGCCTATGGATACCGTTTGGGCAACTCAGTTTTGTCCGTTTAAAGCGACTGTCTGTTTTAACCATATGTTTTCTAAGTGGAGTGCACTGTATTATGCTGGAATGAACCACTATATTGAACATACTAACATACTAACATACTATTTGCCAGCAGATTAGGCCTTACGGTCTATCGAGTCTGCTCGAACTTTAGATCCTTAGTTGGGTGCCGAGACCCTCCCATCCCTTGTGCTCCAGAAACATCATTATGTAGTCAGAATCAGTGACCATCTTTGTAACCTATCTGCTGCCAGTGAAGGTACCCCAGGCTGTCAGGGTCACCACCTTTAGATGAGGTAAAAACCGAATGCTAAACCACACCCCAAACTCTGCCTCTGGCCCCACCCCCTTGTTATGACTGGCGAGTGTATCGCTTCTCCTCTAAAGCCATTTGTAATGTTGGAATATACATTACTAGTGATAGGAAATCATTTTTATATTATTTATTTGATTTATCTATTCAATTGTTTATTTTTATTCTTTAGCAACCAGGTTAACTCCCATAGGGCAAATAGCCCATTTTACAGGAGTGCCCCAGGAGCACAGGAAGGTTAAGTGACTTGCTCAGGGTCACACAGTATGCAAGTGGAGGCTGTGGGAATCAAACTCAGGTCTGCTGGATGTTCCAAGCTCATTCACAGCTTATTGCTCAAGCCTCTGTTAAACACGCTCCCATTTTCCTTTTTATGTCAGTCATGTATTCTGATGTTTTGACCAATTTATGATAACTTAATTATTGGTGCTTGTAGTACCATTAATACTGCACTGTGTTCCCCTTTACCTCAGGAGCTACTGCTGTTTCTTTTTATATTTCTAAGACATTCCACAATTTCAGACATGCCATTCTATTCTGTTTATCTGAATGACCTGTAAAAGTGTAGCTAGTATCATGGAATGTTCAGGTCATACACAAAATGAGAGCAAATGTAGTGAGGAAGGCAATACAAGTTAGATTATTAATTTAACAAAAATGGGTCTATAATATACCAAAATATAGGACAAACAAAAAGAAACACATGAGAGCACATAAAGGTGTAAAAGCTGTTTCCTGTCATAGCAGTAAAAGACCATACTTAAAATTCAGAGTAGAAAAGATTAGGTTAATATACTGCTAATGATCTTAATGGCCATACTTTACACCTCCTAGACAGACTGGTTTTGCAAACAAAGGCAGGTATGAATGACATCAGAACTTTGTAACCTGGACATGTAATGCAGCCAAAACAGTGAATGATTTGATACATCAGTTTTAAGAGTATATGAGCACTCAAAATGGCCCAAAAATCAGACTGCCTTTAATCAAACCCGGATGACTGGATAAGGACCCTAAAAAACAGATTATCTGGTCAAAAAATGGATAGTGGCAACCCTAGGCTGTCTTGGGTCCTATGATTGTAAGTAGGGTTTTTTGCCTGTAGCCAGGGTGAATTTTCTACCATAACAGTATCTGTGAAACTTTACAGCCCCAAAAATGATTCCTGAAGTCTCCTTTTCAATTTGTCAATAATATTTTATTGAAGTCAATTTTGTGGTACAACAAACATTAAACATCACAATGCAAGTACACACAGACTGGGAAGACAATGGGAGACAGTACAGTAATCTAAAAAAAACATTTAATGTAAGTTCAGAAAGTCAATTGATTTTTAGCCTAACTAAGGCTATCATATTGTAAGGAACGACAGAAAAAAGGGAACAGGAAAAAAAACGTTAAGCTGGGTTGTAAGATTATAGACTGACGTGCAACCTAGGAGAACCCCCCCCCCCGCTGTGAATATAACACCCCGTGAATAAAATACCCCAGTAGAAAAAATAAAATGCACAACTAAATAATCACATACAGATGCATGTGCCTCCACCCAACTTCCATGTCTTTTTCAGTACAAGTAGGTACTGTAAGTTTTAGTTACAACAGGAAATGTACGAAAACACAAACGGTAAGCTCATTTCCAATGGTGTCCTGCGTAGAACAGCTATAATACAACAATATGTTTCAGGTATCACAAGTTAAAATATATTATAATATAAAACAGTTTTACCATGTTAAATACAGTATTTAACAAGCTGAATTTCTCATTTATATCCACCCATAAGATAAACTATAAAGACACACAACAAGAACAAGGAAAATTGGGAAGGGGGCCAGGGACAGGACAAAGATGTATGGGAAGCATGTTCCACAATATTAGGACATAATTTAATACATTTTTATAATAACGTATTTAGTGTAACTACCTACAAACTTGCACTATGCATAGGGTTGCCACCTTTGGATGAGGCAAAAACTGGATCCTAAGCTCTGCCCCTAGCCCCGCCCCCTTACATGACTCATAATGCATTGTTCCTCCTAGAAGGCCATTTGTTATTTCAATAAAAGACAACACTTAAAGCAGCAGTTGAACAAAAATGTTAAGATACTGTACTGTACCTGTTAAAGTTACTTTCCTAGGTTCTTCCTGGTTATTTATGGAAGGAGGCAGAGGACACCACAAGGAAAGGAAGCAGCTCCTGGTGGGAGACTCAATTATTAGGGGGATAGAACTGCGGGGAGCAGGGAAAACTGAAGTAAGGTGCCTGCCTGGTGCCATGGCTTGGAGAGACAGGAAGCGCATCCTCAGGATCACGAGAACAGCTGCACGGGTATCTGAGCTGGATGTCATTGTCCACCTAGGGACAAATGACTTGGCTAATCATGAGATTAGAGCAGTGCAGAAGGACTTTGTAGAATTGGGGAGGGGCCTAAGACAAGTAGCACACACAATATCCTTCTCTGAGGTGCTGCCTGTCAATGGCATGAGTGAAGCGAGGGTACTTTGCACCATGCAGTTTAATGAATGGTTGAAAAAATGGTGTGGGGCACAGGGGTTTGGCTTCATTGGGGACTGGGGTTCCACCTGGAGGGACACCAGCCTATACTGGCAGGATGGTCTGCATCTGTCCAGGAAGGGAACAAGTCTTTTGAGCAATCGGTTTAAAGGCTTCATTGGCAAGCTTTTAAACTAATCAAGGGGGGAGGCACTGATAAACAGCAGGAAAATCCAGCCTCTCCCTACAAAACAAGGGTACTAAATGAAAAAGACCAAGTAGACAGGTCAGTGGGGATGCTGCAAAAGAAGATAAAGCCATCAAAAATGGAGAGCAATGAGTACCAATGCCCGTAGTCTGGTAACAAGCTTCCTGAATTAGTGGCCTTGATGGAGGAGGAACATCTGGATATAGTGGCAGTCACAGAAACATGGTACACAAAAACCATGACTGGGACATAAACATACCAGGATACACTATCTACAGGAGGGACAGGGAGGGTAAAGAGGAGGAGTAGCTCTTTACATAAGGGAAGGAATCAAGGCAACAGAACAAAAGGGAAAACAGGGAGGAGAAGAAGCACTGTGGGTAAATTTGGAGACCGGCAATGGCACCACAATCCGCTCAGGGGTTGTATACAGACCCCCTTCTCAAGGGGAGGAAATGGACAAGGAAATGATAGAAAGAATACTTAGAATGGCAGAAAAAGGGGAGATATTGCTGATGGGTGATCTGAATATGCCAGATGTTAACTGGAATGCAGTTGCAGCAGCCACTTTAAAGAGTGGGGTTATTCTAGATGCCCTACAAGGGCATGCTTAGACAACTAGTATTGGAGCCCACTCGAGAGGGAGCAATCTAGACCTGGTTCTCTCAAATGGAGATGAAGAGAGGATCACAGATGTAGAAGTGGGTAGCCATCTGGGAACTAGCGACCATCGAACAGTATGGTTCACAATAAACACAGCAATAGAGTCAAGCCATACAAAGGCAAAAGTACTGGACTTTAGGAGGGCTGACTTTGCCAAAATGGGTGAGTGCCTAAGGAATGCACTAGCAAATGGGCAGGAAGGAGGGGTGGAAGAACAACAGGGAATAATAAAAACTGCCATCACAGAGGTAACAAGCCTTTGTGTGAAGCAAATTAACAAAACGAACGATGTAAGAAACCACTATGGTTCTCAAAGGAAGTGGCAGTGAAGGTTCAAGAGAAAAAGAAAGCATTCAGGAAGTACAAGGAATCACAGAAGGACCAGGACAGGGAACTGTATCAGTTGAAGCAAAATGAAGCTGGGAAGGCAGTCAGAACAGCAAAGGCCCAAACCGAGGAAAAGACAGCCAACTCTGTTAAGAAGGGGGATAAAACCTTTAATAGGTACATCAGGGAGCGAAGGAAGACCAAGGGAGAGCTAGTGAGGCTTAATAAAGAGGAGGGAGGGTGGGCAGAGGGTGACTGTGAAAAGGCAGAGATACTAAACAAATATTTTTGCTCAGTATTTACAAAGGAAGTGGGGGAGGTACCTAAAACAAACAGTAGAAACACTCTGGATACAGAAGTTGATACCAGCCCATTTACAGAAGAAAGGGTTCTGAAAGAACTCTTAAAACTGAAGGTGGACAAAGCAATGGGGCCTGATGGGATTCATCCCAGAATTCTAAAAGAACTAAGGGTAGAACTAGTGACACCACTGACTACCCTCTTTAACAAATCATGGGAGGATGGGGTGGTACCCGAGGACTGGAGAAGGGCAGATGTGATTCCCTTCACAAAAGTGGGAGCAAGGCAGAAGCAGAAAACTACAGACCTGTTAGTTTAACCTCAGTGGTAGGGAAATGATGGAATCACTTCTGAAGGAAAGAATTGTTGAGTATCTAGAGGCCAGAGGGGCTCAGGACCCAAGGCAGCATGGATTCACAGCGGAAGGTCATGCCAGACAAATCTGATAGATTTCTTTGACTGGGTGACCAAAGTAGTAGATCAGGAGGGGCTGTGGACATGGCCTACCTAGACTTCAGTAAGGCATTGTACAGTCCCACACAAAGATTAATATACAAGTTAGCCAGCCTGGGAGTGGGTCCCAAGATGACAGCCTGGGTAAAGAATTGGCTGGAGAATAGGACACAGAAAGTAATAGTAAATGGAGTCCACTCTGAAGAAAGGGGGTTACTAGTGGGGTACCACAGGGTTCAGTATTAGGACCGGTCCTCTTCAATGTCTTTATAAGCGATATTGCAGAGGGACTGGAAGGAAAAGTATGTCTCTTTGCAGATGACACAAAGATCTGCAACAGAGTTGATGCACAAGGTGGGGTGGAAAGGATGAGAAGGGACTTGGCAAGGTTAGAGGAATGGTCAAATGTATGGCAGCTTAGATTCAATGCTAAGAAGTGCAAGGTAATGCACCTGGGAAACAAAAACCCAGGGGAAGAGTACACAATGGGGGGTGAGATACTAACAACAACAAAAATGGAAAGGGACCTGGGGGTAGTCATATCAGAAGACCTAAAGGTGGGCAAGCAATGTGAGAGGCAGCAAGGAGGGCTGGGGATACTGGGATGCATAGGGAGGCACCACCAGCAGAAAACAGGAAGTTATTATCCCTCTGTACAGACAGTTGGTGAGACCCCATCTGAGTACTGCGTGCAGTTCTGGAGACCCAATCTCCGCAAGGATATAGACAGGATGGAGGCTGTCAGAGGAGCAACTAAAATGGTGCAGGGCCTGCACCGGAAGACATATGAAGAGAGCTTAAGGGGCTGAATATGTATAGCCTCGAGGAAAGGAGAGAGAGGGGACATGATAGAAACTTTCAAGTATCTCAAGGGAATCAACAGTCCAAGAGGGTAGCATCTTTCAAAAAGAGGTGTGCAAGAACAGGGGCACAATGTGAAGATAGAAGGGGCGCTCAGAGGTAATTTAGAAGTATTTTTCACAGAGAGGGTTGTGGATGCATGGAATGGCCTTCCGGAGGAGGTTGTGAGTCAAAAACAGTGGTGGAGTTCAAGCATGCATGGGACAGTTATAAGGCAATTCTAGGGGGTGGTGGTAGGAAGAAGTAGGCTGCTGGTTAACTAGGATCTGCAGCTTATCCAATAGGTAGGAAAATGGGCAGACTGGGTGGGCCAAGCGGTCCTTATCTGCCATCAAAATCTATGTTTCTATGTTTCTATATATGTATTTATTTATTTATTGACATTGGTTTACCAGATAAATCTACAGAGATAAAATAAATCCCATTTACAGATATGATCTGGTGAGAAACAAGGGAAATACTGTAAATAGCATACAACAGTACACAGGGTATATAATAAAGAAATTATTTCCTATGATGTGTACTTCATATATTTTTCTGGCTCCATTTCCTTTCCATGTCCACATTACTATTTGAAAGCCAAAGAAGTGACCATACTTTTTTCTTGAGGAAAAAAGATAATTTTGTAATAACATGTATTGTAATTTACCCAATGTTCCACTACTGTTTATAGTACAATACCTTGTGCTCTAACTGTTGCACAATCTTACAATGTTGTATTGTTTGTACTACCCACATACTATTGTAACTGATCATCCTTCACAACCCTATGTAACCCCTCCCCCCAGGACGCACCGTGAGGCAAGCAACTTGTTGTTTAATGTGCCCTCCTGGTGAAACATTTCCAAGAAATAGAAAATCATTTAAAACATTTAAAAATGCCTAAATTCTGTTAGAGATAAAAATGTTTACAGCAAATGAAAGTGGAAGACAACAAGCTCTGTTACTGTTACAAAAGGTGGGGGCAGCGTTGTTGCTATGCCACTTTAAGATGCAGTGGAAAAGATTAGGTTAAGTAAGTGTTAATGGCCATACTTTACACCTCCCAGGTTGACCGCTTTCACAAACAAAGGGCTATATTGACAACAGAACTTGTTTATAACCTGGACATGTAGCTGAAACAATGAATAATATGACAAAATCTGTTTCAGAAGTATGTGAGCACTCAGAATAGCTCAAAAACCTGACCAGCACAGAGCGGATTACTTGATAGAGACTCTGAAAACCTGATTGCCAGATAAAGAATCTGACAGGTGGCAACCCTAACTATGCAGCTGTTTGGCATAATCAGACATGCTGTGGATCAGGCCCCAAGAGTCAGAATAGCCCAGTGACTCCAATGCAGTAACACAGAAAAATGGCTTAGAATGTAAGCCTTAAGCATAATAGCACTGAAGGGAACACTGCTTACTCACTACTACAACTCTAGATGACAGGACTGCGAACCACTGGTGAATTAAGTAAATTCAAAGCATTATTAAGAACCATTGTTTATCTATGTTTGTAACAACATACAACACTTTTTGTGCACTGTCAGTGCCAGTGGCTCAGCAGGTTGCCACTCGCCTCTGAGGCAGGAAGGTAAGTAGGTTGTGGGTTCTAGCCCCACACCAGGAATATGGGAGTAAAATCCCAATACTGACACTGAAGTGCAGCATGAGGGCGGTGCTCCCCTGCTGAGGGACCATCTTTTAGATGGCACGTCAAATCAAGGTCCCATCTGCCTGTTCTGGTGGACGTTAAAGATCCCATGGCACTTCTCCAAAAGAGTGGGGGAATTTTCTATTAAAAGATCAAAAGGTAATAGAAAAGCAATATACCACCGTTAATTCGGATTTACTATGACATCTCAAACTTCAGATCCTGAGCCTCATAATCCCGAGCCCAAGATCCCACAACACCGATTACCCGACAGACCACCATCCCGATCACCGAAAGCCCGACACTGGACTTGTGCTGTGTTTGTGGGCGGTCGAGGGACTTCGCCCTCCACCCTCCCCCTAAAATAACACAATCAACTCCGTGTCATAGCAAGTTCCAGTGTTGGGCTTTCGGTTGTCGGGATGGTGATCTGTCGGGCAATCGGGATGTTGGGATTTTGGGCTCAGGATTTCGCCATGTGGGCATTTCGTAACACACCCGTTAATTCATATCCCCTTCACAGTTTACAAAAAAAAAAAAAAAAACTTCAACAAGAGAACAGAGTAAAAGGTAAACAAATTACATGCTAAATAGTCTTAAATACAATACCTTGTGTCCCTTAAGCTAATGCTGTCAACAGGCCAGCTCTTCTAGTTCCTTATCTAGTGCACCGCTTTACAAAGATACCAAACTGTGCGTTGCCTAAGTGACAGTATTCATATTGGTATATTAAAGGAATTTTTCAAGATTTGTTACTATTTTTGTATTTAGACAGACAATGTAGATTGGCGATTGTCTTACTGTACAAGTTTAATAATTTTCTGTGAAACCTGGATGACGTGGGAAGGTATCGTGTTTTGGCCATAACGAAGTGGCCAGCTGATCCCTTCCACTTCCCTATTACTGCGATCAACCCCATGCTCAAGCACATAATGATGTCTGCCAAGGAACTGCACGGGCGCACCCCATTGAAGTGAATGGGGTAATATTTAATTACCTGTTTATGCTCATTAATGGTTACAATGAGTTTAATCAAGGCCACCGCTTTACTAAGAAGGTTCCTCTCATTCAAGCAGTGGCCTTGATTAAACTTACTGTAGCCATTAATAGGCACAAAAGAGTAATTAAATATTACCCCATTCACTTCTATAGGGTGCACCCCCATGCTGTTCCTTGGCACATGTCATTATGTGCCTGAGCGGACTGTAGCAATACGGAAGTGAAAGGGCTTGGCTGACCACCTCGTTATGATCAAAATACAATCCCTTCTCACCCTGTTCCAGCTTCAAAGAAAATTATTAAACCTGTACAGTAAGACAATCACCAGCCTACACTATCTACATATGTAAGTAGTACAGAGGTCTAGGAGTCCTATAAAACACTTTAATGTGAGTTCTTGATTTACTTTATGAAATTCAAGACATCCATTACTGGCACTTTCTTCTTTTGCAAAAGCCACTGGCATCTAGTCTGCCAAACTGACCATTTTATGCAAGCCAGTATGACACATAAAATCCCTGTATGCCATTCCCCCATTCTTTACCTAAATGGCCAAAGATCATTTCATCATATGACAAATGTGCAAAGCAAGGTTTCATCCACTTACCTGCCAAAAGAGACCAAATGTTTTTAATGTTCAAGTTTATTGCAGGAAAAACTCCATTTACAAGGAGGTCCTGTTTACAAAAGCATTGGCAAGGGTAGGTGGAATACAAAAATGCTTAAAACAAAGAAACATTGAAGTCACAAGATGTGGGAAAATTACAGGAAGGTAATAGAAATCACACTACATAAAATGTTACATGACAGCAATAGAAATTATAATGCATAACATTTTCAAATTGGTGAACAGGGAAAGGGTCGGGATGACTCTAACAAAGTGCATATAACAAACAGGATACAGCAATGAAATAAGTGCTAGACAGCCTAATGAATTATTTAAGAGAATTAGGTAACATAGGGAGAATTAGGAAGAGGAAGAGGCGGACTGAGACACCAATAGGGGGTGGTATACCTGTGACCCAAGATGAAGCATACTGGGGAGGGTTAGAGGAAAGGAAAAGTTGATGGAAGGTAAGAGGGTAGCTGGGAGGGAGAATCTATGAGTAGTCAAAAAAAGTTGCATAGTTTCAGGTTTGGTAATGCAGTCTTGTCTTAAACAATTTTTCTGAAACAGCCTTGTGCTTCTGATAGTCTTGGATGTTGAGACACTTATGATTGCATATCCTGATCATGTCCCACATTTTGACTGGAATCTGCAGTTCATTCATGGCTGATAAAATCACTTTTTCAGGTACTCATAAGCTACCAGGCAACACTGGATACTCAAGGAAGTAACTGACTATAATGAAAGATTGGAGTTGTTTCTTGGTGAGGGATTCAATTTGTGCCACAGTAAGTTGCCACTGTCTGAGTATGCTAAAACATTCTTATAAAGATCAGGGGACAATTTTTCCATCTGGTAATTTTAATACCTGCAGTTTCAAATTTTGTTTGTCAGTCATTTGTGGTCATATCTCCATAGCCAAATTGTACTACTGGAGCTTCTATCTGATCCACTTGTTTATTTATTCCTGCTATTTCCAATGATGCAGTGCCTCTCATAGACAAACCTTTGCTCTTATCTTTATTTATTCTGATTCCTGTTATATTTTGGAGTTTTTCTGTTTCTGTTAAAGCCCGTATTCCTGAAGCTTGGTCTTGCACTAGTAAAATCATTATCATCGGAACAGGCTATACAAACATACAAAGAAGCTAGCAGAGAAGGCCATTTGGTCTATCTAGTCTGCTCATTTTGCAGGTTCCAGAGCCTGAGCCACTGTCCCTGTCCCCCTTCCCACTCCTGCCATCCTCTCTACACATGATCCTTACCTCTCCCCATGTTTATCCTAGCCTCTCTTGAAGCTGCCCACTGTCTTCAATGAGACCACCTCTTCTGGCAGCGCATTCCAAGTGTCCACCACCCTCTCTGTGAAGAACTGCTTCCTGACCTCCCTCCTAAACCTCCCCCCCTCCAGCTTAAGACAGTGCCCCCTCATGTATGGTTGTCACTCAGCTTAAAGAGACCCTCCTTATTTATCCTTTTCAAGTACTTGAAGGTCCCAATCATGCCTCCTCTCTCTTACTCCTTTCCTCCAGGGAGTACATGTTCAGTGCCCTTAACCTATCCTCGTCCTCCTTACCCTGCTGACCCTCTATAATCTTTGTAGCCCTCTTCTGGACCTTCTCCAGCAGGTTAATGTCCTCTTTGAGGTGTGGGCACCAGTACCAAACTCCACACTCTAGATGTGGCCTCACCAGTGACCTGTACAAGAGTAGTATAACCTTCTTTCGCCTATTACTGATCCACCTAGCTACACATCCCAGCATCTTGTTTGCCCTTGCTGCTGCTTTCTTGCACTGTGTGTGTGGTGTGCTTCAGGTCACTAGTGATCACCACTCCAAGGTCCTTCTTCTCCTCCTCTGATGCAGATGCCTGGACTCCACCCATGTAGCACTTCGTCCAGGGATTCTTGGCTCCAGTGTGCATGACTCTGCATTTTGTGGCATTGAAGCCAAGCTGCCAGATCCCGGATCACCTCCCCAGCTTATCCAGATCATCCTGTAGTATTAACTGCTTTAGTACCATTTTTCAAGTTAATCGAGCTAATATCCTATAGGTTTTCTGTAAGTCTCAGGACAAGATCCAGACTCAAGATGTATAATAATGGGATAAGGAGGCAACCCTGGCACACCCCTCTCTTTATCTGACATGATACCACAATCCAGCTGTTAACCAATGGCAATACTTCTGCATTCTCATACAGTATACGCATCATTTGGATGAAAAGGTCTGTATGCCATGTGCTTTCAAAAAACTGCCCACAGATATTCAGACCATATGGAGTCAAACGCCTTTCCTTGATCTAAAGTTATTACCTTAAGTATCCCTCTACCGAGAAGAGGAAGATGGGACATTTCCCCCAGTGCCCTGGCCAAATTTCCCCATTCACTAAAAATACCACCAACAGCATTACCTGTTAAATTTCAGTTGGTTTTCTTCTGACTGAAAATAGACAGAATTGCCTGGTACTCCTTTCTATGCCAAGAAAAACTAAATAAATATATATCTGCAGGTACAAATTCAGACATACTGACCTGTACATGATTAGTCTGCAAGTACAACTGGGGACATACTGCACATGATCTCTGCAAAATCAATATACATATTTCAACTTTTGCTAGTGTAAGCCAAAAGGAAATCAGCTCTAATTAGTTGTTATTCAGATCCGAGTTTTAAGTGTTTTGTAGAGCATTCTTTACTGTGAGCCTATTTAGACTACATTTCCAGCAAAGTTTTATGTAATAGCCTTTACTACTCTCTAGTTTTAAAAAATGAAAAGCCATCTGATACACAAATGTCTGTCTGTAACTTGAAAGACATTTGGTTTATCTTCAAAAATCACATGCACAGAAGTAGCACATTAATACTATATGCAGCATTCTTACTGCACTGAACAATGTTACCCTGAAATAAACTGCAACCTGCCCCCACTTCTCCCCCCAGGATGCTCCTGGAAATTAGATTAATCATAATCTTGGTGGGTGTTTTCTGGGTATATAAATATTTAAAATAAATGAGAACTAAACTGTAAAGAATGTTAAAACATGACTGGTCTCGGTGAAATCTCTGCTTTACTTAGTTACAGGTCTTAGTTTCGCAAATAGGGATAAGCATGATATTCCACTGCAACACACATCTTATTATTACCTGTGTAGCCATCCAGCTGTCTTAAATATTGTTCAGTTTACAAATTCTTGATTTCACAGTTTGTTTAAAATTGGTTCAAGGATATTTGGGGTTACAGCCTTCATCCTCAGTTGTATTGTTGCAGCTTCTGACAGTTAAAAGTACAGGTCTCTCTTCAGTTTGACGCCACATTCTAGGCCAATATTACATCATTTATGCTTTAGAAACAAAAAGCATAGAAAATGAAAAGCAGAAAAAGACCACTGGCCCATCCGTTCTGCCCATAAAAATCCTAACAAACCCGGGACCTACTGTCCATATAGTGTTCTAACCCACACTATGCACTCCCATGCTCCCTGTCCCACTGCTGCTATTCTGAGCAACTACTAGGCCCTTCACTCTATCCCAGTCATGTCTGAAACCATTGATGGTTTTGGCGCCTACCACGTTAACTGGCACATTGTTCCATGGCTCCACCTCCATTTTGGTAAAATAAAACTCTCACTTCCCTCTTGAACCTCCCCCTGCCAGTTTCTACTTGAGCCCATGTGTTCTTGATCCACTACTTATGCTAAATAGTTCATCACAATCTACCTTGTTCATTCCTTTCAGGAATTTGAAGGTCTGTATTGTATCTTTTCTCTCGTACAGCCTCCAGCGAGTACATGGTCAGTGCCTTGGTCGATCCTCATAAAATCTGCCCTGCTAGCCCAGAACCATTTTGGTCACTCTATGCTGCACTGTCTCCAGTCTGTCCTTATCTTTCCTTAGGTTGTGACTCCAGAACCGAGCACAGTACTCCAGGTGGGACCTCACCAATGAGCTACAGAGAGGTAGTAATACCTCCTTCCTTGTTCTGTCAATATCCCTTCCTATACACACCAGCATCCTGTTTGCCTTACTGTAGGCCTTGTTATACTGGCTTGATTGTTATAGGTGTAACCCTCCTGTTATCCGGGGTTACTAGAATCCCAGTAAGACCTAGTGGTAGGCAGGGAAGGCAAGTTGTGAAACTCCAGTTAAATGGATTTCAAACTGTCTCACTCTGTTCTCAGTCTCAGCTGAGACTGAGGGAGGACATCATTTTAAAACTGTTGCAGCTGCATAAGCCACACTGGAATGTTGCAGTTGGAGGTCAGAGTAGAACGTTGGGGAATCTGAAGTCAGTCTAAGAGAGAGAGAGAGAGAGAGAGAGAGAGAGAGAGAGAGAGAGAGAGAGAGAGAGAGAGAGAGAGAGAGAGAGAGAGAGAGAGAGAGAGAGAGAGAGAGAGACTGTAGAGGGTAGCAGAGGTGCTCTGCTGAGTGCAGGCCCTCAGGCTTTAAGTTCTGTTACAAAGCTACTTTTGTTTTAGGTGTGTGTTTCCACCTGAAGAGGAACACAGGAACTGCTTATTGAAGTGGTGGAGACCGCTTTCAATGGTTCAGGGCCCCATCCCTGCGGAGATGGGGGGGAAGGTATCAGCCTGTTTCCAGGGGCAACCCCCATTGGTCTGGCTAGGAGGAAAAGATGCTGCCTGTTTAGGTTTGTGCTGAGGCACCAGAAGCTCTGGAAGAGATTCCTTGAGGAGAAAACGCCTGTGGGGCACCTGCAACCGAAGGGTGAGTTCGCTCTGCTAAACAGCCATGTGTTTTCACCTGAAACTGAAGTAAACTAAAAGGACTGTTACTGTGAGGTCAGGAAAAGACAGCCAATACAGTCTGGAGGATGTGGGGATTGGACTGCTTAACTCTGTGGGGGGTCTAGAGTAATGGACAAAGCCACTTAATAAGTATGTTCAAGTCCAGCACAAATGGGATGTAAAGATAATTGACTGAATGTGAAATACATTTAAAAGGAATCTACACAGCAAAGTGTGTTAAAGAATGAGGTGTTACGGTCCAGAGAAATGGCTGGGTATGAATTGTGGGAGCGAGAGGTGGGAAACCCCCCCACCACCCCCCCATCAGTAGTAACCAAATTCACCTCTACGAATTTGGTCTGGGACACCTGTTTGCTTTCTCTCAGGTACTTGGCCAGTGCCTGATGAAAGTACCTAGATGTGGGATTGATGAGGAAGATTCCCTTATGGAGCAGAAGTGCTCTTAGGTTGTTTAGGGAGCCACCAGTAAATGTGTCCATGATATATGGAAAGTGTCCAAGTGGCTGGCAAGGGAGCCAAGCCAGGGAAATCCCAGAGCAGCGTAAAGTTCGGCTGTGTGCCCAGTGTGTTTCAGAGCCTGAGGGCTAAAGTGATGAGGATGTGTTCTGGTCTCCTTAAATCTGCATTACCAGGAGTGTAGCCCCGTGGGGGTCCATCTATGCTTTGTTTATTCTGTTTGGATGTGAATAAAAGCCACACTTTAGAATCCCACTTCTGGTATTGGACATTACAGTTCTTGCTTCCTGTGTCTGGAGTTACTTGGGTGCCCCATGCAGAGTAGCCAAACCTAGTCTATGTGCTGAGTGACATTCCTCCGCAAACCCAGCCCCCGGTAAAGCTGTCAGATAGAAACGGCATACCTGGTAGGGGTTACATAGGGAGTCGTTGATGATTATCCCTAGGCCTTTCCAGAGGTCATGCCCAGGTTCCCCATTCAGTACTCTGTTCAGGGGTTCTTGTTCCCTATGTGCATTACTTTGCACTTTGTGGCCTTGACTTTCAACTGCCAAACCTCTAACCACCTCTCCAGCCTTTGCAAGTCTCTTTACATCTCCCTAACCCCCTCCTTGCTGTCTACCCTGCCATGGAGCTTAGTGTACTCTGCAAAGAGACATATCTTGCCCTGGATTCCTTTGCCCATGTCACTGATGAACATATTGAAGAGTACTGGACCCACGACCGAGCCTTGTGCACTCTTCTAGAAACTTTCTTCCCTTCTGATTTGACCTTGTTAACCACAAGCCTCAGCCGTCTCACTTACAATCAGTTTCTCACCCATCTAACCATGCCCTTCGCTGCAACCACTATCTCTAGTTTCTTCATTAACCTTTTGTGACACACCAAGTCGAAAGCCTTGCTGAAATCAGAGTAAATCCACAGCATGATCCTTATCCACTACCTTCGTTACACAATCAAAGAATACTATCAGGTTGGCCTGACAAGACTTCCCTGCCACAAATCCATGCTGTTTACTAACCTGGAGTCCACTGCTCTCCAGGTAGTCCACAAGGTCCTCTCTGACTAGTGTCTTCATCAGTTTACCCACAATAGAGTTAAGACTAACAGGCCTGTATTTACCTGGTTTCTCCCTGTCATCCCCCTTATGGAGCAGGACTATGTCCGCTACTACTTATCAGTCATCTGGAAATGGCCCCTGTTTCAACTGAGCTTTTTAACAGCCCTGCCATGGGTTCAGTTAGTTCCACTGCCAATTCCTTGAGCACATGTACCCGCAGGTGTATTCCATCTGGCCCCAGGGCCTTATCTATCTTTAGGGCTGCTAGCCCTTTGTGAACCCTTTCACTGGTAAATACTTGCTGCCTAATTTAAGGGATCCCTCTTACAGTCACCTTAATGCCACTCGCTGGCAGAGACCCTCTGTCTTCCCTTGTGAATACAGAGCAGAAGCAGTCATTAAGAATGGCTGCTTGCTGCCCATCCTCCTCAATTACCCTACCTCCCACTGTTAGCCAAACAGTTTCTCCTTCCTTCTTTTTCCCTAATATATCTAAAGTAATGTTTTTCCCCTCCCTTGCCCCCCTCTGAAATTTACAGCTCTGTGTCTGCCCTTGCTTCTCTGACTGCCCTCTTTGCTTCCCTTGTTCTCATTTGGTACTCTTCCCATTGTTCATTCACTTGTTTTTCCTTGTACCTGGTGAAGGCCTTCTTTTTGGCTTTCACTGCTTCCCTGATCTTTCTCGAGAACCATACTGGTCTCTTGCACCTGTTTCTTTTGATTACCATGTTCATGCAAGACTTTGTTGCCTCGAGAATGGCCCCCTTTATTTCCCCCATCTTTCCTTCATATCCCTGATGCTGTCCCAGTCAATTAACTTGTCGCAGACCAGCTCCCTCATCTGGTAAAAGTTTGCTCTTCTGAAATCTAGGACTTTAGCCTTTGATGAGGACTTATTTGTCCCAAGGACCAAGCTGAACTATATAGAGTTATGGTTGATGGATCCCAGTGGCTTCCATACCCTCACTTCTCCTACCACTTCTGAGTTAGTGAGCACCACATCGAGATGGCAGCCTACCTAGTGGGTTCATTAACCAGCTACATCAGCAGGTAGCCTGCAATGTATCTTGCAGGGCCTGACTTCTGGAGCTTCTGGCCGTTGGAATGACCCAATCAACATCCAACAGATTTAGGTCTCCCACCACCACCACCACCTTCCCCTTTCTAGTTCTGTCCCTACACCTTATCTCTCTCTCTCGCTCTCTCTCTTACCCTGTCCTGGAGATCTATAGATCACCCCATCCATACTTTCTTGCCTGAAGATGCTGTGAGCAGAACCCACAGTGACTCTGTTTCTCCATTACAGCTCCTGATGTGTCCATCCTCCACTGCCTCACTGCCTTCCCAGACATACAAGTCTCCACCTCCTCCTTTACCTTTTCCTCAGTCACATCTAAAACTGGTGTAGCTGGTAATGTCATGTCCCTAGCGTTATTCTCTGTGGCCCAAGTTTCTGTGATGGTTACTAGTTCCATTGCAGTGTCTGCCTCCATTTTCTCGAAATACAGAACTTCAATCTTACTGATACCCATCCTGCTACTACTAGTTCCCTGTTCAGTGGGCGCCCTAGCTAGGTTCCCCACCTGCTCTACATTCTCAGTGGTCCCCTAGCCTCTGTCTCCCCCGCAGTCAGATTAACTGTCTAGTACAGACGTCAAACCTCCGCCCCAGAGTACTGGCCCCCTCTCTCGTCAGGTGAAATCTATCACTCCTGAACAACCTCCTGTCCAAGAAGTCCCCACAATCCCCCATATAATGATAGCCCTCCTCCTGGCACCATCCCTTCAACCACCCATTAAACTCCTCTGTCTCTTCCTTCCTTACTCTAGCCACATAGGGAGGACCTCAGAAGAAGCCAGGGTAGCTGAGTGTGCCTACACGCTCTGTATTTCAGGGTTAGTGGAGGGAACCTCCACCAGCTGCAGCTGGTGCAGAACACAGCGGCCAGGTTACTGATGGGCATGTCTAGGTCTTGTCATGTGACCCCGGTCCTGAAAGACCTGCACTGGCTGCCTGTCAGGTGGAGGATCATCTTCAAGGTGGGCTTGCTCACCTACAACCCCCTACAAGGCTCGGGCCCTGACTACCTGACTAACCTTCTTACACCTGCCATTCTGGTCTGCTCCCTCTGCTCCACCACCGGGGGCCTCCTTCGGTTCTGAGGACCAGGCTGAAAGCCTCAAGTGACCATGAGTTTGCGGTGGCTGGCCCGATCCTGTGGAACTCGCTTCCTAGATCTGTGAGGGAGGCCCCATCAGTGGAGCCATTCAAGAGGGGATCTGAAAACTTACCTTTTTAAAGAGGCATTCCCAGGTTAATTGCATCTGTTTTTTAATTGTTTATTTATTATTAATTATTGTCTATTTATTGTTACATTTTAACCTATAGTTTGTATAACCCTTGTACAGCTTTGATTTGTATGTTGTTGATGTTTACCCTATCTGTTTTGACCTTCTGTAAGACGCCCAGAGCCCCAGGGATTTGGCACCATATAAATAAAGTTTACTTTACCTTACCTTATCTTCAGTCTGTTCTCCCAGCATCTTAAAGTTTCGTTTCATCGCCTCCACAAGCTGGTTTGCCAGATTGTCAATACACAAGTGCACCAGCACCCCCAGCTCTCCCCCCTCCTTCTCTGCCATCCTCCCAGTCCTATGTATATACTAGATAGCTGATGTACGAGGAAGGCTTTTGACCCTTTCACTCCCCTCCCTTCCCACCCTTGCCCACCACCCTCTCTACTCCTTAATCATTCAGTCCCCAATCACTAAGACTCTCCATGCTGACTTGCTCTTGCTCATGCCGTCAGTGCCACCAAGTCATCCTGCCCATATCCCCCAACTGACTCAAAGTCCCCCCCCCCCACTCCCTGAGTCAGGTACCTGAGACTACTCCAGGGGTGCAAAGCGACTTGCTTTCTGGGTGGTGTGAGACAAAAAAATTACTCACCCTAGTAATTGTGTTTCTTCTAATGGAGTCTTACTCTATTCTGACATATGCAGACTACCAAGCAGTTAGCCCAGCACTTGAATTGCTCCGGAGAGGAAAGAGTTAACTCTGTGCCATAGCATAGAACATTGGGCTCGAGCTCGGTTCAAACCTCTGTCTGCAGCACTTCAAAGTGTAGCCATCAGATTCTTACGAGCTAATACTAACTAACTACACCTCCAACTGTAAGTGGAAATTGTAAATAGAATAGACAACAGACAACAAATGTTTGGGTCCCAAAAAGACTCAAGTCGAGAACCCAAAAAAATAACCAGTTAGTAGACCAAAATATGACTACAAAAACAACTTAACTAAAAACCCACTCCCCCTTCTAAAAGGGAGGATTGCCAAGTACACTCCTGAGGTGCAACACTGTACCTGCCAACCCACTTCCCAAAAACAGGTTCTGAGAGGGGAGGCAGGGAGGGAGGTCAGAATACAGCAAGACTCCATTAGAAGAAACACAATTACTAAGGTGAGTAATTTTTTCTTCAAACAACATGAAGTCTTGCTGTATTCTGACATATGCAGACTACCAAGCAGTACCTCCCAAGAGGGGGGTACTGAACCTATTTTGGGAATAAGCTCTGCAGTACTGCTGTACCAAACCTAGCATCACTCCTATCCTGGATATCCAGAGAGTAATGCTTGGTAAATGTATGGCCAGTTTTCCAGGTGGCTGCTTTGCAAATTTCTAAAAAAGGTATATCTCTGGCCGCAGCTAGAGAAGCAGCTATACCCCTAGTCAAATGAATCCTCAGGCCTGAGGGGGTATTTTGCCCAGCTTTTCATAGCAGAATTGTATACAAGAGGCAATCCACCTGGCAATAGTTCTCTTAGTAGCAGGTTTACCTTTTCCCACTTCACCATAAGTGAGAAACAGCTGAGAACAGTCAAACCTAAGTGCCTTAGTATGCTCAAAATAGAGTGCCCTCTTATTATCCAAACTGTGTAACCTTCTTTATCCTGAAGAAGAGTGATAAGTGAAGAACACAGGAAGAGACATGGACTGGTTCAGATGAAAATCTGAAACCACCTTTGGTAAGAACCTCCTATTGGTTCTAAGGACCACCTTATCTGTATGGAATGAGATAAAATCCGGCTACATTGACCGAGCTTGTAACTCACTAATATGCCTGGCGGATGTGATAGCTACCAGGAATACAGTTTTCCAAGTGAAGTGCTTAAGTTCTGCTGAAGCCAGTGGCTCAAAAAGGGGTTGCATAAGCTGAGCAATGCAAACATTAAGATCCCAAGCAGGGGTAGGGTCCTTAAAGGGAGGGTTGGTGCGAAGCAACCCTTTAAAGAACTTACAGAAAACAGGGTGAGATGCCAGGGAGGTAGCCTTCCCCACTAACAGAAAAGCAGAGACAGCTGCTAACTGCACTTTCAGAGTGGCTGGCCTGAGACCTAGACCATTGAGATGAACCATATCATCCAGAACAGTAGCCAGATCAGCAGTATCTGGTAAGACATCCTTATTGGAGCACCAGATGCTGAATCTCTTCCATTTAGAATTAAAAAAAATTTCTGGTGGCAGGTTTTTGAGAGGCTTTAAGACTATCCAGAACCCCCGAGACAGGTGCAGACTTGCATACTCTAACTCTTCAACAGCTAAGTCTTGAGGTTGAGAGACTGAAGATTGGGGTACCAGACTCCCCCCTGAGAGTAGGTTAACAGGTTGTGCATCTTGGGAAGAGACAGGGGAAGATGGACTGCTAGGGACATCAACAGGGGATACCAAGGCTGTCTGGCCCAGTCTGGTGCAATCAGGATCACCTTGCACGGCTGTGACCTGATCTTGACCAGGACCTTGAATAACAAGGGAAAGGGAGAAAAGGCGTAAAGGAATTTGCCCCCCCAATCCAGAACCAGAGGATCCCGAGGAACTGTGCCTATGACTGAAGGTCTGCAACAGAAGAGAGGAAGTTGATGATTGTCCAGGGGTGCAAAGAGATCTATCTCTGGAGTGCCCCACCTTGAGAAGACTACTTTCAAAATGAAGGGATCCAGGGCCCATTCATGATGGCCGAGAGATCCTGATCAGGGCATTTGCTAGTACACTGTCCTTCCCTGGTAGATGGACTGCTACCAGAGATGCCTGAAGGGCATAAATCAGTGACCAAATGTTCATGTCTTCCGTGCACAAGGCCGTAGACTGAGTGCCTCCCTGCTTGTTGATGCACCACATGGTGGTGGTATTGTCTGTCCTGACCTGAACCACCTTGTTCCTTACTGAGTCCGGGAAAGCTTGGAGAGCCAGGAATACTACCCTGAGCTCCTGAAGATCGATATAAAGAAAAGACTCCTAAGGGGACCACAATCTCTGTGCTGTGAGAGTACCTAAGTGAGCCCCCCACACCAGGAGAGAAGCATCTGTGGTTAGCACCATTGAATGAGTCTGACTGATTAATGGGACTCCTTGCCTGAAATTGTCCTGATCCAGCCACCACTGGAGAGCTTGGATCAGAGTCTGAGTCACTGGAATCAATTTGGTTAGAGGATCTTTTTTCTGGGACTAAAAAGACCTCAGATGAAACTGAATGTCCGTCATCTGAAATCTGGCTTTCTGTACCACCGCAGTGGAAGCTGCCTTGTGGCCCAGGAGCTGAAGAAAATGTCTTGTTGGTCGAAGCACCAGAAGGCAGAAGGAAGAAGCCAGGTCTGTAAGGGCCTTTATCCTTGCCAGAGGAAGAAAAGCCTTTGTTTGGATAGTATCCAACTCTATCCCTATGAAGGTCAGGAGTTGTACTGGTTCGAGAACTGATTTTGGTAGATTGAGGAGAAATCCCAGGGAAGTCAGCAATTGTTTTGTTACAGGTCTGGCTTGACTTCATCTGGGGACTGTCCCACAATGAGCCAGTTGTCCAGGTATGGAAAATGGAGATGTTTTGTCTCCTGAGAAACGCCACTACTACTGCTAGGCATTTTATGAACACCCTTGGAGCTGACGTTAGCCCGAAGGGCATTGCTCTGAGCTGATAATGGCCTAAAGGCAATTAGAACCTGAGGTACTTTCTGTGGGAGCACCTGATGGGAATGTGAAAATAGGCATCCTTGAGGTCCAGGGAGGCCAGCCAATCCCCTGGCCTCAGAGAGGGAAGAATTACTCCCAGAGTCACCATTTTGAATCTTGGCTTGACAAAGTGCTTGTTTAGGTATCTTAGGTCTAGGATGGGCTGCCACTCCCATCTTTTTGGGGTAAGGAAGTATCTGGTGTACAGACCCTTGCCCCTGTGTGAAGTAGGAACTCTCTCTGGCTCTAGGGTAATGGTTTTGGAGATGTTTGCAGGTGGAAAAGATCTGACCCTTAGTCTTGGAAATCTTTTGAAGCTGAGGGCCAATCCCTAGCTTACTACCTCCAGGACCACTTGTCTGAGGTAACAGACTTCCAGGCCTGGAAGTACAGTAGTAAGCCAGCCTGCCTCCTACTGGAATAGGGGAGTCGAACCGGGCTGACACATCAGGGTGTCTGCTTGGCAGGAGCCTTAGACTGGGAGGAGGATGCAGCCCTGCTCATCCCCCTTCTGCATCTCCCTCTGAAGAATCCCTTCTGAGGAAAAGGAGAGGAGGCCTGTGTCTGGTAGAAAGGCCTGTGAAAAAGCCTACCCCTGCCCCTAGACTGCTGCTTCTGAGGAGTTCCCTGCCTTTCCTTGGCCTGTGCACTCCTGTAGCTGGTCCTGTATTCATCTATCTTTTTCATGTAATTCTCTGTCTGCTCCCCAGACAGAGAATTACCCACCACAGGGAAATCCATGGCCTTAGCCTGAGTGTCCTATGAGAGGCTAGTACATCTGAGCCAAGAAAGTCTCCAAAGAGACACAGATGAAGTCATGATTTGTGATGACACATCATTTTAGTCTACAGCAGCATGAAACTGGATCTTAGATGCCTCAATCCCATCAGCAGCCACCTCGTCCAGCTCCTTGGCTAGCAGGGGGGAAGCCTGTTTAGCCAGTTCCAGAACAGTATCCCATCTGGACTTCTGGTATCTGGCTGTGTAGGCCATATAGTTTGCCTGACTGAGTCCCAAGGAGGATGCTAAGTACTGGTTTTTGGCCATAGCATCCACCTTCCCAGTGTCTGCCACCAGAAATTACTGCTCTACGCCACCGATACAGTCATGTTCACCAACCACCAAAACACAGAGCTCCTCAAGCAACAATTACAGCTTGAATTCATGCGCATCAAAGAATGGTTCAAGTCTCACAAACTGGTCATGAACTACAGCAAAACAAAGTTATGACCTTCTACACCACCAGGAGTAAGTACAAATCCCATGACGTCACCATCTTAAACCAAACAGGGACCTTACTTTAACACGTTCCCCTGATTTCAAATACCTAGGTGTCACATTGGACAGCTCACTCTCCTACCATCGGCACATAGATTCTGTCGCCAAAGCCACCAACATCCGTATAGACCTGTTCTACAAGCACAAACACTGCATGACTCCTGACACTCTCTGGTTGGCTATCAACAGCTCTGTCACCTCCATCATTGATTACGGGCTAGCAATCTATGGTTCTGCCTCCACCTCTGCCCTCCACAGAATTACAGTTGCACTCAACAAAGCATGCAGGCTGCTAACTGGGGCTGACCGACTTAAACACATTTGCGATCTGTACACTCGGGCAGGATGGCTTCCTCTCATCAGCCGGATACAGTATCAAACCTGCCTCTTAGCCAAAAAAGTCCTCCTTGGGGTCATGACCCTGGGCATTGAAAAGCTCCTCACTGACCAACACAGCTCCCAGCGAACTCTAAGTTCACAACAACTAACTTTCCTTGTCCCCAGATGCCGGACTACCATGGGCCAAAGGGCCTTTGCCCACAGAGCACCACAGTGGTACAATACTCTCAACAAATGAACTCTTACTGCTGCTGCTCTTGGCCCTTTTAAGAGACAACTCTGACTTCATCTCATTTCAACTAGTTGTTGTGACTGCCTCGCCTAATCAGGGGCCCACTAGTCACTGCTCTCTACTTCAGTCTTGACAGCTACCTCCCCCCCAGGCATTTCCTCACTTTTATCCCTCCCCTTTAGAGCTCTTACCCTCACCCTCTACCCTCTGACAACAGCCTTCCTGCCTGCATACCCCACCTCACCTGCAGCGCTTATTTCTAAGATTGCCTTTGGCTGGTATGTCATGCTACCTAACATTTGGCACATTTTGAATTACTGGAATTTTCTAAGCCTCAGTCTCTTGCTTCTTTTTATTGTGTAACTAAGTATTATTATGTCAACCTTTGTATGTATGTATATATACTCCCATTCCTTCGACGTCAAACCTTTGTAAACGAGCAGTTCCTGCTCAAAGGTATTTGTAATCCTAGATTTCAATAAACAAATAAATAAATAAACCTTCTTAGAGTCTTTATCTGGGGGGTGTGAAGCCAAAGGCATATTAGCCTTGTCACAGGCTGCAGCCTGCACGACCCCAGCATGGCTGCATCGTTGGAACAAGAACTCCGGACCGGAGCCTGACAGTTTATACCTCTTGTCCATTCTCTTGTCCACAGGAGGTAAAGAATTTTGTGTTTGAAGAATTTTTTGTGTCCGTTTCCCAAGAGATTTATGGAGGGGAATAGACAGACTTTTGGACTCTGGGATGTCCATCATTTCTACAAAGTCAGGCTCCTCTTGTTCCTCAACAGCTTCAACCAGAGGGAGCTGGAGGGTGTCTGCCACTTTTTTATAAAACAAATAGTGGGATGGGAACTCAGAAATCTTGGGAGGGGAAACATTAGAGGGCCTGTCTCGGGAGATGTCCAGTTCAATGGGTTCATCCAGACCTTCCACACCATCATCACCATCGTCGTCATACCCTTCGTCCCCCTCCAAATCCAGTTCATATTCCGGAACTGCAGGAACCGACTGAACCGAGCGCCTACCAAGAGGCGCAGGATCGGACGGAAATGGACAGAGCGATTCCACAATACTTATCACTCTGGCTATCTCTTCAGCATTTGGACATTGCGGTTCTGGATCCGAACTGGACAATTTTCTCTTTTTCTTTGACGGAACCAACCCCTCAGGATCGGCTCTTGTTTTGGCCAAGGGAGTATCGCCCAAGTCAGTGGCCACTCCCTCAGGTTCAGTCGGAACCGCACTGGGCTGGCCATCTGGATCAACAGGCTTCTTGGCCTCCTTTTCCCTAAGCCTACCTAATCTCTTATCCAGGGTCACCTATGGAGAATTCTTACAGATTTAGCAGTCTGAATCAAGATGGTCAAACCCCAGATAATAAATACAGGTAGTGTGAAGGTCTGCCTTGGCAAAGGCATCTCCACACTCACTACAGTGTTGAAACCCAGTGGGTCTGGTTTTTCTCTTGGGTTTCTCAGACGCAGCCACTAACCCTGTATCAGCTTAAAAGCCAGGCAAGACCCCCCTATCGGTAACCAACCGTGTTATGGCCTGTGGAAAAAAACATATAAAATTATGTTTTTTTGAAACCGATAGGGACTGGTACCTCACACTAAGAAATTAAGAAATAAAATAAACCAAAACAATCAATTCCTAACCGGATCGATTGACAGATGTTACAATTTCCACACAGAAATAAACAATAATAAAACTAAAGTCCACTACCTACAACACTTACTGTACCACAGACAAGGATCTAGACCAAAAAAATAAAGACATAAGACGGTATAAAACCGACATTTTACTAGGACCAAACCAACAAGCGAAGGAGCAATCTTTAGAGCGGCTGTTCAGTTAGGTGGAGTAAAGAATCTGATGGTTACACTTTGAAGTGCTGCAGACAGAGGTCTGAACCGAGCTTGAGCTCAACGTTCTATGCTCTGGCATACAGTTTAACTCTTTCCTCTCCAGAGCAGTTCAAGTGCTGGGGCTAACTGCTGAGTGGTCTGCGTATGTCAGAATACAGCAAGACGTCATGTTGTTTGAATTATTGAAACACTTGTGGCTTCCCAGGCCAGTAGGCCTTTGGAGGGTGGGGGGTAGACCCCAGCTGAGCGAGTGCTGTAACTGAGATATCTCATCTCTTGCTGCTACCAGCTGAGCATGGAGCCGCACAAAGATCTTGCAGATGGAAGTGCTCCCCTCCTCCAGAGCATAACCCTGGAAAAGAGTGCCCATGTCCCCACAACTATCTCCCCACTGTATCTCATTTCCATACTGATCCTATTATGACCCTAGACCGTTGTTAATAACTTGCTTTCCTCTATCTGCCTAGTACCCTTAGACTAGAACCAAAAAGGCCTACCTTATATATGGAGTACTTACTACTTCTCCCTTAACATATACATAACTAGACATAAAATATACAAATATCTATTTCATTGTATCAAATATTAATATAATCCTAATTAATAAGGTTTAATTATCTTACATGCTGAGCTAATGCATATATTGCTTTTCTAAGAA
Source organism: Neoceratodus forsteri (assembly GCA_016271365.2). NCBI lineage: Eukaryota > Metazoa > Chordata > Ceratodontiformes > Ceratodontidae > Neoceratodus > Neoceratodus forsteri. The sequence continues at coordinate 431,080,018 of CM028130.1, forward strand.
TCAGTTTTCACCATTCAGTCACACTGATGGGTCTAAGCCAGAGGTGCTAGGACACTGTGGGAGCAAAGTCTTTTGCAGCCTAGGAAGGGGACCGATATCAGTGGTGGCACTACCCATGAGGCAGTCACAGTGATGCTGCACAAGTGGGCTGGCCAATAACCAAGATGCTGGCACCCTCCCTTCCTCAGTTCTGTTTGTCCTGCCACCAAGTGCACATTGTGAGAGCAGCTACAGTTGACTTACTGCATCACAACTTTTCCTTAGCTTGTCACCGCCTCCATTTGATGCTGAACCCCCTTCAGCACCGTTTTTTAAAAGTACCTCTTCTCCTTCATTTTAGATCAGTGCCAGACTCTTTCTTACTGTTTTCTGTTTTTTTTTTTTGTCTGTCGTCATGTCAGATCCTAAGGAGCGTAAGAAGAAGTCTCTATTGTTGATGAGGGACCTGAATATGCCAGATGTTAACTGGAGCACCTTTACTGCAGCCACATCCAAGAGCAAGGTCATTCTTGATGCCCTACAGGGGGCCTGCCTCAGACAGCTAGCATTGGAACCCTCTCAGGAGGGAGTAATCTTAGACTTGGTACCCTCAAACAGGGATGGACAGAGGATCTCAGATTTAGAAGTGGGTAGCCATCTGGGAACAAGCAACCACCAAACAGTGTGGTTCACAATAAACACAGCTTTAGAGTCAAGTCATACAAAAGCAAGGGTGTTGGACTTTAGGAGGGCTGACTTTGGCAAAATGGGAGAGTGCCTCAGAAAAGCACTAGTAAACAGGCAAGAAGGGAGGGTGGAAGAACAATGGAAAAAAATCAAAACTGCCACCACAGAGGCAACAATCCTTTGTGTAAACCAATCAACAAAACAAAAAGAAAGAAAAAACCACTATGGTTCTTAAAAGAGGTGGCGGGGAAAGTTAAGGAGAAAAGGATAGCATTCAGGAAATATAAATAATATAGCCCTCTGTGCTACTGGGCCGGCTCTGTTTTACCCCTTTGAATGTTTTGTCTCCCCTCCCCAGTGACTCAGAACCTTTGTAAATGAGCTGTTTGTGCTCAGAGGTATTGTAATCCAAGACTGAATAAATAAAAATAAGTATCCATCTTCTGCCTAATGGTTACAACATGTTTTCTCACTGTTGTTGTCATCTTTCCAAAATCAGCCCTCTTGAAGTCTGCCACCCTGGTTTTACTGCAAGTGCCCACCATACCCATGACTAAGGAAAACCATACTGTGATGTGGTCGCTCCCTGCCAAGGGGACCTCCACTCTAACATTCTGCACCTGCTCCCGCTCGGATAATATCAAATCTAGGATGTTCCCCTCCCTGGTCGGTTCATGTACTCTCTGTGTGAAGAATGTGCCCTGGAACCCATCCAGAATGACATGCTCCCTGGCACTAGTGGAGGTCACAGTGCTTCAATCTACCCCTCGTAGGTTGATATCTCCTACCACCACTGTGTTACCATTTTGGCAGTGCTCAGTGATGCTTTTCACTAATTTCCTATTGTTATCCCAGCACTCCTGATTGGCCCCCTACCTCGCAGACAGTAATATCTAGGGCACAGTCACTTATCGTACAAGCATAAGTGTCAGAATCTGAGTTCTACTGTATTTCTACTAAGAATCATAATGTATTTGCTATCATAACTGTACCACTTGGGAGACACCTCTATTTATACCACTGTATAATCATTAGTTAGACAATACTGCCATTTTTAGTTCTAGTGCAGAATAGCAATAACTTATGTAATTATGTGTGTAACCAGAAATGGCCTTCACGAATACAGGTTCTTTGTTTAGTTATCTCATCTTTTTGCTAGCTCAGCATGCTTTCCCAGGTTAATGAGAAGTCAGGTTATTTGCCATTATCCAATCATGAGACTTTTATATATCTTTTTAGTAGTTATTATGGTAATTATCATGGGTATAAAATCTTTGCATTGCACCTTTTTCTCTGAGAAGAAGAAACTTATTGCTGCCTATAGGTAAGAAAATTGGAGATGTTCTCCCAGGTGTTTATCACTGTGATCTGGTTGTAAGCCTGCTTTATATACCAGACATAATTCACTTTATGTGCTGGATACCACTTGTCTGTCGTGTCTTCACTTTTGTACAGTTACAACAAGAACCTGAGAAAGGTAATTTTATTACCCAGTTATATTTGGTGACTGTGTGCAGGTTGGAATGTACAAAGTGAAGATTCCATTTGAGTTCTTTGAACTAAATGTCGAGTAGTGTGGTGCATTTTTGCCTACTTGGACCTACTCAAACTTACTATGGTTGGTCCTTTACAGATTTGTTCCATCTCGGTTTTGGACACTCCCTTTGTGAGTAGCAGCATACCGCCTTGGCACCACCGTTTGCCCACAGGGGACCGGAAAGCCACTGGGTGACGTCACCAAGGATTTTATGCCAGTCTTTCAACTGCTTTCTTTGTTTGTCTGTTTACCCCTTTGTTTGTTATGGCTGAACTGTGCACAGAATTGAGACTCCATGTCTCTAACTATCTCATCACCCATGGAGGATGGACTGATTTCATGCTGGACGTGAGATCAGCCAAAGATCCTTGCTTGCGATCTCTGAACAATATCTCGAGTCCAAGCAAAAAGCCAAGAAATACCACACTAAAGGTCTCTTGGTAGCGGCTTTACATACAGACGTAGAAAGTCTACTAGCACAATGTGCCTCCCTTGAACTGCAAAACGCTTCTTTAAAAAAAGAGATAGGTTTGCAGGCATCGGAGTTACTGAAAAGCGAACAGAAACTCACAGAGGAGACACAGTCACTCCGTGATCATAACAACAGACTGTTGCACTGTACTACTCAAGACTCTGAGCGTGAATTGTGTATGTTAAGAGATGACAATGAAAGGTTAAAATGTGATAAGAAACAGCTACTGTATCTTATTTGAATTACATTTTGAGTGATACGTATAAAAGTTTGAGAGAGGATAATGTTGAACTGAAGGAAGAGAATGTGAGATTGATGCATGAGCTAGACAAAGAGCTTGGGGAAAACATTGAATCAGGTGCCGCGTACAGGGTATTGCAGTGTGAGGTTGAGAAGGGTATTGTGCAGGGCACTGATAAAGTTTGTCACAAGAAGTGTAGAGATAAAATGGCAAGAATGTGCCATCAGCGAGATATTCTTGCTGGTCATGTAAAAGCCATGAATGGTTTTCAGTACACACTCATTGACATTACCTCATCAGGTGATGACAACTCTGATTACGAGGACTTAGGACACATCGTCACATCTAAGACCCCGCCTCACAGGGTGGTGGCCTTTACCAGACATTCCCAAGATGGTGGCCGTTACAGCCTGACCCCCATGTCATGTTGGTATGCCTTCTATGCTGCCACGTCAAAACAAACATGGCAGCCCCCATAATACGGGATGCCGACCACCTCCAAGTAGGAGCCCACTTCCACTGGCTCCCCTTTCCCGGGAAGACGGTGCTGAAGTTTGAGACATTGTACAGGACGTCTTGACTAGACTATCCACCCCTGAGGGAATCTCTTCCATGCAAGAGCAGATCAGATGCATGTTCGAAAACGCTGTAACCCAAGAGAATGCATAAAAGGCTGTTGCTGATGTGGCAGCAGAAGCTGCCCATCGCGGTGCTTTGGGTCATGGGGAACTCAACTCCACTCCCCGCTTGCCCACTTCCAATCCCCTACAGGTCGCTCATTCTGTTCAGCAAATTGCTGAAGGCACTGGACAGACAGACCCAACTGACAATCTCAGCTGTCATTTAGAGAAGGTACGTTCCCTCTGCAAGAAGCTTTCTCTCCAACCCGAGTACCAGGTCCAAGTCCTAAGACAAACCATCGAGCCTACCCTCTGGGTCAAACTCCCAGAGGCTGTCCAAAATTGCGAGATGCTCGACTACAATGATATCGCACAGGCAATCCTTGCTGCCAATGCCCCACGCATCATTGGAGCATACTTGGCCTAAAAGGTCAAGCAGAATGTGAAAGAAAGCCCAGCGGCTTACCATCAACAGTTGTGGCTCGCCTATGAGGCCGGTAAAGGCCTAGTGGGTGAGAACACTAACAAAATCCAGATTGAGTACAAGGATTTGTACATCCAGAACATGACTCTGGCTCTCTAGGAGAAAGGTGAACTCAACGTCTGCCCACAGATCAACAACTTTGATGAAATCCTCACCAAGATGGAGCGGGCCTTCCAGGTCTACCTCCGTAACCTAGCTTCCAGCAAAAATACCAACAAGGCCGCTGCCATCCAAAATCCAATGGCCCAGGCCACCCCAGCCCAAGTCGCAATGGTAGGCAATGCCCTAACCTACTATGTGGTGGAAGGCAACAATGATAAACAGGAAGCCCCTTCTGATGACCGACAGTCGCACAAGGTGGGGGGAACCGGAACTACAAGAATAAATGGACCAATAATAACTACAACAGGAATGGGAAATCAAATTCTGATGGCAAGAACCATAGCAGCCTAGCCATCAGGATCTAAAGGACGATAACGAGACCCTCCGCAAACAGCTGGAGGAGGCCCGTGCTGCAAAGGAGGCCACATCCACACGTTCTGTGGTGGCCCTGGCACTGGCTAGTAATAGCACCAACCCCTCCTGGTCTTCAGCTACCGAACAACTGAGCAGCCGAGGGAAAAACCCTTTCACGGCATCGGGCACTGGCTAGGCCGATGTGGTGATCCGGGTACCACCCACTGAACAGTTTGAGATCTCGGCCCTGACATCAGAGGTACAGTTTTCATGCCCTGTGAAATGCCGAGAAGAGGCCCAGTGATCCTCCAAAAGCCTCAGGTCACAGGGACAGGAGGATGAGGAAGAAGCCGGAAGCAGTACCGATTGACAATTACAGGCCCCATTCTGGATTGTGAGTGACCTGCTCATCGACACAAAATAGACAGCCTTGTGTAAGGGCCATGGTCGGTGGCTGCCAACTGGACATGCTTCTGGATACAGGAGCAGCTATGTCTGTTCTCCATGATGAGAAACCAGATACACTGGCCTGGTCTACCAGCTGGAAGACCAGTGCACAGGGTGTAGATGGCACTCAACTGCAAACTTATCAATCCATGTCTCTGCCTGTGTAGGTAGGCCACCTCAAAACGAACTTCGTATTTGACCTTATGGTATTACGTCATCACCCCAGCATATTGGGAATTGATTTCCTTGCACAGCGTGGCTGTGTGGTGGACCTAGCTAACAGGTTATTGCTACAGATCAAGGGACAATGTCATTCAGTCACAATACCAGACTCCCATGTGGTGGCAGCCATCTCCCACAACAACAAAGAGTATGACGTCATGGCTCAGTCTGAAAGTCATTACTTGTTTCCTGAACTACAACCATTGCTACAGGAACATATTGTTGTGTTTGCTACCAACAAGCATGATTGTGGTAGGATGCACACCACCACTGAAATCCCAGGACCTAATTCGGTGAGGCCGAAGCAGTATCCATTCCCTGCTGAAGCCTTACCCTCACTGAGGGAGACCATGCAATCACTGCTACAACAAGGAGTGGTTAGAACTTGTGTTTCCACTGTGAATTCACTCATTTAGCCTGTGAAAAAGCCAAATGGAGCTTGGAGACTTCCAACAGACTACAGAAAACTTAATCAGATTACTCCAGGCTGTGCCCCAACTGTGGCATCAGCCCCTGATGTGCTCAAGTTGCTGACTCCTGACAAATAGCTCTTGACATCTCTAATGGGTTTTGGTCACTCCCATTAGCACAAGGAAGCCAATACAAATTTGCTTTTACCTTCGATGGATGCCAGTACACCTGAACCTGCTGCCCCAGGGCTTCCACAACAGCTCTTCCCTCTTCCATCTCCACATGATGGATGCTCTGCAGGGGTTTTCTACGCCCCAGTGTCTCCTGCAGTATGCTGATGATTTCCTCTTGGCAACGTCCACTAAAGAAGAACACCTAACCCTTTTAAATGAACTACTGACTCTCCTCAGGAGAGCAGGCCTCAAGTGCAACCCCTCTAAGGCACAGCTGTGTCAGAAGGAGGTTATGTTCCTTGGCCTATGCATCACAGACCAAGGCCGCAGCCCAGCTGTCAAGAAGATCCAGGGCTTACAAGATCTGCCACTTCCCACTAGCGTGGCAACACTAAGATGCTTTTTGGGAATGGTAAACTACTCTGGGGATTTTATCCCTGATTTTGCCTTGAAGGCTGCTCCCCTGTATGAACTGCTGAAAAAGGATGTCCCATGGACATGAGGTCCCCACACACACCAAAGCTGTGGCCCAGCTCAAACAAGCCTTGGCCTCAGCCCCAGCACTGATTAGCCCAAATCCAAAATTACCTTTCCATTTGGAAACTGCCACCACTGATGTGGCTACTGTATATCTGCAATGCTGGCCCAAAACTACAATGGGTACTACAGACCCATTGCCTATGCATCTCAGATGCTATCCTCAGTTGAGAGAAAATACAGTCTCTGTGAACGGACACTCTGGGCAACCTTCTGGGCTGTCAAACACTTTCTGTAAATCACTGGGGTATGCTCCCATCATTCTGCATACCTGTCATACTCCCACTAACTTTTTACTTTTAGATAAAGTAAAAGATGGATCAGTCTCTAATACCAGACTCACCCATTAGTCTTTGCTTTTGCAGGATAGAGACATCAAGGTATTGCCTGTCAAAATGCGACCAATCTTGGCCTGTGGCTTACTGTACACAGGTAAACCCCATGACTGTGCCCTCCAACCACCTGATCTACCTGATCCAGGACCTTTCCTGCCAGCCACACCCGAAGTCCTGGAAGACAAAACAATGTTCTGCATCTTTACAGATGGTTCTACATCCTATATGGCAGGAGAACAGGTAGCAGGGCTTGGAGAACTCATTAGGGATCATGCGGGTGATTTCAGGTGCATTGTTAAAAAGTGCACTGTTATCTCTTCACAGTATGATGAACTGGCTGCTGTGGCCTGTGCATTGGAAATCATGCCACATGGTGACAAGGATGCTATAATTTTTGCAGACTCCAATTGGGTATGCTCATCCTTAACTGAGTTCTTTCCATTCTGGCAGAAGAACAACTTTACCTCATCTGATGGTACTCCTGTCAATTATAGGGAACTGTTTATGTACATACACACCTTGACACAAATGTTCACCCACAAGCTGTACATTCACAGGTAAAGACTCACTGCAAGTTTGACTCTTACCACAAATTCAATGAACGAGCGGACTCGCTTGCCAAAGCAGGTGCTTGAGGGGCAGAGACATGGGAAATGACCCACCCACAGTGCATAGCAGCAATTGTGCAATCTATAATTGCTGCCACCAAGAAACCAGTACCAGAGCTCCCTCTGGATCTATCCACTGCACAAAAAGTAGATCCAGAGATCAGAGATGGATTCAAGTTCTTAGACAAGGGAACTGAACAGCCACTGCCTGTTGGCAGTCCATACAAAGGACACTCGGACAACTTACATTTGTCTGGTGATCAGAAACTCATCTGGTATCACAAACAGGATACAGGTGACAAACTGTGGGTTGCACCACAATCTCTGCGAACCAAATTCATTTATATGGTTCATGACACTCCCACTGGTGGACACTAGGGGACAGAAAATACCCTCCAGAGAAACAAAACAGTCATCTGGTGTCCTGGCATGGCCAAGGATGTGCAACACTATGTAGATAACTGCATAGTGTGTGCTCAGAACAATCCTATTACAGTGAAGAAAAATGCCAAGCTACTGCTCCAAAAGGCAGTCTGGACCATGGAATGCTATACAGATCGATTTCATTGGCCCTCTTACTAACTCTAGTAAGAACAACAAGTATGCAGTTGTTGTCACAGATTTTTTCTGCAAGTGGATAGAGGCATTTCCCACTAAGAACAACACGGCAAAGACCACTGGCAAGATCCTGGTGGAGCAGTTGTTCTCCTGATGCGGCCTACCTTTAAATGTGGACTCAGACCAGGGAACCAGCATTACAGCTGAACTGATGCAACAGACACTCCAACTCCTTGGAGTTGATCAGAAATTTTACATTCCTTGCCATCCTCAATCATCAGGTCAGGTAGAAAGAGCAAACAGACGCATAAAACAGATGTTATGCAAATTCATTAATGATAATCCCAAGGATCGGGATTCCCTCTTGCCACTACTACTACTGATGGTAATTAGGGGTACGCCTACAACTATCACTCAGTGTACACCTTATGAGATTATGACTGGTAGAGCTATGATACTACCTGAGCACTTGTTGATTGATCTCCACACCCCTACTGCAGATAGAGTGTCTGTTGACAAGTATGTGGAAAAGCTTCACGATGACATCATAAAGACATACCTCTTCGCAGCCAAGCAAATGGGCAAGGCTCAACAAGAAGCTAAGGCTCATTTTGACAAGCATGTGAAAGAAGTGGATTGGCAAGCTGAAGACCAAGTAATGCTTCTCCAGTACAGACAACCCACACACTCATTTTCCAGTAAATGGGAAGGTCCCTATCCCATTGTCAACAAGCTCAGCCTTGCTGTGTATCAGGTCAGAGTACAGCAGCAGAAAAAGACTGCTGACAAGTGGTTCCATGCTAACCAACTCAAACTATATAAAGGTGACTAAAAACTTACTTTTCCTAACCCTATAGTGCGGAATAGTACTTTCAACTAACTAATCCTTTTCTATCTCTTTCAGATATCGGCAAGATGGCTCTCTTGCACCCTCTTCTCCTACTGGTGGGACTACTGCCTCTAGCCATTATAGCACCCCACTCAAACCCCCACAGACTTACAATGACTGACTGGATCACTTGCTTGGTCAAATGGAACATTCGACTCCCATGGGTGTTCAGATTAACATTCCAAACAAAAATGTTAAGGTTACTCAAGGCAGACGCCTTTCTGGATGCTGTAGTGTTTGCCCCGGATAAATCTTCACTTTCACATCCAATGGCAAACTGATGTAATGGGCTATATAATTCTTGTAGCTCACCTGGCCAAAGGTACAGTCCATGGCTGGCCTAACTCTGACATATCTCAAAATGGTTCTCTTTCTATCAGACAGGCTTCTCCACTACACACTGGTCAGTACAATTTTATTGCACTTATTGATCCTGCCTTTTGTGACAGACTCCCTTCACAGGAGGCCACTGACTTTTGTCTCCAAAATTATGCTGCATCCTCTTCTCTCTACCTCACTGTAGTCCCACCCAGTCAGGAAGAACTGCCTGCCTGCCCTCGTATGGAGGATGGCCCTTCTAGTGGTTTGACCGCCACATCACTCCCAGGAGCTCTAATAAACAATGTTCAATTTATGCATGTCCCAGTTATTTTCAATCTATCACATTGGAATATGACTGCATTTGGTTTATGTCAACAGACTAATACTTCTAAGTTTTACAATATGATGCTTACTGATCTTGAAGCTGCTTACCAAACACCCACAAATTATCCTATTGGTGGACCGCATACCACCAACCTTATTGGTGTTTTCAGAGTAGCCCGTAAATATGCTAAACCCAGACCAAAAAGCACCAAGCAGGATACAGCCTCAAGTGTCACTGGCGCAGCCAGTTCTGTCTCTGGCATAACCGGAGTAGCCGGCACTGTTACTGGCCTTTTTGGCATCGGAATGTCTATTTGGAATAGAGCAGATATGGCCTCCATTAAGGCCCAGACACTGAAGTTTCAGCAAACACTTGGTAATGATGTTATGCCCCCTATCCTGCAAGGTGTTAATTCTCTTAGTGAGGAAGAACGTTATACAGTGTACAATATGAAGGAGATTGCTCAAGGGTTCAATGATACGAGACAAAAACTTAATGATCTTATCATTCAGAATAATCGTGAGGCGGACGAGCAATATATTGGGCATGAAATTCTGTGTTCTGCTTATGGTTCTTAAGTTATTTCTATTGTTAACACTCTTCTGGGACTTGGAATCAGGAAAAATTCCAGATGTTATTCATGATCTCAGATTGGGTAAATGGTATTGCCCACATTGCGCAAACACAGGTTGCACTTCTATCTGTTTAAAGAATTCTCTTAATATTTCTGCGCGTATGTTTCTAGGTTTTCCTGATTTTACTCTCTGCTGCCTGCGACGTACCCCCAAGCAACATCGAGAACAACTCAAATTCCTTTACAAGGCTCGTGCATCAGGCCTGTAAGCGACTTTTTAGCTCCATCCCTACCAGCTTACTTGGGATTGTTGCCCCTTCTGAGGCAACAAGGGGGAGAATGTTATCCATGGACCAGCACTCCGATTGACCCTCTACCTCGCAGACAGTAGTATCTGGGGCACAGACACTTATTGTACAAGCGTAAGGGTCAGGGTCTGAGTTCTACTGTATTTCTACTAAGAATCATAATGTATTTGCTATTGTAATTGTACCATTTGGGAGACATCTCTGTTTATACCACTGTATAATCACTAGTTAGACAATACTGCCATCTTTAGCTCTAGTGCAGAACAGCAATTACTTATGTAACTATGTTTGTAACAACAAATGACCTTCACGAATACAGGTTCTTTGTTTAGTTATCTTGTCTTTCTGCTAGCTCAGCATGCTTTCCCAGGCTAGTGAGAAGTCAGGTTATTTGCCATTTTCCAATGATGAGACTTTTATATATCTTTTTAGTAGTTACTATGGTAATTATCAGGGGTATAAGACCCTTTGCATTGCACCTTTTTCTCTGAGAAGAAGAAACGTATTGCTGCCTATAGATAAGAAGGATTGGAGGTGTTCTCCCCGGTGTTTATCACTGTGATTTGGTTGTAAGCCTGCTTTATACACCAGAAATAAATCACTTTATGTACTGGACACCACTTGTCTGTCGTTTCTTCACTTTTGTGCATTTCTAACAAGAACCTGAGAAAGGTAATTTTATTACCCAGTTACACTGTAAATTTCCTCCAACTGGGATGGAGGCCGGTACATCACCCCTAATCTTGTCTTCCTCCCTTTCCCATTACGGAAGTTGACCCATAAGATTTCTGCTGTCCCTTCCCCATCTTCTTCTCTGTTACTCACTGTTTCTTCCCTTATGTAGAAAGTCACACCCCCACCCTCTTCCCTATCTCTTCTATATAATCTGTACCCAGGAACTGTGAGTTCCCAATCCTGATACTGGTTTGCCCATGTTTCCATTATGGCTGCTATGTCAACTCTTCCTACAGTCATCATTGCTTAGAGTTCAGGTATTTTGTTTCCTAAGTTACTAGCATTTAAAGATATCACTCACCAGCCAACCCCTCTGCTGTTTCCACCCTCTAATAGCCCTCTAGTCTCACCTACACCTGAATTCTTCTCGTAGTCCTCATCACCATTTTTTTGGGGGGGAGGCTGGAAGCCTCCGGTTTCTTGTTTCTTGGTCTAACTAATTTGATAAAATTTCCCACTTTTTGTTTGAGAGCTGTTGTACCTTCCTTACTCAGGTGCAGTCTGTCAGAGGCATACAACTCCTTGTCCTACCATATCTCACCCCAGTTTCCCACCAGTACAAACCCCATTTGCCTGCACCATAGAGCCAGCCATTCGTTGAACTCTTTGTCTGTTTCCTAATGGTGCCTGCCTTTGGAACTGGGAACACCTCTGAGAAGGCTATGGATTGAAAATTATTCCCAAAAGCTCTGGCTAGTCCTTTAATTCTAGCCTGCACTCTCTTCAGGCTATTTACATCAATGTCATTTGTGCCAAGGTGTAGCACCAGATGAGGGTTTTTTCCCCTGCTGCCTCAGCAGGTTGGGCAGTATTGCGGTATACCAGACCACCTAGGGGTGTAATGAGGCCGGGTGTAATGATCCCCTGGAAGGTCCGGTATAGTACAATATGCCCACCCTGGAGGGTATTATTGTGCTTAGAAAATGAGCACTGTAAAGAAAAAATGGAAATTACATACTTACCGTAATTCTTGATCTTCTTGGATGCAGTCTCCACCACTCATTCACACTAATGGGACTGTGCCGAAGGCCCTAGGACCCCATGGGAGTCCAAAATCTTCAGGACGGCTGGTGCCGGAATAGGACCATGCATGTGCGGCACCGCGAGACTAGCCTGCGCCTGTATGGGCTATCTCAGCATCGATCCTCCAACCTCCTCAGCAGCTTTTTCAGATCAAGAAGATGCAATGTAACTAATAAAATAAATAACTTACCCTAACCTCCGGGCATGTGAAGGCCCAGATGACCCATACAAGAAGGGTCAAATGAACAATGTCTTCACAGCCTGAACAACAAGGCAGTGAAGACCAAAGAAACAAAACGAGTGAGCCCGGGGGATGGTGGGTGGGCGTGTTAAAGAGTGGTAGACTGTGTCCAAGAAGAGCAAGAATTACGGTAAGTACGTAATTTCCATATCTTCCTGGACTCAAGTCTCCACCTCTCATTCACACTAATGGGAGAGTACCAAGCTAAAACCAACCCACCCTGAGCAGGGCGGATGGAGATAGGGCTCACTCAGAAAGGAAGTCCAAGGGACTGTCCTGCCAAAAAGAGAGCTGTCTGGAAAGGACATGCAGAACATAGTGCTTTAGAAGCTAGGCACTGAGCTCCCAACTCATTACCTTGCAGAAGACTGCAATGGACACATTACGAATCTCCACCAGGAAGTCGTAATCACTCTGATAGAGTGGTGTGAATTCAGCCTTTCAGTTTGGCCTGAGACAAGGATTAGAAGTGTTGAAGACATGCTACTAACCCAGCCGAAAACATCTGAGGACAAGAAGTTGAGCCAGCTGAAGCCACAAAATTTGTACGAAAGAAAGCTCTTCATTCTGTCAATGAGAATCGCAGAACTGTCCTAACATTCATAAAGTGAGTGGAGCACTACCTTTCCTTCTGGAGTCAAGGCAAAAACTTGACTAACGGTAACAGCCAGAGGCAATGTCTACTAATTCAAGCTAGACCGGAAAAGCAGAGATGTGTACCTCCACTACCAAGTATGGCTGACCTGTGAATGACAGATCCAAGAGGCACTCGAACACCTTACTTGGTGGGCAACCAAAAGGTCCAGGTGGGAGTAACCCATTAATGGAGAAGAGTTTCCACTTAGCCTTGTAAGCCTTCCTGGAGGAAGGCCTATGCATGAGTTAGAAGACATCAGCGATGGTCTGGGAGAAACCAGAGCCTACCCACTTCCATTTCCATGAGGAATCATTCTGCTCCTGTTTGCCTACAACTCAAGCAGCACTCTCTGAACTAAGGGAAGAGAAGGAAAGTGTACAGGAGAAACTTGTCTACTGCAGTAATGCATCCTGACAGAAACACATGGATCTGGATTTGTGAAGCAGGATAGGGGCAGATGTGCATTGAGAGGGGATGCAGAAAGGACTAGATTCGGGCTGCCCCACTTGTCGACAGCAACTGCATAATGACAGAACTGATGCAACGTGCTGAATTCACCACTTACCATGGCCTTCCTGTACAGGGGATAGGAAAGTGCTCCACCTTACCTGTTGATGAAAAACATCGCAATTTTGTCATATGTTTGAAGTGGAATAACTTTGTGACAGAGGGCCACCCTCACCTTGGAGGTAACTAGGGGAGCTCCTAAGAGAAGGAGCTGCTGGGAGGGTGAAACTAACACCTTCCTCGAATCAGTAAGACCCCTCCAGGAGAAGCAAGAGGGAGCTGAGGCAACTACTTCCGAAGAGTCCAGCCCGGAATGGCTCACTCAGAGCCAAATATCCAGAAAGCGAAGGCGTGAATACCGAATACTCCTTCCTGAACAAGTGCCTACTTTACCTTTCAAGGTCAAGAAAGGAAGGATACCATCTGTTATCCTGGAACCCAGCAAGGAGGAAGGAACCTGTGTTCCGACTCACCATGGAGTCACTTCTACTGCTCTTGAGGTCCCGATTCAAGGAAAGAAAGTCTGACAGAAAAAAACTAACAGACTAGGCAGCCGCCTAGGTCTAGGAAAAATCTCTGAATAAAGAGAGAATCTCTCTTGGAAAATCCTGATGACCCATACCTCTGCTGGATCAGACTTCCCCTAGTTAGTAGAACAAGTCATGCCCTCCACTGCTGTTGAGAGGTGACCACCTCAGGCAGCTGAGGTGGGACCTGGGCCTGGGACCAGAAGGATGGTATCGGGTGTTTCCGGGCCCAGGCCCTCTGCTGTGATGATTTTGTATTTTTTTTTTTTAATAGGCAATTAGTTGGTTCTTGACCAATGCTTTCAGGCCCTACCTTGAAAGGACTGCCTGTTACAAGAATGACGATGATGTCATTCATCCCTCTGGGAGGCAGTAGGAGCCTGAGTGCCCTCCATAGCTTAATCTGAGAATCAAACCAATAATCACAGCTGAGGAGATGTTAATCACCCATTGCCAATGGTAGCCATTATAGGGGCAGAGTCACGGGAGAGCTATATACCCCTATCAAAAGAGCAGAAGAGTGCGGGAGGCTCTCAACCATTGAATTAGTGTGTTCCACATGGTGTACTTATACTGATGACTGAAAGAAGTCCAGACGCAGAAGACTTTGGTCCACAGAAGAAGCCAGAACTGTTATGGTGGACCTCATATCCCTGAGGAAAAACTGAAAAGAAGATCTTCCATCACGGACTCTGCTGATACAGAAGGCCTCTAAAATGAGTCACCCACTGTATCACTGACAAGTAGGACAGGAAGAGACTCATACAGATCCACTTCTACCCCAGAAGAACCTCCAAAAGGAGGCCTAGGTCAGAACCACTAGAGACTCTGCCACCCGGAACAGTGCTGAGGAGTTCGACGCCACTTCATGGAACCAGCACTAGTGCTGCGTGGAATGTGGAATTCCGCCAGCCGAACAGCGCAGAATGACAGTTCCACCAGCGGAAAACCGCTGTAATTTCACAGGATCCTCCACGAACCTCCACATACTAGAATCTGCAGAAAAATATTCAGTGAAACAGAACTTTATTCTGCGGAAAAGCCACTCCACAACAACTTCTGCAGAAAAGAAGAGATCTGCAGAAAATGAAACTCCGTCAACTTGTTCCGCTGCACAGCACCAACAGGCACCACCCATGGCACCGGCATCACCCATAGCAATGGGATGGCACTGAGCAGTGCCGATGCTACCTGCGGTACCTGCAGGCACCCACAGTGCTTCCCATGGTGCCATAAGGTACCTGCGGCACTTCGGCACCACAAGGTACCTGCGGCACTGTGCGGCACAGCACCCGTGGCACTGCACGGCACCACCCTCGTAGACCTGAAAAAAAGGTGGTACCCATGCCGGCCCCTGCATGGAAAAAAGTGAGGAGGTAGGCATGAGGGGTCAACATTGATGGTGTTGGGACCAAAGAGGGCACCACATACATCGTGTCCCAATTGACCTGGCCCCAGTCCAGCGGCTCTGAGGCCAGGAGGCCCTGGAACTGGGTCCACTGGCCAGGAAAACTGAACAAACGCCACACCCCCCCTGCTCCAAAGAAGCAGCCCAGAGGTGAAACTGCTCAACGGAACCTCATCGAGGACAGAGATGGGATCCACAGTTGAAGAACGCAGCCGTTAAGAGAGGGGCCAGAGGGGAATCCACCAGAGTCGGTTCAAGCCTACCACCCTCCACCACCGGCGATCCCCCCACACAGACATACCAGACGGTGACCTCGAGCAGTACCGATTCTTCTTCCCCCAAGGAGGAAGAAGAGCTCAAGGTCAAGCAGAGCCGGATCCCCAGAACCGCCAGTTTTGTGCTTCGGCAGACTGTCCTCCCCCCCTGAACACAGGACTGCCCGTGGTCGGACCCTCCCCCTTCGCAAAGGGCGGTGGACTGGACACAGCCCCTCTGCCATCACAACTTTCAAACGAAGTCTTCCTACCGTCACCACTACCATCTAAGGTCGACTCCGTTGATGGCAGGTGAGAATTTCTTTTTCTTCTTCTTCATCATATCTGCTTTTTCTTCTTGAAATATGAAAAGAACACTAAAAATATTAATTTAAATTAATATTGAATGGCTTAAGCTGCTGTCGTATAGACGAAGACTTGACTCTGGCAGGTGAGCGACGTCGACATCGAAGTGCACTCAGCGGCGGGAGAAAAGGAACTGAGGTGGTTGGAGGGTTGATGCCTAGATAGTCCATACAGGCATGAGCTAGTCTCACGGTGCCACACATGCGTGGTCCTATCCCAGCACCAGCCCTCCTAAAGATTTTTGACTCCCTCGGGTCCTAGAGCCTCCAGCGAACTCCCATTAGTGTGAATGAGTGGTGGAGACTTGAGTCCAGGAATATATAAGTTTAATAAAAAAATATTAAAAACAAATTAGTTTAAACTAAGTTTTGTAATAAAATAGTTCATCCCCCTGCATTAGAATGATGAGGTTTAGAATTATTTTTTTTTTTTAGATAGGGTGTAGTACAGTAATTTTCTGTGTTAAACAGCACTCTTTTTACAGCAAGCATCTACCTCTCTCCACCTTCTCCCCCTTCATTTCAGAAGATATTAGGGATACTAAAGTAGTGTAGCTTTCTTTTTTACTACAATTTGCCTGACCGCTCTCATCTGATTGTGCCTGAACTTTCTACCCTCAGTTTGGCGATCGCTGCTTATAGTGAAAATCTGTTCCACTGATGAATGCTGCAGAAGGCTGAAGGTAACTGTTGGGTACTGTGTCGTTATTTATTTGGCTGTGGCTCACTGAAAAAAAAGAAATGTGTCTGAATTTTGTGCAGTGAAGACATACAGTGACATCTTGAACTGTCATTCGTGCCCTCACCCACACACGCACAATCAAAGGAATAACAGTTACATATTTTCCCAGTTTGTATCTGGAGAAGGTGGAGCTTGCTTGAGTCTGGAAAAAATATCTGACTTCAGTGAGAAAGACAGCGCTTAGCTCTGGCAACGCACTTGAGTGTCATAGTCTGAAGTTCTCAAAAATTCGCACGATAGACATCCATCTGCGGTACGGTGAATCAAGAAAACCACCGCTGCTCTCATTCTTTAGCCCCGATCTATTTTGACCACAATAGTGTTTGTGCTTCTTCAATTTTTCAAATTATGTACTGTTGCTTATACATTGCTTAAAGTGGGATGGGGGACATCGGCTGATTGTTTAAGGCTTCAGTAACAGACAGAGGTGGGGTTGGGGGGCTCAGCCACAAAACTAGCTTGCTAACCGAGAAGAAAAGAACTGGTGGCAGATCCGTATTCAGAATTCGAACTGGCCGCTTTATTTACGTGATGAGGTCAGTTGGCACTGGCACTTGTTGTAATCTGGGCTCTGTTGTCTGATACCTTCACAGCTTTCCATGGGTAACAGCCAGTCAGAGCCTAGGGATTTCTAAGTCCATTTCCTAAGCTGGTATAACGTGCCCTGCCTCGTGTGCCATCATGCCCGGTATGCAGTCAACCCATATTTCACTACTCCTATTACCCTTGCCTCCCCATTTGATTCCAATTAAGACTGAACCCCCAACTACTAGGACTCTCTTATTCCCTCCTTGATGCTTGCTCTGCACCCCTTGCCAGCTCCCCATCCTCTCCTTGGATCTTTCCTCCGCTTATCTTGTCTTTTTTCTCTGCTTCCCCGTCTATCAATTGCTATGCTATTACTTGGGCTGTTCCCTGCCTTATCTTTCCCACCTGAAGTTAACTCCTCACTCAGTCCAGTCGGTTCTCTCTTCGTGGAAATACTACGGCCCCCCAGTAACCTTTTCCCTCAACCCAACCTCAGTTCTGTGAGTGTGTACTTTGACCTTCAATTCACCCAACTTCCCATCTCCTTTACTGCTCTTTCTCTCATCCAGTGTCAGTGTTTGTGCACCTTCCTCTGTTTCCTTCACTCTCCCTCTATTTCCTGAGCTACCATTCCCAGATCTTTCCATTCTTACATCTTCCATTCCCACTCCCCTAGCTGAAGAGTGTGTCTCCCCCCCTCTGAAGAGTGAGTCCCTTTTTTTGTCTCGTTCTCCCATTTTAGCACTTGCTGTCTTGGGAACTGCACCTTCATTCTGATCTGCCGAGAATTCCCTGACAATCGTGTTCCTTCTGTACCTTGGAGTCCCCATACTTGCTTTGTTCTCCAACTCACTCTTGTCCCTCTACTCCATCCTCGTCAATAAAGGTGAGTACCTGTTGGACACACTGATACCTCATTCAGTGGACTTTCCCTTGCCCCTTTGTGTCCTGCCTGGTACTGACCCTCCCCTGAGCACCTGCCCTATGAACCTCCTTCCCTTTCCTCCTCACCTCCTAACATCCATTTTTTTCCTTGTAACCTGGCCTGACCCTGACACTCCCTGTCCCCATCCATTCCCTTCTCCTCTGCTTTCTCTACCTTCAGCTCCCCAGTTCTCTCTGATGCCAGCCCCTTATCTCTCCCTGCTGCCTATGTACCCGTAGTGTCCCCCTACCCCTTAGCCTGCCTCAGGTTCACCACCTCACCCCTCAGACTATGCATCTCCATCTCTATGTGCCTCAGTCTCAGATACACTGGGCATCCCCTTAACCTCCACAGTGTTTCCATGAACACTGCTGCCCCACATCCATTGCACACCACTATTCTCCCCAGTCTCCTGTTCTCCCCTGGAATTCCCCTTCCCATCCCAGGAGTCCTCCTCCCCTGCCTTCTCCCACCTCCTGTGTAATTCATGCTTTCTTGCTTTCACTCCGCTCCGCTTAGCTTACCCAATGCTTTCCCCAGTATTTTCTTCTTTCCTCTGACTGCACCTTGTAACTGTGTGATAGTGACTCAGTTCCCTTACACAGCTCTATTTTAGCTTGTAAAACCCCTTTTTTTCCTTTGAACTCTCTCCCTTTCACTGTGGGGATCTCTCCAAGGCACATGCCTTTGCTACTTGCAACCTTTTGCCCTCCCTATGCTCTGAGCCTATGCCGTGTTGCAGCCTCCAGCCCTCGCACAGCACAAGGTGCATCCTTAAATTTCTGAGCACAGGGAAAGGCAGATGCAGCTGCATTTTTTGATTCTGTGCTCTCAGCCTGTGGGCTGGGTGGTTTGCGCCACACCCTTATCTAAAGATTTATTTCTTTTTCAGTGCTATTTCTGCACTCCTTGGAGCACCAAAAAGGCATTATGTCTTGTTACAATTACCATTGATCCTCTGGAGCTCTTGGAGTCTGTCTCCTAAATTCTTGTCCTCTGGTGAGTACAAGAAGGTAGGTTAAGTTGTCTTCCTTCCTTCCTGACTACACTGAGGTTCTCTGGGCCTCTTGCACCAGCCAGAGCTCTATCACAGGGTGTGTGCCCCCCCGCCACCTTCCTGTCCAGATGACAGAGACAGTCTCTGGCTCTTACACACGCTACCCCATACCACCTTTAGGCCCAACCCTTAGGTCTACTAAGTTGGTAGTCAGGTTTTATTATGTTTCTTACTTTTTTTTTAACATTCTGTTTATCAGCCCCCTGTTGCCACGTCCAGCCCCTCTCTCAGGCCTCCCAATGCACCACCCAGGCTAGCACCAAAAGAAATGCAGATCGCTCTGATAAGGGCCCCTGTTCCATGGCATCTAGAGACCCGGATGATCCCCAGGTGGGGCAGAGGGGACCCTTCCCTTTTTACCCCTTCCAAACTTTCAGAGGAGTGTGCACCTGGAGTCCTTCACCGGATCCTCTTCAGTCACTTCGTCAGTTCGGGAGCCCATCACCTGGCCCGGACATGGGGTCTTTTCCTTTCTGTGGTCCCGGCCCCCAGTGGACGTCAGTGCACATGGAGGACCAATGAGTTCGAGGCATGCACGAGACGTACCTCTGCTCCAGTCCTCAGCCAATGTTTGCCTCTCCCTAGTGTTCTGCCTCCTCTCTGCACCAGCACCACCTGTGGTCACCCAGGTGGTAGCGGTACTGCAGCGAAGAGAGCTTCCTACCCCTCACAGAGAAGGAAAGTGGCCTGTCGGGCATTCAATCCTTCTCCCCCGGCTGGTCCTCTGGTGACCCAGGCTCGCATCGAACCCGGGTCACCAGGCGTCGCAAGCGGTAGTGCTACCACTGCGCCGATGGGCTGACCCATGTTTCTTACTTTTTTATCCTATATCCTTTTCCTATCCCTTTGGGCTAGGAGTCTATAGCCTTCTCTGTTTTTTCTCTCCTACTTGTTCTCTCTCCAGGCAAAACAGAACTGAGAAAGGCAGGGGGTTATAAAGCCTCCATCTTAAGGCCCACCAGTGTGACCAAATGGTAAAGACATTCTGGAAAATCAAGAATTACAATGAGTATGTAATTTTCATCTTTGCCTCATCATACTTATTAACCATGTCTGCTTCTACATTCCCATCGTGATCAATTACATGAAAAGGGCAAGTACATAGTTTGGGACTCTTCTGATACAAATACAATAGATGGTGGTCTCTAGTCTAGTAAAGTTAATGGTGCAAAAACTCACAAGCAGTTATGTTTAGTCAAATGAATGGGCATAATACATTAAGTGTTTTCATGCTTACTGTCCTTAGCAGATGGTGTTGCCAACCACTTCTTAAAAAAAGTCAATTCAATTACAAGATGGAAAAGATTATCTATTACCTAAAGGAGATTCATAAAGAAATCAACCTCTACATTCACACTGAATATATAAGGAAGCCTTCCGAATACCAAACACCTGTAAGAGTGAGATTTATCTACGATGTACTAGCTAGAAAAATCACACCGGTTAGAAACTGGCTAGTTTCCAGGTGCGAGCAACAGGAAGGGGCACTACAGTGAAAAGGGGAACACACAGAAAAGTGACAGAAAAAGACCTGAAAAGTCCCTCTGGTTTGTCCCAAAATTCCCTACTTGGAGAGGCTCTAGTCTCCACATTCCCTCCCAGTCTCCACAGTCCCCTCCCTGTAATCCCCATCTCACAACTCTTTTATATGCTTTCCCCCTTCCTCCTGAAGCTCACTATTATCAAAATTGTCAAAAGGTAGCATAAAATAAGGACAAAATATTATATATAAAGACTGCATCAGGTGGTAGTGCAGTGCAAAACAATAAAACAAGGTGTAAATACAACAGGATTTTCCTAGGGTGAATAAATAAAATACTGTACCCAAAAAAGTAAAATGAATGCCTTAAGAAATAGAAATTACATACAGCAGTAGCCCCAGAGTGGCATAAAGACATAAATGGAGGCCATGAAAATATTAACAAAAAAACAGCCAAGAAAGGGGGAGGGGGACTGTCAGCACTAAGGAGGCAGGGGATGGGCCGGGGCTAGATGTTCCAGCAAAATTAAAGGGGCACTGTCAGTTTTGCCCCTCGTTTTGTGCTAAATTTCCATCTGACATTCTACAACAATATAATTGTAAAGATGTGACTGCAGAATGCCTCTGAATAAAAGAAAAAGTGATCAGCTTACAAATTTTCATAATTTACAAACTATTTACATTACTGGTGTCCCGGCTTAAAATCTCCATGCCCTGGAAGCCTTTCCATGCTAAGAACATGCATTTACCGGAAGCACTGTCCTAACCCACACATTTTTAACATTGGCATGCTAAAAAACTGTTAATCCATAACAGAATGGTATTCCAAATCTTTGGTGGCATTTAGAAATAAAAAACGTGGGCTCGTTCTGGCACAAAATACATTTAAAAGCTGGTGCCCAAATCCCACGCATGTGCAGCAACAGAACTTTCTCGCGCAGGCGTGGGATCTTGTTCCATGCTGCCACTGTGCATGCGTGGGAATTGGGCACCAGCTTTTAAATGTATTTTGGACAAGAATGAGCCCTTGGTTTTTATTTGTAAACACCACCAAAGATTTGGAATTGGTTAGATGATCACATTTTCTTTTATTTGGAGGCATTCTACAATCACCTCTTTACAATTATGTGGTTGTAGAATGTCAGATGGAAATTTAGCACAAAACGAGGGGCAAAGCTGACACTGCCCCTTTAACATTAGCTTAACTGCGACAATATAGCTAAAATGAAAAATGAAATGCAGCCACCAATATTCAGTTTCTTTTTACCTATCCATTTCCTAATCTCATAAAAAATTTCCAAAGCTTCACATCTAGGTCAAAGCATATTCTCCTAAATAAAAAACTGCAGTCAACTATATTAAGGCAAGATTTTTTTGACTGGCTTCTTAATTCAGCATATATTTCAGAGTGATCTCATTCTGACACCCATTTAAAATGCAGCATAAAAAAATTTCAGTAATGAAATGTGTTAAAATGGCACATAAGAAATGAAAATTATGTATTTACCGTAATTCTTGATCTTTCTGTGTATCTTCACCATTCATCACTGTTGGGTAATTAGCCAGAAGATCAGAACCCTGCAGGAGCTTTTCCTTTTTTTCTTTTGCAAGAGGAGGTGTCGATGTTGAGACGGCGCTGCCCTCGAGCCTGACGTACTACGTGGCGCTTGCGGGTTGGCCAGTGACCATCGTTGACACCTCATCAGCCCCAGTTCTGCTGCCAGAGAGAGACAGAAAATAAGGAGGATTGGAAGGGTGGGCAAAGGAGCCCAAGAGACAGAAAAAGGAAAGGATGTAAAACTAAAAGGAGGATATATGTCAAAGAGAAGTCAGGAAAGGAGGAAGTCTAAGGGATTGGGAGAGTAGTCAATCTCTGGGTGAAAAAGGAATGGGTGGAAAGGGAGGGGTAGGAAGACAGAGAAGAAGGAAGGAGGAAGCGGAGACCCTACACCCAAGACATTGCCCTGGACTGCTCTGGAGAGTCTATGCCACATGTTAACAGACAGCCAGAGAGGAAGCTGAAGCTTGGGAGAATGGCACTCATTTAGAGGGTGGAAGCAGGCCAGAGGACTAAGAATGGGTCAGTGTCTACTGCTCCTGCAAAATAATTGAGGCAGAAGTAGTGCCTAAAGGGCACTGGAGAACAATCCCAGGGGACAGAAACTGAATTACTGGGAAGGGGGGTGTATCTCCAGAGGAGGAACCGGAGGTAAATACCAACTTCTCCAGAAGGAGAAGAATGAAAGAAGGGGAGGACAACTGAGGGAATCACCAGGGCCCCCTTTCGCAACCAGACTCCCACAAGGCACGAGAGGGAGCTGGAAGAAAACCTCAAGAGTTACCTGGGCTGAGAGGGGGTTCTGGTGATCTCCTGCAGCAGAAACCCTCCCTGTCTGCCCACCCAGAGGAAAAACTCCTGACCCCAAAAGGGGAGGGGGTAGGAGGTGATGGAAAAGGACCAAGGTCCAAATGGGAGACAAACAGGGAGGAGGAGAATCGCCCAGAGACTGAGGCCTGAGAAGGGAAGGAGGGTGGGATTCAGTAATGAATGGTGAAGATACACAGAAAGAGCAAGAATTACGGTAGGTACATAATTTTCATATCTTATCTGTGTCAATCTTCACCATTCATCACTGCTGGGTGAGTACTAAGCCCCCCAAAGGGGGCCCAGAACCTCCCTAAGCAGCCAGTGGGAGAAGAGCACCAGAGGAGAGAACCCCGCAGGCCTGGCTAGGCCTGGGATTGGTCTGGGTGAGGCAGGGGTCTCCTCACAGGAGAAGGAAGGTGCCCCTGAAGCTCTCGACTCACCCTACAGGAGAAAAGATGGGTTTTACGGAAGGCGGAGGAAGTCACCCTATGCAGGGCCAGGGGTGACAGCTGGGAAAGACGAAGCCACACCGACTGCCTGATGCAGATTGTTGGCCCCAATAACCTGCAAGCCACCTAGCTGGCATTGTACAATACCCTTGCTTGGTGCATTGCAAGCTCCAGGCCTCGCATGGAGAGGGCAATGGCTTGTCTGGTTGCCTCCGTATCAGGCAGAGAGGCTAGGACCTGGCCTAGCCACGACCACAAGTGCCTGTTGTAGGTAGCATGGTGGGCCTGACGTGCTAACACACAAAGCAAGAGATGTGCCGAGGAGAAAGCTCTCCTGCCCCAAAAATCAAACTCAGATGAGTCAGATTCTGGGGGTCAGTCATGGCTTAGGCTGCTATGCCCAGAGGGGGTGTCCAGGAGCATCATGCCTGAAGGAGGGTGAGGTAGAGTTCCTGGAGACCCCAGGGCAGTGCAGTACTGATGACGATGGTCCCTTGGGGCTGGAGCTGGGGAAAGAGACGTCACCAAACCCAGTGTGATGCCTCCTGGAAGGGAGTAGGTCAGGCAGGACCCAACCGGTTGGCCATGCTGAACTCACCTAAGAAGGCATGCGCAGACTGGTCTGGATACACCAAGGATGGATACGTGGAGCTTGTCGAGCAACCCCAATGGGAAACGCTGATAACTGGAGAGATCAGCTGCTGGGGAAAGATGGATGGAGAACTCCTCTCCCTCAGAGGAGGAAGACGAGGCAGCCGATGAGCTCGGAGAGATAGGGTCAGGCTGCACTGAGGAGTGATGGAACACCTGTTCGTCCATGGCTCGGTAGTAGGCAGGGTACAGTTCAACTGTGGCCCTAAACCGTTCCCAGGTAAGGTGTCCCATAGGACTAGAGAGACCTTCGGAGAGAGGGAGGGGTTGGCATAGGCAAGATGGCCAGGCACCTCCAAGGAGGAGCACGGCCTCTGCCCGGGCAGGTGGACTGGATGAGAGACCTCAAAGGAGGAGACTCAGGGGGTCCCAGCAGACAAAGGCTGCTCAATTGAGCTGGAATGGCCAGAGTTGAGCCTGACAGAAGAATTCCCCCTGTGAAGTGACTGGGGCCGCATGAGTCCAAAAGGGCAGCCCCTGACCTCAAGAGAAGATGTCCCTCCCGGAGGGACTTCGGGAGAGAAGACCGGTCCAACACTACGGCTCCGCCCCGAACCCCTGCAGGTTCCCTGGGCAGTCCGCTGCACTGAATCAAGTCCTCTCAACACCTCGGACTCTGAGAGAGCCCTCTTCCTCACCACTAGCCTAGGCAGCTGGCACCCCATAACCGACTCTTGGAAGACAGTCGGAGGTGAAGCACCCTCCCCTGCCTGGGATATCCCAGCCCACCCAGAAGTCAGGCTAGCTAGAACTACCCTAGAAGGGGGAACACCTCCTGAGTGGGCAGATGGGTCACCGATGCCAGGCTACCCTGTGCTGCCCACCTGGGCACCTGAGGACTGGTCGTTGCCACCAACCCCCATACCAGTGAGGGCCGTCTGCTCCCCAGGAGAGGGTTGAGTGGGGGCCGAAATGCTGGACAAGGAGGATTCCGAAGAATCCAGGAGCCAGACTGGGTCAGCTTCTGAGTCATCATCCCCAGAGGAGGCTTGGACCCAGATAACCCCCAATCCCTCTCAGCCGCGGTACCGAGAACGGTGCCACAACCCCTTCCTGTGCCAATGGCACCACCCCAATCCCCGGCTCCATGAACGGCACCAGGATCAGTTGCGGTGTTGGAGGCCGGACCCGTGCCACCTGCGGAGCTGCCCCAATCCCCGGTGTCAAATCAGGGGCGGCGCCAGCCTGGGCATCCCAGTGTGCAATGCCAGGGCAGCCTTCACCTCCGAAGAGGTGACTGCCTGGACGGTGCCTCCTGCCCGGCCCTTAGGGGACCAGGCTGGACCTCCTACACCGAGGGAGGGGTTCCCACCGAGGCAAGGCTGGAAGAGGCGGAAACCTCCTCCTCCGCGGGCCATACAGGACCGGGAGGGGACCCAGAGGAAGGTCCGAGAAACCTGCTCTTGGTGACCCACCTACGTGCCTGTCCTCCGAAAGTCGGTGGCTTACGCCCGACTTTAAGTGCACACTACTCCAGAACCTGGCGATCCATGGAGAAACAGATGTTGCATCTGTCCATATCATGGTCTGATCCCAAGCAGGTGAGGCAGCAGTCATGTTGATCTGAGACTGAGTACTGTCGGCCGCAGGGACACTGACACGTTGGAGGCCGACCCGCCCTGGAAAACTTCTTCTTCTTGTCCCCCAAACCAGACATGAATGAACGGTAAAACAAACAACAAACAGTACCTGGCGTTGATGGAAAATAAAAAGGAAAGGTTTTACCGGTTCGACACCGAGATAATGAGGCCGCAGAACTAGGGAGTATTTCTGTCCGATGGACTAGGCCGCGGAAAAAGATGACGCTCACATGAGGTCATTCTCTTGATGGTAGGAGAAGCAGAACTGGGGCTAATGAGGCATTGACGACTGTTTCTGGCCAACCGTTGAGCGCCCGTGATGCCATCGTAGGTCGGTTCGAGAGCGGCCATCTTGAAGTTGCCTCTTCTTGCAAAAAAACTCCTGCGGGGTCCTGATCCTCCAACTCACTACCCAACAGTGATGAATGGTGAAGACTGACACAGATAAGATCAACTTTCCAAAGTGAAGTTTACACTCCTGATAGCCAATAGGGCAATACTTTTAACATACTATTCCCAAATATATA
Organism: Neoceratodus forsteri; assembly: GCA_016271365.2. Taxonomy (NCBI): domain Eukaryota; kingdom Metazoa; phylum Chordata; order Ceratodontiformes; family Ceratodontidae; genus Neoceratodus; species Neoceratodus forsteri. The sequence continues at coordinate 431,106,206 of CM028130.1, forward strand.
TTTTTTTGTTACTAGCTGATATGATCATGCTTCACAGGTTATACCTTTTGAGATTATGGTGGGACAGACTTCATAGGCAATGCCCTCTACTAGCCTAATGCCTAAAATGTAATACTTTGTGTCTACACTAATTTTTAAAATATCCAGTTTACTTTTTATGTATTACGTAGATTGTTTTTACTTTCTATTTATGCCCCTGTCTCTCCAGCTGTTCTCCATCCCACTACTCTCCCACAACTCCATCACTGCTTTTCCCTGAGAATACCTCTTTCCTCTTCTTGTTTGCATGGCTTACCTCCCACGGTGGGGCTCTTTCATTAGAGCTGGAGTGGGGCCCCTTGAGTCAGTTTCATCCAGCTTGTGAGGTGAGGAGACACAATGGACAATGTGGAGCCTTTGGGAAGAGCCAGGAATTATCCTTCCACAGTTGGGGTGTTCTGAGTCATCACCTGACTCCATGGGAAGCTGTGGTTGGGGGCATCGTGGTCGAGGATGTCATAGGCATGCGCATCCAATTAATGCCATCATACCAGCATCAGTGATGTCCCAACTACCACCGGCCCTCTGACTGCATTACCACCAGTGGTCACTCATCTGACAGTGTTGTGGCGGAGGACAGTACCAGCCCTCCCTAGAGGAGAAAGGACAGCATCCTCTGAGACTTTTGATCCTCCTCTCATTGACCCATGGCAACTCTGGCTCTTTTGTGACCTTGGGTCGTCACTAGCATCAGGAGCAGTAATCCTACCACTGAGCTGGCTGGTCAGCCATTCACTTTTTCTCTTATCATATAAAGTCCCTGTTTTTAACAGTAAAATATCTACTTACAAAATGTGCCTAGGAATTTTTTTCAAACATGAAAAGGAGCATTACTATTTTCTGTTATGTCAATAACACAACTACACTGTGGATGTGCAGTTAGTCACGTCTGTGAATTTTGTGATTGATGATGAACCCCAAGGATTCCAGCAGGCCTTGGATAAGGCTTAGATACTGAGTGAACTGCTGTGGTGGCTTGCCCACCTCCAGCCAATCGTCCAGATACGGAAAAACTGTCACACCCTGTCTTTGAAGGTGTGCTACTAACGGTGCTAGGCACTTTGTAAAAACCCTTGGGGCCGAAGAAAGGCCAAAAGGCAGGGTTGAAAACTGGTAATGGCCCGAAGGGGGTCTGAATCTGAAATATTTTCTGTGAGACTCCCTTTTGAGAATGTGGAAGTAGGTGTCTTTTAAGTCCAGTGATGCCAACCAATCCCCTTTCTGGATTGTTGGCAGAATCAATGCCAAAGTTACCATTTTGAACTTTATTTTTTTCAGATGCCTGTTTAAGGCTCTGAGATCCAATATAGGCCGCCACTCCTCTCTTTTCTTTGTGGTGAGGAAGTATCTGGAGTAAAGGCCCCTTCCTCTCAGTAAGCTTGAGGCAGGTTCCACTGCTTTTAAAAGTAACAGTTTCTGGACCTCTGCCTCCAGCAGGTTCTTTTCTGCCAGGGAAGGTGTATTGAAACCCCTTGCTGCTAGAGGAGGAAGGGATTTGAAAGCCAGAGACAGACCCTGACCCACTGCCTCCAGGACCTACTTTTCTGTGGTGATGTTCAGCAAAGCCTGGAGGAAGTAGGAAAGTCTGCTTCCAACAGGGAGTGAGGAGGCGGCCTGTACTTCCGGGGGTCTGCTTGGCTTGGGGTTGAGGCTGTGCTTGAGACCCACGCCTAGAACCCCTTTGACCACTGCCCCTAAAATACCACTGCTGTGGGTTCTGTTGATACTGGGGTGTGGCCACTGGCTGGAAAAAGGGCCTGGTGTGGAAGGACCTGCCCTGGCTCCCATCCCATAAGGTCTGGTGGATGGAGAAGCTCTCTCTCTCTACTAGAGTTGCTTCGGAATGTGGCATACACATCCACCTTTTTCATGTATGCCACTGCAGATTCTCCAAAAAGAGCATTTCCCTCTAGAGGAAAATCCATGGCCTTAGACTGAGTATCAGCAGTAAGATTTGTGGCTCTCAGCCAAGCAAATCTCCTCTAGGCTACCATATTTGCCATCCATCTGGCTGCAGTGTCGCTGCTATCAGCAGCCATCTGGAATTGGTACTTAGCTGCCTCTAGCCCAAACCTAGCTGTTTCCGCTAGGTCATCAGATAGGGGTGAGGGAGCTTTCTGAGAGATGGCCAAAACTGAGTGCCAAAGGGACTTTTGGTACTGGGCAGCATAGGCCTGGAAGTTATCCTGTCATATGGCTAGAGAGGCTGACAGGTACCCCTTCCTAGCCATACTATTTTCCTAGAGTACTTGTCTGGTGAGTGGGGTGCCAGAGGAACTCTAGCCTTATCACATTCTGCTTGTTGAATGACCCCTTGATGATCTGGATAGGAAATAAGGAACTCTACCCCTTCCCTCTCCAAATGGTATTTCTTGTCTATACTCTTATCCACAGGGGGGACAGAATTTGGGGTTTGCAACAATGTTATAGCATCTTTTATAAAGAATTTGTTCACAGGGAAGAGTAGGGCCTTGGTGGGAGTCAAACCCATCATCTCCAGATACTCTATTTCCTCCTCATCCTCCACTTCTTCACTTGTGGTGATGTCTAAGGCATCTGTCATTTTTTCTCACGAAAGTGAAATGAGAAGAAAAATCTTCAGATGTTCTAGGGGGTGAACCAAATTCTTGTTCCGGGGATACCTCAGGTACGATGGGTTCCCCTTCATCCTCCTCATATTCGCTGTATTCCTCTTCTTCAAGAAAGGGAATTCTGCTAGGCTATCCCATTGGAGCAGATGGTTGCTGGGCAGGAGACACTAAGCCCTGCAGTGCCTGAATGACTTTAAAAGCCTGTGCAATTTCTTGAGGAGTAGGCATGATATTAGCAGGCATAGAAGTCCCCTGATCAGTATTTGGGGGTTCTGTATGTTTTAGCTTTCATGCTTTTTTAGAGGGAACTGGGGAGTTAGCCAGTTCAGAAATCCTTTTAGTGGCTTTATCACCCATCTCAGGGGTGGAAGTAGCAACAGATGTGGGTTCAGCCACAATAACAGAGGGTATCGGCTGGTCAGAGGCAGAGGGACCCTTGGGAGTTTCTTTTTCAGCCGTTCCAGGCATTTTTCAATATTTTTTTCAGGGAATGTCAGGCAGATTTGACAATCCTCTTTAACATGCTCATATCCAAGACAAGCCACACACATAGTGTGCTTATCTGCCCTGGCAAAAACATCCCCACACTGTGTACAATTTTTAAAACCGTGATCACCGGTCTTTTTCTTCGTTTTTTCTGACATTGAACCAATAAAAAAAGATAACCGCTAAGTCAAGAATATTTAAATAATAACACATGTGGTTGCAGTTGGTTACGGAACCAAAGAGGAACCGAAGGAACCAAACCGATAGAAAAATTTGGAACCGGTCCTAGCGGTTCAGTAACCAAAAACAATGGTTACAAAAAACAATTTTAAACTAAATTTAAGCAAAAATAAAATGTTTTTTTTGTCAGGAAAACCTTAAAATATGAAAAACTAACCCGGTTCCCTCCCAGTTATTCCGAATCGAGAGGAACTGGCAAAACAACTAAATATCTACAAAAAACTAAGTTTAACTACAGTAAACAATCAATATAAGGCAGCAAATGAAATAGAAACAATGCTTATATATTTTTTATAAGTTTCTTCACTTCAAACAGTTGATTGAAGAGAGACACTCCGAGTGACCAGACTATTCAGGCGGAGAGTAAAATCTGAGGAAGTTTAGAACACTGGCAGTTAGTATAGGGCAGCATTTGAGAAGCTGTCACATGCAGATGAGTCAGCTCTAGGATGAGCAGCAGTGGCTGCCAACGAACAGGAACAGAAGACAATCCAAACTCTGAGTGCGCAAATAAATAAATTGATCAAGTCTGTGACTGGTCTGTCAAACAAATGTGATAAGCTAACAAATTGGGTGGTCACTCTTGAAACAGCAATGGAGTCTATAAAAACTGAGACCACTGAAGAAACAAAAAAAAGCAGACTCAGCAATGGGATCTGCTGCTACCAATATTAAAGAGAACACTCACCTTCACGCATGTATTGAGACTCTTGAAAATCAAGACAGATTGGGTAATTTGTGCATTACTGGTATGCCTGAAGGGTGCGAGGGTGACCACTGACCCCTGTTCATTACAGAATGGTTCAGACAGAAGTTCCACAACAAGGTATGCAGCAGACCACTAAGCCTGCAGAAAGCCTACTGCATTACACTCATACAAAAGCCTGATAACCCGGAAGCCCCATATACCATTGTGGTCATTGGTGACGGAGTCAGAACCAGTGATTTTATATTTTTCCATCTCCAGAAGGAGGAAAATGCTTCTCCAGGACGGACAGGCCAGCAGATTCGGATTTTCCTGGACATTAGCTTTTCCACGAGGCAAAGAAAGGAGCTCTTTGATGGAATCTGCGCCATACCATGTGAGGCGGACATATACCATGGCATGTATTCCCAGCACAGCCACGTACTGAGCATAATGGCAGCATGTTCCTGTTTAACAGTCCTGCAGATGCCCTGAAATGGGCTCAAAACCATGCACCCAGACACCAGGAAAGAGAGGACTAAGGGGACTCTGGTGCAGAGAATGAAATGCAAAATGGCTGTTGAGCTTTTTCGTAATTCAGGTACTGAGTCTGCCACTTGACTGAAAGGACTTGCTGGGTATTACTGTGCCTTTGTTATATAGGAGGCAGTATAGTGCAGTAGTTTAAGGCTCTGAGCTGCAAATCTGGTGACATCCAGCAGACCAGACCTGGGTTTGAAACCCACAGCTTCCACCTGCATACTGTGTGACCCTGAGTAAGTCACTTAACTTTCCTGTGCTCCCAGGTCACTCCTGTGAAAAAAGCTTTCAGCTTAGTGTGCTACTCCTGGTTAAACAACTAAATGAATAGTTTGCACTTACCAAGGACTGGATGAAGTAAAAAAAAGTTCATTTTCTGCAACTTTAGTTTTCTCACTGTTTGAATTCAGAGACACTGTTTGGACTCATGTTGTAAAAATTTCAATTTATAGCTGCCCTTCTCTCTGATGTTTGGATGAAGAAGTTATGGAATACTGGTTGTGACACAGACAGCCAGTTCTGAGTGCTGTATCATTTTTTTTTTAATATAAAATGTATTACTGGCTGTCACTGCTGAAAATCTGATGCTCTTAGAATGACCTCACTCATCACCCCCCCCCCCGGTTTCAGCTGAAATGTGAAAGCCATGAGAAAATGCTGACACAGCATGTGTATCACACACACTCAGGTTTTAGAGACAATGTGTTATATGTAAGGCTGTAGTCAAGGATCCTGTTTGTCTGAGTTTATTACAGCCGTAGTTGCTATATCATATCCATTTTATGACGCTGGAGAGGAACCTAGGTTGTCACACAGGAATGCAAGGTTGTAAATGCTCCTGTGAAGCCTGCGAGAGGGAGGATGCAGCATGGATCAAAAAGATGTCATTTGAAACATGAGTCATGCTGAGGATTGCAAAATTAATACTTTGAAAAGACGTACTTTTTTTTATTAGATATATTTTTATATATAATCTGACAGAGGAGGAGCTAGCTGACCTCACACAAAAAGGGGTTGGCCAATACTGTTGTTTAAGGAATACTCTGTTTTACTTACTCACATTTTGACCTAGATTCTGACTAAGAAAACATCTTTGGAGCACTTGTAAACAGGTAGTTAGAAAGAGAGTCAAATCTAAGTACTTTAAGTAGGAATTTGCACTTTTTAAACCTTGTTCTTTTAAAAGATTTGTATGTCTTGTGATATAAGAGTTCTGTATTTTCTGTTTTGCATATTTTTAACTATTTTAGAAAATTCTCTTTAGAACTTACTTGGTCTGTCTTTGACTTCTTTTTTAGTTGTAAGAAAAGTATATGGTTGTTGCAGATACTAAACATAAGCTTGAATGGTGGTACCAAACTGGAAAGAGAAGTGTTTTAAAATCTGAGGTCTTTATTAAAGTTTTTAAGGGTTCATCTCTGTATACCTGGTTAGGTGCCCGTAGGCAAAGATATCTGGCCCCCCGAAGACAGAAATATCTGAGCCTGTGCATTGGGTATGCTAGCACGAGGTTCACAGTTTGAATCCCTCCAAGACTTGAGACCAAAGGCTGATCCGAACTCACAAAACAGACAAGAGGGTTACCTTGTTCTGTTAAACTGTTCACAAGACTGCCCTTGGAGGTTGGCACTTTGGGAGTAGAGGGGCCTGACCTGCTGAGTAGGTTTGTGACACTGGTTTGCATTAATGTTGGTACAGAAGTTCATTAACTGAATACATTGGTTTCTTAAATCTCCTATATGAGTGCCTACCATTTCTTGAAAATAAAATTTAAATGTAGCAGACTGCTAAATCTTGACTGCTTTTCACAATAAAATAGTGTGCAACTCTCAAATAGCATGGTATATGTTTTCTTTTCCTCTGGTAGGAGGACAACAGACACTAGCAATTAATGTTGTTGAACTTTTCTTCCAACTGTAGCCGTGCAGCTTATGAACTCAACCACACAGCTATAACAGGAACTGTACTTTTTCTGTAGGTAAACACAGAAATATGTAATTACCCCCAATAAGATGCATGTGCAAGGCTCCCATTATTTACACTAAAAGGAGGGGTGTCCTCAATTTTTATCTGTTCACTTACATGATCAATGTCTGGATCTTTTTGCTGTATGTGTTTTTAGTAAAACAATAAACATATAGTTTAAGAACATTTGGCTGGTTCATACACCTTAAAAAAAGTTTAACAATTTAAATCACATTCTGAAGTAAAAATCTACTTTATAAAAGGTTATCTGTATGGAATCTATCCTTTTATTCTTACCTCACATACACACAAACAGACACATACAATTCTAAAGCAGACAGAAAATTAGTTGGGAAAAGATCCCTGTATTATCTGATAAGACAGACTCTGAAGTTTATTGTTCTGTTAGACAACTGCCCTCTGACTGCGTGACAGAACTCTCAGCAAATTGATTAAATTCTGCTGTCTCGCATCGTGTAAAGCAGTGATTTTTTAATGAGAATTTAAGTCTGGTGGCTACAGAGTATGTACACCAGAATTAACTGGCATCGTAGCTGCATGCTATCTTTTTATCAACTCCCCCTTCCCCCACATCAAATACAGCACAATACAAAAGTGAGATTTTTTTTAGAAACTAAGGCCTGCAGCCTTATTTCCTTTGTGTCTGACCCTGTCAGAGCTCAAAAGCTAAGCAGGGTTGAGTGTGGTCTGCAGTCAGATGACAGACCTCCAATGAGAGCCAGGTGCTACAAGAAGTGGTGTTCCTAGCTCTATAGGGGCACTCTTTCTTTGGTTATAAAATGTAATTGTTTAGATTTTGATTTTCCAAACTCTGCCAAGAGATCTTTTAACGTCCCAGTGCAATATACCAAGATAGTACTTCTTGCGACTCTGAGAGATAGCTTAAAACTAGACTATGTTTTAAGTGTAAAACAGTGAGTCTTAATTTTAGAGATTTATCAGGTGTGTAAATCTTAATCTTAGAGATTTAGGTGTGTAAGTGTGTGGTGGGGAAGGGGAGCTAGGATGACGACTATAATCAGGGTATATAAATCTCATTCTCAGGTGTAAAGCAGTGAGTCTTAATCTTAGAGATTTATCAGGTGCATAAGTCTTAAAAAGCTAGTGGATTGGATTGAATGATTTTCCTTTCTGTTTTTTATGTCTACTTGGTTGTGGGCAGTATACTTCATATATAAAAGGGATTCAGCTAAATGAGCACGGTAATTTTTTAATCTCACAGTTTTGATAAGCTGTGGACCCTCAAAAGATGTGTAGCACCATTCATGAATTGCATACAGGAAGTGACGCTATGGAGGGTAAGCTGTGTCCATAGGTAGGTGTAGTGGTCCGTCAGTGTCACTGCTAGCTTTGGTCATTGTCCTTAGTAGTGTTATTTATTTATTTCTGTTAAAGAGGCAGTAAATCATATTCTGTTGATATGCTGTACTGTGCTGAACAAGTCAAACAGACACTGTCTGTCTGTCTGACTGTGTGTTTGCTTCGCACTGTGTTTTTCCTATGGCGCTAGATCACAGGGAACTGTCAGTGCAGCCTCCTCTTACATGTCATCCCTCCAAAGCCAGAAGCCAGAAAGGTGAGTCGTGCGAAAGACAAAAAGGTGTTCTAACTACTTTGTGAAATATTAAAGGAATCCAAGACATAATGCTCTATAGAACAGTGAGCAACAGTGGAGATACCATGCCCAAGTGCCTACCCAAGTCACTGCTATCTGCATTAGTCCCACTTTCCCTCCCAGCTGTTTTTAATATAAAAGTAAACTTGCAGTACTTGTTACAGTCTCTATCATTCTCTTCCATGCTGGCACTCTGACTCAAACTCCAGTATCCACTCATGTGCCCTACCGCCACGACACTGGAGCAGTGTTTTTTCCTCAGCAGTTATATTTTTTTCAAGCATCCACCCAAACTATGCTGTCACTGTCTTGCAGACCCACTTTAAGATCCCGACCTAAATGTTCACAAGCAATCTGCCTCTCTCGCTCTCTCTCTCTCTCAGAAGAGCCTTTTCTAATTTGAGCAATTTTTTTTTGTTTTCAAATAAGCACTCCAGCATTCACTGTCTTGTGGTACCATTGATTCTGAACTCCGTGTCCACAGTCTCTCTCTTCTTTACAAAGAACAAGATAAATGTAGATTTCAAGGGGAGAGGCAAGAAAGGACTGCTACAGGGAGAGTAGAGAGGTAGGGCAGCATGCTAGATTTTAGTTGGATTCATTTTACAACTCAAGATCGAAATGTGGAGCTCGCCCGGTGGTGCTGAGGGTTGCGGCATGGGATGCCTCACCTCACGCCACGCCGGTGACCCATGTTTGGGAGCAAGCTCGGGCCGTCGGGGGTCGGCAGGGGAAAGAGAAGGTTGGAGCATTCATAGGCAGCTCACCTTCTCCTGGGGAGAGAGGGTTGCATGGGCCGATAACGGGGTGCCTCCCAGTGGTGACTGGGCAGCACTGCTAGCAACTGAGAAGCGTAGCACGGCAGACGTCAGCTGGAGCATGTATGGCAGTGTGCGTGTCCCTACCTAGATGTCATTGCACATTCACACTTGTCGTGGGAGGGATGGGGTAGACCACACAAACAAGGAAAAACCCCAAGCCTTGGGAGGGAGACGATGCCCTAGGCCCCACGCCCACCGTCGGACTCTGCCTACCAGGGTCCTGATCCTCCGTGCCACAGCCCGACTCCTGCAGCAACTGGATTTCAAGAACTGCCAAAGTAGTGGAGGCAGCCCTGCTTTTAGGGGTACAAGCCAGGGGATCGCTGTCAGGTAAGGGCTGTGAATGCAGAGCTCTGGGAGGGGACCGGGGGGTGGAGTCTCAGGCAAGCCAGGGCAGGAACAGCCCAGGGACAGTGGAGACAGATCACTGGGCTTGGTGACCGAAGGGAAAAAAAGTTGGGGGGCGGGTCAAAATGTGACCATGTTTAAATGACCTGTTCTTTCCCTGATTGCCACCCCAAAGGAGAATAATCTGTAGGCAGAATGTGGATACTGAGGCACAAGTTCTGGTTCTTGAACCTAGACCCACTGTTGCTGTGGATATGAAACATCTTGTTGCTCGCAGATCTCTCTTGAAGGGCGAACTTTTTTTTTTTTTTTTTTTTGACTGTTAAATCTCATTCTGTCACTCAGTAGTACACCAGAAGCAGTAGCCAATGGCAAAGAGAAATTACACTGTACAAACAAAATTGTGCCGAGTCGTCTCAGTTCATTGCTGTAAACTGACAGTGAAGCGGGTGGGGAAGCGGCCAGGATGAGTATGTAAAGACAACGACGGGGAACAAACAAGTACTGATTAAAAAATGTATTGTTTTTTTTCCAAACACTAGCAGATAGAATTAGTGTTTGTGATTAAAAACAGCTGTTAACACTGCAGAAGATTCACAGGTCTGATTCTCTTCCTTGTCAGATAAGACGCAAAAGAGTGATTGTCCGTCTGTTAGATCAAAAGAGGAAAATACGCAAAATGGTAAATTAATTATATGCCACTTTGCAAATTAGGTTAGTTTACACAGCCAGAGCACATGCTGTTTTCCACAGTGTGCCATCTAATATTGACTGTAAGATGAAATACAGTCTGTTGTGCCCTGCTTTAAGATAGTGACTTCTAAGCTGAACTCCTCCCATAATGTCACTTCCTGTTTGTAGTTTCATTCCCACACTGCTATGCTGAACATAGTCACACATTCAGAACTGAAGTACATCAAGACATAAAACAAAAGGTAACTGCGTAAATTCCACTTTAATTTTCTCAGCATGATTAATATATACCTTAAGGTAGGTCATCAACGCAGCAAAGCAGTGGGAAAGGCAAAAAGAATGTTGGCATGCATTGGGAGGGGCATAACAAGCAGAAGGAGGGAGGTACTAATGCCTCTTCATAAAGCCATGGTGACACCGCACCTGGAGTACAGGGTCCAGTTCTGGACACCACATCTATGCAAGGACATAGATGGGATTGAAAGGGTGCAGAGAAGGGCAACCAAGATGGTGCACGGTATGCATGGGAAGTCATATGAGGAGAGTTGGAGGGAATTGTATCTGTACCCACTGGAGACTAGAAGGGAGAGGGGGACACGACAGAGACATTTACATACGTGAGGGGGATCAATAAGGTAAGGGAGGGGAGCTTATTTAAGAGGAAGGTGGGGGTTAAAACTAGAGGGCATAGTCTAAGATTGGAGGGAGGAAGATTTAGGGGCAATGTGAGGAGGCGTTACTTCACAGAGAGGGTGGTGCAGACCTGGAATAAACTACTGGAGGAAGTGGTGTGGGCAGAAACAGTGGGATTCAAGAGGGCATGGGACAGACATAAGGGGTTGGCTAGGAGGGGAAAGGGGAGGTCCTGTGACACAGGCAATGAGTAAGGGGGGGAAGAGGCAGACTCGATGGGCCAGAGGGTCCTTTTCTGCCACCAGAGTTCTATGATTCTGTGATTCTATTCCTAATCTCATTTACATTCAAGTGAAAAGGCAAGTGAATCCACTAGCTCTTAATCTTACAGATTTATTAGGTGTGTAAGTGTGTGATGGGGGGGGGCTAGGGTGACAACCATAATCAGGGTGTATAAATCCCATTGCCCAATGCCCAACAGTCACACTTTTAAAACAAACTCTGGCCAGAGCCGACAGGGCTGCAACTGGGGAATTTAGGGTAAAAATATAGAAAATTTGCTTTTTAATATTTTTACACCAAATTTTCAACATAGCCTTGTTATGACCCTGCCTCATGAAGAAGGGCAGAGAAAATGTGCAACTCCTCTGCTAAAGGCGATTTTGTGCAGGGACTGCAAAATCAACTTTCAGGACGCAGAAACACATTTTGGGCAGGAGCTGAAAAATGACAGCTGTCACATTCATGAGGTGCTGTATAAAAATGACTAAGTTGAAAAGTTGGAATAAAAATATTGAATATTACCAAAGTTACGAGTCGGCATCTGCAAAATTCAGCATAGCCTCATAACTTTGTTTTAATATTTTTACACCAAATTTAAAACATAGCCTTCTTATGACCCCACCTCAAGAATAAGGCCATAGAAAATTTTCAACTCCTGTCCGAGAGCTGATTTCATGCAAGGACCACGAAATCACCTTTCGGAATGTAAAAATATTTTGGCCAGAATTTGAAAAATGACAGCCATTACATTCATGATTTATTTATTTATATTTATTTATTTATTGAATTTTTGTTGACAGGGTAGGCCCACTGAGACTAGAAGTCCCTTTTCAGGGGCGACCGGGGAGTGGGGATACAGATGGTAACCAACTGAAACCGAGCCAGATTAAGCTGTTGGTGGTATTTTTAGTGAATGGGGGAAATTTGGCTAGGACACTGGGGAAATTCTCCTACTCTCCAGCAGGGGGAACCCTTGGCCATCAACCTGAGATGGCCACTTCGGTGAATCCAGCAGAGAGGATGGATGTGGAGGAGACAGGGGAGCAGGCCTCCTCCCCTGATCTCTCAACCCAAGAGGCCGTTGATGTCGCTATGGCAGCGGTAGACTTCTCAGATGTAGATACGGGAAACAAACTGTTTCTGTCTTCTGAAGAGTTAAGGGAAGAACTCCCCTCCACTGGAGCAACAGATTAGAGAAAGCAGAATGAAGCAAGAATTAATGCTACAGAACCAGTAGAGGGTAACAGTTCCCTCACCAGTCAGAAATTGTAGATGTTAAAGCTAGCAAAAGAAAAGATGTCTTGAACAAGCTAAAAACTTGCACATGGAACTGTCAGCTCTAGTGGCTCAGAATGAACCTACCACGTCTATAGATTCAGCTGACGGCACGAGTCGGAGGCCTGCTGAAGTATGTACATCAAAGGCAGCCACGGCTCAGGCCGCTCTCGGAGTGTCATTGCAGAAATCATCGCAGGAAATCTCCGGAGGAGCTTCTACAGTGGCTGGCAGTATAAATGGTAAAAATACCATGTGCTGGGAGCCACAAGCTCCTATCTCCGAGCATGCAAAAAGTAAAACTTCACGGCAACGTCTTTGGACAGGACAGCAGGGCGTTACTCTGGGCAATACTGTTGCAATTGCAAAAGACATTACAAGCACTAGCAAAAACCAAGTAGCTGACTATTTCTTCCCAATGAACAAACAAATGCCTGGATGCAGCAAAAAAACTCAGCAAATGACCCATGCAGTGTCTGACAGCTCTAAGGCCCCACGGAACACTGACACTGGGGTAGGGAACTGGTCTCCTATTCATGCTCATGAAGATGCTGGCTAGGTGCAAGGAACAAATGGTTAGTGGCTCCCTGACCCTCTGGACAGTACGTTTCAAAAGTATAACGCATCCATTCCATCTGAGGTGGCCACCATAATGACACAGAGCTCCAACAAACCCCAGGATAACATTTTAGATTCTGGTTCTCATATTAGTGAAAATGTCACTACTGTTAACAATGTTACTGTTGATTGAGATATTGGTGCTAACATTTTAGTGCAACCTGATTCTGGGCCATGTGTGGCTACTGGGCAGGCAACAGATCATTTTTTAGGTATGGGTCCCATAGAGGAAGCCCTAAATGAAGCTGAAAATTAGTCCAAGTTAAAACCGATGTTTAAATTATCAGATTTATTTAAGAACAAAGGGGAACCAGTGCCCAGACACAATGCTGTTAGGATACTTTATAAAGGGGGCCTAGAGTCCCCCCACCTTGGATATACGTAGCCAGAGCCCTGTTAAGAGGGGCAATAACATTTTTTTCATCCGAAATATTTGCCCTGATTAGTCTTCGTAATTCCAGTTACAATACCAGCTTCAAAAATGTGTTCAGTTAGGACAGATTTTGGGCCCATTACCAGGTGCAAAAGAATAATCTGGTTTAGATACCATTCCAGGCTATCCCCATCACAAAACCTTTAGTAAAAAACGTCACAGACATGTTCAAAAATAAGGGGGTGAATGTGGAGGACATTTTGTTCTGGTTCAGGCAATGTTGTGAGGTTTTGGGGAAACCGACACCCCCTTTGGATAGTGAGCAGATTTGGGATGGTGGATGGAGGGTTAAAGTAAAACTATACACCACAAACTCAGGGCCTGTGCATCTCCCCAGTTCATTTTCTCTTAGCAGGGACAGGGGGTCCTTATTTTACATCGGACAGCCTCGCTCATGTTTCAAGTGTGGCTCACGCACACATATTAGTTCAGCCTGCGACACCACCAGATGTAACCATTGTTTAGAATATGGACACCTTGCTGCTAATTGCTTACATTTATTTAAGTGCAACCTCTGTGAGTGCACCGGCCATGCCTACAGGCACTGTCCTTGGGCATCCCATAATAGGGAGGACTGCCCTTCTCATGAGGGTTTGATTAATATAGCACAGCAGCTCCAAGTTAAAAAGGTAGCAGAACAAAACCTTCAGGCTGATATTGTGACACATGATGAAACACTGCCTCCTGGCAATAAAGATTTGCAAGGAGTAGGTGACCAGGGAGAGGTCATTGAGGTTGATGCCCCCCTAGAAAAAGTAGTGACTGCAGGAGAAGACGTTGCCCTTGCACCAGTTCCTGATGCTCAAACAGTCATGCCCCCCTCCACCCATCTGAGAAAGAAAAACCTTTTAAACTGGTAGCACCCAAGAAACGGACAAGGGTAGGGAACCCCATTAGAACACAAGTTGGGGAGCTTGGAACAAAGCACAATGGAGGGACACCCTCCTGGAAGTCAGGTAATTCCTATGCAGCTCTTTGTTCAGATAGGGCAGATGGGAACTCAGGGGAGGAAGAAACTGACAACTCCTCCATAGCATCTACTACAGACACGGAGGAAGGAGGTGGTGAAGACTCAATTGTTAAAAGAACTAGACAGAGGAAACTATCTAGAACCCCGTAAACATAGCCCACATGATGACGTTTAGGTGTTTTTTGCTACTCCTGTTTTTGCTGATCCATAGTCTATCATTTTTAACATCAAACGTTAATGGCATAAAACGTGAAAGAAAATGGGTAGGTGTAATGTATTCTTTACAACAATATTGCACAGACATAATATGCATACAGAATACAAGTATGAAAACTTACTGAGAACTGCAACAGACGTCACACCTTTGGACCCTAGGCCCCACTTTTTGGTCTACTGGAGAGGAGGCCTGTGATGGGGTTGGTATTTTGGTTTCTAATCCCATACTTAAAGTCACTAAATTAGTAGACATCCACCCAGGTAGGGCTTTAATATTGGATATCTCCTGTAATACTGAATGGTTAAATTTAATTGCGACATATGCTTCTCAAACTAAGGCAGGCAGAGTAGCATTATTTAAAGAAATTCAGCCTTACTTGCATACGGCTCACGTCCTAGTTTGGATGGGAGACTTCAATTGCGGACTAAAACAGTCAGATAGAGGCTTACAGACCTCTAAGCTCTTTTGTGACTCCGTTGCCCTAAAACAAATTATTTCCATAGCAGGTTTAAAGGATGCATACCGATGCTGTCCCCCACTGGTGGGTTTACATATTTCAGAGGAACATTAAAGACATGAACTGATATTATATTTGTGTCCACCATTCTGAATATTATTGACATTAAAACTTTGGTTACTGAATTTTCAGATCACGTGGCTATCAAAATGAAGGTTTCGCGGCAGAATTCTCCTGGGTGTAAAAAGAACTCCTGGAGGCTCAACAATACCCTTCTGACTGACCCAGTTGCAACACATATGTGGAGACAGAACTGGGCTGCTAGACTCTCAGTAGTGGAATGTTATGATAGTATTACAGAGCGTTGGGAAGATACAAAAAAATTATGGGAGGCATTATTCCAGAGGAGTGTACTGTATCTTGCAAACAAAGAATATTTACATTATCTTAAATTAATATATCAGTTACACCTCATAGCACAAACAGAAGTGACACATTTTGACTATGCTACCTAAATACCTGATATTAGAGATCAAATGGCTAAGTTGCAATATAATCAGTATAAATCACTATCTCAGGAACATAGATTTGGCACTCACGTACAAAAAGGGTCACTAGACCCGTTTAAGGAATGTAAGGCTAGAGTGGATCACAGGTTAATCACAAGACTAACAGATAGCCAAGGGCAGACAGTTACAGACCCTCGAGGTATTCTGCAGATAGTTGAGCAGCATGTCAAAAACGTGTATGGAGCCCCTCCCCCAATCCCAGAGGTTCATGATTATTTAGAATCATTGAATTTGCCAGAGGTCTCTGATCAAGATGCCCAGCTTCTAACTGGGCCAGTTTCCTCAAATGAAGTAGAGCTAGCCATACAGAAGCTTAATAAAGACTCACCACCTGGGTCAGATGGTTTAGGAGCAGGTATTTATAAAACTTTTCAAACAGAATTTGTACCTGCCCTGGTTATTCTTTATAACCACATGCTATCTACATCAGAATATGCTGCCTCTATGAATGAAGCTGTATTGGTACTACTACTACATAAAAAGGGCCCAAAAACAGAGATAGGAAATTGGCAGCCACTTAGCCTCCTCAATGCAGACATTAAAATACTGAGTAAGATATTACTTGCCAGACTTACTCTGGTTACTGATTATTTTATTAGCCCTGCACAGACATGTGCTGTTCCGAGGAAGAAACAACCTGACAATCTAATAGTATTGCAGGGATTGTTTTTTAGAGGGGAACAAGGTACTCTTCATGGATATATCTTAGGGCTAGATCAGGAGAAGGCATTTGACAGGCTTTCCCATGAATACTTGCTTGCCACTTTGTTGGCATATGGCATACCATCCCAATTTGTCAGATGGATACAGGCTATGTATCAAAAGGCCACCATAATACCTAATGTGACTGGATGGTATAGGAAACATATTTAGACACACAGAGGAGTTATGCAGGGGTACCCGCTAAACCCACTCCTCTATGTATTTGGAAATGATATTCTTATAAGGAAACTATTGACAGATAATAGGATACAAGGGCTTTCCTCTGCACCAGGCATTCCACAGATTAAGGCCCTAGCTTACACGGATGGCTTGGTATTGGTACTTGCTTCTGATACACATGAAACTCTGTTAACAGATGTTATGCAGGACTTTTCTGATAAGTCTGGATCCCGAATTAATTTAGCCAGAAGTAAAGGGGTGATACTAGGGGACACCCCCATACCAGAAACAGGTTACTTTGCTGGCATAGCAATACGTTTGGATCCAATCAGAATTTTTGGACTAGCTTGTGGTCCTGGGAAAATAGCCTTAAAGAACTGAGAAAATAGTCTCTTCCGCGCTGATAGGCTTGTGTCTAATTGGAGAGGTCAGCAATTGTCAAAAAAGAAAAGAGTGGTATTAATGAAGCCTTTATTAATATCCATATTTTTGTACCATAGTTATGTGTATCCCCGCCAGTTGAAGTTCTTACTAGATTATAGCATATTTTTTAAAGCTTTTTGGGGCTCTAGGCTCAACCTGATTAAAAGGGAATTTACATATTGTATGATATCAGAAGGGGGGGGGTTAAATATGGTTCACCCCATAGCCTTCTTTTTTAGCCTATTTTTGAGTTGTAATATAGCTTTAGCCCTGAAACTTGGTGGTAAACTGTGGAAACCTTTAGTTAATGACTGGCTGCATCCCTTTCTCAGTCCATGGAGACTCGACAAGCCTAGAATCTGAAAATGCCATGAACTCTGTTCCCCACTACGGATCGGACTGCATTAAGAATGCTATTAGATGGAAAATATCTCCTCTGCTGTCTCAAACTTCTGATAGGAAGACCCTGTATAAACATATTTTGCACACAGAAGGCCAAGCTGAGACTGAGTTTCCATTATGTCCAGGACCACAAACAGGGAAAGCATGGAAACAATTAACAAACCCTAGCATCCCACATTTTGTGTGGGATTGTGTATGGCTTGGGAATTATGGAAGGCTACGTGCAAAAGGAAATAACAAACACAAACAGGTTACTGAATGTTATTGTCCTAGGATGACATGTGTACAGGTGTTAGAAACTCAACAACATTTATTTTTAGGTTGTCAGTATGCAACACGGTTTTGGCATTATTTGGCTGTAGAATGGAACGAACCATTACTTTCATCCTTAACATATCCAGAGGTAGTATATGATCTAGTGACAAGTTCCTGGGGAAAATATCATACAGATACTGTTTATATTGTTTTTGCAGTATTAAGGTATTACATTTGGCAATCTCACTGTGTGTGGGTATTGCACATAAAGCTTTAAACAAAATTTTACAAATGGACATGGTTTCTTTTACACCACAAAAAGTGATTGTAATAAATGGTCAGCTTGATATGCTACTTAATCAGACCGCTACTCAATAGTATTAATATTATTCTGATTTTTTAGTTATTCAATTTACTTTGAAATATATAACTTGAATTGAATTTTTGTTTCTCTTTTGGATTGGATTGTTTGGATTGTTTGTATTTGTAATGAAGTCCACTTTTTTCAATAAAATTCCCCTATACGGCCAGGATTGCTGGCCATTCCTCTGGGATGGCCACTCTGCAGGAGTCTCATGAGGGAACAGATGTGTCTGGGTCAGAGGAGCAGGCCTACTCCACTGCCGTATTATCCAAAAAGGCCGCTGAGAAAGAATCTTACATTATTTGTGGATCTTCAAGATGAGAATTTGGGAAACGATGTGTTTGTGTCCACGGAAGACCTGAGTACCAGCAGTAATTCTCCCCAGATAATTACAGCTCTCCCAGGCATTCAAACAAGTATGTCAGTAAAGAATTTAAAAAACGATGAGTACTTACAAAAAGAAATGCTGAAGAAAATTGAAGCAGAAGAACTTAGACATCCACAACGTAAGCTACAACTCCAGTCTGAACTTGTGAAATTACAAACAGTAAACTCATCTATCAAACTAATGGGCCCAAATGTCAGCACACTTCAAACGCCTGATGACGCAGCAGCATCATAAGGAGCCACTGCCCAAGCGTCTGTCATCGCAGGTACTCCCAGGTAACAATTTCTCTACCATCTATGCTTGTGAGACAAGAGGAGTTTTGTTCGCCAGCAGGAGTCCAGGAAGGCAAAGATCAAGATTTATTAATGGTATGCCACCGTTGCCACTGTCTTGAAGTCCTGGGCACTTTCCAGTAGTTCTTGTGCAACCAGTTATTATAGTATTTCTGTTGCCCTGTTCCATTTTGTTTCCGCACAGGTTAGGAGTCTGAAGGTGGAGGAGCTGCCCTGTGCGGGAGCAACCGGAGAGGTCCCGCGGGGGACTGTGCAGTGGAAGATGGAGGTCCTTGATATGAGGATACATGGACAGAAGCAAAGAAGAGAAAAGCAGAGAAAATAGAAAAAGTTGGATTTAGGCAACAGCGGGTGTAACGAATATAGATAGAGTGGACATCCGGTCACATACATAAAGGACACATAAAAGGTATAAGAAGAGATTTTGAGGTCTAGCTATAAGGCCTAGGACTCAATTTGCCTTTCCTTTTGCTTTGATTTCTTCAAAAACTTTAAAAACCTCAAAAGCCCTTCTCAGCAATATCTACATCTTGTGCTGTATTGTGTAAAATTGTTACAATTGAGTAAAGCGAGCAAATCAAGTAAAGCTGTTTAAAAGCTGCTCAAAAGCCACTGCTTATCATATAAGGAAACATTTACATTTATCTCTCCTCTCTAGCCAATTTAAAAAGCGTTTTTTAGGGGAACAGCTCCAAAAGATTAGATTTGGATTTGGGTTATTTAGTATAATCTAACAAGTTTTAATATTTTTTAAACAGTTCGCACTGAAAAAGTCACGTGAGCTTCATGGTATTAAATGTGCATGTATTGGCGTCCTACTGAGCAACACTCTGAAACAGACCGGTGTCGGGGCTGGTGTAACATAGAATACAAAGTCCGAAGCAATTAGCTTTTCCTGGCCAGTTTTCTATTTTAAACTTAAGGAGAAATTATACTGCACGTTTAAAAGTCAGAGTGGTGCAGCGCGGTTTGACAGTGTTTGCACTGGTGTGGTGTTCTACAGCATTCTGCAACATACAAAAGATAGCAGACACTAGACACCAAATATCTGTACTGAATTAAGTTCTATCGGATACTCCAGGAGTGAAAGTAATGCAAGGATTTTTGTAAGTTTTTGTGAGCTTTCATTTCTAAAGCTTTTATTTAGTTTTTTTTTTTCCCTCAATGTTTTCTGGCTCATTTAAAATTGGATACAGCAAGTTTTGAGTGATTTTGAGGGCTTTTTTTTTCTTCTTCAAGAAGGAAGATGCTCTGAGTTTAATTTGGGATAAAGAGCCATGCAGGCAGCAATTTGAGGCTGTCACAAGTGACTGAGAGCTGTACCCCAAATCGAGGTAATTTCATCGCACACATACCGAGATACGCGATTACAAGTAAGGATGACTAGTTTCCTTACAGACTGTAGAGGCTGCAGAATTTGCAGTGTTCTGAGGCATTTGAGGGAGTAGAGTGTAAGAGGTGTTAGCAAGTGTTTGGTATTCGTTTTAATTATTACAATTTTTCATTTACTTCTGTCTCCTGCAGTGTGCAGAAGAAGTTGTGTCCGACCACTGAGTGTTAGTCTCCTTTCAGAGAAGAATTTGGGATGGAAAGAACGGAAGCCTGAAAGATTGAAATTGAGGGGAAAAAAAGGATGAAAGTATACCTGGCACATTTTCTAATATTGACACATTAGGGTAGAAGGGACATTTACCAGCTCTGGCACAAGTGCGCATGTGCACAAGTGCTGCTTCTAGTGGGATGCTGACTTAGTCCTTTCTTTTTATTGATTTTTAAATATTTTTTTTAATTCTGAAACATTGGAGGTGGGGGCCATAATTTGCAATTTGAATGCCTTATGCCTGACAGGTAATGTGCATAATTGTGCAAATTGTTTAATAATTGTTTGATGATCCAATGCCTGTTTTACTTACTGATTTTCTGATTCTCTGACTGATGCATTAATTGATTGTTTGGAGGCACATTTGATGACTAAGGGATAGTGGAAGACTGTTTTATTTTGCACGGAATTAGTTTATCATAGTAATCGGGGGACTGAATAATAATATATTGGAAACACCTCCTTTTGTTAATAATTGTATTCTTTGTAATAAACAGTTATGCCAGTAGCCACAAGAAGTGGCAGGATTCAGATAAAAAAGATGGTTAAATTGGAAGAAAACGATGAAGGGAAAGTGGACAAATCAAAGGGACCCTTAGCAAAGAAAAAAATGTTAAAGCAAGCTAAAATAAAATGGGGAAATTTAGCAGTAAACACGGTCACAGATTTAATTGAAAGCAGTGAGGTTTTACACACATCAACACCAAACGGAGATATTTCAAGATTTTTAACAAATACAAAAATGGGGACCTCAGAGAAAATACATTTGTATTTAAATAAGGAACCCCTGATAAAGTCCACTTTCCTCTTAATGAGTATGATGGAAACAGTCTGATAAGGATGGAATCTAGTATTGAAACCCAGGGGTGCGGTCAGAATCAACACTCAATTACAGAAAGTCTAGAAGAAAAGGATAAGCTGAAGGTGATAGGGGAAGGGGAAGTAAGCGATCTGAATATGTTGAAAGCAATTAACAATTTACTATTATTAAATAAAACAGAAGCATGAGAGACTCAATAAGGGAAGATTCTAACTATTTGAATGATAAAGAGACTATTTCAAATATGGATAAGAATATGGACAATCAAAATGAATTAGATGGTGAATATTTAGGCTCTTACCTAGAGGATAACTGCTCATGGGCAACAAGCCCAAGAAGTACAGTGAACTTAGATGTAGACGGATTGACCAAAGAAGTAGTAAGAACTTTAAGGGACCCCCTGGATGCAAATATATTTTTGTATCAGCAATTGATGGAGATTAAAAAAGATTGACATTTTCGAAAAATGTAAGAATAGATAATAAAATTAGAATGGACAATTATGTGAACAGAGAAACAGGGATGGGAGGACAGACTGATCCAAAACCAGTAACAGCGGATCAGGATAATCTTGACAGAAAACACCAAATGATTGAAATGTCTCAGTATCTGGAATATGCAGATGTGAATAAAGAGGGGGAAAAAGAATTAAGCACATGTTCATCTAATTATATCAGTAAAACTACTCTGGAATGTGTAATGCTGCCAGACAAGATATTAAGAAACGAGAGCACCTGTTTAGAATTGAAGAATAAGTTCCCACAACTGTGGGCAAAAGGGGAACAACAGGAACAAAAAGAAGAGAAAGATCAAGGACGAAAAAAGAGAAAAGAGCGAAAGGATAATCTTATAGTAAATGAAAAAGAGTGCAGATAGAGAAGTTTAATTGGAAATAGATATTTAAGGGAAAGTTTTTTGGAGGTGGAAGTTATAAATAAAAAAGGGAAGAAGGTGGGTATTAAAGAAGAATGAGAACAGCAAACAGAAGTTGGCAAAAGAAAGGAAGAAATGTTGAGGGTTAACAAAGATTTAGAAAGCAAAGAAAATAAAGGAAAAAACATGTTCCAAAAAAGGGAAAAAGAGAGAATAATACCAAACAAATTAAGTCAGAAAAGAATAAAGAAGAGGAAAAAAGTACAGCATGGCAGAAATTCCAGAAGAGAATGAGCAAAAGCTCTCAGAAATGACTAAAAATGTAATAAATATGGCACTGAGCAATAGTAGAAATTGGACAGAATGTACAAGTGTAATTAGACCAATTAAGGAGCTAGAATTGGTACTAATAGTAACAAATCAGTATTATATACTTAAAGCTATTAGTAAGGTACAAAAAAATAGAGACATTGGGAGTACAACTGGGGGAAATAGTGATGCTCAGAGATCTTTTCCCAGAATTCTTTGCATTTTACGATACTAAGGAAAAAATAAAGTGTCAATATTCGGCTTAGCACAATTACAGAGAGAAAATAAATGGAACATCAAAGTAAAGTTGGTTACTACTTTAATGACATTATTGACTAGCTATATCTGTAATACAGATATAAATACCAAACGTTATGATTTAGATGGGCAAACTGTATTAAAGGTAAAAAAAGGGAAATTGTTAGATCTTTTACTTCAGAAGCAATCAGCTTTAAATGGGCTGGGAATTCATGTATATAAGGAAGATCAAAGCTATGAATTATTAGGAAGTCACATGGAACAGCTAAGTAGGGAATGGAAAATAATGACTGACACAGCTAACAGATTCGAGATCCTAGGTGAATCTAATTTGTGACAACTGGATTTAAGTATGGAGAGGGGAAGACACAGAAAAAAAGAGAGGAAACAAAAAGCCCAAGTATATCAAAATAAACAGGGATTTTTCTCAGATAGTTAAACTATCATGGAATGTTTCAAGTTTCAATGATAGGTTGGGAGACCCAGAAATGGAGAAATACATAACAAAATATGACTATATATGTATGCAAGAGACATGGAGGATAGGGACATTTTATTTGGATGGATATGCAGCCTATGTAAAACAAGCAGAAAGACGGAAAAAGTATGGTAGGAATATAGGGGGAAGAGTTACATTTTGTAAAATAAAAAATAAGGTGAAGACAGCAGAGATTCACACAAAATGCAAATGTTTTTAATAGTACATATTAAAGGGGAAAACACTGAGGATATAGTACTGATCAACATTTATGTCCCAACAGAGAATAGCAAATATAAAGATGGTAAATGGTTACTTATGCTTAGACATGAAATAGAGAAATTACAGATGGAAATGCCCAGTGGTAATATAGTATTAGTGGGTGACTGAAACGCAAGATTAGGTAATTTACAAGGTATCACTGAAGATCATACAGACATCATTGGTCTATTAAATTCAGGTCACTTAAGGGACATAAGACAGTCAAGGGACTTGACATTAAATCATAGAGGGATACAGTTAAACAAAATGTTTACAGACTTAAATTTGCTGGTGTTAAATGGACGTATAGAGGGAGATATACCAGGAAAATATACATATGAAGGCGAGAGAGGATCATCTGTGACTGACTATATTTGTGTCAATCATACTGCATTAAAGAATTGTAAGAGAGTGGAAGTAAAATCTACTCTCGAAAGTCAACATGCAATATTGGATTTCCATATGAACATGGAGGGAAGATATTTTCCTACACCAGTCAAAGAAAACAGACTAAAGGTGACACATAGAAATTGTGTTGGTTGGGAATTGATAGACAATGGGAATTTAGAAAAGATTATGATGGAATGAAGTATACTGGAGAACCTAAATGATTTTTCCGAAAATATGGATATCAGTATGTTGATAAAAGTTAACACCATTCTGGGAAATATAAGACATGTTATAACTCAGGAATGTAAGATACAAAATAAACAAGAAGGAAAAGGATGGTTTAATAGCGAATGCAGGAAGGCCAAAAAGAAACTGAGTAAACAAATGAGATGGGTAAAGGGACATACAACCGCAAATGGCAATTTGAATAAAGAAAGGAACAGACTAAGGAAACAATATAATAAAGTAATAAAGGCGAATAAGAAGAAATACCAAATGAAGCTGTGGAGGGAACTTGAAGATGCGTTAAAAGAAAATGACATAAAAGTATTTTGGAATTTGGTGAACAAAGGAATGAAAAGCTATAGGGGAGACCTGGGAGTCTATGTTGAACCAGAGGACTGGGTTAACCATTATAGGAATTTATTTTACTCTGATAATCAGGAGTATATAAGGGGATTAAATATAAGAAAACCCGAAGTGGAGGAAAGTTGTGACCCCATCACATACCTAGAAATAGAAAAAGCAATAATAACAACAAAAAGACATAAAGCCCCAGGACCGGATGGGATTCCATCTGATGTCATAAGTGCAGTGTCAGGTAAATGGATCCCTTTTTTGAAAATGATTTTTAACTCAATATGGAAAAATAATACAGTGCCACTTAGCTGGAGGCTAAATATAATAGTTCCATTATTTAAGAGAGGATAGAAGGAAAATCCCAAATGTTACAGATCCATCAGTTTGATAGACAGTACAGAACAATTGTTCACCAAGATAATTAATAACAGATTAGGTCAGTGAGTAGAAGAAAAAGGAATAACTGATGTAGCTCAGGTGAGTTTCCTGTTAGGAAGGTCAACAATAGACCAATGTTTCACAATGGCGCACTTAATACATAACTATAAAAAGGTTAAAGGACAAAAATTATATTGTTTATTTGTTGATTTGAAAACAGCATTTGACAGAGTCAACAGAGTCAAATTGTAGGCTAGACTAGAAGAATTGGGTATTGACCAAGCACTCTTGGGTATTATAAAAAAACATGTATTGTAATAACTATACAAGTATTAGATATTCTAATGTTGGATCCCTTACAGAATGGTTTGAATCAAACATTGGGGTGAAACAGGGGAGTACTCTGTCGCCGTTATTGTTTAGTCTTTATTTCCAGACAGTACTGAACAGTCTATTTAACTCTGATTATGATATGCCAAGGATTGGCACAACTGTTTGCCCATACTTGGCATATGCGGATGACGCAGTATCGATTTCTATAAGTTATATTGGGTTAAAAAGAATGATGAATAAGTTTTTAGATGAATGTAAAAATGCAGACTTGGTGATAAACTACGAGAAATCTAAGGTACTGGTGTTTGGAGATAATAAAAAGAAGAATAGTTATTATCTGGACGTAATAAATTGGAGGTGGTGAGGGAATTTTGCTACTTGGGGTTGACTTTGTTTCAAGAAGGAGCATGGGCCCAGATATTCAAACTGCACCAGGCTGTGGTGCAAGCTTGGGCGCAGCTCAACTTGGCTGCGCAGGGGTGTGGCCTGGGCGATATTCAAAGGAGCTGCGCCATGGCTCAGCAGCTTTGAATATCGCACCTTGGCCACCCCCACTGTGCATGGTGCAGTGGCACTGCGCCAGCGCAAGTGGCCAGAGTGGAGCATGGAGATGCGCTACCGCAAGTGCCATTGCGCCACTCACAGCACCCGCGATATTCAAAAGGTGACATGCAAATGGAGTCATAATCTATGCAAGGCGCACATGGGGCCATCTGCATGTCATTATGGCCCCATTTGCATGCAGGGTGCGCCGATCCCCAATGACTTCTGCCTGGCGCCCTGCCAGGCAGCGGCTGTTGGGACCAATGCCCCCTGCAACCCGATCGTGAGCATCTGTCCAAAAGTAGAATAATCCTATATCCCTAGTGGTCCAGTTGACCGCACTCTGCCTGATCGCGGGCATCTGTTTAAATAAAAAAAAACACCCAGTCCAATATCCCCGGTGGTCCAGTGGACCAATTGCTGTCCGATCGCGGGCATCTGTTATAATAAAAAAAAAAAAGTCCAATATCCCTGGGGGTCCAGTGGACTGATTGCTGCCCGATCCCAGGCATCTGTTATAATAAACCCCCCCCGGCCAATATCCCTGGTGGTCCAATGGACCGCACTCGGCCCGATCGCAGGCATCTGTTATAATAAAAAAAAAAAGTCCCATCCCGTGGTCCAGTGGATCGATTGCTGCCCGATCCCGGCATCTGTTATAATAACCCCTTCAAGTTATATCTCTGGTGGTTCAGGTGGATCCGACTCTGCCTGATTGCGGAATCTGCAAAACAGAAATGTCCCATTACCCTGGTGGCCTTGGGTACCCTCTCCCACCCGCCCAATGAGCCCCACCGCCTGGCCCCCACCCCAGTCAGCCGGGCGGGTGGCAGCACCTCACTGGCTGCCGCCCACTGCCCCGCCGATTGACTTCGGTGCTGCATGCCCATTGGTTCACAGCGTGAGCCAATGGGCGCAGCCCATACCGACCACCAGGGGTACTAGGACGTTTTGTTTTACTGGTCCACTGGACTACCAGGGATATTGGCCGGGGTTTTTTTTTATTATAACAGATGCCCGCGATCAGGCAGCAATTGGTCTACTGGACCACCAGGGATATAGGACAGGTTTTTTTTTTTATTATAACAGATGCCCGCAATCGGACAGAGTGCGGTCCACTGGACCACCAGGGATATTGGAAGAGGTCTTATTTTACAAATGCCCGCGATCGGGCATGGGGGGGTGCCGCCAGGTGCAGCAGGAATTCGGGTGGCCACCCACAGGTGGCAGCTGCCGTGTTGCGCCCTGCAATGTGGCAGCTCACCTGTGGGTGGCCATCAGTTGTTCCTTTTATTTTTTGGCTTAACTTTGTGCTGGTGCAGGTAGGGCTTGCGCATGCATGGCTCTGCACATCCCAGGCTGAATATCAGGCTGTGCAGGTTATGCATGGGCATGCCCCCCCCCCACCTGTGCCTGCATACATTACTGATGTGCTCCGGCACATTGGGATTTGTGCCGTGCACTTTTCCCTTTTGACTATCGTGCCGGGGTGCACCAGTGGGTTGCGCATGGCGCAAAACTGTTGCGCCATGCTCAACCCTTTTGAATATCTGGGCCATGGAATAAATATTAATGAAGTGGAAAATAAAGCAAGAAGATTTCTTCTGACCCTAAATCTCTTTCCCTATAGGTATGGAGGCAATTCAGTAAATGGAATTCTGAGAGTTATTAATGCAAAGTTAAAAAGCTTATTATTATATGGAGCAGAGATATTGGGGCAAGGTAATGGTAAGAATTTAGCTTCTATATTAAATACATTTTACAAAAGAATAATAGGCCTTCCAAAAGGTGCACCTTCTGCATTGGTAAGGGCAGAAATGGGGCAATTGCCTTTAAAGAGTCAGATCAGATAGCGAGAAGTAAATTACTTGCTAAAGGTATATATAATGAATATCGGCTCTCTAAACAGATTATGTCTGGAAGAAGCCATGCAATATAGGTGTTATAACATAGTGTTTCCAATTATAGTAACCCTGGAGAAAGTTATTAAACCTCTAGGATTGCTAAATAACGTAACGGAGTGTCTCTGATTACCATTCTCTCAGATAAAGACAATAAATAAGGAGAGAACAGACGATAATTATCGGCAAATGGATCTGGAATTAGGAAGGCAAAGTAAGATTTGTCACTGGTTACCAGAAAACAAAAGACTACATAAACTAGAATTATGTCTGGTTAAAATGACTAAGCCAGACTTGTGAAAAGATAATTACCAGACTCAGGTTTGAACTGTTTACAAGCAACTGGAAAATAAATTTATATAGTAAAGAAAGAAAAAAGAAGGAACTATGTAATTGTGAAAATGATGTGGATGATTTAAAACAATTGTTAATTCTGTGTCCGCTTTAGGAGGATGCAAGGAAACAACTATTGGGACCATATTTAAGTCTATTGGACTATGAACCTACAACTATGGTGGCGTATTTCTTGAAGTCAGATAATGAGCAGCTACTAAATATGGTGGCCTCTTTTTTTAAAGTTGTAGAGATGAAGGGATTACACTTGAGAAAAGCAGAAAAAACATGAGGGCATGCTTTTATGGCTCCCACATCCAATTTTAAATATGTTAGGAGTATAGTGCAATGTGTATATATCACAGAAAAATGTTATTGTGAATTTTAAGATAGCGAAAGTATACACTGTTAAAATTAATTTTTGTTAGGAACTGTGGATGTATTTTTGTTATATTTATGATATATTGTAATGACTTTTATATAAAAGGCCGAACAATAAAAAACTAAACTAAACCATTTAACTCGCCAAAAAATGTGGCTGGCCCAGTCTGCTTCAGCTGCCTTGAAACTTTGTGATGAAATTAGTTCCCCTCCTAAAAAAAAATGGTCTATCAACAGATATCCATAATCAGGAAGGTGCAACAGTATTTCCCTTCACTGCAAGGAATTTGAGCCTAAATCTGCAGGAAGAGGAAACATAAAGAAAATAAAAGGAATGCCCTTGCCATATCCAAAAGAAACATTCCCTTAGACCTGAATGGTGTTTTATAGTCTATCAGATAAAGCAGGGAACCTGGCTGAATCAGACACTGACTTGTATAAAGTAATGTCTGTTTTTTTGCAGTCCCATGAAATGGTCCACCCCCTCAGGCCTCTGTCATTAATTCATATCTATGTCAGGGCTAATAGTTTTTATATTAAAAAATGGAGATAAGTCAAAAATCCATAATTAGAGACCAACAGCCATTTTAAATTCTGATTTCAAAATCTCATCGCAGGTACTAAACAAACGTTTAGGGAAAGTAGCTAAATTTCTTATCCATCCCTTCCAATTGTGCGGGCTTCCTGATCGGAAAATCCAACACCCCCTAATGATAATTAGAGATTTAAGAGATTTATTTTCCTCACAAAAGAAATCAGGTTGTATACTAACATTAGACCAAAGCAAGGCTTTTGATAGGGTTTATCACCCTTTTTTATTCTCTACCCTGGAGCACTAAGGGCAGGTCACTACTAGTTTGCGGATCACAGCAGGAGTAAGGCAAAGCTGTCCTTTGAGCCCACTGCTCTACATATTTTCCTTAGACCCCTTTCTAAGGAGACTAAGTCATAACACACACCGGGATGGACTATCTGGAACTAGTGGACTTCACCCATTAAAAGCTCAAGCCTATGCAGATGATATCTGTTTATTTTTTCAGAATCCTACCCAAATAAAACTCTTTTTTTCAGGAAATGAACCAGTACTCAGTAGTATCCAACTCCATATTAAGCATAAAAAAATGTAAAGGTTTATTTATAGGGTCTCCAAGCCATCCCTCCATATCTATTTCAGGTATTCAGATCTCTATGGATCCAGTGAAAATCCTGGGCATTACGTTTGGGCCACAAAATATTACATTTCACAACTGGGACCTCACAGTATGCACTGTTGAAGCAAAAGTACAACAACAGAAGGGATGGAAGCTGTCTAAACTGAAAAAAATACAGATTATTAAACAATTTCTGATTCTACTTTACACACCCATGATTAACCCCCCCTCCCCAGCTAAAGTGGAAACTAGACTATACAGTTGTTTTTTTCAGATGCTCTGGAGAAGCAGGCTCAACCCCATCAAAAGATGTTTCACAAACCTTCCCAAAAAGAAAGGAGGCCTTGGTATGACTGACCCAATAAATGCAGGTTACTCACCTGTAACAGGAGTTCTAGGAATGGTATATGTTGTTCATCCACACTATCTGGCAGGTTCCTTGCTGCTTTAAATCTTGCCTGAAGGTCTTCAAGCTGGCTCCTCCCACCCACCCGGGTGGTAAAACACTCAGCTCCACCCATGACACCAGATCTAGCCCGCTGCAAGTTGTACAGCGTCGAAGCCGGAGGTCGGTGGGTCGTGGATGAACAACATATACCATTCCTAGAACTCCTGTTACAGGTGAGTAACCTGTATTTAGGGACGTGGATATGTTGTTCATCCACACTATCTGGCAGACTCTAGCAGTTCTCCGGGAGGAGGGAGGCAAGCACACCCCCTACTTAGGGAATAAAGACTGGAGAACCGAGGCCCCGACCAACATCACGGTGTGACCCAAGGTCGATGTGGTAGGGGGTAAAACGGTATATGCCAGCTTCCAGGTAGGAGCCCTGCGGATATCCTGGAAAGGGGTATCCTCGGAAGCAGCCACCGATGCAGTGGAACAGCGGGTAAAATGAGCACTTATCCCTCTGGGAGGCTCCATGCCCGCCCACCTATAGCGTAGATCTATGCAGGAGGTGACCCACCCGCCATCATCCGCTCTGCAGGTCTGCCAGGTGCGGCTCAGCGTAGATGACAAACAGCTGGCAAACCTCTCCCGAACTTCAGCCCCACGCCTCCTGGGAAGGCGAGGCACTAAATTAGGGTCCCAATGGATCCTATATGCGGCTCCGGAGGTGTGAATGGGATTGAACCCTGGCAGAGACAATACCCAGTTAGGGAAAAGCTCTGCCACCACCTACAGAAGGAACTTCGGTTGGGGCGCAGGACAACCTTGTCCCTGTGGAAGACCAGATAGGGAGACTCGAAGGAGCGCCTGGAGCTCTCCCAGCCTTCTGGTTGGCATGGTAGCCCCAAGAAGGTGTTCTTCCACAACAGGTGGGGAATCGCACCTGTGCATAGGTTCGAACGGCTTGCCCGTGAGCTAAGCCCATACCAGTGTAAGACCCCACAGAGGTGGGGATACTCTCCTCGGAGGGGAAGTGTGATCAAGGCCTTGGAAAGCGCCAGACCACCTTTCCTGCGCCACTGACTACCTTCCGGCCCGCGCCCAGAAGACAGGGGTGGCTACCAGGAGCACCTTAAGGGTCGTCAACCGAAGCCCTTGCTAAAGAGGAAGAACAGACCACAGGTAGTCTGGAATGCTCGCCGAGGAACAGGAGAGGGGACCAGGCCCTATCCTAACACCAAATGGAGAACTCTTCCATTTGAAGGCGTAGCATATCTGGTCAACTCCTGGCAGGACGCCTCAACAATGTCGAGGACCTTGCCAGAAGACCCAAGGCCTGGCCACAAGCCGCACAGGGACCAGGCCGCCAGGTGCACGGATTGAAGGTCCGGATGGAATACCTTCCCCTAATAACCGAGAACAGGACTGGGCTGGCTGGAAGCCACCTCGGGAGCCTGGGGCTGAGACTGAGGAGAGCTGGATACCAGAGCTGGCAAAACCAGTCTGGGGCTACCAGAATCACCTGCGCCTAGTCCCTCCTCGCCTTGCCTGTGGGTCAAGGGAAATGGGGGAGAGGCGTAGAAGAGGCCCGGGGTCCACGGCCTCAAAGGAATCCCCTACAGCGAACCTTGCTGAGGGGGTGGGCATGAGACAGTCTCGGCCTCATATTCTCCCCGGAGGGAAAAAAAGGTCCGCCCAAGGCGTGACCTAGAAGGAGAAAGATCTTGTGCTACCTCCGGCAGGGAAGACCACTCGTGAGGCGCAGCCCTTATCTGGCTTAGGGCATCAGCCAGGGTGCTGGAGGCTCCTGCCATCGAAATGGCTAGGAAACTGCCCCCCGGCTGCACGCAAGACCCAATGCGGAGAACTTCCTTACGCAATGGCAAGGGGCTCGTCCGACCCTGGCGGGTTAGGTAGCACATGGTCGTGGTATTGTCCGCCTGGACCTAAACCACTAGACCCTGCACAAACGGCGCGAATGGTGCGAGCTAAGTGGACCACCTGGAGCTCCAGAGGGTTGGAATGACATCGGAACTCCCGAGAGGACCAGAGGCGGTGCACTCTGTGTTCATCTTGATGGGCACCCCCACCCATCAGAGATGCATCGGTCGGAGAAGACCATCGACTCGGAGTGGACAAATGGGATGTTCTCCTGCAGATGAGCTGGAACAGTCCGAAGGAGAGCGTTCCCCAACCCCTGGGCTGTTGTCACGGACTGGTCCAAAGGATCACAGCGTTGTGACCGCTGGCTGGCTAGCCCCCATTAAGGGGATGCATGGACCGCCGGGTCCAAACAAACCACGCTGGTGCAGGCCGCTACAAGGCCCAGGAGGTGCAGGAAGTCCCGGGCAGGGCGCAATTGTCCAGTCAGACATGACTAGGTAAGGGAGGAAGAACCTCGGCCCTGTCCACCGGGAGCCAAGCTCTGACTCAAGAGTCAAGCTCCGTCCCGAAGAAAGGATCACCCGTTTAGACACAAGTTCCAACATGGCTCCATTAGAGAGGAGACCGGTCTGAGAGCAACCTAGAGGGCCAGAACTCTGGACCGTCCCCCTCCGCCCTGGAGGGGTTGCAGTCAGGCCGCCATCCGGGTAGGGGTACACCCGGACCCTTCGGTGCCGCAGGAATGCTGCTGAGAAGAGACCGAAGGGTATGGCCTGGAACTCATAAAGAGATCCCCTGCTTTAGAAATGGAGGAGTCTCCCAAGAAACGGACGGATCGAAGTGTAAAGAAACGTCCTGGAGGTCCAGGAAATAGAGCCACACGCCTCGTTCTGAGGATGGGATATCTGAGTCAGAGTGACCATCCCGATGTGCGAGTCAAGGATGGGGCGCAAGCCCCCCGTTCGTTTGGGGACCAGGAATACCTGGACACAAACCCCGGGTCTGGAGCAGGATCCGCCACCTTCCTGATCACCTCTATCTCGAGGGGCAGGGCAAATCGGCTCGGCAGGCCAACATCGAGGCTGCGGACCCCATGGCCCCCCGAGGGGCAACAGCTCGAAAGGGTGGGGCCTGCTCGCAATCCAGAGGCAGGACCTTCCCCTAGCACCTCTGATACCCAGCAGTCCGAGAAAGCGGACCAGACGGAAGAGGGGCGGAGCCGTCTCCCACGGGGACCCGGGGTGACGAGGCCGACGCGCCAGCCCGCTATCACTGAGCAGGCTTGAGGAGGGACTGCCGAGGGAGCTCTGAGCCTTACCTCCTGCTTCCCTTTGGAGGAAGCCGCTGGCTTGGGGTCAGGATGCCCAGCACAAGCCTGCTGGCCCTCATGCTGGTGTTGATGGGCTGGTTGAGCCGCAGGGGCCAAGGGACAAAGGGGCTTACGCAAAGGTTGCCGGGCGCCTTGTCCCTCTGGGTGGGGGTGACCGAGTCCAGAGTGGCAATGGACTTCTCGGTCCCCTGGAGGTGTCCCTCCACTCCAGGGCCGAAGAGGTCAGTCCCCAAGAAGGGGATGTCCGCCAACCTGTGCTGGGTATCCGTTGAGAAAGTGGATATCCTCAGCCACGCCCTGCGGCGCATGGCCACTGCGGCCGCTACTGACCTGGCACAGGAATCACCCAAGTCCAGAGCAGTCTGAAGCTGCTGCTTTGCCACCGCCCTGCCCTGGTCCCGCACCCGCCGGACCGGGGTCCCGTGAGGTCAGCCGAGATGAGGAGCACCATCCAGGAGCCCAAAAGGCGTGGGAAAATGTGCCATCAGTGTGGCCGAGCTGGCCTGTCGGAGGCCTAGGGAGGACACGGCGAACTCTTGCGCCCGACATAGTCCATCCTTTTGACTCTTTTCGGGGGCCTATCCACATCCCGAGCATTCTACAGAACACTGGAAGACATTATCGGTAACTAACCCCCAGCGGAGGGGTGCTCCGAAAAAGCGGGCAAAGAACCGACAGGGACAGAGTACTTCCTGGCCATCCTGGCCGAGGGCGCAGGACAGGAAGTAGGCCGCTGCCAAAGCTCCAAGGCTGGGCCGACAATGGCCTTGGCCACCAGGAAGGCCTCCGAGGGTGAACCCTCGGTCCTAGAATCTCCGTTAGGGGATAAGAGACCCGTTTGGACACGGGTTCAAGCTGCATCCCAGTGAACTCCGAGAAGAGCCGAAGCAGACCCAGAAAGGACGATGGGCTGTCGTCCACAGAGCGGTCCGGGGAGGACCCCGGCCGTCCCGACTGGGGAACATGGAGGAGTCATCGTCCGACCCCGAAGGGTCTGCAAAGAGCTGCCTCAGGCCTGAGCCACTCTTCACCCGCCGACGGTGGGCGGGAGTGAGGGTGACAGACAACCTGTGGGACAGGTCGGACCGACCGAGGTTCCACCGAAATCGGTGGGGCAGCAAGATTCGGAAGAACAACTGGCCCTGAAGTGGGCACCTCGACTGCAGCGAGCGGTTGCATCGGCCGTTCGGGCGGCAGCTGCTTGCTGGATGGGGAATGAATTGGAGTCGACTGATTCCTGGACAACAGCAACTGCTGCCACATGAACTACTTGTAACGTCGACGCCATCTGCATCGAAGCCACTCTTCATCCGAGGAGGGAGACGAGGAGGAGCGGTATTGCCACTTAACTCGGTGCACCGACTGAGACCGCCGAAGTCAGCGGGAGCAGCTTGACTGAGAAGAGGACCGAGACCGAGACCCAGATCCTCGGCGAAACCAAGGGTGGGTCCGGGAAGGAGCAGGGAACACCCGCTCTTCCCTCGGCTCGGACAAAAAAAACGAGGCCTGTCGCCCCAAAGGTGCAGGCAGAACCTCGGCCTCCACCGGGGAAACCGGCAAAGGATTGATGGCACCTGCAGTAGACCGCCAGGGTGACGGGTCGAGAGAAGACTCGACGACGTCGATGGAGCTGCGGCCGCTGGGCCTGATGGGGACATCAGGCTTCAGCGGCCTGAGCTGCAACCTCGATCAAGTCGAAGTCGGCAGACAGGGAAGGGACCTCTCCCGCTCCCGCAAGCACCGACAATGGGACTTACCCTGCGACTCCCTTGACCTGGGCCGAGAGGCAGGTCCCTGAAGGCCCCTCTCCCTTCGAGGAAAGGGACTGACGAAGCTCCTTGAACGAAGCTGAATGAGAGGAACTCAAAGAGAGCGGGATAAGCGCTGCGACCGAGGAGGAGGGAGATGCAGCCTTAGCCGCAGTCTCCTCCAGGGAGGAAGAGAGATCGAGCTGCTCAGCTGAGACAGCCGACGTGGACACCGCCCGAAGAGCCTCTAAAGATTTTTCCGGCGCGGAAAAAATTCCAGGATGCCCGAGCCCCAAACGGGCTGCACGATCCTCCAGGACTCTGGTCGAAAGGGCACAGCAAAATTCGCAAACTTGTGGATCATGGTCCAAGTCAAGACAGTAAACGCACATGGAGTGCAGGTCCATCCTGGAGGTATTCCCCGGGCACCTCCGAGAGCTGGGAAATGAAATATCCATCGCAGCAGCGAGGGAAGAAGACCGAAGTTTTAGAAAACTTCCAAACTAAATTCGGAGAAACCGAAAAATCAGGAACCAGTCGAAAATGCAGAGCGCTAAGGAGGGAACCTGAGCTTCCAAGCGGTAAGAAAGATCTGGCGTCATGGGGCGAATCCAAGAGTTTTACCACCCGGGTGGGTGGGAGTAGCCAGTTTGAAGACCTTCCGGCAAGATTTAAAGCGGCAAGGAACCTGCCAGATAGTGTGGATGAACAACATATCCATGTCCCTAGAAATGGGGTATTTCTAAAACCCAAATAATACAGAGCTCAGGTCCTCAATGACATAATCTGACTGTGTCAATAATCCACCCATTAGAACTGGAGTTCAAGAAGTACCCCCGCCATAATAAAATGGTTTTAGCACAGCTAAACAAGCATTTTTCAATGCCGAATGTTTGCTTGCTGGCATTGGCATTGGTAGTGTAGGAGTTACAGAGCTGCATAATAGGAATGGCAGTGAAGTATTGAACTGAAGCCAACCCCACCACTACCCTGCAGACAGTGACAGGCATTGGGGTGTGCCTTTGGGTCGTCAGGCATAATGGCCTCGCCATTTCACTACACCCTACCCTGCAGACACTGACAAGTGTCACAGTGTGCCTTGGGGTCTTTGGCCCTTATGCTCACCCCATTCCATCAGGAAATACGGTGAGATGGGTGTGGTATAGGAGAATGGGGTTAACTCTGGGGCCGAAGAATCCAAGGCATACCTTGATGCCTCTCATTGGCTGCAGGGTGTGGAATGGTATGAGTATTACAGGCAAGAATCCCAAGTCACACCCCTGATGCCTGTCATTCTCTACAGGGTTGGGTGTTATGGTTGGAAACCCTAACACCTCAGCCATTTGTTGGTATTTTCACTCCAAATTTTCAACGTGGTTTTTTTGTGACCCCACCTCATGAACAGTGGCAATATCAGTTTGTTAGCCGAAAACTGCTTATGCACAGCGACTACGGCACTTAGCACCACAGGTGCAAAACACATTCCGAACAGGATGTGAAAATGACAGCTGTACTGTTCATGGGGAGGTGTAAATCAGTATGTTGCAAATCTGCAATAAAAATATTAAAAAACTGATGAAGTCACTGAAGGCAGATAGAAACTGTGCAACGCACAACTGTGAATGTAATTAGTTTGGGGATTTTTACAGCAGATTGTCAACACAGGAATTTTGGGACCTCCGATCATGAACAGTGTCACTGTGATTTTCTTTATCTGTCCCGAACAATGATTTCCCACAGCGACCACGCATCTCTGCGCTGAAAGTGTGAAAACACATTTCGGCCATGTTGTGAAAAATGACAGCTGTACTCATTCATGCAATACAAAAAGACACAGGCAGAAGGGGATAGGGAGAAGTACCAGGAGAAGCAAAGGGAGGCAGGGAGGTCAGTAAGGGAAGCCAAAGCTCAGACAGAAGAACACATTGCAAAATCAGTGGGTAGAGGGACAAAACCTTTACAGGTACATAAGTGAAAAAGAAAGGCAAAGGAGGATAGTGAGACTGAAGAGGAGCATAAGGGCTGTGTGGAGGATGATAACAGTAAAGCTGACATATTGAACAGGTATTTCTGCTCAGTCTTTACTAAGGAAGAGGAGGGTAATGGGTCTGAATGGAGTACAAGGGGTGAGAATGGTGCAGAAATGGACACAAGTCCCTTTACGAGAAAGGGTCCTGAAGGAACTGGAAGTAATAAGAGTTGATAAAACAATGGGGCCAGATGGGGTGCACCCTAGGGTCCTTAAAGAACTAAGAGAGGTGGTGGCTGAACCTCTTGCTATCCTGTTTAGTCGATCACTAGAAACAGGGGAGGTACCCAAAGACTGGAGGATAGCAGATGTAGTCCCCTTATACAAAAGTGGGAACAAAGAGGAAGCGGGGAACTACAGACCAGTCAGCCTCACCTCGGTAGTGGGAAGATCATGGAAGCACTACTGAAGGAGAGATTGTGGAACATCTGGTTGTCAATGGACTACAAGACCCAAGGCAGCATGGTTTCACCAGGGGAAGGTCATGTCAGACCAACCTCATTGAATTTTGACTGGGTGACTAGGGAGGTGGATCAGGGAGGGCAGTGGACATGGCCTATCTGGACTTCAGCAAGGCCTTTGACACTGTGCCACATAGAAGACTATTGCACAAACTGGGGAATATGAGGGGCAGGACAGTAGTGCGGTGGGTAGGTAACTGGCTGGGCAGCAGGACACAGAGGGTGGTGGTAAATGGCTGTCACTCCACAGAAGGAAGAGTGACCAGTGGGGTACCACAGGGATCAGTGCTGGGACCGGTCCTATTCAATATCTTCATCAGTGACATTGCACAGGACCTAGAAGGCAGAATTTCACTGTTACGCTGATGACACAAAGCTCTGTAACAGAGTAGACACCAGAGGGTGTAGACAGAATGAGAAGGACCTGCAGAAACTTGAAGAATGGTCAGGGGTTTGGCAGTTGAAATTCAATGCAAGGAAGTGCAAGATAATGCATATGGGGTACAAAAACCTGGCACAATACATCAGTTGGGGGTGAGGATATAGCATGCACCAAGCAGGAAAGGGATCTTGAGTTATCATCTCTGATGACCTCAAGGCAGGGAAACAGTGTGACAAGGCAGCAGGTAAAGCAAATAGGATGCTGGGATGCATAGGCAGAGGCATCACCAGCAGGAAAAACGGAGGTCATAATTCCACTATACAAGACACTAGTGAGGCCGCACCTGGAGTACACTGTGCAGTTCTGGAGACCTTACCTACGTAAGGACATAGACAGGGTAGAGAAGGTTCAGAGGAGGGCAACAAAGATGGTGCATGGATTGCATCACAAGTCCTATGAGGACAGGTTGAAGGCACTGAACATGTACTCCCTGGAGGACAGGAGGGAGAGAGGGGATATGATAGAGACATACAAGTATCTTACAGGGAGGAACAGGGTGCAGGAATGCACTATTTTTAAGCGAAAAAGATGTTCCAGGACTAGAGGGCATGGGATGAAGTTGGAGGGAGGACGATTCAGAGGAAACGTGAGGAAGAATTTCTTCACAGAACGGGTGGTGGACAAGTGGAACACCCCTGCCAGAGGAAGTGGTGGGGGCTGAAACAATCACGGATTTAAGAATGCATGGGATAGACATAAAGGAATTCTGGAGGTCAGGGGTAAGGCAACAGACTTCCTGGAAAACATAAACTGAACTTACAAACTTAAATGGGCAGACTGGGTGGCCATAGGCCTCATCTGCCGACACTGTCTATGTATCTATGTATGTATCTATGTACTGTCTATAAGGCAGTGTGAAAATGCCACTGGTGAAAATCTAGACTGAAAATATTACAAAGTCATGAACTAGCGAGGATGCGTGGAAACTGCACAATGCTCACTCATAACACAGTCATTTTATGGACTTTAGTCACCAAATTTTCAACATAGCCATTTTAAGACCTCTGCTCATGAACAGTGTAACTGTGATTTTCTTAATCTGTCCCAAACATTGCTTTCGCACACCAACTGCACCACTGTGCACTACATGTGCGGAAACACATTTTGGGCGACATGTGAAAAATGGCAGCTGTACTGTTCATAAGAAAGTGTACCAAATGGCAATGTTGAAAATCTGGAGTGAAAATATCGAAAATTCGCAAACTTACAAGCGTGTGTAGGAACTGCGCAATGCATGCTCGTAAAACAGTCACTTTAGGAATTTTTTCACCAAATTTTCAACATAGCCATTTTAAGACCTCTGCTCATTAACAGTGTCACTGTGATTTTCTTAATGTGTCCCATACATTGATTTCGCACACCGACTGCACCATTGTGCGCTACATGGGTGGAAACATGTTTTGGGCAAGATGTGAAAAATGACAGCTGTACTGCTCAAAAGGAGGTGTGGTAAAATGACAATGTTGAAAATCTGGAGTGAAAATAGTGAAAATTCGCGAACTTACGAGCCTGCGTAGGAACTGCGCAACACACGCTCATAAAACAGTCATTTTTAGGAAGTTTTCCACCAAATTTCCAACATAGGCTTTTTGAGAGCCCATCTTATGAACATTGGCAGTGTTGTTTCGTTACTCGGCCCCGAAAGGTGATGTCACACAGTGACTGCGAAATCACCCTTCAGGCCCGATTAACGGCCCCATGACAGTGAGGGCATCCACGAGAAGGGGTCCCAAAAACCCCATGTTGAAAATTTGGTGCAAAAATTCCAAAAAATGCCTGAGATATGCAGCAAAGTTGAAAAAACCCTATCTATCCCATTATACAGCGTACCGGCATTTCCTCAGTTCGCAGTCAGCTTTGAAGAGTGCAGATGTGTTCCCAGTCCACCGAAGATCATCGCGCCGGAGTCCGGAGGCAAGTATGGGGTGGGGAGGCAGGGTGCGCAGTGGGTGGGTGCGGGTGTGGGCAGAGACAGCGAGGGACTGTTTTTCTGTTTCAGTTTTTTTTTTTGTAAACAAAGGACGAGACGACGCGGGACATTTGCCACGCTGGGATGGGCTCCCTGCATGGCACAAGGATGGCTGTTTGGGGGCGGAGCCGACGGGGATTAGGCACCCCGTCGGCGATAGCATCTGTTGCCACGCTGGGGTGGGCTCAGCGTGGCACCCTACTCTGGGGGTCACAGTGGAGCCGGCGGGATTGGGCACCCCGTTGGCTAAACGTTTGCCATGCTGGGGTGGACTCCAGCGTGGCACAAGGACGGCTGTTTGGGGCATGGAGCCGACGGGGATTGGGTACCCGTCGGCGATAAGATCTGTTGCCACGCTTGGGTGGGCCTCCCAGCGTGGCACCCTGTACTCTCTGGAGGAAGAAGAAGAAGAATCAGCATTTATATAGCGCTTTTCATACACAGTATCCCAAAGCGCTTTACAAGCAATGCTAGACTGGTAGTGAAGTGACTGAATGTGTGGTGGCGGCCATATCGCACATCATCACCCACACACAGCCTGGATAATTGCATGAACCGGTTTTATGGGAAGGGGAATGTTGGCCAGGACACCGGGAATGTTCCCTGCTCTTTGCGAAGAGTGCCCTGGGTTCTTTTACTTCCACCTGGACACCCACCAGGACAACACCAGGATGGGCAGAAGGGACCTCGGTTAAACGTCTCATCCGAAGGGCGGCACCCCAGCAGTACAGCACCCCCCAATACTGCACTCGGATGCCAGCGATTTTTAAGTGCAAGTCCAATCCTGGTGTGGGACGAGAACCCACGACCTTCTGATCCAGAGGCGGATGTGCTACCAACCGAGCCACGCTGACACCTGGAGGGGGTCAGTGGAGCCGACGGGGGATTAGGCACCCCTGGCGGCTGTACAGTAGCCAGGCTGGGGTGGGCACCCAGCGGCATGTGGAATTCTGTTTGGGGAGCGAGCACAGCCAACGGGGATTGGGCACCCCCGTCGGCTACACAGTGTGTGCGTGGGGGGGGCGAGCACGCAGTATGCGTGTGTGTGTGAGTAGGGGGAGCGTGCATGAGCAGGCGATATCTTATCGCTGTTCACTGAAGCTTAGCTCCCCCTTTCAAATGTACTCCACTGTATTTTCGACTGCTGTCAGCTCCAGCAGCCACTGGAGAACTGCGGCCGCGCCTGCAAACACACTGAATTGGAAGAGGGCTGCCACACCTCAGAAAACTCGGATGATGGCACTATGTTTCTTGCACATGCGTGCAAGCAAACATAACAATGACAGGATCCCCATCCACATGTGGGAGATCTTATGGCTATCTGTATATGGCAGATTAAACATATGAGGAAATTATAAACAAAAAGCACTAAATGAAAGATACTGCCCATATATCACATGTCAAGTCAAGGAGGAAAGGAAACAACGGCTCATTTTTTATTTTAACGTTCCTGTTATTCCTCTATGGGAATATGCAGCAAGAAAATGGAACTTAACTTGGTTATCCGACGTGAATTATGACATTTTAATATTAGGGAACTACCCAGCCCCTGTTAAAAAATATCATGATGGCGCTTTAGCAGTTTTTTTGTGTTGTGTAAAGTTTTACCTGTGGTAGGCGAGATGCCAGTGGGTGTTACTGCAAATGCATTACAAAACGTTCACCATCTTATGTGAACAAGCACTAAGTACAGTTTATGATAAAGATATTACCTTTCATTCATCCAAAAAAGTGATGACATGGTGGTAAGGTTTTACTTTTTTTATCAAGTTTAAATGATGGTCTAATGCTACGTATAGTTACAAATATTCATACAACACTTTCAGAAATTGTATTGAACATATGAAATATATGTTTTCTTTTCCCTCCTTTTTTTCCTTTTCTTTATAGTTAATTGCTAGATCTCCTTCATTGTTGGTTGTGTTACCCTTGTTCCAGTAAGAATGTGATGATGAAATTATGTTTATTTTGTTTATGTATATGACAGTTATGATTTTTATGATTTGTGCTTATGTGATTTTCCAATAAAAATTCCCCTACTCTTTTCGAGAAGTGCCATGGGATCTTTAACATCCACCTGAACATCCGCCAGAACAGGCAGACGGGACCTCAGTTTAATGTCGCATCCGAAAGACAGCACCTCAGGAGTGCAGCATCCCCCTCACAATGCACTACAGTGTCAGTATTGGGATGTATCCCAAGTGCCTGGTATAGGGCTAAAACCTACAACCTTTTAAATTTTCCAGCCTCAGAGGCAAGTGTGCAACCTGCTGAGCCACTGACACTACAGGGAAAAATTCCCAACCCCTGTCCGAAAGGTGGTTTCCCACAGGGACCGCAAAATCACCTTTCGGGATGTAAAAAAAAAAAAAACATTTTGGCCAGGATTTGAAAAATAACAGCTGTCACATTCATGATGTACTGTAAAGATATGGCTATATTGTGAATTTGGGGTTAATATTTATAAAATTACCAAAGCTACAAGGCTGTGTTAGTGAAATTCAATGAAGACTGATAACTTTTTTTTAAATATTTTTACACCAAATTTTCAACATAGCCTTCTTGTGACCCCACCTCATGAACAAAGGCAGAGAAAATGTTCAACTCCTGCTCAAAAGGTGATTTTGCACAGGGTCCACAAAATCACTTTTCGGGACAGATTTGCCTAATGTCAGTGCAACTGTTCATGAGACAGGGTCCCAAAGAAGGCATGTTGAAAATCTGGGCCAAAAATATGCAAAAATCCCCAAGTTATGCCACTAAATTCAAAACACCATTGAAATACACTAAACCACATCCCCACTTCTTCAGTTCACAGTCTGGTATTGAAGAATGAAGATGTGTCTGCGGTTCAGAGAGGATTATGGCTTTGGACTCCTGATGGGTAAGTAAGGGCTGGGGGGTACAAGGTGGTGGGTGCTGAGTGGAAGTGTTGGTTGGGGGGCAGTTACGGCTGCAAAAGACATCGATGGGCGTTTTCCTTTTTACAGGGTTAAAAAAAAAGGCACAAGGATTCCCATCACAACACTGAGGATTGGGCACCCCCAGTGTTACTGCTATGTTTCTGGGGTGCTGAGAGGGAGGAGGGTTAAAAAAAAGGTGGGAACACGGATTCCCCATCACTACACTGAGGGATTAGGTACCCCTAGTGTCACTGTTATGTTTAGGGGGTGTTGAGAGGGAGGGTCGGGTGGCGAGAGGAAAAAGATATATAGTTAAAAAAACAAATGAAATAACAGCATGTGCGCAGTAGTGGGGGGTCGCTAAAAACAACCACCGAGGATTACTCATCGCAGCACTGGGGGATTGGGCTCCCCCAGTGTCACTGTTATGTTTCTGGGGGGGGGTGCTGAGAGGGAGGGTCAGGTGGGGGGGATATCTTTAATGAAAAAAAAAATCGCTGGTCATGACAGAACACAGCACACTTCGCCACATCCAAGATAGCTGCTGCGCTGTACTGCACATGTGCTAGTAGTCGCGCATGCGCAATACAGTTTGGTGGCCATCTTGGACATGGCGGAGTGTGCCCTGTTTTCCGCTGTGACTGCTGACACAGTAAAAATAGTACAGTGCTACTTCCACTGGAGACAACAAGCAGAGTGCTTCACGGACACGGAGGTGACTGTGGTGCAACTCAAACATACTGTTCGGTCAGAATGAATGCACTAAGTCCTTTTCTTCTAGCAAGAGGTCTGCAGGGCTACGCCCACTGCAGCCCTAAAAAGAGAGAGAAAGAAACAGAAGGAGGCTGAAAAAAGTAACTAAACCGACTGAACCTTTCCCCCTCTGATCCTTAAAACCCTGACAAATGGGTGAAATCAGGTCTGACTGAACGATACCTGGCTGAGTTCCCACCAGGCAGCACCAGAAGTGTGCTAGTAGCCTGGTGAGTAGCACTGACTCCTGCCCCAGCAATTCTTGGGCAACTGTAAGTCCAGCCATAAAACAACTTCAGACTTCAACTTTGCGTAAAGTTGCAGTATGGATGGATTTGGGTGAAGACTTCTGTATAGCGAAGAATACTGCATCAGATGGAAGGGATCTTGCCTCAGCAACGAATGGAGGCCTTATGTTCCACAAGGTCACAGACTCTACCAAAGGGTAGCCCAAAATATGATTTACATTTGGTGTCAAACCTTAAAAAGATTGTTCCTTTTGAAGGAGTTAATTACTCTTTCACTATACTGATCACAATGCTAAAAAATATGGACACTAAGTATGATACTAAATTTCAGCATATTGAAAAACGTACAAAATAAAAGGACACTAAAACTGAATCAAACTCTAAATAGACTAAACTGATTCAGAAAGAAAACAAAGAGCTGAATGCTAAACTCCAATCTGTGACTGGTTGCAGAGTTGCTTACGAGAAACTCCATTATAATTGCACGTAAGCTTGAAAATATGGAAAATAACTTAAGAGCTAACAACCCGCGGTTTGTGGAAGTGCCTGCTCTTGAGACTCAAACCTGCATTACTTTGGATTAAATAAAAGACTTTTTGCTTTCTGAATTAAAGTACACAGAAGCTTATTGCCCAAATTTAGTTAAGGTATTCCACATCCCACAAGGATCACCACAACTTCCAGCTGCAACTAATTTGCTTAACAGAAAGCAAATTCTGAAAACTGCACATATTAAATGTGCTTGTAATTACAGAGGCAGTTGGGTGTTTGTTTACCCAGACATGGCCAACCAAACTCAACATCCGAAGATTCTTACAATTTATAAATGAAGTAACAGAATTGGTGGGCCGATTCTCAGTGTTATACCCATGTAAGGCCTGGGTCATCAATGAAGAGCAATGGAAGAATTTCTTTGATACAGACCAATTAACTGACTTTGTAAAAAATGGTAGTCCAACTACATCTGCAAGAGACCCTGAATCAACATCTGAAGAAGAAGATGGGGTGCCACTGCCACAGAAACCACAAGCTCTAATACTATGAATCTTGCAACCGTGGTAGAAAGTACATCCCCACAAACTGCATTCATGGTCAGTTCAGAGAAAATGGAAGTCCTGAAAGAAACTTGTGCTGTGAATGAAACCCCTACTGTGTCTATACCACTAGCCACCTCTGAAGTACCCATGATAGAAACTGGGGGCAGGATTCTGTGACAGGGCTGAATAAGGCCCTGCTCCATTTGTTATGCAGAAAGAATTTAAACACAAGGGTCTGTTCTATCCTCTCCTCTTCTGTCTCTTTCCTGTCTGGCTGCACAACCAAATTTTCTTGTGAGACCTAGGAACTGATCTCTCCAACAGTTTCACAATTCTCCGCCTCTCGCCGTCTCTCTGCCTTCACTTGCTGTTCTATCTTTTCTTCCCCCTTGCATATCTGCAGTTATAACAAATATATGTGAATCTCTGTGTAAAACTGTATGTGAAACTGAGATCTCATTGTTTAAAACTGTATATAGTTATACTGTTGAAATGATTGCAAAAAGCTATTTGGAACTCAAGGGGTTAACCAGAGATGTAGTTGTAAAGCCCTTTGCAGAGTTGTCAACAAGAGGTCAGTTCTGGGACATCATGTACTGTTTTGCTGCACCTGCAAGGAACGAAACTGACAAGAACATTCTGTAAACTTACAAGAACTTTCTGTGACAAGCAGGCTCGCTTAACGAGTTCCTAGA
Source organism: Neoceratodus forsteri (assembly GCA_016271365.2). Classification (NCBI taxonomy): domain Eukaryota; kingdom Metazoa; phylum Chordata; order Ceratodontiformes; family Ceratodontidae; genus Neoceratodus; species Neoceratodus forsteri. Next base: position 431,151,189 of record CM028130.1, read on the forward strand.
CAAAGACTTATAAAAAGAGCAGCAATGCTTTTGCTAGAGAGACAAGGAGAGAGAGAGAGACCAAAAGACTGAAACCTGGAATTAAGAGATACCCTCAGAAGAAGGACTTAGTTTTCTCTATCTGTACTGCATTTGTAAATAGTTATACTGGATCATTTTAATTTTTTATTTTGCTGTTATTGAGAAAAATAAAATGCTATTTGTGAATTTTGAAACTGTTCCTAGTTTTCCTATGCTTCCTGACCTGTGCCTCGACGACAGATTCACAAAAGCTTTTGGGACTAAGACCCACATCGCAACTCGGGTTGCGGACCGAAATCACCATAGCTGCAGAGATCGGGATCCAGAGCGCAGCATTTGCGACAGCTGTTACGGCTGGTCCCACCGACCCTAACAGTTTTACGCAACTGCAGGGATTTCCAGGCAATGCCAACTGCAAGCTGCTGTATATCGTAGAGCCAGCTGTAATCCGGCTGCACCTTTGTGAACTCCCACAACTGCAGGAAAACTACAGTAACCTGCAGCTCCGCAAGTGGCAACCCACTTGCGCCAAGATTTTCCTGCAGCTGTGGGGATTTCGGGAGTTTGGTTTAGAATCTAACCCTGAGACTGTATCATTGAATGCCAGAACCCTTGACAGTAAAGATAAGTGGCGGGGTTGAGGTGCTGGCTGCTACAAGTCGCTCTATGCTGGCAACCCATGTTCGGGAATGAGCGTGGGTTTCCTGGGGTCAGCCGGAGGGGAAGGATTAAGCATCCAAGTGACTGCTCTCCTCTCCCAGGAAGGGAGGACTGATTCCTCTGGATGATTGCCACCAGGTGGAGGCCTGGTGGTAGTGTGTGTGGGGAACGGCAGAAGTAGGTGGTGCTGCAGGACTCTGCAGTGTGACTGTGCCTCCACATCTGCATGCTGACAAGCATGCCCCAGCATGGGGAAGGGAGAAAAAAGAACAGTTATGTAAGAACTTACCATAAAAGTAGATCTTCGAGGGAATCTCTGTCATCAGGTCATACCTATGGAACTGTGGCATCAGGATCCCACGGAAGCTTTTTCTGCAGTAGTCTGTTAGGGGCCACCCACACCGACGTCAGGCTCTGTCACACACCCTATATAAGAGCTGGTGGCCCCACTCCCTCCTCAGTTCTTTCCCCAGCCGGAGGCCATGACAGACAGGAGTCCTGCCAGGGAACTGAGGAGAGAGAGAGAAGGTGCCCAGCTAGCAGAAAGTCTGGAGCAACAGGACAGTCGAGCTGGAGAGAGAAAAAGAGAAAGGGGGATGGAAGGAGGGATGGCATGACCTGATGAAAGAGATTCCCTTGAAGATCTACTGTTACAGTAAGTTCTTATGTAACTGTTCTATCTTCTTCAGGGATATCTCTGTCATCAGATCAGTCCTATGGAACGAGTCCCAAGCAGTGCAGAGAGCAAGGACAGTCTGAGTGGCAGGAGGCCAAGGGCCAAAGAAAGAAGGCCCTGAAGCACAGCAAGGCCAAAACCTGCCCTTCTTCTTGATGCAATGTTCAGACTGTAGTGCTTGACGAAAGTGTGGACACCACTCCAAGTGGCAGCTGCTCAAATTTCGGCTGCAGACACACCACTGAAACAGGCAACAGAAGTGGCCATGCCCCTGGTAGAATGGCCCTTTACAACCCTAGCAAGTTCCTTACCGTACTTCCTGTAACAAAAAAATAATACAGTTGGCCAACCATTTGGAAAAGCACTGTTTTGAAACTGGAACACCCTCTCTGCCAGGGCCGAAAGAAACAAACCACTGAGAGAACTTCCTGTAGTCCCTCATACAGTGTGTATAGTAATGTAAAATTCTATGTACCTGTACATCCAGTGTATGGAGCAACACTTGCTCTGGATAATAAACAGGCAGATGGATGAATTGATTTAAGGTAAACTCAGACACCACTTTAGGAAGAAACTTAGGAGTTAGTACGCAAGCAGACCCTGTCTTTGGGGAAAATCAAATAAGATGGCTCACACATTACAGCCTGTAGCTCTGAAATTCTTCAAGCAGAAGTAATGGCAACTAAAAATAACGCTTTCCACAACAGAAAGCATAGCTTGCAAGACGCTGCTGGCTCAAAAGCGGGCAGGGTCAGCTTCTCCACAACAAAATTTCAGATCCCAAGCCGGAACCAGCTTATGGACAGGCTTCAAGTGAAGAATGCCCCTCAGAAAAGTATGGGCCACATCCAGCTGTGGCACCGTATGATCCTCAATGGGCATGTGAAAAGTTGATATGGCCGACAGGTGCACTTTAAGGGAGGAGTGTTTAAGGCCTGCTTCAGACAAGGTCACAAGGTACTCCAAAACCTGATTCACTGGGCAGGTGAAAGGGTCTAGGCTTCGAGAAGCAGCCTAGATAGCAAACCACTTCAATTTCACATAGTAAGTGGCCCTGGTGGAAGGTTTTCTAGCAGCCACCAGGACGTCAGTCACCTTCTGAAACACCCCAAACCTAGCAATGGCTATGTCCTTGGGAGCCATGCATGCAGGTGGAGGGAATTGAGGTCTTGATGGACCAGGGACCCCTGGGCCTGAGTCAGCAGGTCCCTGCAGAGGGGAAGGGGCACTGGAGGTTCCACAGCCAATTGCTGTAGTGATGGAAAATGTATCTGCCATGGCCAAGACGGGGCAACCAGAATTAGAGTGGTACCGTCCATCTGTAGCTTGCTGAGAACCCTCTGAATCAATGCAAAGGGAGGGAGTGCATAAGGAAAAAACAGGTTACTCGCCTGTAAAAGTATTTCTAGGAGTGGTATATGTTGTTCATCCACACTTGTTGGCAGGTACCTTGCCGCTTTAAGTGGTGCCGGAAAGTGTTCAATCTGGCTCCTCCCACCCACCCGGGTGGTATAACCCTTCGCTCCGCCCCCTGATGCCAGATCATGGCCCGCTGGAAGCCAGGTGTGTGCATCAAAGCTGGGGAGGTCGGGTGGGTCAGTGTGGATGAACAACATATACCATTCCTACAACTACTGTTACAGGTGAGTAACCTGTTTTTCTAGGAACGTGGATATGTTGTTCATCTACACTTGTTGGCAGACTCCTAGCAGTTCTCTGGGAGGAGGGAGGTGAGACACACACCCCCTACTTAGGGAAGAGGGACTGGAGAACTGAGGTTCCAAAACCAGCATCCCGGCGTGACTCAAGGTCGATGTGGTAATGGGAAATCAAGGTTTGTGCTGCCTTCCAGGTAGCAGCCCTGCAGATTTCCTGGATAGGGACGTCCCTAGAAGCAGCCACCGATGCAGCGGTATGGTGGGTGGAATGAGCCCTTACCTCAACGGGAGGCTCCCTACCCGCCAACCTATAGCAGAAGTCATTGCACGATGTAATCCATCGAGCTATTGTCTGCTTGGCTGCAAGTCTGCCAGGTGTGGCTTCAGCATAGGTGACAAACAGCTGGCGAACCTCTCCTCGAACTTCCACCGTTCGCTTTTTGTAACAGGTGAGCGTTTGTATCAGGTCCAGAGTATGGAGCCTGTACTCGGCCTCAGTGGTGTGACTGGGGTAGAACACCGGCAGAGAAATCACCTGGTTAAGGGGAAACTCCGACACCACCTTCGGAAGGAATTTTAGGTGGGGGCGCAGGACAACCTTGTCCCTGTGGAAGACCAGGTAAGGAGACTCAATGGAAAGCGCCTGTAACGCTCCGGTCCTTCTGACTGACATGATACCCACCAAGAAGGTGGTCTTCCAAGACAAGTGTGACATCTCATACTTGCGCATAGGTTCGAATGGCTTGCCCATGACCTTTGCCAAAACCAGCAGTAGATCCCATGAAGGTGGAGGTTCACGCACCAGAGGGGATATGTGATCTAGGCCCTTGAAAAAGCACTAGACCACCTTCTCCTGCGCCACCAACTACTGACCGGCCCATGCCTGGTAAGCAGAGATGGCTGCCAGGTACACCTTTAGGGTGGTCAACCATAGCCCCTGTTGAGAGAGGGACCAAAGGTAGTCCAAAAATGCTAGCCACTGGGCAGGACAAGGGGTCCAATACTTTGCCCTGACACCAAATGGAGAATCTCTTACGTTTAAAGGCATAGCATTTTCTGGTCGATTCCTTATGGGACGCCTTAACAACGCTGAGGACCTCGTTGGAGAGACCCAGGGCCTGGAACTCTAGCCGCTCAGGAACCAGGCCGTCAAGTGCAGGGACTGAAGGTCCGGATGGAATACCTTTCTCGATTGACCGAGAGCAGATCTGGGCATGCTGGAAGCCACCTCAGGAGCCTGGAGCTGAGGCTGAGGAGATCTGGATACCAGAACTGGCGCGGCCAGTCTGGGGCTACCAGGATCACCTGCGCCTTGTCCCTCCTGACCTTGATGAGCACTTTGTGAATCAAGAATTGGAAGGCATGAAGGAGCCTGGGGTCCAAGGCCTCAAGAAGGCATCCCCCTGCAGCGAACCCTGCTGAGGGAAGTGGGCATGGAACAGCCTCAGCTTTGCGTACTCCCTGGAGCCAAACAGGTCCACCAGAGGGGTTCCCCAGAGGGAGAACAGATTGTTTACTACCTCTCGGAGGAGAGACTACTTGTGAGATGCCCAGCCATCCCAGCTGAGGGCATCAGCAAGCCGATTCGAGGATCCTGCAATATGAATGGCTAGAGGATCTGCCTCCAGGCTGAGCACGAGTGACCAAATGCGGAGAGCTTCCTTGCACAGAGGCAAGGAGCGCATCGCGCCCTGCCTGTTGAGATAGTACATGGTTGTGGTGTTGTTCGTCTGGACTTGGACCACTTGACACCGAACAAACGGAGTGAAGGCAGTCAGAGTTAGGTGGACCACTTGGAGCTCCAGCAGGTTGATGTGGCATCGAGACTCCTGAGGGGACCAGAGCCTATGAGTTCTGTGTTCCCACAGATGGGCACCCCAACCCATCAGAGAGGCATCAGTCATCAGAGTGACTGTCGGCCGTGGGGCACGGGCTCAGTACGGAGGGGTCTGCTCGAATTCCAGAGGCAGGCCTCGACTGACCATTTCAACCCCACCAACCGGTGAGTGACAGACGGACTGCCGGAAATAAAGTGGCTGGAGCCAGACCCCCATGGGAGGACCCAGGGGAGGCGTGACGGAGTTGAGGGAGGCATCCCCCAACCCGTCACTGGGCAGGCTTGGAGGAGGGTCCAGCGGGAGGACGGCTAGGACCTTCCCCCCAGGCTTCCTGAAGGAGGTGGCTAAGAACTTGGTCCGAGGGTGCCAAGTCTGAGCCTGCTGGCCCTGCTGCTGGAGTTGCTGCTGGGCCGGTCTGGCCACAGGGGTGCCGAAGCAGTCGACAGGGCAATCCAAGGAGAGAAAGAAGAGGAATCTAACGGGCACCGGATTGCCGACGGGGGGGAGGGGAGCAGTCCTTAGGCTGTTCCCTGTCTTGCTGAGAATGTTTTCCCGAGGATTTGTCCCAGGCCTTGGTGGCCTGACAGCCTGAAGAAGACACCAGTGACTGGGCGGGGGGGCTCCGTAGGACCCCTGCTCTCCGCTGGCTGCCTGTTGCTCCATGAGGAACTTCCGTAGGACTTTCTTGCATCGGTGCTGGGTGCTGAGGTTGAATTTCCAGCAGGACTCACAGGCGAGGATGTTGTGGCTAGGCCCAAGACAGCAGACATAGAGCTCGTGTTCATCAGTGGAAGAGATCTTCTTTCCACAGCGACAGAAACAAGATGATAAAGGAGTTGTTCTCAACATACAAAGGATAAAAGAATCACTTTAAACTAAAGTGATCCGATGGTAGGGAAAAGAAAAAAGGTAAATAAAAATGATGATCGAACTGAGCAACAAAGCTTGAATGCGTGAATGATCAACGGCGGGAAAGGACTGAGGAGGGAGTGGGGCCACCCATGCTTACATAGGGTGTGTGACATCTCGGAGCCTGGCATTGGCATGGGTGGCCCCTAAAAGACTGCTGCAGAAAAAGCTTCCGTGGGATACTGACACCTGACGGTGAAGTTCCATGGGTGTGACCTGATGACAGAGATATCTCTGAAGAAGATTAGTGGAAAATGGTGGTGGGGCAAGCTTTCATAATGTCCTCCCTGCTAATCCCTCAACCACCTCCTCGCCAGGACTCAGGGGTCTGAAACTGGATGAGTGCTTTGAGGTTGGGGGCTACCTTCCCACTCCTGACCCCACCACAGGGGAAATCCAGGAGGTATCAGGCCACCTGGTAATTCCTGGGGGGTAGTGGACGGTGGGGGTTGGCAGGGCAGAGTTGAAGGGAGCCCAACAAGTCCCAGCTGTAGGAGAATACATTTTTATAAAAAAAGAAGAGTGACTTTAAAGCAGCAGTACTAGTTAATAAAAATATACTTTTTACAATAGTTATGTTAAACAAGCCCCACAAATGACAAAACTTGAATCTTGTGCTTTTTTTTTTTCCTTTATATTCTTTAGTTTTTTCTCACAGTTTAGCACATACCCTTGCAAGGAGTACCATGTTGGATTCTAGGGAAATGGGGTGCTGCCATTCTCTCATTGGTTATTTTTTCTGATGTAACTGGAATGCACTACCCCTTTTTTTGCCTGCTGAGTGTTTACAGGACAAGCAATTAAAAGAAAGGCTGAAAAACAGGAAATGGTATGGGGCTACCATATTTTCTGTGGATCCACACATCATAAATGTATTAAAAATCAAAGGAACCAATTAGAAAACAGTGGTAATCAGCAAATGTAAAATCTGAAGTTTTAAACTACCAGGCAGTGCAAAAATCTGGGAAGTGATCAACGCTTTCCGGTTAACTAGTACTGCTGCTTTAAACTAACTCTTCACACATTTTTCAGCAGATACCCAAATATATAAAGATTTCATTCTTTCGATTAATCTGATATAGTGGTAGTTGCGAACCATATTATACTAACATACTAAAAGCCAGCAGAATAGGCCAAATGGTCTGTCTTGTCTGCTCAAAAGCCAGCAACCTAATGGCTGCTCGCCTTACCATCCCCCCCAGCCCCCAAGAGGGTCTTCATTTGTTTCAATTTCCCCTTGTACCTATCCCACCCTTTCTTGAAGCCCTCCACTATACTCTCTTAGAAATGTTTAGTAATCAAACGTTACATGTAACCATTATTTTTGTGTAGCTAGAATACTTGTTTTATTACTGGAATTTGTAACTTTTCAAAAAGTTTGTAGATGTTCATTTTTGGATATATTGGCCTGTATTATAATTACTGATGAGCAATTATTTCTACGGGCTCAACCAGCTGATATTCACCATAATAATCTGTGGGTTTTATGGCGAACACACGCTCTGTCACTCGGAATTGAGCAGTCCATCACTGGCTCTCGTCCCGTGTGTGGGCAGGCTCAACAGTTCCTCAAACATGGAGGCTCCATATCTCTGTTAGTAAGGGGACCGTCACATCAAGACTACACTTTCCCATAGCCATTTATATTTATCTATCTGGTTGATCCTGCCTCTAAAAAAAAAAAAAGCTTTATCTGGCTGATCCTGTTGTTCATTGCCTTTGGGCGATACTGTGGGCAGGAATGGCATTGTGGTATACATCCAACAGCGCTACTGAAACATGATCAAAATTGCGATCCCAAATAGTAAATTAAAAAAAAAATCCTCATCCTGTAGAAGACTGGATAGAGAGGCAGAGAAACAGTGTGTGTGTGTGTGTGTGTGTGTGTGTGTGTGTGTGTGTGTGTGTGTGTGTGTGTGTGTGCGCGTGTCTGTGTGTATCTGTCATAAATGATCACAGGACTCGGGCTGGAAAAAACTGCTCACCGGCAATTATATAAAATAAAAGATGGGGAAGTGTGTATATGAGAATTTAATGCACGTACTTCCCTATCATTATTTTGTTTTGGGAATGTGAATAGTGAAGTAATCAGATGACCACATCCTGTAATGTATCTTTTGAACTTTCCAACTTCTGTTATGGGCTCTTGCGAGTCTATAGCTGTTGAATTACTGAATTTTGTATCTCTGTTATGTAGTATTACTAACGACTCCTACTGTGCTTACTGAGCTACGTAATATTACTCATCACTTGTATGATAATGAACTAAAAATCAGTTTTTCTGACTGTGGTATAATAGTAATTGTTTTTAATATAATGGGGTTCAATGTTAAGAAGCATAAAATTATGCAAATGAGGAACAGGAACCCAGGGGCAACGTATCAACTGGGAGGGGAGGAGGTGTCGGCAACAAAACAGGAAAGGGACCGGTGGGTCATCATATCAGATTATCTGATGGTAGCAAAGCAGTGTGATAAGGCAGTAGGTAGGGCTAGTAGAATGCTGTGGTGCATAGGAAGGGGTATCACCAGTAGAAAGAGAGAGAGGTGATGGTACCCTAGTATAGATCAATGGTGAGGCCTCACCTGGAGTACTGTGTCCAGTTCTGGAGGCCCCATCTCAGGAAAGACATAGATATGGTAGAGGCAGTACAGAGGACAACCAAAATGGTACAGGGACTGCATCAGAAGCTCTGCAAGGAAAGACTAAAGAATTTAAATATGTACTCTCTAGAGGATAGGAGGGAAAGGGAAGCCATGATAGAAACATTTAAATACCTCAAGGGTACTAATAATGTACAAGAGGGTAGCATTTTTCAGAAAAAGAGATGCTCAAGGACAAGGGGCCATGATTTGAAGCTGGAGGGGGAAGGCTCAGAGGGGATGTAAGGAAATACTTCTTCGGGGAATTTCAGGGCAAACTAAGTGGACAAAAGTATCATTTTCTGCCAACATCTTCTATGCTTCTACGTTTATGTTTGTATGTTTTTTGTTGTTCTTTGTTCTTATGTATGCAGGCTTAGCGCATGACCTGATGTTAATTGCATATTTTATTTTGAAAATGCAAAAATAAAAAGTAAAAAAATAAAAAGGGAGCAGAATTATGAGGAACATCTGGAGGATCTGAAGATGCATATTCTGGAGGATAGGAGGAATTGAGCTGACCTGATTAAAACATTTAAGTTCCTCCACAGAATCAGCAGAGTAAACACTACTGACGTGTTCATAGCTGTTAGTAATACTCCCAGCACAGGTAACTCCATGAAACTGGTGGAGGCGAAAAAGGTGTCATCAAGTACTTTTTTACTGAAAGGGTGCTGACAGAATAAAACAAACCTTGAAATGAAATTGTACATGCTAGTACAGTGAGAGGGTTTAAGAGGGGATGGGACTGGAATATGAGAAATGTGAGGCCAGGTACAATGAGTGGGCAGGGGAGAATATGGGAACTGTTACGGTCTCAGTCCGTTGGACAAGCAGGAAAGGGCAGACTGGATAAGCAGTGGGGCCTTTGTTTGCTGACATTTTCTCTGTTTCTACTGCAGCCTTGACATGGTCAGATATTTCCAGTTATTTCACAATATATCTAAAGAGATTCACTCTGGTAGCCCATAGTGGATGCCTTAAAGAGCAGCTTCTACGCTCTCGACTAGCGCCTCCCCCCCCGCTGACACATATCCCTCAACTGACCTGGCTAGGAGTCGTTTTATATAAATGATTCCTTTGTGGGCTACCATTTAAAAATGTTATTTGACTCGTAACTTAATTCCCTGACCCACCAACAAAAAACTGAGCCAGTTCCACATCCTACGGCCATGCCCCCGCTGGCATCGCAGCCCCATTTTGTGATGTCAGTAAAACGAAGGCTGCATTTACATTACCCCGTTGACTTTAATGGGGCCAATTCCTCAAAGGCTTTATGTATCTTTAATGTTGGGAGTTTTAAAGAAATCAAAGTGACACAGCCCGATTAAGAGGGTCTCTCTTACTCGGCGGTCGCTTCCTTCTTAAATCCCAACATTACAGACTATAAAGCCTTTAGAAAAATCCTCCATTCAAGTCAATGGGGCGCCATGCAGACTTGGTTTACTGACATCACAAAACGGGGCTACGGTGTCTGGCGGCATGCGTCAGAGGGATTCAGTTTTCAGCAGAATAAAGTCATGAGTCAAATAACGTTTTTAAACAGTAGCCCACAAAGGAATCACTGGTGGAAAATGACTCCTGGCCAGGTCAGTTGCAGGATATGCGTCAGCGGGGGGCTAGTCGAGAGCTGCTCTTTAAACTGTGTTAACAGTAGTGTGGATGCTGTAACATGGTTTAAGGAAACCTCCATAACTGCTCTGTGCCTGAGAACTCAAGCAGGCAAGCACGGTGTCGGAGCACAGTGTAGACGCTCCAACAACCGTGTTCAAACACGGAAAGTAAAACATTACTAAAAATGTTTTTAAAAAGCAACACAAGTGTGGACAGGGCATTTTGTGTGGTAACACTAGTATGTTGGGGCAGTCTGTTTTACACTTTTAAATAGAAAAAAAGGAATCAGAATCAAACTTCCACCCACATCATCATATTCTGCAGAACGCAAACAATCTTAAAGTACATTTTTTAAACTCGGGACAAAGGGGTTGACAATGTCCCTTTAAGCAGACTTGATTGAACAAACAACTAATATGAAAGCCACCACTCAACTAATAGGGACCCAATTAGTTAAGCAGTGGCTTTCATTTTTCTCTAAGATTGCTTAAACGTACATAAAAAGGCATTGAAAAAATGTCCCCATAGACTTGTATGAGGCATGCCACCACACTCTCCCTGCTTAGAAGTAACAAAACGTCTGAGCGCGGGTGCGGGCCAACAGTCTAGGAAGTGAAAAGGATCGGCTGGCCGTGGGTTCAGCTGCAATTACAATCCCTTCCCTACCTAAAAGGACACAGTTATAAATTGTACTTTCGGCAGCATTTGACTAACACTGCCATAAGGTATTAGGCTATGAAGCCCAGATGTGTGGACTGGAAAGTAGGGTTACTCACCTGTAACAATAGTTCTAGGAGTGGTATATGGTGTACATCCACACTTCTGGTGGCAGAATCCTTTCCCCTGGAATGGCCAGGATGTCTTCAAGCTGGCTCCTCCCATGCACCCAGGTGGTATCCTCCTCGGCACCACCTCTTGACATTAGATCTTACATGCTGGAAGCAAGTCTGGTGTGCCACTTGCCAGGAGATCAAATCAAATCAAATCAGCTTTATTTATATAGCGCCTTTCAGAGCCAAGGCGCTGCACATAAGAACATATACATAAATAGATTAAAACAACATTAAAATATATCAACTATATTTAAATAAAAGCTAAATTAAATAAATATGTTTTAAACCAATTTTAAAGCTATCGATGGTTGGGCATTCTCTCAACCAACGAGGTAGAGAATTCCACAAGGTTGGTGCTGAAAAACCAAAAGCACGTGAACCTGATATTTTCAATCGAACCCTGGGAATCTCTAGCAATCCCTCGTTAGCGGAACGGAGAGGACGGAGGGGGCAGTAGGGAATCAGGAGATCTTTCAGGTAACTGGGTCCCTGGTCATGTAGGGCTTTAAAGGTTAGTAAACCAACCTTAAAGGTGATCCGCCACCTAACAGGCAGCCAGTGCAGTTTGCGGAGCACAGGTGTAATATGACTGGTTCTAGACATCCCAGTCAAAAGCCTGGCCGCCATGTTCTGCACTAGCTGCAGGTGGCGGATATCAAACCCAGGTAGCCCTAGGTAAAGGGAATTGCAGTAATCAAGATGGGTAGTGACAAAGGCATGGACCAATGTTGGAAGATCACCCGACGGAACCAGGTGTTTCACCCGGGTGATACTCCTCAGATGGTAAAAAGAGGATTTGACGACAGCTGATACCTGAGATTTTAAGGTCAGTCCCTCATCAACGATAACGCCCAGATTACGCACCTGATCGGAGGTAGGGAGCGTCATACCACCAAGTAACAAACCTGAGGGTTGTCCAACTCCCAAACCCACCCCCAGATGACCTGGGTCCACTACCAATACCTCAGTCTTATCCGGATTCAGTCTTAGCCCGCTGGAACTCATCCAAAGTCTGATCTCAGCAAGGCAGTTGTTTAGCACGGAGAGTGCATCACCCTGGCCAGGGAGAAAGGACAGATACAGCTGGGTATCATCTGCATAGCAGTGAAAACCCAAGCTGTATCACCTGATGATTTCTCCCAATGGTAGCATATACACTGCAAACAGTATGGGAGCCAAAATGGAGCCCTGCGGTACCCCACAAGGCAGAGAATGAGCGCCAGAAGAATATATTCCAGTGGCAACTCTCTGAGACCTGCCTGTGAGGTAAGAATGAAACCACTTCAGGACTGTACCAGACAGCCCACAATAAACACGCAGGCGTTCCAGTAGCACACCATGGTCTACAGTGTCAAATGCAGCAGAGAGAGATCGAGAAGGACCAGAATGGTACATGCCTTTCGATCTCTAGCCATTAGGAGATCACTCAATACCCAGACAAGGGCAGTCTCCGTGCTGTGCTTCTTCCTAAAACCAGACTGGAGAGTGTCATAGACATTGTGAGTCATAAGATGATCATTCAGTTGCAGCACAACCGCCTTTTCAATAACCTTACCAACAAATGGCAGGTTAGAGGTAGGCCGGTAGTTAGCTAGACAATCTGGATCCAAGGAGGATTGTTTTAAGGAGTGGTCGAACAACTGCCTCCGTGAGGGTGTCAGGAAAGACCCCCCTCTCCAAGGACTTCCAGACAATGTCAGCAAGGACTGGGCAGGTAACTTCTACACATCCTACTAAGAGGGGTGTAGGGCTCGGATCCAAACTACAGCTAGTTGGTCGCAATGTCTGGATGATCTTTACAATGTCACTGAACTGCAGCCGCGGAAAGTCTGACCAGTCAGACCGAGTACATGCCACTTCCCGCCGATCACTGCAGTCCCCCAAAGGAGAGGTCAGACCGATGCCAGACCTGATGCTGGCAACCTTATCTGCAAAAAACTGAGTGAACTCCTCGCATCTTAGCAGAGAAAAAGCTTCTTTAGGCTGGAGACAGATTGGATTGCACAATCTGTCCACAGTCCGAAAAAGCTGAGCCGGTCGGTTCTGTGCAGCAGAAATCTCCCTGGGCAGGAATTCTGCCTTCTTACGGGTGATTTCTGATTGATAGCTATCATAATGTGCCATCAACCTAAGCCTGTCAGCATCACTGCCGGACTTCCGCCAGACTCTCTCAACCTTGACCAGTTCATATTAACTCCTTCAAGGAGCCATCAAACCAAGGCTCCTTGGAGCGGAGAAGCGAGAAGGCGAATCTAACTGAGCAATTTTGTCCAGAGCATCTCCCACAGCCTTATTATAGGCTAGTACGAGATCATCTGGACTCTCATTCACCGACAAACCCGGATAGATCCAGTACCGCCGTTTGGTTACTGGGGTTAACACCCCTTAAAGGGCGGTACCGAGCCATCTCCGTAGGGACAGACCTAATTGGGGGGGCCCTGAAACTGAACCTTATGGTGTGATGGTCAGACCAGCTGACTGGTTCCACCCCCAAATCAGTGATCTCCATACCCAAAAGAAAGATCGGATCCAATGAATGACCCCCTACATGAGTCGAGGATGTAACCACCTGTGTTAGGCCCAGCATTATCACCAGCTGGAGGAGATTTTGACCAAAATGTGAGAGTTCATCGTCGACCCAGGCATTGAAGTCACCCAGAACTATCAGTCTGGGGAACCTCAAAACCAAGTCGACGATGAAGTCTGCTATCTCCTGCAGGAAATCACCACCGTCACCTGGTGGACGGTAAACGAGGAGAATCCCACAACCTACACCCTCTCCCTGGATATATTCAAAGGATCTGGTAATTCCTAATGGCACATCCACAAGGCCCAGCTCAGCCTTAAACATAATGGCCACACCCCTGCCCCTGATCCAACCTTGGACGGTGTATCACTGAAAACCCGGCTGGAACTGCCAAGGCCAATATAGGGCCTGGATTTTCATCCAGCCAGGTCTCAGTGATGCAAGCCAGATCAGTTGACCCAACAAGATCAGCTATGATAGCCGTCTTGTTTTTGATAGATCTGGCATTGCACAATACCGCCAAGACAGGATGAGTTGTTGAGGAAGACCTCGGCACCTGTCCATTGACATCGGAACCCTTGGGTATGGGGACAAGACAGGAATAACCCCTATCCTGACCACATTTCGCCCCAGGGCATCTCCTGGACCCCAAAAACCCCAATCCTACCCCTTTCCTGTCCCCAACAGGCCCAGCTCTCCTACTTTCACTCTTCCTGAGAATGCCCAACGCATAACACCTAAAATAGGTGTCAGATGACAATGGAGAGCATTCAAAGGGGTGTAATTCCCTGAGCTTGGTGGAGGAATAATGCCCAACCGTCACTAAACCTCCCCAACACATTATAAACAATATATCAAAAACAAAACAAAACAAAAATAAATAAGTATCAAATAACCAAAAATAGTAAATCACTCCTTCATTCTCTCTCACAGAGGAGGGAGTCAAACAAAAACATAAAAAGAGGAAAAGGCAAAATAAAATCCCAACCGGGAGATGACGTGATGAGCTTGGTCTGGTAAGACGTCCTCAACGCTGCTCCGAGGCCCCTAGCTGTTTAAATAATCTTTTAAACCCCTTAAGATGAATTGAGTAGTCCCAAAAGAGCTATCTTGGTCTGGTAAAGTGTCCAGATAAGGACTCGTAGAGTGGTGATCTGAAATTTGGCGTTTAGTGGGTCCGTCTAACTATACATAGCAAGCGACCGGCAGTGAACCCAGACCGCGCCACTAGAGTGAAATGGAACCCGAGATGGCTGAGCCTCTTGCCAGGAGAGCCCCGGCTTCCAAGCGGCCAAAATCTCAATCCCCTACCCCCGGGGAACAAGATGAAGTGGCAGGAAAAGAGGGGGGTGCCAGCTTGAATAATGGAGACCTCCTGGAAATCAAGCAGCTCCTTCAGGGGCTGGTAGTGGACTTATGGAGGTTAAACCTATGCTAGCAGTCACCGCCCAGAGAATGGGCGATGGAAGTCTGACTCCACATCTCAAGAGAAAACCTCCACAGTTGAGCAGGAACTGGTGGTGATCAAACGGCAAGTCAAAAGCTGGAGGACAGAATAGAGGACCAGGAATCAAGAAGCAGAAGGAACAATTTGATTTGGCAGGGCTGCCCGAGAGGGCTGAGGGGGCAGATTGTATCTCTTATGTCCAAGAAAGGTTGCTCAGGCTGTTTGGCCGCACTCCATATGGGGATGCTTACAACCTGGAAAGGGCACACAGGGCGCTGAGAGAAATACCCCTACCTGGAGCAAGACCTAGAGTAATTATTATGCACTTCCTCAATTATAAAGAAAAGGTGCATGTCCTAACCGCAGCAAAACAAAAGAAATCAATTCCTTGGAATGGGGCCACCTTGTGGCTATTTCAAGATCAAACGCCTTCTGTGAGAGGAAAGCAGAAAGAATACTTGGAAATTAAGAAAAAGCTCTATCTGGCTGGAATTAGGTTCTGACTGCTGTATCCTGCCACATTAGTGGTGCGACTTCAAACAGGGGAAAAATGTTTTCTCACCGCAAAGGAAGTGTTAGAAGGGCTCCGAGTGGAACTCCCCGAGCTATTTAGAACACCGAGCTGAGATGGTCCAGAGACGGTGGAAAGCTACAGGATGGACTGGTTTGGAAATACAGGGACATTAAAGTTGCTAAGTAAATTTGTCAAATTTAAACTTCTAGCTCTATGTTAACTACTAGACTCATTTGCTGGACAGAGGTACGGGAATAAGATGGAGATTGGGGTTGGTTAAGTATCTGAAAAGAAATATGGAAATTTTATTCAAGTAAAAGAAGTTTTGATAGAAGGGCGGAACACGAGGGCCTAGTAAAGACATTGAGGGGGGGGGAAGCATTGTTTTTTGAGAAGTGATGTGAAGTAGGAATCTGAAGGGGGCCATCCAAAAAGGGTCAGATAATACCCAACTGAGGACAGAAACAAGTGGAGAAGTGATAAACAAGCGGAACAGAGGATGGTGACGAGGGGTTCATGCTTCTCATTAGAATATTTAAGGGTGAGTTCAAGGGCATACCTCTCATATATGGCTTCCTGGATCGGTTTTCTTGGGGCTAAATACCCCCACTCCCTAATAATAAGTCAGGAAAGGACCTGAGGTTATGACAAACGGGTGGAGAGATTACCGAAGGGCTTCAACAAGATCCGGGGGAGGGGAGACAAGACCCTCGGAATAGGGGGATGGATACAGGGAGTGTCCATAAGTGGGGGTCTTAAGGAAGAGAGGGAGCTAATTTCTATTGTTACCCAAAAAATGGGAACCTGGAATAGCACTACCTTAAGCTTTTTGGTCATAACAAGAGGGACATTATGTTGGATACAACGAGACCATAGGTAAGGTTAGTTTAGAGTGGAAACTGGGTAGAATATGGGGTTAAATTAAGGGTGACAAAGAGGAATAATGAACGGGTCAAGACAGGACCCTCTCTAGAAGTAAGACAGCCTATAGAGGGGCAGAGGAGTAGTAGAAGAGGGAGTTCATCGATGATCCAACGTCCAAGAGGTGGGTGATCTAGGGATCGGGGGCAGGGGTAAGGGTTAGGGATATGGGAAGAGAGAGAGTTCACTTGGATGGGAACAAAACAGGCAGACTCAGATAGGATCTTAGAGGTTAATAGTCCCAGAAAAAGTGTTTGGCATGGTTTATGGCGAATGTCAAAGTAATATTGTGGAATGTTAAAGGGCTCAGGGGTAGACATAAAAGAATGGTAATATTGAGACAATTGGATCAGATGGGTGCTCACATTGCCGCCCTTCAGGAAACACATCTACTGACAGAAGAACTGAACAGTCTGAAGTGACTCTGGGTGGGGCAGGTCTTCGGGATAGGTAAGGAAAGGGCCTCGGGAGGAGTGGCGATTTTAATTAGGAAGGCACACCTCTTTAGTGTAAAGCAAGTGACCGCAAGAGAAGATGGCAGAGGGATCTATATCTTGGGCCTTATGCACGACAGGGCCGATTCGGTGGCCTCTATATATGGACCGACTCCCTCTAATCCAGAATTTGTTGCCTCGGTAGAGAGGGATATCATTGGCTAGCTGGGGCATTCTCTTATACTAGCAGGAGATTGGAATATAGTCGTGGATAATGTAAGGGATAGGATCCCAGCTATAAATAGACCCCTGACAAAGACCCAGGTGGCCCTAAATAAGCTATTAGAGGTCTCAGCCTTGGTGGATCCGATACAGACCCATGCCACAGGGAACAATACCATGACTTTCTACTCAGCGGTACATAGGACTCAATCTCGGATTGACTTTTTTCTAGTTAATAGAGAGGTGCTTATGGGAGTAAGGGGAGTATCAAAGGAGGGTAGAACTTTCTCTGATCATTCCCCAATTGTATTACTGTGGGAACCGAAAATAGGCCCTCCTAGACCTTTCTGATGGAGACTGAGTGATTCTTTACTGACAGACCTTACAGCCAGAGGTAGACTCGAGAGTGCTCTAACAGAAATTATACAGCAGCAACTACCCACATTGTGTGACAGGAAGTTGGCTTGGTCAACTTGCAAAGTATTATTTGCGGGAAGGGCCCAAGACTTGGCAGCTCGGAATAACAGGCTTAGGAGGGCAAAGGAGGAATTTATATTGGGGGCTATTAACTCATTGGCTCCATTGGAGGGATCATCAGAGGAAACTGATTGGGAACTTAAGAGCCTAAGACGGGAACTAGAAAATATTGTTTATGGCAAGGTAGATTTTTGGCTAGCTAAAGTTAAAGCCAAATATCTTCTGAGGGGAGACGTTCCAGGCCGCTTGTTGGCGGCTAGAGTTAGGGAGTGGGAGGCTAGCAGAATGGTGACAGCGATTAAACATGGAGGAAAATATATAACGGACTCCCAGGAATTAGCAGATACTTTTGCAAAGTATTTTAAGGATTTGTATCAACTTGAAAAAATAGTGGGGGAGAAGGAAATTAATGCCTTTTTGGAGGGAATACCCTTACCGGTACTTGACGCCACTCAAGCTATCGATCTGGTGGCACCGATCGGGGCAGTAGAAATTCTGGAGGTAGTTAAAACCCTACCGGTGGGTAGAACGCCAGGTCCGGGTGGCCTTACAGCAAAGTTTTACCAGACCTATATCCATATCCTGCTGCCTATACTTCACGAATTCTATAATAACATAATGCAAGAGGGTGTCCCACATCCCCCTCTATATCAGGCGTATATTACGTTAATCCCCAAACCGGATAAGCCAAGGGACTCACTGAGTAGTTACAGGCCTATAGCACTAATGAACCAGGATATTAAGATCCTTACAAAAATTTTAGCTAATAGAATATGGCGGATAGCACCGGGTGTAATAAGCCAGCAGCAAGTAGGCTTTATGCCAGGGAGGGGAGCACACGACGCTTTAAGGAAGCTACATCACATCTTGCTTTACGCTTCAGAATCCCAAGTACCTATAGCTCTGATATCTTTAGACGCCAAAAAGGCCTTTGATAGGGTTTCCCATGCCTTTCTGTTTGCTACAATGGAAAGGATGGGCTTCCCTCAAGGCCTTCTTAAAGGTATCAAAAATCTGTATGCTGCTCCCTCGGTCAGGGTCCTGTGTAATGGCTACATATCACAGGAAATACAGTTGAAAAATGGGACCCAGCAAGGGTGCCCCCTCTCCCCGATTTTATTCAACATCTACCTTGAACCTTTGCTGAGGATAATCAATAAAGATATGTATGTAAGAGGGGTGGAGATAATGGGACGGGAGCTAAAGTTATCAGTTTTTGCAGACGATGTGCTCTTACACTTACGGGACCCAGTCGGCGGACTAGAGAGGGTCAGAGAGTTAATAGGGCACTTTGCTAAAGTCTCCAACTACACTTTGAATTTGACCAACACACAAATTCTCCCCCTGACGCCTTATGTATATAAGGCAGATTTCGCTCACCTCCAAATTCAATGGATGTCCGATAAGATCAGATATCTGGGCATCTGGATTACGAGAAATTCTGAGACTGGAGCAAAAGTGAACATGGAAGAGATAGTGTCAGGTATTAAGGGCGATTTAATAAGATTGAACAAGCTGCAGTTGAATTTTATGGCAAGACTTGGGCTCATTAAGATGAATCTGCTGCCGAGACTGTTATACCCGGTGTATCTAGCCCCATACACTATCCCCAAGATATGGTTCAGTAAGATTAAAAAGCTACTCTCAGATTTCTTATGGAACCTTAAACCTCCTAGGAAAAAATACAAAGACTTGAGCCTCCCCCCATCGCTTGGAGGAGTTAAGCTGCCAGACCTACATCTACATTGTGTTTCGGGGCAGTTGGGTCTTATGACCCGTTGGAACAGAGGGGAACAAGGGAATGCTTATATCCCGGAATGGTTACAGCTGGAGACCCAAATGATGAAGGAGGCAGGTCTCTCCTTAGAGACTCCACTGTATGCTGGCATCGCCAAATATTTTAAACGAGAAAGGGAAAACCCAGTGGCAAAGGCGGCAGAAGCGTGGTGGTCATATCTGACACGGGCTCAGAAAAAAGAACAAATGAAGGCTCGTAGACAGCCTTTACTGGGTAACCCCAACCTGGTTATAGGGAACTGGGTACTTAAGGGCAGGTGGGCTAGGTGGATCTCAGACCTGAAGCTAGAGGACGTAACCCAGGACTTAAAGGTGGTTCTTCCGGTACAATGTAATGGAATGCCTTATTTTCATAAACTACAACTCACAACTATGTTGGAGGGAGTGTTAAGAAGGATAGGGGGTCTTACAGAATGTTCATTTAATTGGGAGGAGCTGAGGGAGATTGATCCGAGATCTAAGACTCCATCACAGATTTACAAAATACTTCTTGGCTTTTTTGGCCCGAAATCACCTGTAGTAGTGCCCTACTGGGATAGAACAGTAGCACCGAGAATCATTGACTGGGCTAACGTATGGAACCATAGTAGGTATATTATAACACCCAAGTATAGGAGCCTACATTTTTTCATTGTCTCAAACCTATATTATACCCCTGTGAAACTATGCGAGAGAGGCCTAAGACAGACAGACCTGTGTTTTAGGTGTGGCACGGAGATAGGAGATTTGCTACACGTGCTGTGGAACTGTAGCAAAATATCGCCCGTGTGGGGCGAAATAAGGCGAATGGATCCAATGTTGGACTATTCGGAGTTTATAAAACCAGATATATGTGTCCTAGGGGATCTGTCACAAGTAGCTGGAGCTATACCTAAGTACCACCTATCCCTGATGGCGGCAGTAATTAAGTCATCGGTAGTCCAACATTGGAAGGATGGCCAGCCCTATGGATACAGACAATGGGTAAGAGACCTTATTGGTAATTTAGATGGAATTAAGAGATATTTATATTCGGAAGGGAGAAAAGAGCTATATATTAAAAGATGGGTGGTATTAGAGGTGATATACTCCCAACAAGAAGCAGATGGTTGGACGCAGGTCTGTCTGTTGGGCTGCGATTAGCGGGGGAAAGCTGGGGTGGATTATCTAAAGGGAGTCAGGAATTTTAGTTAATGCTAGAGGGGCTGAGGGAAGACTAAGGGGGAAATGGTTAGGACTCAAAAGACAACAATAGTTAAGGGTCTGCTAGATCAATTGAGGGAACAGGGACTCTCTCTCTTTCCGGGAGACGCAGAGGGAACTCACCCCCAGCTGGGTTATAACTAAGTAGGCAAAGAGGTGAAGGAGTGCCTGTGGGGCTGCAGGGAATCTCAGGGAGCAAGAGTAAAGAGGCCGGGAACCAGGCAGCCTGAAGACCTTAACTTTAAGAAGAGAAGAGATAGAGTAGGAGGGAAGGGGCGATGTTTCCTCTGTGTATGTATATAGTTAACAGTATATAGTTTACACAGTCAGTTTGGGACTGTGTATCCCGGTGTACTGGGTTCATGTTTGTATGGTTTTTTTTGTTTGTTTGTTAAACAGGAAAATGAATAAAGATTGGTTTAAAAAAAAAATTAAATAAAATCCCAACCCAAAATATAACCCCAAGATAACAATAAAACTATTTCAATAATTACCAACAATTTTAAAATTAATAAATCCAAACTAAGAACTTCAAACAATATCAATTACACATATAACAAACAGTAGTAAAGTCGAGGTTTCAGAAGTCCTAAAAACAGTCCCCAGAGTCTCTTGTCCTTTTTAAATCCAAAATGAAAGCAGAATCAACTCTCACTTGATTCAATTCATGAGTCCCAGAAGGAAAATATTTTTTTGGCCTTAGAGTCTCTCACACCCCAGAGCCATTACCCAGTTTATAAATGCTTTCCCCAACTACAGTTCGATAATGCAGGTTGGGTAAATAAAATTCAGGGTACTCTCACCACCCAGTCCGAATTGCAGAACAATCAAAAACATGAAGAAGAGCGAAGAATGAGGCTTGGCCACAGTTCACATATTGCTGTAATATCTTCCTGACACAGTCAATCCTAAGGGAGTAAATCAAAAGATCTTTCTGCCAACCCCGACCTACCCTGAGGCAGATAGATAGTCAGAAGAAACACCTCCACCTAAACCACCGGAGCTGCCCGACCTTAGACAGGCGGCCCACGGTAGCTCAAAGGGAACTAGCCAGATGCCCACCCTTCGGTCAACACCCCCAGCCCCCGCAGAGGAGTTCCCTAGACCCAATACCCACCTCAGGGCAAGCCAGTCTGGCTCACCAATCCACCAAGGACGATAAGAATTTCCCCTGTCAGCATGCTCAGGTAACTGCACGTAGCCTGAACTTTCCACTGATGTGGCAGCTCCTTCCACAGCCCGCGTTGTTCTTCCACTTCCAGCTGGAGTCAGGTCAGTCAAAACTTCAGCAATCGATACACCATTCCAACACCGCTAAAGCAGTTACTCACAATTTCAGAAATCCTTCAGCAAGCCTCTATCGCAATTAGATGCTTCAAAACAACCAGTACTGGCATTAAAAGCAGTCTGAGATTTCTGGGACCGTCAGTCAAACAAAAACACGCGACCGTGACTTATCGCATTTCAGGCTTCAGCACACCTCGACGATATGTTTAAAAACAATAAAATAAAATAGCTGTAGTATTTAGTAATCCGCAAAATTAAACAAAGCAACAGTGACTGCTACAGCACTACTAAAATTAACTATGATTAAACTAGCAAACGCAGCTCAGGCAGCTCACACACCGCCGCCATCTTGCCTCTGCAGGGTATCAGGAGAAGTCGGGTGAGTTGTGTGGATGTACACTATATACCACGCCTAGAACCACGATTACTGGTGAGTAATCCTCATTTCTAGGGATGTGGATATGGTGTACTATCCACACTTCTGGCAGACTCCTAGCAGTTCTCCAGGAAGAGGGAGCAAGGCACACCCCCTATTTAGGGAAAAGAGACTGGAGAACCGAGGCCCCAGAACCAGCATCCCGGTATGACTCAAGTTCGATGTGGTATGGGAGATGAAGGTGTGTGCTGATTTCCAGGTAGCAGCCCTGCAGATCTCCTGGATAGGGACGTCCCTGGAAGCAGCCACTGAGGCAGCGTTATATCTGGTGGAATGAGCCTTAAGCCCAATGGGAGGCCCCTACCAGCCAACCTATAGCAGAGGTTGATACAGGAGACTATCCACCTGCCAACTGTCCACTTGGCTGCCGGTCTGCCAGGTGGAGCTTCAGCGCAGGTGACAAACAGCTGACGAACCTCTCCTCGAACTCCAGCTGTAAGCTCTTTGTAGTAGGCGAGCGCTTGCCGCAGGTACAATGAATGGAGCCTGTGCTTGGCCTCCGAGGTTGGATTGATTAAGTACACTGGGAAGTTAATCATCTGGTTAAGGTGGAACTGTGAGATAACCTTCGGGAGGAACTTTGGGTTGTGGTGGAGGGCAACTTTGTCCTTGTGGAAGACCAAATAAGGTGACTCCACTGAGCACACCTGGAGCTCACTGATCCTTCTGGCAGAAGTGACAGCCACCAAGAAGGCGGTGTTCCATGACAGAGAGATGTCGCACCTGTGTAGTGGTTCAAACGGCTTGCCCATCAGCACTGCCAATACCAGCAGTAAGTTCCAAGGTGGTGGTGGCTCACGCACCGACGGGGACAAGTGGTCATGGCCTCTGAAGAAGCGCCCGACCACCTTCTCCTGTGCCACCGTCGACATACCAGCCCACACCCAGTATGCAGAGATGGCTGCCAGGTGCACCTTGAGGGTCATCAACCGTAGGTTTGACTGAAAGAGGGACATCAGGGAATCCAAGATGCACGCTACCAGGCAGGACAGGGAGTCCAGCTCCTTGCCCTGACACCAAATGGAAAAACTCTTCCATTTGAAGGTGTAGCACTGGTTGAGTCAACTCCTTCCAAAAGGCCTTAATGATGTGGAGGACCTTGTCCTAAAGACCCAAAGCCTGGAACTCTAGCCGCTCAGGAACCTGGCTGTCCAGATCAGGGACTGAAGGCCGGAATGAAGGATCTTCCCCTGAGAGCATGAGAGCAGGTCTGGACGAAGAGAAAGACACCATGGAGGCCTACGGCTGAGGCTGAGGAGACTGGGGTACCAAAACTGGTGTGGCCAGTCTGGAGCCAGCAGGATCATCTGTGCCTTGTCCCTTCACACCTTGATTAGCACCTTGTGTATCAGGGGAAAGGGAGGGAAGGCACACATGAGGCCTGGGGCCTAGGGCCTCGTGAAGGCATCCTCCAGCAGTGTCCCACACTGATGGAGGCGGGCACAGAATAGCCTCAGCTTCGCATTCTCCTGAGAGGCAAACAGGATGACCTGGGGAGTGCCCCACTGGGTGAACAGGCGGTTGACTACCTCCGGGTGAAGGGACCACTTGTAAGACACCTTGCCCACTCGTCTGAGGGCATCCCAAGCTGGTTGGATGAGACGGCCACATGAATCACCAGAAGGTCAGTGCCCAGGCTGCGTCCCATCCTGCTTATTGAGGTAGTACATGGTTGTCATGTTGTCCGTCTGGACCTGGACGACCTGACCCCAAACATGCAGAGCAAATACGAACATACAAAATTGTCAGCAGAAAAAGGCCTTATGGTCTATCAAGTCTGCTTAATAATTGTGCAGCTTGCAGCCCTTATACTGCAGCTGCCCCCTCCCCTCCCGTGACCCTCCCCCTTACCCTGTCCCATCCCCGTTTGAAACAGCCCACTGTTCTACAGGATACCAGTTCCTTTGGTAATGCGTTCCACCCAGACACCACCCTCTCCATAAAAAAGTGTCTCCTCATTTCCTTCCTGAAGCTTCCCCCTTCCAATTTCAGATTATGCCCACGGGTGTCCCTCCCCTCCTTAATTTGAAAAGCCCTCCGTGCCCATCTTATTTATTCCCTTCATGTACCTGAAGGTTTCAATCATGTGCCCCCTATCCCTCCTTTCCTCCAGGGAGTATATGTTCAACTCCCTCAGCCTGCTCTCGTAGGGTAAGTCCCCTAGACCCTGGATCATTTTTATTTCCCTGCGCTGCACCGCCTCTAGTAACCTAATGTCCTTCTTTAAGTACGGTCGCCAGAACTGCATGCAGTACTCTAGGTGTGGTCTAACCAGTGACCTATACAGCAGCAGGATAACCTCCCCCCTCCAGCATACAGTTGGCCTTTTCAGCTGCCTTTCTGCACTGTGCTGAGTTGTTCATTGCTCCCATTATGATCACCCCCAGATCCCTCTCCTCCTCCTCCTCTGTCTTGGCTAGTTGAATCCCCCCCTAACTGGTAGCTCCTCCTTGGGTTTTTTGCACTGAAATGTAGCACCTTACATTTCTTGGCACTGAACCCCAGCTGCCAAGTGTCCGACCAGGCCTCCAATTTTGCCAGATCATCCTGCAACCGCTGCCACCGTAAGTCATCCACTACTGCTCCCATCTTAGTGTCATATGCAAAAAGACTGATCTTGCTCTTGATGCCCATTGAGATGTCTGTTATGAAGATCCCAAACAACACCGGTCCCAGTACAGAGTCCTGTGGCACCCCACTTGCCACCATCATGGGAGATGAGAGCTCCCTTCCCACCACCACCCTCTACTGTCTCCCTAGCAGCCAGTTCACTACCCAGCCCACCATCTTCGCCCCCACCCCTGTGTCTTCCTGCTTGTTTCCTAGCCTCCCATGCAGCACCGAATCAAAGGCCTTACTGAAATTCAAGTACAGAACATCCACTGCATGGCCCTTGTCTAATTGCCTGGTTACCCAGTCATAGTACTCCACCAGGCTGGTCTGACAGGATCTGCCTGAGACAAACCCATGCTGTCTGCTCTCCTGCAGCCCACTAGCCTCTAGGAGGGAAACCAGCCTCTCCTTCAGAATTGTCTCCATCAGCTTTCCCACGATGAATGTGAGGCTTACCAGTCTGTGGTTTCCTGGCTCATCCTTGGGGTCGCTCTTGTG
Organism: Neoceratodus forsteri; assembly: GCA_016271365.2. NCBI lineage: Eukaryota > Metazoa > Chordata > Ceratodontiformes > Ceratodontidae > Neoceratodus > Neoceratodus forsteri. The sequence continues at coordinate 431,176,395 of CM028130.1, forward strand.
GAGGGGTACTATGTGCGCCATCCTCCAGTCCTGAGGTACACTCCCTGAGTCCAGGGAGACATTGAACAGGTCTGCTAAGGGTTCTGCCAGGACGTCTGCCAGCTCCTTTAGCACCCTGGGGTGTATACCATCTGGCCCAGGCACACTGTCCATCCTCAGTGCCCTCAAGTACACTGCCCACCAGAATTTCCCCATCTGTCACATCCCCCCATGCCCACCTCCCACCCCCTTTGGGTATAGCTCCCTCTTTCTCTTTAGTAAATAATGAGCAGAAGTACTCATATGCTTCTGCCTGTTCTGCCCCTGTTTCCACCCCCCCCATCCCTCTTGATCCTTACTCTCTGGTCCTTACAACTCCTTTTCTCCCTGACGTACCTGAAGATGTCCTTCTCACCCTCTTTGATGCCCTGTGCTGGCCAGAGTTCCCTGGATACCTTGGCTGCACTAACTGCCCTTGTAACCTCCCTCAACTCTTTCAGGTATTCCTCCCTGTCCTCCCCTCTCCCTGTTTTTTTGTACCTTCTAAAGGCAGCTCTTTCCTTCCTTACTTTTTCCATGACCCCCTGCTCACCCAGCTAGGCTTTTTGGCCCTAGCCTTCTTACTCTGGACCCTTGTACATGTTGCAGTTGCCTCCACAAGTCCCAGTTTAATGACCTCCCACTTCTGGTTAGTGTCCATATTTGGATGGATCCTGGCCAGATACCCCTGTACTATTTCCCTCATCCTCCCGAAGTCGGCCCTCCTGAAGTCTAACACCCTTGTGCCCCTTTCTACTCCCCCTTTCCCCATGTTTATCATGAACCACACTGAGTGGTGGTCACTTCCCGCCAGCGGTTCTTCCACCCCCCAGCTCCCACACAAACTCACCATTTGCCAGCACGAGGTCTAGGTTGTTCCCTAACCTGGTTGGCTCGTTCACCATCTGCAATACGAAGCTGTCCTGGAAAGCGTACAGAAGTACCTGCTCCCTCCTATTCGTGGTGGCTGGGGTACCCCAATCCACTCCCGGCAGGCTGAAGTCCCCCACAATCACCGTGCTGCCCCTCCCGCAGATCCTTCTGATCTGTCCCGTTAGTTCCCTGTCTAACTCTTCAGTCTGAAAGGGTGGCCTGTACACCACTCCCATGCTGAGGGTCCTATTTTTGGAGTCCTGGGCTGCACCCATAATTACTCCGTGCTGCCCTCCTCCCCTTCCTCCCTGACACACTTCAGCTCTTCCCTCTTATACAGCGTCACCCCCCTACTTTCCTTATTACCCTGTCCCTCCAAAATAATCTATACCCTGGTACTGCCAGGTCCCAGTCATGGTAATGGGTGGCCCACGTCTCAGTGATGGCCGCCATGTCCACCACCCCATCTGCCATGAGAGCCTGTAATTCTTTTGTTTTGTTCCCTAGACTCCTAGCATTCAAGGTTACCACCCTCCACCCTCTCCCTACTTGCTCTCCCTTTCTAGCATCCCCTCCAGACCTCTCTCTCAGTCCCTTGCTGCTGGTATGGGGGTAAGCTTGTTCGGCTTCCCTTCCTGTGGATCCTGCCTGACTCCTGCCCACCTGCCACCCCCCCTCTAGTTTAAATTCCCATTGCTTGCTAAGTATTTCCCCAGTTTCTGTTTCAACACCCTCTTTCCCTCCTCACTCAGTGTAACCTGTCCTTAGCATACAGATCCTTGCCCTCCCAAGTCCTTCCCCACACCCCCAAATGTCGTCAGTACCAGGCACACTGCACAGAGCTCCAGCAGATTGATGTGGCATCTAAATTCCTTTGGGGGTCTAGAGCCCATGGACTCTGTGGTCCCCCAGGTGGGCTCCCCAGAGAGGTGTCATGAGAGTGACTGTTGACTCTGGGTAGACAAATGGGACTCCTTCCTTGAAATGGTCTGGGACGAGCGGAGCCACCACTGCATGGTGTCCCACATCTGCTGTGTTATCATGACCAGCTGGTTGAGGTGATTGTGGCACTGAGACCACTGCAGGACCAGCTTTCACTGCAAGAAGCGCATCCTCCAGTGGGCCCAATGGACCATGCTGGTGCAAGCCGCCATGTACCCCAGCATGCGAATGAAGTACTGGGCAGGGCGCAATTGCCCAACCTGAAATGATCAGGCAAAGGAGGTAAGATCCTCCTCCCTGTCTGCCGGGAGTTAGTCCATGGCCCGACAGGAGTCAAGCTCTGCCCCGATGAACCGGATCACCTGCAAAGGAATGAGTTCCGATTTGGCCTCATTGACTAGGAGGCCCAGGGTCGAGCAGGTCTGGAGGGCCAGGTCCCTAGACTGCCCCACACCTGCCCTGGAGGAACCGATTAGCCAGCCATCCATGTAAGTCATTTTCTAAGTGCATTAATCCCCTCCAGGGTGGGTGGTACAGGCTACACCGGACCTTTCAGGGACTATAAGGCCCTCCGCCTGTGGCACTGGACCTCGTTACACCCCTGGGCAGTCCAGTATAGCCCAATACCACCCACCCTATTGGATATTATTGCTTTCTTTATTTGTATATGTATTTATAGTAAATGGTATTTTGTAGATAGCACTGTGTTGGGAATGGGTGCAGTAACAGCACTGTTGCTTTAAATCCTTTGTTTTTAAGGTTGTGGTTTCTACACATTTGTCACTATGATAAAGATATTTTGCAAAGACGTTGACACATAAGTGATGCGTATTACGGCTTTAAGAGAAGTACTGTGTGACAGTGGGCATTTAAAGTTTTACTGAAAATATTCCTACTCTAAGAATCACCACATTAGCATCCTTTAAGTGAAGAGGAACTGGATTGCCTGTCTCTGCTCTACATTTGTGATGAAGCTGCTGTTTTTACTGAATGCAGAGAAATTTAATAAAGAGACTATTAAAACTTTATGTGGTGTGATAAACAAAATCATTATGAGCGCTAACCCTCTGCTAATGCAGACACTGGGCCTGATTCTCAAAGAGCCCTGAGACTGCCTCAAGCTGCAGCGATCTAGGGCTGTGGCGAACTCCTGGTGCCTCAGAGACCCTGCTCCCAATTCAGAGAAAATAGGGATCCCTGCACCAAAAACCTAGGAGTTGCCTCACCCGCAGGCTAGCACCAAACAATATTTATTTTATTATTTATTTAAAATTAGTTAACAGGGAAAGGCACACTGAGCCAGAGCTCGATTCCAGGTGTGACCAGGGTACATAAACACAATGGCCAATAGGCGCACCTGCAGGAATTGCAGCAGGGATCTGGCTCCCCCCCCCTTCCTGGCACACCCAAAACAAGATTGCAAGGAGGGGGGTCCAGGGGCAGAAGGGGCACGGGGATGCCATAGGGAGTGTTGGGGAGCCAGTGGGCATGCCAGGGGTTGACTGGGCACCCTGCAGGTGTGCCATTTATATAACTATTATGGGAATGGATGGTACAGGGGGGTCCAAGGACAAACACTGCCCAAAGCTGGGGCTGCTACCAGGGCTGTGCCCACCTGGGGCCATGGCACAGTTTTTCCCTTGAACCCCCCCCCGTACCAGCCATTTGCATAACAGTTATATAAACGGTACCACAACAGGTGCCGATCATTCCCTGGCATGCTCACTGGCTCCCCAACACCCCTAAGGCACTCCCCTGTCCCACCAGCCCCTGAACCCCACGTGCAGAGCCCCCGCCAATTTGCCACCTTGTGTGGCACTGGCACAAGGGGCTTATACCACCTCCTGGCAGGTCTAACTTGAGCCCCTTGCTGCACCCAAGGCAAGGCTTCCTGAATACCAGAAAAGGGGATGTGGCAGCCCCGCCATGGTGTAAGCCCTCTTGCAACCTAGCACACCCTGCTCTGTGTCGCAAAGGAGGCGCAGTGGCATCTCATTCTGACACAGACCACGTTTCAGAACTGGGAATGCCGCATTTTGTGATGCACAGTGTCACTTGCATCATCAATGTTTGATGCAGGCATCTTGCGTCTGTCTGCAGGCTTTCGGAATCAGGCCCACTGTGTTTTTGATCTTGAAGCCCATAGTATGTGAAGCAGTTTGTTTGTTCGTTCAGATGAGACACTCCTTATAAGCTTTTTCTTTCTTGCATCTAGCACACATCATAGCCACCAGGAACAGTGTCTTCCAACAGAGGAAGTGCAGCTCACAAGTAGAAGCAGGCTCAAAGGGAGATGCAGCCAGGGTTTTTTAGGAACAAATTCAAGTCCCACACTGGAACTGGATTGTAGACCAGGGGTACAAGAGTAGAATACCTCTTAGGGGAAACAGCCATCTGGGCCAGTGTCTTGCCTACTGTTAGGGCATGAAAAGTCAACACTGTGACCAGGAGGACCTTAACAGAGGAATAACCCAGTCCCGAGTCCTTAAGGGGCTGGAGGTGGCCCAGCACTTTAGGAACTGGTCACGTAAAGGAATCAAGGGTGTGTTGAGTACACCAAACTGTAAAACGTTTCCATGTTTGTGAATAGGTGTACCACACAGACAGCTTTCTAGCTGCCAGCAGAACATCAGCAAATGCTGGGGAGACCCTGAAACTGAAGAACAATATGTCCTCAGGAGCCATGCATGGGGGTGCAGGGATTGGAGATATGGGTGCACCAGAGCACCCTGCTCCTGTGTCAGAAGTCCCACTTGCAGGGGAAGTGGGATGGGTGGTTCCACTGCCAGCTGCTGAAGTAAAGGCAACCAAATTTGTCTGGGCCAGTTAGGGGCCGCCAGAATCAAGGTGGCCAGTTTGGCCTGTGGCTTGACCAAAACCCTCTGTATTAGTGGGAATGGGGGAAAAGTGTACAGAAATCTTCCTTTCCAGGACAGGGACAATGTATTTCATCAGAAAACTCCAAGCCCTGGAGTGAGTGAGCAAAAAAGCATCAGTTTTGTGTTGCACGGAGACGCAAACAAGTTTATGTCTGGTTGACCCCATTTTACAAAGAGGTCGTCCAAGATAGGGCCTGAGCATTCCCATTCACTGCAGACAGCATGGGAGCAACTGAGGCGATCCATCAGTGTGTTCAGGTTACTGGGCAGGAACACTGCTGACAGAAATATGTTGTGTTCCACAGCTCAGTGCCAAAGTCTCATTGCCTCTCTGAAGAAAGGATACAATGCACTTCAACATCTGGATTGATGTAGTACGTCACCAAAATATTTTCTGTATGGATCAGCAGCTGATTTCCCAGAAGGAGGGTGGCGAAGTCCTGCAGGCCACGCAGAACAGCACTAATCTTCAGAATGTTACTGTGCAGAACTGTATCCAGAGGGTCCACTGGTCCTGAGTACTGAAAAGGCTCTCATGTGCACCCCAACCTGAACCTGAGGCATCCATGGTCATTACCAGGAAGGGAGATGGCAGTGGAAACTGGAACCCCATCTTTAGGTTGGAGCGGTCCAACCACCAGATCAGGAAGCAATGGAGGGGAGAAGTCACTTGTATGATACCCTTCAACTTATCTGAATGCTGAGCCCACTGCGCCCTGAGGAACCACCAAGGGATCCTCATACAGCGGCATACCAGTGGAACAGTCAGTATGGCAGCTGACAATCAACCAATTAACCTTAAATGGTATCAGGCCTAGACACAGTCACTGGATGATACCAGCTCTGCCTGGGTCATCACTGCCACAGCACAGTCGGAGGGCAGAAACACTAAACCCAGATTCGTGTCCAGGACAGCCCGTATGTATTGAAGCCTCTGGCAGGGGGTAAGGGACTACTTCAGTTCGTTGACCAGCATGCCAAATTTCTCAAATAACTGTTGGGTTCATAACAGTGTGTATACTATGGCCTCCCAAGATGGGGCTTCTAGTGGCCAGTCATCTATGTAAGGGAGACATACAGTCCTTTTATGTGGAGTGCAGCTGCTACCACAGTGAAAGCTTTGGTAAATACATGTGGTACAGAGCATAAACCAAAGAGCAAGACACAAAACTGGTAGTGCAAGCCCCGGAGCATGAAATGCAGATATTTTCTGTGTGACCTGCAGAGTTTAACATGAAGGTACGCGTCCTTCATGTCCAAATCAACCATTCAATCTCCCTTCAATAATATGGGGAGGAGCAACTGTAAAGACATCATTCTAAACTTTTTGTATTCGATGAATAGATTTAGTCCTCGAAGAACTAATACAGGCCTTAGATCCCCAGTCAATTTTGGAACCAGAAAGTACTGGGAATAACAGCCCTGGTTCTGTTTTGAAACCAGGACGAGTTCCGCAGCCCTCCTGCAGAGGAGGATTTGAACCCCCTCCAGCTGCAGGGTAAGATGTCCCAGAGGATATCTATTTGGCAAAGGAGGGGTCACTGGAGGCTCTGTAAAGAGCTCTAAGGTGTATCCTAGCTGAACCATCTCCAGGACCCATGCATCAGTTGTTATCTCGCTCCACTTTTGTAAGAAGACGGAGATTCGGCCTCCCATCAGGATTTCCTAAGCCTGTGTGGCCAGAGGAAATGGAGGGAAGTCAGAAAGCATTGGGGGAGGTGGGGTGCTGGTGATGGTCTGACATTTTGTAAGTCTGACATGGGTACTGGGAGGCAGGTTTGCAGCCTGGGATTTGGAAGGCTGAGGTCTCTGGGAACCACGTCACTGACTCCCGGAATATCCATGGCCTGAAGTGCCTCTACCCCTGCCACAGGGTTTTTGGTTTAAATTCTGTGGGACTTATAAAGTAATTTTTGAGGACTGTAAATCCCTCAAGGCATTTTTCACATCAGCAGCAAAGCCAACTACTCACAGTCAAGAGTGGTGACGAAGGCAAATCCTAGAGGCAGCAGCCCTGGCAGCAGCATCTGAGGCATCATAAGCAGGTGCCTGCCAGTCTCCTGTCCATTAGCAATCGTCTGCTGGGCCAATATTTTGTCTTAGCCTTCTGGCATTTTCTCAGCTAGAAAGGCCAAGGTTTTCCACAGGCAATTCTGGTATTTAACCATGTATGATAATTTGCAATCCTTAGGCCGAAGGAAGCAGATGCAAAAGTCCTCTTCCCTATCACATCCACCGCCAGCTTTCAGACATTGGTGTGCACCCTTCCCCGTGACCATCTGAAGTCACTGACACGCTGGGACGCTGCAGAGGAGCAGCTGTTTTTTTTTTTAAATATCATCTTTATTTAGGTTTTACAACATATTTACAGACAGGTCATCCAGATCAGAGAGATTAACTTCATTTAGGCAAATATTAACGCACTCAGCTTAGGTATAATACTTTAGGTCTATAGCTAAGGGCAATATACCCATATTTAGCAGAGTCTATGAGGGGTAGGTAATCCAGATGCAATTCGTCCTGGCATTGAGGCAGTAAGGCAGAGATTAAGATCTCCTGGGCCATTGATCACTTCAGGTTATTCCAGAGGTGAAGAAAAACAGATCAGGCAGGTTCCAAGGTGCCCCACTCTGTATGATTCGGGCCTGTATCTGGCGCAATTATATCCTATATTTAATCAATAAGGATTTCTTGAGGGTACACTCCTAATTTTTTCAGAGGAATAAGGTATTCATAAACTTGCACATTTTAGCACACTGCACTTTAAGGATGTAAGTGGTCACATTTTCTTTTTCAAAGTTTATATAGAGGTTTGTTTTCTCGAGTCTAATTGCATCACATTGGATGTTTCTTTTGAAGGGCACAGTGGACAAAATACTACATTTTGGAAAGAAACGAATCCTTGAAGCCAAAAGCGATCTTAAAGGCAGAAGACGACTCAAAGTCAAAAGCAATTTTAAAAGTATCAGAAGCTGAAGTGGCCCAAGATAAACCTACAGCAAACTTCTGAGCATATCAACTAAGTCCACAGCAATAATACATACAGCACATGTGATTGTTGCAACAATAAGAAGAAGAAACAAGAAGGATTTTTTTCTTTCAGTTAGAATTTTGCACAAAAATATTTTTATTTAAAATAATATTTTATCTGTTGAATTTTTTATTCCAGTTCGTTTTTTTAACATTTTTTTATCAAGTGACTACAACTATAGTTATTGTTGATTTGTGATGGAGCGAACAAGAAAGATCCCTGAATCCAAAGTACAAAAAAATATTATAGGGTAAAAGGTGGAAAGAGTAATCAAGGTGAACTGATAAAACTAACAAAAACAAACAAACTCATTTTTCTTGTTCCTGGGAGTACAGTGGGCACTTCATGGTAACACAAATATGGGTTCCAGGCCCGGTGGAGCTGAGGGCTGAGGCACTGGACGCCTTACCTCGCGTCACGCTGGCGACCCGTGTTCAGGAATGGACATGGGGCACCGGGGGTTGGCAGGGTGGAGAAGGATCGAGAGTTCTCAGGACTGTTCTCCTTCTCCGGGAAGGGGGGACTGCAATGCTTGGCGAATGCCTGCCACCTAGCGGAGGCTGGGAGGGGGCACACCTGCATTGAATTAGTGGGCGAGAGTCTGCGGCAGGTGTCTGGCGAGGAGGCGCATGGGAGCGTGCATGCTGCCGCAGGTGCCATTGCATGCCGTAACCTCGGGGAAGAAAAGAGGAAAAATGAGGTACTGGCGAGCACGGTGACATGGGATCCTCGCAGGCGCTGCCTCCACGATGGGCAGTAGTCCCTCCAGCATTGGATCCGGACCTAGGCGGGTGAGTGTTCCCCGCTGCCCCACCACGGGGGATAAGCCATGGGATAGCAGAAGGGGTAAACTGCGAGCGGGGGACAGGGCTGGGGATGCCTGATGAGATGGGAAGCCGTCGGGACCTGATAAGGAAATAACTTCAAAAAAAAAAAAAAAAAATATGGGTTCCATGTCAATATAGCAAATATTACTGGGCAAGTGCAGTTTGGAAGCATTTATAACACTGACCGCAATTACAGCGATCACATATCTTGGTGCATGTTTTATCGGTCTACTGGAACATGGGCGAACGTCAATGGGTGGCGAATATAACTCATTTTAAACATGCACCTGCAGATTGTAAGCAATGCCTCTCAAAAATTTATCACATCAGTTCCACCCATGTCATGCAGGGGGGCTCTGCGTCGAGAGGAAGGCTATAACTCTGGTCTCTGGTGAGTCACTCAAACAGCTTAGTAGTGCATCATTTACATTCGCTCTAATGTGTATTTCAGCATAATGTTCCTTCGCCCATACCAGTTGTGCTCTACTATACGAGAGGCATCTCCTCTCAGCTAATCGGAACACAGAATTGCCGTCAGTTATTATCCCACAAACTGCACCAGAGAACCCTCAGAGTCGGTTATTCAGTCAAACCCCACCCACAGTCGTTTAATCAACCCATACCCACACCTACAGTCATTTAATCAACCCATAGCCACGCCTACAGTCATTTAATCAACCCACAGCCACACCTACAGTCGTTTAATCTGCCTACTTCCATGCCCACAGTGGTTTCGATTCTGGACCTCGCGACTGCAGTGAAAAAAACAAAACAAAAATGCTACCTCCTACCACTTGTTGTTCGCCTCCGTGTTACTGGACTCCAGAAAGGCAAAACTCAGCGTTTAATCATCCACAGAAGCAGGTTATTGCTTCGTATACTCCATCTCGCTGGATGTTATCACTTAAATATACTCGCTCAATAGTAGTCGCTGTAATTGTCGCACTGTAGTAACGTGATACCAAAATATGCCTAAGACCATGTCTAATTCTAGAATAACTTAATCACCAAAGAGACTTACAACAGACTGATAATCCTCTTTTAAAAGCCATTAAGGCACTTGAAGAACCTGATAATGTCAAATTTACAGAACTAGATATATCTAACACAAATACTCAAAACGATTTGATAGATAGTATAGAGGAAGTGGAGCCAGGCCTGTGTTATGAAGATTTATTTGAGCTAGTAAACAGAGCTCAAAAAGTTCTAGCTGCAGAAAAAATCATGACGAAGCAAGATACGGTGATAAATATGCCAGTCACAGATATTAAAATAGTGGTATACAAGTGGCTCCTAGCAAAAATGTTGAAAAGTTATGTAAATCATATCTAAGAGATTTTGATAATTGTATTTCTCCCTACGTTAACAAATTGAGCCTAGATCCTCCTTACAACCATCCGCCAGATATACCTCACAACAGGACAAGTGATGCCACTCCAGTTGGGGAGAAAAGTCTGGAACACCAAAACATCAAGTAAAATAATCAATATAAAGGGGATAAAGTTAAGCATTTTGTGTTACTTATGGTTGGTGGTTTACTGGACCTTAGAGAAGAAGTTCAGACCAGTAATAATTTATTACGAGCACTGGTGGAGATGTTTTCTGATAATCAGAAAAGTGGAATTAGCAAAGAAGAAAGTAAAACAGAAATTATTTTGCACAAAAAATATTAAAATGGATGAGGTGTCTGACACAGTTGTTGCACATGTGGATAGCATATCCACTACCACCAAAAAGATAGCTGAAAAAGAAATATGTTCGTCAATAGTAAGAATGCAGATATAAAACAAAGGAATAATAAGCACCTGAATAATAAAGTAAGCCGAGATAGACACTACTCAAGAAACAAATTAGGGGAAACACAAACAATAAGGAGAGGAGAGAAGTGGAGAAGAAGAGTTCAGTCTGTACAGGCAAAAATAGAGATGAAAAATCAGGTAATTAAACAAATTAAAATACCAACTTATGTAGGGAAGTGTACAGGAGTAGTCTGAACTTCAAATAAAAAAGAAAGTCAAAATCAAAAAAGGGAAGCTATTACCTATGCTTTTTTTTTATTATTTTTATGGTCTGGCATCCCTGAAGGGAGCTCAGCCCTGCCTGCCGTCCCCCCATGCTCAGGCTTACCCCCCTGAGACCCCCCCATAGTCCTTCGTATCTTGCCCTGGCTTATCCCCCAGGGTGGGACCACGGGAACAGGCCCCCCCCCCGGCAGACAGTGGGGACAGTAGTAGAGCAGGGCATCATGTGTGGCGGTCCGGAACTTTTCTGTTGGCTTGTGGCAGAACCCTGGGGGAAGGGACGTGCAATGACATCCCGTGTTCGCCCCTCCCTCTCAGGTTACAGTGCCGGCACAATGGAACCCCTAACTTCTGCCAGAGGTCCACAGTGTGCCAGACGCTCTACCCCTCCCCCCATAGAAGGAGAGCAGTCCCTAGGACACTCAGTCCTTCTCTCCCCAGCCGGCTCTCTGATGTCCCAAGTCTGTTCCCAAACCCAGGTCGTCTGCATCGCAGACGGACGCCCTGCCTCTGCGTTGGCGGGTTGGCTAACTATGCTGTTTTCAAAAGGTATACCAAAATCTAAGAATGAAAATAGTTTTATGTTACAATTGGAAATCTGTAATACTTTGAAAGGTATATTCGGGCAAAAGCTCTCATGCGTAGATATAAGATCAGTGTACAGATATAACGTTTTCCCAAATAAAGGATGGATTTCTATTATTATAATTATGAAAAGAGAGGCTTGCTAACCAATGCAAGGGAGGATTTTTATGAGATTGATGTAAAATCAGACAGAACAGCTCAATCACTGGAAAAGTCAAAACAGGTGAGTGTAGTAAAAGGGAAAACTATAGAAAAGTGACTGGCAGCCAACAGAGAATAACTAAATTTTTAAAACCAACTGAGCAGGAACATACTTTATTAGAGTGGCAGAATGACGCTGCTTATATAGGCATAATTATTAGAGCACACAAGAAAAAGGAATAAGAAATAATTCAAGTACAATTCTAACAGATGAGGAAGAAGCATTGGGGGAATATACTTCTTCATCAGGAATCTTCGGATTTGGATAGTGAGGCAGTAAACTCAACTATACATTTGCTAGACTCTGTGAAGTGACTAGATACAGTTAAGACAAAGACAGCAAAGAAACATACAGATGCATTTTGTTGGAATGTGGCAGGAATCTATACTACACTGGAGGACAAACAATGTGTGGAAAACTTGCAAACATATGATATAATTTTATTCCAGGATATGTGGGATAATAAAACAAAATTCTGACATTTTAGAAGTCTTCCGAACTTGGACTATTCTGCTCTAAAGGGAAATAATTTGGGGCACCCCAATAGGGCAGATAGCAATATTTGTAAATGTGCTATTAAACTTTAAATGTTTAGAAGCATTCAGATTTTTTTTTTGCAAGTAATTTTATTATTTTTTTGACGGTTTTCTCCCCAGTCCCACTCCCGTGTCCCCAGCGTGATGCACACGTGTGGAGGCATGCATACGCACACCCTACGGGATGCCCCACCCTACCGGTCGCTCCGTTACCGCCTGCGCCTATCACCGGACCTCCATCTGGTGATGGTGGGACTACAGGCAGGCAACCACCCTTCCCAAACAGGAGAGCCAATGCTCAATCCTGCTCCCACCCTCCTCCCCCCATGCCAGCACCCCGGCAACCTGAGGTCGTTCCTGAACCTGGGACATCAGCATAGCACGAGGTAAGACATCCAGTGCCTCAGATTTTTTAGGTATAGTTATTAGATTTCCTTCGAGTAAATTATTTTAATTGATAAAAGTTTTATCACCAAAAGAGAAAACAGCTGTCTTTGAAAGGCTTTTACAAGTAATCACTGAGGCAATAATAGATATGAGAAGTAGGTATCAAAATATTTTCATTCCCCTTTCAGGGGACCTGAATGCCAGAGTTGGAAGGCTTGTAGAAAACAGTTTCAGTTATTGAACAGTATATGATACTGTAGGACTGCCTTTAGGAAAAATTTCAAATAACATAATTTGAGAGGTGCTGTCTTAATGAAACATCTGAAAAGTTTAGATCTCAGAATACTAAATGGTAGAATGCAAGGAGATCTTAATTGCGAAATTACATTTCCCACAGAATCAGGAGGCAGTCTATTCGACCTTTGGTTATGTGATGTATATTCATTTATAAGAATAACATGCCTAAAAGTACTGAAAGTCTTGGAGAGTGAGCATTCCCCTTTATATTTTAAAATAGCCCGTAAAGAGAAAATGAACAGGATAAATATTAAAGGCAAGAATGAGGTGACTAGAAACGTGCATCACGTAGGTAGAAAAATAAAGTACAATGAGTATATGAAACAAAAGCTGTCAGAAATAATAAACAATTCTAGATTATTGAGTTTTAAAGGAGCTACAGAAGTTATAGAGACAAAAAGTGTTCATTAAGAACCTCAAACCGTACGGGACAATTTCTCAAATGTTATTTTCCATGTAATGTCTAATTTAATTGCAGTGGATAAACAAATAAAATATATTAACATCAGAGAATCTCACCCCTGGTATGACAAGTCTTTTAAAATTTTGAATACAATTCATAAAGTGAGCAGAACACCAGTGAAATCTTATAATATAGTAAAAAAGGACTGAAAACTCTAGAAGTAGAGTACAGAAATGTGTTGCAGCACAAAAAACAAAACTATAAGAGGTTACTATGAGGGAACCTACAAGACACCATACTAACAAAGGATAAAAAGTTTTGGGCCCTTGTAGCCTACAGATCCTCAGAAATGAACAGGAGATACATCTTGTCCTGTCATATTACTGCAAGTGAATGGGTAACCCATTTTAAAAAAGGTTTATAAAACTACAAAGAATGATACTGTTCATGCAATCAATTTTGAGACCCTGCTTCTGTGTAATAATATTGTAAACACAGAAGCATCGCCTCCATTTAATAGAAATGAGGTAAAATGTGCAGTTCTGGACCAACACAGAAACAAAGCAGTGGGAATTGATGCTGTATCAGTATCCACACTATCTGGCAGTGTCCTTTCCCTTTAAGAGTTGCCAGAAAGTCTTCGAGCTGGCTCCTTCCACCCACCTGGGTGGTATAACCCTCGGCCCCACCCAATGACGCCAGATCTGGCCTGCTGGAAGCAGAGGTTGTGCACCTGAGTCTGGGGAGGTCAGGTGGGTCTGTGTGGATGAACAACATATACCACACCTAGAACTACTGTTACAGGCGAGAAACCTGTGTTTCTAGGGATGTGGATATGTCATTCTATCTACACTATCTGGCAGACTTCTAGCAGTTCTCCGGGAAGAGGGAGGCAAGGTGCACACCCCCTACTTAGAAAAAAATACTTACCATAGTAATCTCGTTTCTTCTAATGGAGTCTTGCTGTATTCTGACAATATGCAGGTAGCCCATCCAGTTCAATTGCTCCGGAGAGGAAAGAGTTAACTTTATGCAGAAACATAGAACGCTGAGCTCAAGCTCGAGCTCGGTTTTCAAACTCCTGTCCCTGGTACATTCTCTGTAACTGTCAGATTCTTCCGAGCAATAAATGACCTACAGTAAGACTAACTTTTACTAAGTAAAACCCAAAAAGGCAAAAGCCAACACCACCCACCTGGGTAAAAGACTCAGGTCAAAAATCCCAGAACAACACCCCATAATAATAACAATAATGATAAGAGCATAACCCTCTGAGGTGCAGCACTGGCACATGCCATCCCCTAAATAAAGCTTTGGGGTTCTGAGAGGAGAGGCAGGGAGGGAGATCAGAATACAGCAATACTCCATTAGAAGAAACAAGATTACTACGGTAATTTTTTCTTCAAACAACATGAAGTCTTGCTGTATTCCGACAATATGCAGACAACCAAGCAGTATTTCCTGGAGGGCGGTACAGAACCTATTTAGGGAACAGGCTCTGCAGTACTGCTGTTCCAAACCTGGCATCACTTTCTGGCTTGAGTGTCCAGACAGTAATGTTTAGCAAATGTGTGAACAGTCTTCCAAGTGGCTGCTATACAGATTTCCAAAAGGGGAATGTCCCTAGCTGCTGCCATAGAAGCAGCTGTACCTCTGGTTGAGCGAGCCCTCAGGCCTGAACAGGGCTCTCTGCCCAGTTTACCATAACAGAACTGAATATGAGAGACAATCCACCTAGCAATGGTCCTCTTGGTGGCAGGCTTTCTTTTGCCTACCTCCCCACAAGTAAGGAACAGCTGAGAAATACAGGTTACTCACCTGTAACAGGAGTTCCAGGAGTGGTGTATGTTGTTCATCCACACTGTCTAACAGGTTCCTTGCTGCTTTAAGATGGTCCGGAAAGTCTTCAAGCTGGCTCCTCCCACCCACTCGGGTGGTAAAACCCTCGGCTCCACCCCATGACGTCAGATCTAGCACACTAGAAGCCAGGTTAGCAGCCAAAGCCGGGAAGTCGAGGGTTTGTATGGATGAACAATACATACCACCCTAGAACTCCTGTTACAGGTGAGTAACCTGTATTTCTAGGAACGTGGCTATGTTGTTCAATCCACACTGTCTGGCAGACTCCTAGCAGTTCTCCAGGAGGAAGGCAAGGCACGCACTCCCGATACTTACTTAGGGAATAAGGACTGGAGAACCGAGTTCCCAAAACCAGCATCCCGGCGTAACTCTAGGTCAATGTGGTAATGGGAAATAAAGGTGTATGCTGACTTCCAGGTAGCATCCTGCAGATTTCCTGGATAGGGATGTCCCTAGAAGCAGCCACCGAAACAGCGGTATGGCGGTTAGAATGAGCTCTTATCCCTTTGGGTGGCTCCATGCCTGCCAACCTATAGCACAGATCTATGCAGGAGGTGACCCACCTGCTAATCATTCACTTGGCTGCAGGTCTGCCAGGTGCAGCTTCAGCGGAGGTGACAAACAGCTGGCGAACCTCTCCCCAAACTTCAGCTGTCCGCTCCTTGTAATAATAGGGTCCAAGGTATGGAGCCTATATTCGGCCTCCGAGGTGTGACTGGGGTAGAACACCGGCAGAGTCAACACCTGAGTCAGGTGAACCTCCGACACCACCTTTGGAAGGAATTTCGGGTGGAGGCGAAGGACAACCTTGTCCCTGTGGAAGACCAGATGAGGAGACTCAATGGAAAGCGCCTGAAGCTCTCTCATCCTTCTGGCTGATGTTATAGCCACCAAGAAGGCGGTCTTCCACGACAGGTGAGAAATATCGCACCCGTGCATCAGTTCGAATGGCTTGCCCGTGAGCTTGGCCAATACCAGTAGTAGATCCTACGGAGGTGTTGGTTCTCACACCAGAGGGGATATGTGATCAAGGCCTTGGAAAAAGCGCCAGACCACCTTCTCCTGCGCCACTGACTGCTTGCCGGCCCATGCCCGGTAGGCAGAGATGGCTGCCAGCTGCACCTTAAAGGTCATCGACCGAAGTCCTAGCTGGGAAAGGGACCACAGGTAGTCCAGAATGTTAGCCAATGGATGGGAAGAGGGGTCCAACCCCTTGTCCTGACACCAAATGGAGAATCTCTTCCA